>CM062816.1:960772580-962117996 GCA_031772625.1 Pinus tabuliformis | reverse complement strand
TTTACATGGAGTTGAGGCCTCAGAGATCAGAGCTCGAGGGCACTTAACACAGCAGAATTTCCCCCTTACAAAAAGAAGCTGGGGAGACCAGTTACATATAGCTAGAAAACAGATATAAAACCCAGAGCATGACTTGTATAGCAGAGATAGAGACATTGGCAACAGAAGCGTAAATTCATTGCAAACCAGCCAACAAGTGAACCACCAATTCCCCGAAGGGATTCCAAAACAACAGGCCATAAATGCTGAACCTTGACTGTGAGTGAAGATTCCTGTAGGTGGTCATCTGAGCAGTAGCAAAAAACAAAAAGGAAAGAAGCGGTTCCAGGTGGCACTAAACTTCCTTAACCTTACCAAGAGTCTTCTCCTCAACCAGACACGCACTGCCGATCCTCAGACTCTCATTGCCATCCGTCTCGCTGACAGGGATTTCCATGGAGTGACTTGTGGCGCCGAGAGTCCCTTTCTCATCAACTGGGCTTATGTCTTCAAGGGGCGGAATACTTTTAGGAATTTCCTCCTGACCAGACTTATCACTCTTCCAATTATCCGGGCTATCTTTATCCATGGAATGCTCACTACTTTGGGAAGGATCAGGAGCGATGCATGCCAGAGGGGAGATTTGATTTTCTTCTTCCGAAAGGATTATAGTAATGTGAGCAGTAATCAGAGGCCTGTTCAAATTGCTTTGAAATTTAAAATGCATGGTTTGGAAAGCGCTATTAGGAATTGGCTTGCGCCCAGAGCTTAAAGGTGGCATAGCCTCATGAGAGGGGGGGAGATTAAGAGGCGATTGCTCAGGTTCCACAGAGTGACCGGCGGTTGAGTGTTTGCCACTGCCACGATGCCCCCCAGAGCGACTCCTTTTACCCTGTCGAACCATTATGAAAGACGAAGGGTAGGGCGCAGAGAGACCAGAGACAACAATAGAGGGATGGTAGAAATGATACAAAAACCGAATTGAATGCACAAAGAAAGCCCAAGACGGAGACACAGTACTTCCAATGCTGAAGTCAAGAACTGTGGAGAGCTTACCCCTGAAAGCCGTGCTGAACCTCTTCCAGAGATACAGAGAGTCAGCCTGGAGCTTGCCTCTGTGTGCAAGAATCAGCCCGTCACCATAAACCACAGCTAACCAGGTCCCGGCACAGTAAGATTGAGCGCAAGGTGTGAGGAAAACATACAGGATCGACATGATTATAACAGCCATAATGTTGCGTTGAACAGCGCACTCCATAAATGCAGATATCCTACCAAATCCAGCCTTAATAACTCCATCCCTCTTGCGTGAGGTGAAGTCTTGGGAAGCCACGCAGCTCTGCAGCTAGCAGTACCGGGATTTATTATTCCGCATCATGAACATTTAAAGCCATATTGCCACCCGCATCTGGGGTAGATGCATTGATATTAACATACATGGTAATTTAGAATACTATTTGATTGCTTGCACTAGATGCATTAATTTCAATGTAGATGTTGATTTTTAATGATATTTGATTACTTGCGCTAGATGCATTGGTTTCAGTGTAGATGTTGATTTCTAATCATATTTGATTGCTTGCACTAGATGCATTTATTTCAGTGTAGACATTTTCTAATTCTATTTCATTTCTTGCACTAGATGCATTGATTTTAGTGTAAATGGTTATTTAGAATCCTATTTGATTTCTTGCACTAGATGCATTGATTTCATTGTAGATGGTGATTTATAATATTATTTGATTGCTTGCACTAGATGCATTGATTTCAACATAGATGTTAATTTCTAATGATATTTGATTTCTTGCACTAGATTCATTGATTTCAGTGTAAATGTGATTTCTAATCCTATTTGATTGCTTGCACTAAATGCATTGATTTTAGTGTAGATGTTTTCTAATTCTATTTGATTGCTTGCACTAGATGCATTGATTTCAGTGTAGATGTTGATTTCTAATTATATTTGATTGTTTGCACTAGATGTATTGATTTCAGTGCAGATGTTGTTTTTTATTATATTTGATTGCTTCCACTAGATATATTGATTTCCGTATAGATGTTGATTTATAATCTAATAGATTTATTTCATTAGATGCATTGATTTCAGTGTAGATTTTTTTTTCTAAAAATATTTGATTGCTTGCATTAGATGCATTGATTTCAGTGTAGATGTTTAATTATGATTTGATGTAATTGGATGTATGATGGTACATTCATTTTAAAGTGACTAGATTAACAATGTGATTGTTTTAGTGTAAGCACAAAAAAATTGTTGACAATGTGCACTGACTTTTGCGTTATAGTAATTCAACCTATTAATATTGGAGAGCAAGAGAGAAAATGTAATATGTTTACTACAATAGCTCGAGTTAAATATTTGAATGGTTTACGATTTCAACTACACTTTTCATATAATCGATATGAAAATATGGCAAAACTAACAGGGGTGAAAATAAGAATAGTAGAAGAAAATAGTTTAGATTGATCACAATGAAGACTATTTGTAATTAGTACATTCTTATTATTCACATTTTTTGCCATTCAACACTATTACATTGTCACTTTGCATTCAAAAATTTTATTTCATCATTTTTCATAGTTAAAGTTATTAACAATATCTATCATCTCAACAGATTAAGGTAACTCAGCAAATTTAAAATTAAAACTACTCTTCAAGATATATTTAGTAATACCTGGAGGGACACTATTAAGAATTAATTAGTTGTCAAAAACTGTGATACCTAAAATTAAATGAAATGGATGTGCAATATCAATCCTCCTACAAGCTATTGACAAGATTGTCTTCCTTCTTCATCACCAACTAATTACTAATAGACAATTACATACACATATAGAAATATAACACAAAAATTGTAACATTCACAAACATTACCATCCAAATCCAAACACATAAACACACAAACCACTCAAAGCATCCAAACACAAACACACACAAACCACTCAAAACATCCAAACATAGACGCACAAACCATTCAAGGAAAGAAACATAGACTAAATTAAAGAACAAAATTATATGGTCATTTCAGGAAAAGGAAACATAATGTAAATTTCAAAGTATGAAGTTTATCTCAAACATATACATAATAATGATAATCTAAAAATATGACATTGTTGCCCTCAGTCGGAATCATACTAGATCCATCTAAATCTGGATCTATCATACGCCGAGAGGGATCGAATCCCTCGAGGTGTAAACCTTTCCTCAAATCGTACACTCCAAAAATAAGGTTTGCACCTCGAGGGATTTGATCCCTCTCGGCACATGACATATCCAGAGTTAGATGGATCTACGCTGGTTTTTAACCTCTAGGGTCAGCTCAATTGGTCAAGTCCCTGTTGCCAAAGCACCAGTTGTTGATTTTTTAAGTGCAATAGATACAAGAACTTAATTTCTAAAACTAATAATTAATTCCAATAATTTATATATTGTTTTTCCATTTCCAGTTTATCATTAAGCAATTACACTTCAAAATTTCAACCATAAAAAGTAGTAGCATAGTAGAGATCACAATGCACAAGGAAAACACAAGATTTGCCCCGGGAAAACCCACTTGGGGAAGAAACCCAACAAACTTTTCCTTAGAGAAATTCTCCAGTTCAACAAGAGATGCATCTAATTCTTCTGGTCAAAATCAAAATCAAAATAACCAACAATATAACCATGGTCAAACAACCCCCAAAACTTGTCCCCAACAACTCATGCGAATTTTCTATTACGCACGCACACTTCTTGTTACTCGTGCACACTTATGTGACTCATGCATGCTTCTTGTGACTCATGCGTAGTTCCTATGACTCATGCACAATTCCTATGAATCATGTGCAGTTCCTGTGACTCATGTGCACTTCTTGTTCTCTGTCTCCTTTTCATAGATAAATAGAAGAATAGAAAATGAGTGATCTGAATTCTATGTCAAGAGGAGATTGATTTCCTTATTTATAGTTTTATGGGAGGCCAAATGGGTGCCACTTGAACTAGGGCCAACTTGACTTGATGGAGGGTTGACTTGATCATCTTGGAGTAAAAAATTTAAAATTTAAAATTCAATATTTTCTCTTTTTGAAACCGACATGAAGAACATGTTTTATATTTATCATTACATATATTTCAAGAGCTATAATATTAGATACAAAGACCGACCATAGCTACAAAATTCAACACTACCTCTTAGCTAGGGAGGTGATCAGGTGCTCAGTATTTAGCTAAAAAACAAAATTATCAAATTGGCTCGAAAACTATATGATTGCATCTATCTCATCAAGACGATCACAACACAATTTGTTTCACTGAAAATGGATTCCGGATGAAGGATAAAAGGCATGATGTTCGTTTTCCTAAATAGCTAAAAAATATTGCGGAATATGATAGAATGATGACATGGCAGTCCAGTCAGCAGTCTAGTCAACAAGGGTAATATTCTTCAGTTTTCGCCCAAGGGGACTATGACAAGTGTCACTTACGGATTCACAAGTTTGGTTGTGTGAAGGTGAAACTACCTACTTGGCCTCCAAGGTGGAAATTATGTTTTGATGGTTTTTCCCTTAGTGGATCTCCTCCTTTCAATGAGATGGACTATCCTCGAGCCTCGGGTCTCCTTTATTTTAGTACTCCCTTAAATTGTCCTTTTTGTAGTTTTGGTGAATAAATAAATAAATAAATAAATAAATAGATAAATATGTGCATAATTATTATTGAATTTTTTCGACACTATATAGAGCTTTTACCATCATTCCCTGATCAGGTTTACCCCCAATCTTTAACTAATTTTTTTTTCAACCTAATTTTTTTTTCAACCTAATTTTATTATATAATTCAATTATATTTCAACCTGATTTTATTATATAATTCAATTATTTTTACAATGTTAGGTCCTTTACCCAATAATATTATAATTTATTTCCGAACATTAGTATTATTTGAATTGATTAATTCATTGATTATTTTTAATATTATTACCTTCAAATAATAATAATAATAATTAACCAATATTATTTTATAAATTAATTTTTCATTATAACGGCTAGTTTTCCTCCCCATAGGTCAAACCTGACCATTGACATTTATTAATTTACTAATACTATTAATATTATTATTTACTTTATCATGGTAACGGCTAGTTTTCTTCCTTTTTCACATTGTCTAGGTCTACCCTAGCTTATTATAATATTATTTTTTTCCCACCAAATACTAGTTAATCTTGCCTAAATAATTTTACTTCACCAACGACTAATTCTGAATGACTAACACTGAACATTGATGCATCCATGCTATTTATTCTCTCTGATCGTCTTACTTCTCACCTTGTCATGAGGATGAACCACATTTGTTGGTTCGAAATGTTGACCCAATCCTTACAATGTGATTAATCCGAAAGACTATTTTCTAAATTATGGATCACAAAAGTCTTAGATCTAACATATATATATATATATATATATATATATATATATATATATATATATATATATATATATATATATATATATATATATATAATTAAATTCAAATGACAAAATCGGCGGTAAACTCAAATTTGAAAACAGCGGCAAAACCTTTGCATGGGACAAGCGGAGGCCAATTTGAACCCGTGACCTTCCCCGCACCGTTACCACCACCCACCATTGGACCACACATCAAATTTGAAAATAGTAGCCATGAATTTGTATTTAAGCCTACAGGAATGACCGATGTCGAAGAGGAGGGAGCCAACCCCGCGGGGTCAGCTCCCTCTCCATACGACCATACATTAAAAACCGTGGGCCAACACTAACGTTAAGCGCGATTAGTGCACCACTAATCCTAGTTAAATTTAATTAAACTGTTGTTTAAGTTGGCGTCATTTATGGTGGAGCCACCAAATCCGGAACCGCCACCAAATTTGGTGGACTTAACTGGAGTCTTTCCAAATTTAGCGGGATTTCCTAGCGAAAAATTGAATGCAGCATATCTTGAGCAATTTTCGACCAAATTGAGCTAAAAAAGAAGTGTTTTTGGCTAATTTGGAACTTTTGAACACATTGGTGCAGGAATCAGGAGCCATAGAGCTTTGTAAACATCATTTTTTCCACATTCAGCTAATACAGAGGCCTAAGCCATGGAAGTTGGACCACAGAGATGTAGCCCAGGAGGGGTGAACTCCTTCATCAAAACATTGTGTTAATGTGTCTCTTTGATGGTTTGTTGCGCTATACATGTTTGTTGTTCATTATTCATTTTTGAAGCTATTTTGCTCATGAATATCTTGTTTAACTTAAGGAAATTTACCTGTTTGTAAGCACCAATGACTAAGGAAACCTCAATACAAAAAGCAAGAAGCAAGCACATTTTTATAAATCTGTAATTGTTATTAATACAACAAAACTAATCATACAAATATAGATCAAGATGGTATTAGAGCCCAAGGTTGAATTTCTTGATTGCTTGAGTTTGAGCAATTAGGGTTTTAATGGTTGCAAAATTTTGATGCTTACAAGGTTAAAGTTGCAGAAAGGAGAAGGGAAGCTATTGGTTTCAACTGCTGAGGTAATGCCTAGAAGAAGGAGAGCCACAAGGCCACAATCTCCACCACCCAAAGTTCCAATTCCAACTGCACTTGAAACTCCTCAAGTTTTTCCTTCAATTGAGATTGAAGAGGTACAAGCAATACAAATTTATGAGCCTGAATCCATAGCCATTATGTTTGGAGAAAGATTGCCTGACGGTCACTCTTCAAAAGAGGAAGAATTCAAGAAATATTTCTATACTTTGATTAAGATGGTTAAAGTCCTCTATGAAGAGAGGAACACTAGAATGGTTGGAGAGAGTTCTAAACCTCCACATGGAGAAGGAAGCTCAGAGGACAAAACAGATGAGAAGAAGGATTCCAAAGGGAATGTTGGAAAGCCACCTCCATCTCCACCATCCTCATCATCTCCATCATCTCACACAGCATCATCTTCCACTACCAACACTGAAACTGCCCATACTCATTCCAAAACCCCAAAAGGGAAAACTCCATTACTGAAATTGGATATAAAATTCGAACTTCCCATGTACAATGGAGAAGTGAATGCAAAAAAGTTGGACAATTGGATTCAACAGTTGGAGGTATACTGCAAAATTTAGAACCTTCAGGAAGACAACATAAAGATCCAGTTGGCTTCATTGAGGCTAAAAGGATCTGCACTAGTTTGGTGGGAAGAAAAGACTCAATAGGAAATGAGAATCCATGGTAAGATATCCATCACTTGGGTTGAATTTGTTTCTGCAATTAAAAGACAGTTTTATCCTTTAGCCTATATGAAAAAAGCCATTATGAGTTGGCAGAAATTTAGGCAGCTTAAAGGCCAAACAGTCCAAGATTATACAAAGGAGTTTAGGAAAAGAGATTTGTTATTAGGAGTGAATTTGAATTCCCAAGATAAACTGCAGAAATATATTGGGGGTTTACATTCCTATCTGAAACATACTATTCTTATGTTCAATTCAATTAATTTAGATGAAGTATGTGTGCAAGCCACACATCTTGAATCTAGAGGAAAGAACACTCATGAAGAGAGTAGTAATAACAATCCACCTAACGATAAGGAGAAAGAGAAAGGAGAAAAATGGAAGGGAAAGAAAAATGCAAGTGTGAAGAAAGAAGGGGAGAAATATATTTGTAAACATTGTTCAAAAGAGGGACATAATGAGGATAATTGCTGGAAACTCCATCTAGAAATGAGACCAAATAAGTTCAACAATAAGGGAAAAAGAAAACCACTGCTATCACTCAAGAAGATTTAGGTTCTGAATCAGGGGATGAAAACAAAATCACTGCCATGGGAATCAAAGGAAAACAAGATATTTCAAGCACTAGTTCACAAAACTATAATACTAGTACTACTCCAAATGAAAAGAGTCAAATTGAGTTATTTCATATTAAGGTCATATCTAAACACACCAATATTGACACACTCTTTGATAGTGGGTCACAAGAAAATCTAATCTCTGAAGACTTAGCCAACCAATTGAATCTTAAAATTGTACCTCACCATAAACCATACCCTTTGGGATGGATAACAAGAGACACTGGTTTACAAGTTACAAGAAAATGTTGTTTAAGTTTGCAATCACTGCAAATTTTGTTGACGAAGTAGAGCTAGATGTGGTACCACTTGATATTTTAGGGGTGGTGTTGGGTAGTCCATATTTGTATGATCGGAAAGAAATCTTTTACCGCCATGAAAACAAGTATCACTTGTTCAAGGATGGTGTGGAGTACATAGTGAGAGCCCATCGCAAAAAGATGAACATTTCTTTGGTTAATGCAGGGGAGGCAAAAAGACTAGTGAATTCAAGTAAAAGTTTAGTACTTCTCATGTTCAAGCCAAATGATGATATTGTTTATGAAAATTTTGTTGCATGTAATGCAAGTTTCAATTCTGATTTGGTTGGTTCAGTTCATCAGAGTGATGAAGTGTTTCAGGTTGTGAAAGAATCGTCCTTCAAGGACAAAGAAACTTCACATGAAATATATTTGCAGCAAGAGGTTTCTCTTTGTGATGTTAGCATGAAAGGGTTGACAAAATTGCAAAGTGTAGAGACACCAATGCAATGAAAGAGTTTTTTGAACAATGGGCTCATTCAATCATCCCTTACGCCATGTTGTGCACCGATGGTTATGGTGCCAAAGAGGAATGGTAAGTATTTCAAGAAAGAGGACAAAAGGAGTAGTTTTCGCCAAAGCAAAGTTGTAAAAAGAGGTCAGTGCAAGAATATACATAACACCAAACAAGAATGGTTTGTATGGCTTTTAATTTTGTATGTTCTTTGTAGCACTTCTATTACATACATGTATTTGAATTATGGCAAAAAAGAGTCCTTTCTTGAATAAATTGTCCACTTGGGTGACATAAACATGTTTAGAAAGTTTTCTTATGCACATGTCATCTATGAAGGGAAATTGTTTGATGTTTTGAAGATATCAAAGTACAAGTTGGGTTTCACTTCTTTGATGCATTTGGGCCATGATATTGGAGGAGGTAAGTTGAAGGAAAGCCTCTCCAAGTTGGATGCCATTGTTGATTGGTCAACGCCCAAGATCGTCATTTTGATAAGAGGTTTGTGGAGAGAAGCCCAATGTTGGAGGAGAGTTGTTGTTGACATTTCTTCTTTTGAAGCTCCTTAGCATGCATTGTCATGTGTGTGCAAAGTCTTCCAGTGGGGATGCAAACAACAAGAGGCATGTGTTGCTTCAAACCAAAAGATCAGCTCAATTCTTTATATGCTCTTTCAAACTTGAAAGGTTCATTTGAGTTTCAGGTTTATGCAAGCAACTTCACCATCTTATTTCATTCAGAAGATTTTCATGGTGTAAAGATTAAGTTGCAGCGATCCATGCACTTTCATTGGATGGATACTTGTCAAAAATTTCACTTGGTTCGAAGGTACAAAAGAGGTATAAGAAACAAGTTTATTCTTATGCCTTTTAGGCCTATTGTTTATGTAACTGTTGTATTCAGGCGTCATTATGTTTTACATGAAAGTTATGTTCAGAAAATTTCATACTTTCAAGATGTACAATTGAGCTTGAGTCATGTAAACCAAGTAGTGAAATTTGTCATCCATTTGCATTATATTTTGTTATGTTGTCTTGGTAAGAAGGATGTTGCTTTTGGTAGCGACATGGACAAAACCATGAGTTTCTATGAACGACTAAAAATGGTGCAACAAACAATGAAAGATCAACTTGAAAAGGGAAAAGACAATTACAGGTATTATTTCAATCATAGGTTTCAAGTTGATAGTGCAAGTTGGTGTCAGTTTTGCAAAAAGAGGCTTCAAGTTGTTGACGAAAGAGAGAATGTTCAGATTTCACATTCTGAATGCATTCCTATAGAATTTCTGAATTAGTTTCAACAAGACACCATCTGTGACAAAAGAATGGGGTCCTCAAGGTAAGTGAATGTTGATTTCCTTAGAGATGAGCTCAAGGAAACAACTTCGTAAAAAAGAAATTGGATCGAGCTTGGAAAGGTGAGGGGGTTGTACCCTCATCTACATGTCAGATAATAATAGCTTTTGGGGTCCAAAAAGCTTCTAGTGGGGAGGAATGATCAGGTGCTTAGTATTTATATCAAAAATAAAAGTTCTCAGATTGGCTCAAAAACTGTATGATTGCATCCGTCTCGTCAAGACAATCGCAATGCAATTCATTTCACCGAAAATGGAGTCTGGGTGAAGGAGAACAGGCCTGCTGTTCATTTTCCTAAACAGCTAAAACAAATTGCAGAATAGGACAGAATGATGACATGGCAGTCCAGTCAACAAGGGGAATATTCTTCAGTTTTCGCCTAATGGGGTTGTGGCAAGTGTCACTTCCGGATTTGCCAGTTTAGTTGTGTTAAGGTGAAACTGCTTACTTGGCCTCCAAGGTGGAAATTATGTTTTGTTTTATATATTTATATATATATATATATATATATATATATATATATATATATATATATAGATAGATAGATTAAATTCAAATTTGAAAACGACGGCAAAACCTTTGCATGGGACAGGCGGAGGCAGGTTTGAACCCGTGACCTTCCCCGCACCATTACCACTGCCCACTGTTGGGCCACACATCAAATTTGAAAATAGTAGCCACGAATTTGCATTTAAGCCTACAGGAATGACCGATGGCAGAGAGGAGGGAGCCAACCCCCTCTCCATACGACCATACATTAAAAATCGTGGGTTAGCGCTAAGGTTAAGCGTGATTAGTGCGCCACTAATCTCGGTTAAATTTAATTAAATCGTTGTTTAAGTTGGCGAAATTTATGGCGGAGCCACCAAATCAGGAACCACCACCAAACTTGGCGGACTTAATTGGAGTCTCTCTAGATTTAGGGAGGTTTCCTAGGGAAAAATTGAATGCAGCATATCTTGAGAAATTTTTGACCAAATTGAGCTTAGAAAAAAGTGTTTTTAGCTAATTTGGACCTTCTAAACACATTGGTGTAGGTATTAGGAGCCATAGAGCTTTGTAAACATCATTTTTTCCACATTGATCTAATATAGAGGCCCAAGCCATGGAAGTTGGACCAAGGAGATGTAGCCCAGGAGGGGTGAACTCTTTCACCAAAACATTGTGTTAATGTGTCTCTTTGATGGTTTGTTGCAATGTACATGTTTGTTGTTCATTATTCATTTTTGAGGCTATTTTGCACATGAATGTCTTGTTTAACTTAAGGAAATTTACCTGTTTGTAAGCACCAACAATTAAGGAAACCTCAACACAAAAAGCAAGAAGCAAACACATGTTTATAAATTTGTAATTGTTATTAGCACAACAAAACTAATCATACAAATAAAAATTAGGAGGTATTCATAATGACTACTGATATGTTCTCTTGTGCACAAATTTCTCCAAGGAAAAGTTGAATGAGCTAGCTATGTTGATGCATCTATCTGCTAACCATGGAAAGCATCCTCCATGAACATCATGTTCTGTTAGAAACCAAGAAAATACTGAGAGGGTGGTGAATCAGTATTGTGACAATTTAAGAAACCTTTTTTCACAAAGTAAATAATACTAAAACACTAGCAAACTCTTTAACAACAATTCATGTAGGCATCAACATAAGAAGAATATATGCAACACATAAATACTTCAATCTTTTATTCAATTGATTTTACAAATGAAAGCTTCAACTTGTTGTTACATCAATTGGTAGGCTTGAACATACTTGAGAGATACAACCCTCAATCTGTTTATTTCTCAAGATCCAACCTGAAGTAAGGTACTACTCCCTAGTTTATTAGTTGCTACTGAAAGGAGCTGCAACCCTTGAGTTTATCAACTATCATTGAAAGGAGTTATTACCCCTGAGTTTATCAACTACCACTAAAAGGAGCTACAACCCATAATTTGCAAGATGGCATTTGCTTGACCTCCTTGATTCATCTTTCATCACATTTTCAAACTCAAACCATGAAGGCCACTCATAAAACGAATCAATCTCTCCTCACTCAATCACCACAAAATCACCTTAAACAATCTATGATCTCTGATCAATTCACTAATAAAAACAACATTCTTGCTAATTCAAATTCTACTTATAAAAAATAAGAACTGATATTTTAGATTTAGAACTTAAGTTAAGTTCATCTCTTAATCATGCATGAATTCTTAATTTTCAGTTATATTCCACTTCGATAAAGTGTTTTTGATGTGTTCATGATGTCTTTAATCTCTGCTTTGTTGTCTTGATATGAAAAACTGAGTCAAAATTATAATTTCTCCAATTCTAGTACATTATAGGATTTAACAAAAGTTTTATCTGTAGTTCTAAATCTAGAAAACTTCCAAATTTGGAAAAAACTACCAAATATGTCACACTGCACCAAAAATGTTGTCAACTCGTTCATGTCGCTTTATTCTAAGTTTTAGCACATTATCAGTTATGGTGGAATCCACCAAGTATATTTGTCAAATCGTTCATGTTCTAATGCCCATAGGTGCTTTGCTTAGGCCCCAAGGCCCAACACTATAACACATCAATGCCCCAAGATACCTTGCATAAAATTGCCTTAAGGGGATTAATCACTTAAGCCCCCTTATTTTAAGCCTTAAGGGGATAAACCACTTGCATCAAACCTTTTGCACCCTTGGTCACAAAACCTATGCACCGAACCAAAACCTGGAGGAGTATTTATCCTTCAGCCTTTAATAGTGAAGCACATTTGATAACTTCCAAGATTTATTTGTTGGGGTGACGTGACACCTTATGTTTGATTCACCGCTCCACTTCTGCACCATCTTGTATGCCACCTCATCCATATGCTCTGTCACCTAGGAAATAAAATTTGTGCCTCCTTTGGAAACCACTATGGTTAGATCATCGAGGTAATGTGTCCCTATGGGACTAGATGTTGCACTCACGGGCCTTTGTTGGGAAGGGATGGATTCAACATGATTGTGATCCCTATGTCATTCATCACAATATAAGCAGAGGAATCATCTTTCTTGATAAAGAGTAGGATTCACGCATAAGTGGATTCAGATTGGCTAGACTTATGAATGGCGGGGACACTTGTGTTTCCCTTTCTTCCTCTAGAAAGAAAGTCAAGCAACTTGTGGAAATATTTGGATAGGATAATTCGAAAGCATGGAGGAACTCGTCTATTGTGACATTGAAAGTTGATGTGTAGTTTCATAATACTTGTGCTAGTGATAATCACAAGGTTAAGGTCGCGTGACATGATGATAGATAAAGAACAAATGATGGTGGCAACCACTTTGGTAATGATTGTGGCTGTTAGTCTTCACAGATTTTTGCACCATCTGGAAGCATTGGTTGAACTATTGTTGGGGGTGATATATAAGCCAAATCAGGGGTGGATCGACAAGCTAGATAAATTATCTGTGAACTGTGAGGTAATTGGAGAAGGCTTATCCATGCTTACTCTATGCATTTGTATGGTATGTTGAGAAACGGAAATAAGAAATTCCAGTTTAAATTTGTTCTTGAATTTAAACAGTGAATTAAAATTGAATTCTATTCTCATAGCAACTTGTAAATAGTTAATTAAGTTTAATTAGCTTAATTATCTTAGGAATTTCGAGTTGGAAGTCTTTCTAAAGTCATGTATATGTTCTCCCTAAATTTGAGGGGTTCATAATGAGTTTAATTGTGAGTTGTAATTAGATCACTCAGTTTATTGAGTTATGTTCAGTTAAATTAGTTCCAAACTGTTTGAGGAACTAATAGAGAGTTAATAGTCAGTTGGTGCAATAGTGCATCCACAAGTGTCACTCTATTTAACTAAAGATTCCCTCATCAGAAACTCATGCATGTCGATTCTGAGAAAGACCCAGTTGAGACAAGAGTGCAGGGATAGTGTACTATCAGTTGTGTGATTTACTAAGTTGTAAATATCATGCATGCAATTAGAGAAGGACCTATGTTTGGATTGGGAATTTTTGGAAGCATGATTTCCCTTTAAATGTGGTTTATTCATCCTATGAAATAGGGGCTTGGCGAGTTGCAAAATTGGCTAAGTGTTGGCCAAGAGCTTGCTTGTGAGCACGAAGAGTTGAGCATACTTGTGCGGAATTGTTCTAGTGAGAACAAGCTTTGTATCTTCACTCATATTTATGATATATGTAATACAAATACCAAGGTTTTGAGTAGTGGCTTTCCTCATATACATCTTGTGTTATGTGCCATTGATTTATATTCTTCTTGTTCATATTGTTTTCATCGATCTATTGGATTTCGCTAGTTGAAGGTAGAAGTAGATTCTTGTCTTGTGCTTTAGTACAATGCATGAGCTTGTGAATCTATAGGAAATTCTATATGGTATTGGAGTTGAGAAGAGTATACTAGAGGATATTTTGAAGCTTTGAGTTTTGGGTCACAAGTGAAATTCGAATTTGCAATACATAATTCAAGATTGATAGATGGTGTTCTATGCTTTGAGGTTCGAGTATGCCTTGGAAGGAAATTCGAATTCTATAGCCAGGAGGGACATATTGGAGGTTGTGCTAGAAGAAAATGGCTTGAAGGAATTTGTTGATTAAGAAATTCCTAATCTAGCAGTATCAGATGCACAAAATTTGGCCGAATGGAAGAAGTGTGTGGCGAAGGTGAGGCGGATAATCCTCGGGGAGTTCGAGACCACATTGTCTTGAGTCTCCATGGCAAGGAAACTTTGTATGCCATGTGGAAAACATTGTCAGACTTGTATCAGAACAACAATGATCAAAGGAAATTGGCACTGAAGGAGAAACTTTGAAAAATAAAAATGGAGAAAGGTGAAACGATTCCAAAATACTTGACCATGTTCACTCAGTGTCGTGATGAACTTGGAAGTGTTGGAATCATAGTTGTCGAGGATGATATGGTGAGTATTGCTCTTCTAAGACTCCCAAAGAGTTTGCATAATTATTAGGACTTTATCAATGGTCAAGAGAAGCTTCCGGATTCAGAATGATTGTGGTCGGATTTGATGCAGGAGGAGATCAAGAGGAACACTAGGGATGGCTCTTCATCAAATACTGATGATGAAGAGAACTGTGCCTTAGTGATTAAGGAGAAGAAGGGGAAAGGGAAATCTTCCCATTCTAAATCATATTCTTATCATGGAGGTGAGAAGAAATACATGACGAAAATTAAGTGCTTTCATTGTCATGAGTTGGGCCATTTTGTTACAAATTGTCCACTTAGGAAGTCGAAGAAGAATTCCTCAGGAGGAGTGGCGGGTGAGGCTTTGACCTCTCAATTCGAATTGGACTTTTCCCTCATTTCATGCATGATGTCATCAATGATGGGAAGTGTATGGTACTTATACAGTGGATCTTCATTCCACATGACTGGCAACAAAGAGTTATTCAGTGACCTGGAGGAGAAAGATCTCCAGATGCATATTGAGATGGGTGATGAGGGGAAGTATAGTGTTACCGGATTGGGCAGGATTACTTTTTAGAGGGTGCATGGGGCTCCACTCAACTTGAATAATGTTATGTATGTGCCTGGGCTGAAGAAGAACTTGGTATCCGTTGCCATGCTTGAGAATTGAGGCTATGATGTGATCTTCTTGAAAGGAAAGACGTTTCTTTGACACATAGCCACGGGTCAAGTAAAGAAGATAGAGATTTAGGTGAAAAATCTGAATCTCTATAGGATGGAGGTAGAGGAGTGCATTTCTTTGAGCACAAAAGCAGAAAGGGTGTAGAGTCGAGACGTTGGCGAGTTGTGGCACAGGCGATTGGGCCACTTGCTTCATGGGGCTTTGAAGATATTGCAATAGATCTCTATCAGGCTTCCCAAAGGTACGCTTGAGCAAGTCGATACATGCAAGGGGTGTACTTTGGGAAAATACACCAAGTATTCCTTTCATGACACAGAAAATCAAGCAATGGCTATTCTAGAGAGAGTCCATTCAGATGTGTGTGGACCATTCTCGACAGCATCCATAGCCAAACACATGTATTATGTTATTCTTGTTGATGACTTTTCTTGAAACTGTTGGATATTTTTCATGCAGAAAAATGATCAAACCTTCCCAAAGTTTTGTGAGTTTAAATCATTGGTGGAGAAAGAGTTGAGGAAGAAGGTTAAATATCTACGGAGTGATAATGGTGGTGAGTATGTCTCAAACGAGTTTAAACTTATGTGCCGTAGAAGGGATTAAACGGGAGTTGACGACACCCCATAATACTCAGAGGAGCCTCAGATTGATGTGGAGCAACCACATGCAAAGGATCCTAGAGTGGAGACATCCACTCAGGTAGTGTCTTACAGAGAGGGAAGAAAGCGCACCAGAGAGGTTGACAGATTGTTGGATGATGCGTGGGAGAATGTGGGAGCACCCACTTCTCAGTGCAGGCAGTGGAGGCCACCTAAGAGGTACACTGGATACATGGCTCTTATGGGTGAATGTGTTGTGACAGAGCCATCTTCCTTCTAGGAATCAGTGCAGCAACTGGTTTTGGTTGATGCCATGGTGGAGGAGCATGACTCCATAGTTCGTAACAGTGTTTGGGATGTGGTTCCTGGACCGGAGGACAAGTCAGTGGTGAGCTCCGGTTGGCTTTACAAGGCAAAGCAAGATGCATATGGTAGTGTGGAGAAGCATAAGGTTATATTTGTGGTCTATGGCTTTTCACGGGTAGAGGGGATTGACTATGATGAGACCTTTGCTCCTGTTGCAAGGTGCTCATCGATCAGATCTATATTAGCACTATCAACACAAATGGGTTGGAAGATACATCAGATGGATGTGAAGACAACCTTCCTTAATTGCACAACTGAGGAAGAGGTGTACATAGAGCAGCTTGAAGGTTTTGAGACCTTCGACTTTAAGTCACATGTGTGTCGGCCCAAGAGAGCGTTGTATGGGTTGAAGAAAGCACCCCGTGCGTGGCACAATGGGATAGATAGCTACATCACTGGGTTTGGCTTCACGAAGAGTGAAGAGGATGTGAACCTGTACCACATAGTGGTGGAAGGTAAACTGTTGATCAGTGTACTTTATGTTGATGATTTCATACTGACAGGTGATGATCAATTGAACAAATCTTGCAAGGAGGACCTTGCAAGAGAGTATGAATGAAGGACACATGGCTCATGCATTACTTTCTTGGCATGGACGTATGGCAGTGAGATGGGGAGTTGTTTTTGTCTCAGGGCAAGTATGCCAACGAGATACTCAGGAGATTCTGCATGGAGAGAAACAAACCCATGGAGACTCCTCTAGCAGGTAACTGGAGGAAGGAGGATGATACTTCAGGGGAAGTAGTGGAAGCTATTGTTTACAGGCAGCTTGTGGGTTCACTCATGTACTTGGTGAACACATGATCGGATATGTGTTATGCAGTTAACCAACTTAGTCAAGCAATGGTTAGGCCTACCAAGCTGTATTGGAAGGTGGAAAAGCATGTGTTGAGATACCTCAGGGGCACTTCTCATTATGGATTATGGTACAGATGGATAAGGGAGTGAAGCTTCAAGGCTTCACTGATGCAGATTGGGCAGGGAGTCCATCCGACCGAAAGAGCACACCAAGAGGGATCTTCAGTATTAGCTCACCGACAGTTTCTTGGTACAATAGGAAAAATAGATCAGTTGCACTCAGTTCGGCAGAGGCGGAGTACATGGCTGTGAGTCAGGCAACATGTGGGGCCATCTGGATGAGGAAGATCCTAGTTGGTTTTTTTGGTCAGCAGGCAGATGGATCTAATTGTGATTTACTGCGATAATCAGAGTTGGGTCAAACTCTCTGAAAATACAATTTTTCATGATCAGTTCAAGCATATTGATATCTGATATCATCATCTCAGAGATTGTGTATTGAGGCAGATCATATTGTTAAGGTACATTCTCATGGAGGATCAAGATGCTGACATTTTGACAAAGGCATTGTCAAGATGTAAATTCGAGATTCACAGAGACAGGATCAAGGTAGTTGATAATCCCATTCTTGTTGAGAGGGAGTGTTGAGAAATGGCAACAAGAAATCCCAGTTTAAATTTGTCCTTGAATTTAAACTGTGAATTAAAATAGAATTTTATTATCATAGCAACTTGTAAACAATTAATTAAGTTTAATTAACTTAATTAGCGTAGGAAATTCGAGTTGGAAGTCTTTCTGAAGTCATGTATATGTTCTCCCTAAGTTTTAGGGGTCCGTGATGAGTTTAATTGTGAGTTGTAATTAGATCACTCAATTTACTGAGTTATGTTCAGTTAAATTAGTTCTGAACTGTTTGAAGAACCAATAGAGAGTTAACAGTCAGTTGGTGCACTAGTGCATCCACAAGTGTCACTCTAGTTAACTAAAGATTCCCTCATCAGAAACTCATGCATGTCTATTATGAGAAAGACCCAGTTGAGACTAGAGTGCAGGGACAATGTATAATCATTTCTGTGATTTACTAAGTTGTAAATATCATGCATGCAATCAGAGAAGGACCTATGTTTGGATTGCGTCGTTTTGGAAGCATGAATTCCATTTAAATATGGGATATTCATCCTAGGAATTATGCAAGGAAATAGGGGCTTGTAGAGCTACAAAATTGGCTAAGTGTTGGCCAAGAGCTTTCTTGTGAGCTGAGAGAATTGAGCATACTTGTGTGGAATTGTTCTAGTGAGAACAAGCTTTGTATCTTCACTCATATTTTTGATATATGCAATACATATAATGGGGTTTTGAGCAGTGAATTTCCCTAGATACATCTTGTGTTATGTGCCATTGATTTATCTTCTTGTTCATATTATTTTCATCGATCTATTGGATTCTACTGGTTGAAAGTAGAAGTAGATTCTTGTCTTGTGCTTTAGTACATTGCATGAGCTTGTGAATCTACAGGATGTTCTACAGGGTATCTGTTAATGTGTGCCAGAGTGAGAGAACTTATGCTGCATAGAGCTACATTCTTCTCCTCACTACGATCATTCACAATCTTGCTTTCCATATGTATATTTCATCACCTGGCTCAAGGGTGGCATGGTTGGCAAAATCCCTTTTATCGAAATTTGTACCACTGGTGTCCTTCAATATTCCACCCTTTCTAGGGTCCTCTTTAGCAAGGGAAGAAATGATATCTATTCCATCCAAGGAACTGTCACTGACAAATCTAAAGGAGTTTCACAAAGTAATGGCATTTCTCCTTGAGCATTCTTATATTTTGACATCATGTGGGATGTTAGAATTTGTCTCAAATCTTGTGGATGTCATAGTTGCATTGGGGATGCAAGTTTCACTTTTGAAGGTGCAATTCCCTGGTCTAGTTTTCATGACTTACTTGTAACAATGAAATCTCTTTGAAATCAAAGAACTCAAAGCAGTTTTGATTCTAGCTTTGGGAGTAACTATAGGCAATGTTTTTCTTCTTGTGTTCAACTTTCATTTATGTTTTTCTTCTCTCTTGGACAAAGTAAGATGCAGTTGGTGGTTTCACTTTAAGTTTTCATGAATTTACTTGCAGGTACTCATGTTATCAATATCTAAAAGCCTCAATGAAGTGCTCCACATTCAACAAATTCATCCGCATCTTCTCAATCTTTCATTATTCTTTTTGCAGAAATTATATTCAGATTCTTAATTGCTTACGTATAAACTTTGGCCTCTTTATTTCTCTTCAAACCACTCCTTCAATCCAAATACCCTGCAACCCTCAGAATTTTCTAGCCCTTCTATTTTGAAAGTTGGGGTTTCAGAACTAGAAGCTTTGTTGCAAGCCCTCATGGCTTGTCCCTCTGACCACTAATTTTAACAAATTTTCATCAATATTGAGATGTCTCAGGAACTCGTTCCCTTATAGCCTGGCACTATCTCTGGGAAACAACATCAAATTGGTGCCATTGCTGGGGAATGGATTAGAAAATATTTTTCCTTGGGTTTTATGAAAATTGGAGTTGATTCTTGAAGGTGACAAGATTCAACAATTAGTTGTATATCTTCACCTATCTTCTTAACTTTGGGTTTTTATTCCCTGGGTTTTAAAATGGAAACCTCTACATCCTTTTCTAATGAGCTCATTCCAGAAAAAGAAGAGTTGATTCAGATGTAGACAAACCCTCAAAGGTCATATTTTGTTTATTTTTCTGGTGTTACTATTTATGAGACTTATCTTGCAGATGAAGGTTTTGGTTGCTCAACAGATTCTCCAATTTATGATACCTACAGTTCATAAGAGGAGTATTCTGTTGAAGACTTCCAAGAAGTTTTTCTCTCAGCCAAGCAAGAAGAAGGTGACCAACAACAATATTTCCAGGAAGAGCCCAAGGTGGAAAAACCAAGCAATCACTGTAACTACCTTGTGCAAGAAGTTACATATAGGTAGGTTGTTCAAGAAAAGGAGGCAATTGAAAAATTTTATTCTATCAATTTTATGATCTAGTAGCTGACTATATGGAAACTTTCTTTAGTCAACAACAAACATCAATTTTGGGGTATGTGTAAAATATTTTATTTGAAGATTTCATGTGGTGCATGCCTATTTTTATTTTCAGTTTTCAAGAGCATACTGGCATAAGTTCCACCACTCAAATGTTGTGATGGTACCATTGGAAGGTTGAATTCACTTGAAGGAATTCAACCATGTTTATAGATAGGACCTGTACAATTCAATTTTTTCAGACGGTGAATAAGGGAGGCGGTCCTAGTTGAAGCCAATTTTCAGAGATTTCAGTTTTCAGACTTGAGGTTTGACTCCATACCAAACCAAGGCCATTGGTCTACATTTATCAGTGCTTTGTAGGTAAACCGTTGTCCATAATTGGAGCCAATAATGTTATAGCTCAATTTTTATGAAGCCAAAATTTTAAATTTTGGGAAAGAACTAGAGCCAACAATTAAAATTAATGATGAGATTATAGAGTAAATTTACATAATTTTTCTTTCTCCTTCTGAAGTTAATGCTTATAATATTTATTTTAAAAGAAGAATTGTTTATGAGAACATTTGTGTTTTTATAAGCATTATCATGCGCTTGGTATAAACAATTCTTGAATTTAAAAGAAAAAATGATGAGCCAAGTCATAAGTTGAGCATTGATTTCATCAATTGATAGTCGAATTCACAGTTTTTTTTATCTATTAGACTAACCTAAGTACCCACGGGGGATTTGAACCGGTGACCTATCACAAAGAGTGTCTTAACAGCGCACCCATTCACCGTCAATCCAAAGCCCCGTGGGCAGTCAAATTCACAGCCCCCTAAGTAGTCAAATTCACAGTTTACCAATGCTAATATTTAATATTCACAGTTTACCAATGCTAATATTTAATATTTAACATATATTTATGAGAGCGCTTATAATATTTAATATTTAACATATATTTATGAGAGCGCTTATAATATTTAATATTTAATATATATTTATGAGAGCGCTTATAATATTTAATATTTAATTATGAGAGCGCTTATAATATTTAATATTTATTAGAGCATTTGTGTTTTTATAAGCATTATCATGCGCTCGGTATAGACAGTTCTTGAATGATGAGCCAAGTCATAAGTCGAGCATTAAATTCATCAATTGATAGTCGAATTCACAGTTTACCAATACAACAACAGCGATACAGTTGTTGAATGATGAGCCAAGTCATAAGTCGAGCATTAAATTCATCAATTGATAGTCGAATTCACAGTTTACCAATACAACACCCAATTGATAGTTTACCAATAGTACAGAATGATCACATAAGTTTACCGAATTCACAGTTTACCAATACAGCGCGATACAGTTCTTGAATGATGAGTCATAAGTCGAGCATTAAATTCATCAATTGATAGTCGAATTCACAGTTTACCAATACAACACCCAATATTCTAGCATCGATGATCGAATTCACAGTCGAATTCAGTTCTTGAATGATGAGCCAAGTCATAAGTCGAGCATTAAATTCATCAATTGATAGTCGAATTCACAGTTTACCAATACAACACCCAATATTCTAGCATCGATGATCGAATTCACAGTTTACCAATACAACAACAGCGATACAGTTCTTGAATGATGAGCCAAGTCATAAGTCGAGCATTAAATTCATCAATTGATAGTCGAATTCACAGTTTACCAATCGAGCATTAAATTCATCAATTGATAGTCGAATTCACAGTTTACCAATACAACAACAGCGACCCAATATTCTAGCATCGATGATAGACAGAGTCAAATTTAACCAATACAACAATAATCACCAAAGACAACGCACACACAAGGTTTGAAGAGTAGAAGGGCGCAACTAACCATTGGCACGACATGTCGATATATGCTCTCAGCCATGGGAAAAATAAACACGTAAAATTATTTTCACTTGGTCAATATGGGACATATTCATGTTAGCATTAAGAAAAGAAAAAAGAACGAAATGTCGTTTGGGGCCACATACAGAAAATACACCCCCTCCCTTCACCATATTTGTGAGGTTTCTTTCAAATCGAATGAAAATTTAAATGAATTGAAGGTTGTTGTCTAGGCACCTGCAGATGGAGTTGTAGTAACATGTGCTTTGAAAGAACAAATTATAGTGGCAGCCACTTCGGTAATGATTGTCGCCAAAAGTCTTCAGAGAGTGTTACACCATCTGGAAGCATTGGTTGAACTGTTGATGGGGGTGATCACTCAGGCCAAATCATGGGGTGGATCGACAAGCCAGAGCGATCACCTGTGAACGTTTGAGGAAAATGGAGAAGGATTATCCATGCTTACTCTATGCATATGTAGGGCATATGTTAATAGTGTGTGAGAGTGAGAGAACTCATTCTAAGAAGAGCTACATTCTTCTCCTCGCTATGGTCATTCACAATTTTTCTTTCCATATGTATACTTCGTCACCTGGCTCAAGGGTGGTAGGGTTGGAAACATCCATTTTATCAACATCTGTACCACTGGTGCCCTTCAATGTTTCACCCTTTCTAGAGGCCTCTTTAGTAGGGGAAAAAATTATATCTATTCCATGCAGGGAATTGTCACCGAAAAATCTAAAAGAGTTTCATAGAGTAATGGAATTTCTACTTGAGCATCCTTAGATTTTGACTTCATGTGAGATGTTATAATTAGTCTCAAATATTATGGATGTCATAGCTGCATTAGGGCTGCAAGTTTCACTTTTGAAGGTGCATTTCTCTAGTCTGGTATATTCTTATGAACATATTCTTTGTCACCTTGTTTTGATGATATTTACGAAGACAAAAATAATTTTATATGCCTAATATTAATATCCAAGGAGGTATCTCAACCTATTTTTCTCTGCTTGCTTGCTATTCACTAGATACTCGTCTTGGAGAGTCTTTCTCTAGAGAAGGAAAGAAAATCGTTGCTCATCTATATGACCTCTGGATTATACTCATCAGTTTTTGATATGATTTATGGAAGGCATAAAACTTGATGATCTTGCATATTGCGCAGTTGATTTTGATCCATCTCTGAGAGATACCGACCATCATTCTGCCACTGGGCCCAATACAGTAATCACAACACAGAAATGGCCAGTTTTGAAAAGTGATGGCCCTGTTGTAACAAAATACAAAGAAGTAATTGCATATGTCCCCAATGTTGATCCAATGCCTGTTCTGTTGATCGAAATGTTCTCTACAAAATAGCATTGAGGATATGTTCAAAGACAATCCGTTATTATAGAGTTCATATGAATATATTGTATAGTTGAATAAAGACGTTGTTATATAGTCGAACATCACAATAATAGTAAGCTTCTAGATACCTCACGAATGTAAAGGAAATCGACAGTTCATAGCATTTTTCCCAGCGCCAATGTGATCCCGTGGAGTCAATGTACATGAAGCATAAGAAGAAGAGAGGCCCCGAGGAGCAGTTTTCTTAAACTGCCCAACAAAGCGATCGATTGCCAGGATTTGTTTTGACACCAGTATCCTCATCTCTGGAAACTGCCAAGAAGTGCTCCTGAAGGCTTTTTATAGTTTTCGATGGCCACACATATGGTTTGGTTTTGTCAACGTACACCAATAGGACAACTACGGACCCACTTTATTTTTAATTTAAAGGCCCAATATTTTTAATGTTTGTAATGTAAAATTTTAAAGGGCGGAGGTTTTATTTTTAAAATGGAATTGTATTATATATATATATATATATAGTTTTCTTTTAATTATTTTAATTATTTATTTTTTAAAGAGAGACAATTTTCTATAGCTATTTCCATAATCAATTTCAAAGAGTTACACAATTAGGACTAGGGGGTGGGAAGAAAATTCCGGGTAGAAATATTTTGTAAGGGTGGTTTTCATGATTTACTTGTAATAATGAAATTTCTCTAAAATCAATGAACTTGAAGAAATTTTGATTCCAACTTTGGGTTTGATTGCAGGAATTGTTTTTCTTCTTGTGTTCAACATTCATTTATGTTTTTTACCTCTCTTGGACAGTGTAAGATGCCGTTGGTTATTTTAATTTAATTTTTCATGAATTTACTTGTAGGTACTCATGTTATCTAAATATGAAACCCTTAATGAAGCACTCCACATTCGGGGAATTCATCCACAACTTCTCAGTCTTTCATTATTCTTTCTGAAGAAGTTATATTTAGATTTGTAATTGCCTGCATATAAACTTCGCCCTCTTTATTTGTCTTCAAACCTCTCCTTCAATCCAAAGACCCTGCAACCCTAAGAGTTTTTTGGCCATTCTGTTTTGAAATCTAGGGTTTTAGAACTAGAAGCTTTGTTGCAAGCCCTCATGTCTTGTCCCTCCAACTACTAATTTTAACAAATTTTCATCAATCTTAAGATGTCTCAAGAACTAGTTCCCTTATAATCAGGAACTATTTCTAGGGAGCAACATAGCCCACCAACTGTCTGTAGATAATGCCATCTATTGCCTCTCTTGTAGAAGCATCCTCTTTCCTCTAGTTAGTAGCTCGAGGAGTGTCCATGGGTTTGCAATCCTACATATAGAATCTTGAAAGGATGTTAGAGGTGTACTTCCCTTTACTAACAAATAACTCTCCATCTCCCTACCACATCTCTAAACCAAGGAAGTAGTGCATCAAACCCATATCCTTCATCTCAAACTCTCTTTCAAAGTCCTCCTTGCAAGATTGGATCAATCTGCCATCTCATGTCAATATCAAATCATCTACATAAAGGACTATAAAGGACTAAGATGAGCATACAACCATCTACCATAATGTAGTAGAGATTGGCATCTGATCGACTCTTAGTGAACCCCAATCCACTGAGATAAGAATCTATACGAGTTTATCAAGCACAAGATTCTTGATTGAGACCATAGAGTGTTGTCCTAAGTCTACACACATGCGTCTCCCTGTCAAATGTCTCAAATACCTCAGGTTGCTCAATTAATATCTCTTCCTCAACCACTCCATTGAGGAAGGTAGCCTTAACATCCATTTGGTGGATCCTCCACCTAAACTGTGCTTCCAATGCAAGTATGATCCTAATAGATGAGTATCTTGCCACAAGGGAAAATGTGTCCTCATAATCGATCCCCTCCACCTTCAAGAAGCCTTTGGCCATAAATATAGCCTTATACTTCTCAACACTCGCATCATCTGCATGTTTCACCTTAATAAACCCACCTACAGCCAATAACATATTTTCCCTCAGGTCAAGGCACAACCTCCAAATCATCATTACTCATGACAGAGTCATACTCATCCACCATGGGATCTACCCACTCCTGTTGGGAAACAACCTCTTCAAAAGAAGATGGCTCATAATCAATCAACTCTAACATGAGTACCATATATCTAGTATATTTTCCTGGTGATATCCCCTGTTTGTGTGAGGAACTAAGAGCTTAAACCTGCTCCTGAGCTTCCTACACCAACATATCAACCATTCTGGTCCTCTTCCTCCCTTCTATGGAAGGCTCTATGTGATTGGGTGCCTCTGAAGGTTTTAACCCCGTACATAAATTACATGCATACAAATTCTAAAAAAATAGAAAATAAACAATGGAAAGAGCATAAAACATAAAACATATATACACAGACATTCCCCCCTGGATCCCAAAACCAAGACTACCATATTGAATTTTCATTGTATTCCTTTCAATGTTACAATACATATATATACATGCTAAAGCATCCATAAACCCCAATCCATTAGCCCTAGATTCAATCATAACCATAGTTCCCTTGACCGGATCTATAAAATACCATGGAAATAATATAACACACACCCAACAACCTCCACCTAGTATGCTTTCTACTCCTCCACATGTGGCTGCTCCACATCATCCTCCTAGAATGTCCTCTTGCCTTTGAGCAAAATATGACTTTGTGGATGTGACTGAGGCTCCTCCTTTGGAGCTAGAGGCTCCTCATCTGGTGGTATGCTCAACTCTCACTCTAGACAACTCCTCATGGCATTGTCCTCATCAAATCTCACATCCCTCCTCAACACAATCATCCTGAGTGAAGGAATGTACACTCGGTAAATATGGGGTGTCTATGTGTATCCTACAAAGATCCCCCTCTTTGTTGTGGCTCCAATTTTTTCTTTCTATCTTTGGAGACATAGCAATATACTATGGATCCAGAAACGTGAAATTCGAAGACATTTGGATTCCTCCCATAGAAAGCCTCTTCAGGTGTAATCATTCCAAGAGTTTTGTGAGGGTTCATGTTCTGCAAGTAAACAACTTTATTGCAAGCTTCTTCCCACAAGGGTAGTGGAAAGCCTTGGTCATGCAACATTTCTCTAACTCCCACAATACTTCTATTTTTCCTCTATGCAACCCCATTTTGATGTGGGTTGTGAGGTGCAATCAATTCCCTTATAATACCCTCCTTGGCACATAGTTACTTGAAGGCATTAGACACATACTCTCCTCCATTCTCACTTCTCAGGAATTTAATTTTATGCCCAATCTCATTTTCAACTAAGGCTCTAAATTCAAAAAACTTTGAATAAACCTCATATTTATTCTTCATAAAATAGATCCAACATTTGCAGTAAAAATCATCTACAAAGATCGCATAATATCTGTTATTTACAATTGAGACTGTAGAAAATGGTCCACACACATCTCAATGAACTCACTCCAATATGGCTCCAACTCTGCTATCTTAGCCCTGGAAGGAGGATTTAACATATTTTCCAAGAGTGCATCCCTTGCAAACATCATGTTGATCAAGGGTGCATTTTAGAAGACCAAGCTTGACCTACTGCATTATGTTCAAAGATCCATGGTGTAGGTCTCCCATGCACCCACGCCAAAGCTCTCCATCATCTCAGCCCTGAATATGTTCTTCCTTGCTACTCAATGCAATGCATGCATCCACCTCTAGCGTGTAGATATTTTTAACCAGAACACCAATTTGTTTTACTTGTCTAGTAGCAACATGCTTTAGATAATATTTCCCCTTACTAAACACCAAATCATATCCATGGTATTCAAGTACAACTTAAGAAACTAATTTTTTCTTCAGACTAGACACATACATTACATTCTTTAGGTGAAGATGAGAGTCTGACTCCCTCTTAAAGGTGACAGTTCCAATCCCTTCAGTAGTATACCTCCCATCATATGCAAGTTCTATGTGTAATTATAGGTCCTTCTCCTCTAGGCTACCGAAGAACTCCTTGTCATATAAAATGAATCACCAGAATCTAAGTACCGTACATTGCCTCATACAATACTTACCATGCATGTAATGAGGGTGAAATCCAACTCAAATTGTGATGTGAGAGAATCGCCTCCTGCTGCTCCTATGGACTTCTTATTGGATTTCTTGTGCAGACACTTGGTTGCATAGTGTGCATACTCATGGACGTGAAATTTTTTTAATTTTATTGAGACCTTTCTTCTTGCCACGGTGCTAGCTAGATTCTGCCTTGCCTTGGGCCTTCTTTCATTTGACTTTCTTTCCTTTTATTGCCAAATTGAAGTTTTCTTCCTCATCAGTTTTGGATGTGACACCATCTCCAACATTTCTTGTAATCTCCTCCTACACCAAATTAGACCAAAGTCTCTCCCAATCTGGGATCATGTCTCTTCCACTAATTAAATCTTGATAATTGTGTCAGGATTTCAGAAGGCCAAGGAGTGCTAATTAAGATCACAAGTTGAGATAATGGCACATTTTCTCCAACTTCTCCAAGTTCATCTCTCACCCGAATGAATCTTGATAGGTATTGAACAACAATTTCATTTTTACCCATTTGAATGTTCTTGAGTTTGTCTTTCAATGCCAATTTGCTGACATCACTTCTGCTTTAGAATATAAATGTGACAGTTTTCCGCATTGCAAATGGAGTCTCCTTGTCATGAAAATTTGAAACCACATGACCTCTAACCCCCTCCAGAATAATCTTCCTCGATTTTGCAGTATCTTTCTTCCACTGAGCCAGTTGTTATGTATTTGATGTTGTTGGTTTTGGAATATCAGTTTGTGTGTACTCTAATACTCCATTGTCATCTGACACAACTTCCATTCTATCTTTCCAAGTACATAAATTCAAATTTCCCTCCAATCTATACTCAATCCTCAATCCATTGAAACACATTGTTACTGCAACGAAGAAATTCTTGCACTCAAATTCTTGTACCACAAATTTGCTATTCGATTTTTTGTTTAGAGAATATCAGGAACCTGGTTTCTATGTATTTTTAAATAGCTTTGATACAATTTATAAATAACTCAAAATTTGTAGCTACTAATGAATTCAAACTGAAAACAATAGACACAAATTTCTTCTACTCAATCTACAAAAGGGAAAACATACAATAGAAACACATGAAATCATTCAATCAAAATGAACACAGTTTTTACTGGGGAAACGAACTAGGAAAAACCCCTCCTCCATTTGTATTATATCAAATGAGAACAACGATCTATTACAATGACAACTTCAATCCTTGAAACTCAATTTGCACTACAATACTGATATCCTCCTCTTGAGTCTTCTCTAGCCAATACTTCGCCAATATAGGCCTCCTTCTTCCTCCTATTTCATTGCGCAATTCTTGCTCCTAAAGAATAGGGAAGCTCTTATTTCCTTGCGCAAATCCCAAGAGAAATGGCTCACCTGCTACATGAAAACACTGTACACTCACTAGTATACAATAATGATTACATTGATGCCTTTTTCCTCCACTCAACTAGGCAATTTGAATTCCATGCATGACTAGAACTATATTTAGTAAATTGACTAGTTAACTGAGAGATCAGTGAGTTAACAATAGTTACAACTATTCAACTGAACTCCTACTGACTCTATTCATGACTAGAGTTCAGATAATTGAGTTTCACTAGCTATAACTCCACTAGATTGTTATATCTTAGCAATCAACTCATGCAAAACTCTACTTCTTGCCCACAAAACTGAATTGAATGATTTAACTAAGTGACTTGGCCATGTCACTCCTACTAATTTCAAATGAGGTTATCCTGCTGATGTGTAAATTTGAATTTCTCCATTCGACTAAGGCACAAATCAATGAAGCATTTTCTTGCTACACTTTAACATATGTCACCCTAATGGCATTATAATTGACATTGGGGGTGATATCCTTATAGAATTGCATCTAGTTGGGTTGAAAATTACTCAATAATAGCTAGTTTCCTTGGACTAGCTTGTTTATGGATCAATGTCCCATCTATGTTTACAAATTCCTACTTATAATTGTAAAATTAAGCTTGTGTTTGATTATGGATGAACTGCAATATAAATCATGGTTGTATGATGTTCTCTTCTTATTATTGCAAGTTTGGGCTACTAAATTTACTAATGGTTACTTGATAAATTTTAAAACGCCTTAAAGTTATTTGAGTTTGAAATTCTATTATGCTTTGAAGTTTAGTTGTTGAAGATTGGATATATCAAATTAAGTATGAATGATGGAATGGTTGCAGGCCAAACACCATGATTGAGTAGGTATATTTGAAATATTTAAGAGATTTGAAAGGATGTTTGAAGCTTCTAGGCATGTTTATTATATAATGTTTAGGACCATTTCCATGTTTGAAGTGATAGCTTCAAATGGAAATTGATTTAAATTTTGTTACTTGTTTTGAAACAGATTCCTCCCAAGTAGGTCAATGATCCACATGTATCAAAACATATATCCTTTTAATTGTTTGTTCTAATTTTGTTCAAAATTATTTTGAATAGGTTGACGTAATTTTACTTTGAAGAGAATATTCAAAGTGTGCCAATTGGGGTCTTCTTTGGAAGAGGCCTTATGATCTCATTTCTACCTTTTGAATGGAATTTATATTTCAAAGAGCCCAATGGCCTATTAAGTCCTTTCCAAAGTTGTAAGTTTTGAATAGGTCCAATGATCTAATGGGGTCTTTCAAAATATGTACTTTTAAAGAGGCCCAATTTGTTTCCCCTCAAGAAAATCTTTCGAAAGATGTTTGATATTTCAAAGATGACCAGTGCTCTTTTGAGGCCTTTAAAAGGTGCTATTTTGAAGCAGCCCAATGGTCTATCAAGGCCTTGTCAAATATGATATTCAAAGAGCTTGATGGCTGCAATTTTTAGGGCCAGAGTTGATCCTTCAAAAGGGTCTGTTGGTAAAAAATTTAAAAGAGGATTTGAAATTTCAAAGAGGCCCAATGGATCTTCCATCAAGTGAATCTTTCAAAAGAAATTCATTCTTTGAAAAAGGCTTGATGGTATATTGATTCCTTTTCAAAGATTATCCTTTATAGGAGCACGATAGTTGTGATTTATAGGGTTAGGATTTTTCTTTCAAAAGGGAATTTGAACTTTCAAAGAGGCCCAATGGATATTCCATCAAGTGAATCTTTAAAATGAGATTCATTCTTTAAAAAATTCTTGATGGTATATTGATTCCTTTTCAAAGATGATCCTTTAGAGGAGCATGATAGTTGTGATTTATAGGGTTAGGATTTTTCTTTCAAAGGGGATCGATGAATTTTACATTAGTAAAACATTTGAAATGATGCATAGTATTTTGAAAAGGCCCAATGGATTTTTCATTGGATAAACCTTTTAAAATAGGTTTGATCCTTTGAAGAGGCTTGATGGGCAATGGAGAATTTTGAAAGATGTTTCTTCAAAGGGACTTGATTGTCTATGAGGTCCTTTCAAAGGGAATTCTTTTAAAGATACCTAATGGTTCTAACCTTCATGTGAGGGATTAAGGTGATATTTGAAGGGAAAAATGAGTGAGGTATCCACAAGGGTCCAAGCTAATGGAAAATGATGTCAAGAAAAGTGTCACACTCTCGCTAAGATTGTAGAGGGTTTTGGGTATGTGATAGAGTGGTATTAAATCAAGTTCTAGCACTTGTGGATATTATGAGAAAAGGATTGAGAATGAGCGTTAGAGAAATTTGAGGTCTAAAATGGGTCTCCTAAAGAATATTATAAAATAAGATTAGATTACCTTATCAAGTTTTGGATGGAAAAAAAAAAAAACTACTTTTTGAAATTGTATTTTTAACTTATCTCCCTATGATTTTCCTCAAATTTCGAGCAAGAGCATCATTGGACGTGGAATTTAATTTTGTATCTAAGGAGTACCCATGTTGCATATTTTCGATGGACCCTACTACAAGAAAAATGTGAAATGCGTGAAAAAACGTGATTGCAATCATGTTTTTTCAAGTATTTCTCATTTTTCATGCAGTAGGGTCCATCAAAAGTATGCAACATAGGTACTCCTTGGATGCAAAATTAAATTTTTCATCCAACGAGTGCTCCCGCATGAAATTAAAGTAAAATCATAAGGAGATATGTTGAAAATATGAGTTGAAAAATAGTTTTTATTCATTTTTTTATTTATATTTTTACCTTTTACTCTAAAAATGGTGAATCATCCCCCTTGGTTGACATCATCATATTGAATCCTATTGGTTCTTATAAAGTTGATTTTAGTTGTACATTTTTGTTTTGAGGCCCATTTTTTACCTCAAAATTTTTCTAATTAAAGTGTGTATGATATGTTACAACATTGTTCCAAAGCGGGCATAACTCTTTGTTTAAGAATGAATGAATTCCAAGTAGTCCCAAAAATGTGAGGAAGGCCTTCAAAAATTGAAAAATCTTCCAACTAGTGTGTCAATTGTAAGGATTGCAGATGCAGACAAAGATTTTGTTGTGTTCATATAGAGACGTAGAGAAGGACTTTGTGGACTTTTCATGTAAGTAACCATGAGGTGTGTTACAAGTCAATGAAATTTAAGGATCATGAGAGAAATTATGTTACCCATGATCTACCTTGGTGTTGTAATACATACATTGAAGATGTGGAGACTACTTTTTAATGTGTAAGAAGTTGGTGTTAATGACAAATCATAATGGATTGGATGATATATTTGACCATCCAAACTTGAATTCTGAGCAAGCAAGATGGATGTAATTCCTTTGTGAGTTTGATTTTGAGATCGAGAATGTAAATTGGAGAGAAAACAAGGTTTCAAAGTGCATGTAACTATCAACATTTGGAGATCTAATTGGTAGAATAGTGATAGAATCCATTTATTTTGATGCACAATTTTTTCAAGTGAGGGATGGACTGCAAAAAGAGAAATAATAAAATAATCTTGAAAGATGTCAATTATCTGATGTTGGAATTGTTATGTATAAAGCTAGAATGTACATTCCCAAAGTTTTGGTAGACTTGAGAATGATCGTCACGGATGAGATGCATAAGAGACCATATCTTGGACATCCAAGCCACCAAAAAATTGCTATTTTCCACAAGGAAGAAATATTTTTGTTACAAAATGAAAAAATATGTCACTAAATACATTACAAGATGTATGGAATGTCAATATGTCAATGGAAAACATCAACATACAATTGACTTGCCGCAAACTTTTCTACTTCCAAAATGGAAAGGGGAGGTTACAATAATCACACAATAATGGACTGCCAAAGATAGTGAAGTAGCATGATGCAATCATGGTTTTGGTTGATAAATTGAGAAAGGTTTCTCACTTCATTTCCATGAAGTGTACTCATAAGGAAATGTATTGTAGAAATTTTCATCAGACCAATTTTTATATGCATGTATTGACCACCACAATTGTATTCGATAGGGATTGAAAGTTTACTTTTAATTTTGAGAAAAGGGTTTCTGAAGGCTTAGGCAATGATTGAATTTCAATATTGCCTACCATTTGCAAATACATATGTAAATTGAAAGAGTAAATCAAGTTATTGAAGATATGATTTGCATTTATTTGATGGAGGAACCATCCAATTGGCAGGACTATCTACACCTTGTGGAGTTTGGATTAAGAACCGATATAATGTATCATTGAAGATGGCCCCTTTTGAGGCACTATACAACAAATGATGCAATAATACATTAAGTTGTGATAATATAGTGAATATATTGATACACGGTTTATAAACACTTAAGTAAATGGAACAATAGGTTGCAAGGTTTAGGTAGAATTTAAATGTGGCTTATAACATGAAGTTGTGCCAAGTTGGAAACTCCATATTGTGGGCCATTTGAGATCCTAGATAGGACAAGACTAGCTGCATATATACTTGCATTTCCTACAAACATGAAAGATCATGAAATTTTCTATGTTTATTTGTCTAAAAAAATGTATGTGATCCTAAACATGTGATTTATTGGGTTGTGATTTGGTGGAACCAAAAGGAAAGTTCCAAGAAAATCCCTTGTGGATACTCGACAAGAAAGTAACATTTCTCTAGAACCAAGCCATTGGGAAGGTAGAGTTTCAAAGGAATAACCTTAGTCTTGATGAAGCTACAATGGATCTAGACATGAACATGTGAGAGACATATCCATTTTAATTATGATAACAAGAGGAAAATTCAATCCTAGGGGCAATGTAATCACTTAGTTTTGACCCTTTGGATATTTTGGAACAAATTAAGTTAATACAATGATGGGATTCAACTCATATAAAATGACTCCATGTATAAATCATGTAAATACCTCATATGGATTCTTAGTGTGAAGCTCAAGGGAAAGGGTTGACTCATGAATGTCAAGCCATGTAATTATGCTTTTTATCAACCATGAGGTAGATTTGACATAGAAATTTTAGGACATGTAAATATCATTTAAAAATCAATATAAAGGTGCAATAATAGTTGCGAACGAGCATGAGAGTATATACAAGTCCACTAAAGGAGAATAGGAAAGGGAAATCCAAAGGGATGGAAAATAACCTTAGCTTCTTAACCTTCCTATGTCTCACAACAATCATCATTTCATCATCTTCCTTATTAAAAACCCCGACCAACAATCATTCAACGTATTCAATCGTTTGTTGGAAATTGTACCTTGCATAATTATGAGAACACTTGGGTTTAGTACAAGTCTTTTAGAGTAGAAGATATTCCATCCCCATAGGAATTTGAACAATATCTTTTTCTATGCTCACTTTCTTCATGAAAATTCAAGTTGACCTTTCCTAGTAGGATTATTCAATTCATCACTTCAACCATTCTATTCCATTTACTCATGCTTTTCCATGCTACACTCATGCCCATTCAACTTAAAACCTATAAGAGACCAAGGAGGTCTAGAGAAGACGGAATGGTGAAGCTAAGAAGAGAGATGTAGGGATGAAAATGAGTAAAGAGACTAGGATAGGAAACAATCAACATTCCCTATAGATAGTTTCTCATTGAGAGATCAAGAGCCAAGATATAATTTTTTTGGGTTGAGATTCAAAGGTAGACAACATATTGGACTCCTTATACACACATTGAAGAGTATTATAATGGAGAATATTCTAAAGGGTCCACTCAGTAGAGAAGGGAAATATTTCCTTTGAGTTGTGTGGAGGAAGGGAGTGCCATGGCTATGATGGTTGGAAGGTTATCTAGAGAATTCTATGTTTAATACTTTGGATTAACTCGAAAACAAAATTGGGTTGGATGAGTGACCTGAGTGTATTACACTTGTTACCATTGCCTATTGACCTCATCTTAGAGCTGATAACTACATAGTATTGCTTATGGTTGAGTGGAAAATTTATGATCAAAAAGTAGTTTCCTAGGACCAACTTTTTTAGTGATAAACACTTCATATCTATATTTGAATTCCTATTAGAATTTTGAAACTAAGCTTGTATTAATTTATTTATGTGTTACTTGGGATAGAATACATGGTTGCATGATGTTTTCATACTTGGTTTTCCATGCTTGGGATACTTCATTACTTAATTGTTTACTTGGTAAAATTCGAAATGCCTTGGGCGTATTTTGGTTTTGAATATACTTATGCATTCGAATTTGGTTGTCAAAGATATGGACAAATTATATATGATGATGTGGCTACAAGCCAAATGAAATCATTGATGCTACCTTTGAAATATTTAAGCCTTAGAGTTTGAAAGACATTTGAAGCTTGAAATATTTTTTATTATCCAATGTTTAGACCCATTACCAAGTTCAAAGTGATAGCTTTAATTGGTGATCGACCATTGTTGTTTTTATTTCAAAAGAGGTTCCTTCACAATAACTCAATGGGTCCCATGTAATAAAAAGAAGATCCTTTTAATTGGCCATTCTACATTGGTTTGAAATGGTTTTGGATAGACCAAAGTATTTTTACGTTGAATTAAGTTAGTTGAAGTCTTCTGTGGAAGAGTATTTATGGGCTCATTTCTACCTTTTGAATGGTAATCAATATTTTGAAGAGGTTCGATGGTCTACTAAGACCTTTTGAAAGTTATATTTTTTAGGTGGCCCTAAAGGTCTATTGCAGCCTTTCATAAAATATACCTTGAAAGATATCTAATGGATTTTTTTCAAAGTAAATTCGATCTTTTGATGATTCTTGAGGGTCTATCAAGGCCTTTTAAAAGATGTTCTTTTGAAAAGGATTGATGGGCTATTGGGGTCATCTGAAAAATAATATTTTGAAGGACCCTCATGACCATTATTTTCAAGCTTGGAGTTATTATTTTGAAAGGGAGTTTGGTTTTTCTAAGAGGCTTGATGGCTTTGCCAATGAGTAAATATTTCAAAAAGATCCAATATTTTGAAGGAGGTTATACAATGAAATATGTTGTTTTGAAGAGGACCAATGGTCTATTGGGGCCTTTCGAAACATTTTTTTTTCAAAAAGTATCAATGTTCTATTAGGGCCTTTTAAAACAACACCCTCCAAAGGAGCCCAATGGCCATGACTCTTGAGGTCAGCATATTCTGTCAAAAGGGTCTAGTGGAAAGATTTTTTGAAAGGGCATATGATATTTCGAAGAGCCCCGATGGCTATACTATTTGGATGCTATGGATTGTATCAATGTATTATTTTACATTGATATTGATTCTTTCAGAGTGGAAAAATTCAAGGAATAAGCTCATAGGACCATGTTTACTAGTGGATCTTATTTTGGCAATTTGGGGGTTTAAACATTCCAGAGGCAGTGTGAGGAATTCCCTAAAGTTTTTTGGGGTCCAAAAAATATCCCTTGTTTAAGACCCCTTGAGTTTCTTTTAACCCGAGTTACCTTTTCAATGACACAAGAATGACCTAAAACATAATTTGTATGCAAATGTTATGCCAGCTAGAAGTTGACCTTCCTATTATGACCACCATGATTCGAGAGGATGTCATGTCAACTCCATTACTCATGGAAAATCGCTAGCCACGTGAATATGATCAAGAAAATTCTATAAGGTTCAATATTGTAACTCTAGTTAAGAGTTGCACAAGTCAAACTTAACCCCAGTTAGATATCATGCTCTGTTATAACCAAGCCACTAGGAGGAAAAGGGTTCAATTCTATTCTAGTGCATTTTTTTTCCATAGTAGAGAAGAGTAGTTGAGAGGGAATTGAGAGAGGGAATAACATAGAGGTTTTGTTTTATTTAGTAACTCGCGGGTCATAGGTATCACTCCTTTGTATTTGCACCATTTCCATTAAGAGAAAGGGAGAGCAAAGCAGCCTCATCTTCCAGCTGGGTTTTCTCTTGAAAGGGTTTTCTAGGTCATATCTTGGCGTTATTTTGTTTGTGAGTTATTGTTTTACATGTTCTTTATTTTCCACATTTTATATATTGCATACATAAGCAAAAATTAATAATTTAATAAATCTAGAAAATGTACAAGGAAAATTAACTCGCATTTTATAGATTTTGGATTTCAACATATTTTGATTAAATTTGTTGCGATGAATTGTCTAGTGGAATATCCATGAAATTTTACGAGTCATACAATCTACTGGGGCCTATTGAAAGATGTTCTTTCGATGAGGACCAATGGTCTGTTAGGGCCTTTTGATTTTTTTTTTTAAGGAGGCTTAATGGTCTATTGGATCCTTTCAAAACAAGATCCTTCAAAGTAGCCCAATAGACATGACTTTTGAGGTTGTGTTATTCTTTCAAAAGGGTTCAATGACAATTTTTTTGAAAGGGCATATGATCTTTTAGAGAGCCCTATCGACTTTACTAGTGGGAGAATGTTTGCAAAGAGGTTAGATCTTTTAAAGAAGCTCAATGGTCCGTTAGGGCCTTTCAAAAAATGTTCCTTCAAAGAGGTTTTATGGTCTAATGAGACCTTTCAAGGGGTTTTCTTTTAAACAAACTTAATAGGTCTACCCTTGAAACTATTGGTCAAAGTGATCTTCAAATAAGGTTGGATGAGTTTGTTGAGAAAGGGTCAATGGAATTATGTGTATAAAATATTTCAAATATGTTAAGGTAATGTTACGCTTAGGCCTAAGGTGAGTTGGTCAAACCACCCTCTTTTGGATGCTTTGTGACCTTGAGAAGTCTTAGGTTCAAGTCCAACTATTTCCCATTCTAAATACTTGCACTAGCTCAAAGTTTACTTCAACAAGGTGGTCATTTCCCAAAAAAGCTCAAGGGCTCCATATTCACTAAAAGGTATGGCTTCCCATGTGCTTATAGGTGGGTCATAGATGGAAAGAAAAAGGATTGTAGACCAAACTATAAAGGGGTGATTTAACCTCTAAGTGGAAAATAAAGAGAGAAGAGGTAAGGTCATTCGAAGGGGGAAATGTAGCAAGGGATCCAAAGTGGTACAAACTAGGAAAACAAAAGGGAAAATACAAAGAATAGTGCCATATTCCCTCACCATGGCAATAAAAGAAGATGAATATGTGACACTATGGTTTTTCATTCTCAGGTGTTTTAGCTTTTGCGAATACATTTTTTAGGTTTTATTTCCATGTGATAGCGTTATTAGTGACTATTTATATAACCCACTCTTTTTGTATTAAAACATTACAAACGTTATTTTATTAATAGCTAAAAAAAACACTAATATAGAAAACTAAACAAAAAGACAAAACCTAATTAAAAAAATCAATAAATTGTAATTATAAATTATCTGAAAACATTAAGCAACCAAAAAGAACGAAGTGGAAAACAACCTTAAAAATCTTGATGAGTAAAAATAGTTTGTAAGAAAAGAAGCCATTTTTTAGACCCAAAAAATGACTCCAAATGTAACTAAGAAAAGGACATGTGGATTCCACTAAAATGACAAACAAGACAAATCAAAAGCAAAAACATAGTAGTGAGCCCCACAAAAAAGAGTTAACATCAAACATAATGTAAAATGTGATCCGAGATTGGAACTCAATCGCAACTTAAAGATAAAGCTCTATATGGACATTGAAATCTACATCCAATATTACTTTACTTCAACTTTCCTACACTTCAACACATATTTAAATTAAACAATTAATTAAAAAAAAAAAAAAAAAAAACATTTTAATTAACTAAGGTATAGAGATATGTGGTGGGAGTGAAAATTTAGAATTTATTTATTTATTTATTTATTTTTATCATCTAAGATATAGAGATATGTCGTGGGAGTGAAAATTTAGAAATTTTATTTATTTATTTATTTTCTAAATTTAAATTAATTAATTTTAGAAAACCATATTACGTCATGAAATCAATTACTCCAAATTACATCTTCTATAGATCTTGATTTAAAAACTAGGATGCTTGTGGGTTTTTTTTTACACTTCCTCTAACAAACATCAATTCACTGACCGAGGCCATTTGGCACAACGGAGAATAATGTTGCTTCTTCAAATTTTTTAGAGATTACTAGTGCATACAATCCAGTATAATTTGGAATGTCTTTTTCGCTATTAGAATTATCAGAATCATGATTGCGCTTTTGCCCACAGATGATCGGAACAAATATGGCTAAAGTTTTCTCGTTGTCCTTTGTTGAAATAATTTCCTCTGTTGGGGGTTGCGTCAATGCAACTAGAATTGCCTAATATCCTGAGAGGCTGAGTGGTTGGGAGATGGTTGTTGATTCTGAGATTTGTTCTTCTTTTGACCTCCAAGTGTCTTGGAATCTACTGGTAACTTCAGATCTCTATAGTCATGGTGGCTTCTCTATGATTCCTTATTGCAGAAAACCCCTTTTCAAGAGGGGCACACGTTTTGGAGGTGCCCAAGATTTTGGAAGATTTTGCATTTGAAGGCAATATTATTGTAATCCATTGGTTGAATATAATCCTTTCCTTCCTACATTAGGATGGTTTTGTTTGCTAAACCCTCGCTAAGGTCCACTTCCACGCATTTATGGAAATAACTTAGAAAACCCTTCACCAATCTTTCACTGTATACTTTGATATAACTATCAATAGAGTCACCAATACCCTCTAGGATCTTTGGCGTGATCCAATGAAGAGGCAAGTTTGGGAGCCTAACCCAAACTGAAACAATCAAGGACTTCATGGTTAGAGGATTAAAATTTGGGAACCATGGTTGAATGGAAAGACGTGCCTGATCCCAAAACCAAGGCCCCTAATTGAAGATCTTCTTTCAATCCTCCAAATATTTAAAGAAAACCTTGAAGTACCCCTTCAAGCAAAAAAACATGTCTACATTTTGAGTCCAGTTTTGGTAAATCCATTCTCTGAGGGAAGATGACGAAGGCTATAAGCCATTAAAACGTCATATAATGCCTTGAATTTCGAAATATGTTTTTCTTCTCTTATCTTCATCTCCTGTAGATTTTGATCGAAACTTTGAAGTGACACGGTCTCAATCTATTTCTTCAGGATTTCGACCAGAATTTATGAGGGGTTGCATCATTTTTAGTATAGAGAGAGAGCGAAAATTTAGATGCAATGGGTTTCTGACATTTCTAGAAAATTGTTTCGTGCGTTGACGATGAAGCGATACGAATCAGTCATGTCTTTCGGTCCCATGGGTTATGTTATGTTTTGTGTGTTGATGATCATGGGACCATCGTTATGTTTTGTGTGTTGATTATGGACATCACACGGAAAGGGCTAACGAGCTTGTTATCGGGCATTAAATGCCTGCTTCGCTGCAAGCTCGATAGTCACATAAAACAGAAGCGCGCAGTGCTTTCCGAACATTCCGTCTCCACCGAAAGCTATATGGCTATCGAGCTTGCAGCTAAGCGGGCATTTAATGCCCGATAGCAAGCTCGTTAGCCCTTGCCCACATCGCACATTCTTTATTTCTGATCACTTTCTTTCTTTTGCAATTTATTGACCTCGTGAAAATGGAAAAGATAATTATAATTCTAATTAGTGGTCTTTTTTTCCTATGGATAACAATATATATTTGTAATTTAATGAACTTGTGAAAATGAAAAAGATTATTGTAATTTTAATAAGCAATCCTTTTTTTCTTCTTATTTATGGAGAATCATATATATTTGTACTGAAGGACATTTTTCACTTTATGAAGAAAAATATCCAATATATCATAAAATTGTTTTCAGTATGTTATATATATATATTTGCCTTATTCAATTTGAACGTTTTGGACCATGCATTTAAAAAATACTTGAATTTCATTGAATGTAAGGTAATTTTCTTAATTTTAATAAGCATATAATTGTCATCTTTTTTTTTCTTTTTTAATAAGCATTTGTAATAATTGTAATTTACTAATGATATCCTTGGACTTGGAACTAGTTATGCGCCCGTAGGCTATGGGTATGAGTCTTAATCTGCTACGAAAGCCATTGATGGAGGATCTACTTCTGCTTCATATATATAATCAACTACTTGAAATAGATATATAACTAGCTAGCTACTTCAGTGTCTCAACAATGATAGATTATGCCCCTTGAAATGGTTCAGTAGTAGGTGTTGGTTTAGTTGGTTCAACAATTCACTAAGTTAGTTATTAGGAATCATTCTCCAAACTTTCATCGTATAATAACAACTCTCACCACCTGTTGAATACATCACTTAAGAGTTCAAAGAATCTATCACTATATTGATAGAGAGACAACTAAATCAATCTTATAATATGATACACTCTTGATGCATTCTATTCGGAATTTAGTGATGCATGCTTGGTAATGAGATGATAGTTGTGATGCTTATAAAAATGATGTATATAATGTCTGATGTCTTGATGTATGAAGTGTGTAAATAATTTCATGATGTATTACAACTTTTTGTCTTCAGTGTGTAAATGATGTGTTATGGGTTGATTTCTCCTTGCTTAAGATAATTTATTTATGGGTTGGCTTGTCGTTGGATAGGATTAATAAATGTTTGTATGGTGTCTCTTGTCTTTCCAGCAATAATATATTTCCATTTGTCCCTAGGTTTTGTCCTTCGATTGTTTTTGAAGAATAAATCTCTCTCTTTCAAAGCAAAAGAGACTCCACAGCTTGTTTCATATTGAGGTCATGGCTAATAGAACTGATACATATCCTACTCATGTTGATAATACTAGAGAACAAATATTTTTTTATAAGCAAGGTGGCTTACTAATGAGAGAACCAAGGTGGCTAATCACGTTGCTAAGAAAAATAGAAAGAATAGAGGTGCTAATTCACTTATGAAACTCCTTTCTAATGAAGTTATTCAAATCCTAATGAAACACCGTCGTAGAAGTGGGGTCTAGATAAAGGTTTAAAAAGGTTAAGTCTAGTCTATTTTGAATTATGTAGGTTCTCAACATGTGATGTAATAGAGATCATCAGAATTTTTTTTTGCAAAGCCTTCCACAAAACCTATAACTATATCAAACATGTTTCTTGATTCATTTGGAAGACATGTATCTACCAAAGAATGCCCATGACATAACACTAGATAGAAGGGGAACCAACTATTCATCTGAGATATATGGTTCAGTTGGTTAAGATAAGAGGATTGAAACTCTAAAAATGACTACAATGTTTTAAAGCCATTGAAATTAAGTTTCTAGATCTACTAGATGGAATCTAAATACATCTAACTAGAATAAAATAATTTCCCAACAACAAGTTAATATGTCCAAAAAAACCCGTGATATTGATTGTTGAACTTTAATTTGCAGAGTTCTAATTCTAACTGGATAGTCAACCAAAATTCTGCTATCAGGCTAGGTACTAGTGAGTTTTCACAAAATCAAGAAAATGGAGGGATTCATAATGTTGCTACACCTTTACTAGAGAGGCCTCTAAAATTGGAACCAGAGAGTGTCGGGATAGGAAAAGATAAAATAGGAAATATTCCTCACGATAAGGGAGTACATTTAGATGATCTAAAACACTTTGTTGCAAGGAAAAATATTGCAGGAATATCAGGAGAGAGTATGAAACTATTCAAAGTAAAAGTAAAGGGTGTCACTCAACCTGGAGAAGATCATATGATTGATTTCCTTGGAAGAGTCCCTGAAAAAAATTATGATAACTTTCGTGCACTCAAAATAGTTCCTTAAAAAAAACTAGTTTAAATGTTGCAACTACTCTCTGGTCCTTAGCACACAGGAATTCAAATTTGAATCTAGAATGCTTGGATCTACCCTAAGATCAACCAACAAAGGCATCATATTTGGCTCAAAGTTCCACCCAAGAAGATCATAAAAAATCAAGAAATTTGGGACTAGACATCCCCAAATCTTCCTTGAAGGATGGGAAATCCAAGGGTCCTAAAATATACACCAGGAAAATCAATGGAATTGCTAGAGAAAATATTGAAAATGACCCAAATAATAAGAAGCCAATAATTGACTGGGAATCCGTGAGGGAAAATGCTCCTATATTCCATAAGAGAGAGAAAGATCCTGATACAAAGGATCATATGAATTGGGAAATAATAAGATGTGTGCATGTTGAAGATATTGCTGAAACTACAATGGAAAGTATTGCAACTGAAACAAAAAATTTTAAGCACCAAAATCCAGCACATTGTTTATCCCATGTTTATCCTCAACCACATTGATTTGACTTCTCCTTCAAAATTTTAAGGGATATTGTGTGCATGTCATTCAATTTCAGGCCTCTTAGTGGAGTTAACCTACTTTGAAAACAATCTAGGTCAATGACATTAGACTTAGGAGATTAGGATATTGAGACTTAGACTTGTTAGCAATGGAGATCACTAGTCTAAGCCTAACTTGATTTCTCAATTGATGCGTGATAGCATTTACTACAATCCTAATGTCGAGAACAAAGGCATCATTTTGAATTAGGTAGTTAGACCACCTGTAGCTTTTGGCCTATCAATTGTAATTTCCACTTCCACCCAGTGTCGGGTAGTGGGGGCTCTTGATATTAGTATGCTATTTTCATGGATTAAAACCTCTCATTTTTTGATAAATCATACTAGTTTAAATCAATGTATTGAATGCTTATGCAATAAATATGTTAAATGAGTGAACATAATTCAATTAGGGTAGAGCATTATTTCGAATGGGGAGTGGAATTTAATTTAAAAAATTCCTTCATGTAAAATTTTTGGTCTCAACCAAGATGAGTTCTTGATATCCAAATTAGGCCTCGTAAGGGTTTTTGAAAATGTGAACTCATCACAAATCCCAAATCTAATTTGGAGGTTTACAAGTATGAAGATGTGAAATTAAGGTTTTGACGCTTGAAACTTCACAAATTATAAAGAGATAAAATTGGCCATGGAGCTAAGCACACAAGCACAATTTCAAAGCCTAATCCCTCCTTTACACATTGGATTTTTTTCCCCTATGAAGGATCATATGGGAAAGTTAGAATTTCACAAAATTTATTAGAGGAATGGAAAGCCCCAAAAACTAGACATATGCTTTCCCAAAAGATGGTTCAAGTCCTAACATTATGGAAAAAAAGGCTTTTGACATTTGGAGTCCATTTCTAAATCAATATTGGTAAGCTTTCTTTGAAGGGTGTAGACATTACAATTATAGAAGGTTAGGTCATTTTGGCAACCTATAAGGAAAGATCCAATTAAGAATCAATATGAAAAATAAATAAGCTAACAATGGCTAAAATTAGCAACAAATTAGATTTTCAAAGAAATTCTAAATCAACATTAGTATTAGATGACAAATAGATTGAATATCTAGGTATCACTTAAATTCTATGCAAAACTTAGTGAATGGAAGCAACTAGTTCGGTGATCTTGTGGGAAATTAATTTTGGCTTGTGCAATGCAACTTGTGACCTATCAGTACTCAGTTATGAATTGTCTCCATTATGTAAAGGTCATCTTTACCTCTAATCAAATAAATATAAATGTATACATTCCTAAAGCTAGCTAGATGCTTGTTAGTTCGTGTCTTGAAGGTACAAAAAGCCTCAGACATAAACATGATTGGCCATGATTACAATTTATAATCTACATGTCATTACCATCATATCTGTGTATTTACAGATTATTGCAATATAGTAGAAGGGTACTTATAGACTTTACATTATTTTTGTGTGTTTACTGAACTTTTCTAACTCTATGCATCTTGAACCATTGTTGCTAGAGGAAGTTGGCTTCCTTCAACTCTGTCATTACTTTACATGGCTATTATGTATGTTATGCAATATGGGCCCTTCAAAAGTTGTGAATTTTATATGGAAAACAAGGATTGCATGGAAAGAATACTAAATTTTGAATTTGGTCTTCGGATATTTTTTGGAGATAGAATAGAACTTATCTCCAAATATGTAGTAACACAACTGCTAATATTTAATATACATAGAATAGAATAGTTTTTGGTCTTATATCTTTAATTTACAAACATTCTATTTCAATTGTCGTGGATTATCATGTCAGCATGCAGAGTCATATCTTTATTCTAGCATCTCTTGGCATATGTAAAGAATAGGTGGACTACCTTTATTTTTTATTTGTAACTAGTCATATCTGCATGTCAAAAATCCCTCATCACATAATCAAAAGTACAACTATTTTTCTTATCCGTTTTCACTTTCACACTGGAACTTCATTCCTTTCCATTCAGTGTTATGTTCCACTTGTCATATTTTTCATTGATAGTCAAGGAAACATTAAAATAGCCTTAGATGTCGCATTGTTAACTTCCATATTTGTTGAGTCACCATGGTAAAACCCTCCCCACATACATACATTAAGCAGATTTTCAACATGATAATCCTGAGAGCACAAAGCACTTATGCACACAAAAGTATTATCTGACCTGCTCAAATCAATTCAAGTTACAAACTTGAAATAAGAAGAGCCTTAGTGTAGTTGGGTTAAATGCTTAATGCTATATTACAGTCTTCCACTGATGTTATGGACTCTGTACTTCAACAACCACCATTTAGAGATGGTCTAGAGGAATGAATCGATGCTTTGTTGATGATAGAGGAAAACTATCCAATGATGTCCATTCTTTATTACAAGCCGATATAATCAACTCTTCTAAATATTGTGAGGCAAATCATGTCCTTGAATGGGATTGAGGATATCATTGTTGAGGCAGCGCAACAAAGCCCAAGATACCTAGGAATGTTTGGATCACAACGAGAAGGATTGGAAGACATGCTCAAAGTTATAAAAATAAAGGATGATACATACACATAATTTACCAGAACTCACACCTAGAGGTAATTGAAGAGTTCACATGAACTGAGAGAAGTGCCCACAAAGACACATAGATAAATGTTGCAACTCCAAAATACTATGGAAAAACTACAAAAACATATGAGGTAAAATACCTTTGGTGAGATATGGTGTCTAGTGAAGTCCCCTCTTAGGATAAGACATGCATATGCTCTAGTTAAATAAGGAGGGATACCATTATAAGGCTCTCCTATCTAGTCCTTTAAAGACACACCTGTAAAGGATAAAGGACCTATAAAGGATTGGATAGCTATTTTATATTGATAGGAAAGGATGGAAATAGATAAGCAAGGATAGCCAAATATATTTATAGGAACCTCTCAAGGTTAAACATTACCATCGCATATGAATATAACTTACACAATTTAAAAATATTATAAGATTCAAGGCTAATAATAAATTGGTTTAACAATGTTTTTAGCTGAGAAATTTCACCCTACAACCTATTTTTGAGGAAAATTGGAGAATTGGAGAATTTAAGAGGGTTTCATATAGGTTACTCTCTCCTACATATTCCAAGAAAGGAATCAACTGTTTGTTGGGATATGCTTGGTGCTTGAAGATAAAGGTGGACAACTTTTAGATTATTCTCATAAAACGTTTCTTTGATATTTCTATTGCCATTTATAATTTCCAATTTTAATAGAAATTATCCATTCTGCTTACGTTTTTTATAAAACACATATGCAAGATTGTACAAAGGGACTATTATTACGTCAAGGTCACATGTTATCATGATGGAAATAGTCTTCTAAATATTTTGATGTTGAATCTATGGACATTATTATGTCTTTTCATTGGAGCTGTGAAAGGCTATAAGAATGCATGAGAAACATCTACTCAATGTAATTTTTCTCTTTTATCAGTAAATTATAATTTTTGGAGGCAGGAAAAAAATGACCTCCCAAGACATGGTGAGAACCGTGATAGAAATTTAGGTGGAACGGACAACTATCATCACCAACGAGATAGAGAGAGAGACGAAAACAAAAACAATAGTAACAAACTTCATACATCTTGCTTGCTCAAGCCTTAATATTCTTTCATGGCTTTAAGACCTTCTAGAGTGAGCATTCCCTGTTGAGGGTCTTTGAAATTCTTGTCTCTAGATGCCTTTCAAAAAGAAAAATGACACTAGTTAATTGAGTCAGGCAAGGATGGATTAAGTTCTGTTGGATATAGTTTAAACAAGGATGGATTGAGTTTTGTTAGATACACTTTAAACTTTCATCTAAATAAAAATAAAATAAGAAAGAAACTACCTAATCATTATTACCGGGCATGTTTGCGAACCGAGAGAAGGTACTGCTCTGAGCACCGATGGATTCATTCTCCAGATCATGGATAAATGATAATATGGAAGTAACACATATTACAAATCTAATAAACTATTCACGTTTGTTGTGTAGATTGAAATTTCTATATTTTAAGTACCTAGGGGAAGTTATACCTAGGATAATCTTGGCCGAGTGTTGCTAATACATCATAGATTTGTTTTAAAACCATTGTTGCTCACACCTACCTTGATTACTATAAGTAGTCTAAGGTTTGTACAAAGAATGCATGGGCTTGTACAAAGAACACCATTCGTTCTTGGGACCAAACTACAATTCTTACTTGTTGTAGTAGTTGCAACACCCTCCAAAATTTTGGCCTATGATTAATTTCAGAGCCTTCCTTGGTCCTGTACATTGTTGTCGCAAACACTAAGACTAATTTCATGTATCTTTCTGGAGTGTTTTGGTCCCGTTTGTTACTTAGGAAAAATGTCGTATTTCGTATGTGGGTTGTCGCATCAAGTGTAAAATCTCATTCAGGTGGTTTCAAGGGTCTATCTTTGTTTTTATAAGTTTTCCTAACCATATAAACATATGTCACACTCGTTCACAAATTTTTGAGCAGTGCCTTACATGTGTCATAATGGTTATCATGAAGTGTATCTATGGTGTCGCACTTGTCGTAACTGGTCATAGAGCAGTCACACACAGTAAAGTGTATTGTTTATGTGTCATGGGTGATCTATGTTATTGATTCGCCAACTTGTTTAAGTGTTATATCACAATCGAAGCTTTATCTAATTCACACATCAGTCTCACTGGTCTAACTCTTAACCATTTCCGAAGAGGCTTCTCGACCCAATAACTTGATCTCACCTGACTTGCTCGGACTACAAATTATGCGGTTCTAGTCCTCTAGCTATGACTTTGACTTTTGGTTCTATGTAATGCGTAGATCCTGCCTCTCAGGATTGCTGCACTAAGAAATTCCTGAGCCCAAGACCTAGCCTCCACATCAAGAATTATGTAATCCTCTTAGATAGCCTAGCCTTAACTGTTCATTGCACAAACCCAAGCCCCAAGTTATCTCCTCAAGCATATGAAATGTGCAATATGTCAGTGGAACAACCTCCCTTACCTCTCAGAACTGTGTACAGTGACCATTCCTTCAACCTGTCCCACTGGCTGAAAAAACTGCGCAGATTTGTCCCTCATCCCAGCTTGAACTACGCATTGCACAGTTTTATGCCTTAAGCCTCTACCCTAGCTACTAGAACTGCGCAATGCGTAGAATCCCAACCTCCCTTGACATCCAAAATTGTGCAGATTTCTTTCCCACTGTCTATTCCCTTAACTAGACCCCATGGTCTCCAGAAGCTGCGCAGTATTGTCCTTCAAGCCTCCTTGATCGACGCACTGCACAGTCTCAGAGTTCAATCTCTCCCCCTTGACTACTGGAACTATGCAATGCATATTCACTGAACCCCTCTCCCTAGCTTGTCAATTGTACTGGGCTCAATTGATGGATCAGAATGCATCATCTTAGACTAGGGGTTTTTTTTAGGCTGATGTCGTCTCATCATGAATGAAGCGCAGATACATGTATCTTATCACATGATGGAGGGATGATGGAGAAGGGGATGAAGGAGGAGGACATGCAAAATACATTCATGTAGCTAAGCATGAAAGCTGATAGACTACCATGGAAAAGCAAAGGGACACCAACTCGCGACCACAACTCAAAGACTTGAGACCATTGAAGATTCCTATCACTAAGCCATGAGGAGGTGGAAGACAAGAGCATTCTCAAGAAAACATCATTCACAACAGTAACAATGGCTTGACATTGCCACATCATTCAAGCAGTTCATATCAGTAGTGCCATGTCATGTCCTGTCATGAGTTGTCATATGCCACATCATCATTGTGGAAAATGTATATTGTATTCATTGTAAAGTGGAAGTCCAAAGGATAGATATGTAATATGGAGAGTCGTGTAAGATGAAAAGTCATAGGAATTCAAACAATCATGAGGGTAGTCAAAGAGTCACAAGGATGGGAAGCATCAACCCTTGGTTAAGTATAATCCCTCATTGTATGAGAAAAGGACCTTTCACCTTGGCTCCTCCCGCTAGGAATTAGACAAATAAGCTAGTTCTCTGAGGAGCAAGGAGTGGTTCCAATGTTCCACTACTGGAGCTAGTGATGTACATTGTAAACATGTGTCTTGAAACTTTTACTAATGATTGAAGCCTTCAAGGCCAACACATTCTTCATGCATGGATTATGAATGTTTGTAAGACTATTATAGGAATGTTCGTATTTCATGTTTGCTTTCACATGTGATAGGATAGTTGAACTATTTCATTTGTTTTCGTACTTAACTTATTTATAATATGTTGTAATGGTTGTTATTGTTGTCCCATCCGTGTGGACTATTCTGTAGGAGATTAGATAGATTTTTCTTCATTTTTTGGTTGTAATGACCATCGCATCCTCTGTGGACTATTCCGCTAGATGTTAGGCGGATCCTTTCAGTTCATGTGTGTCTCTTCTTGGGTGGTACTACTACCTCTCACTTCGAGGCTCACTTTTCTCCCCTCTCCGCAGTAGATCCACAACCTTGACACATTTAATACTGAACACTCACCAGGCACACCTCCTCACTTTTCAAAGACACCATTACATCCCTCTCTCATGCAGACAGTTAGAGCCAATGCATATCTTTAAGATATGTGGCAATTGGGATGATATTCTGGATGGGGCTCCTACACCAAATGGTGTGAGGTCTAATTGGGACTTCACATCGAGGAGACCCCTTGGTTGATGGATTTCCAGCACTGTCAACATTGGCGCTAGAAGGTGGGCCAGATGACAAGCTGAGCTTGTTGAATCTGGTTTGAAGCTCTTATCTAAAATGGCTTATACACAAATATTACTCCCAAGGTGTTTCTCCAATTTTTCCCTTTATCAATTTTCAATCCTCGATGAGCCTCTCGATCACTTGTCCCAGTTAAATTTTGACGGTGAGGATGGAACACCCATAACTGAGCACATTTATGATTTTCTTAAATTTTGTGAATTTTAAAAAATTGATGATGACGAATTTGCTTGTGTGCTTTTCTTCCTCACCCTTGAAGGTCGTCTTAATCGATGGTTCCATACACTACCACCTGATTCCATCCATTCCCTTCATCGGTTCCTCGGGGAGCTCCATCAAGCCTTTGACATGTATAATTACCGAGATGTTTGTAAAAGAATCAATCTCTTAAGAATGAAGCCTAATGAATTATTTGAGGATTTTTCCGATCAATTCCTTCATCTTTGTTGTGAAATTTCTGAAGAAGTCATGAATCAAGATTTCTTGAAACACGAGTTTGAGAACTTGGTTGTTATCTCTTTACACTATGAACCTAAACCCCTTGATTTTTCTACTCCCCCAACTCTTATGAATCATGAGAAACCTTTGATCCCGGAGGAGGAATCTATTACTTCTTTTGTGCCTTGTCCTCCTCCTTTTCCAGTCCCGATGTGGGTATCTTTATGTGATAACATTAAAGTTAAAAAATCCGCAAATAAAATTCCTAATTCACCTTCTCATTCTTCTTATATTTATGATTCAGATTCAATGGAGGAAATTCCATAATGGCTCATGAAGCCTATGGTGAAGACTAACTCTTCCATTCCACAAGATGATCTCATTGTTCATAACTCTAGTATGAATTTGTGTTATCCTCTCTGCCTTGACTCTTTGTACAGTGATCCTCCCGATCAATTGGCTCCACTAGTGGGTCTTTCACACTCTGTTGATTTTTGCATTGCTGGTTCAAATTGCGATCAGGTACAAGGAACTCACTTTACACAGGAAGAGGAGAAGGAAGGTGAAGATGCTCTAAATATTTCTTGTTTTTGTCAAGATCCTCCGTGTCAAGGTTATGCACTTCCGTTCTTGGGTGATTGTCAATATGATAATATTGGTAGTGAATCAGATGCAATCAATTATTTCAATCAATCCATAGCCTCGAACAACAACCATTCCAATGATGTTGATTTTATTGATGCATGCAATCACGAATGCCCAGGTGCATCAGCTGATATTTTGGTCTCTCACGAAGATTCTACTTTGGATCCAGAATCCAATTCAGATAAATAATATGTGCTTAATGAAACTTCCTCTTCATCTCACTATCCCTTGTGCTCTACCATCTGTGATACATCTACTTGCGATAGGGGTACTCCATGTTCTTCAAGTCCATTATTCGATGAGTTAACTTCTCAATTGGCACAATTTGGTGAGATTATCCATGATGCAAATGAAAACAAGAAAATCATTGAGTACTCTTCCCAGCCCTCATCATCTCTCCACTTGCATGAAGACAACTCTTCAAAACAACTTGCTCATGAAAATTCCTCGATTCATTTATCTTTGAATTTGCGATCAGAAGAACCTTTCGACTTGAGTAATCTAGTTAATGAAGTTGAGAAATCTAGTCAAACTAGTGACAAAGATGGCTTCCATTTGATGAGAAGTGGGCTTATTGAAATCGGTAGTAACATCTACCCTCACACCATGCAAAATCTGGTACAATCTTCAAAATGTGATTTTAAAATTCTAGAAATTTCGGGGACCTGCCAGGGAGTCGAGGCACTTCAACTTTTGTTGATGGTTATGTCAGGATCATAAGCCTCCCAAACTAAGTCAGATCTTGTTTCTCCCAATCAATAACCCTCGAAACCCTTGCAAACGTGCTGAAATCCAGAGACCATTTGTACAGTGAAAAAATTTCCTCAAAATCAAAACAATGCGAGTTTTTTTGCATCTATCCTACATGACTCACAACCATTTGTATAGTGATAAAATTTTCTAAAAATCAAAACAATGCAAGTATTTTGCCACCTATCCTCTAGGTCAAATCCCACAACCCATTGTACAATGGTAATATTTCCACAAGAATTAGAACAACGCAAGTTTTTTCCCACATGTTCTCCAGGTCTAGAATAGGTAGTTGGTTCACCACATCTATATTAGGGTTTTAGGTTCGAAAATAGTAGAAGCATCAATTGAAGCCCTACAATGGAAGGCCAAAACATGTAACACAAATAGTGTAGGTTTTAACCCCATACAGAAATTACCTGCATACGAATTCTAAAACACATAAAATAAACAATGCGAGAGCATAACACATAAAACACATATACACAGAGATTTTCCCCTGGATCCCAAAACTGGGACTAGCAGCTTGATTTTTCATTATGTTCCTTTCAATGTTACAATACATATTTATACATGCCGAAGCATCTAATACCATGGACCGAAAATCATCACGTCCAATACCATGGATCGAAAATCATCGCATTCAAAAAACATGTGTGAAAATCATGCACAAAACCATAGGTGGGTCCACACAACTTAACATAGATTCCAAAACCAAAATTTTCCGGGGCATTGCCCCGGAACCCATAAAGTGGGGTTACTTGCACCCCTCAAACACCCTGTGAGCGCCTCGCTACGCAATCAACACACCCCGGTTAACTATGTGGGCTAGTCATGGAAAGAATATAACACAACCCAACATTCTCCCACTTGTTGTTTTCTTTCCACAGGGGGCCAGAAGAGAGATTAGTACTTTATCCAGCCCTGCAATGCCCATTGTTTCTCTACACCAAGAGAACTTCTCAAAGCTCATAGATTTTATCAATGCATCTACAATATTCTTCAAAGTGTCCACCTTTACCAGAAACACCTTTTTGTCTTCTATCATATCCCTCACAAAGTGATACTGAACATCAATGTGCTTTGTCTTTGAATGATATGCAAGGTTCTTTGCCAAGAAAATTGCACTTTGGCTGTCACAGTCTATCCTTATAGCTCCCTATACTAACCTCATACTTGAACATAATCTTTGCAACCAAACTGCTTCCTTGCTTGCATGAGTGGCTGCCATATATTCTGCCTCTGTAGTTGATAGTGCCACTACAGATTTTTTCTTACTCATCCAACTGACTGCACCTCCAAATAGGTTAAACACATACCCACTTGTAGATCTTCTCTGATCTAGATCTCTAGCCTAGTCTGCATCAACAAAGCCACGAATATCCAACAGTTTGTCCAATATTGGTCTTCCTTGGTAGCACAAACCATAATCACTAGTGCCACACAAATATCTGAAAACCCGCTTCACTGCTGTCCAATGCTCCTTTCTTGGTTTTAACATAAACCTGCTCAATACTCCCACTGCATGTGCAATGTCTGGTCTAGTACAGACCATTGCATACATCAGGCTACTGACTACACTTGTATATGGAACACGGGACATGTACTCTTCCTCTTCTTGTGTCTTGGGACACTGTTCAGCAGATAACTTTACACCTACAGGAATAGGAACCTTCACCGGTTTACTATCCTGCATATTAAATCTCTGCAATATTTTCTCGACATACTTCCTCTGGTTTAACCAGAGCTTCCTCTTTGCTTGATCTCTTTTAATTTCCAAGCCCAAAATATAGTTTGTAGCACCAAGATCTTTCATGTCAAATTTGGAGGACAATTGTGTCTTCAAATCCTGGATAATTTCTTTGTCATTCCCAACTAGCAACATATCATCAACATACAAGACTAGATAAATAATATGATCACCAATTAGTTTAAAATACACACAGCGATCTGCTTTGCTCCTGGTGATGCCAAGTCCCCGTGTAAATGTATCAAATTTCTGATACCACATCCTTGGTGATGCCAAGTCCCCGTGTAAATGTATCAAATTTCTGATACCACATCCTTGGTGATTGTTTTAACCCATACAGAGACTTCTTTAACTTGCATACCAGTTTTTTCTTACCCTTCACCGCAAAGCCTTCAGGTTGCTTCATGTAGATTTCCTCTTCCAGATCCCCATGAAGAAATGTTGTCTTCATATCCATCTGTTCTACCTCAAAATCAAAATCAACAGCAACAGATAAAAGTAATATAATAGAAGTTTCCTTGGCAACAGGAGAAAAAATATCACCGAAATCAATTCCCGGTAACCTTTTGCTACCAACCGAGCTTTGTATTTCTCCACCTTTCCTTCTGAATTTGTCTTCTTCTTGAACACCCATTTGCTGCCAATGGGTTTCCTTCCAGCCGGCAACTCCACCAAATCCCAAGCCTCATTTTTGTGCAAAGATGCCATTTCATCAACCATGGCCTCTTTCCAGAGTTTTCCATCCTTTGAATCTACTGCTTCCTTCACAATTCTGGGATCATCTTAAGTAATAGATAAGGAAAATTTTGAATAGAAATCAGATGGACTATACCTTTCTGGCTGCCTTCTTTCTCGAACTTATCTTCTCACACTCAGAGTTTGTGGCTCTTCATCTTCTGATTCCTCCTTTGCTGTAGAGTTTGATTCTTCCTCCTTTAGCTCGAACTCTATCTTCTTAGGTTCCTTTGGTTGGACTTCATGTTTAATAACATCTTTCACCTCTCTGAACACCACATCTCAGCTGTACACAACCTTCCTTGTTACTGGGTTCCAAAGCTTATAACCCTTTAAACCATCCTTATACCCAATAAAGATGCACTTTTCAGATTTACTATCCAACTTGGTTCATTTCTCGATTGGAACATGCACATATGCATCACATCCAAATACCCTCAGATGTGAAACAGAGGGTTTCTTACCAGTCCATACCTCTTGTGGAGTTTTATCCTCCAACGCTGATGAAGGTGATCTGTTGACCAGGTAACATGTTGTCTCCACCGCCTCTACCCAGAATTCATGTCCTAACCTGGCACCACTGAGCATGCTTCTTTCCCTTTCCATCAACGTCTTGTTCATTCTTTCTGCAACTCCATTTTGTTGATGTGTATATGGAGTAGTCTTATGCCATGCTATACTACACTTCTTACAGGATTCTTCAAATTCCTTACTGCAAAACTCTCCATCGTTATATGTCCTCAACACCTTTATCTTCTTCTCTGTTTTGTTTTCCACCAGAGCCTTGAATTCTTTAAACTTGTCAAATACTTCAGATTTATTCTTAAGAAAATATATCCATGTATTCCTTGAGAAGTCATCTATAAATGATACATAGTACACAGACTTACCCAGTGATGGAACCTTCACAGGTCCAAACACATCACTAGGCACAAGCTCTAATATATGTTTTGCCCTCTTACCACCAGAGGGGAAACTCACCCGATTCTGCTTCCCATATACACAATTTTCAAAGAAATCAAAATCTAGAGAGCTATTACTCATACCTTCTACCATACCTTCACCATGAAATATTTGAAGGCCCTTCTCTCCAATATGTTCAAGCCTTTGATGCCACAACATGGTCTTCTCTCCAGAGACCACTAGATTTTCTGCTCCACTTTCAGGAACCACAAAACTGTTGCACCCATCAACAACCGTGCTACCTTGCAGCGTGTACAAAGTTCCAATCCGAACTCCCCACATCAATACTAGTGCTCCCTGAACCATCTTGCAGGTATCATTCTCGAAGAAAAAACATCATTTTTTTATAAGCAAGGTGGCTTACTAATGAGAGAATCAAGGTGGCTTACTAATGAGAGAACCAAGGTGGCTAATCATGTTGCTAAGAAAAATAGAAAGAATAGAGGTGCTAATTCACTTATGAAACTCCTTTCTAATGAAGTTATTCAAATCCTAATGAAACACCGTCGTAGAAGTGGGGTCTAGATAAAGGTTAAAAAAGGTTAAGTCTAGTCTATTTTGAATTATGTAGGTTCTCAACATGTGATGTAATAGAGATCATTAGAAACTTTTTTTGCAAAGCCTTCCAAAAAACCTATAACTATATCAAACATGTTTCTTGATTCATTTGGAAGACATGTATCTACCAAAGAATGCCCATGACATAGCACTAGATAGAAGGGGAACCAACTATTCATCTGAGATAAATGGTTCAGTTGGTTAAGATAAGAGGATTGAAACTCTAAAAATGACTACAATTTTTTAAAGCCATTGAAATTAAGTTTCTAGATCTACTAGATGGAATCTAAATACATCTAACTAGAATAAAATAATTTCCCAACAACAAGTTAATATGTCCAAAAAAACCCGTGATATTGATTGTTGAACTTTAATTTGTAGAGTTGCAATTCTAACTGGATAGTCAACCAAAATTCTGCTATCAGGGTAGGTACTAGTGAGTTTTCACAAAATCAAGAAAATGGAGGGATTCATAATGTTGCTACACCTTTACTAGAGAGGCCTCTAAAATTGGAACCAGAGACTGTCGGGCTAGGAAAAGATAAAATAGGAAATATTCCTCAGGATAAGGGAGTACATTTAGATGATCTAAAACACTTTGTTGCAGGGAAAAATATTGCAGGAATATCAGGAGAGAGTATGAAACTATTCAAAGTAAAAGAAAAGGGTGTCACTCAACCTGGAGAAGATCATATGATTGATTTCCTTGGAAGAGGCCCTGAAAAAAATTATGATAACTTTCTTGCACTCAAAATAGTTCCTTAACAAAAGCTAGTATAAATGTTGCAACTACTCTCTGGTCCTTAGCACACAAGAATTCAAATTTGAATCCAGAATGCTTGGATCCACCCTAAGATCAACCAACAAAGGCATCATATTTGGCTCAAAGTTCCACCCAAGAAGATCATAAAAAATTAAGAAATTTGGGACTAGACGTCCCCAAATCTTCCTTGAAGGATGGGAAATCCAAGGGTACTAAAATATACACCAGGAAAATCAATGGAATTGCTAGAGAAAATATTGAAAATGACCCAAATAATAAGAAGCCAATAATTGACTGGGAATCCGTGAGGGAAAATGCTCCTATATTCCATAAGAGAGAAAAAGATCCTGATACAAAGGATCATATGAATTGGGAAATAATAAGATGTGTGCATGTTGAAGATATTGCTGAAACTACCATGGAAAGTATTGCAACTGAAACACAAAATTTTAAGCACCAAAATCCAGCACATTGTTTATCCCATGTTTATCCTCAACCACATTTATCTGACTTCTCCTTCAAAATTTTAAGGGATATTGTGTGCATGTCATTCAATTTCAGGCCTCTTAGTGGAGTTACCTTACTTTGAAAACAATCTAGCTCAATGACATTAGACTTAGGAGATTAGGATATTGAGACTTAGACTTGTTAGCAATGGAGATCACTAGTCTAAGCCTAACTTGATTTCTTAATTGATGCGTGATAGCATTTACTACAATCCTAATGTCGATAACAAAGGCATCATTTTGAATTAGGTAGTTAGACCACCTATAGCTTTTGGCCCTATCAATTGTAATTTCCACTTCCACCCAGTGTTGGGTAGTGGGGGCTCTTGATATTAGTATGCTATTTTCATGGATTAAAACCTCTCATTTTTTGATGAATCATACTAGTTTCAATCAATGTATTGAATGCTTATGCAATAAATATGTTAAATGAGTGAACATAATTCAATTAGGGTAGAGCATTATTTCGAATGGGGTGTGGAATTTAATTTAAAAAATTCCTTCATGTAAAATTTTTGGTCTCAACCAAGATGAGTTCTTGATATCCAAATTAGGCCTCCTAAGGGTTTTTGAAAATGTGAACTCATCACAAATCCCAAATCTAATTTGGAGGTTTACAAGTATGAAGATGTGAAATTAAGGTTTTGATGCTTGAAACTTCACAAATTATAAAGAGATAAAATTGGCCATGGAGCTAAGCACACAAGCACCATTTCAAAGCCTAATCCCTCCTTTACACATTGGATTTTTTTCCCCTATGAAGGATCACATGGGAAAGTTAGAATTTCACAAAATTTATTAGAGGAATGGAAAGCCCCAAAAACTAGACATATGCTTTCCCAAAAGATGGTTCAAGTCCTAACATTATGGAAAAAAATGCTTTTGACATTTGGAGTCCATTTCTAAACAATATTAGTAAGCTTGCTTTGAAAGGTGCAGAAATTACAATGATAGAAGGTTAGGTCATTTTGGCAACCTATAAGGAAAGATCCAATTAAGAATCAATATGAAAAATAAATAAGTTAACAGTGGCTAAAATTAGCAACAAATTAGATTTTGAAAGAACTTCTAAATCAACATTAGTATTAGATGACAAATAGATTGAATATCTAGGTATCACTTAAATTCTATGCAAAACTCAGTGAATGGAAGCAACTAGTTCTGTGATCTTGTGGGAAATTTAGTTTTGGCTTGTGCAATGCAACTTGTGACCTATCAGTACTCAGGTATGAATTGTCTCCATTATGTAAAGGTCATCTTTACCTCAAATCAAATAAATATAAATGTATACACTCCTAAAGCTAGCTAGATGCTTGTTTGTTCGTGTCTTGAAGGTACAAAAAGCCTCAAACATAAACATGATTGGCCATGATTACAATTTATAATGTACATGTCATTACCATCATATCTGTGTATTTGCAGATTATTGCAATATAGTAGAAGGGTACGCTTATAGACTTGACATTATTTTTGTGTGTTTTACTGAACTTTTCTAACTCTATGCATCTTGAACCATTGTTGCTAGAGGAAGTTGGCTTCCTTCAACTCTGTCATTACTTTACATGGCTATAATGTATGTTATGCAATATGGGCCCTTCAAAAGTTGTGAATTTTATATGGAAAACAAGGATTGCATGGAAAGAATACTAAATTTTGAATTTGGTCTTCGGATATTTTTTGGAGATAGAATAGAACTTATCTCCAAATATGTAGTAACACAACTACTAATATTTGATATACATAGAATAGAATAGTTTTTGGTCTTATATCTTTAATTTACAAAGATTCTATTTCAATTGTTGTGGATTATCATGTCAGCATGTAGAGTCATATCTTTATTCTAGCATCTCTTGGCATATGTAAAGAATAGGTGGACTACCTTTCTTTTTTATTTGTAACTACTCATATCTACATGTCAAAAATCCCTCATCACATAATCAAAAGTACAACTATTTTTCTTATCCGTTTTCACTTTCACACTGGAACTTCATTCCTTTCCATTCATTGTTATGTTCCACTTGTCATATTTGTCATTGATAGTCAAGGAAACATTAAAATAGCCTTAGATGTCGCATTGTTAACTTCCATATGTGTTGAGTCACCATGGTAAAACCCTCCCCACATACATACATTAAGCAGATTTGCAACATGATAATCCTGAGAGCACAAAGCACTTATGCACACAAAAGTATTATCTGACCTACTCAAATCAATGCAAGTTACAAACTTGAAATAAGAAGAGCCTTAGTGTAGTTGGGTTAAATGCTTAACACTATATTACAGTCTTCCACTGATGTTATGGACTCTGTACTTCAACAAACACCATTCAGAGATGGTCTAGAGGAATGAATCGATGCTTTGTTGATGATAGAGGACAACTATCCAATGATGTCCATTCTTTATTACAAGCCGATATAATCAACTCTTCTAAATATTGTGAGGCCAATTATGTCCTTGAATGGGATTGAGGATATCATTGTTGAGGTAGCGCAACAAAGCCCAAGATACCTGGGAATGTTTGGATCACAACGAGGATTGGAAGACATGCTCAAAGTTATAAAAATAAAGGATGATACATACACATAATTTACCAGAAATCACACCTAGAGGTAATTGAAGAGTTCACATGAACTGAGAGAAGTGCCCACAAAGACACACAGATAAATGTTGCAACTCCAAAATACTATGGAAAAACTACAAAAACATATGAGGTAAAATACCTTTGGTGAGATATGGTGTCTAGTGAAGTCCCCTCTTAGGATAAGACATGCATATTCTCTAGTTAAATAAGGAGAGATACCACTATAAGGCTCTCCTATCTAGTCCTTTAAAGACACACATGTAAAGGATAAAGGACCTATAAAGGATTGGATAGCTATTTTATATTGATAGGCAAGGATGGAAATAGATAAGCAAGGATAGCCAAATATATTGATAGGAACCTCTCGAGGTTAAACATACCATCGCATATGAATATAACTTCCACAATTTAAAAATATTATAAGATTCAAGGCTAATAATAAATTGGTTTAACAATGTTTTTAGCTGAGAAATTTCACCCAACAACCTGTTTTTGAGGAAAATTGGAGAATTGGAGAATTTAGGAGGGTTTCATATAGGTTACTCTCTCCTACATATTCGAAGAAAGGAATCAACTGGTTGTTGGGATATGCTTGGTGCCTGAAGATAAAGGTGGACAACTTTTAGATTATTCTCATAAAAATTTTCTTTGATATTTCTATTGCCATGTATAATTTCCAATTTTAATAGAAATTATCCATTCTACTTACGCTTTTTATAAAACACATATGCAAGATTGTACAAAGGGACTATTATTACGTCAAGATCACATGTTATCATGATGGAAATAGTCTTCTAAATATTTTGATGTTGAATCTATGGGCATTATTATGTCTTTTCATTGGAGCTGTGAAAGGCTATAAGAATGCATGAGAAACATCTGCTCAATGTAATTTTTCTCTTTTATCAGTAAATTATAATTTTTGGAGGCAGGAAAAAAATGACCTCCCAAGACATGGTGAGAACCGTGATAGAAATTTAGGTGGAACGGACAACTCTCATCACCAACGAGATAGAGAGAGAGAGACAGAAACAGAAACAATAGTAACAAACTTCATACATCTTGCTTGCTCAAGCCTTAATATTCTTTCATGGCTTGAAGACCTTCTAGAGCGAGCATTCCCTCTTGAGGGTCTTTGAAATTCTTGTCTCTAGATGCCTTTCAGAAAGAAAAATGACACTAGTTAATTGAGTCAGGCAAGGATGGATTAAGTTCTGTTGGATATAGTTTAAACAAGGATGGATTGAGTTTTGTTAGATACACTTTAAACTTTCATCTAAATAAAAATAAAATAAGAAAGAAGCTACCTAATCATTGTTACCGGGCATGTTTGCTAACCGAGAGAAGGTACTACTCTGAGCACCGATGGATTCATTCTCCAGATCATGGATAAATGATAATATGGAAGTAACACATATTACAAAACTAATAAACTATTCACGTTTGTTGTGTAGATTGAAATTTCTATATTTTAAGTACCTAGGGGAAGTTATACCTAGGATAATCTTGGCCGAGTGTTGCTAATACATCATAGATTTGTTTTAAAACCATTGTTGCTCACACCTACCTTGATTACTATAAGTAGTCTAAGGTTTGTACAAAGAATGCATGGGCTTGTACAAAGAACACCATTCGTTCTTGGGACCAAACTACAATTCCTACTTGTTGTAGTAGTTGCAACACCCTCCAAAATTTTGGCCTGTGATTAATTTCAGAGCCTTCCTTGGTCCTGTACATTGTTGTCGCAAACACTAAGACTCATTTCATGTATCTTTCTGGAGTGTTTTGGTCCCGTTTGTTACTTAGGAAAAATGTTGTATTTCGTATGTGGGTTGCCGCATCAAGTGTAAAAGCTCATTCTGGTGGTTTCAAGGGTCTATCTTTGTTTTTATAAGTTTTCCTAACCATATAAACATATGTCACACTCGTTCACAAATTTTTGAGCACTGCCTTACATGTGTCATAACGGTCATCATGAAGTGTATCTATGGTGTCGCACTTGTTGTAACTGGTCATAGAGCAGTCACGCATAGTAAAATGTATTGTTTATGTGTCATGGGTGATCTATGTTATTGATTCGCCAACTTTTTTAAGTGTTATATCACAATCGAAGCTTTATCTAATTCACACATCAGTCTCACTGGCCTAACACTTAACCATTTCCGAAGAGGCTTCTCGACCCAATAACTTGATCTCACCTGACTTGCTCGGACTACGCATTATGCGGCTCTAGTCCTCTAGCTATGACCTTGACTTTTGGTTCTGTGTAATGCGTAGATCCTGCCTCTCAAGATTGCTGCACTAAGAAATTCCTGAGCCCAAGACCTAGCCTCCACATCAAGAATTGTGCAATCCTCTTAGATAGCCAAGCCTTAACTGTGCATTACACAAACCCAAGCCCCAAGTTATCTCCTCGAGCCTATGAAATGTTCAATATCTCAGTGGGACAACCTCCCTTACCTCTCAGAACTGTGTACAGTGACCATTCCTTCAACCTGTCCCACTGGCTGAAAAAACTGCGCAGATTTGTCCCTCATCCCAGCTTGAACTACGCATTGCGCAGTTTTATGCCTTAAGCCTCTACCCTAGCTACTAGAACTACGCAATGCGTAGAATCCCAACCTCCCTTGACATCCAAAACTGTGCAGATTTCTTTCCCACTGTCTATTCCCTTAACTAGACCCCATGGTCTCTAGAAGCTGCGCAGTATTGTCCTTCAAGCCTCCCTGATCGGTGCACTGCACAGTCTCAGAGTTCAATCTCTCCCCCTTGACTACTGGAACTATGCAATGCATAGTCACTGAACCCCGCTCCCTAGCTTGTCACTTATACCGGGCTCAATTGATGGATCAGAATGCATCATCTTAGACTAGGGGTTTTTTTTAGGCTGATGTCGTCTCATCATGAATGAAGCGCAGATACATGTATCTTATCACATGATGCAGGGATGATGGAGAAGGGGATGAAGGAGGAGGACATGCAAAATACATTCATGTAGCTAAGCATGAAAGCTGATAGACTACCATGGAAAAGCAAAGGGACACCAACTCGCGACCACAACTCAAAGACTTGAGACCATTGAAGATTCCTATTACTAAGCCATGAGGAGGTGGAAGACAAGAGAATTCTCAAGAAAACATCATTCACAACAGCAACAATGGCTTGACATTGCCACATCATTCAAGCAGTTCATATCAGTAGTGCCATGTCATGTCTTGTCATGAGTTGTCATATGCCACATCATCATTGTGGAAAATGTATATTGTATTCATTGTAAAGTGGAAGTCCAAAGGATAGATATGTAATATGGAGAGTCGTGTAAGATGAAAAGTAATAGGAATTCAAACAATCATGAGGGTAGTCAAAGAGTCATAAGGATGGGAAGCATCAACCCTTGGTTATGTATACTCCCTCATTGTATGAGAAAAGGACCCTTCACCTTGGCTCCTCCCGCTAGGAATTAGACAAATAAGCTAGTTCTCTGAGGAGCAAGGAGTGGTTCCAATGTTCCACTACTGGAGCTAGTGATGTACATTGTAAACATGTGTCTTGAAACTTTTACTTAATGATAGAAGCCTTCAAGGCCAACACATTCTTCATGCATGGATTATGAATGTTTGTAAGACTATTATGTGAATGTTCGTATTTCATGTTTGCTTTCACATGTGATAGGATAGTTGAACTATTTCATTTGTTTTCGTACTTAACTTATTTATTATATGTTGTAATGGCTGTTATTGTTGTCCCATCCGTGTGGACTATTCTATAGGAGATTAGATAGATTTTTCTTCATTTTTTGGTTGTAATGACCATTGCATCCTCTATGGACTATTCCGCTAGATGTTAGGCGGATCCTTTCAGTTCATGTGTGTCTCTTCATGGGTGGTACTACTACCTCTCACTTCGAGGCTCACTTTTCTCCCCTCTCCGCAGTAGATCAAGAACCTTGACACATTTAATAATGAACACTCACAAGGCACACCTCCTCACTTTTCAAAGACACCATTACATCCCTCTCTCATGCAGACAGTTAGAGCCAATGCATATCTTTAAGATATGTGGCAATTGGGATGATATTCTGGATGGGGCTCCTACACCAAATGGTGTGAGGTCTAATTGGGACTTCAAATCGAGGAGACCCCTTGGTTGATGGATTTCCAGCACCGTCAACATTGGCGCTAGAAGGTGGGCCAGATGACAAGCTGAGCTTGTTGAATCTGGTTTGAAGCTCTTATCTAAAATGGCTTATACACAAATATTACTCCCAAGGTGTTTCTCCAATTTTTCCCTTTATCAATTTTCAATCCCCGATGAGCCTCTCGATCACTTGTCCCAGTTAAAGTTTGACGGTGAGGATGGAACACCCATATCCGAGCACATTTATGATTTTCTTAAATTTTGTGAATTTTACAAAATTGATGATGACGAATTTGCTTGTGTGCTTTTCTTCCTCACCCTTGAAGGTCGTCTTAATCGATGGTGCCATAAACTACCACCTGATTCCATCCATTCCCTTCATCAGTTCCTCGGGGAGCTCCATCAAGCCTTTGACATGTATAATTACAGAGATGTTTGTAAAAGAATCAATCTCTTAAGAATGAAGCCTAATGAATTATTTGAGGATTTTTCTCATCAATTCCTTCATCTTTGTTGTGAAATTTCTGAAGACGTCATGAATCAAGATTTCTTGAAACACGAGTTTGAGAACTTGGTTCTTATCTCTTTACACTATGAACCTAAACCCCTTGATTTTTCTACTCCCCCAACTCTTATGAATCATGAGAAACCTTTGATTTCGGAGGAGGAATCTATTACTCCTTTTGTGCCTTGTCCTCCTCCTTTTCCAGTCCCAATGTGGGTATCTTTGTGTGATAACATTAAAGTTAAAAAATCCGCAAATAAAATTCCTAATTCACCTTCTCATTCTTCTTCTATTTATGATTCAGATTCAATGGAGGAAATTCCGTAATGGCTCATGAAGCCTATGGTGAAGACTAACTCTTCCATTCCACAAGATGATCTCATTGTTCATAACTCTAGTATGAATTCGTGTTATCCTCTCTGCCTTGACTCTTTGTACAGTGATCCTCCCGATCAATTGGCTCCACCAGTGGGTATTTCACACTCTGTTGATTTTTGCGTTGCTGGTTCAAATTGCGATCAGGTACAAGGAACTCACTTTACACAGGAAGAGGAGAAGGAAGGTGAAGATGCTCTAAATATTTCTTGTTTTTGTCAAGATCCTCCGTGTCAAGGTTATGCACTTCCGTTCTTGGGTGATTTTCAATATGATAATATTGGTAGTGAATCAGATGCAATCAATTATTTCAATCAATCCATAGCCTCGAACAACAACCATTCCAATGATGTTGATTTTATTGATGCATGCAATCACGAATGCCCAAGTGCATCAGCTGATATTTTGGTCTCTCACGAAGATTCTACTTTGGATCCAGAATCCAATTCAGATAAATAATATGTGCTTAATGAAACTTCCTCTTCATCTCACTATCCCTTGTGCTCTACCATATGTGATACATCTACTTGCGATAGGGTTACTCCATGTTGTTCAAGTCCATTATTCGATGAGTTACCTTCTCAATTGGCACAATTTGGTGAGATTATCCATGATGCAACTGAAAACAAGAAAATCATTGAGTACTCTTCCCAGCCCTCATCATCTCTCCACTTACATGAAGACAACTCTTCAAAACAACTTGCTCATGAAAATTCCTCGATTCATTTATCTTTGAATTTGGGATCAGAAGAACCTTTCGACTTGAGTAATCTAGTTAATGAAGTTGAGGTATCTAGTCAAACTAGTGACAAAGATGGCTTCCATTTGATGAGAAGTGGGCTTATTGAAACCGATAGTAGCATCTACCCTCACACCATGCAAAATCTGGTACAATCTTCAAAATGTGATTTTAAAATTCTAGAAAGTTTGGGGACCTGCCAAGGAGTCGAGGCACTTCAACTTTTCTTGATGGTTATGTCAGGATCATAAGCCTCCCAAACTAAGTCAGATCTTGTTTCTCCCAATCAATAACCCTAGAAACCCTTGCAAATGTTCTGAAATCCAGAGACCATTTGTACAGTGAAAAAATTTCCTCAAAATCAAAACAATGCGAGTTTTTTTGCATCTATCCTACATGACTCACAACCATTTGTATAGTGATAAAATTTTCTAAAAATCAAAACAATGCAAGTATTTTGCCACCTATCCTCTAGGTCAAATCCCACAACCCATTGTACAATGGTAATATTTCCACAAGAATTAGAACAACGCAAGTTTTTTCCCACATGTTCTCCAGGTCTAGAATAGGTAGTTGGTTCACCACATCTATATTAGGGTTTTAGGATCGAAAATAGTAGAAGCATCAATTGAAGCCCTACAATGGAAGGCCACAACATGTAACACAAATAGTGTAGGTTTTAACCCCGTACAGAAATTACCTGCATACGAATTCTAAAACACATAAAATAAACAATGCGAGATCATAACACATAAAACACATATACACAGAGATTTTCCCCTGGATCCCCCCCTCTAACCCCTCGGTTAACTACGTGGGCTAGTCATGGAAAGAATATAACACAACCCAACATTCTCCCACTTGTTGTTTTCTTTCCACAGGGGGCCACAAGAGAGCTTAGTCATTTATCCAGCCCTGCAACGCCCATTGTTTCTCTACACCAAAAGAACTTCTCAAAGCTCATAGATTTTACCAATGCATCTACAGTATTCTTCAAAGTGCCCACCTTTACCAGAAACACCTTTTTGTCTTCTATCATATCCCTCACAAAGTGATATTGAACATCAATGTGCTTTGTCTTTGAATGATATGCAGGGTTCTTTGCCAAGAAAATTTCACTTTGGCTGTCACAATCTATCCTTATAGCTCCCTATACTAACCTGATATTTGAACATAATCTTTGCAACCAAACTGCTTCCTTGCTTGCATGAGTGGCTGCCATGTATTCTGCCTCTGTAGTTGATAGTGCCACTATAGATTGTTTCTTACTCATCCAACTGACTGCACCTCCAAATAGGTTAAACACATACCCACTTGTAGATCTTCTCTGATCCAGATCTTTAGCCCAGTCTGCATCAACAAAGCCACGAATATCCAACAGTTTGTCCAATATTGGTCTTCCTTGGTAGCACAAACCATAATCACTAGTGCCACACAAATATCTGAAAACCTGCTTCACTGCTGTCCAATGCTCCTTTCTTGGTTTTAACATAAACCTGCTCAATACTCCCACTGCATGTGCAATGTCTGGTCTAGTACAGACCATTGCATACATCAGGCTACCGACTGCACTTGCATATGGAACACGGGGCATGTCCTCTTCCTCTTCTTGTGTCTTGGGACACTGTTCAGCAGATAACTTTACACCTACAGGAATAGGAACCTTCACCGGTTTACTATCTTGCATATTAAATCTCTGCAATATTGTCTCGACATACTTCCTCTGGTTTAACCAGAGCTTCCTCTTTGCTTGATCTCTTTTAATTTCCAAGCCCAAAATATAGTTTGCAGCACCAATATCTTTCATGTCAAATTTGGAGGACAATTGTGTCTTCAAATCCTGGATAATTTCTTTGTCATTTCCAACTAGCAACATATCATCAACATACAAGACTAGATAAATAATATGATCACCAATTAGTTTAAAATACACACAGCGATCTGCTTTGCTCCTGGTGATGCCAAGTCCCCGTGTAAATGTATCAAATTTCTGATACCACATCCTTGGTGACTGTTTTAACCCATACAGAGACTTCTTTAACTTGCATACCAGTTTTTTCTTACCCTTCACCGCAAAGCCTTCAGGTTGCTTCATGTAGATTTCCTCTTCCAGATCCCCATGAAGAAATGTTGTCTTCATATCCATCTATTCTACCTCAAAATCAAAAGTAATAGCAACAGATAAAAGTAATCTAATAGAAGTTTCCTTGGCAACAGGAGAAAAAATATCACCAAAATCAATTCCCAGTAACGTTTTGCTACCAACCGAGCTTTGTATTTCTCCACCTTTCCTTCTACATTTGTCTTCTTCTTGAACACCCACTTGCTGCCAATGGGTTTCCTTCCAGCCGGCAACTCCACCAGATCCCAAGCCTCATTTTTGTGCAAAGATGCCATTTCATCAACCATGGCCTCTTTCCAGAGTTTTCCATCCTTTGAATCTACTGCTTCCTTCACAGTTCTGGGATCATCTTAAGTAATAGATAAGGAAAAATTTGAACAGAAAGCAGATGGACTATACCTTTCTGGTTGCCTTCTTTCTCAAACTTATCTTCTCACACTCAGATTTTGTGGCTCTTCATCTTCTGATTCCTCCTTTGCTGTAGAGTTTGCTTCTTCCTCCTTTAGCTCGAACTCTATCTTCTTAGGTTCCTTTGGTTGGACTTCATGTTTAATAACATCTTTCACCTCTCTGAACACCACATCTCAGCTGTACACAACCTTCCTTATTACTGGGTTCCAAAGCTTATAACCCTTTAAACCATCCTTATACCCAATAAAGATGCACTTTTCACATTTACTATCCAACTTGGTTCGTTTCTCCTTTGGAACATGTACATATGCATCACATCCAAATACCCTCAGATGTGAAACAGAGGGTTTCTTACCAGTCCATACCTCTTGTGGAGTTTTATCCTCCAACGCTGATGAAGGTGATCTGTTGACCAGGTAACATGTTGTCTCCACCGCCTCTACCCAGAATTCATGTCCTAACTTGGCACCATTGAGCATGCTTCTTTCCCTTTCCATCAACGTCTTGTTCATTCTTTCTACAACTCCCTTTTGCTGATGTGTATATGGAGTAGTCTTATGCTGTGCTATACCACACTTCTTACAGGATTCTTCAAGTTCCTTACTGCAAAACTCTCCATCGTTATATGTCCTCAGCACCTTTATCTTCTTCTCTGTTTGGTTTTCCACCAGAGCCTTGAATTCTTTAAACTTGTCAAATACTTCAGATTTATTCTTAAGAAAATATATCCATTTATTCCTTGAGAAGTCATCTATAAATGATACATAGTACACAGACTTACCCAGTGATGGAAACTTCACAGGTCCAAACACATCACTATGCAAAAGCTCTAATATATGTTTTTGCCTCTTACCACCAAAGGGGAAACTCACCCGATTCTGCTTCCCATATACACAATTTTCACAGAAATCAAAATCTAGAGAGCTATTACTCATACCTTCTACCATACCTTCACCATGAAATATTTGAAGGCCCTTCTCTCCAATATGTTCAAGCCTTTGATGCCACAACATGGTCTTCTCTCCAGAGACCACTAGATTTTCTGCTCCACTTTCAGGAACCACAGAACTGTTGCACCCATTAACAACCATGCTACCTTGTAGTGTGTACAGAGTTCCAATCCGAACTCCCCACATCAATACTAGTGCTCCCTGAACCATCTTGCAGGTATCCTTCTCGAACACAGTTTTTACACCTGCATCATCCAACTTGCTTACAGAAATCAGATTTCTGGCCAATGCAGGAATATGTAGAACACCCGAAAGTGTTCTAACCCTTCCACCTTGCAACTTCAACTTTACTTTTCTGCGACCAACAATTCTAGCCTTCCTATCATCCCCTAAGAAGACATCACCACCATCATATTTCTCATACTTGCAGAACCACTCTCTATGGGGAGTGAAGTGAAAGGATGCACCTGAGTCAATCAACCATGCTTCATGATCTACATGTGTACTTGAAGAATCCAAGTACACATCCTCACCTTCATCTGAGGTGGTTTTCGCCTCTACAGAAGAAGCATCATCAGATCCCTTTCCTTTATCAGGAGCTTTAGATTTACAATCCCTTTTGTAGTGCCCTTCCTTTCTGCATTTCCAACACACCACCTTTACAGGTTTTCCTGGAGATTTAGATCTCCCACTCGATGACTTATTTTTGTTTCCGTTCTAGGACCGTCCTCATACAGAAAAGGCATCACCATTTTGGCTCTCCATATTTTTCTGTCTCATCTCCTCCATCAGCAAGGATGAGACTATTTCATCAAATTGCAAGGCAGTTGCATAGCTACTTATTGCAATAACCAGACCGTCCCACGAATATGGTAGAGAACACAACAAACTGATGCACTTATCTTCATCTGTAATTTTAATATCAACAGATGCTAACTGACTTACTACAGTATTAAATGCGTTCAGATGCTCTATCACCGAGTCTCCATCTTTCATCCTCAGGTTATACAGCTTTTTCCACAGGAACAGTTTATTCACCAGAGACTTAGATTGGTACAAAGCCCCTAACTTGTCCCACAAAACCTTCGCCGTAGCTTCCCCTGATACATTCAGCAATACTGAATCTGAGACACACAATTATATTGTGCTCTTTGCCTTCCAATTAAACTTCTTCCATTCTTCATCGGACACTCCCGTTGGTTTAGTACCTGGATCTACCGTGATCCACTGATCTTTATCCACCAACAGATCCTCCATATTGAGTTTTCACAACTCAAAAAACTGACCATTAAATTTCTCGATCTCTATCTTTCCACTGCTCGCCATCTTCTTTCACCACTAGAATCGATCTCGCAGATCTCCCACTGAACAGCGTCTACCACAGGCCAGAGCGAAACCCCTCAGCAACAAAGGCGTCTCCTTGAAGCCAAAACAGCTTCGATACCAAATGTAGGTTTTAACCTCGTACAGAAATTACCTGCATACGAATTCTAAAACACATAAAATAAAAATGCGAGAGCATAACACATAAAACACATATACACAAAGATTTTCCCCTGGATTTCAAAACTAGGAGTACCAGCTTGATTTTAATTATGTTCCTTTCAATGTTACAATACATATTTATACATGCCAAAGCATCCAATACCATGGACCGAAAACCATCGCGTCCAAAAAACATGTACGAAAATCATGCACAAAACCATAGGTGGGTCCACCCAACCTAACATAGGTTCCAAAACCAAAATTTTCCAGGGCGCTGCCCCGGACCCCATAAAGTGGGGTTACTTACACCTCTCAAACCCCCTGTGACCCCCCTGCTACGTAATCAGCGCAACGAAGGGGGGGGATATGCCCCCCTATAACCCCCCGGTTAACTACGTGGGCTAGTCGTGGAAAGATTATAACACAACCCAACAAATAGATTAATTTAACTATGTAATATACAAATTTCTATGCTACAACACTGCTATGTACTTTCAATTTACCTTATACTTGCTGAAATTAAGAGTGATAAGCACCCTGGCTTGAATAAAAATTAATAGAGAAAGATGAACTAAAGGGAAAAACAGAAGATGAGAATTTACCTCCACCTTCTTGTTGTGTAGGTAACTCCTCTCCATAGACAGAGATGATACCTCTAGCCCAATGAGTGGGTCTAGCATTGAACGAGACAATCTACAAGACACTTTCCTAGACTACAATCAAAATAAGGTAAGAGGACAGGGACCTACCTCACTCTGATGCTATAATGCGCTCCTTTGTTGAAGATCTTCATACCTTGCTTCTCAGGCTTAGTTCTTGCTACTCAAAGTGTTTGAATACCTTCACAAGAGGCCAAAACACAACAAAGCATAAAAGTGCAATAATCATAATCAAATGTAATCCACTTAACATATCAAGGAGAATTAAGATAAATGAAGCATTGACACGAGCATGTATGGAAAGTGAACCAACAATTTTATATATTAATAAACAAAAGAGGAAGCATACAACCTAGGCCTTGATATTAGTAGCCCTATTTGAGTGAATGTCCAAGTCCAAGCTCAAGCTCTTCAATAACTCCTTCTCCCAGCCAAAAGTGAATAGCATGTAGGCACCATCTCAACAGGTGAAAATGATCAGAGACCAACCATTTGGGAATGGAGGGGGATGAATTTATAAGCATGTAGAGGGAGTTAGGATCTCACCAAAGATAGAGGAAGGTCAACATCTCAAGGAGGAAGCTCATAGGGATAAGATCAAAGGGAAATATTGGGAGAATTATACCACTTCCACAACGAACAACATCCATCTCGTCGTTCTAGAAGCCTGTAGATCACGAAGCTTCTCTTCCAGTTTGGGAAAACTTGCCTTAAAGGGTTCAAAATGAGTATCCAAGAAAAAAGCACACTGGCAGCGCGAGGCTCCTATAATGTAACTTGCCATCAGCACGAGAGAGCAGTGTCACAGTTGCACTAACCCAAAAATTAGGGTTTTGAGCTTGTATTTCTCAAGAAAGGCTCAAGGCAACTTTTCAATAGTTCTTTAGGGAGGATTTGGTCTGCATATCAGGCTCGGTACACTGCATAGTTTCAATGTTTTGGTACTCCAGGGTATGACATAGGGAAGTGCAAGAGGTGTGACAAAACACTATGTAATAGATGCCCCCTAAAGCATGAAGGCAACACAAGGAGTGGTGGCTGAGAGGCTTTACAAGCCAGTGTAAGGACTAGAATAAACACCGCCAGGAGATCTGCAAATCAAGGATGCATATACATATACATATCTGATACCTCTATAGTATATATCAAAACATGAATCCATGGTATTCATGTAACCATTTGGATAGAAAGGATCATGTGAAAAGATCCACGGTATGGGTGCAGCCATCAGAATGAAAAGGATCATCTGAAAATTTAATATCCACGGTATCAACGCAACCATCCAAATATAAAAGGACGATCATTGATGAGCCTCAAAATTGGGTAACTATATGGACCTTAATTCGCCTCCTAGATTAGTCAAATCATCTCTTCTCACAATTTATTACATGTTTTGACTATATTTTGTTTAATGAGATGAGTCAAAGTGAGATATTATGCCTAGTGGATTAATGTGCATTGAATGCAGGTTTGTGAGAGAAAATCACATAATTTTGGCAAGATTAAAGGCTGAAACTCGAATGGGACAAGGAAGAGAGATTGTTGGAGGTAAATCCTCCTCACTTACTCCTCCCTCATTCAAATATTCCTCCATCGGTCACACTAGCTCGGAGTACAAGAAGCCAAGTCATGAAGATCAAAAGCCAACCGAGCAAGTGACAATCAAAAAGTTAGTTTATCTCGAGTTTCGGAGCCGAGCCTCCCTAGACTTAAGGAAGTCGTTGGATACTTCAATGGTATAAATAAAGAGGCCTAGAGCCTCATTAGGATTCGAAATTTTTTTATTTTTTATTTTTATTTTATTTTTTATTTTTATTTTTATTTTTATTTTTATTTTTATTTTTAATTTTTATTTATTTATTTATTATTTATTATTATTATTTTTATTTATTTATTTTTATTTTTTATTTTTTATTTTTATTTTTATTTTTATTTTTTTATTTTATTTTTATTTTTATTTTTATTTTTTTTATTTTTATTTATTTCTTATTTATTTATTTTTATTTTTATTTTTTATTTTTTTATTTTTTTATTTTTTTATTTTTTTATTTTTTTGTAAAAACACTAGTTACTTTTTAGCTCCAGACTTGTGGAAGACATTGCTATGTAATTTTTTATTTTGATAATGAGAATTAGCTTCTTCTTGATCTAGTACTGAATTAACTTAGAGGGCTGAAGCTCTTGGGTTAGGGCCCAACCCTAGCTGCAAAGGCTCCTATTCTTATATCTGTATGCTTAGATTGATTTCATAGATTCATGGTTAAATTGTCGTTAGAATAATTTCATTGCAAGTAGCGTAGATTTGATTTGTTTGTTTATTAGTTTGCTTCCATTTGTGATTTACTTTAGTAGTAGTTTAGAAGAGATAAAGAACCATCAAAAAACTGTCAATAGGTGTTTTGTGAAGGGATCATGATTTGAGGAAAGGACTCCTATGTAGCCCCAAAACGATAGAATTCTACTTTCTCATAGAATTTAGAGTTTTCTGTACTTAAGCCAACATTTGATCAAGTTGCAAGAGTAGGACCTAGTCATCATTTCTTCCATCTTCAACCTTACAATAGATCTCATCAATGATTCCATCTTATTCTAGAAGTTTTCCTCATGCATGAAGTAGACATCGAGCTCATTAAACTCCATTTTCCTAGTTTATTGAAATTCTCCTTGTCTACATGATTTTTGGGCAAATATCAATGTTTGATGCAGTGAAGGTGTTTCAGAAGTAAAGAGAGATCTCTTAGCTAGCAACCTCCTTCAAACTTTATCCATCCATGATCATTCCTTTCTTTCACTAAGACCCTCACCAATTTCATCATTTTACAATGAGACTTCTCCAAGCATGTTGAGCAAATCCAACCATTTACCAACCTTGGTTTTGAGTTCTGAGTGATCCTAGGAATTTTCTTGCTTCATTCCATCCACCAACCACCTTCCCTAAGCCTTCCATCACCTTCAGCACCCATCCTTTTTCTCTCGGTTGTATCCTGTAGAAATAGAGGGAATCCCGTAGGTTTTTAGGACATCGTGTAGGTTTTCCTATAGTGGCCTGTTTTGGGGCCGAATTGAGGGAAAAGCATCTAGAAAGCTAGACAAGGTCACCTAAGGGTCTCCCAAACCTTCCAACCATCCACCATCATTCGTAAGCCACCTGCCACATCGCCAAAAGAGATCAGCTTTCACACTCTTCCATAAAAAAAGATAAAAAGAAAAACAGATTTATTCTAGTCATTTACATGCATAGTAGTAATGTTTGATGTTTTGAACTTACACGCTTAGGATAGTAGAATTTCATACATGTTAACTTAGCATTATTTCTGAAGCGTAGTCTCTTAGTAGTTAGTTAGAAAATGGTGTGATTTTAGCATTGGATTTCAGTTTTTTCCCTTATTGCAGTAGAAAAGTTTTCTCTTAGAGTAGATTTCTCCTTCCTTCATCAGTAATCAAGCTTCTTCTAAATCCATAGAAGTCTGGCTTGAAAAAACCTAGTGGTCTCTCGCCAGCTGAACAGTGACAAAAGGGCAGAACTATCACTTTTACTTGTGTATACACCACTGTCACCTCCAATTTTGTACAAATCCCAAGTTGATAAAGTAAAGCTGGTAGCCCCAAGAGTTGCAACATCTTGTTGAAATACTGGTGATCATCACTTTTTGGCATCGTTGTCGGGGAGGTGTCTAAGTAATATGTGATTACTGCTTTCTTTCTTCCATTTCTTGTTTCCGATATCCTGTTATTAGTTTCATTTCTGCAAGAGTAATTTAGTTGCTTTCTTTTCCATTCTGCAAGTAAGATTCCATTCAAATAGTTAGTTTTCATTTAGTTAGTTTATTTTCATTCAATCTCCAATTTCAATTTTGCAATCACTTTCAAGGTTTGAAAAAAAAAACTCAAAACAAAACAAAAACAATTTTTTCATGCCTCGTAGGAATAGGGATAACTTAGGGAAATTTTTGCCAAATACCCCCACTGCTTCAAATAGCCAACCTTCCCTCTTCTTCGGTGGATGTGAATTGGAGGAACCCTTAGGTGAGAAACCTGAAATATTTGAAGAACCTACAGGGGAAGAAGAAGAAGAAGAACCCATTCCTACTGATCCAATGGCTGAAAATAGAAATGACAAAGGAAATAGAGAAAGAGTTAAGGGTGCCTTCCCCATCAAGGAAACTAACGGGGATACTAAGATGACGAATATAAGCCCCTCTGCCCTTCCTCATTTCCATGCCCTGATCACAGAAGATCCAGACACTTTCTTATTTGAATTTGTTGTCATATACCAAACCTATGACTACACCAATGATGAGCAGAAGTTGAAACTATTCCCATACCCTCTCAAGGATGTAGCTTTGCGCCGGTTCATGGGTTTTCCTGGGGATAGCATCACCACTTGGGCTCAGATGCAGCAAGCCTTCAAAAACAAGTATCGAGACTACTGTAGGTCTAAAGACACTAAAGAGGAAATTTTTAGGATGACCTGAGGGCATGATGAATCCCTAGAGGATTATGAAGAAAGATTCCATCTTAGCTACAAAAGGGCCAGGTGCGCACTTGACCCTGAGTCACTGAATCTAGTCCTGCTTAGAGGAGTAAGGGAAGATCTTATGGATACCCTAAACTTATTAGCAGGAGGGGACATCTACTAGTTACCCTATAAGGATATCAAGACTGTCTTTAGAAACCATTCTAGGGCAGCTACGAAAAAGGTTAGGGGTAGTCAACCTATGGTCAGTCCATCCTCTTCCAATGCATCCATCAAGGGTGAAATTGGAAACATGTTGGAGGATTTCAAGAGAGAGAGCTGCAAACCCTCGCCCCACAGATGGACACTATGCACATTAAGAGAAAACAGGAGGAAGTAAAGAGAGTCTTAGCCATTTTCTGCCCTAGATGCACTAGGAGGCACCCTAGGAATGAATGTCCATTGAATTTGATTGAAATTTGCTCAGTCTGTGAAGAAAAGCGCTCCACAAACAAGTGCCTTTGTCTACCTGGACTAAAATTTGTATATAAAGGAGCTGAAGGGGTAACTGAACATCTCTGCTACATAAACCAAAGGAGACCCCATGGGCCTAGGCCATACTAGCAGGGCATGCAAGGGTCATCCCATGCATATTACAACCCCAACCAGACCACATCCATTCCCTCTTGGGGATCCCCTGCTCATCCTTCCTGGTCTACACCTCCTCCTTGGTCCTTTGCACCTCAGTATCATTTGCATTCGACCAGCCAGTCATTTCAACCATATGCTTCACCACAACCTCAGTGGAATGCACCGCCCCAGGGGTGGAGGCCCCCAAACAACATTGTTCCATCTTTATTACCTCCACCACTTTCTCAAACACAAATATTACATTCTACTCCACCTAAACAACCCCAGATGCTTGCCTAACCAAATCCAAACCCGAACAATAGACAGGCACAACCAGTATACAGTGGAGAGACATCCTATCTAGCTTATGTTGTGGAACTTCAGGAAATCAACCTGAGATTTGGGAGAGTGATCCTGGACAACCAACCTCTACCTCCACTTAGGGAGGTCAAGGAAGAAAGAGAGGAAAGCATGCCTAAATTAAATCCACCACTCTTTCCTGAGATATTAACCCAACCACTTGAGCCTACCCCAGAAGAGACTGAACTTCTGGGAGAATTGAAAAATCTGTGTCAAAATTCCACTTCTCCAAACGTTAAAATATGTGCCTATTTACAACAAGTTGATCAAGGATAAGTGCTTCAAGAATCATGGGAGATGAAGAAGAGATACCCCTACCATTAATGTCATTGGATAGCTGTCCAACTTAATGCTGGGGCAAATAATCTGTCGAAAGTATTTGGACTCTAGAAGCCCTGTAGTAGATGTGCACACCAATGGCACCATTGTTCCACACACTTTGATTGATCATGGGGCTACCGTTAATGTGATGACCAAGGACACCATGCTTAAGCTCAACCTCCAGGGTTCATTGAGAAAGACCAAAATAGTCCTGCAACTTGCAGATTGCTTCACAGTGACCCCCGAGGGGATTGTGGAGGGTTTGATGGTCTCCATTGACTCTTGGGAATACCCTGCAGATTTCCTAGTTCTCCAGCCTAAGACCAAGCTTACTGGTTACCCTCTCATCCTTGGGAGGCCCTGACTAGCCACTGTCGATGCCTACATTAGCTGCAGGGCTAGAAATATGACTATCAAGAATGGGCATATGTCCAAGCAATTATTCCTATATCCTCCTGCTCAGCCATTTCTAGAACATGACTTACGTTTATGGTTGGAAGAGGAGGAAGAAGATGAAGTTTATTTTGCCCAACTTTATACCTTAGAAACAACCATGGGAGGGTGACAACTGGATGAAGATGATTTGATTGAACACATACTCCAAAGTCCAACTCCCGGTACATTGTCCTTAGAAGAAGTAGTAAAGGAAACCCAGAACAACCATCATATTGATCTATGCTTAGCCGATTCCAATCCTATCTGTGTCAAAACCATAGAATTCGGCCTTGAGAGAACTTTGAAAATCAACCCATCTCTTTTTGTTCACCAAGAAGAAAAGTTGTGCAACATGCTAAAGGAACACCTGGATGCCTTTGCTTGGAGTTACAAATAAATGAAGGGAGTGCACCCCTCAGTGTGTACTCACCACATTTATATCAAAGAAGGTTGCAAACGAGTTCGACAACCCCAAAGGAGGATGAATCTATCTCTCAAAGATATAGTCAAAGAAGAATTGCAAAAGCTGCTAGATGCAGGATTCATTTACCCTATCTCCAACATTGAGTGGGTCTCTCATTTGGTGTTGATTCCAAAGAAAAATGGTAAGTAATGGATGTTATTGTTGTCCCATCCTTGTGGACTATTCTACAGGATATTAGATATATCTTTCTTCATTTGTTGGTTTTAATGACCGTCACATCCTTTGTGGACTATTCTGCTAGATATTAGACAGATCCTTCTGGTTCATGTGTGTATCTTCTTGGGTGGTACTACTACCTCTCACTTAGAGGCTCAATTTTCTCCCCTCTTCGCAGTAGATCAAGAACCTTGACACATTTAATACTGAACACTCACTAGGCACACCTCCTCACTTTTCGAAGACACCATTGCATCCCTCTCTCATGCTGACAGTTACAGCCAAGTCATATCTTTGAGATATGTGGAAATCGGGATGATATTCTAAATGGAGCTCCTAAACTACATGATGTGAGGTCTAATTGGGACTTCACATCGAGGAAACCCTTTAGTTGACAGATTTCCAGTACCGTCAACATTGGCGCTAGAAGGAGGGCCAGATGACAAGCTGAGCCCGTTGAATATGGTTTTAACCTCTTATCTAAAATGGCTTATACAAAAATCTTACTCCCAAGGTGTTTCTCCAATTTTTCCATTTATCAAATTTCAATCCCCGATGAGCCTATTGATCACTTGTCCTAGTTAAAGTTTGACAGTGAGGATGGAACACCCATAACCGAGCACATTTATGATTTTCTTAAATTTTGTGAATTTTATGAAATCGATGATGACGAGTTTTCTTGTGTGTTTTTTTCCTCACCCTTGAAGGTCGTGTTAATCGATGGTGCCATACCCTACCACCTACTTCCATCCATTCCCTTCATCAGTTCCTCAAGGAGCTCCATTAAGCCTTTGACATGGCTAATTATCGAGATGTTTGTAAAAGAATCAATCTCTTAAGAATGAAGCCTAATGAATCAGTTGAGGATTTTTCTGATCGATTCCTTCACCATTGTTGTGAAATTCCTAAAGAAAAAATGAATCAGGATTTCTTGAAACAAGAGTTTGATAACTTGGTTCTTATCTCTTTACACTGTGAACCTAAACCCCTTGATTTTTCTACTCCCCCAACTCTTATGAATCATGAGAAACCTATGATTCTAAAGGAGGAATATACTACTCCTTTTTGTGCCTTGTCCTCCTCCTTTTCCAGTCCCGATGTGCATGTCTCAGTCTTCTTCTATTTATGATTCAGATTCAATGGAGGAAATTCCATAATGGCTCATGAAGCCTATGGTGAAGACTAACTCCTCCATTCCCCAAGAGGATCTCATTATTCATAACTCTAGTCTGAATTCTTGTTATCCTCTCTCATCTACAGGCCTTAAATCTTTATGCTATGATCCTCCCGATCAATCTGCTCCACTAGTTAGTCTTTCACACTCTCTTGTTTTTTGCGTTGCTTGTTCAAATTACGTTAAGGTACAAGGCACTGACTTTACATAGGCAGAGGAGTAGGAAGGTGAAGATGCTCTTAATCTTTCTTATTTTTGTCAAGATCCTTTGTGTCAAGGTTATGCGCTTCCGTTCTTGGGTTATTTCAATATTCTAATCTCTGTAGTGAATCAAATGAAATCAATTATTTCAATCAATCCATAGCCTCAGACAACAACCATTCCAATGATGTTGATTTTATTAATGCATAAAATCACGAATCCCCAAGTACATCAGTTGATATTTTGGTCTCTCACAAAGATTCTAATTTGGATCCAGAATCCAATTCAGATAAAGAATATGTGCTTATGAAACTTCCTCTTCATCTCATTATCCCTTGTACTCTACCATCTGCAATACATCTACTTGCAATATGGGTACTCCACGTTCTTCAAGTCCATTATCTGATGAGTTAAATTCTCAATTGACACAAGTTGGTGAGATTATCCATGATGCAAATGAAAACAAGAAAATCATTGAGTACTCTTCTCATCCCTCATCATTGCATGAAGACAACTCTTCAAATCAGCTTGCTCATGAAAATTCCTCGATTCATTTATCTTTGAATTCGCTATCAGCAGAACCTTTCAACTTGAGTAATCTAGTTATTTAAGTTGAAGAATCCGATCAAACCAGTGACAAAGATAGATGCCATCTGGTGAGCAGTGGGATTATTGAAACCGATAGTCGCATCTACCCTCACACCATGCACAATCTGGTACAATATTCAAAATGTGATTTTACAATTCTAGAAAGTTCAGGGACTTGCCAGGGAGTCGAGGCACTTCAACTTTCATTGATGGTTATGTCAGGATCTCGCAATTCTCGTAAGCCCCCCAAACTAAGTCAGATCTTGTTTCTCCCAATCGAGAAGCCTCGAAACCCTTGCAAATGTTCTGAAATCTAGAGACCATTTGTACAGTGAAACTTTTTCTTCAAAATCAAATAAATGCGAGTTTTTTTCCATCTATCCTAAATGATTCACAACCATTTGTACAGTGATAAAACTTCCTAAAAATAAAAACAATGTAGTTTTCAACCTGTTGTGCTCTACAACAACCCCCCATTTCATATCATTTTTGCTTATAAACATTAACGTATGAAATGGGTCCCTTTAAAATTTGATTTGGTATCAATGCTATTATAATCCAAACAAGTCCAAAAAAATGAATAAATGCACTTTATAAAACTTTCTGGGCAAACCCTTAAAAGAAATCATGTAATGATTTGTCATTGCGATAAAGCGATCGCAAGATCGCATATCGCAATGACACATGAATTATAATTAAGCACCCCAAAGTTTTCCGCCGATGCGCATTCGGCGATCGGCGATATTCCATGTACATGTTATAATGCCCCATGCCAATAGTCCCGACGCGATACACATTCGGCGAATTCGGCGATCGGCGACACGCTACAACAGTTGTGATGTTCCCAAAGACTTGTCCCGATGCGATGCGCAATCGGGAATCGGGTACCGCGGCAATCTCATCCAAATATTATTGCGCTCAAAGCTTTTCGCCGATGCGATATCGCATTCGGCGATCGGTGATATCCAATACGCACCATTAAAGCGCACTAATTATATCCCCGATTGCGATCCGATAAAGCGCGGTTTTCAACGAAGAGCCGTTAAGTGATGGGATGGAACAATTCAATTGTAATAAAATCTTGATCTCTCACGCAATCCTTCATCTATGCTCAACCGCCAAAACGTCCATTGCATGATCAAGTGAATCGTTCACCCGAAAAACGATATAATGGGCATTTAAGAAATGACGGATTGAAAATGGCTAATTAATAAGATCATGTGCTAAAATCTTTTCACGGATTGTATACGCGCCCATTTTAAAAGCTAAATCTTTCAGTTACGCATCTATTCATATGTGTTGTATCACTTAAGAGTTTTTCATCGCTATCTCTGTGTATTACGCCCAATTGCCTCTTTGTGCAGAATTCATTCACGGAAGCTAGGCCTGAGAAGATGGGAAAGAAGTCCAAGAAGACTGCAGGTGCTTCCGCAACACCAACTGCAGGACAAGCGGCCGCAAACAAGAAGAAGGGACTAATATCCGATACCACATGCACGGGGCTCACCAGAGTGACTTGGCAGGGTACTTATAACCTAATTGAAGCTGAGCAACCACAAAGGATAGTGACAGAAGCTAGTGTGGACTTACTCAAGAAGTCTGATGCGACTCTCAAAGATTTGGCCGACTCTTTCCTTCACAGGATAGCAGCCAGAGATCAAATTCTTCCTTATACAGACGTTGTGCGATGGGCGATTGAATAAATCCCCATATTGGACAGGACTTTTAATACAAGAGATGGGAGGATTTTCGGATCATTCAAGCCAGAAGACCTAAGGCAAATGTATCATTTGCCTGAACCAGAGAAAATATATAACAAAGACTTCTTGGAGAAGTTCGCAAGCGAGAATGAGATCGAATCTGAACCTATCAAAGATTGGAGGCAAAACCCCAACAAGCACAAGCATGAATCCTCTGGTAAGTACTCGGTCGATTCTTTGGCTTCTCCTTATTGTTATGCGGGGATTATGATGTGTAGGCTGTGGGGATTGCATGATTCTGCCAATTTTACCATTGAAATGGTCCCTTTAATGGAGGCAGCAGTAAAAAGTTGGATTATGGATTGGGCTACTATTCTTTCGGATAAATTAGCAGTAGCCGTTCGTGATTTTAGGTCTCAGTCTGTTGTTTCAGAAAGGAAAATGACCCCGTTCTACTATAGTGCATATATCCTAGACACTCTTTGTTTCAATTCCGAATTTCCTGTTCTCGGGTGGAGGTAGACTGCACATGACCCTTCACCCATTCATATATATCATCAAAAATTGTGGAAGTCTTCTTATAAAGTCCACCTGTATCAAATTTGTAATGGTTTCATGGTGCCCATTTACTATTCCATTTTTGATAAACCCATTTCAAAAATTTCCTATCAAGCTTCCTTTGATTTACCAGCAGTAGCAAGTTGGTTTGGAGAATAAAATTTCACCTATATCAGAGTTTTCGGCAGCAAAGCCGACCCACATGTTCTTCCTCTTTATGTTCCAGATAAGCTGCTAGCAAGGGAGATTGCATATCAGATCATGGCTGAGAGTACTACATAGACTCTCAAAATAGAAAAGAAGAGAGGATGGCCATCTTTTCCATTCAGATGTGGCGTTTATACTCTGCATGATCTTAAACATGTAGAAAAGGAAGCCACTAAGCTCCAGTCTTTAACGCTGGCCACGATCCCAAACAGACCATACGACCCAAAAAAGACTGCTTACAATGCACTAGAGCAGGCCAAATTAACAAGGTTTGAGAATCAGAAGGATATGTTTGATGACCTGTTCGTTGCCTCTGAGACAATAGGTCATGTTAAAGAACTCGCTAGGATGCGATATAATGATGAGGGATTAACTGAGTTCAATAAACTCAGAGAACAGAGGTTGCAAACTCTGCCTCTGCATTTACTGGCAACATCCCCAGCAACATCATCAAGCCGACCTGTTCAAGAACAGGAGGAGCAGCAGAAGAAGCAACAGGAGGAGTAGCAGAGAAAAGAACAGGCAGAAAGGCTAGAGAAAGAACAAGCCGAGAAACAACATAGAACACAAATGGAACAAGAAGAAAGAAGGAAGAAAGAAAGAACTGGCAGATAGGCAGAAAAGGGAGCAAGAGGAACAGCAAAAGAAGGAACAGGAAGAAAAACAGAGAAGAGAAAAAGAGGAGCAGCAGAGGAAAGAGCAGCAGAAGCAAACCACCAATGTAGACACTACTATAGACCCCAATTTATTACAAGAATGGCAGCAATTTCACTCCATCATCAGTGGATTGGAATGTTCAAAAAATGGGGAAATTCTAAGACAAATGATACACAGGATGTTACCTCTCCTCAGGTTCTAAGTGGAACCAGCGGCCCACCAAGTTCTAAAGAAGTTGAAGTTATTCCAAAAGACCCCTCTGACCAGATTATTCTACAGATAGAAGATATTCCGCCATTGGATGTTTTCTATAGCCCAAGACACAGGGCAGTTGTAAAGCGGTCAAGGAAGAGACGAAGGATTGATCAACCTTCTATCTTCCCCGAACAAACGGTCACGGGTAATGTAGTATGGAAGGAGGAATTGGATCCCTCCGATGACTTAACAAAGCTATCACAGTATGCAGGCGCTTATTCGGCGGCAACAATTGACAAAGCATCGAAGGTGAGCCTTCTATTGAAGAATAAGGACCAAGAAATCCTTGCGTTACAGGCAGAATTGGTTGAAACAAGGCAAAAAGCAGCACAAGCCGAAGAACAGTTGCTGGCGCAACAACAAGAGAACAATCAGTTGACTCGGCAATTGCAAGCGGAAAGGCAAAGGATCGATCAGGATGCGATCCAAAAACAAAAATAATTGACGGAGGCATTGGAAAATTTGAGAGTGGCGAATGAGCAAATGATAAAGACCAAAGACGAGCAGATTGCTCAAATTTCATCGCAGGTAAAAGAGTTTAAAACGGAGGCATTATTGATAAACAATGCGTTGATAGCTCAGGTCAGACTCTTATGTCAACGGATGGATCAAGCCGAGTCCCTATGTGAGCTAACTACAGCGATAAATCAACAGGTAGAAAAGGCCAGGACTGAACTAGATCAAGCGGACGAGGCCATTACTTCATATCTTGACTGGCAAGATACTGATTTGGGAAAAGCAGCGAAATTGCCCAGGATTAATGAAACACAGAAAGACATTCTTTTCACAGAATGGCACACTCAAGTGATGAAAGCAGAAAGGGCGGCTTCAAGATGTAAAACAACTGCCAACAATCTAGTGGATCTAGTCAATAACACTCTTTACCTAGCCAATATGATTTCTCAATGTACACCGGGAAAGATAACAACTCCAAATGCATTAGAGCTAACATGCTACCCTGAATTAGAAGAAAAAGGAAGATTAATTGCTGGAGTTAAAACCTTATCCTTAGATGCATATTGGCTCTTTTTAATCAAGCCACATACACAGAGATCTACCCTAAAGTGCCTTACAGACGCAATCAGGTGTATAATTCCCGATATCCAAGATGCCACCTACGCTGCACAGCTCAGTTCGCGCCTCGACAAACCTCCGGAAGTTGAGCCAATGCTTGCAATTAATCAACTCAGATTCAAAGGAAAGCAGCCGACTTAATGAGTCACCCTCCCGCTTGCCAGATCGCCAGCCAAATCAGGATCAAGAGTTATTGATACCAGCTTAGTAGGATTTCTGTTTAGTAGATATTTAAATTAGCTTAGTATTTATAGACCCTTTCATTGTTTTGGAAAGGGTCATAAAATTTTGTAACAGACTTAATAGGCTGAAGTTTGCACTACTGTGCTTCAGTCGCTATTCTTTTATGAAATTGGACCAGTTGTTCTGAATTCGACATTTTTTTTTTTTTTTTGCAATTGCGCACTATTGCCTTTGTTGAGGACGATTTCTGTGTTGAAGGAAGAACTGCTAATAGCGATTGATATTTGGGAATGTGCTGCAGCTCATATGGTACTTTTATCTACGTCTGAAGTCATTCTTTTTATATGAATTGTTATGCTATATATTCTTGCTATTATTGAATGCATGCATGCGCTATAACGGCAAATCTTTATCTCAGCCCACTATTGGATGTTTTGTGATTTGCATTTCTTTCAATTATGTATGTAACAATGATATAAATGATAGTGTAGTAATTTCGCTGTTATCGCTTTGTGTAACTATTTATGCACGACAATCTTGAACAATTTAATATCTATGTTTGAAGACAGAGTCATCTATATGCCTGTCTAAAAGCCCAGATCATCAAACGCTACACTTTAGAGATCGATAAAACCCCGGGGTAGATTATAGTTATTATATTCATGCCGATAGTTGTATTCATTCGCTTAGCATAATCTATAAGTCGCTCATCCATCCCATTTTATCCATTTTTGGGAAACTGGTCCCATTATCCCCAGTCGGAGCCACTATTCCAAACGGAAAAGGAGCTGTACTAAGGTCCGGACCGGGTGGTTTCCCCTATGTTGTTGCAGCGATTTTCGAGGCATCAACATAATTGGCGCTAGAAGGAGGGCCATCAACTGTGAATGGAACATAAGTCCAAACCTATAAGCCATTCAAAGAGAAATTCTCCCTCCGAATCCCCTCGACCTTCTCATTTGCACACTGGTTCACCAGTATCCAAACAAGGAGAAGGGGAATCAACTACCACTGCTCAAACCCACCATACCACAGAACAATTAAGTCTTGAATCACCTGAAGTCCAGTCTCTAATCCATAAACTTCAGAACTTCTCGATTTCACCACAGAAATCTGAGGTATCAGAAAGCAGTGCGACTTCTCAGTTCAATTTCACTCACCCTCTCACCAGACTTCAGAGCGAAAAACTCGGTATTGAACCCACTGAGTTTCCTTTACCCAAAAGGAAAAAGGCGAAGAAAATTACTGAAGGATCTGATAGTGAAGAGCTCTTATCCACGTCCTCCATTGCATTTTCCCCTCTGCGAGGTCAACCATCCACTCCCACATTACAAATTGTCGTTCATCAGGGATTAGAAGCCTCAATATCCCAATCTGTTCACTCCTCATCTTTGATCCCTTCCCATACATCTGGAATTCCAACAGTAGTGTCAACCACTGTCGCTATTATAATGGCAGACCCATGGACTAGGCCAGGTGTAGTCAACATGCCTGCACCATTGCATGATCTACCAGATGCTCCCGAAAAATGGCTGCCTAAATTTAACCCAGATGACGGGACCTAGGCTGAAGAACATATCAATAATTTTATGCTAGCAGTTAACTTAAAAGGAGTGACAGAACAAGATGTCGTTGTAAGACTCTTCCCCTACACCTTACAAGGATCAGCAGGATCCTGGTATTTTTCCTTACCCTCTGGTTCAATTACCAGTTGGAACACATGCCAAGAGCAGTTTCTTACCAAATATGGAGATGATAGGTCCTTAGCTACTTTAATAAACGACCTCTCCAATCTGAGAATAGAGCATAGGGAACCAATAAAGGAATTTAATGCCAGATTTAATAAACTCCTGAATAAAATCCCTACAGCTTCTAAACCAAGTGAACAAATCCGAAGCGAATGGTATATTACTGCCCTACTTGCCAACATAGCTATTTTTGTAGACAAGGCTGGGAAACCTACCTTAGCTGAAAACATGAGAGAAGCACTTGCTGTTGAAAAGCGCATCAATGCTCTAGAAAAGAAAGCTGCTTTGGAAGATAGAAAAGCTAAAAAAGTCTCATTTAAAGAGGATTCCAAGAAGAAAACCCCAAAGGACCCGTACGACATGGAAGGTTTACAAAAGGTCCTTAAAACGTTGTCTAATGAAATGGTCGAAATAAAGAAGCAGGTGGCCGAAACCTCAAACAAAAGACCATTTAGGACTTTTAAGAAAACTGAAACAAAGCCGCCCAATGTTATATCTAACGCAGATTCAGAGCAAGAAGAAGAGGAAGAGGAAACAACCTCACAAACCGATGATGAAGAAGAAGTAGCTGAATGCCACGGAATGTGGGATTTTATACTCCCAAACTCTGATACCGAGAATGAAGAATAAGCCTTTCCGGTTACTACAAGAAGTAAAAGTACTTCTGAACTTGCCCAGGCAACTTCAAAGAAGAGGAGCGCAGGTGCTGCCACAACAAAGGAAAAAGTTCCCCCAAAGAAGTCGCCTGTAGTAGTTCCCCAAAACCAGCCTTCAACTTCTAATTCTCCTTCAACATCCAAGACATTAGTGGTATCTGATTCAATGGAATATAACATTGTTGATGACATGAAGAAAACTAAGGCAAATATAACCATGTTTGAGCTTAGTAAATTAAAGCATCAACAAAAATTACTTCTTAAATAATTAAATGTTGTTCCCTCTACTCCCCTTCCCAGCGCAAGAGCTGCCAACGATTCAGGCCAGCCTCCTGCAGGTATGGTTGAAGCTACCGATTCAGTTCTAATTGGAGATAAATCGAATTCTCACACTCCACCCTTCCTGCTGACTTATGAGATTTATAACAGAAACCTGCACAACTGTTTAATTGATTCAGGGGCATCATCTAATATAATGCCAGCTTCAGTTTGCTCTAAACTGAATATTGAACCCCAGAAGTCTGCTATTCATATTGTACAGTTGGACAGGACCAAAGTACAAGTTGTGGGAGAAATTAATTCTGTAACCATCAGATTGTCTGCCGATCCCAGGATTGTTCAGAGGATAGATATCCTAATTGCTGATATACCTGAGTTTTATGGTTTAATTTTGAGCAGAGATTGGTCTGAAAAACTGCATGGGTACATTTCCACAGATTGGTCACATATGTGGCTTCCCTACAAGGGAAAGCCAAATCAAATAAGGATCGATCGAGAGAAGCATATGACCCACACAGTTACTGAATTTGAGCAAGAAAACCAACTTGTGGCATTCAACAACAACATTTTGGGGAACTATTCGTCAGAATCATTCTTTGGCAACTTTGTTGCCCGACCATCTCCTTTTTCAGTCAATCATTTTACATCTCAGATTGAAAATTTTTCACAAACTGATAAGTCCAGATGTTTTAATGATGCTGAGGAAAATGTAAATATTTTTGTTAATACTCCTTTATTTTGGTCTTTATATTTTGATGGCTCTAATTCTAGCGAGGGCTCAGGAGCAGGTTGCATTTTGGTTAGTCCATAAGGAGAAAAGACAATGCTGTCTTGTAGGTTAGAATTTGAATGCACTAACAACACAGCCGAATATGAAGCTTTAGTCCAGGGATTATATAAAGCAATCGGCCTCGAAGTGCAATATCTAAAAGTATTCGGCGATTCGGAAATCATTGTCAAACAGGTGAGGAATGCAATTCATTGTCTTTCAAGTCACCTCAAGCATTATCAATCGCTAGTGCATGATCTTACCTCACACTTTTCGGCATTTAACATTTCTTCCATTCCTAGATCACAAAACTCGGCAGCCGACCTACTAGCCAATGTAGCTTCTAAGCTTCTACCTTCTGAAGACTACAGCCTTGATAGATTTTCTGTAGAATTACTTTTTAGGCCTTCAATTCCTGACAACGTCACTAATTGCAGAGTATTTAACCATGACGAAGATATCTTGCAGTTTCTAACTTCGGAAAAATCCTATGACAATCAAGTTATTGAAGAAGATGATCATGATCTATAGATGAAACAAACGCCTCAAGAAAATTCGATTCCTAAACCAGTGGTGAAGCTTGAAGACCTTTATGATATCAAAGACATGTTTAAACCTGTAATTAATGCAAAGCTTCAAAGTTCTACCCTTAGGTTTGAATTGATAAATCTAGGCACTGACAATGCTCCTCAAAACATCAACTTAGGATTAGGACTTTCCCAGGAAGAAAAGGAAGCATTTATTAAACTATTAAGAAAAAACAAACAGGTCTTTGCTTGGAAGTATGATGACTTGAAGACATATGATACATCTATTATCCAGCATACCATTCCTATGCTTCCTGATCAGAAACCGATTCATCAAAAGTTAAGAAAAATACATCCAAATTTGGAGAGCCAGATAAAGTCGGAGCTTAACAAACTCTTGAAAGCCAAGATTATTTTTCCGGTCCGACATTCAAACTGGGTCTCTAATATGGTGCCAGTCAGAAAGAAAAATGGCGACATTCGAATCTGTATTGATTTCAGGAACCTGAACAAAGCGAGCTTGAAAGATAACTTCCCATTACCGACTATGGAGCAAATCCTCCAATCAGTAGCAGGCTCTGAATTGATGTCCTTTTTTGATGGATTCTCAGGATATAACCAAGTTCTGGTTCATCCTGATGACCAACTTAAAACCACATTCAGAACAAAATGGGGAACATATGCATATCAGAAAATGCCTTTTGGACTCATAAATGCAGGAGCGACATTCCAGAGAGCCATGGATATAGCCTTTAAAGGGTTGATTAATCGATCAGTAGTCGTCTATCTAGACGATATTACTGTATATTCTAAGAAGAGATATAATCATTTGCATGACTTAAATCAAATCTTTCAGCGATGCAAAAGATATGGTATTTCTCTGAACCCAAAGAAGTCTTTCTTTGCTCTTGATCAAGGAAAACTCTTAGGCTTTATAGTATCCAAAGATGGCATTTATATTGATCTTGATCGGATCAAGGAAATTTCTGAAATCCCTTTCCCACACAATAAAAAGTCGATGCAGTCATTTTTGGGCCAGATTAATTTTGTTAAACGATTTGTTCCAGATTTTTCTCAAATTGTATTACCACTTCAAACAATGATCAAGAATAATTCAGTCTTCAAGTGGGGATCAGAAGAAAAGCAAGCTTTTGATGTTATCAAGCAATCAATAATCAATGCCCCTGCCTTGAATACTCCAAATTTTTCTAATCATTTTACATTGTATACCATTGCGTCTGATGTATCTTATGCTGCAGTTCTCAAGCAGCCAAATGCTCACAATTTAGAAGCACCCATATCATTCTTCAGTTCCAATCTTCAGGGTGCCGAATTAAATTATTCCAATGTAGAAAAACAAGCCTTTGTTGTATTTAAAGCGGTCAAACATTATCGACCCTTTCTTTTAAAAACCCATACAAAAATAATAGTTCCTTTCCCGGCAGTTAGGCAACTATTAATCCAGAAAGAGCTAGGTGAAAAAAAGGCAAATTGGGTCACAGCACTTCAAGAGTATGACCTAGAAATTAAGCCAGCAAAGATTGTTAGGGGCCAAGGTTTTTGCAGGATATTGGCAGGAGCATCCAACATTCCAGAATCAAGCGATGCAGATCAAATCCAAGAAATTAATCAGATAAGTGTTACTGATTCTGGATCTCAATATGCAGATTTAATCTTTTATCTAAAGAATGGTTATGCACCTCCTAATTTGTCTTACAAAAACAAAAGGGCCATTAGATTAAAAGCGAAGAATTTTAAAATCATTGATGACGTGCTTTTTAGACAGAATTATGATTCTATCTTGTTAAGATGCCTTGAAAAACCTGAAGCCCAAAAGGTTTTGCAGGAGCTACATGACGGACCAGCAGGAGGACATTTCGGAGCTGACACAACAGCTCACAAAATTATTCGTGCTGGTTACTATTGGCCTACTTTGTTTAAAGATGCTCACGAATACGTAAGGAAATGTCTAAATTATCAAACTGCTAGCGGAAGACAACGTAAATCAGCTTTCCCCTTGCAACCAATCAACATTGAACAGCCATTTGAGCAATGGGGATTGGATATTATTGGGGAGATTACTCCAGCATCTTCCAAACAGCATAAGTATATCCTTACTGCTACCGATTACTTCACAAAGTGGGTTGAGGCAATCCCTTTAAAGACAGCAAACTCTGAAGCAATCATTGAATTCATAGACCAATTCATCATTACCAGGTTTGGTGTCCCAAATGCTCTTGTTTTTGATAATGCATCTTACTTTTCAGGCAATGCTATGTTTGATTTCGCTATTAAAAGAGGATTTAAGTTAAAATATTCTGCTAATTATTATCCCCAAGGAAATGGTTTAGCAGAATCTACTATTAAGAATCTGATTAAAATCATTAAGCGAACTATCGAACAAAATCAGAGGAATTGGCACAAATCCTTGGTATTCGCATTATGGGCTGATAGGATAACACATAAGCTTCTATTGGAACTTCTCCATTTAATCTTGTCTACGGAAAAGAAGAAATCCTACCCACAAATCTTATTCTTCCTTCTTTAGTCCTAGTGCAGTTCATTGAGGAAAATCCTTCCTCTTCTATTCAGTTCAGACATGACCAGATCCTAAAATTAGAAGAGGAAAGAGAAAAAGCCAAGGTTATCCATGCCAAACACCAGCAAGTCATCAAAGCAGCTTTTGATTCAGCCTCATCCGGTTCAAAGCAGTTCCAAGTCGGTGATTTAGTTCTGAAATGGGACAAAGCCCATGAGGACAAGGGTAAACACTCCAAGTTCCAGAAGTTGTGGCTTGGACCATTTCAGATCTGTGAGAAGATAGGCCATTCAACCTTTATATTGCAAGATTTAGCAGGTTTGAGAGATTCTCTCCCTGTTAATGGCCTTGTCTTGAAGAAATTCTTTCACTGAGGAGGTAACCCCTTCTCCTTTCATTTCAGTAGGATTTTAATAGTTTGTAGGATTTTAGGAAATAAGGTTGTGAGATGTCTCCAATTGACCTTTTGCTGTATTTAAAAAGTTGTCCCATAGAATGAATATGAACATTTGCTTTTAAAAAGATAGAATTTTTAACCAAAAAGGATAATTTCTAGGAAATTAGATGTCTTTGTATTCTGAAATCACAATTCAAATTTTTTGTCAACTCCTCTCAAATCATAGAAATATTGTAAACCATTTTCTGTTTTTCAAATTGGTCTCTAAAGGTTATCTATACTAAGATAGGAATCAATCCAATCTCAGCATCTTCAACTCTTATTCTGTCATCCATTACTCTTGAGAAGAAGATTGTTCACCCCATTCACTAAAGTTTATGATTTTTCAGAGTGTAATTCTAAAATATAAGATATTTAAGATAAGAGGTCTTATTACAAGCCTGCTTACCACGTTCATAGAGAAACAGTTTATCTGACATTACCAATACTGCAAACCAAAACAGGGTAATGGCTTGAAATTTCAAGACAAGGGGTCTCATCACGAGCCAGCTTGTTCAGTTAAACTACTATCAGTGAGTGGCATTTTCAAACAGCTGGCCATCAAACCAGGACAATGGCTTTTTATCTTATCAATGACAAAGAAGAAAAGGAAATGAAATACAAAATATGTAAAAAATATTTTGAATTCATTCTGTTAATCACACTCTTAATTGGATGGGACAATGGACAATCACATGGTTAAAAGGTATCCCTGTCGAAACTATAGATGTTTGCTGGCAGCAGAGGCTCTACCTATGACAGATGAGTTTACTATAAAAAGCTGATTTGGAAAGGTATTCTATTTTATCATTACAAACCAATAAAGACCTATTTCAAAGCTTAGAATGTTTTTATTTTCATAGAAAAGAGGGAGTCAACAAAATAGTTTCATTTTTCTCAGAATATATTGAAATCTAGTTATATAAGAAATTTCCCTATTGATTGAAACTCTATTTTTTGAAAAAGCCTAAGTGTTTCTATTTTTGAAAGAGATAACTGGTTCTTCCAGCGAATCGCCAATTGTTGTGCTCTACAACAACCCCCCATTTCATATCATTTTTGCTTATAAACATTAACGTATGAAATGGGTCCCTTTAAAATTTGATTTGGTATCAATGCTATTATAATCCAAACAAGTCCAAAAAAATGAATAAATGCACTTTATAAAACTTTCTGGGCAAACCCTTAAAAGAAATCATGTAATGATTTGTCATTGTGATAAAGCGATCGCAAGATCACATATCGCAATGACACATGAATTATAATTAAGCACCCCAAAGTTTTCCGCCGATGCGCATTCGGCGCATTCGGCAATCGGCAATATTCAATGTACATGTTATAATGCCCCATGCCAATAGTCCCGACACGATACACATTCGGCGAATTCGGCGATCGGCGACACGCTACAACAGTTGTGATGTTCCCAAAGACTTGTCCCGATGCGATGCGCAATCGGGAATCGGGTACCGCGGCAATCTCATCCAAATCTTATTGCGCTCAAAGCTTTTCGCCGATGTGATATCACATTCGGCGATCAGTGATATCCAATACGCACCATTAAAGCACACTAATTATATCCCCGATTGCGATCCGATAAAGCGCGGTTTTCAACGAAGAGCCGTTAAGTGATGGGATGGCACAATTCAATTGTAATAAAAGCTTGATCTCTCACGCAATCCTTCATCTATGCTCAACCGCCAAAACGTCCATTGCATGCTCAAGTGAATCGTTCACCCGAAAAATGATATAATGGGCATTTAAGAAATGACGGTTTGAAAACGGCTAATTAATAAGATCATGTCCTAAAATCTTTTCACGGATTGTATACGCGCCCATTTTAAAAGCTAAATCTTTCGGTTACGCATCTATTCATGTGCTGTATCACTTAAGAGTTTTTCATCGCTATCTCTGTGTATTACGCCCAATTGCCTCTTTGTGCAGAATTCATTCACGGAAGCTAGGCCTGAGAAGATGGGAAAGAAGTCCAAGAAGACTGCAGGTGCTTCTGCAACACCAACTGCAGGACAAGCGGCCGCAAACAAGAAGAAGGGACTAATATCCGATACCACATGCACGGGGCTCACCAGAGTGACTTGGCAGGGTACTTATAACCTAATTGAAGCTGAGCAACCACAAAGGATAGTGACAGAAGCTAGTGTGGACTTACTCAAGAAGTCTGATGCGACTCTCAAAGATTTGGCCGACTCTTTCCTTCACAGGATAACAGCCAGAGATCAAATTCTTCCTTATACAGACGTTGTGCGATGGGCGATTGAAGAAATCCCCATATTGGACAGGACTTTCAATACAAGAGATGGGAGGATTTTCGGATCATTCAAGCCAGAAGACCTAAGGCAAATGTATCATTTGCCTGAACCAGAGAAAATATATAACAAAGACTTCTTGGAGAAGTTCGCAAGCGAGAATGAGATCGAATCTGAACCTATCAAAGATTGGAGGCAAAACCCCAACAAGCACAAGCATGAATCCTCCGGTAAGTACTCGGTCGATTCTTTGGCTTCTCCTTATTGTTATGCGGGGATTATGATGTGTAGGCTGTGGGGATTGCATGATTCTGCCAATTTTACCATTGAAATGGTCCCTTTAATGGAGGCAGCAGTAAACAGTTGGATTATGGATTGGGCTACTATTCTTTCGGATAAATTAGCAGTAGCCGTTCGTGATTTTAGGTCTCAATCTGTTGTTTCAGAAAGGAAAATGCCCCCGTTCTACTATAGTGCATATATCCTAGACACTCTTTGTTTCAATTCCGAATTTCCTGTTCTCGGGTGGAGGTAGACTGGACATGACCCTTCACCCATTCATATATATCATCAAAAATTGTGGAAGTCTTCTTATAAAGACCACCTGTATCAAATCTGTAATGGTTTCATGGTGCCCATTTACTATTCCATTTTTGATAAACCCATTTCAAAAATTTCCTATCAAGCTTCCTTTGATTTACCAGCAGTAGCAAGTTGGTTTGGAGAAGAAAATTTCACCTATATCAGAGTTTTCGGCAGCAAAGCCGACCAATATGTTCTTCCTCTTTATGTTCCAGATAAGCTGTTAGCAAGGGAGATTGCATATCAGATCATGGCTGAGAGTACTACACAGACTCTCAAAATAGAAAAGAAGAGAGGATGGCCATCTTTTCCCTTCAGATGTGGCGTTTATACTCTGCATGATCTTAAACATGCAGAAAAGGAAGCCACTAAGCTCCAGTCTTTAACTCTGGCCACGATCCCAAACAGACCATACGACCCAAAAAAGACTGCTTACAATGCACTAGAGCAGGCCAAATTAACAAGGTTTGAGCATCGGAAGGATATGTTTGATGACCTGTTCGTTGCCTCTGAGACAATAGGTCATGTTAAAGAACTCGCTAGGATGCGATATAATGATGAGGGATTAAATGAGTTCAATAAACTCAGAGAACAGAGGTTGCAAACTGTGCCTCTGCATTTACTGGCAACATCCCCAGCAACATCATCAAGCCGACCTGTTCAAGAACAGGAGGAGCAGCAGAAGAAGCAACAAGAGGAGCAGCAGAGAAAAGAACAGGCAGAAAGGCTAGAGAAAGAACAAGCCGAGAAACAACATAGAACACAAATGGAACAAGAAGAAAGAAGGAAGAAAGAACTGGCAGATAGGCAGAAAAGGGAGCAAGAAGAACAACAAAAGAAGGAACAGGAAGAAAAACAGAGGAGAGAAAAAGAGGAGCAGCAGAGGAAAGAGCAGGAGAAAGAGCAGCAGAAGCAAACCACCAATGTAGACACTACTATAGACCCCAATTTATTACAAGAATGGCAGCAATTTCACTCCATCATCAGTGGATTGGAATGTTCAAAAAATGGGGATAATTCTAAGACAAACGATACACAGGATGTTACCTCTCCTCAGGTTCTAAGTGGAACCAGCGGCCCACCAAGTTCTAAAGAAGTTGAAGTTATTCCAAAAGACCCCTCTGACCAGATTATTCTACAGATAGAAGATATTCCGCCATTGGATGTTTTCTACAGCCCAAGACACAGGGCAGTTGTAAAGCGGTCAAGGAAGAGACGAAGGATTGATCAACCTTCTATCTTCCCCGAACAAACGGTCACGGGTAATGTAGTATGGAAGGAGGAATTGGATCCCTCCGATGACTTAACAAAGCTATCACAGTATGCAGGCGCTTATTCGGCGACAATAATTGACAAAGCATCGGAGGTGAGCCTTCTATTGAAGAATAAGGACCAAGAAATCCTTGCGTTACAGGCAGAATTGGTTGAAACAAGGCAAAAAGCAGCACAAGCCGAAGAACAGTTGCTGGCGCAACAGCAAGAGAACAATCAGTTGACTCAGCAATTGCAAGCGGAAAGGCAAAGGATCGATCAGGATGCGATCCAGAAACAAAAAGAATTGACGGAGGCGTTGGAAAATTTGAGAGTGGCGAATGAGAAAATGATAAAGACCAAAGACGAGCAGATTGCTCAAATGTCATCGCAGCTGGAAAAGATGAAGGGTGCATCGCAGGTAAAAGAGTTTAAAACAGAGGCATTATTGATAAACAATGCGTTGATAGCTCAGGTCAGACTCTTATGTCAACAGATGGATCAAGCCGAGTCCCTATGTGAGCTAACTACAACGATAAATCAACAGGTAGAAAAGGCCAGGACTGAACTAGATCAAGCAGACGAGGCCATTACTTCATATCTTGACTGGCAAGATACTGATTTGGGAAAAGCAGCAAAATTGCCCAGGATTAATGAAACACAGAAAGACATTCTTTTCACAGAATGGCACACTCAAGTGATGAAAGCAGAAAGGGCGGCTTCAAGATGTAAAACAACCGCCAGCAATCTAGTGGATCTAGTCAATAACACTCTTTACCTGGCCAATATGATTTCTCAATGTACACCGGGAAAGATAACAACTCCAAATGCATTAGAGCCAACATGCTACCCTGAATTAGAAGAAAAAGGAAGATTAATTGCTGGAGTTAAAACCTTATCCTTAGATGCATATTGGCTCTTTTTAATCAACCCACATACACAGAGATCTGCCCTAAAGTGCCTTACAGACGCAATCGGGTGTATAATTCCCGATATCCAAGATGCCACCTACGCTGCACAGCTCAGTTCGCGCCTCAACAAACCTCCGGAAGTTGAGCCAATGCTTGCAATTAATCAACTCAGATTCAAAGGAAAGCAACCGACTTAATGAGTCACCCTCCCGCTTGCCAGATCGCCAGCCAAAACAGGATCAAGAGTTATTGATACCAGCTTAGTAGGATTTCTGTTTAGTAGATATTTAAATTAGCTTAGTATTTATAGACCCTTTCATTGTTTTGGAAAGGGTCGTAAAATTTTGTAACAGACTTAATAGGCTGAAGTTTGCACTACTGTGCTTCAGTCGCTATTCTTTTATGAAATTGGATCAGTTGTTCTGAATTCGACATTAATTTTTTTTTTTGCAATTGCGCACTATTGCCTTTGTTGAGGACGATTTCTGTGTTGAAGGAAGAACTTCTAATAGCGATTGATATTTGGGAATGTGCTGCAGCTCATATGGTACTTTTATCTACGTCTGAAGTCATTATTTTTATATGAATTGTTATGCTATATATTCTTGCTATTATTGAATGCATGCATGCGCTATAACGGCAAATCTTTATCTCAGCCCACTATTGGATGTTTTGTGATTTGCATTTCTTTCAATTATGTATGTAACAATGATATAAATGATAGTGTAGTAATTTCGCTGTTATCGCTTTGTGTAACTATTTATGCACGACAATCTTGAACAATTTAATATCTATGTTTGAAGACAGAGTCATCTATATGCCTGTCTAAAAGCCCAGATCATCAAACGCTACACTTTAGAGATCGATAAAACCCCGGGGTAGATTATAGTTATTATATTCATGCCGATAGTTGTATTCATTCGCTTAGCATAATCTATAAGTCGCTCATCCATCCCATTTTATCCATTTTTGGGAAATTGGTCCCATTATCCCCAGTCGGAGCCACTATTCCAAACGGAAAAGGAGCTGTACTAAGGTCCGGACCGAGTGGTTTCCCCTATGTTGTTGCAGCGATTTTCGAGGCATCAACACAACCCCGTACAGAAATTACCTGCATATGAATTCTAAAACACAGAAAATAAACAATGTGAGAGCATAACACATAAAACACATATACACAGAGATTTTTCCCTGGATCCCAAAACTGGGACTACTAGCTTGATTTTTCATTATGTTCCTTTCAATGTTACAATACATATTTATACATGTCGAAGCATCCAATACCATGGACCAAAAACCATCGCGTCCAAAACCATGTGCATAAACCATGCACAAAACCATAGGTAGGTTTGCCCAACCTAATATAGGGTCCAAAAAAAAATTTCATGTAGGCGTTGCCCCAAACCCTATAGAGGGGGGGCTACCCGCCCCCCTCAAACCCCTTCTGACCCCCCCGCTGTGCAATCGGTGCAACGAAGGGGGGGCTCCACCCCCCCTCTAACCCCCCGGTTAACTAAATGGGCTAGTCGTGGAAATAATATAACACAACCCAACATTCTCCCAGTTGTTGTTTTCTTTCCACAGGGGGCCATAGGAGAGCTTAGTCATTTATCTAGCCCCGCAATGCCCATTGTTTCTCTACACCAAGAGAACTTCTCAAAGCTCACAGATTTTGTCAATGTATCTGTAGTATTCTTCAAAGTGTCCACCTTTACCAGCAACACCTTTTTGTCTTCTATCATATCCTTCACAAAGTGATACTGAACATCAATGTGCTTGTCTTTGAATGGTAAGTAGTGTTCCTTGCCAAGAAAATTGCACTTTGGCTGTCACAGTCTATCCTTATAGCTTCCTGTACTAACCCCATTCTTGAACACAATCTTTGCAACCAAACTGCTTCCTTGCTTGCATGAGTGGCTGCCATGTATTTTGCCTCTGTAGTTGATAGTGCCACTACAGATTGTTTCTTACTAATCCAACTCACTGCACCTCCAAATAGGTTAAAAACACACCCACTTGTAGATCTTCTCTGATCCAGATCTCCAGCCGAGACCGCATCAACAAAGCCACAGATATCCAAAACTCTGTCCAATTCTGGTCTTCCTTGGTAGCACAAACCATAATCACTAGTTCCACGCAAATACCTGAAAACCCGCTTCATTGTTGTCCAATTCTCCTTCCCTGGTTTTGACATAAACTTGCTCAATACTCCCACTGCATGTGCAATGTTTGGTCTAGTTCAAACCATTGCATACATCAAGCTAGCGACTGCACTTGCATATGGAACACTAGACATATCCTCTTCCTCTTCTTGTGTCTTGGGACATTGTTCAGCAGATAACTTTACACCTACAGGAATAGGAACCTTTACCGGTTTACTATCCTGCATATTAAACCTTTGTAGTATTGTCTTGACATACTTCCTCTGGTTTAACCAGAGCTTCCTCTTTTCCCGACCTCTTTTAATTTCCATGCCCAAAATATAGTTTGCAGTACCAAGATATTTCATGTCGAATTTGGAGGACAATTGGGTCTTCAAATCCTAGATAATTTCTTTGTCATTTCCAACCAGCAACATATCATCCACATACAAGAATAGATAAATAACATGGTCACCAATTAATTTAAAATACACACAGTGATCTACCTTGCTGCTAGTGAAGCCAAGTCCCCGTATAAATGTATCAAATTTCTGACACCACATCCTTGGTGACTGTTTTAACCCATACAGAGACTTCTTTAACTTGCATACCAGTTCTTTCTTACCCTTTGCTGCAAAGCCTTTAGGTTGCTTCATGTAGATCTCCTCTTCCAGATCCTTGTGAAGAAATGATGTCTTCACATCCATCTCTTCTACCTCAAAATCAAAAAAAGCAACAACAGATAAAAGTAATCTAATAGAAGCTACCTTGGCAACAGGAGAAAAAATATCACCAAAATCAATTTCCAACACTTGAGAATAACATTTTTCTACCAACCGAGCTTTGTATTTCTCCACCTTTCCTTTTGCATTTGTTTTCTTCTTGAACACCCATTTGTTGCCAATGGGTTTCCTTCCAGTCGGAAACTCCACTAGATCCCAAGCCTCATTTTTGTGCAAAGAGTTCATTTCATCAACCATGGCCACTTTCTAGAGTTTTCCATCCTCTGAATCTATTGCTTCCTTCACAGTTCTGGGATCATCATCAGTAATAGATAAAGAAAAATTTGAACAGAAAGCAAATGGACTATACCTTTCTGGTTGCCTTCTTTCTTGAACTGATCTTCTCACAACCGAAGTTTGTGGTTCTTCTTCTTTTGATTCCTCTTCTGCTGTAGAGTCTGATTCTTCCTCCTTTAGCTCAAACTCTATCTTCTTTGGTTCTTTTGATGGGGCTTCATGTTTAATAACATTTTTCACCTCTCTGAACACCACATCTCAGCTGTACACAACCTTCCTTGTTACTGGGTTCCAAATTTTATAACCCTTAAACCATCCTTATACCTAATAAAGATGCACTTTTCAGATTTATTATCCAACTTGGTTCTTTTCTCCTTTGGAACATGTACATATGCATCACATCTAAATACCCTCAGATGTGAAATAGAGGGTTTCTTTCCAGTCCATAACTCTTGTGAAGTCTTATCCTGCAATGTTGAAGAAGGTGATCTGTTGAACAGGTAACATGTTGTCTCCACCGCCTTTGCCTAGAATTCCTATCCTAACCCGACACCACTGAGCACACTTCTTGCCCTTTCCATCAATGTCTTGTTCATTCTTTCTGCAACTCCATTTTTCTCAGGTGTGTATGGAGTAGTATTCTGTCGTGCTATACCACACTTCTTACAGAATTCTTCAAATTCCTTTCTGCAAAAATCTCCACCATTATTTGACCTCAACACCTTTATTTTCTTCTCTATCTAGTTTTCCACCAGAGCCTTAAATTCTTTAAACCTGTCAAAGACTTCAGATTTCTTCTTAAGGAAATATATCCATGTATTCGTTGAGAAGTCATCTATGAATGATACATAGTACACAAACTTACCTAGTGATGGAACCTTCACAGGTCCAAACACATCACTTTGCACAAGCTCTAATATCTGTTTCTCCCTCTTACCACCAGAGGGGAAACTCACCCGATTCTACTTTCCATATACACAATTTTCACAGAAATCAAAATCTAGAGAGCTATTACTCATACCTTCTACCATACCTTTACCCTAATGTATTTGAAGGCCCTTCTCTCCAATATGTCCAAGCCTTTGATGCCACAACATGGTATTCTCTCCAAAGACCACTAGATTTTCTGCTCCACTTGCAAGAACCACAGAACTGTTGCACCCATCAAAAACAGTGCTACGTTGCAGCTTGTACAGAGTTCCAATTCGAACTCCCTGCATCAATACCAGTGCTCCCTGAACCATCTTGCAGATATCCTTCTCGAACACTATTTTACACCTGCATCATCTAACTTGCCAATGCATTATCCAGCTTGCCAATGCATCAGATTTCTGGCCAATGTAGGAATATGCAAAACATCTGGAAGTGTTCTAACCCTTCCACCTTGCAACTTCAACTTTAATTTTCCGCGACCAATGATTCTAGCCTTCCTATCATTGCCTAAGAAGACATCACCACCATTGTATTTCTCATACTCGTAGAACCACTCTCTATGGGGAGTGAATTGAAAGGATGCACATGAGTCAATCAACCATGCCTCATGATCTACATGTGTACTTGAAGAAGCCAAGTACACATCCCCACTTTCATCTGAGGTGGTTTTCGCCTTTGCAGAAGGAGCATCATCTTTCCTTTATCAAAAGCTTTAGATTTACAGTCCCTTTTGTAGTGCCCTTCCTTTCCGCATTTCTAACAAACCACCTTTACAGGTTTTCCTGGAGATTTAGACCTCCCACTCGATGACTTATTTTTGTTGATGTTCTGGGACCGTCCTCATACAGACAAGGCATCACCATTCTGGATCTCCATATTTTTCCGTCTCATCTCCTCCATCAGCAAGGATGAGACTATTTCATCAAACTGCAAGGCAGTTGCATTGCTACCTATTGCAATAACCAGACTATCCCATGAATTTGGTAGAGAACACAACAAACTGATGCACTTATCTTCATCTGAAATTTTAATATCAATAGATAATAACTGACTTACCACAGTATTAAATGCGTTCAGATGCTCTGTCACCAAGTCTCCATCTTTCATCCTCAAGTTATACAGCTTTTTCTATAGGAGCATTTTATTCACCAGAGACTTAGATTGGTACAAAGTCCCTAACTTGTCCCATAAAGCCTTAGCCTTAGCTTCCCCTGATACATTCAACAATACTGAATCTGAGACACACAATCATATTGTGCTCTTTTCCTTCCAATCCAACTTCTTCCATTCATCATCGGACACTCTCGTTGGTTTAGTACCCGGATCTACTGCGATCCACTAATATTTATCCACCAACAAATCCTCCATCTTGAGTTTCCATAACTCAAAACTCTGACCATTAAATTTCTCGATCTCTATCTTTCCACTACTCGCCATCTTCTTTCACCACCAGAATCGATCCCGTAGATCTCCCACTGAACAGGGTCTACCACAGGCCCGAGCAAAACCCCTTAGCAACAAAGGCGTCCCCTTGAATCTAAAACAAATCCAATACCAAATGTAGGTTTCAACCCCATACAAAAATTACCTGCTTACGAATTCTAAAACACAGAAAATAAACAATGTGAGAGCATAACACATAAAACACTATAGATAGAGATTTTCCCCTGGATCCCAAAACTGGGACTACGAGCTTGATTTTTCATGATGTTCCTTTCAATGTTACAATACATATTTATACATGCCAAAGCATCCAATACCATGGACCGAAAACCATCGTGTCCAAAATCATGTACGTAAACCATGCACAAAACCATAGGTAGGTCCGCCCAACCCAACAAACAATGCAAGTACTTTGCCACCTATCCTCTAGGTCAAATCCCACAACCCATCGTACAATGGTAATATTTCCACAAGAATCAGAACAACACAAGTTTTTTGCGATATGTTCTCCAGGTCTAGAATAGGTAGTTGGTTCACCACATCTATATTAGAGTTTTAGGTTCGAAAATGGCAGAAGCATCAATTGAAGCCCTATGATGGAAGGCCACAACATGTAACAAAAATAGATTAATTTAACTATGGAATATGTAAAGTTCTATGCTACAACACTGATATGTACTTTCAATTTACCTTATACTTGCTAAAATTAAGAGTGATAAGCACCTTGGCTTGAATAAAAAGTAATAGAGAAAGAAGAAATAAAGGGAAAAACAGAAGATGAGAATTTACCTCCACCTTCTTATTGTGTAGGTAAATGCTCTCTGTGGATAAGGACAATCCCTCTAGCCCAATGAGTGGGTCAAGCAACAAATGAGACAATCTACAAGACACTTCTCTAGATTACAATCGAAATAAGAGAAGAGGAAGGGGACCTACCTCACTCTGAGGCTATAATGCGCTCCTTTGTTGAAGATCTTGATCACTTGCTTCTCAGGATCAGTTCCTGTTGCTCACAACGTTTGAATACCCGCACAAGAGGCCAAAACACAACAAAGCATAAAAGTGCAACAAGAATAATCAAATGTAATCCGCTTAACAGATCAATGAGCATTAAGATAAATGAAGCATTGACACAAGCATTTATGGAAAGTGAACCAATAGTTGTATATATTAATAAATAAAAGAGGAAGCATACAACACAAGCCTTGATATTAGTATCACTCCGTGAGTGAATTTCCAAGTCCAAGCTCAAGCTCTCCAAGAACTCATTCTCCCAACCAAAGTGAATAACATGTAGGCACCATCTCAGTGCAAGGGTGCAAATAATCAGAGACCAACCATTTGGGAATGGAGGGGGATGAATTTATAAGAAGGGAGAGGGAGTTAGGATCTCACCAAAGATAAAGGAAGGTACACATCTCAAGGAGGAAGCTCATAGGGATAAGATCAAAGGGAAATACTGGGAGAATTCAACCACATCCACAACAAACAACATCCAACTCACCGTTCTAGAAGCCTCTAGATCACGAAGCTTCTCTTCCAGTTTGGGAAAACTTGCCTTAAAGTGTTCAACATGAGTATTCAAGAAAAAACCGCGTTGGCAGCGCGAGGCTCCTATGATGCAACCTGCCATTAGCACAAGAGCACAGTGCCATGGTTGTGCTGACCCAAAAATTAGAGTTTTGAGTTTTTCTTTCTCAGGAAAGGCTCAAGGCAACTTTTCAATAGTTATTTAGGGAGGATTTGGTTTGCATATCAAGATGGGTACACTGCATAGTTGTCAATGTTTTGGCACTCCGGGGTATGACATAGGGAAGTGCAAGAGGTGTGATAAAATATTGTGTAACAGATGCCCCCTGAAGCATGAAGGCAGAACAAGGAGTGATCGCTGAGATGCTTTACGAGCTAGTGCAAGTACTAAAACAAACACCGTCAAGAGAGCTACAAATCAAGGACACATATACATATACATATATGATACCTCTATCATATATATCAAAACATGAATCCACGGTATGGACGCAACCATCCAGGTAGAAAGGACCATGTGAAAAGATCCACGATAAGGTCGCAACCATCCAAATGAAAAGGATTGCTTGAAAATTTAAGATCCATAGTATGGATGTAGACATTCGAATATAGAAGGATCATCATCATCATCATAGATATAAGGTCCAACGGTATGGTCACAGCCATCCGTATAGGGGAAACATGAAACCTAAGTTATATTAGACAAAACTTAGGGTCTTGCGCTCCATCCCAACCCGATTAAATTAATAATTCTAACATGAGAAATGAATGTGTTGTAGTCGAACATGCTAGAAAACCACCTGATTACCGACCAATGATGTAAACCATTAACAAGCACAAGAGAAACCACCAATAATGACAATGGTTCTCAAGGTACGATGGTACAATCCGTGAATGTGAAAATGAATATGAATTCGAACAATCGTGGAATCATTTGATTGAGGGCCAATGATGAAAACCTGTCGTCGAATGGGAAGAACTTGCCATTAAGGCAAGCAAGCTTTAAGGTATTGGAAGGGAGTTTCTAGAACATCTTCCTGGATAATGAGATGAAGTCGACGAAGGAGGGCCATAACGATTCCCTCAGCATCGACGTAAAACAAGGAATAAAGTGGAATAAATAAGTATGATCTAGGACTGTGGCAAAAAGTTAGACAATGTATAGGTAGTAAACTGCAAATAGGACTTCTCATGAACATATCGACGACACGACTTCGGAGTGTGGCAGTATTTGAATCAACATAGGACCAAGGGTCATGATGACAAAGTGGAATAGTAAAATGAGAGGCAAAATGGATTACCCAAACCCAGAAGGACAAGTGACTAAGTGAGGATACCCCAAACCCGATACAAGAAACATGTGAGTATCATGTTCAAGAGCGATATGCTACCTATAAAAGAGGTGTTTCACTTTTTCCCCATTATTTCTAGTGAGTACCCAAATTATTTTTAATCACAAGCTTGAAGGGGATAACATATGCTTACCATATAAGTTCATTTTTCGAATGAATCCATCCTAGTAAGAAGAGTCCTAGGAAGGAGAAAATGGGTCTCGTCATGGTGACAAGTCTTTCGTCATTTAATTTTTATGAGCCCAACGGAAGAGTAACTCGGTGTCTTTTTCATATTTAAAGAGTTTGAAAAAGAGATGAAAAAAAACTTCATCAGGTCCCTTTTCGTAATTTGTCTCTCGAATCTGAAAAGGAAGAAAATAATATTCGGTAGAACCTCTTCGCCATGTTTGACTAAGGTATTCTTTTTTCGTAGAATAGTCTATCTCAGTCTGGAAAAGGGTTAAACTTATAATGAGCTGACGTCATTTCATTTACTTTTACGAGTTCGAAACGAAAAGTACTTTGCAATCTTTTCATTTTTTGGGAGTAAAAAAAGAGCTAAAAGATGACTCCCCCTAGAGGAACGAGTGGTATAAAAGGATAGAAAATGGTTCCGGTCATGATGGAACTTCTCAAAATAAGTAAGGGTCAAGAGGCTAGCTAATAAGACCGCTCATCACAGATTTTCCTTAGGAAAGGTTAAAACAGCTAGGTGAAAGCGTATGATTGACCAGAGAGATGGTGACGATGGAATGAAAAAACCAAGGCCCATCTAGCAAAAACAAGCTGATAAAAACGACAATCACGAGATGTAAAGTGGGAAATGGTTTCATTTTTACACAAGATTGAAACATGAGAAACTATGCTTGAGTATACTTGAAGATGGTTTCATTTTTCACAAGCTTGAAATGAAAACAAACTATGGTTGGGTTTGGTTTCATTTTTACACAAGCTTGAAATGGAAACAAACTATGCTTAGGTTTGGTTTCATTTTTACACAAGCTTGAAATGGAAACAAACTATGCTTGGGTACGAGTGAATGCCCCATCATAAAGATTTAATTTGAGGTACATGCCCCCCCAAGCTTCATTTAATGTACCTAAGTAGACTACTGGTTACTAATAGGTGGATGGAATGAAGGTTCACTGATGAGATCAAGTGAAAGAATCGACTGAGATTTTATGAGATCTAATCAAAGACTCGAATTCTAAGGGGATTTGTTTCCTTTTTAACGAGCTTGACACAGGAGAAGAACCATGCTCATAGCTCTTGTTTCATATTTTAATGAGCTTGACACAAGAAAAGGAACTCTTCTCCATCCCACCGATTTCATTTTTTTAATGAGGTTGACATGGTAAAAGAACTATCCTCATGGGACCTATTTCATTTTTTAATGAGGTTGACATAGTAAAAGAACTATCCTCATGAAGGCCTATTTCATTTTTTAACGAGGTTGACATAGTAAAATAACTATCATCATGACTCTTGTTTCATTTTTTAACGAGCTTAACACAAGACAAGGAACTCTGCTCCATCCCACTGATTTCATTTTTTAACAAGGTTGACATGGTAAAAGAACTATCCTCATGGGACCTATTTCATATTTTAACAAGGTTGACATAGTAAAAGAATTATCCTCATGAAGACCTATTTCATTTTTTAATGAGGTTGACATAGTAAAATAACTATCCTCGTAGCTCCTTGTTTCAATTTTTAACGAGCTTGACACAGACAAGGAAATCTGCTCCAAACCCTTGATCACCAACCAAAAGAGGCCATGGCTTCCAAGAGTTTATCATCAGATGGGAGAGAAATGCTCTATAAGGGATACATGTCCAGGGATCCAATGGAAAAATCGGGCTCCAATGACCCCAGTACATGGTGTACTACATCACCTACTAGATCATCAGTAGATGTGGGGCATGGAACAGGTGGACACATAATTAACCTGTGGCATGTGTAATACCGCTTGCATATAAGAACCATTTAGGGATAATGGTTGATTGGGATTTGATTCAGGACTAATAGACATAAGTTGATCGACAATCACAATGCTTCCTTCATGCGGGAAACACATCACTCGAAAGAGGGAAGAAAAAAGAGTTCCCATGACGTAAACATAGTTATGGCCAAGGAGTATATTAAAATATAAAGGGCCTTGGACAACCATCACGTCTATATAAACATTCTTTGCTCCCAAAGTAATAGGTAACTTAGGAAGGATCCCTAACGGTTGATTGATTCCTTTGGTAAAAGGCAATAGATTCTAGGTGACGGGGACAAGTTGAGGAGAACCTAAAGCTTCCCAAGCAGTTGAGGACAAGATTCTAACAGATGCGCCCTCATCTATGACTATGCTAGGTACGACCATATGGTAAGCCTGTACTGTAATCTCGAAAGGAACATAAGATGGAAGACGATATCCTGCCAATCGACTCTAATCAAAAGAAGTGACTAAACTACTTGGAGGGGGTGTTGTAGGAACATGAGAGCTTCCCTCTTGCTCTATGGGAACATGAGAACAACTCTCATGCTCCTCGAGAACGAGAGGATTTCCATCCAGTTCTGGTGAAACTAAAGAAACTAGAAGAACCTGAGCGGTATGGGGTTCACTCTCTACCAGAAAGTTATGGTTAACTGAAGGTGGAGCCAAGTCTACCATTTTCTCAACTAATGGTTGGTCAAGAATGGACTCATGAGACTCACTTTCAGAGAGAGTGGGGTTGACCGAAGATGAATTTTGATCAATCACTTGATCAACTAGCGAAGGATCAGGGGAAAGCTTCCGATAACCAGCTAGAAGACGAGGTTGGGAAGCAATAAGTTTTTCCAACTCACTAGAAGCTTCATCCATAAGAGGACAAATGTGAATGGGATGATTACCTTCACACAACTTACAGGGAAATTTAACTTTTCCTTTTTTCCTATGGGCTTTACTATTACTAGTTCAATGTTTATCACCAACATGATCTCCAGAGGCTGATGACAAAGGCTGATGTGAACCTGTAGACCACACTTCTAAGACCTTAGGAATGCCAAGACATTCTCAAAGAAGGTGGTCACCCTTACATAACATGCAAGGGAATTTCACTTTTTGGGGTTGATTGGAATATTTTTCTACACCAATTTCATTCGTAGCAATGGTTGCTTGGTTCCCCCTTGCTTATTTTGTTTCTTCTTCATCGTCCTCTTCTTCTTCTTCTTAGCTTCATGGTTAGTAAAATCCAAACTTTCACCAAGCGAAGAGGAAGAACGGGGTGAAGAAATAGGCGAAGAAGGTGAGGGGTCAATTTTAATATTAACATGAGGTTGATGTTGTTCAGGTGGAGGAGAACTCGGTTGAAAAGTAGTTTGGACACTCGGAATCACTGAGGTTGAAAATAACCAAATTGGCAAACCAATGGTCAATCTAGGAAGGGAAAATGTTTCCAAATAGGGAGCACCAACATTTCCAAAAGAAGGAAAAGTACTAGAATTCCCGTCAGGAAGGTTTTCTTTGTTGGTAGAATCGGGAAATGTTGCCATTGGTATCAACCTAAGATCTACTAAGAATTATTTCCACAGGAAGGATGTTTTTCTGCGGTCAATTAATTTTAGAAATTAACAACAAATAAATCAAAAAGGGGTAACTAGGCAAAAGGGTTTACCAAGTATTCGTGAACCGCTATATACACCTTAACCGAAACTAAGGGCTTAACGTACAACAACCAATGTCCCTGAATGTTGTGTTTGGTGTATCACGTCTACAAGGAGGATGACTCGGTTCCCTGTGACTAAAAGATAACAGCCTAGTGGGGTCTCCCAATATATACTCTATGGTACGGGGAGCACAAGTCTGTGTTAGCACTGTGTAATACATAATCGTTCAGTGAGAGCGTTCCGATATACTTGCCATACTGAAGTGCCTCCTAATACCCGAAAGTACTTGAGAACCTTCGATATACTTGCGTACTGGAACGAGATTTCACCCCCGGGATATAATGCAGGCAATTAACGGAAACTACTAGGTTTATAGACGCCGGAACACGTCTCTAGCCTAAACCTCTAATTGTTTGTGTTAAGTTCCAAATGATCCTTAGGTTAATTGAGGTAAATTTTAAGTTTATCTTCAATTAAGTTTTGGTTTCAAGGCTCAAAACGATGTCACCGGAATCCCTAAGATGCAACTATATGAGAAAAGGAAACTTTCCACTTCAATGAAAGCTAGACTAATCAAAGGAAGAAATTTCAATCAATAATGCATAAAAAAAACGCATCAAAGAACAAGCCTCCACTAACTTTCACCTTCGTATTCCAAATGCAATGCCAAAAGTAAAAAAGATTTTCACTTTCGCTATCCTAAATGCAACTCTTCGAAAGCAAAATGATTTTAACTTTACTAAGATGCATTTATATGAGTTGTGGTTTTCTTTTCATTTTGAATGATTTGATGCACCTAATAAAGTATTTAACTTTCAATCACCGAAAAATGTGATCTATTTTCAATTATGAATCTCAAAAAACTAACTTTTCAATGCAACTAATATAATGCATTTTCATGAAAAGTAAATTTCGAAAGACAAGCTAAAACAAATGCAAAACGATGTTTTCAATGATTTCCCCATAAAACAACACTCAATCAATCAACAAAACGAGCATCTCAATGACACCAATAGGCAGCAAGCGATGACCAATTGACTAGAAACCCTATAACTCAATCAAATTTCACTTCAAAGCCAATGAGACAATTTCGCAAATTAATGAAGACAATCAATAAAAAACACTAAGAAATCTAAGCACATAGGATGAGAAAATACCTTAGGGGCCAAGACAAACTGGATTCTAAGGTAGAAACCTTAATAATTCTCACATTCAAGGATCAACGTTACTTTAGATAGCAAAACCTGTGTTGATAGGGTCATCAACACTACTTTTAATAGCACAACCCGTGTTGTTCGGGGTCATTAGCTCTACTTTATATAGAAAAAACCGTGCTGATTTTCATCGCGAGAAAACAGGGTTTCTAGCGTGACTGTATAAGTAAAAAAAGGTGTTGTCAGCATGACTGTCACTGATAAAACTCGCGTTGAGTGAGGAATATGGGAAGAAACAAAAAAGATTTCACAAACACTCCACACTTAGCACACTAAGGTAGTAATAAGTGATTGTGCAGACCTATATAGACTCACATAAGCCGAGAAATCGATGGTTGGTCAAACTAATCAAAGGATCAGATTGAAGAAATGGATGGAAAAGTTATAGTTTCTCTACTGGAGTCGCCATTTTTCTGTGCAGGTAAATCCTCTCTGCGGACAAAGACGATCCCTCTAGCCCAATGTGTAAGTCTAGCAACAAATGAGACAATCTACAAGACACTTTCCTATATTACAATCGTAATAAGAGAAGGGGAAGGGGACCTACCTCGCTCTGATGCTATAATGCGCTCCTTTGTTGAATATCTTGATCACTTTCTTCTCAGGCTTAGTCCTTGATCCTTGCAATGTTTGAATACCTGCACAAGAGGCCAAAACACAACAAAGCATAAAAGTGCAACAAGCATAATCAAATGTAATCCACTTAACAGATCAAGAGCATTAAGATAAATGAAGCATTGGCACGAGCATTTATGGAAAGTGAACCAATAGTTGTATATATTAATAAACAAAAGAGGAAGCATACAACCCAGACCTTGATGTTAGTAGTCCTTCTTGAGTGAATGTCCAAGTCTAAGCTCAAGGTCTCCAAGCACTCCTTCTCCCAGCCAAAGTGAGTAGCATGCAGGAACTATCTTAGCATAAGGGTGTAAATAATCAGAGACCAAACATTTGGGAATGGAGGGGGATCAATTTATAGGCATGGAGAGGGAGTTAGGATGTCACCAAAGATAAAGGAAGGTGCACATCTCAAGGAGGTAGCTCATAAGGATAAGATCATAGGGAAATATTGGGAGAATTTGACCACATCCACAATGAACAACATCCAGGATGGGTATAGTGCATAGTTGTCAATGTTTTTGCACTTCGGGGTATGACACAGGGAAGTGCAAGAGGTGTGACAAAATACTATGTAACACTTCTCCCCTTAGAGCAACTTCTTCTGCTTCGAAAGCCTCATGCCTAAGTTGAAACATATAGACTTCTGGTTCCAACAATTTTTCAACGACAACACAACGAGATGAAACTTTTTCTATTTTCACCCTCAGGACCTTTAAAACTAAATTTCAAAATTTTTATCGCAGAGAATCAAACCCCTGGCTAGCCCAATTACCAAGACTCTCGCCATTATAGTTTCTCGCAAGTGCTACAACAACAACAACATTTCTTGAGTGTTCACAGTCTTGGAAAGACTGGTTGCCATGAGCTTGAGCGTTGTAACACCAGTTTCCATGAACATCGACATTATAATTTAAAACAAATGCTGAAAGACATGTCGGGTAGGGAATATTAAATTGGAACCCTATCTAGATTGCATCTGACTATGCATACTGAGGAACAATAACAAGAACTTAGAGTTACCACAAATTTAAACAATGTGAAATGTGTGTTGGCATGAATCTATAATAGTTTCTTTGCATGGCGACCAAGTGTGCAGTGTAGTTTCCGGAGGCCACACTAATAACAACTAGTCACAATTTTACAATATCTATTGTTATTAACCACTCATGGTTGGCAATAAATTTTGTTAATATCATTATAGGTTGGCTATTAATAAATTGTTATACTAATTTTATTCTAGTTTAGTTTTAAATAATTTTAGATCTTATTCTCATAAATTTACCACTACCACACTTATATTCTCTATTTCCATCATATTACTTAAACATTTCATATTATTTTGTATTTTTTTATACATCTATTAAAATTATATCTATGAATAATATATCTTTAAAATTGATACGTTCAAAAATTTTAAACTAGCAATTGTCCCAAAAGGTACAAAGAGAGGCCGATAGGATTATTAAATTGGAATTGTTGAATTTTTTTAGAAGAGATATTGGTTCAATCAGCCTAGTCGCCTACACTGCCACAACTCTTCTCGGTAAACCCTGACAGCGATTCTGCTTTTGTGCAAAATTAAAATTTGCACCAGTAAACGTCACACATATACCTATACAGCTGGATTGTTTATTGATATCTTTGGACATTGAATAATTTAAGGTAAATCTATTCGCTATTATGCATTTGTGGAAAAATGAAAATTTGCACCAATAAGCATCACAAATATATACACTTGGATTGTTGATTCATACCTTTGGACATGCTCGATTAATGAATAATTTAGGGTATAATATATTACGTAAACAAAGGATCAAAGGGGGAAGGGGTGGGGTTTGTGTACTGGATCAAGCCTCTGAGATTCATGGGAGAAACGAAGGAAGAATCCCTGCCCAAAACCTCCTCTGCAATCATCCACTGTACCCTCTCAGTTGGATGAAATTTGTCCCAGTAAACATATTCCTTGGGATCCTTGCAGATTGAGCACCCTGGATCCAACCCATAGGCTACATGGCCATTGTATGGACCATCTCCACAGAAAACTTGTTGACCCACCCCGTACCTCCTAGTCTTCGTCATCCAAAATGAGGTCTAGTCTGCAGCACCCTAGGCCGATGGCCTAGGCTGCCCTGGTTCGAGTCCTCCTGCCGACGGAACCCTCCTCGCTCTCTTTTTCACATCCCCCCTCAGGTGAGAAAGGATCCATAACCCTATATAATCTTATTAATGAATACTATTATATATAATATTATATTAATATTAAGGTTTAATCCTATTCATATTACCAAGAATAATTTAAGAGAGTCATAAACTAAGCGATATGGGGATTAACAAAAAAAATTAATTAATTAATCTATAAATAAATAAAAATAATTTTTTAGGAAGAAAGTGCAGGAATCTAGCATCTGTTGATACTCCAGCCGTCATCTCTATTTAAATTAACAAGTCTTTTTTACAATTTCTAAGGCCTCTCTAAATTTACGATAATGAAAATGGTCAATCCTCGCAATGACCTTAGCCTCTTCAATGGAGATGTGATGATTGGTTTTTTCTGCATGCTCTACCAAAGCGGAGGAGCGAGACCTTCCATGTCTGATGTCGCAGCATGTTCACAAATCCTTTGGTTAATGGATCGACCGGTCTCACCAATATAAGGAGCTCGACAAGAATAGGGAATGATATAAACACCCTTCTAATCCTTGGGGTTAATCGGGTCCTTAACAAAATGAAGAGAACTTCATATAGTGTTAAGAGGTCTAAAAGAAGAATGAATCTTATGCTTCCTCAAGATCCTAACGATTTTATCCGTGGTCCCTAGAATAAAGGGAAGATGAACACTGGAAGACCAATCCTTGGGGTCAATCTTACTCTTAGGACCCTTTTCAGCATTTTGAAAAGCCTTAAGACCTTGAGACCTACTATAACCATTCTTATTAAAAACTTCCAGGAGGTCAGTTTTCTCATCTTCAAGGTGATTTTCGTCATAAACTTGCAACGCCCGCCGAAGTAGCTAAGGTGTTGAGAACGCCTATCTTTTGAGCAGGAAAATGATGGGAGCTAGCATGGACTTAAATTGAATTTAGTTATTTTAGAGAGATGTTACAATGTTTAACATTTTGACTTAGTCAAATTAAAATTAAAATATAAAATATAAAATTTTCCAACCCATGGTTTTTCCTTATTATATTTTTAATCTATGGTTTTTTCCCATGGTATTTTTCTCTAATGTGAGTTATTTAAAGGTTAATATTTAAACTAATCTAAATTCATTTTAACTCTACATCTACCAAATGCCAAAAAAATCAAATCTCTTTTCACACTTAAAAAATCAATACCTTCAAAAAAAAAGTCCCTCTTAACACATAATAAACTTACAACTAAAAATAAATCTAAACTAATTTTTAAATTTAAAATTTAAAATTTATATTTCAATTAAATTATAAAAATAAATTAATAATACATTGCATTTAAAAAATAAAAATAAAAATAAAAATCCTCAAAAATCTTTGCTTTTCTTAGCTTTTTCTTTATGATTTTTTCGTGCTTTCTTGATTTTTTTTGCATAGAATCTTTTTTGAGCTTTTGTGCTTTCTTGACTTTCCGTGCTTTCTTGATTTTCCATTGTTTTGTTTTCTGGTTCAGATCAACGGTTGAAAGTGTTTCATCTGATCTAACGGATCAAAGTAAAAGTGACGAAAAGTTGATGCATAAGAAAGGCCTATCAACCTAATTATAATTTAAATTATATATCTATATGTTAAATATTTTATTATCATTTTTTAAAACCATTTTCTTTCTATTTTTAACAAATTCAAAATACATCTATATAATTGGAAGGATTTACTATATTAGCAATGTCTCATAATTTAAAACTCACAAATGCATATCCCGATATTTTTTCCACGATTTAATGTATCCAGATATATACAATTCCATTTAGCTCTTTTGTAAATTTGAAATACATATCACGATTTTTTTTTCCACGATTTAATTTAATGTATGCAGATATATAGAATTCCATTTCGCTCTTTTTGTAAATTTGGATTCGATTCTAAATTGGTAACAAAGCTTTGTTTCAACTTAAATAATTTAAAGTATTTAATGTAAGCATATTGGTGATATCTCGTAGTTTAAAACTCACCCATGCCTATCACAATTATTTTATATATATATATATATATATATATATAACTCTTTTGTAAATTTGCATTCGATTCTAATTATTTAAGGTTTGTTGTTCCCAAATTTTCTAAAGAGTCAATTAAAGTAAAGTTATAATAATCAACTAATAGATCCACTTAATAACTAGTTGGAGAAGGGGTACAAAGTCGGGCAAGGAAAATCAACTAATGCATGGATCCACTTAATAACTAGTTGAAGAAGGGGTACAAAGTCGGCCAAGTTAACATTTTCCTTAGGTCAAAAAAATATTTGTTTGATTTTGCATGAGTAATGAGAATATTTTAATACCATTTTTTAAAGAATGGTTCACTGTTTCTTAAAATCCATAGTCTTTTTGTCAGGTTTACTTTTCATCCCTTTCTATTTTAATATAGAGTTTTAAAATATAGTATTTTTTTTGATAGGTTAATGTACTGATTAGCTTTTACTCACTAGTATTTCCAACACTATCAAAATATAATGGCTAGATGTAAGATTTAGCTTTCTATATGAGTTTTCGTTGGTTGAACTGTGGAAGATTGTCCATTTCTTTTCGCATCTCAAGGATCTCTATTTTGCAATAGGTCATGTATAGTGTTCTTAGAATCAACGCACAAACTGTTTATGGAAACAATTTTGAGCATTTTGTGAAGTACTTGTTACAATTTAGTGCGCTTATCTTTCAATTTTCTTGCTGCATAGTTGTTTGGCATTATCTAATGCAAAAAGAACAAAAAAGTTGCATTTGTTTATCTGGTTTTGACTCTCAAATTATATGATTGTGAAAAAAAAATTGTACTATATCTATGTTAAGGCATTAACATTGTTGGTTTATTTGCAACAAAACAATAAAAATAACCTGTTAAAGATGATGCATCCTATGTATGATGTCACATTGTCTATAAAAACAAATAAACAACTCTTATCTATTCCAATCCTATCATGTACTTTTGTACTACTATTTAAACATGTGGTAAATAAGGAATTTCCACAACTTTGGTAGTCCTTGACTAATTTGAACATACATTGAATATTTTGTTTTGGTGAAGCAAATCAATGTCCACTTTGTGAACTGTGGATTTATCTGGCTTGTCGCTTTTAGTTTATAAAGTGAAATTCCTTTTTGCCACGAACTTCAGATATTGCCATTCTATATATATATATATATATATGTGTGTGTGTGTGTGTGTGTGTGTGTGTGTGATACATAACTATTTTACACTCATTGACAAGAAAAAGCAGCTAGCAAGTACGAATTACAAAAAAAAAACAAAAGCCATGTGAGCAAACACAGTGACATTGCTACCACGGCTCTTGTTATTATATTTTAATCATTTTATAGTCAAAATGCTTTGACTTTTAATTAGTTTTGAAAATTTTAAGAAGATTTTATAAAGTCTATTAAAGTTTTGAAAAAATTAATTATTAACTAAATATTTTGAAAATAAAAATAATTTTTGAAATTCGAATTTCTATTTTCTTATTGGCTCATACAGATGAAATAACTAATGTTATGGGGTTTTAAATATAATTTTCCAAAAATAAAATTTATTTAAAAAAAAATATTATGTCATAATCTCAATATTTATAAAAATTTCATTATTTAAAAAAATAAAAATAAAATTATAACACCAAGTGCCATAATAGTACACATAAAATCTCAATATTTATGAAAAATAGTACATACATCAGATCTCCATATTTATGAAAATTTCATTTCTAAGTGTGTCAAATTCATGTTTAACTTTTAATTAAAATGTAACTTGTAAAGATACTTTACAAAATTTACTCAATCTTTCCTTTTCCCTCTTTCCTTTTCCCTGTACTCACCCAATGGAATTTCTACATTTTCTTTACAGTTTTCCTCGTTAATTCCACAGCGGTTCTGTACGTTCATTTTGACCAGCATCCTCTTTAGAAAATTAGTTCATTTTCGCTGCATCCAAACCAATTTGGCCCCACTCCATTACTTTGTTGGACTTTTTTCCTTACGAATCCGCTCTCTTTTTTGACAAACTTACAAAACTGGAACTTTCCGTTACTCTTCTTTAACCCATGGTTCCAAAAGTTACCTCGCCTCTCACATCGAAGCACTGCTCTGTTATCTAGAAGTAAATTTATAACTTTTTTGGAAATTTCATAGAATAAAATTTTCATCATTGAATGCAACAAGATAGCTTCAATTTAATACATTATTTTTTATTTATTATACAGGCGAGTTAGTGCTAGAATTCGCTAATTGTACGATAACAGAGATTCTGATATTTAAATGGCCGGGGCTCTTTCGTTTTTTTGACTGTTTCTGCAGCGTAAAGTCCAAATGAACGTGCGTGCAGTGGACGGTCGGCGTAGCTTTTCTCAACGGCACATCAAGGCATCTTTCAACAGTGGTCAAATTGACCATCTGCAAAACGGAACGGAAGGTAAGGTAAATTTATCCATTCCTTATAAACACTGTTTGGAAATTGAAAGTAAGATTGTGCGTCTAAAACCTTATAACATAACATTGAAATGTGCAAAGTTTTGGACAATGAATGCTCAAAAATCCATTTACACAGTTCTAAAAAATTATAATATGAAGTTGTTTCAGTAAAAATGAAAAACCAAAGAATCTAGTTGCATTCTTTCAAAGAGTTTAAAGTAAAAGTTTTCTGACAAAAAAGTCTAAATTGTTTAATGCTCATCGTATAGGACTGTAAATTAAAGTGTTTTTCAATTGCATAGCATTTTGTCCTTTCAATTAAATAATTTAATGGAATTTAATAATGAATGAAAAAAATTAAGTATTTCACAGTTCTAAAATTGCAAATGGACTTTTCAATCTTCGAGCTCCATGTAACAAATAGACTTTTCAATCTTTTTTTCTCGAATATGAGTTGCAAATAGACTTTGTAATTTTCAGTTTGACTGGAAAAACCTCTAGATAGCCATTTCAACAATTTTATCCGCAACCTGAAAATTTCCATTATATTTAAGACGAAATTTTATATTCAAACTTCGAAATTTCCATTATACTTCAGACGAAAGACACACGAAAGTATCGTATTCCGTATGCACCGGCCAATCGCAATAAAAGGCTCTGTGCCCACTAGATGGGCCAAAGTAATTGGGCTTCTGAGTCCTGACAAGTCAACTAAATCTGACGGTCTATCTTCGATCCATAACGCACTTACTCCCTGCGAGATTAACTACATGTCGGAACAATAATTCAAACACAACTCCGGCGTCCGCACATGTAGAAGGTTTGTATAAAAGTCCGCTGTATTCGGCAACAGATTAGCGGCACTTAAGGTTAAGCACAAGGGATTGGGATTTAGCTGGAGTTAGGTGGGGTGGGGTAGGGTAAGGAGAGTATGCCGTGTTTGTGTTGAAATTATAATTTCAACTGCAGTGAACAGAACAGCAGTAGCTACTTTATTCATTTGTCGTGATCCGGCGCCCCACATTTTCTCCCGATCTTTTATGTCACCGCCATTACCATCTTTTCACTCTTTAATTATTTTTGAGTTCCCGAAGGATGAAGATCAGATACAGCACTACATCATTTACTTCTCAACAACCATATTAATGAGAAGAACGGCTGAAAGAGAAAAGAACCAGCCTCGAGCCGATGTAGCATTTATCAACCATAGATTTCATCACCACTGACTCAAGAAATACAGCAAAAGATCAAATATGTTAATCATGAGCAGCATAAACTTTATCAGCAAGTTAAAGCGGTGAAGACCCTTTCCCGCACTATAAATAGAAACAGAAACAGAAGTAGAAAACAGAGAGATAGAGAGCAAAGGGGAGCACACAGCAGTGTAGAACAAGAGAGTTTTTTTTGTATTGCACAGCAGTGCTGAAATTTTCTGAGATAGTTGTTTTCTGGAACTGAAGCGTTCCTGTTGTAATCCCTCTGTCAAGAGGAAGATGCTCTTTAGCATAATATTTTGTGAAGATCCCTCTACGTGAGGAAGACTTGTTTTATCAGTTAGTTTATCGTTCATAAATAGAAGTTTCTTTCTGTGCGTTGTTGTTACACCAAAAGATATCTTGTCAAAAATTTCCTGTTGCTGTTACACCGCAAGTCGAAAAATACTTGACGTAAAAAATGTACGTTGTTGCAACACCACGAACAGCAACTGAAAAAAAACTGTGTTGCTGCAACACCGTTTCCAGAGAACGAATTTTTCTGCTTTTCTAAGTTAAAAACAGAGTATTTTTCTGCGTCAAAGACAAAGTATTATTTTGATCAGTTTTTGATCCTGAGGCAAAGTAGAGTATTATTTTATGCTCTGTTCTTGTGTTTTTGAATTATCAGAAAACAGAGTATTACTCTCTGTTCATATTTTTGTTGTTTCGGAATTTATCAGAAAATTCTGAACAGTGGAAACAGAGGATTTTTCCACTGTATTTTGTTTGGAATAACCAGAAATTCCCGACATGGTATCAGAGCTTGTCCAGGCTCTTTGAAGACATCAAAGAAGCTGAAAGAAGATTTGTTGCTGCAGCAGATTATCCAGTAGAGCGAAAACGCTGTCAAGGTATTTTTCAGATTAGTTTTTTGTGTAGCTGCTGAAGACAATTAAGTGATTTTTTTTACAGTCAAGTATTGCAAGAATGGCCAGCACCAGCGTGGGTATGTTTAATACCCAGCTCCCACAGTTCAATGGGAAAAATTATGACTACTGGGCAATAACCATGAGAGCCGTGTTTGCCTCACATGATTTATGGGAACTTGTTGAATATGGATTTGAAGAGCCAGCAAATGAAGAAGAGTTTATTGGATTAACTCAGGCAGAGAAAGAGTTGTTGAAGAGCAATAAGAAGAAGGACTCAAAAGCCCTTGTATTCTTATATCAAGCAGTGCATGAGAGTGTGTTTCCGAGGATAGCAGCAGCCAATACATCCAGAGAAGCATGACAAACTCTCAAGACAGCCTATCAAGGCATGGAGAAAGTGAAGACAGCAAAACTACAGTTGCTGAGGAAAGATTTTGAGAACCTACGTATGAAGGAGTCAGACAATATTGACTCATTCTTCACACAAGCAATTGGTTTGGTCACACAGATAAGGTCTCATGGAGAAACTCTTGAAGAAAGGAGGATTGTGGAGAAACTATTGAGGTGCCTACCCTCAAAGTTTGATGTGATTGTCACCACCATAGAAGAGACAAAGGATCTCTCAAATTTTTCAATTGATGAACTTCATGCATCACTGATAACACATGAGCAGAGGTTGAGTAGAAATGAAAACTCATCTCTAGAGCAAGCCTTCAAGACCCAGATGTCATTTGGAAGAGGAAGAGGTCAAGGCAGAGGAAACAAGAGAGGAAGAGGCAGAAGCCAATACAAAGGCGGAAGAAACAGTCCAGCAAACGTTCAAGGAAGAGGCAGCAATCCAAATCAGAACCAAGGCCATGGCAGCAGCCAGCAAAGTGGACAACATCATGCTCAAGGACAAAGGTATGAAAAATCCAATGTCTAATGTTATTATTGTAAAAAATATGGGCACTATGCAAATGAATGTAAGAAAAAACAGCATGATATGAGTAATAGATCTAGTGCAAATATCACTAGAGAAAATATCAATCAAGATAACGTGTTGTTAGTTTGTAATATGGCTGAAACAAACAGTGAGGATATATGGTTTCTAGATTCTGGTTGCAGCAACCATATGACAGGAAACATAGCCCTGTTTTCTGCTTTAGATCAGAGTGTGCAGTCACAAGTCACACTTGGGACTGATAGTAAAATTTTTGTTATGGGAAAAGGAGAAGTTAAAATATTTACAAAGAAAGGTGAAAAGAAAACCATAGCAGATGTCTATTATGTTCCTGGAATGAAGTGTAATCTCTTGAGTATTGGACAGCTTGTTCAGAAGGGTTACAATGTTTTCTTTGAGAATGATGTATGCACCATCATGGATAGATTACCCAGCAAACGTTGTATTGCTGAAGTGAAGATGACAAGGAACAGGATGTTCCCTCTCAAAATAAGGGCAGATATGAAAAATAAAGAAGTAATTGCAGCAGTAACACAAGAGGCTCTCCAAAGTGTACCAAAGGATGAAAATTGGTTGTGGCATTTGAGATTTGGACATCTCAACTTTGGAGGTCTTAATTTGTTGAGTAGAAAAGGAATGGTAAGAGGATTGCCATTGATAGAAAAGCCAGAAAGCCTTTGTGAAGGTTGTATATTGGGAAAACAACATAGAGAAAGTTTTCCAACTGGGAAAAGCATAAGGGCAAAAGCACCTTTAGAAATTGTCCACTCAGATTTATGTGGACCGATGCAAGCTCCATCACTTGCAGGCAGCCAATATTTTCTAACATTTATTGATGACTTTACCAGAAAGACTTGGGTTTATTTTCTGAAGAATAAGAGTGAAGTGTTTGAAAAATTCCAAAATTTCAAAGCACTTGTAGAAAATCAAAGTGGGCTGCGTATCAAGGTTTTGAGAACTGACAAAGGAGGTGAGTATATCTCCAAAGAACTTTTACGTTTTTGCAGAGAAAATGGAATTCATAAGCAATTTACAGCAAGGTACACCCCGCAGCAAAATGGAGTTGCTGAAAGGAAAAACAGAACAATCATGGATATGGCGAGGAGCATGTTGAACGCAAAGCATTTGCCAAATGATTATTGGGCTGAAGCTGTACACTGTGCAGTATATATTTTGAATAGATGTCCTACAAAAGCAGTGATGAACAAAGTGCCAGAAGAAGCATGGAGTAGGAGAAAGCAAGGAGTCACTCACATGAAAGTTTTTGGTTGTGTGGCTTATGCACACATTCCAGATCAGCTAAGGAAGAAATTGGACAGCAAAGGGGAGAAATGTATTTTCATTGGATACAGTGAAGAATCCAAAGCTTACAGGTTATATATCCCATCCACCAAGAAGTTTTTTGTGAGCAGAGATGTTCAATTTATTGAAGAGGAAGCTTGGGATGGAAGCATAGAGAAAACAGTTAATGTTAAAAACTGTTTGTCTCATGATGATGATGATGAGGAGTTGGCTGAAACACATCCCCAAACAGCAGCGCCAACAACAAAACAGCAAAAGACACCCTTGAGGAGAAATGAGAGTGCTTCTCCAAGCACACCACAAGGAGGAAATTCAAGTGCATCTACAAGCACTTGCACACCGAATGAAAGAGGTAAGAAATTCAGAAATTTAAGTGATATTTATGATGAAGGAATGAATTCTTTGTTTGCCTTGTATTGTCATGTTGATGACCCTGTTCATTTCGAAGATGCAATTAAAGATAAGAAATGGATAGAAGCTATGGATGAGGAGATGAATGCCATAGAAAGAAATAAGACATGGGATTTAGTTGATCTACCAAAAGGTAAAGAAGTCATTGGAGTTAAATGGGTCTACAAGACCAAGAGTAATGATGAAGGCAAGATAGAAAGGTATAAGGCAAGACTTGTTGTCAAGGGATACAAGCAGCAGTATGGGAGAGATTATGAGGAGACTTTCGCACCAGTTGCAAGAATGGAAACAGTAAGAGCAGTGCTGTCCATAGCAGCACAAAACAAATGGAAAGTTTACCAAATGGACGTGAAGTCAGCATTCTTGAATGGAGTATTAATGGAAGAGGTTTACATCGAGCAACCTCTAGGCTATGAGAAGAAAGGCCAAGAGCACAAAGTCTGCAGATTGAAGAAAGCTCTTTATGGGCTGAAGAAAGCACCAAGAGCATGGTACAGTAGGATAGATTCCTATCTACTGGAGAACGGATTTGAGAAGTGTGAGGGAGAACCCACTGTTTACATCAAAGAAAAAGACTGTAAAATTTTAATTGTTGTGTTATATGTTGATGATGTGATTTTTACAGGTAATGATGACTACCTCATTGAAAATTTCAAATCAGTCATGAAAGAAGAATTTGAGATGACTGACATGGGTTTGCTGAGATACTTCCTAGGAATAGAAGTAGATCAAAATAAAAATGGAATTTTTATTTCACAGGCAAAATATGTAAATGAAGTGTTGAGCAGATTTAACATGTAGGACAGCAAGGCAGCAATCACTCCCACAGTGATGGGATTAAAACTCAGCAAAGAGGACAGTAGCAAAGATTTTGACCCTAGTGTGTACAAGAGCATAGTTGGCAGCCTCATGTATTTGACTGCAACTAGGCCAGACATAATGTATGCTGTTAGTTTAATTTCCAGATTCATGGAGAAGCCAAAAGAAACACATTGGCAGGCAGCAAAGAGAATTCTGAGGTATGTTAAAGGTACAAAAAGGTATGGCATATTTTATACTGTTTCAAAATGTTCAGATTTAGTTGGATACACAGATAGTGATTGGGCTGGAAGTGTAGATGACCGGAAAAGCACATCTGGTTACATTTTTCACATAGGTTCAGGAGCCATTTCATGGGCTTCCCAGAAACAGCCAATTGTGGCATTGTCTACAGCAGAAGCAGAGTATGTGGCAACTACAGCAGCAGCATGTCAAGCGGTTTGGATGAGGAGAATGTTGAGAAGTCTATGCCAGGAGCAGGCAACAGCAACAGTTATTTTTTGTGACAATAGCTCAGCTATTGCATTATCCAAGAACTCTGTATTCCACAAGAGAACAAAACACATAGACACAAAGTTTCACTACATCAGAGAATTGGTGAACAATGGAGAAATCATTTTACAACATTGCAGGACTCAGGAACAGGTTGCAGATATTCTGACAAAGCCATTGGATCATAAAAGTTTTGAGTTTTTAAGGAAACTTCTGGGTATGACTGATAACCCAGCAGTTGAAATTAAAGGGGAGTGTTGAAATTATAATTTCAACTGCAGTGAACAGAACAGCAACAGCTACTTTATTCATTTGTCGTGATCCGACGCCCCACATTTTCTCCCGATCTTTTATGTCACCGCCATTACCATCTTTTCACTCTTTAATTATTTTTGAGTTCCCGAAGGATGAAGATCAGATACAGCACTACATCATTTACTTCTCAACAACCATATTAATGAGCAGAATGGCTGAAAGAGAAAAGAACCAGCCTCGAGCCGACGTAGCATTTATCAACCATAGATTTCATCACCACCGACTCAAGAAATACAACAAAAGATCAAATCTGTTAATCATGAGCAGCATAAACTTTATCAGCAAGTTAAAGCGGTGAAGACCCTTTCCCGCACTATAAATAGAAACAAAAACAGAAGTAGAAAACAGAGAGATAGAGAGCAAAGGGGAGCACACAGCAGTATAGAACAAGAGAGTTTTTTTTGTATTGCACAGCAGTGCTGAAATTTTCTGAGATAGTTGTTTTGTGGAACTGAAGCGTTCCTGTTGTAATCCCTCTGTCAAGAGGAAGATGCTCTTTAGCATAATATTTTGTGAAGATCCCTCTACGTGAGGAAGACTTGTTTTATCAGTTAGTTTATCGTTCATAAATAGAAGTTTCTTTTTGTGCGTTTCTGTTACACCAAAAGTTATCTTGTCAAAAATTTCATGTCGCTGTTACACCGTAAGTCGAAAAATACTTGACGTCAAAAATGTACGTTGCTGCAACACCACGAACAGCAACTGAAAAAAAGTTACGTTGCTGCAACACCACGAACAGCGTTGCTGCAACACAAGTTACAGCAACTGAAAAAAAACTGTGTTGCTGCAACACCGTTTCTAGAGAACGAATTTTTCTATTTTTCTGAGTTAAAAACAGAGTATTTTTCTGCGTCAAAGACAAAGTATTATTTTGATCAGTTTTTGATCCAGAGGCAAAGTAGAGTATTATTTTATGTTCTGTTCTTGTGTTTTTGAATTATCAGAAAACAGAGTATTACTCTCTGTTCATATTTTTGTTGTTTCGGAATTTATCAGAAAATTCTGAACAGTGGAAACAGAGGATTTTTCCACTGTATTTTGTTTGGAATAACCAGAAATTCCCGACAGTCACGCGCTGAAAACAAACAAAGCAACCACGACCGAGGAAAGTAACAGGAGCTGCAGCAGCAGCCATGGATTCGCCATCGGAAGCTGCCCACCAAAAGCCCAACTGAGGTGGTGATAATAAGGTGTGGTGATAATAAGGTACTGACTGCAACATCCATATCATCGTATTTTATGGGTTTCTGATTTTTCCTTTCAGGTTGTGGATATTATCGGTCCTGGTTCTGGAAAAACGTTTTGGTAAGGGGTTGACATGGGGATAACAATGCTTATGTTCATGCTCAGGCTTTTTCATTTTATCAAGACATAATCCATGCTTGTTGGGGTAGTAGCAATACTGATTGATTCGGGCCGGGAGTCCTGTTGAGTGGACGCTGGGTTGTTAGGATAGGCGATCAGTGAAACCATGAGAAAATTCGGGTTCTTGGGCCTTCTGGGGGTCATGTTAGTGATTTTCCAACTGATATGCCTCATTTCGTCCTAGACCATTTCTCAAGGAAATGATATACTGTGTCTTCAGAATACTTTCAAGGAATTGAAGGACCCTCAGGGGAATCTCTACACCTGGAACTTCGCGAACACTACCAAGGGGTTTATTTGCAATTTTCTGGGAATTACTTGTTGGCATAATGATGATAACAAAGTGCTGTCAATTTCGCTTCAAGGTATGGAGCTTCAAGGTGAGTTTCCACCTGGAGTACAGTACTGCAAGAGTATGACGGGCTTGAATCTCTCTCAAAACAGTCTTACGGGTACCATTCCCAAGGAGCTCTGCCAATGGCTTCCTTTTCTGGTAACCATTGATCTCTCCAACAACAAGTTTACGGGACCTATTCCTGCTGAGCTTGGCAATTTCACATACCTCAATATCCTCCACCTGAATGGGAATCAACTTACAGAGGAAATTCCCTGGCAATTGACACGGCTCTTTCGTCTCAAGGACTTCAATGTAGCAAGCAACAAGCTTACTGGAAATATACCTTCATTCACTCACAACTTTCCTGCCTCTATTTTTCAGGGTAACCCTGGGCTATGTGGGCCTCCCCTTTCGACAGCATGCGAATCGACCAACGGGCCAGTAAATCCCATGGTTGTCGCGGCTTTTCTTCTGTTTGGCATAGTGTTAATTGTTTGGATTTTACTTGGTCTTCATTGGATGATTTCTGAAGCAAAAGGAAGAAGATCTGCTAAAATCCCATTCCCAACATCCAGAGAGCCCAGCGATTGGCAGAAATATGTACGAGTTCGGAGATCTGTTAAAGTTCGCTTGTTCGAGAAGCCAATGAGAAAAATGAGATTGGACGATCTTCTGGCTGCCACTCAAGACTTTAGCGAAGACAATATCATATTGTGCGGAAGAACAGGTATCCTCTACAAAGGCAAGCTGCCCGATGGGTCTTTGTTGGCAGTAAAAAGGCTCCGCTCATGTTCACAAGGTGCAGAAGATTTCAAGCGTGAGATGAAGACATTAGCCCATCTGAGGCACTGAAATCTTGTCCCTCTTCTGGGCTACTGCATTCCAGAAGAAGAGAGGCTGTTGGTGTACAAAAATATGGCGAGGGGAACGCTCCTCAGCTGCCTCCATGGCGTTTATGGCGACCATAATACGCTTGACTGGGCGACAAGGCTGAAGATCTGTATAGGCACCGCCAGAGGACTCGCTTGGCTTCACCACAACTGTGATCCCCACGTTGTGCATCGCAATATAAGCAGTGGAATCATCTTTCTAGATGAAGAGTACGAACCTCGCATTAGTGGATTCGGATTGGCCAGACTTCTGAATCCCGAGGACAGTCACTGCGTTACCATTTCTTGCTCTGGAGAGAAGACTACTGATGAGGTTGTGGAGGAATTTGGGTACGATGCTCCGGAAACGTGGAGGAACTCGTGTGTTGCGACATTGAAAGGCGATGTATACAGTTTCGGAATACTTGTGTTAGAGATAATCACGGGGTTAAGGCCGCGTGACACCATCATGGATGAAGAAAGTAGGAATGAAATGACTTTCCTTGAATGGATACATGGTCCTTTTGTACGTGAGGGCGTCGACTGTATAGAGCAGGCAATACAACGCTATCGCGCGAATCAGATGAATGTATCATCAGAGGATTGGATACACCGTCTTTTTACAGAGAAAGATTGTGTTGAGCGGGTAAAAGACAGGTATCGTGCTAATCAGATGGTGGAATTATCCGACGAAGATATTTCAGCCGTTGCAGAGGTGACCCGCGTGGCATTTGAATGTGTGAATATTGATCCGGGAGAGAGGCCATCAATGTATGAAGTGTACAAGCGTTTGATGAAGATTGGAGAGAGGTATAGTAGCATTTCAGACGAGGAGGAGGAGGAAGTCTCCCGGTAAAATTTTAATAAAATATGATAGGGATTTTTGTAAATCTAAGTTATAGCTGTTACATTTTAAGATTTTAGGTATCCAATAGGTTTTTTTGATGGTGATGAATATATTTCCACCATCAAAAACATGTTTCAAACACTCTACTTTTGATGGTCCAGACAATTCCTCCCCACCAATTTCTTCTATCAAAACTTGATGTTACTTTTCCTCCACCAATTTTTTCTATCGAAACTTGATGTTACTTGTTAAATTAAATAGTCTTACCCAAAATGATACATAAGTTTGAATCTGAGTGAAGAGTTTTCCTTCGAAAGGTGATTGATGGATTCACCATGTGAGGAAAATTTTCAAATTTCAATCTGAAATTTTATTGAACAAGGTCGAGGCCGCATAGCTAGCCACTTAGCTTAATTATTGAATTTTGACTACCTTTGAGCAAGGGCTACATTGTAGATACTCTTGCTTAGCTAGTATAGTTAAATGAGAGTGAAAAACAATGAAGACATACATGAATAGAATGAATAGATAAACAAAGTGTTTTTCAGTAGCCATACAATACTGCTAATGACCTCCTACTTATAGTCTCTGAAAGTTGGAACTAAATTACTAGAGCCATACTTCCAAGTTATGTTGCATTGGAAATAGGCTAACTAATATATATATATATATATATATATATATATATATATAATCAAATTCTACTTTTACACAATATTACATTTGTTAGAATACATTCAAATATCCAAACATCACAAATATAAGTGAATATACTAAACATGAATGACAAATATATGTTCTACACAAGTGAAATGAACACTCAAGAAGAGATTTTTATCAAGCACAATAAACAAACTAATAAATTAAGAAAATGTTGAAGCTATAATGCTTTATGTAATAAAGACACAATTACAATATTAATTTTAGGTGATATAATTTTTAATAAAATTGTGATTATTTTTTATTTTAAGATATTAACATTTATTTCATTTTAGGCATAATTGACTAGTACAATTTCACCAGCACTTAGATTCTAATGTTTTCTAAAAAAGATATAAGAAATTTAAATTTGCATTAATTACCTTATAACCTTTCAAAATGACTAGAGTATTTGACAAAAATTAAAAATATCATTTAAACAATATAAAATAATAATTTAACTAACCATTACTTCGTTGACTTTGAAAAAAGTATTGTTAAAATCTAGATTAAAAATTATGTTAGCTAAGCAATGTAAAATAATAATTTAGCTAACCATTACATTACTTAATTGCCTCCATATTTATCAAAGTGGAACGTTTCATTCACTAAGACAATTTGGTGAAATTCTTTAAAATATAATTTAAATCATACTTCCATATATTTCAAAGTGAAACATTGCATTCAATAGAAGAATTTGGGGATTTTTTTTTAAATGTAATTTAAATAATGTATAATAGCAATTTTATCCACAATTAGGTATATTTAAAAGATTCTTTTCCCTATCTATAACTTTTGAATCACAATATTTCATTTTGTGACAAATTGGTGGGAATTCTATCAAGTTAGTGGGATTTCCATCAATGGATTTTGAGTCTAGTCCACAAGTATGTTGACTAAATTTATAATTGTTTTAATTAAAGATAGCGTTGAAGTTAGTCTATGATCTCAAGCGTTTAGCAATAAAGATTCTCGGATGAAAAATATAAATGAATATAATTGAAAGTGAGATTTTAGAATCAAAATTAAAATGTGATTAATAATAAATTAATATAAATATATTAGGAAATGTGATTAATAAATGTAGTTAATATATATTAATTGACATTATTTTTTATATGATGTAGTTTATTATTTTATAATGACTTAATATGTTATTTGATAGTTTATATGGTAATTTTATAATTACATTACTTTAAAAATTAAAATTGAATATAATTTTTTTGTGTAAGCTTAGCAAGATTACATTTTCAACATGTTAAATATATCACTCCCATCCAGCGGGAACCGATGACTTCACATCAAAGAGAGCCTTAAAAGAGCACTCAATCACCTTCCATTCACGACCCCGTGGACAAATTGAATATAAATTAAAAAATGCAAAATAATTAAATAAAAAATCAAAAGCACAAAATAACTAAATAAAACAAAATATATAATATTTTAAATTTTTGAATTAAAAAAAATTAATTTCCAAAACATTCATCATAAACTTGACAGGACAGTTAAGCACGTTGCACCTTCTTACTTTTCCTTCTTGTTGAAAATGGAAAAAAGTTAATTGTTTAAAGAGACTTGTATTTCTTGCTTGAAAAACTTTTGAAACTATTTGTGGCATCATCAATTCACATGCAGACTTTCACAAATTTTAGTGTGTTTTGGGCTTAGATTTAAATGGCCAAATTATGAAGCATTGTCCCGAAAGGTGCAATTAGTTGGCTATGACATGTTACAAAACATTTTAACATTATTTCCTGTCTTCCCAAATTGGTGGTATTTATTAAAAGTTGGATGACTTTTCACATAAATTTGTTCTATGCAAAATATTAGTGGGTTTGTGGTACTTTTGCAAATAGTGTCATAGTGATTGCAATTAAATTTCACTTCCCCATTTTCAATAAAAAACCTATTAAATAAATATAGTATTAAATCTTAATAGAATACATATGCGAGGAGCTTACAAGGCATATTAACTTGTCGCACTACATGGCACGTATTGTACTTAATTGATTTAATTTAATTTATAAATAAATATTGAAGAGTTGTACATTTAATTTGTTATATATATTAAATGTTATATTTATTTTAATTATACCAGTATAGATCCATCTTAAATATAGATCTAATACGAGCCGAGAGGGATCCAATTTTACATCTGCAATTTTTTTTATGAGTTGAGATTATTTAAATGTTTTGTATAATTATTTTTTTGTTTAGATTTTTTTTTGTTTTTTTACCAAAATGAACAAAATTTTAACTTTAATGAAAAATAGATATTGTTACACATAATAATGTGAGTAATAATTAATTCTAACATCTCCATAAAAACATACCAAATGAAATATTAATTCAATGAATTTTAAATTGTTAACTTTTAATTAAATTTGAAAAAAAATAATTATTAATAAACTAAAATAATTTAATTAAAACAATGACAAATAAATACAATTAAATTAACTTCAAGGTGTCAACAAGCAAATATAATTCGGTGTAAGTGTATAAGAATTTGGTTCCTGGGAATTAGTGTACCAAAAAATTTATTGTTCTGGTTTTATTTTCAATATAATTACAGTATACCAAAGAATTTATTTTCTAGTTTTATTTTTATCTCTGTTCATTCTCCAAGAATTTATTGCTCTGGTTTTATTTTCAATATAATTACCGTATACCAAAGAATTTAGTTTCTGGTTTTATTTCCATCCCTATTTATTCGACAGTCTGGTATTCTAGCACAATTCTCAGCCCCTTGGGAGGTCCTCTGCAGAAATCGTGCCCCTTTGGAGCTGCTGCGCAGATGGGTCGAAGCTACCTGAGAACAGTAGATCATTTTCCGTCTAGTTTCCTTCCATTTTCTGAGCTTAAACATCATTGACACGCGTGTGGATAAAAGGAAAGAGCTAACCAGCCTGCCATAGGGCATTAAATGCCCGTATGGAGGCCGGCTCTACCATGGATGTTCATACCCGAATCCATCGCCTCATGCCCATATCCATCGTCATGCCATCATTTATCTGGCCGGCCGTCCGCATCGCGTCATTCCTTTTCCGGGAACGCCGGACCCACCACCTCCAAGCTGGCACCGGATCATTTTTCAAACCTGCCCTCACACCAAAAGAGCCATTTTCATCATTCGCACTCCCGTTCGAAGCTGCTCTGCTATGCCTCTGCAACCCGACGAAAGGAAACACCGCCCGCGCTCATAGTTGCACCCACCTCGCAGGCAATCCCGGGCGCTCACAGTTGCACCCACCTCGCAGGCAATCCCGGGCATGAGGTAAATTAAAATTACAGTAATAATGGATGCGCTAGTTCATCAGCTTTAATTTACAATGCAGAGCCACTAGCGCAGATCAAGAATGCAGATCAACTTAATTACTTGAAAATTTACCTAAAAGAGAACCCCTTTGCTTACAGAAAGTAATCGAATGTGCTAAAAAAAAAAATTGTTTTGTGACTTGCAGTTATATATACTGCGCAAAGTTGTCATTCAAATGTCTAATAAGTATTAAAATCAGGAATCAGCTCAATATATAGCAAATGGATTTTCAATCGGATAATAATTTGCAGCTGAATTAGGTGAATTTTTCAAGCATAATGAAATTTTTACTATAAGCAAGTCTCATATATTATTGTACAATTTTCCTATTCTGAACAGAGTTTGAGACCATTACCTATTATAAACAGAGTTTAACATTGATTAATTTGAATTTTGAGCCATTTTTAATGTCTTATTGTACCATTTTCCTCTTCTAAACAGGGTTTGAAACATTGATTGATCAGAAACCTTGAACTTTTGTTTAAAAGTAAATGCATTTTCTTTATACAGGGAAAAGAGGACACTTTATTTTCCAAGATAATGTTTTTCTTAGTTTTTAATAGAAAGTTGCTTACTCATTTCAATGCTTTTTAATATTCAGTTATTTAATCATTGCAATCTAAAGGAAAATGTTAAGGCAAGTTAACCAAGTGTATGGTTGATGAATCTTACCCATGTTTTGAACTGTGTCAATGCAGCGAGGAAACTGGAGCCAAAAATTGGTTTGCAAAACAGGGGTTAGAGTTAGCAATCCCTATCAACAATATTTCAGGGGAAGTGAAAGCATAGAGCAGGTTATGATTTTGTTTCAGGACCAATATAAAATTTTATGGCTGCATATTATTTATTTTGTTCTATCTTATGAAATGCCTTTTTTCTTTGTACCAAAATTCTGGTAGAACCTGTCACATATCTGCTATTTCCCACCTGAATAGCTTGTCCAACTTGGTTCTTTATATATTCATTCTTTCTGTCAAGCTGTGGAAATAAAATAACTAAAGACTACCTTTCTTATAAATGATGTGTTTGAAAATCACCTAGATGCATAAGAGTTTACCAAAACTAGATAAAGAGCCTACTTTACATGCAGTAATGCCATGGTACACGTTTATTTTAACCGGCTCTCTAAGGCCCTCTTATAATAACAAAAAATATGTAGTGTGACCTTTGATGACCAAAGTCAAATAGATATTATATCTTATGGAGATTTAAACTGGGGAATCTATACTTACAAAGTGGAATTTCTTGATTTTGCTAAATTTGAATTATTACAAGAATCTCATGCTTCCATTTTTTCCTGCAATTCATTCATTTTAGTCCCGCTCTTATGCATTGACAATATCTATCCATTGCTTCAACCAGATGACATAACTCAATATCAACCAGCGACAGTTTGGTTGAATGTACATGTTTATATTTCTAATGTCAATATCTATTGTTTCATTTCCCAATTGTGGAGTTTTGTTTTCATCATCTTGGATACTTACATTTTTCTTGATACGTATCAGTACTCTGTTTTTTTTAAAACCAGAACTTAATCATGTCCTCTTCTGTGATATATGTATCTAAATCATTTACTTTGAACAACATTTCTTCCACTGAGATTTGGTTTTTACAAGCCATTGTACAAAAATTTAGAAAAACAAAGACAAAGCTAATATTGTTGCTTCTTGGCAAAGATGATGTAGATCCATCAACAAATGCAACATATGGTTCCCTCGTAAAAAGCTTAGCATTTGTGAGGAAATTTGTTGTTGGAATCATGGTTCCAAAGGACTACATTTGCTCGGTCGATACAAACTTGTGTTTAGAAGCACTTACAATTATTCTACAAGATGCACACTCTGCAGGGCTGGAAATATTTGCTGCTAATTTTGCCAAATTACAGCTATGACCCAGTAAGGGAATATCTTCAGTTTGTGGACAACAAGAATTTCACATTTAATGGCATCCTAACCGATTCCTCTGTAACAACATCAGAGGCTATAGGTATGAATTTCTTTCTACTTAATCTCCACCAATTTTTGAAATTCCTTATCCATGCCCACTTGGCCAAAGAGGTATTAGTTTATTTCTTTAAACTTGCAGACAATGCAAACATCAATCATCATAATAGTTATATCAGTGCAATATTTAGCAGCCTGTGTCCAAGCCTTTTTTTTATGGTGCCAATCCATTTCCGCCATCAAAACAACGATTTAAACACTCCCACGGATTTCGCCAAAATTTTCTCACAAGATTTTGTCCAGAAATTCATGGTGTGGACAAAATTTTGGGATCATGAGACAACACCCAAAAGTTTTGAATTGCAAATTCTAGGAACATCTAGGGTGGACAGCAGCAAAGTCAAACATTTTATGTTTTGTACTGCAGATTCTTCGAACATCCAAGATGGGCAGCAACCAAGCTAAACAATTTATGTTTTGGATTGCAGATCCTGCTAGCACACATGATTTGACTTCATAGATTGGAAACATTTAGCACACATGATTTGACTTCCTGGATATTGCCTCTTGTTGATGGTGATCTGGATAAGCATAGGAGTGTTCTCTCTATTTGGAACCCTCCACCCAATGCAATCCCTCTTTCAAGATGTGAGCCATAGCTCTGGAAAACACTAACAGTGAACTGCAATTGGAATCGCTGGATATAGCAATGTTTTTGAAAATGTAACAGGAAAAACCATTTTCTAGGGTTTCTTTAGTCAATCTTACTAAAGGATGATATTTTGAAGTCCTTAGGATCCTTGATAGCATGACAAGGTTTGTCTTAAATGATTCATTTCTTCTTGTCATGCTACATCCTCATTTTCATGAGCATGCATGCATTATTAACTCTTTATGCCCAAAGTCTTATCACTGATATTTGCTTTTCTGTTATTTTTCAAGGATGTGCATTCAAACTTGAGGTAGCATAAAAATAATCAATTTCAGTCATGATATTTTGTCATATTAAAGTATTCTAACATGAATCTATTTTGTTGTTGTCACTATGCAGTGCTTCTAAGCTCACGAATGGTGGAAAAGTGGACATTGTGCATTGAAGTATCATTCCGCCCAAATCCGAGACGAGCATCTTTAAAATTTTTCCTTCATAATGGGGCAAAAAATCATGTGATTTATAGAATATGGGAAGTGCAGGGAAAGACAACCAATAACGAAGCATACTACATTACACTTGTTGCGGGGTTAAAAGAGGAAAAACACAATGGGGTGAATAACATAACAGTGCTGAAAAACTCAGATTTAATCTGTAATCACATGGAAGGCATCTACAATGTTCGCGCAGACAATTTGAAGCCCCTCTACAGAGAGGCAAAAATCTGGAGTGCTCGATTTAATTCTTTTACGATAAAGCACCTTGCGGAGATCCATAAAATGTCTATTGATCTAATGGTTGGAGCAATCTCAAGTGTAGATGCAGGTGCCAGAGATGATTCAGGATCATCGTTCATTCCACTGGAAAACATTGATCATCATCAGTATAGGTCTCGACTATGTGCATACACCATGGTTGTCATTTTTCTAGGGATTCTCATACCGTGGTTCTTTCAATAAAGAACTCGTTAATGTACTTTTTTTTCGTTTTGTAATATCATTCACCTTAGATGTCCAATCATGTTATAACTGAATTCATGTGTCCAATTATGTACATTATATTTGAGGTGAACTAATTATTCTTAACCTACTAATGGTTCAGCGAAGATTATTGTAGCTCTGTTTGAATTTAATTTTACTTTCAAGTTTCAGATGCTACCTCTTTAATACAGTGTTGATTTCCACCTGGATGGATGCCATGGGAATAAATGAAAGTAACAAAATAGGGTTATTTACATTTGGTTTGTTGGTTTTCACAACATTTAAGAAGTATAAGTCATTTCTGATGCAAACCCTAGCTATATCCATATCTATATGATGACAAGCCGAAAATAGTTGATGCGTGATCTAATGTGAGATGAAGAATTTCATACCATGAAACCCTCCTAGGAACATTGATGCATAATAATGACAAACTCTAACCTAGTATGAAGTGAATTTTCTTAGGTACATGGTTTGCCCTAGAATGATGCAATGTACGCATATATCAATGAAGCCCTACATGCCCATGATGCCTTTGAAGATGCCATAATCTTAATAAATAAAGAACACAAGTGAAGAAACACTCATCTTTCAAAATTGCCTAAAAGATTAAAAATATGGAGTCCCTAAACTTTGTCAAAATCATAATGATAAATTCTGCTTCAAAAAGCTTAATCCCGCATTTTCTTGACATTTGTTTTTCTTGACATGTCCCTTGTTCGTCACACCCACACTAATCTTCCAACTAGGACACCTTTCTTACAAGCACAAGAAATGCTCTAGAGTCTAGTGTCCCATGTTTCCAGCACCGGAACCAAAAACTAAGGCTTTGGAATTTGCAAGAATGACACCAACAATAACAAATAGAAAGTTAAAGCGTAATGCCCCATAATATTGGCCATCTCGTTACCACATGTCTAATTCAGCTAATGGCCATAGCTCATCATCTAATCAAGAACACTCACTATTGACTTTACACCAGAATCAACGGTGATGTGCGACCATAAAAAGTATGCCATAAACCATAACAGGGAAGTACATCATCACCATCCATATTCATCGAAGTGTAACGAAGAAAGATGTAACAAAATACCATGCTTATTAACATATACACAACAACTACAAGAATCCTGATGGAACAGAGTAGGTTATCAAACATTTAGAACAATGCTCCATTCAGTATGCACACAATATGGCAAGAACCCTTCAATAGCATGCCAAAACTAATCAATGTTACCACTTGTAACAACCCAAAACTAGCAACAACCCTAAACTGTTCAGAGCTCAAGTACTTGTACACCACTACCTGCTCAATGGCAATTTAGGTAACCTTTTGTTGTGCTCTACAACAACCCCCCCATTTCATATGTTTTTACTTATAAACATTAACGTATGAAATGGGTCCATTTAAAATTTGATTTGGTATCAATGCTATTATAATCCGAAAAAGTCCAAAAAAATGAATAAATGCACTTTATAAAACTTTCTGGGCAAACCCTTAAAAGAAATCATATAATGATTTGTCATTGCGATAAAGCGATCGCAAGATCGCATATCGCAATGACACATGAATTATAATTAGGCACCCCAAAGTTTTCCGCCGATGCGCATTCGGCGAATTCGGCAATCGGCGATATTCCATGTACATGTTATAATGCCCCATGCCAATAGTCCCGACGCGATACACATTCAGCGAATTCGGCGATCGGCGACACGCTACAACATTGGTGATGTTCCCAAAAGACTTGTCCCGATGCGATGCGCAATCGGGAATCGGGTATCACGGCAATCTCACCCAAGTCTTATTGCGCTCAAAGCTTTTCGCCGATGCGATATCGCATTCAGCGATCGGTGATATCCAATACACACCATTAAAGCACACTAATTACATCCCCGATTGCGATCCAATAAAGCGCGGTTTTCAACGAAGAGCCGTTAAGTGATGGGATGGCGCAATTCATTTGTAATAAAGGCTTGATCTCTCACGCAATCCTTCATCTACGCTCAACCACCAAAACGTCCATTGCATGCTTAAGTGAATCGTTCACCCGAATAACGATATAATGGGCATTTAAGAAATGACGTATTGAAAACGGCTAATTAATAAGATCATGTCCTAAAATCTTTTCACGGATTGTATACGCGCCCATTTTAAAAGCTAAATCCTTCAGTTACGCATCTATTCATATGTGTTGTATCACTTAAGAGTTTTTATCGCTATCTCTGTGTATTACACCCAATTGCCTCTTTGTGCAGAATTCATTCACGGAAGCTAGGCCTGAGAAGATGGGAAAGAAGTCCAAGAAGACTGCAGGTTCTTCCGCAACACCAACTGCGGGACAAGTGGCCGCAAACAAGAAGAAGGGACTAATATCCGATACCACATGCACGGGACTCACCAGAGTAACTTGGTAGAGAACTTATAACCTAATTGAAGCTGAGCAACCACAAAGGATAGTGACAGAAGCTAGTGTGGACTTACTCAAGAAGTCTGATGCGACTCTCAAAGATTTGGCCGACTCTTTCCTTCACAGGATAGCGGCCAGAGATCAAATTCTTCCTTATACTGACGTTGTGCAATGGGCGATTGAAGAAATCCCCATTTTGGACAGAACTTTTAATACAAGAGATGGGAGGATTTTCGGGTCATCCAAGCCAGAAGACCTAAGGCAAATGTATCATTTGCCTGAACCAGAGAAAATATATAACAAAGACTTCTTGGAGAAGTTTGCAAGCGAGAATGAGATCGAATCTGAACCTATCAAGGATTGGAGGCAAAACCCCAACAAGCACAAGCATGAATCCTCCGGTAAGTACTCGGTCGATTCTTTGGCTTCTCCTTATTGTTATGCGGGGATTATGATGTGTAGGCTGTGGGGATTGCATGATTCTGCCAATTTTACCATTGAAATGGTTCCTTTAATGGAGGAAACATTAAATAGTTGGATTATGGATTGGGCTACTATCCTTTCGGATAAATTAGCAGTAGTTGTTCGTGATTTTAGGTCTCAGTCTGTTGTTTCAGAAAGGAAAATGCCCACGTTCTACTATAGTGCATATATCCTAGACACTCTTTGTTTCAATTCCGAATTTCCTGTTCTCGGGTGGAGGTGGACTGCACAGGACCCTTCACCCATTCATATATATCATCAAAAATTGTGGAAGTCTTCTTATAAAGACCACCTGTATCAAATCTGTAATGGTTTCATGGTGCCCATTTACTATTCCATTTTTGATAAACCCATTTCAAAAATTTCCTATCAAGCCTCCTTTGATTTACCAGCAGTAGCAAGTTGGTTTGGAGAAGAAAATTTCACCTATATCAAAGTTTTAGGCAGCAAAGCCGACCCACATGTTCTTCCTCTTTATGTTCCAGATAAGCTGCTAGCAAGGGAGATTGCATATCAGATCATGGCTGAGAGTACTACACAGACTCTCAAATTAGAAAAGAAGAAAGGATGGCCATCTTTTCCCTTCAGATGTGGCGATTATACTCTGCATGATCTTAAACATGCAGAAAAAGAAGCCACGAAGCTCCAGTCTTTAACGTTGGCCACGATCCCAAACAGACCATACGACCCAAAAAAGACTGCTTACAATGCATTAGAGCAGGCCAAATTAACAAGGTTTGAACATCAGAAGGATATGTTTGATGACTTGTTCATTGCCGCTGAGACAATTGGTCATGTTAAAGGACTCGCTAGGATGCGATATAATGATGAGGGATTAACTGAGTTCAATAAACTCAGAGAACAGAGGTTGCAAACTCTGCCTCTGCATTTACTGGCAACATCCCCAGCAACATCATCAAGCCGACCTGTTCAAGAACAGGAGGAGCAGCAGAAGAAGCAACAGGAGGAACAGCAGAGAAAAGAACAGGCGGAAAGGCTAGAGAAAGAACAAGCCAAGAAACAGCATAGAACACAAATAGAACAAGAAGAAAGAAGGAAGGAAGAACTGGCAGATAGGCAGAAAAGGGAGCAAGAAGAACAGCAAAAGAAGGAACAGGAAGAAAAACAGAGGAGAGAAAAAGAGGAGCAGCAGAGGAAAGAGCAGGAGAAAGAGCAGCAGAAGCAAACCACCAATGTAGACACTACTATAGATCCCAATTTATTACAAGAATGGCAGCAATTTCACTCCATCATCAGTGGATTGGAATGTTCAAAAAACGGGGATAATTCTAAGACAAACGATACGCAGGATGTTACCTCTCCTCAGGTTCTAAGTGGAACCAGCGGCCCACCAAGTTCTAAAGAAGTTGAAGTTATTCCAAAAGACCCATCTGACCAAATTATTCTACAGATAGAAGATATTTCGCCATTGGATGTTTTCTACAGCCCAAGACACAGGGCAGTTGTAAAGTGGTCAAGGAAGAGACGAAGGATTGATCAACCTTCTATCTTCCCCGAACAAACGGTCACGGGTAATGTAGTATGGAAGGAGGAATTGGATCCCTCCGATGACTTAACAAAGCTATCTCAGTATGCAGGCGCTTATTCGGCGGCAACAATTGACAAAGCATCGGAGGTGAGCCTTCTATTGAAGAATAAGGACCAAGAAATCCTTGCATTACAGGCAGAATTGATTGAAACAAGGCAAAAAGCAGCACAAGCCGAAGAACAGTTGCTGGCGCAACAGCAAGAGAACAATCAGTTGACTTAGCAATTGTAAGCGGAAAGGCAAAGGATCGATCAGGGTGCAATCCAGAAACAAAAAGAATTGTCGGAGGCGTTGGAGAATTTGAGAGTGGCGAATGAGCAAATGATAAAGACCAAAGACGAGCAGATCGCTCAAATGTCATCGCAGCTGGAAAAGATGAAGGGTGAATCGCAGGTAAAAGAGTTTAAAACAGAGGCATTATTGATAAACAATGCATTGATAGCTCAGGTCAGACTCTTATGTCAACATATGGATCAGGCTGAGTCCCTATGTGAGCTAACTACAGCGATAAATCAACAGGTAGAAAAGGCCAGGATTGAACTAGATCAAGCGGACGAGGCCATTACTGCATATCTTGACTGGAAAGATACTGATTTGGGAAAAGAAGCAAAATTGCCCAGGATTAATGAAACACAGAAAGATATTCTTTTCACAGAATGGCATACTCAAGTGATGAAAGCAGAAAGGGCGGCTTCAAGATGTAAAACAACCGCCAGCAATCTAGTGGATCTAGTCAATAACACTCTTTACCTGGCCAATATGATTTTTCAATGTACACCGGGAAAGATAACAACTCCAAATGCATTGGAGCTAACATGCTACCCTGAATTAGAGGAAAAAGGAAGATTAATCGCTGGAGTTAAAACCTTAACCTTAGATGCATATTGGCTCTTTTTGATCAAGCCACATACACAGAGATCTGCCCTAAAGTGCCTTACAGACGCAATCGGGTGTTTAATTCCCGATATCCAAGATGCCACCTACGCTGCACAGCTCAGTTCGCGCCTCAACAAACCTCCGGAATTTGAGCCAATGCTTGCAATTAATCAACTCAGATTCAAAGGAAAGCAGCCGACTTAATGAGTCACCCTCCCGCTCGCCAGATCGCCAGCCAAAACAAGATCAAGAGTTATTGATACCAGCTTAGTAGGATTTCTGTTTAAGTAGATATTTAAATTAGATTAGTATTTATAGACCCTTTCATTGTTTTGGAAAGGGTCGTAAAATTTTGTAACAGACTTAAAGGCTGAAGTTTGCACTACTGTGCTTCAGCCTATATTCTTTTGTGAAACTCGACCAATGGTTCTTAATTTAATGGGAAAGTTGTTTTATGCAATTGCGCACTATTGTCTGTTGTTTGGAATGCTTTCTGAGTTGAAGGAAGGACTGCGACGTAGCGATTAATATATGGGAGTGTTAAGCAGCTTACATGGTACTTTTATCTGCATATGTATTCATTCCTCTTATATGAATTGCTGTGTTATTACTTCTTGCTATTATTGAATACATGCATGCGCTATAACAACAAATCTCTATCTCAGCCCACTATTGGATGTTTTGTGATTTGCATTTCTTTTAATTATGTATGTAACAATGATATAAATGATAGTGTAGTAATTTCGTTGTTATCGCTTTGTGTAACTATTTATGCACAGCAATCTTAAACAATTTAATATCTATGTTTTAAGACAGAGTCATCTATATGCCTGTCTAAAAGCCCAGATCATCAAACGCTACACTTTAGAGATCAATAAAACCCCGGGGTAGATTATAGTTATTATATTCATGCCGATAGTTGTATTTATTCGCTTATCATTAGCATAATCTATAAGTCGCTCATCCATCCCATTTTATCCATTTTTGGGAAACTAGTCCCATTATCCCCAGTCGGAGCCACTATTCCAAACGGAAAAGGAGTTGTACTAAGGTCCGGACCGGGTGGTTTCCCCTATGTTGTTGCAGCGATTTTCGAGGCCTCAACATAATTGGCACTAGAAGGAGGGCCTCAACTGTGAATGGCACATAAGTCCAAACCTATAAGCCATTCCAAGAGTAATTCTCCCTCCGAATCCCCTCGACCTTCCCATTGGCATACTGGTTCGCCGGTATCCAAAAAAGGAGAAGGGGAATCAACTACCACTGCTCAAACCCATCATACCACAGAGCAATTAAGTCTTGAATCACCTGAAGTCCAGTCTCTAATCCATAAACTTCAGAGCTTCTCGATTTCACCACAGAAATCTGAGGTATCAGAAAGCAGTGCGACTTCGCAGTTCAATCTCACTCACCCTCTCACCAGACTTCAGAGCGAAAAACTCGGTATTGAACCCACTGAGTTTCCTTTACCCAAAAGGAAAAAGGGGAAGAAAATTACTGAAGGATCTGATAGTGAAGAGCTCTCATCCACGTCCTCCATTGCATTTTCCCCTCTGCGAGGTCAACCATCCACTCCCCCATTACAAATTGTCATTCATCAGGGATTAGAAGCCTCAATTTCCCAGTCTGTTCACTCCCCATCTTTGATCCCTTCCCATACATCTGGAATCCCAACAGTAGTATCAACCACTTTCGCTCTCACAATGGAAGATCCATGGACTAGGCCAGGCGCAGTCAACATGCCCGCACCATTGCATGACCTACCAGATGCTCCCGAAAAATGGCTGCCTAAATTTAACCCAAATGACGGGACCCAGGCTGAAGAACACATTAACAATTTTATGTTAGTAGTTGACTTAAAAGGAGTGACAGAGCAAGATGTTGTTGTAAGACTCTTCCCCTACACCTTACAAGGATCAGCAGGATCCTAGTATTTTTCCTTACCCTCTGGTTCAATTACCAGTTGGAACACATGCCAAGAGCAGTTTCTTACCAAATATGGAGATGATAGGTCCTTAGCCACTTTAATAAACGACCTCTCCAATCTGAGAATAGAGCATAGGGAACCAATAAAGGAGTTCAATGCCAGATTTAATAAACTCCTTAATAAAATCCCTACCGCTTCTAAACCAAGTGAACAAATCCGAAGCGAATGGTATATTACTGCCCTACCTGCCAACATAGCCATTTTTGTAGACAGGGCTGGGAAACCTACCTTAGCTGAAAACATGAGAGAAGCACTTGCTGTTGAAAAGCGCATCAATGCTCTAGAAAAGAAAGCTGCTTTGGAAGATAGAAAAGCTAAAAAAGTCTCATTTAAAGAGGATTCCAAGAAGAAAACCCCAAAGGACCCGTACGATATGGAAGGTTTACAAAAGGTCCTTAAAATGTTGTCTAATGAAATGGTCGAAATAAAGAAGCAGGTGGCCGAAACCTCAAACAAAAGACCATTTAGGACTTTTAAGAGAACTGAAACAAAGCCGCCCAATGTTATATCTAATGCAGATTCAGAGCAAGAAGAAGAGGAAGAGGAAACAACCTCGCAAACCGATGATGAAGAAGAAGAAGCTGAATGCCACGGAATGTGGGATTTTATACTCCCAAACTCTGATACCGAGAATGAAGAAGAAGCCTTTCCAGTTACTACAAGAAGTAAAAGTACTTCTGAACCTGCTCAGGCAACTTCAAAGAAGAGGAGCGCAGGTGCTGCCACAACAAAGGAAAAAGTTCCCCCAAAGAAGTTGCCTGTAGTAGTTCCTCTAAACCAGCCTTCAACTTCTAATTCTCCTTCAACATCCAAGACATTAGTGGTATATGATTCAATGGAATATAACATTGTTGATGACATGAAGAAAACTAAGGCAAATATAACTATGTTTGAACTTAGTAAATTAAAGCATCAACAAAAATTACTTCTTAAAGAATTGAATGTTGTTCCCTCTACTCCCCTTCCCAGTGCAAGAGCTGCCAACGATTCAGGCCAGCCTCCTGCAGGTATGGATGAAGCTACCGATTCAGTTCTAATTGGAGATAAATCGAATTCTCACACTCCACCCTTCCTGCTGACTTATGAGATTTATAATAGAAACCTACACAACTGTTTAATTGATTCAGGGGCATCATCTAATATAATGCCAGCTTCAGTTTGCTCTAAACTGAATATTGAACCCCAGAAGTCAACCATTCATATTGTACAGTTGGACAGGACCAAAGTGCAGGTTGTGGGAGAAATTAATTCTGTAACCATCAGGTTGTCTGCTGATCCCAGGATTGTACAGAGGATAGATATCCTAATTGCTGATATACCTGAGTTTTATGGTTTAATTTTGAGTAGAGATTGGTCCGAAAAACTGCACGGGTACATTTCCACAGATTGGTCACATATGTGGCTTCCCTACAAGGGAAAGCCAAATCAAATAAGGATCGATCGAGAGAAGCATATGACCCACACAGTTACTGAATTTGAGCAAGAAAACCAACCTGTGGCATTGAACAACAACATTTTGGGGAACTATTCGTCAGAATCATTCTTTGGCAACTTTGTTGCCCAACCATCTCCTTTTTCAGTCAATCATTTTACATCTCAGATTGAAATTTTTTCACAAACTGATAAGTCCAGATGTTTTAATGATGCTGAGGAAAATGTAAATATTTTTGTTAATACTCCTTTATTTTGGTCTTTATATTTTGATGGCTCTAAGTCCAGCGAAGGCTCAGGAGCAGGTTGCATTTTGGTTAGTCCGCAAGGAGAAAAGACAATGTTGTCTTGTAGGTTAGAATTTGAGTGCACTAATAACACAGCCGAATATGAAGCTTTAGTTCAGGGATTATATAAAGCAATCGGCCTTGAAGTGCAATATCTAAAAGTATTCGGCGATTCGGAAATCATTGTCAAACAGGTGAGGAATGCAATTCATTGTCTTTCAAGTCACCTCAAGCATTATCAATCGCTAGTACAGGATCTTACATCACACTTTTCAGCATTTAACATTTCTTCCATTCCTAGGTCACAAAATTCGGCAGCCCACCTACTAGCCAATGTAGCTTCTAAGCTTCTACCTTCTGAAGACTACAGCCTTGATAGATTTTTTGTAGAATTACTTTTTAGGCTTTCAATTCCTGACAATGTCACTAATTGGAGAGTATTTAACCATGACGAAGATATCTTGCAGTTTCTAACTTCGGAAAAATCCTATGACAATCAAGTTATTGAGGAAGATGATCATGATCTACAGATGAAACAAACGCCTCAAGAAAATTCAATTCCTAAACCAGTGGTGAAGCTTGAAGACCTTTATGATATCAAAGACAGGTTTAAACCTGTAATTAATGCAAAGCTTCAAAGTTCTACCCTTAGGTTTGAATCAATAAATCTAGGTACTGACCATGCTCCTCAAAACATCAATTTAGGATTAGGACTTTCCCAGGAAGAAAATGAAGCATTTATTAAACTGTTAATAAAAAACAAACAAGTCTTTGCTTGGAAGTATGATGATTTAAAGACGTATGATAAATCTATTATCCAGCATACCATTCCCATGCTTCCTGATTAGAAACCGATTCAGCAAAAATTAAGAAAAATACATCCAAATTTGGAGAGCCAGATAAAGTCAGAGCTTAATAAGCTCTTGAAAGCCAAGATTATTTTTCCGGTCCGACATTCAAACTCGGTCTCTAATATGGTGCCAGTCAGAAAGAAAAATGGCGATATTCGAATCTGTATTGATTTCAGGAACCTGAACAAAGCGAGCTTGAAAGATAACTTCCCATTACCGACTATGGAGCAAATCCTCCAATCAGTAGCAGGCTCTGAATTGATGTCCTTTCTTGATGGATTCTCAGGATATAACCAAGTTCTGGTTCATCCTGATGACCAACTTAAAACCACATTCAGAACAAAATGGGGAACATATGCATATCAGAAAATGCCTTTTGGACTCATAAATGCAGGAGCGACATTCCAGAGAGCCATGGATATAGCCTTTAAAGGGTTGATTAATTGATCAGTAGTCATCTATCTAGACGATATTACTGTATATTCTAAGAAGAGATATAATCATTTGCATGACTTAAATCAAATCTTTCAGCGATGCAAAAGATATGGTATTTCTCTGAACCCAAAGAAGTCTTTCTTTGCTCTTGATCAAGGAAAACTCTTAGGCTTTATAGTATCCAAAGATGGCATTTATATTGATCCTGATCGGATCAAGGAAATTTCTGAAATCCCTTTCCCACACAATAAAAAGTCGATGCAGTCATTTTTAGGCCAGATTAATTTTGTTAAACGATTTGTTCCAGATTTTTCTCAAATTGTATTACCACTTCAAACAATGATCAAGAAGAATTCAGTCTTCAAGTGGGGATCAGAAGAAAAGCAAGCTTTTGATGTTATCAAGCAATCAATAATCAATGCCCCAGCCTTGAATACTCCAAATTTTTCTAAACATTTTACATTGTATACCATTGCGTCCGATGTATCTTATGCTGCAGTTCTCACGCAGCCAAATGCTCACAATTTAGAGGCACCAATATCATTCTTCAGTTCAAATCTTCAGGGTGCCGAATTAAATTATTCCGATGTAGAAAAACAAGCCTTTGTTGTATTCAAAGCGGTCAAACATTATCGACCCTTTCTTTTAAAAACCCATACAAAAATAATAGTTCCTTTCCCGGCAGTTAGGCAACTATTAATCCAGAAAGAGCTGGGTGAAAAAAGGGCAAATTGGGTCACAGCGCTTCAAGAATATGACCTAGAAATTAAGCCAGCAAAGATTGTTAGGGGCCAAGGTTTTTGCAGGATATTGGCAGGAGCATCCAACATTCCAGAATCAAGCGATGCAGATCAAGCTCAAGAAATTAATCAGATAAGTGTTATTGATTCTGAATCTCAATATGCCGATTTAATCTTTTATTTAAAGAATGGTTATGCACCTCCGAATTTGTCTTACAAAAACAAAAGGGCCATTAGATTAAAAGCAAATAATTTTACCATCATTGATGACGTGCTTTTTAGACAGAATTACGATTCTATCTTGTTAAGATGCCTTGAAAAACCTGAAGCCCAAAAGGTTTTGCAGGAGTTACATGACGGACCAGCAGGAGGACATTTCGGAGCTGACACAACAGCTCACAAAATTATTCGTGCTGGTTACTATTGGCCTACTTTGTTTAAAGATGCTCACGAGTACGTAAGGAAATGTCTAAATTGTCAAACTGCTAGCGAAAGACAACGTAAATCAGCTTTCCCCTTGCAACCAATCAACATTGAACAGCCATTTGAGCAATGGGGATTGGATATCATTGGGGAGATTACTCCAGCATCTTCCAAACAGCATAAGTATATCCTTACTGCTACCGATTACTTCACAAAGTGGGTTGAGGCAATCCCTTTAAAGACAGCAAACTCTGAAGCAATCATTGAATTCATAGATCAATTCATCATTACCAGGTTTGGTGTCCCAAATGCTCTTGTTTTTGATAATGCATCTTACTTTTCAGGCAATGCTATGTTTGATTTCGCTATTAAAAGAGGATTTAAGTTAAAATACTCTGCTAATTATTATCCCCAAGGAAATGGTTTAGCAGAATATACTAATAATAATCTGATTAAAATTATTAAGCGAACTATCGAACAAAATCACAGGAATTGGCACAAATCCTTAGTGTTCGCACTATGGGCTCATAGGATAACACATAAAGCTTCTATTGGAACTTCTGCATTTAATCTTGTTTATGGGAAAGAAGCAATCTTGCCCACAAACCTTATTCTTCCTTCTTTAGCCCTAGTGCAATTCATTGAAGAAACTCCTTCCTCTTCTATTCAGTTTAGACATGACCAGATTCTAAAATTAGAAGAGGAAAGAGAAAAAGCCAAGGTTACTCATGCCAAACACCAGCAAGTCATCAAAGCAGCTTTTGATTCAGCCTCATCCGGTTCAAAGCAGTTCCAAGTCGGTGATTTAGTTCTGAAATGGGACAAAGCCCATGAGGACAAGGGTAAACACTCCAAGTTCCAGAAGTTGTGGCTTGGACCATTTCAGATCTGTGAGAAGATAGGCCATTCAACCTTTATATTGCAAGATTTAGCAGGTTCGAGAGATTCTCTCCCTGTTAATGGCCTTGTCTTGAAGAAATTCTTTCACTGAGGAGGTAACCCCTTCTCCTTTCATTTCAGTAGGATTTTAATAGTTTGTAGGATTTTAAGAAATAAGGTTGTGAGATGTCTTCCATTGACCTTTTGCTGTATTTAAAAAGTTGTCCCACAGAATGAATATGAACATTTGCTTTTAAAATGATAGAATTTTTAACCAAAAAGGATAATTTCTAAGAAATTAGATGTCTTTGTATTCTGAAATCACAATTCAAATTTTTGTCAACTCCTCTCAAATCACAGAAATATTGTAAATCATTTTTTGTTTTTCAAATTGGTCTCTAAAGGTTATCCATACTAAGATAGGAATCAATCCAATCTCAGCATCTTCAACTCTTACTCTGTCATCCATTACTCTTAAGAAGAAGATTGTTCACCCCATTCACTAAAGTTTATGATTTTTCAGAGTGTAATTCTAAAATATAAGATATTTAAGATAAGAGGTCTTATTACAAGCCTGCTTACCACGTTCATCGAGAAACAGTTTATCTGACATTACCAATACTGCAAACCAAAACAGGGTAATGGCTTGAAATTTCAAGACAAGGGGTCTCATCACGAGCCAGCTTGTTCAGCTAAGCTACTATTAGTGAGTGGCATTGTCAAACAGCTGGCCACCAAACCAGGACAATGGCTTTTTATCTTATCATTGACAAAGAAGAAAAAGGAAATGAAATACAAAATATGTAAAAAATATTTTGAATTCATTATGTTAATCAAACTCTTAATTGGATGGGACAGTGGACAATCACATGGTTAAAAGGTATCCCTGTCGAAATTATAGATGTTTGCTGGCAGCAGAGGCTCTACCTGTGACAGATGAGTTTACTATAAAAGGCTGATTTGGAAAGGTATTCTATTTTATCATTACAAACCAATAAAGGCCGATTTCGAAGCTTAGAATGTTTTTATTTTCATAAGAAAGAGGGAGTCAACAAAATAGTTTCATTTTTCTCAGAATATATTGAAATCTAGTTATATTAGAAATTTCCCCATTGATTGAAACTTTATTTTTTGAAAATGCTTAAGTGTTTCTATTTTTGAAAGAGATAACTGGTTCTTCCAGCGAATCGCCAATTGTTGTGCTCTACAACAACCCCCCCATTTCATATGTTTTTACTTATAAACATTAACGTATGAAATGGGTCCCTTTAAAATTTGATTTGGTATCAATGCTATTATAATCCGAAAAAGTCCAAAAAAATGAATAAATGCACTTTATAAAACTTTCTGGGCAAACCCTTAAAAGAAATCATATAATGATTTGTTATTGCGATAAATCGATCGCAAGATCGCATATCGCAATGACACATGAATTATAATTAGGCACCCCAAAGTTTTCCGCCGATGCGCATTCGGCGAATTCGGCGATCGGCGATATTCCATGTACATGTTATAATGCCCCATGCCAATAGTCCCGACGCGATACACATTCGGCGAATTCGGCGATCGGCGACACGCTACAACATTGGTGATGTTCCCAAAGACTTGTCCCGATGCGATGCGCAATCGGGAATCGGGTATCACGGCAATCTCACCCAAGTCTTATTGCGCTCAAAGCTTTTTTGCCGATGCGATATCGCATTCGGCGATCGGTGATATCCAATACACACCATTAAAGCACACTAATTACATCCCCGATTGCGATCCGATAAAGCGCGGTTTTCAACGAAGAGCCGTTAAGTGATGGGATGGCGCAATTCATTTGTAATAAAGGCTTGATCTCTCACGCAATCCTTCATCTACGCTCAACCACAAAAACGTCCATTGCATGCTTAAGTGAATCGTTCACCCAAATAACGATATAATGGGCATTTAAGAAATGACGGATTGAAAACGGCTAATTAATAAGATCATGTCCTAAAATCTTTTCACGGATTGTATATGCGCCCATTTTAAAAGCTAAATCCTTCAGTTACGCATCTATTCATATGTGCTGTATCACTTAAGAGTTTTTATCGCTATCTCTGTGTATTACGCCCAATTGCCTCTTTGTGCAGAATTCATTCACGGAAGCTAGGCCTGAGAAGATGGGAAAGAAGTCCAAGAAGACTGCAGGTTCTTCCGCAACACCAACTGCGGGACAAGCGGCCGCAAACAAGAAGAAGGGACTAATATCCGATACCACATGCACGGGACTCACCAGAGTAACTTGGCAGGGCACTTATAACCTAATTGAAGCTGAGCAACCACAAAGGATAGTGACAGAAGCTAGTGTGGACTTACTCAAGAAGTCTGATGCGACTCTCAAAGATTTGGCCGACTCTTTCCTTCACAGGATAGCGGCCAGAGATCAAATTCTTCCTTATACTGACGTTGTGCGATGGGCGATTGAAGAAATCCCCATTTTGGACAGAACTTTTAATACAAGAGATGGGAGGATTTTCGGGTCATTCAAGCCAGAAGACCTAAGGCAAATGTATCATTTGCCTGAACCAGAGAAAATATATAACAAAGACTTCTTGGAGAAGTTCGCAAGCGAGAATGAGATCGAATCTGAACCTATCAAGGATTGGAGGCAAAACCCCAACAAGCACAAGCATGAATCCTCCGGTAAGTACTCGGTCGATTCTTTGGCTTCTCCTTATTGTTATGTGGGGATTATGATGTGTAGGCTGTGGGGATTGCATGATTCTGCCAATTTTACCATTGAAATGGTTCCTTTAATGGAGGCAGCAGTAAATAGTTGGATTATGGATTGGGCTACTATCCTTTCGGATAAATTAGCAGTAGTTGTTCGTGATTTTAGGTCTCAGTCTGTTGTTTCAGAAAGGAAAATGCCCCCGTTCTACTATAGTGCATATATCCTAGACACTCTTTGTTTCAATTCCGAATTTCCTGTTCTCGGGTGGAGGTGGACTGCACAGGACCCTTCACCCATTCATATATATCATCAAAAATTGTGGAAGTCTTCTTATAAAGACCACCTGTATCAAATCTGTAATGGTTTCATGGTGCCCATTTACTATTCCATTTTTGATAAACCCATTTCAAAAATTTCCTATCAAGCCTCCTTTGATTTGCCAGCAGTAGCAAGTTGGTTTGGAGAAGAAAATTTCACCTATATCAGTGTTTTCGGCAGCAAAGCCGACCCACATGTTCTTCCTCTTTATGTTCCAGATAAGCTGCTAGCAAGGGAGATTGCATATCAGATCATGGTTGAGAGTACTACACAGACTCTCAAAATAGAAAAGAAGAAAGGATGGCCATCTTTTCCCTTCAGATGTGGCGATTATACTCTGCATGATCTTAAACATGTAGAAAAAGAAGCCACGAAGCTCCAGTCTTTAACGTTGGCCACGATCCCAAACAGACCATACGACCCAAAAAAGACTGCTTACAATGCATTAGAGCAGGCCAAATTAACAAGGTTTGAACATCAGAAGGATATGTTTGATGACTTGTTCATTGCCGCTGAGACAATTGGTCATGTTAAAGGACTCGCTAGGATGCGATATAATGATGAGGGATTAACTGAGTTCAATAAACTCAGAGAACAGAGGTTGCAAACTCTGCCTCTGCATTTACTGGCAACATCCCCAACAACATCATCAAGCCGACCTGTTCAAGAACAGGAGGAGCAGCAGAAGAAGCAACAGGAGGAACAACAGAGAAAAGAACAGGCAAAAAGGCTAGAGAAAGAACAAGCCGAGAAACAGCATAGAACACAAATAGAACAAGAAGAAAGAAGGAAGGAAGAACTGGCAGATAGGCAGAAAAGGGAGCAAGAAGAACAACAAAAGAAGGAACAGGAAGAAAAACAGAGGAGAGAAAAAGAGGAGCAGCAGAGGAAAGAGCAGGAGAAAGAGCAGCAGAAGAAAACCACCAATGTAGACACTACTATAGATCCAAATTTATTACAAGAATGGCAGCAATTTCACTCCATCATCAGTGGATTGGAATGTTCAAAAAACGGGGATAATTCTAAGACAAACGATACGCAGGATGTTACCTCTCCTCAGGTTCTAAGTGGAACCAGCGGCCCACCAAGTTCTAAAGAAGTTGAAGTTATTCCAAAAGACCCCTCTGACCAAATTATTCTACAGATAGAAGATATTCCGCCATTGGATGTTTTCTACAGCCCAAGACACAGGGCAGTTGTAAAGCGGTCAAGGAAGAGACGAAGGATTGATCAACCTTCTATCTTCCCCGAACAAACCGTCACGGGTAATGTAGTATGGAAGGAGGAATTGGATCCCTTCGATGACTTAACAAAGCTATCTCAGTATGCAGGCGCTTATTCGGCGGCAACAATTGACAAAGCATCAGAGGTGAGCCTTCTATTGAAGAATAAGGACCAAGAAATCCTTGCGTTACAGGCAGAATTGATTGAAACAAGGCAAAAAGCAGCACAAGCCGAAGAATAGTTGATGGCGCAACAGCAAGAGAACAATCAGTTGACTCAGCAATTGCAAGCAGAAAGGCAAAGGATCGATCAGGGTGCAATCCAGAAACAAAAAGAATTGTCGGAGGCGTTGGAGAATTTGAGAGTGGCGAATGAGCAAATGATAAAGACCAAAGACGAGCAGATCGCTCAAATGTCATCGCAGCTGGAAAAGATGAAGGGTGCATCGCAGGTAAAAGAGTTTAAAACAGAGGCATTATTGATAAACAATGCGTTGATAGCTCAGGTCAGACTCTTATGTCAACAGATGGATCAGGCTGAGTCCCTATGTGAGCTAACTATAGCGATAAATCAACAGGTAGAAAAGGCCAGGACTGAACTAGATCAAGCGGACGAGGCCATTACTGCATATCTTGACTGGCAAGATACTGATTTGGGAAAAGCAGCAAAATTGCCCAGGATTAATGAAACACAGAAAGATATTCTTTTCACAGAATGGCATACTCAAGTGATGAAAGCAGAAAGGGCGGCTTCAAGATGTAAAACAACCGCCAGCAATCTAGTGGATCTAGTCAATAACACTCTTTACCTGGCCAATATGATTTCTCAATGTACACCGGGAAAGATAACAACTCCAAATGCATTGGAGCTAACATGCTACCCTGAATTAGAGGAAAAAGGAAGATTAATCACTGGAGTTAAAACCTTATCCTTAGATGCATATTGGCTCTTTTTGATCAAGCCACATACACAGAGATCTGCCCTAAAGTGCCTTACAGACGCAATCGGGTGTTTAATTCCCGATATCCAAGATGCCACCTACGCTGCACAGCTCAGTTTGCGCCTCAACAAACCTCCGGAAGTTGAGCCAATGCTTGCAATTAATCAACTCAGATTCAAAGGAAAGCAGTCGACTTAATGAGTCACCCTCCCGCTCGCCAGATTGCCAGCCAAAATAGGATCAAGAGTTATTGATACCAGCTTAGTAGGATTTCTGTTTAAGTAGATATTTAAATTAGATTAGTATTTATAGACCCTTTCATTGTTTTGGAAAGGGTCGTAAAATTTTGTAACAGACTTAAAGGCTGAAGTTTGCACGACTGTGCTTCAGCCTATATTCTTTTGTGAAACTCGACCAATGGTTCTTAATTTAATGGGAAAGTTGTTTTATGCAATTGCGCACTATTGTCTGTTGTTTGGAATGCTTTCTGAGTTGAAGGAAGGACTGCGACGTAGCGATTAATATATGGGAGTGTTAAGCAACTTACATGGTACTTTTATCTGCATCTGTATTCATTCCTCTTATATGAATTGTTGTGTTATTACTTCTTGCTATTATTGAATACATGCATGCGCTATAACAACAAATCTCTATCTCAGCCCACTATTGGATGTTTTGTGATTTGCATTTCTTTTAATTATGTATGTAACAATGATATAAATGATAGTGTAGTAATTTCGTTGTTATCGTTTTGTGTAACTATTTATGCACAGCAATCTTGAACAATTTAATATCTATGTTTTAAGACAGAGTCATCTATATGCCTGTCTAAAAGCCCAGATCATCAAATGCTACACTTTAGAGATCAATAAAACCCCGGGGTAGATTATATTTATTATATTCATGCCGATAGTTGTATTTATTCGCTTATCATTAGCATAATCTATAAGTTGCTCATCCATCCCATTTTATCCATTTTTGGGAAACTGGTCCCATTATCCCCAGTCGGAGCCACTATTCCAAACGGAAAAGGAGCTGTACTAAGGTCCGGACTGGGTGGTTTCCCCTATGTTGTTGCAGTGATTTTCGAGGCCTCAACACCTTTACAGCATTCCGTTACCCTGATGTACATGCATCTTTCACATCCAAACTAGTAAGTAAAGCAGAGTCGTTTCCAAAGAAACGTTACAATGAGTTCGAAGCTCTCTTAAAACTTCCAAGTTTAAAACGAATATCACTTTACATTTGACCAAGTCAAATAATATATCTAAAATGGGGATTAATAACTCACCAGCCAAGTTAAATAATATATCTAAAAGGAGGATTACTCGCTGTACCATATAATTCATCTTTAGATCCTATGTAATGCATAAAGAGGTGGAATACTATGTTATGGAGCCCATGTACTATTATCACAAGCATCACTTTCACTTATATCAAGGTGTCAAGGTTATTTCTATATTATATGTTAATTAGAGTCTAGCAGTGAGCAGCTTGATTAATTCATATATCCTGAAGCCTTATGAATAATTGTATAGCTATGTTTTTGTAGATATGTAAATTGGTTGTGTGAATGGTCTAGAGATGGCCTGTGCTCATGGTTTTTTGGAGCCAAGGCTAGTTTACATATGACATCACTATGTTTTCACAATCATAACAGATTATATCAGTTCATTTACTAAATGAACTAAATTATGGTGCATCTAGAAACCAGATTAGTGTGATATTAGAAATTGTATTCATTAGATTTTAAATCCAGAATGTTTCAGTGTAATGCCTTCTGGACCTATTTTCACAATCATAACAGATTAAATCAGTTCATTTACTAAATGAATTAAATTATGGTGCACACAGAGACCAGATTAGTATGATATTAGAGCTTTTGTTCATTAGATTTAAATCCAGTGTAATGCCTTCTGCACCCTCTTTGGTATATGGGTTGTTATCTATGTAATGTCCATAATAATTGCAACTTTTACAATAATACTGTCTTTCCTACTCCTCACTCATTGAAGAACAAGGATCCATTAAGCTGCCAATATCCTCCATATACAAGATAACCACTTAGCTGTATAGCTAGTTACACATATCAAACTAGTAAGTAAAGCAGAGTTGTTTTCAAAGAAACGTTACAATGAGTTCGAAGCTCTCTTAAAACTTCCAAGTTTAAAATGAATATCACTTTACATTTGACCAAGTCAAATAATATATCTAAAATGGGGATTAATAACTCACCGACCAAGTCAAATAATATATCTAAAAGGAGGATTACTCATTGTACCATATAATTCATCTTTGGATCCTGTGTAATGCATAAAGAGGTGGAATGCTATGTTATGGAGCCCATGTACTATTATCACAAGCATCACTTTCATTTATATCAAGGTTTCAAGGTTATTTCTATATTATATGTTAATTAGAGTGTAGCAGTGAGCAGCGTGATTAATTCATATATCCTGAAGCCTTATGAATAATTGTATAGCTATGTTTCTATAGAGATGTAAAATTGGTTGTGTGAATGGCCTAGAGATGGCCTGTGCACATGGTTTTTTGGAGCCAAGGCTAGTTTACATATGACATCACTATGTTTTCACAATCATAACAGATTATACCAGTTCATTTACTAAATGAACTAAATTATGGTGCATCCAGAAACCAGATTAGTGTGATATTAGAAATTTTATTCATTAGATTTTAAATCCAGAATGTTTCAGTGTAATGCCTTCTGGACCTATTTTCACAATCATAACAGATTAAATCAGTTCATTTACTAAATTAATTAAATTATGGTGCACCCAGGGACCAGATTAGTATGATATTAGAGCTTTTGTTCATTAGATTTAAATCCAGTGTAATGCCTTCTGCACCCTCTTTGGTATATGGGTTGTTATCTATGTAATGTCCATAATAATTGCAGCTTTTACAATAATATTGTCTTTCCTCCTCCTCACTGATTGAAGAACAAGGATCCATTAAGCTGCCAATATCCTCCATAGACAAGATAACCGCTTAGCCGTATGGCTAGTTACACAGATCAAACTTTACAAAGAAAACTCGTTGAAAAACCATGGTGCTTTACAGGCCTTATCTTCCCAAGCAAATACTAAAAGAATACAATTTTGTATAAATATAGTGAAATGTGCTACAAATCACAATGAAATTTGAAAAACTCCATCACTAACTCTGCTTTCCAAAGCAATGGGTGTCTCACTTGGAGGAGGCTCACAACACAAATAGCCATGGAACTGCTATTATAGCTCTGTTCCGAAGAATAGATAACTCTTGATACATAATATAGCCGAAAAGGTATAACAATAACCAGATCGTTCTGCAGGAAAGTGATCTAAGGTTAGACTAAACATCTGAAAACAAATCTAATATATTCTTAGTGTGAACAGGACTTTATTAGTTATGACTTCCACCTGTTGCACCTTGTCACCATCCTATACGAACCAGCTGACTCCCTGATCAGAGAATCTGTGAGATGGCTTTCCAAACAAACTTGGAAAGTCTGATTTTATTCACTTTCATGGACATCAAAAGACAACTATAACTGCAAGGAGATGATGATTCTGCCATAAAAAATTAATAATCAGCTCAAGATTGAGGTCGATTTCCATGCAAACTGCTAGGTGATGCCTGGCGATTAAGTTCCTGGAAACATGAAGCACAAAATAATTTAGAGAAATGATATTGTAGCATGTACTCTTTGCTTGAGTTTAAGTGTTGTTTGAGAATTCTAGGGGGCATCTGCAAACTTTCAAAATTTTGAGTGCATTGTTTAACTCAAAAATTCAAGAACAGAAAAATCCCAAAGCAGAAAAATATCAAGGTCAAATGTCACAATTTGGAATGAGCTTGATTAGCATACCTCTGAAAAACGCAGGTGACCAGGTTGTGTATAGGTTGACTTCACAATTTTTTCCCACAGTAAGCCAGTCTCTTCTGCTCTCACAAATTTCAATATCTTTCCAGCATAGCTCTTGAAATTAAATCCCTGCGGTCTCTAATACTATACAATGAGACCCTGTCTGTTTAATAGAGCAGCTGATCATTTCATGCCAACATCACTATGCAAGCAATCCTCAGAGGTGTTTTGTTGCAACTATAAAACCAACCAGACCTACTGAAGAATAGCCCAAAAGTCATATCATGAGGAAGCAAAGCAATAAAGCCCCATAATGAAACACTTTGAATGCACTGACCAAAAGAAATGACAAAACCATAGCAAGAAACAGGTAATGGCAATTGTTTGATTCCTCCCCTGAAAGGAAGGCTACGAAGGATTTTAGTTGCAATAACAAACATGAAATCATAAATCATCTTTCAAAGCAGCACTATCCAATCCTAGCATGGCTCAAACAATTTCCAAGGCGAGATCAGTTTCAACTGTCACTGAATTTTGGGCAGTTGGGTTATTGGCCATAACACCATTAGGATCATCTAGGTTCTTTTCATTCCAATAAATATTTTGGCATAGAAACCCAATTGATTAGAAAACTTACTTGGCATAACTGAACCACCAACCCCTCCCCATGATGATGGCAATGCTCTTCAACATAATTAAATTGCAGTCAGAGAACATGGTGTTATAAGCTAACCTAGAAGTTAGAACCACCATTCCCTATTTGATCTAATCCAAAATCTCCACATACACTAACAGTTTACAGTTCCAAGGTCATAAAAAATGCAGGGAAACCGAGCAAAAAGGGCAACTGCAAATGGGTAGAAATGGAAATGTAAACCGTAAGTCAGCAAGCATGGATCCTTGGGCCTTTTATCTGTAACTCCCAATGTTTAAGCAAGCAATATCATTATGGAGGCCTGGGAAGTGATGAAAAATGGTCAAACTGAAAAAGAATTCAAAAGAAATATGGGGAAACTCACCTTGTGGTAACTGATAACGAGATGAACTGTGGTTTGAAGAGCATTTGGAAGGCTTGTGAGGCTGTTAAGATTTTTCTTTCCTAGAAGGATTAGTTTCTCAGATATGGCATATCATTTAATGATCACCAGCTGTGGTGGTCCCCTCTTGTGAAGTTTGAGGACAAGCTGTTGTTCGAGTCTCCCTAGGTCTTAACTTTAAGGTTTTTCAAGAAAGGCATTAACTCAACCAATGAATTCTTTACCAGATGATAAAATCCCAACGTGTAGATTGCTAGCTCTAACACCCTTTGTTTGAGCCAAAATATTTGGCCTCCTAGCCATTGCCAACCAAAAAATGGACAGGCTAGGAATTGGACTAAACTCTGTCTCCAAACAAAGTATTAGATGGTATACTATTTTGCAAGAAGAGAGAGAACTTTTTGAGTATGGTCATTTTAAATTAGAGGATGCCAATAAGTTTAGAAGGGAAGTAATGGCTAAAGGGGTTTAGATTCCTTCTTCACCATATGTGAACTGTCTCCTAATGGCAGAACTAGATCTCTCTAAATAAGATGGAAGAGACAATACACCTACTATGTGGCCATGGACGACCAAGGAAAATGTTGGATGACAAAATTTGGTGAAGCAGGAATACCTCTATAACTAAGCTACATGATATGGGGAAATGGAAACCTGAATTTGAAACATAAATGTGATGGAAATGTGACCCCTCAAATTAGTAAACAGTGAAATTTTCAGTTTTAACATTATGGTTTAGAATATAGATTCATGATTTAAAAGATACCTTTTTATTTCAGATCCAAAATTCTGGTCACGCAATTTTTACTCCAAAAGTAAGAAGCAATAAGATACTTTTTTCACCCCCACTGAAATGTATTTTAGGTGTGTTTCAGCCGTGTTTTGGAGTTTTTGTACCGAAATGTGGCTGGTATGCAGGGGGTACATTTCCTGCAACATAGCTCTACAATAATTGTTTTTATCCTGCTAGGTCCATCCTTCCTTCATGAGTCATGACACATTGGACTTGAAAGACATAACATTGAGTATGCATAGATGGGTTCCAACTCCACAATTTTCAATCATTTCCAGATACCGAAGGACTGACTTTGAGCATGTCAATAATTTTCACCAATTTTCACTGAAATTCATTTTGTATTGAAGCAACATGCCAAAATAACATCTACAATAATGAAACAGCCTGATATATACGAGTTCTAATTCTGCCTTTATGTATAATACACTATACTATTATCCAAAAAGGAAAGGCAAATAACCTTTTCCTGGAGTTTGTTAGAGTTTAGCCAACATTTACACTGAGATTTTATATGCTTTGAGTTCAACAAAAAGATTTCAATAGCTCAATACGATAACTGTACAAAATTGAAATTAGATAATGTTGTACATATCCAGAAACATTTTCAACCCATCATGCACACAACATGTTCTTGGATTAGGAGAGCCCTTTATAGGGTTATGCCCATATTATATCCATGAATACTCATCATCTCGAATATTTGTAATCTCGCCATTGATTGTTGGCACTTTGATTGTTCTCTTCACCCGCTATTTCCTGTATAGAGTGCAAGCAGCGATACAATCCGACTGGTTGTACAATAGGGGGCATCACCCTAGGGTGTGGAACCGAAATGTTATGGGTTGAGGTAGGCTGCCCAATGAATGAATTTGGTGCAATTGGTGGAAACAACCAGGGGGTTCGATGATCAAACGGGAGAGGTGGACGTGGTGAATCAAATGGAAAAGGAATCAATGAACCCCCCATATTTGGATCCACATTATTCTCATGAAATAAACGAACTTGACAACTTGAAGTATTATGAGATGTGGAATCTTTAGCTGTAACAAAAAAAAAACACATTGTTATGCAATTGCATTGAAGGCAATGAAGATAATGATATTTTGAATTTCACATAAAATGATACATCAATTGATATTTCCATACCAGTATTTTGTAAAATAGAACCTTGTACCCTTCTAGATGTGTGGTCCAGATTGATTTCTTTTGTAGAAGAAATCTCCAATTGTTCATTCATGCTTCTTTTCCTTCCACGACACCGTCCAACCTTTAGAAATTGTGGTCCATCTTTTCTTGATTTCAACGTAGGAACACTTTGCTCCCTTTTTTTTGTTGGGCTCAAGAAACTATGTCGCCTCTTGGTAGTGACCTTGGATGAAGTTACAACATCAAATTTCTTATTATTGTACTCTTGGCTTACATTTTTTACCAATTGATTTAGTGCATATGCCTACTCCAAAGTTGTGGGTGTTATTTGTAATAAACCCCTCAATCTCTTATGAGTTGATGACATCACAAGTTTAATTTCCTCATCGATTGTTAGGGTGCTATCTGGCCTTACAATGGTTGAATCAGTGGAAGGAGAAGCTGGAAGGTTCATTTCAATTTCTGGGGTGATTACAAACGATTCATTTAAATCTAGTAAATATCCAGGTCTTTCTGTAATAGACCTAGATACATTAGGCAATTCATTTCCCCCTGAAACATTGCTAGTCACTACCATCTCAACTTTTAAAATATGCTTACAAATATTGCCATTTAGGGTCCATTTGCAATTACAAAAGTTTAGGTACAGCCCTTTATAGATGACATGATACCATGTATCACGAGTTGCCATAGTTTGGCTACGAACCAAATACTCACTTTCCTTGTTTCCATCAGCCATACAATCTTCATCTGGGATATTCTTTGCTTTGCACTTACTTAAATTTATTTGTTGCTCAATTTTTGAAGCTTGGACAAAACCAACTTTTTTTAGACGTTGCATGTGAATGTAATACAACTCAACCTTTTTTAATAATAGGTGCAATAGCCAATCCACCCTTCTATGGGACGCATTGTTCTTCTCACAAAGGTACCTTTGCTTTAGATACCGGTGATAAGATTTGATAGCATTATTAGTATCCTGGTTAGAATGTGGGAAGTCCCTATATGCTTTTTCCCACATATCTGGAAAAAAAACATATATTAGATGCGAAGAAACAATAGAAAATGGTCAATTACAAAATAAACTAATAAAATGCAACTTTAAGAAACTTACATAATTTGTTGTTGTTTAACCAGTTGGTTGAAAAATAATCCAAAAACACAGTTTCTTCTTTGAATTCATCAAAAAAACTTTGAATTTCATGTTGCATAGATGCATCATCTTCACACAAATGCATGATTAATCCTAGAGCACGGAAGATACGGACTTTATTTTCCTTTCCCCTGACTTTAGTTCCAACATTTTTCAACCACGCTCTACGGACATGCCATACACACAATAACAGTGTACAGTTTGTGCAAGTCCTGAAATAATATAACATTATAAGATAATATCCTTGAACATTATTGCTTTTTATCTCTTCTAAAAAGAAAAAACCGGTTCACCTTAATCCCTCGATTTCCGTTGCTGCATCATCTGTGATGACAGCTCGGACATGCCAATCTGGGTTTTCCTTTTTCCCATTTGCAAATAATTGTGACATCCATTTACAAATATTAGGAGTACCATTCCGTGATGATATTACCCATGCCACTGGAATCCCATTGTGATGATCATCAAAAGCCATTATGGTGTACAGTTGATACTGCATTACAATAAGAAAACAAGATTATAAGCATATAAGAGGACGACATTGAAATAAACTTGAATAAATGAAGTTTTGGTAAATATGTTTACCCCATATTTGTTAGTGCTAAAAGTGGAGTCCATTGATAGCATGTTGTTGTGTGAGTATTTCACCATCATTGAAAGCATCCACTTAGTTTGTATGCCTATAATCAAAGGGATGTTTTTAACAACATCTTGTTGTTGGTATAAGAAAAAGCTCTCTGGGCACTCACTAACCCAACAATCCACACTCATTAGATCATTTTCATGCTTCACATACTCCAGCCTCTTGATATTATTGTACATGTTTGACACATCCTTTCTTGTCATGAAAGAATCTCGAGGTGCCCCTATGAAGAACTCACTAGATCCATACCTTAAATCAAAGATAAAATTTTCCCAGATCATCGTAGCATTAAAACCATCACGAACCAAATCTTCAACAGTAGTTCGTATACTCTCTGTTAAATGCGGCGCAAAATTGAATTTCTTGGGCATGTCATTTGCCTCAATACCATGACAAACCACATTTTTGTCATCAATATGTCTGCATGCTGTATATATTAGAATAGCATCATTTGGTCTAAGAGCAAGTCGTCGCATAATAAAGTGACACTGACAACCAACTTTGATGCTATGACGTGGAAGATGTTTTTTGGTTGTAGATCCAGGTTCAACTACATTGCTGGATTGTACATGATTTGGACCATAGGCACACCAATATCTGGTGATCAAAAATTTACCAAAAATTAAATAAAATATTTATGCATGTTTGACATAGTGAACTTAAAATCAAAATTATATATATATATATATATATATAGAGAGAGAGAGAGAGAGAGAGACTCACACAACATATTCTAGATATGTTGAAGAATTTGTCCTCTTGATATCCTTCACATCTTTAATTCGTCGAGTTTTAGCAACAAATTGAGTAGGTGCACTTTCCCTCATTTGCTCTCCACTTATAAAATCCTCAAGTCGACAATATGGAATAATCACGACTTGGTCTCCATCTACTTCTGTCCATGCCAAATCTTCTGCTGAAAACTCTATCATTTCTTCTGGGTCCTCAACCTCCAACTCATTGATCAAGTCCCACTTCTTCATTCTTCAAATCCTTATACAAATGAGGGAACACGAATATTGACTAAACATATGAGCAACAGTTCATGCTATAAATATTGAACACCACTTGAAATGCAATTTTTTGTAGTGTGTACAATTTACACTCAAGACCCCACCAGATATAAACACATTTAGAGAATAATTCCCTATCTCCCGTTCAATATTTCCTACCCATGCAAAAAACAGTATTATAGACTTTCAAATGCTTCATCTTGGTATAATCAATACATTGCTAAAAGAAACATAATAACATGCAAAATCTGTTGCAAATAAAATCCAACAACTCCTTGATAAATATGGATCATGACATGGGTTTATATTCTGAAGACCCAACCCTATTACTGAAACCTCTGTCTATGTATCTCAATTTAAACAGAACCCTCAATCTCTTAGATCCAAGTCGTCTGCAAAGATTCCCCACCTCATTGTTCTTTATCCAAATCCCTGAAACAAGAACTTCTTCCACAGAAGCTACTTAGTAGATGTTGCATAGGCAATTTTCTGAGTTTTGAGTTTTACCAACATAACTGTTTGAACCCAAGGAGTAGCTGGCTGCATTCGCTAAAGTCCTATGAAAATGGGAAATGTTTTTGTTCCCAAACCCATATCTGCTACCTTTTGAAGTGTATTGCTTATGAAGGTGTCAAAATTGTCCTAACTCCACAATATTAGTATGAAAAGTTAGTGCTGCTATAAGATGATGTTATAATGTCTGATTTCACAGTGGCTTTGACTGATTGCCATTTATCCTGCAGTTCCATACCAGAGGGAAAAACAATTGGCTCCTACAACATCTCCAGTTGTGGCTATACTGAAAGGTATCCCTAGCTTGTGTTCAGAAATTATTGTTCGAAAATGCCATTTTAAAATATACTTCTAGGCAGACATGACAAGGTTTTCAAGACTGAAATATTACTGTAATGATGCATCTTTTATTATATGTTGTGTTAGTAGAGATGATGGGATTTGTTTAGGTGTTGGTGGGTGGTAGAAACAAACTTTCTGTCTTGAAATCATTTCATGCACACATCAGAAAATTGAGTCCACAACAGCAGAAATTTTAAACTGGCAATAGAGAGTGAACCACTAGGATGCATGTGTATTCCGAAAGATAGGCAAGTCAGTTACATAGATAGGCAAATTAGTTAGAGATCAATGAGGATAATATTTTGTACATCGTTGAGAACATCAATGTTGCAGGTAAATTTAGAAATACCCAAGTGAAATGTTTTCGAACTTAGGGTTTTGTTAAATTTAGAAATACCCGAGTGAAATGTTTTTGAACAGAGTTTCGTCAGCTATTTGAGCGTTGGGGTGTGCCTGAATTTATGTGGAGCGGAAACGTTAATTTCAAACAATTGATCTCTTTCCTCAATATTAGATTCTAGGACATTTCCAGAATCTGCAATTCACTTTTGACTTTCCAGTTTTTGGATATTTTTGGAATTTCCAAGGATGTTTTTGGAAATTTCCAGAATTTGCAATTCATTCCTGATTATCAAATTCTTGGATATTTTCGGAATTTCCAATGATGTCTTTGGGACATTTTATATTTGGATTGCAGATTTTTAAAATACCTGGGAATCTGGAAAGCAACTAGGTAAATCTTTGCACTTTGATGTTGAGAGACAAATTGTTTTGCTTTCCGGGTTGTTCATCCTAGATGTTTTCAGAATCTGCAATTCAAAATGTAAAGTGTTTGACTTCTCTGGGATATTTCAAGAATCTGCAATTCAAAATGTAAATTGTTTGACTTTGCTGTTGTCCATCCTAGATGTTAGCAGAATCTGCAATCCAAAACATAAATTGTTTAGCTTGGTTGCTGTCCATCTTGGATGTTCGCAGAATCTGCAGTACAAAACATAAATTGTTTGACTTTGCTGCTGTCCACCCTAGATGTTCCCAGAATTTGCAATTCAAAACTTTTGGGTGTTGTCTCATGACCCCAAAATTTTGTCCACACCATGAATTTCTGGACAAAATCTTGTGAGAAAATTTTGGGGAAATCTGTGGGAGTGTTTAAATCGTTGTTTTGATGGCGGAAATGGATTGGCACCATAAAAAAAAGGCTTGGACACAGGCTGCTAAATATTGCACTGATATAACTATTATGATGATTGATGTTTGCATTGTCTGCAAGTTTAAAGAAATAAACTAATACCTCTTTGGCCAAGTGGGCATGGATAAGGAATTTCAAAAATTGGTGGAGGTTAAGTAGAAAGAAATTCATACCTATAGCCTCTGATGTTGTTACAGAGGAATCGGTTAGGATGCCATTAAATGTGAAATTCTTGTTGTCCACAAACTGAAGATATTCCCTTACTGGGTCATAGCTATAATTTGGAAAAATTAGCAGCAAATATTTCCAGCCCTGCAGAGTGTGCATCTTGTAGAATACTTGTAGGTGCTTCTAAATACAAGTTTGTATCGACCGAGCAAATGTAGTCCTTTGGAACCATGATTCCAACAACAAATTTCCTCACAAATGCTAAGCTTTTTACGAGGGAACCATATGTTGCATTTGTTGATGGATCTACATCATCTTTGCCAAGAAGCAATAATATTAGCTTTGTCTTTGTTTTTCTAAATTTTTGTACAATGGCTTGTAAAAACCAAATCTCAGTGGAAGAAACATTGTTCAAAGTCAATGATTTAGATACATATATCACAGAAGAGGACATGATTAAGTTCTGGTTTTTAAAAAAAACAGAGTACTGATACATATCAAGAAAAATGTAAGTATCCAAGATGATGAAAACAAAACTCCACAATTGTGAAATGAAACAATAGATATTAACATTAGAAATATAAACATGTACATTCAACCAAACTGTCGCTGGTTGATATTGAGTTATGTCATTTGTTTGAAGCAATGGATAGATATTGTCAATGCATAAGAGCGGGACTAAAATGAATGAATTGCAGGAAAAAATGGAAGCATGAGATTCTTGTAATAATTCAAATTTAGCAAAATCAAGAAATTCCACTTTGTAAGTATAGATTCCCCAGTTTAAATCTCCATAAGATATAATATCTATTTGAATTTGGTCATCAAAGGTCACACTACATATTTTTTGTTATTATAAGAGGGCCTCAGAGAGCCGGTTAAAATAAACGTGTACCATGGCATTACTGCATGTAAAGTAGGCTCTTTATCTGGTTTTGGTAAACTCTTATTCATCTAGGTGATTTTCAAACACATCATTTATAAGAAAGGTAGTCTTTAGTTCTTTTATTTCCACAGTTTGACAGAAAGAATGAATATATAAAGAACCAAGTTGGACAAGCTACTCAGGTGGGAAATAGCAGATATGTGACAGGTTCTACCAGAATTTTAGTACAAAGAAAAAAGGCATTTCATAAGATAGAACAAAATAAATAATATGCAGCCATAAAATTTTATATTGGTCCTGAAACAAAATCATAACCTGCTCTATGGTTTCACTTCCCCTGAAATATTGTTGATAGGGATTGCTAACTCTAACCCCTGTTTTGCAAACCAATTTTTGGCTCCGGTTTCCTCGCTGCATTGACACAGTTCAAAACATGGGTAAGATTCATCAACCATACACTTGGTTAACTTGCCTTAACATTTTCCTTTAGATTGCAATGATTAAATAGCTGAATATTAAAAAGCATTGAAATGAGTAAGCAGCTTTCTATTAAAAACTAAGAAAAACATTATCTTGGAAAATAAAGTGTCCTCTTTTCCCTATATAAAGAAAATGCTTTTACTTTTAAACAAAAGTTCAAGGTTTCTGATCAAACAATGTTTCAAACCCTGTTTAGAAGAGGAAAATGGTACAATAAGACATTAAAAATGGCTCAAAATTTCAAATTAATGAATGTGAAACTCTGTTTATAATAGGTAATGGTCTCAAACTCTGTTCAGAATAGGAAAATTGTACAATAAGATATGAGACTTGCTTATAGTAAAACTTTCATTATGCTTGAAAAATTCACCTAATTCAGCTGCAAATTATTATCCGATTGAAAATCCATTTGCTATATATTGAGCTGATTCCTGATTTTAATACTTATTAGACATTTGAATGACAACTTTGCGCAGTATATATAACTACAAGTCACAAAACAATTTATTTTTTTATCACATTCGGTTACTTTCTGTAAGCAGAGGGGTTCTCTTTCAGGTAATTTTTCAGGTAATTAAGTTGATCTACATTCTTGATCTGCGCTAGTGGCTCTACATTGTAAATTAAAGCTGATGAACTAGCGCATCCATTGTTACTGTAATTTTAATTTACCTCATGCCTGAGATTGCCTGCGAGGTGGGTGCAACTGTGAGCGCGGGCGGTGTTTCCTCCTGTCGGGTTGCAGAGGCAGAGCAAAGCAGCTTTGAACGGGATCGCAAATGATGAAAATGGCTCTTTTGGCGCGAGGGCAGGTTTGAAAAATGATCCGGTGCCAGCTCGGGGGTGGTGGGTCCGGCGTTCCCGGAAAAGGAATGACGCGATGCGGACGGCCGGCCAGATAAACGATGGCATGACTATGGATGCAGGCATGAGCCGATGGATTCGGGTATGAACATCCATGGTAGAGTCGGCCTCCATACGGGCATTTAATGCGCTATGGCAGGCTGGTTAGCTCTTGCCTAGATAAACCAATAAAAATAAGAATAAAAAAAAGTACGCGTGGAACATTTTCCAGGTCTTTTCCTTTTAATGTGGTATACTTTTCCATTTTCTTAGCTTATACTTTTCCATTTTCTTAGCTTAAACATCATTGATACGCGTGTGGATAAAACAATAAAAATTAGTATGCGTGTGGATAAAGCAATAAAAATAAAAATAAAGAAAAGTACGCATGGAACATTTTTCATGTCTTTTCCTTTTAATGTGGTATACTTTTCACAAATAAATAATGAGAAGGTTGACAACTCCATTCAAATAAATGACTTGTGAGATTATTTAAACGTAAATTACACTCCAAAGGTCCATCTCCTTGAAAGTGCTGGAATCAATTATTAATCTTCGAAAAGTAACATGCATATTCTAATTATCTGCTTCAAAGCTAACTTATATATACAATATTTTCTTAACATATTGGTTTATTTATCACTAGCAAGTCATAAGAGCAAAATCATTGGAGTGGTGACATATTGGCTTATTTATCATTAGCAAGGTATAAGAGCAAAATTATTGGAGTGGTGAGAGATCAGGGTTAGACATTATCTATAAGACATGTATTGACGTTATCTATAAGACATGCATTTACATACTTGAGTATACTCATGCATTTGCAGATTTGGTAGCATGAGGATGCAACCCTCAAGAGAATAGAGACATTTTTAGCCATGGGAAATTTATTGTAATGAGTTGGATTTCATGATATTTAAATAGCCCATTTACTTGTAATAGTGTTTTGGCTTTTATATTTTAATGGAAATAAATAATGACTTTTCAGTCTTTTTATTTTTTGCATGTAAAATATCTAAGTTAATTTTGCAACATTTTTACTCAATCAAACTAATTGGTTTTGTAAAGTTTTATAGGTGTTTTTTTGTGAATTTTTTATGAATTGGAGTTGTTTTTTCTAACCCCAAAAGTCCATATGGCTAGAAATTTTTCCTCTTGGTTCGGTTTCAAACCAGCAAGATATGATTGTGCACAAGTATTATCTTAGCTTAGAATTGATAATGATTAATTGGATGTAATAAGAGTTGTTAAAAGTAAATGATTCATAAGATTTCACACTATTGATCATTTATCTTTTTATCCAAATGCATAACCCAAATAATAAAATCAAATTTATCCACAATTCCATATTGGTTTACGTTTTGTAAAAACTATTTCAATTTAACTTTTTTTTTATTAAATAAATTAATAAATCATAAATAATATCTAACAACATCCTTAAATTGAGATAAAATACGCCTACACCTAAGTTTAATACTAAGAGAATGGCTAACACATACCATCCATCATTACAAAAGACAAAAGTCACTTATGATCTCCCAACATTAAATATATTAAGATATAATGATGATGATGATGGTTAACATCCGCTGAGACCAAACAATGGTCTATCGGACCTAAAGAAACAAATTATTTATTTTGATTTAAGATTTCATTCCTATGCTCAAAAAGCTTGGAGAGAAGCCTCTCGAGCTCACTATAATTTTGACATTGTAAAAGGCTAGGAAGGTTAGTATTGTAACAAAGATTGTGAAACTGAGATCTAATGTGGTTGTACGCGGGGCACTCTAAGAGGAAGTGGTTTTCATCCTCGATGTTCCTGTTCTCACATATATGGCAGATCCTTTCCATCCATGGCGTTTTAGGAACTGCCCAACGACCTATTTCACTATGGAGCTCATGAGAATTCGTTCTAATCTTTGCTATATTAATTTTCTTCTTTGAGCTAGTTAAAATAGAGAGATACTTTTGATCTTCTAGGGTGGGGTTGATGACCTTCTTATATTAACTTAATTTTCTTTTAGCTGTTAAATCTTTCTCACACCACATTTTTTCTTTGAACTTAGAAGTAACAATATCTTTAATGTTATTTATGTTTTGCAATGCATCATTTTCGTTGATCTCCCAATAGTTTAACCAGGCCCTTGTGTCTTTATGCCACCCTCGATTGAGCCTTAGGTGGTTTTGGCTAGAATTTAAAGCTAGCTTAGGAAGTCTATGATCGTCTATGTTATTGATTTTGTGCTTGTACAACAGAAACCTAAGCATAGCTAGGCTAATAGGGGAAAGACCTGCTTCTATAAGGAGAATAGGATAGGGTGTATTACTTTTAATTTTCAGGTTATAAGTTATAAAACGCTTCTAGATAATGTGCAAAGTCCATGTACTACAACTATTTTAATATCTTTATAGCTAGGTAGCTCTAGATTATAATGGTGGTAAACTATAAAGTTCCCTGGGTAACTTTCCAACTATAAAAGTTCCTTGTCATTCTGGTCTTTTGCCTCTCTTTCATTTATAATTTCAACAACTCATATTTTACAATTTGATATTAAATTTTTCTCTTACTTCAACCACTCAAATCTTACAATATGATATTAAAATTTTCTCTTAGAATATAACAATATAAGCCAATGGAGTGGGGTTGCCGATGAACTAGAGAGCCTTTCTAGGTTGGATATGGCAAACTTAGTATTCACTTTTATCCATCAACAAACCCCCTTTACAAATTAAACACTATAGAGCTCTTCACTCTCAAAGTAATTTACATGAGAAAGATAATTTATATTTAATAACCATGTATTTTTAAACTCTCAAAACAATTTACATAAAAAAGAGAAAGATAATTTATTTTAATAACAAATGTGGAGTGAATGTTGCCTCCGTAAAGTTAAAAATATGTTAAAAAAAAATTGCATAAAACTTTATAATTTATATTGGTGAACTCTAAATTAATAATGGTTAACGAAGATAAATTTTATTTTTATTTTTATTACTACCACCTTGTTTAATCCATAAACATGTTCAATGATCTACACTCGTCATATATCCTTTAACGTTATGTTTCCTATCTCAAAGGAACTTTGAAACATGTAAGTAGAAATTACAAGGTCTTTACTGTCTTAGCAAATTTTTCTACACAGTTCGAACCCGAGCTCTCTTAAATGGGAACAATTTTTTTTTCACTACAACCCATAATCTTGCTTTTCTTCCTATTGAATTAGAGCTGACAAGGTTCAGAAATCTGGAAAACAATTTTGAAAAAAACTAATTATTAACCAGAGTGGCGTTGCAGGCAAAAAAAAAACTAGGAGCAATGGGTATTCATGTACTCACACATATAACTTTCGAGGTGGAAAAATAACTTGCACTGGACAAGACAAATAGACAACCTATAACGAAATAGTTTTTACTCAGAAGAAAAATACCCATATGTTTATTCCCTCGCTAAGCTATCATTTTTCAAAGAGAATGCAAATAAAATGCAAACAAGGCGAATCAACCCCAATAATAGATAATTTAATTACATTTTTATGAAACTTGTGTGTAGCCATCATCAACTAGTCTTCTTGACGGTGCCATGCTGCAAAATTTACAATAGACCTTGGAATAGACAATTTCATAAAGTCAACAGAGGTACGCTCACCTAGGGCTACAAATACGAGAAAATAATAAAAACTATCGAGCCTAACGATACCTTGTAGTTGATATTTTTAGAAGAAACTCGTCCATCACCAAAGAGATGGGGTAAGAGACTGTTACTAGGGCTTAGGGAACTTGAATTAAAAGCTGGAAGTGTTTCTAGGAAATTCAGTGGAATGGAAACAAAATTGTTTGTCGTAGGGCAACAAAAAAAAAGATAATTAGTTAGCGAAAGGGGAGGAAGCTTCCTTGAATATTTGAGCTGGGTTGGAGATGGAAAAACTCTAGTATGGAAGAATATAACATTGCAGAACCTAAATAAGACTCCTGTTGCAACAAACACTAAAACCCTAGGCAGCAAAAACTAGCATCGCCATGAGGAGTTGCAAAAATGAGCCAAGGCATGAACGGACCCCTAAGGAAGTTACCCTATCGCTCAACCAAAGAAAATTGCAACCATTGATTCATTGACAGGACAGGTCTAGGGTGAGATCGTAAGTGATTCCACATTGATAATAGTGCCACCTCGGGTTTAAAACAAAGAAAAAAAAATCTACTACCGATACATTCCAAAGAATTTGTATTAAATAAAAAAAGAGACCCAAAAGGAAAAAATATGAGCATGGACCTTAGGACCGAAATCCACAACATTTTCTAACCAAGAATTAATTCCAACTTCATTAAATATCAAGTCAAGTCCCACATACATGGTCATCGTTATGAATATTGGACTCAACAGTGCACCCACCTGAGTACAAGCATGCCATTATGATTTAATAAAAGGAACGTTGAGACAACCAATTACACCGTAGAAAAATAGATTTAAAATAATCCAACAAAATAAATAAATTGGCGTCAATGCATTTCCAAATGTGTAATATCCTACTGCGGCATGAATAAAAAGGCCATATAGCTAGCCTTCCCTGCTGCTTAGTTTAATTAATGAATTTTGATTAGTGAAATTTTGTGATATATTGTACTACATACATACACTACTTAGTTTAATTAATGAATTTTGATTAGTGAAATTTTGTTTGTGATATATTATACTACATGCATACACTTTGATAGGATTGGTTATTGGAAAAAATGACTAACACATTTTTGCCGCTTAGTTTAATTAATGAATTTTGACTAGTGAAATTTTCTTTGTAATATATTGTACTAACGACATACATACACTTTGATAGCATTGGTTATTGGAAAAAATGACCAATACATTTTCGCAAGTTACAATGACTAAACAAAGTGCATGCTATCACTAAGAATGCAGAATATCAGTTTAAAATAAAATAAAATAAAATATAAAAAAAGAAGCCATCTTTTATATTTTAAAAAGATTTCATGTTATGTTTTTTCACTTCACAATACATTATTACCACAGGTGAAGTAAACCAATAAAAAGATTCAAGGTTATGTTTTTTTCACTTAACAATACATTATTATCAGAAGTGAAGTTAACCAATAATTTGTACAATAGAGACATTTAGCAACTTATAATAATAAATCCAGCAATTTCAAAATTGTTTTCGCCAATATCCCAAAAAAGACCAAAACTACTTCAACTACCACATTATATTGAGCCAGAGGAGTTCTGGGATGGGTGACCTCCTGGGAAGTCCTGGTTACCGAGTGCAAGCCCCGGAAGTGATGATTGATGCTATGTGATTCGTTCTCCACATTTCACTAGTTTCAATCCCACTTCTTCACCCCTGTGAGCATCACCCGATGCAATGAGTGCTAAGTGAACTATTCAAAAATCATGAGAAATTAGTCAGTTACGACTACCTCTCATGGAAATGGTCATACGTTTGAATGACTTACTTAACGCAGTTGAATCCCAAAAATGATATCTACCACATTATATTATTTCTAAAAATTAATAACACAATAATTATTTGGACATTAAAACCAATTTTGGAAACAAGTCTAGCAAACAAAATGAAAAAACCAATATTTTCCAAACCTTTTAAACTAAACAAAAATAATTATATTAAACATGATTTTTTTTAAACTTCTTTTAATTAGAGCAAGTCAACGTTGAAATAATAACAACACCAACCCACTAAACAAAAAAACCATTTTAGCAACTTTAACTTATTATATTAATTTTCTTAGTTTATTTGTTAAAATTAGTATACTGTTATTATTAGTAAAAAAATCAATTTTTGAAGATACTATTTTTATTTAAAATAAAACACTTCGATTTTAACCAGAATTAATTTTTTTAATATTTCTTCAGACATATATATAGGAATCATTTGCCATATTTATTTTGATTTACTACACATGAATCAAAAATCTTAAAATCTTAGTGCCATATATGCACATCCTCTCACATGTTCGCTCTGAAGTAGCTTATCTATTTGATGGGTTCCAGAATTAAATGGACATTATTGGTGACGTTTTTCTTGGACATTTGGCGTGGCAAGCTAAGGACGCTCATATTGATAATAACATACAAAGAACGTTTAAATCTGGCACATATTGCAAGGTATATTTGTCACATTTTAAATTATGCAATCTACTACTCATAGAATGGTGTACCAAATAAAGCCAACTGTGAAGTAATTACTAAATAAGAACCTCTCCTCTGCACCAATATTTAATTTTATAATTGAAAAAAATAAATTTATTTAATTTTATAATCAAAAAAAATAAATTATTTATATATTTTAATGTTCATTTTACATATTTTTTATAAATTTTTAGTTAAACAAAAATTAATTGAAAAATAAATATATTTTTGAATACTTTATATCTTTTCTGTGCACCAATCAAAAATTAAATAAATTTAATTTAATCATTAAAAAAGAAATATTTATATATTCTAATGTCCACTTTACAAATTCTTTATAAATTTGTAGTCAAACAAAAATTAATTGAAAAGTGAATATATTTTTGAGCAAAGGAAGCAACACGATTGTGAATGTAAGTCCTTTCTTCGAGGAAGTTGACGGATGACCTATACATCCATGTAATTTAGGTGCTTGCGTGAACGGGGATTATATTTTAATTCTGGGTATTTGGTAGAGATTTATTAGGATTATGTAGAATTTAATACCAATTTTCATATTTATTGGTTAAATTTTTGTTGTAGCTTTAAATAATTAGTGAATTTTTTATTGGAAAAAGATTTTTTATTCACTCGTGACATATAAATGTTTATGCGTAAGACTTGGATATGTTGTGTTGATTAATCTTTTTGACATATGTGTAGGTCTAAAATGACTATGTAGCTATAAAGAATTTCAAAAAAGATATTTTTAATTGATCCGAGGGGATCTAATTAAGCAATAATGTTAAAAGATAAGTACTAGCTAAAAACAAACCAAGGAATGAATGAAAGTAAATAATGTTTTAGGAATACAATAAAGAGGGTCGCTTTTCTTAAACATCAAATGGGAAAAGACACTTACATGTTTATATTTAGGTAAATTTAAAATAAATAAGGGAGAAACATCCATCCCAATAATTTGTATTTAGATGTCGGGAGGTATCATGATTTTTTCTGGGCTTTCATGTAAGCATGCAAAATCCATGCACTACACTCGATAAGAAAATTGGGTTATGAATTGAAATTTTATTGTTGTTGTTCGCCCAATATTAATAGATGTAAAAGAAAGTTGAAATAGAAAACTTAATGCATATTAGACCTTTTTCTTAAGGACCAATAAGGTTGTTGGAAAGACATTTTTGAAATTAGTTATAAGTTAGGAAATTAAGTTAGCAATAAGATCATGTATAAAAGAGAAAAGGGATTGATATCGAAGTCATGTTGATTCCCTTAGGGTTAGTAATTTTTTTTTGTTAGGAGAGATGATCTTCTTATGGGTGAGATTGCAGAGGAATGTGATACCATATACTATTTAGAGACAATGCAAAACTCTTTCTAGGTTTCTATGAGTCATTGAGATACTTGACAAGGTTAAGATAATTTCTTATTGAATCTCATTATGACCTAATCTACCCATGATGTAGGATGTCATCTCTACTAGTATTATTAATATATTCTAAGTAATTTATGTCAAAAATGTAGGACGAAATGTGTTACTAGAGAAAACACAAAAATTTTGTGCATCAAGGTTGCCTCATCATTACCTTAACTATAACTTTGGAATTAGATTTTTCTAAGGGATGGGTGTATGCAGTACCTATACTTTAAATTGTATTTAACCCAAATTTAGGACTTCATTTTCCTTTTATTTGTGTTAGTGATTTGTTGACTAGGGTTTCTTATTCGGTCAACCAAGGATAAATCAAACCCCTTTCAATCTTTTTGCATTTATGTGGTTCCCTACTCTTGTAGTAAATCCTACATCAATCAAATTGATCTTTCCTTCTGGGTCCACCTCAAAGAGCACATAGTTGGTACCACCCATAATCACATCTCTAAATCGACCATTTTCGAGCACTCATTCAAAACTCAACATCCTATTTGATCAAGTTAAGATCTTGAAATATGTCATAAACCTTGAATCATTTAGGAAGCTCTCGAAATCGAAAAACACCCTAAAAAAATCAATAGGGGAGATGGTTACATGTTAAGTCGGTCTTGGAAGCTTGTTATCCATCACTTATCCCAACAATACTCTCTTTGGTTTGTCTCATTTTTGTCTGCCCCCTTCCTTTTCACTTAGTTAACTTTCTCTTTAATTTTTATTGTTAATCATTCTTCAATTTCATTTTAACTTTCATATTTATTATATTTCTCCTTCCTGTTCCCTTGTTTACATTATTGCTCACACACACGTACACACACATCTTTCATTTATACGTTATAATTGTAATTATCAATATAAAAATTAAATTTATTGCGCCAGCCAAGTATGACCCTGATGTCCATGCTCAAAGTTAAATTTTAGCTAATGTCGGCCAACATAAAGATAAAAAATTAGAAATCTAAATAATGTTTATGTTCATTTCTAGAATACATAATAATGGAGTTGTCTTTAGTGAGACTTTTTGGAAGCTTTTCTGTTGGGTTTTTCCCATCTAATTTCTCTAAAATCAGGAATTTATTGAAATCACAAGCTTCATGGGTAACCTTTGCACAATCGAAGTGCCCTAGAGGTTTTTCAGGGTGTTGAATCTATAAATACAGTCCAAAACCTAGTTTGAATAACACAAATCAAGTCCAAAAACCAGTTTAATAACACAAATCAAGATTTCACCTCAAAATTTTCAGTTAGATTCCGGTACTAGAAAGTCCAAAAAGTTGCACTAAAGACGACTCCCATAATAATAATGAAAATAGAAAAAATTGATGTAGGAAACAAAAATGAAAATAACCATATAGATAAAATAAAATAAAAAACTACAATACAATTATCTCATGCCTTCAAATTAAAAAAATAAAATTACAATACAAATATCTCATGTGTTTAATAGTTCTTTTATCATATACCTTGAATTTGAATGGATCATAATTTTACCTTCAACAAAAATTTTACCACATTAAAATTCCAAATTAGGTAAAATTATAAACATCTTTACACTTTACTAAAGCCATTGCCAACTTTTAAATCAAAGTAAAAAGGTTAATTCAACATAAAGAATCCAAAATATTGTTGTAAAATCTTTTAATATTTCTTTTAATTAGTTATTCCTAAAATGAATCTTTAAAAAGGAAAACCAAGATATATTAAAATCTCTATATGCATAAATATTTCCACGTAAAAGTTGTAATATTATAAAATATTCATTTCATGTAGTTTTATTATATGTAAAAAATATCATTAAATCTAATATTAGTATTGAAAGATTAATATTCATATTAATATTATTCAACTTAATAACTTTTAATTAATACAATATTAAAGTTTTTATATTATAATGATATATATTGACTCTAGATATATATGGGAGGGAAGAATAAAGACATAGAGGGAGAGGGAGAAAGGAGAAGAGAGAGGGATAGAGAGATGGAGTTGGAAGGAGAGAAATGGAGGGCAGAAGAAAGACACTGAGAGAGAAAAGTGGAGAAAGAGAGGGAGTGACAAGGAAGAGATGGAGAGAGAATGTTTATTCTTGGTGGTGAGAAAGAGAGACAAATTAGGAGAGACCGAGAGAATGGGGGAGATAAGGAGAGAGGGAGGGAGATAGTGATAGAGTTGGAGGGGAGAGAGAGAGAGAGAGAGAGAGAGAGAGAGAGAGAGAGAGAGAGAGTTGAGGGGGAGACATGGAGTGAGGTGGGAGAGAAAGGGAGAGAGGGGGAGTAAGAGAATGAGGACGTGAGAGAAAGAAGGAGAGAGGAATGGAGAGAGAGAGAGAGAGAGAAGGAGAGAGGAAGGGAGAAAGAGAGAGGAAGGTAAGAAGAAAGACACATGTAGAGAAAGACAAAGAGAGTGAGAGGGAGTGATAACAGAGATGGAGAGAGGAGGAGAGAGGAGAGCAAGAGGGAAGAGAGATAGAATGAGGGAGAGAGGGAGAGAAGGGGAAGAGAGAGAGTGAGGGAGAGGAAGAGGGAGGGAGATATAGATAGATATGGAGAAATAACGTGTATGTTTTGGGGGTGATATAAAATAGACAAGAGAGAGAAAGGGAGATAGAGATATAGATGGAAGGTGAAGAGAGGGAGAGACAGATAAATATGGAGAGAGAGAGAGAGCATGTGTGTTTGAGGGGTGTTGAAATAGAGAGACAAAGAAGGATAGATGGAGGTGGGTATAGATATAGATGGAGGGGGGGGAGAGGGAAGAAGATTTCCTTCCTAGATACATTGATTTCAGTGTAGATGGTGATGTCTAATCCTATTTGATTGCTTGCACTGAAGGAGATAAACTAAATTAGAGGGTTGAGGAGGAATGAAGAGAGACAAAAGGAGAGGAGTGAGAGAGGGAGAGAAGGCTAAGAAAGAGAGGGGGACACAAAGATGGAGGTGGAGAGAGGAGGAGAGAGAGAAGGAGAGAGGGAGGGAGAAAGTGTCACCGTTAGAAGAGAGAGAGAGAGAGAGAGAGAGAGAGAGAGAGAGAGAGAGAGATGGAGGGAGAGAAAGGGATAGAGAGGAAGGACGAGATAGAGGAGGGTAAAGGGAGGGAGAGAGAGGAGGAGAGAGGGATGGACAAAGAGATGGAGTGGGAAGGGGAGAGAGGGAGAAAATAAGAAATACATAGAGAGAGAGAGAGAGAGAGGGAGTGACAAGGGAGAGATGTAGAGAGTGTGTGTATGTTTGGGGGTGAGATAAAGAGACAAAGAAGGAGATATGGAGGGAAATATAGATATAGATGGAGGGGAGAGAGAGGGAAGAATATTTCTTACACTAGATGCATTGATATTAACATACATGGTAATTTCTAATACTATTTGATTGCTTGCACTAGATGCATTAATTTCAATGTAGATGTTGATTTTTAATGATATTTGATTACTTCCGCTAGATGCATTGGTTTCAATGTAGATGTTGATTTCTGATCCTATTTGATTGCTTGCACTAGATGCGTTTATTTCAGTGTAGAAGTTTTCTAATTCTGTTTGATTTCTTACACTAGATGCATTGATTTCAGTGTAGATGGTTATTTAGAATCTTATTTGATTTCTTGCACTAGATGCATTGATTTCATTGTAGATGGTGATTTATAGTCTTATTTGATTGCTTGCACTAGATGCATTGATTTCAACATAGATGTTGATTTCTAATGATATTGGATTGCTTGCACTAGATGCATTGATTTTAGTGTAAATGTGATTTCTAATCATATTTGATTGCTTGCACTAAATGCATTGATTTTAGTGTAGATGTTTTCTAATTCTATTTGATTGCTTGCACTAGATGCATTGATTTCAGTGTAGATGTTGATTTCTAATTATATTTGATTGTTTTCACTATATGTATTGATTTTAGTGCAGATGTTGCTTTTTATTATATTTGATTGCTTGCACTAGATGTATTGATTTCCGTATAGATGTTGATTTCTAATCCTAATTGATTTCTTTTATTAGATGCATTGATTTCAATGTAGATGTTTATTTATGATTTGATGTAACTGGATGTATGATGGTACATTAATTTTGAAGTGACTAGATTAACAATGTGATTGCTTTTAGTGTAAGCATAAAAAAATTATTGACAATGTGCATTGATTTTTGTGCTATAGTAATTCAACATATTAATATTAGAGAGCAAGAGAGAAAATGTAAGATGTTTACTGCAATAGCTCGAGTTAAATATTTGAATGGTATACGATTTCAACTACACTTTTCATATAATCGATACGAAAATATGGCAAAACTAATAGAGGTAAAAATAAGAATAGTAGAAGAAAATAGTTTAGATTGATCACAATGAAGACTATTTGTAATTACTACATTCTTATTATTCACATTTTTTCCATTCAACACTATTACATTGTCACTTTGCATTCAAAAATTTTGTTTCATCAATTTTCATAGCTAAAGTTATTAACAATATCTATCATCTCAACAGATTAAGGTGACTTAGAAAATTTAAAATGAAAACTACTCTTCAAGATATATTTAGTAATACCTGGAGGGACGATATTAAGAATTAATTAGTTGTCAAAAAATGTGACACCTAAAATTAATGAAATGGACGTGCAATGTCAATCCTCCTTAAAACTATTGACAAACTTGTCTTCCTTCTTATCACCAACTAATTACTAATAGACAATTACATACACATATATAAATATAACACAAAAATTGTAACATTCACAAACATTACCATCCAAATCCAAACACATAAACACACAAACCACTCAAAGCATCCAAACACAGACACACACAAACCACTCAAAACATCCAAACAAAGACACACAAACCATTCAAGGAAAGAAACATAGACTAAATTAAAAGGAAACATAATGTAAATTTCAAAGTATGAAGTTTATCTCAAACATATACATAATAATGATAATCTAAAAATATGACATTGCTACCCTTAGTCGGAACCAACCTAGATCCATCTAAATCTAGATCTATCATGCATTGAGAGGGATCGAATCCCTCGAGGTGTAAACCTTTCCTCAAATTGTACACTCCAAAAAGAAGGTTTGCACCTCGAGGGATTTGATCCCTCTCGGCACATGACAGATCTGGAGTTAGATGGATCTAGGCTAGTTTTTAATCTCTAGGGTCAACTCAATTGGTCAAGTCCCTATCATCAAAGCACTAGTTGTTGATTTTTTAAGTTCAATAGATACAAGAACTTAATTTCTAAAACTGATAATTAATTCCAATAATTTATATATATTTTGACACTTCCAGTTTATCATTAAGCAATTACACTTCAAAATTTCAACCATAAAAAGTAGTAGGACAGTAGAGATCAAATTGCACAAAGACAACACAAGATTTACCCTGGGAAAACCCACTTGGGGAAAAACCCAACAACCTTTTCCTTAAAGAAATTCTCCAGTTCAACATGAGATGCATCTAATTCTTTTGGTCAAATACAAAATCAAAATAACCAACAATATAACTCTGGTCAAACAACCCCAAAAACTTGGCCCCAACAAATCATGCGAATTTTCTATTACGCCTGCACACTTCTTGTTACTCGTGCACACTTCATGTGACTCATGCATACTTCTTGTGACTCATGTGCAATTCCTATGACTCATGCGCAATTCCTATGACTCATGTGCAGTTCCTGTGACTCATGTGCACTTCTTGTTCTCTGTATCCTTTTCATAGATAAATAGAAGAATAGATAATGAGTGATCTGAATTCTCTGTCAAGAGGAGATTGATTTCCTTATTTATAGTTTTATGGGAGGCCAAATGCGTACCACTTGAACTAGGGCCGACTTGACTTGATGGAGGGTTAACTTGATCATCTTGGAGTCAAAAATTTAAAATTTAAAATTCAAGATTTTCTCTTTTTGAAACCGACATGAAGAACATGTCTTCTATTTATCATTACATATATTTCAAGAGTTATAATATTAGATACAATTACTGACCATAGCTACAAAATTAAACACTGCCTCTTAGCTAGGGAGGTGATCAGGTGCTCAGTATTTAGCTGAAAATAAAAATTATCATATTGGCTCGAAAACTATATGATTGCATTTGTCTCGTCAAGACGATCACAACACAATTTGTTTCACTGAAAATGGAGTCTGGATGAAGGAGAAAATGTCTGATGTTCGTTTTCCTAAATAGTTAAAAAAAATTACAGAATAGGATAGAATGATGACATGGCAGTCCAGTCAACAAGGGTAATCTTCTTCAGTTTTCGCCCAATGGGGCTATGACAAGTGTCACTTTAGGATTCTCCATTTTGGTTGTGTGAAGATGAAACTGCCTACTTGGCCTCCAAGGTGGAAATTATGTTTTGTTATATATATATAAAAATCGGCGGCAAACTCAAATTTGAAAACAGCGGAAAAACCTTTGCATGGGATGAGCAGAGCTGGTTTGAACCTGAAACCTTCCCCGCACCATTACCACCACCCACCATTGGACCACATGTCAGATTTGAAAACAGTAGCCATGAATTTGTATTTAAACCTATAGGAATGACTGACGTTGGAGAGGAGGGAGCCAGCCCCGTGAGGCTAGCTCCCTCTCCATACGACCATACATTAAAAACCGTGGGCCAGCACTAAGGTTAAGCGTGATTAGTGCACGACTAATCCCGGTTAAATTTAACTAAACCATTGTTTAAGTTGGCGACATTTATGGCAGAGCTACCAAATTAGGAACCGCCACCAAATTTGGTGGACTTAACTAGAGTCTTTCCATATTTAGCGGGTTTTCCTAGGGAAAAATTGAATGCAGCATATCTTGAGCAATTTTCGACCAAATTGAGCTAAAAAAGAAGTGTTTTGGGCTAATTTGGACCTTCTGAACACATTGGTGTAGGTATCAGGAGCCATAGATCTTTGTAAACATAATTTTTCCACATTGAGCTAATACAAAGGCCCAAGCCATGGAAGCTGGACCAAGGAGATGTATCCCAGGAGGGGTGAACTCCTTCATCAAAACACTGTGTTAATGTGTCCCTTTGATGGTTTGCTACACTATACATGTTTGTTGTTCATTATTACTTTTTGAAGCTATTTTTCTCATGAATGTCTTTTTTAACTTAAGGAAATTACCTGTTTGTAAGCACCAACAACTGAGGAAACCGTAGCACAAAAAGAAAAAAGCAAGCACATGTTTATAAATATCTAATTGTTATTAGTACAAAAAAACTAAGCATAAAAATATAGATCAAGATGGTACTAGAGCCCAAGGTTGAATTTCTTGATTACTTGAGTTTGTGCAATTAGGGTTTTAATGGTTGCAAAATTGTGATGCTTACAAGGTTAAAGTTGTAGAAAGGAGAAGGGAAGTTATTGGTTACAACTCCTGAGGTAATGCCCAAAGGAAGGAAAGCCACAAGGCCACAATATCCACCGCCCAAAGTTCCAATTCTAGCTGCACTTGAAACTCCTCAAGTTTTTCCTTCAATTGAGATTGAAGAGGTACAAGCAGTACAAATTTCTGAGCCTGAATCCATAGCCATTATGTCTGGAGAAAGAGTTCCTGACGGTCCCTCTTCAGAAGAGGAAGAATTCAAGAAACATTTTTATACTTTGATTAAGATGGTTAAAGTCCTCTATGAAGAGTGGAACACTAGAATGGTTGAAGAGAGTTCTAAACCTCCACGTGGAGAAGGAAGCTTAGAGGACAAAAAAGATGAGAAGAAGGATTCCAAAGGGAATGGTGGAAAGCCACCTCCATCTCCACCATCCTCATTTCCATCTCCACTACCAACACTGAAACTTCCCATACCCATTCCAAAACCCCAAAAGGAAAAACTCCATTACTGAAATTGGATATAAAATTTGAACTTCCCATGTATAATGGAGAAGTGAATGCAGAAAAGTTGGACAATTGGATTCAACAGTTGGAGGTATACTGTAGAATTCATAACCTTCAAGAAGACAATATAAAGATCTAGTTGGCTTCATTGAGGCTAGAAGGAGCTGCACTAGTTTGGCGGGAAGCAAAGACTCAATAGGAAATGAGAATCCATGGTAAGATATCCATCACTTGGGTTGAATTTGTTTATGCAATTAAACGGCAGTTTTATCCTTTAGCCTATATGAAAAAAACCATTATGAGTTGGCAGAATTTTTGGCAGCTTAAAGGCCAAACAGTCCAAGATTATACATAGGAGTTTAGGAAAAGAGATTTGTTATTAGGAGTGAATTTGAATTACCAAGATAAACTGCTGAAATATATTGGGGGTTTACATTCCTATCTGAAACATAGCATTCTTATGTTCAATCCAATTAATTTAGATGAAGTATGTGTGCAAGCCACGCATCTTGAATCTAGAGGAAAGAACACTTATGAATAGAGTAGTAATAAAAAGCCACCTAAGGGTAAGGAGAAAGAGAAAGGAGAAAAATGGAAGGGAAAGAAAAATGCAAGTGTGAAGAAAGAAGGGGAGAAATTTATATGTAAACATTGTTCATAAGAGGGACATAATGAGGATAATTGCTAGAAACTCCATCTAGAAATGAGACCAAATAAGTTCAACAATAAGGGAAAAAGAAAACCACTGCTATCACTCAAGAAGATTTAGGTTCTGAATCAGGTGATGAAAACAAAATCACTTCCATGGGAATCAAAGGAAAACAAGATATTGCAAGCACTAGTTCACAAAATTGTAACACTAGTACTACTCCAAATGAAAAGAGACAAATTGAGTTATTTCATGTTAGGGTCATATCTAAACACACCAATATTGACACACTCTTCAATAGTGGGTCACAAGCAAATCTAATCTCTGAAGACTTGGTCAACCAATTAAATCTTAAAACTATACCTCACCATAAACCATACCCTTTGGGATGGATAACAAGAGACACCAGTTTACAGGTTACAAGAAAATGTTTGTTTAAGTTTTCAATCACTACAAATTTTGTTGACGAAGTAGAGTTAGATGTGGTACCGCTTGATATTTCAGGGGTGCTGTTGGGTAGTCCATATTTGTATGACCCGAAAGAAATCTTTTACCACCATGAAAACAAGTATCACTTGTTAGTACATAGTGAGAACCCATCGCAAAAAGCTGAACATTTATTTGGTTAATGCAGGGGAGGCAAAAAGACAAGTGAATTCAAGTAAAAGTTTAGTACTTCTCATGTTCAAGCCAAATGATGATATTTTTTATGAATAGGTTTTTGCATGTAATGCAAGTTTCAATTCTGATTTGGTTGGTTTAGTTCATTAGAGTGATGAATTATTTCAGGTTGTGAAAGAATCTTCCTTCAAGGAGAAAGAAAATTTACATGAAATATCTTTGCAACAAGAGGTTTCTCTTTGTGATGTTAGCATGCAAGGGTTGAATAAATTTCAAACTGTAGAGACACCAATGAAATGAAAAATTTTGTTGAACAATGGGCTCATTCAATCATCCCTTACGCCATGTTGTGCACCGATGGTTATGGTGCCAAAGAGGAATGGTAAGTATTTCAAGATAGAGGACAAATGAGTAGCTTTCGCCAAAGCAAAGTTGTAAAAAGAGGTCAGTACAGGAATATACATAACACCAAACAAGAATGGTTTGTATGGATTTTAATGTTGTATGTTCTTTATAGCACTTCTATTACATACATGTATTTGAATTATCGCAAAAAGGAGTCATTTCTTGAATAAATTGTCCACAAGGGTGACATAAACATGTTTAGAAAGTTTTCCTATGCACATGTCATCTATGAAGGGAAATTGTTTAATGTTTTGAAGATATCAAAGTACAAGTAGAGTTTCACTTCTTTGATGCATTTAGGATGTAGGAGGAGGTAAGTTGAAGGAAAGCCTCTCCAAGTTGGATGCCATTGTTGATTGGTCAACGCCCAAGATCGTCATTTTCATAAGAGGTTTGTTGGGAGAATCCCAATGTTGGAGGAGAGTTGTTGTTGACATTTCTTCTTTTGAAGCTCCTTGGCATGCATTGTCATGTGTGTGCAAAGTCTTCCAGTGGGGAGGCAAACAATAAGAGGCATGTGTTGCTTCAAACCAAAAGATCAGTTAAATTCTTTATATGCTCTTTCAAGCTTGAAAGGTTCATTTGAGTTTCAAGTTTATGCAAGCAACTTCACTGTCTTATTTCATTCAGAAGATTTTTATGGTGTAAAGATTAAGTTGCAGCGATCCATGCACTTTCATTGGATGGATATTTGTCAAAATTTTCACTTGGTTCGAAAGTACAAAAGAGGTATAAGCAACAAGTTTATTGTTATGCCTTTTAGGTCTATTGGTTATGTAACTATTGTATTCAGGCATTATTATGTTTTACATGAAAGTTATGTTCAGAAAATTTCATACTTTCAAGATGTACAATCGGGCTTGAGTCATGTAAACCAAGTAGTGAAATTTGTCATTCATTTGCATTATATTTTGTTATGTCGTCTTGGTAAGAAGGATGTTGCTTTTGGTGGTGACATGGACAAAACCATGAGTTTCTATGAACGACTAAAAATGGTGCAACAAACAGTGCAAGATCAGCTTGAAAAGCGAAAAGAAAATTACAGGTATTATGTCAATCATAGGTTTCAAGTCGATGGTGCAATCTAGTGTCAGTTTTTCAAAAAGAGGTTTCAAGTTGTTGAACAAAGAGAGAATGTTCATATTTCACATTTTGAATGCATTCCTACAGAATGTCTGAATCAGTTTCAAAAATACGCCATCCGTGACAGAAGAATGGCGTCCTCAACGCAAGTGAATGTTTATTTCCTTAGAGAGGAGCTTAAGGAAACAAATTCATCAAAAGCCAATTGGATCGAGATTGGAAAGGTGAGGGGGTTGTACCCTCATCTACATGTCAGATAATAATATCTTTTGGGGTCCAAAAGGATTCTAGTGGGAGGAGTGATCAGATGCTTAGTATTTATATTAAAAATAAAAGTTCTCAGATTGGCTAAAAAAATTTATGATTGCATCCGTCTCGTCAATACGATCGCAATGTAATTCGTTTCACCGAAAACGGAGTCCAGGTGAAGGAGAAAAGGCCTGTTGTTCATTTTCCTAAACAACTAAAACAAATTATAGAATAGGACAAAATGATGACATGGAAGTCTAGATAGCAGTCCAATCAGCAAGGGAAATATTCTTTATTTTTCTCCCAATGGGGTTGTGGCAAGTGTCACTTCTAGATTCGCCAATTTGGTTGTGTGAAGGTAAAACTGCTTACTTGGCCTCCAAGTATATATATATATATATATATATATATATATATATATATATATATATATATATATATATATATATATCTTAAATTCAAATGAAGAAATCGGCTGGAAATTCAAATTTGAAAACGGGGGCAAATCCTTTGCATGGGACAAGCGGAGGCAGGTTTGAACCCGTGACCTTCCCCACACTATTACCACCGCCCACCATTGGGCCACACATCAAATTTGAAAATAGTAGCCACGAATTAGTATTTAAGCCTACAGGAATGACCGATGGCAGAGAGGAGGGAGCCAACCCCCTCTCCATACGACCATACATTAAAAACTGTGGGACAGCGCTAAGGTTAAGCACGATTAGTGTGCCACTAATCCTAGTTAAATTTAATTAAATCATTGTTTAAGTTGGAGAAATTTATGGCGGACCACCAAATCAAGAACTGCCACCAAAGTTGGTGGACTTAACTGGAGCCTCTCTAGATTTAGCAGGGTTTCCTAGGGAAAAATTGAATGCAGCATATCTTGAGCAAATTTTGACCAAATTGAGCTCAGAAATAAGTGTTTTTAGCTAATTTGGACCTTCTGAACACATTGGTGTAGGTATCAGGAGCCATAGAGCTTTGTAAACAACATTTTTGCCACACTAATCTAATATAGAGGCCCAAGCCATGGAAGTTGGACCAAGGAGATGTAGCCCAGGAGGGGTGAACTCCTTCATCAAAACACTATGTTAATGTATCTGTTTGATGGTTTATTGCACTGTACATGTTTGCTGTTTATTATTTATTTTTGAATATATTTTTCTCATGAATGTCTTGTTTAAATTAAGGAAATTTACCTGTTTGTAAGCACAAACAACTAAGGAAACCTCAGCACAAAAAGCAAGAAGCAAGCACATGTTTATAAATTTGTAATTGTTATTAGCACAACAAAACTAATCACGCAAATATAGATTAGGAGGTATTCATAATGACTACTGATATGTTCTCTTGTTCACAAATTTCTCAAAGAAAAAGTTGAATGAGTTAGCTATGTTGATGTATCTATCTGTTAACTATGGAAAGCATCCTCCATCAACATCATGCTCTATTAGAAACCAAGACAATACTCAGAGGGTGGTAAATCAGTATTGTGAGAATTTAAGAAACCTTTTTTCACAAAGTAAATAATACTAAAACACTTACAAACTCTTTAACAACAATTCATGTAGGCATCAACATAAGAAGAATATATGCAACACATAAATACTTCAATCTTTTATTCAATTTATTTTACAAATGAAAGCTTCAACTTGTTGTTACATCAATTGGTAGGCTTGAACATACTTGAGATATACAACCCTCAATCTATTGATTTCTCAAGATCCAACCTGAAGTAAGGTACTATTCCCTAGTTTATCAGTTGCTACTGAAAGGAGCTACAACCATTGAGTTTATCAACTATAATTGAAAGGAGTTATTACCCCTGAGTTTATCAACTACCCCTGAAAGGAGCTGCAACCCCTTATTTGCAAGCTTACATTTGCTTGCCCTCCTTGATTCATCTTTCATCACATTTTCAAACTCAAAGCATGAAGACCACTCATAAAACAAATCAATCTCTCCTCACTCAATCACCTTAATTAATCTATGATCTCTGATCAATTCACTAATAAAAACAAAATTCTTGCTAATTCAATTTATACTTATAAAAAATAAGAACTAATATTTTAGATTTAGAACTTTAGTTAAGTTCATCTCTTAATCATGCATGAATTCTTAATTTTCAGTTATATTCCACTTCTGTAAAGTCTTTTTGACATGTTCATGATGTCTTTAATCTCTTGTTTGTTGTTTTGATATGAAAAACTGAGTCAAAATTATAATTTCTCAAATTCTAGTACATTATAGGATTTAACAAAGGTTTTATTTCTAGTTCTAAATCTAGAAAACTTCCAAATTTGGCAAAAACTACCAAATATGTCACATTGCGCCAAAAATGTTGTCAACTCGTTCATGTCGCTTTATTCTAAGTTTTAGCACATTATCAGTTATGGTGGAATCCACCAAGTATATTTGTCAAATCGTTCATGTTCTAATGCCCATATGTGCTTTGCTTAAGCCCCAAGGCCCAACATCATAACACATCAATGCCACAAGATACCTTGCATAAAACTACCCTAAGGGGATTAACCACTTAAGCCCCCTTATTTTAAGCCTTAAGGGGATAAACCACTTGCATCAAACCTTTTTCACCCTTGGTCACAAAACCTTTGCACCGAACCAAAACCTGGAGGAGAATTTATCCTTCAGCCTTTTATAGTGAAGCACATTTGATAACTTCCAAGATTTATCTGTTGGGGTGATGTGACACCTTATGTTTGGTTCGTCGCTCCACTTCTGCACCATCTTGTATGCCACCTCATCCATATGCCCTGTCACCTAGGAAATAAAACTCGTGCCTCCTCTGGAAACCACTAAGGTTAGATCATTGAGGTAAGGTGTCCCTATGGGACTAGATGTTGCACTCACGGGTCTTTGTTGGGAAGGGATGGATTCAACATGATTGTGATCCCTACGTCGTTCATCACAATATAAGCAGAGGAATCATATTTCTTGATAAAGAGTAGGATCCACGCATAAGTGGATTCAGATTGGCTAGACTTATGAATTGTGGGGACACTTGTGTTTCCCTTTCTTCCTCTAGAAACAAAGTCAAGCAACTTGTGGAAATATTTGGATAGGATAATTCTAAAGCACAAAGGAACTCATCTGTTGTGACATTGAAAGTTGATGTGTACAATTTCATAATACGTGTGCTAGTGATAATCACAAGGTTAAGGTCGTGTGACATGATGATAGATAAAGAACAAGTGAAGGTGGCAACCACTTTGGTAATGATTGTGGCTGATAGTCTTCACAAAGTTTTGCACCATCTGGAAGAATTGGTTGAACTATTGTTGGGGGTGATCTATAAGCCAAATCATGGGGTGGATCAACAAGCCAAAGCAATCGCCTGTTGTTACAGGTCAATTTGGGCACATCAATCCCGACTTTTAGATCATTACTATTAGGGTCCATCAATCCCTAATTCAGTTGTTTTCATTCCCTAATGAGGTCAACCTACATCATGCTTGCCTCCCAAGAGTTTCCAAGACACCATTCATCCAAAAAGTGTCCTTAAGGAGATCAGCGCAGGTAGCCTTCTATTAGGTTGCATTGCAATGTAGAAACTACACTGACTAGGTGCGTTGCAACGCACTTAGCCTTTGTTTCACTTGCGCTGAGTGAGATTCATCAAATTTTTTTAAATGAACCCATTGGATTCCTCATCCAATGGATACTTCTGGAAGTTTCCAGGTTGATTGAGCTTGCATTTGGATGAGGAAGAGGATGAATGAACCTCAATCCATTATCCCTTCCTCCATGGAACCACCTCCCAATTTTGGCAGAGCATTCATGAGGCCCATTAATGACTTAACCTCCTCCATTCAGCTATAAATTGACCAAGCATTCAAAGGATGATCTAGGTTGGAATTTATTGAGTTAAGGAGATGTTGTTTGAATGAGATTAGTAAGAGCATTGTAATGATGTTGAATTATTGTTTCATGAGGAGAGAAGGGATTGAAACTGGAAGGAAGGCACTGAATCAAGCATGAACATTCATGGGTTATAATCTTTCCTTTTATCAGTAAAGAATTCAAAGATTTTTCCATTCATGTTCTTATATGATGTATATCGTATTCTGGATTCTATGATATGTTTAATTAACAGATCTTTATTATATGATTTGATGGGTTTTTGTCTCATCTTGTGTGCAGGTACTTTCCAAGCGAGTTAAGTATAGAAAGGAACAACAAAATAGGTCAAAGGAGAGAGGAAGCAAGTGAAAGCTATAGGTTGGTTTCTCCTCTTACCTCTCTTATCTGTTGATTAAAGAAAAGGTAGCGAATTACTTTGGTTGTTGCTTCTAGACTAGCTACTAAGTCTAGAGGGTTAGGTGTTTGATAAAACACTAAATTTGACCAAAACACCTTTGAATGTTTGAGGCAATTGGAGAAGGCTTATCCATGCTTAATCTATGCATATGTAGGGTATGTTGAGAAATGGAAATAAGAAATTCCAGTTTAAATTTGTCCTTGAATTTAAACAGTGAATTAAAATTGAATTATATTCTCATAACAACTTGTAAATAGTTAAGTGGAGGTTGGAACGACAGAGACAGAGTTTTGCTGCGACGACAATGGCTTCTCTTCGTATTCCCTACGTCTGCCAAAATTTCGGCGGCTCCATCTACCCAAAGCCTGAGTCCGCACGAATTTCGGTGGTCTTCGCTGCGCCGTTGAGAGCGGGGGTTTTTCATTTTTTGCTGAAGCTGGGGTTTCTAAGAAGATCGGATTTGGAAACCTGGTCGGCTCTTTTGCATGTCGTGCTTCCTTAGTCGGAATTTTTAGCTGTAAAATCATCGATCGGATTAAATGGGTCGGCTTTGCCAATGAGGCGCTCGCGGATCATACCCTCGACCTTTTGCTCTGCTGCAGCAACTTATGGAGATGAAATCGCTGTCCCTTTGGGAATAGAGAAGTCGTCGCAGTTTTTTGCAGATAAATATCCTACGCTGAGTACCAGTTTTTCTTTCTTATGAGGGTTTCTCGAACAGAGATCGGCGGTGCCGCAGCACTGCAATCTAGTGAATGGGAGGTCCGATTTTACCTACTGATAGCTAATACTCTCGGTAGCGTGGTCAGGCCTCTAAAAAAGGAGCTCTACAAGCCAGATCTAGAGATATCACGACGCAAACAGATTCAAAACCCTTGGGGTTCACTTGGGATTACAGAGGGAATACCTGATCCAATAGATCGATGCCTTGATAAGGTGTCTTTACTATGTAAGGAGGAAGATCTGATACAAATCTTCATCAAATCGATAGGGGGAAGACATTACTGCATGTAGCTCAGCAAGGGGATGGTTATCCATGATTTAAAGAAGGAAATCCAGAAACAACTTGGAACCCCAACAAAATACCAAAATCTGATATATAAAGGACATAGTATGCAGAACAATCATACACTTCAGGACTACAACATCATCAAAGATTCAACTATCATTCTAAATCTAAGGCTGCGAGGTGGATGCAAGGCAGCCAGTTCTAAAACTTCAGGCTTGTTCCATGATGCAGCCAAAGGAAAGGAACACATGCAAGACAAACCAGCACCAACATCAGAACTACTAGGCCCATACATTGTGGAATAAAAGCCGGAATCTCCAATGCTTATAGTAGCTATGTCGGAGGTAACTGATCTATACAAGTTTTTAGCCCAGAATGTTGTTATCTATAGATTTAATGGTTTCTGGCCAAAGCTTGATGCACTGCATCAATGGATCTTCTCCACATGGACTTCCAATTGTGAAATCTATCAATGCCCAAAAGGGTTTTTCATAGTCAGATTCAACTCAAAACGAGATCGAGATATCAAAATCAATCAGGGGCCTTGGTTTTGGGGAAATGCTGGCCTCTTCATCACCCCCTCGTTCCCGTATTTCGATGCCAATACCATGGTAGTCTCAACAATGCTACTTTAGGTGAGGCTACATAACCTCCCACTTCATTTTTGGCACCACAAAGTTTTAATAGCCAATGGGAACTCCTTGGGGAAGTTCCTAAAATCAGATGAAGATAGGACTTCTCGGGGAATCTTCACTTTTGCCAGAATATGTGTAGAAGTGTATTTGAGTCAAGGACTACCAGATCACATCACATTGAACTTTAATAATTCAATGTGGTTACAACCGCGTGATTATGAGAACACAACATTCAGATGCCACGGATGCTCCCAAACAGGGCACCTCCACTACACATGTCCACTGGCTAGAAAGGAGCCAAAAGGAATTAAGAAACAACAAAAAAAACCCAAAGGTTGGCAGAATCCTGAAACGCTAGAAGAAGAGGAGCTGAAGATAGAACCTACAGGCGAGAAAATGGGCCAGGAAAACATACAAGCAGAAAAGACCCAGGAGACAAACTTGGGGCATAACAATTCAGAACAACAACAAAAACTTCAACTAGAAGTAAGTGGCATCAAACGAACTCATGGCTCCGAAGGATCGAAATCGGACAAGGAACAACCAACGAATACAATGGAAAACCAACTTGCCATTATTGATAACACTCCCAACATTGGAGGTTGGCGAAGAGTGGAGAAGAAGAAGGGCAGGAAAGCGTAGTCCAGTTGGATTATTTGTTTCTTTTTTCTTTTTTCTTTTTTCTTGATTTCAGAACAACACATTTCACGTTTTTCTTTTGACGGGATAGTATATTTTACATCCCGTGGGCTCTATGATCTGCAATCATACAGCAAAAATGAATGCTTAATTGCATATACTATGTAACTTTTTATTTCCGTTTAATAAAATGTTCGATTTTTTCTTCGAGAAAAAAAACAAAAAAAAAACTTGTAAATAGTTAATTAAGTTTAATTAGCATAGGAATTTCAAGTTGGAAGTCTTTCTGAAGTCATGTATATGTTCTCCCTAAGTTTGAGGGGTCCACAATGAGTTTAATTGTGAGTTGTAATTAGATCACTCAGTTTACTGAGTTATGTTCAGTTAAATTAGTTCCAAACTGTTTGAGGAACTAATAGGGAGATAATAGTCAGTGGGTGCACCAGTGCATCCACAAGTGTCACTCTATCTAACTAAATATTCCCTCCCCAGAAACTCATGCATGTTGATTCTGAGAAAGACCCAGTTGAGACTAGAGTGTAGGGACAGTGTACTATCAGTTGTGTGATTTACTGAGTTGTAAGTATCACGAATGCAATCAGAGAAGGACCTATGTTTGGATTGCAAAGTTTTTGAAGCATGAATTCCCTTTAAATATAGGTTATTCATCCTATGAAATAGGGGCTTGGAGAGTTGAAAAATTGGCTAAGTGTTGGCCAAGAACTTGCTTGTGAGCAGAGAGAGTTGAGCATACTTGTGCAAAATTGTTCTAGCGAGAACAAGCTTTGTATCTTCACTCATATTTATGATATATGTAATACAGATATTGAGGTTTTGAGCAGTGGCTTATCTCATATACATCTTGTGCTATGTGCCATTGATTTATCTTCTTCTTGTTCATATTGTTTTCATCGATCTATTGGCTTCTTTTGGTTGAAGGTAGAAGTATATTCTTGTCTTGTGCTTTAGTACATTGCATGAGCTTGTGAATCTATAGGAAATTCTACATGGTATTGGAGTTGCGAACAATATACTAGAGGATATTTTGAAGCTTTGAGTTTTGGGTTATAGGTGAAATTTGAATTTGCAATACATACTTCAAGATCGATAGATGGCGTTCTACGGTTTGAGGCTCGTGTATGCCTTGGAAGGAAATTCGAATTTTATAGCCTGGAGGGACATACTGGAGGCTATGCTAGAAGATAATGGCTTGAAGGAATTCATTGATTAAGAAATTCCTAAGCTAATAGTATCGGATGCACAAAATTTGGCCGAATGGAAGAAGTGTGTGGTGAAGGTGAGGCGGATAATCCTTGAGGGAGTTCGAGACCACATTGTCTTGAGTCTCCATGGAAAGGAAACTATGTATTCCATGTGGAAAACATTGTCGAAGTTGTATCAGAACAACAGTGATCAAAGGAAATCGGCACTGAAGGAGAAACTTCGAAAAATAAAAATGGAGAAAGGTGAAACGATTTCAGAATAATTGACCAAGTTCACTCGGTGTCGTGATGAACTAGGAAGTGTTGGAATCACAGTTGCCAAGGATGATATGGTGAGTCTTGCTCTTCACGAACTCCCAAAGAGTTGGCATAATTATGAGGACTCTGTCAATGGTCGAGAGAAGTTGTCGGATTCAAAACAATTGTGGTCAGATTTGATGCAGGAGGAGATCAAGAGGAACACCAGGGATGGTTGTTCATCAAACACTGATGATGAAGAGAACTATGCCTTAGTGATTAAGGGAGAGAAGGGGAAATGGAAATCTTCCCATTCCAAATCAGATTCTTATCATGGAGGTAAGAAGAAATACATGACGGAATTTAAGTGCTTTCATTGTCATGAGCTGGGTCATTTTGTTACAAATTGTCCACTAAGGAAGTCCAAGAAGAATTCCTCAGGAGGAGTGGTGGGTGAGGCTTTGGCCTTTCAATTCAAATTGGAATTTTCCCTCATTACATGCATGGTATCATCAATGATGGGAAGTGTATGGTACTTGGACAGTGGATCTTCATTCCACATGACTGGCAACAAAGAGTTATTTAGTGACCTGGAGGAGAAAGATCTCCAGATGCATAGTGAGATGGGTGATGATGGGAGGTATAATGTTACCGGATTGGGCAGGATTACTTTTAAGAGGGTGCATGGGGCTCCACTCACCTTGAATAATGTTATGTATGTGCCCGGGCTAAAGAATAACTTGCTTGAGAATTGAGGATATGATGTGATCTTCTTGAAAGGAAAGACGTTCCTTTGACACATAACCACGGGTCAAGTAAAGAAGATAGCGATTCAGTGATGCGGGAGCATCTGGACTTAGCCAGCAATGTGAAAATTTTTCACATGTTGTGGCTAACAAGTTGAATTTCATTGACCTGATTGGTCAAAAGTCAGTTTTACTAAGAGGGTTGGATCTCTCAAGAAATGAGTTGTATTTCATTATTGTAATAGTTAGAAATTGTCTTATTTTAGGTTCAAAGATAAGTTGTTAGCATAGGTATGTGGTAGAGCTAGGAATTAGAGATTTGTTGTTATAATGATTAAAAATAGGGATTGAGTTGTTAGGAACATAATAGAGTGATATTCGATTGATAAAAAGAAGGGAAAAAATGTAATGAAGAGACGATTGAGTTGAGTGAGAGTCAAGAGTAGTGTGTGGATTTCCTTTCGAAACAGAGGTCTATTTGTGTAACTGGGCCAAGGCCGAGATTCTGTAACTATTTTTATTGTGAATAAATGATGTTTTGCATGTGATTAATTATCAATCCTATGGAAATCCTTGTTATGCTTTCAGATTCTTTGTATTCGGGGCAGACTGATTATTCCTTTGTTTTTTCTTTTTTTATGTTTCACACCTAAATCACAGGATTGATAAGTTGGAGGCTTTTTATAGAATTATCATTGGTTAATGCCACTTTAATCCCGACCACTGGATCGCGAAAGTATTTTTGCAACAGGAAGTGGTATTTCGGGGGAGGCAAGAGTGGTAAGTGGTAATTTAGGTTGGACACTCGATTCCACTAACCGCTCGACACGTAGCAGCCGAGGAGAGAGGAAAACCGCTTTTCAGGCGGGTAATCCCCATGCTATTTGTCCACCCAAAATCTTTGAAAGTCGTTGGATCTAGCATTAGTGGGTTGACGGTGGAGGATCAACGGACTGTTTGAAACTTCGGAGTGAATATTGACCATTGGATCGGAGGATGTAATGGACGGCGGAGATCCTTGCAACTGGTGATTATGCGATTTAATCTGGGCTATTGATTCATTTAGATCATGATCTACAGTGTACCGCGAACGCTTCTAATTTAAAAGTGAAAATCATTGTTTTGGATTTTTTCCAAAGGCATTCCGTTAGAAAGGAAAATGTTTGATTGTTAAAGAAATGGTGACCTGCGGGGTGATTGTAGAGATTTCTGAAGCCATTGTTTTTGCCTACGTCATTCAGGTGAAAAATCTCTATAGGATGGAGGTAGAGGAGTGTGTTTCTTTGAGCACAAAAGTAGAAAGGGTGTAGAGTCAAGACATTGGCGAGTTGTGGCACAGGCGATTGGGCCACTTGCATCATGGGGCTTTGAAGATATTGCAGCAGATCTTTATCAGGCTTCCCAAAGGTATGCTTGAGCAAGTTGATACAACAAGGGGTTTACTTTGGGAAAATACACCAAGTCTTCCTTTCATGACACAGAAAATCAAGCAAAGGCTATTTTGGAGTGAGTCCATTCAGATGTGTGTGGACCATTCTCGACAGCATCCATAGCCAAACACATGTATTATGTTATTCTTGTTGATGACATTTCTCGAAATTGTTGGATATTTTTCATGCAAAAAAATGATCAAACCTTCACAATTTTTTTGTGAGTGTAAAGCATTGGAGGAGAAAGAGTCAGGGAAGAAGGTTAAATCTCTACGGAGTGATAACGGTGGTGAGTATGTCTCAAACGAGTTTAAGAAATTCTGTGCAGTTGAAGGGATTAAACGGGAGTTGACGACACCCCATAACGCTCAGAGGATCCTCATATTGATGTGGAGCAGCCACATGTAAAGGATCCTAGAGTGGAGACATCAACTCAGGTAGCATCTTCCAAAGAGGGAAGAAAGCGCACTAGAGAGGTTGATAGATTGTTGGATGACGCATGGGAGAATGTGGGAGCACCCACTTCTCAGTGCAGGGAGAGGAGTGTTGTGGGGAAAAATGCCTATGCAGGACGATCCTATCCACCTAAGGTGTGACAGCGCCTTAGCAACAAACGAATACAGCTATTATGATTTCTTCCTTTATGAAATGTGAAAGAGGGGAGATCGGTAGACTTACCGTTGTCTTCCGGTTATCCCTCGAACTAGATCCTCTTCTCTTTGTGTGTCCACAGCTACTTGCCTCCTCACTTGATCAAGAGAACAACTACTTGAATCCCACGAGATCACAAGAGAACAGCTACCTGTGACAAGAGAACAGCTACTTGCGACAAGAGAAGAACACAATACAAAGGCAAATATATATATTCATAAATGATTCAGGATTAGAAGTAAATCAAATACACTAATGCAATCATACAAAATACACCAGCATATAGGAAAGAATCAAGATAGTTTTATTGAAAGTAACAGGGTTCAGGAAGAGATACAACCCAAAGGGCTCCAATCCAGCGTCTCCTTCCCAGCAAAATGGAATTCCTTCTTCAGCTCCCTTCAAAGCATTACACACCCAAAGTTTCTAGCCACAAACCAACAACAATTCTTTGCAATTACCAAATTCCAGCCCCTAGATCTCATGGAGGAGAGATCCATATATAGATGTTTGGAGAGAGGATGAGTCAGCTTGAGATCTGACTAGTGTCCTCTCCCTCTATCAGTTCTTGAGTCCACTTGGAGGTTCTTGCTTCCACTTGGAGATTTGGAACCTCTTACTCATCACCAGTCGAATTCCCTGATGCAAGTGTCATTTTGGAAGCTTCCCGAGCATTGACACCTTGAGAAATGAGCCTGCCACTTGTCCAGTTACGCACAGCGCAGGTATCCTTTGTTGCAGTTGACATTCAACGCAGGTAGACAGTGGAGCAGTTGACATTCAGTGCAGATGCTCAGTGGAGCAGTTGACATGATCCAGAATTGCCTTGTTTTTGAGTGTTTTCAGGTGGAGAACTTTTGTGAATTGCTGTGGTTTGCTGGCCTTGTTCCTCTAGGGGCAGGAACAACATGTTTAGGGACTTTGGATCCCTTGATTATTGACATTTCATGCTCAGTGATGCAAGGCACAAAAATGTTTATAACAGTTGCCCCCTAAAGTATGAGGCCGTTTATCGGGTGAAATGCTTTATCCAGGAGGGTTCGAAGTTCATCTATCTGCTGGGAGGAGACCTATAGTAAAATACAATATAATACATTATGATTCATGCTGCTTTCATGATCTAGCTGAGGCGGGCATTCCCATGCTCAGCTTTATAAATTCATTTTTCGTACATAGAACAGACGATCGTCTGATGGTAGACTGATAATTTTGGTGAAATTATCATCCTTTGAGTAGGATGATCATCTGCTGCAATGATGTACATGTCAAATGTCTTTATTTTTCCTGAATATATATCGCTGCCCGGATGGATGAAACTAGATCCGGGGTCTTCAAACTCATTCGATCTTCACTCTAAGTACAAGTCGATCCATGTGAGAATTGCGCTGAAGTCGAACATGGAAGGACATCGCTTGATTACCGGTCAATGACGTAAACCGTTAACAAGCGCGAGAGGAATCACCGATAATGATAATGACCCTCAAGGTACTGCAGTACAATTCACGTGGCGTGAATAAAGGACTTGGCGTCGAACACCACGCAAAATCTTCTGGTCGAAGGTCATTGATGTATACCTGTCGCCGGAAGTGAGAAACTTGCCATTGAGGCATGCAAGCTTCAAAGTACTGAAGGGGGTGTTCCTAAATCAACTTCTTGGATAATGAGCTGATGTCGACAAGAAGCGATCCGTCACAGGAGGGCCTTAATGAATCCCACATCAGTGACATGGAACGGAGCTAATGATTTTAATGGAGGTGAAAACGATCTGTGACATATGATTCAGGGTGGCGGTCATGAATGGATGAAGGATAATGTATGGCAGTGGATGGGACCCGGTTGACTCTTTCTGAACGACTTCTCTTGAACATATGGCGACACTGATGCGATGGACTGGTAGCATTACCCCAAATATGGATGGTATGGTGAGACCATGGTGATGTGACTGATGAATGAAACAACCCAACCCGAATGTGGTACGGAGGAAAAGTGTCATGTTCAAGAGCGACCTACTACCATCAAAGTTTTCTTGATTTTTTCCCAATTTTTCCCTAGTCATTGCTGACCAGTACCTCTTTATTTTTGTCAAGCTTGAGGAGGATAACATATGCTTGTTCTATAACCTGACCTTCGGGCAAGCCCATCGCTATGTTTTAACGAGCCTAGCGATAGTGAAACTCGTTCTCGTCTAAAGACAAGTTTGTCGCTATTTAATAATTTTAACGAGTCTAACGACAAAGATAACTCGATCCTTTTCATTTTTAGAGAGTCTGAAAAGGTACATAAAGTTAACTCCAAAATTCCTTTTTCGTCATCTAATCCCTTAAGTCCGAAAAAGTATAAAACAATACAGAAGGGATGAGTTTTCGATAATTTTAACGAGCCGAATAAAACAAGCACTCGACCTTTTTGTGCAATAATCCCTCAGGTCCAAAAAGATTAAAATCAAGAGGAGGGATAGCTCTTCCTATCCTTTAACGAGCTGGAAGGCCAAAACTTGGCAATCTTTTCATATTTTACAAGTCGATTGAAAAGAGCTTAAAGAAGACTCGTCTTTTGAGGAACGAGTGATAAACAGGGATAGCAACTGATTCCAGGTATAGGTTGGAATTTTCCAATCACGGCAGTGTCACAAGGATGGCTAGGTGAAATCACTCTTTGCAACTGTTCCTGAAAATGGGTAAACAATCATATGGAGGTGAACGATCGGCCAAATGAAAAGTGGAGGTGGCAGGTGCAAACACGACCAAGGCTTTAACGGCTGATAAATTACATTCACAGTGGTTATTTACCGGGATAGGTTCATTTTTTAATGAGCTTGAACTCTGGAGGAAACCCTTGCTCACAATCGCTTTTCTATTTTTTAACGAGCATAAATTCCGCGTTAAAACTGCTCGAATCTTGCGTTTATTTTTTAACGAGCATGAACTTTATGCTAAAATTGCTCGATTACCCAGTCATTTGATAAGAGTGTCTCATGAAAGATCCCATTTTTGATCGAGCTTGCGCCTTACCAAAGCTATGCTCCCTCTCCTTTCTTTATGCAAGTTCGGAAACGGCTAATCCTACGAGTTTAAAGGGTTAGACCTACAGGTTTAAAGGGAGGACCTAAAAATTTAAAAAAATAAATAGTCGCCCCTTGCTTGCACTCCAAAAGGTTTGCATGCCCCCAGGTATAAAACAGAGTTTCAAGGTTACCTCTACTTACCCTCCGCCAAAACATTTGTTTTAATCGAGAGAGGCTTACCTCTTTCAGGTTACCCAAAGATTGTCTCGTTACTCTTTCAAACAAGACACTTCCTCGGCAATGTCTACTGAAATAGACAAGGGTGAATGACTCTGGCGCCAAACACGTAACTTTGACAAAAGAATCCTATTCTAGAACAACCCCTCTTCCATCCATGGACGGGGTACGGACTAGTCATATTCTCCCGCGGAAACCTACCCTATACCCAAATTTTTCCTGCCGAAGCAGGCCAGGATGCATTCCCCCTGGGTTCCAGTCATATCCTCCCAGATTACTCGCGCTCATCAGGAGGATGGACCATGGGTTGAGACACTTCTTGCACGAATAGACCATTTAGGTATGGGACATGACTATTTGCGATGTGTGATCCGGGAAACGAAAGCTAGTCTACGAGCTTGACCATTCTTCCTTCATGCGGAAAACACATTACTCTAAAGAGTGAGGAGACTATAGCTCCCATGCAATATATATAGTCTCGTCCAAGGAGTAGGTTATAATCCAAGGGTCCTTGAACGACCATCACGTTCATTTGAACGGTCTTCCCTTTCAATGTTATAGGCACATTGGGGAGGATCCCTAAAGGTCGACTGGTTCCTTTATCAAAACCTGATAGACTTCTCATCTCAGGTAAAAGCGCTGGCGAACCAAGCGCTTTCCAAGCAATAGAGGAAAGGATACTCACAGATGCCCCCTCATCAATGATAGTGCCAACCATTACCATTCTATATATTTGACAAATAATTCTGAATGGTACACTGGCTGGCAACCGGGGTCTGCCTAGTTGGTTCCAATCAAAGGACACAACCAGGTTGCTTGGTGGTGGGACCGAAAATACGGCCGGATATCGCTCTGATGAACTTCCTTCCTGCAATAAAGGAATGGTGGCATTGCCCCCTTGATCATCAGAGTCGGTGTTGATGAAGAGAATCTGGACGGTTTCGTCTTTATTCTCCTATGTTATGGTGTCATTCGAAGATGGAGCCTCTGAAGGCAAAACCGGGTCAACTGCCGTATCAACCTTTTGACTTTCGTCAGGCATGGATCCAGACGGTTCTTCTTCAATGACAGGTGCTCGGCTGACCACCTAAGTGGCTCAGCCGGATTCTCAACTAGTGAGGGACTTGGCAGGAGTCTTTGATATCCAGGAGGGAGATGCGCTCGTAAAATCGGGCGATCTTCCAGAACTCTTTTTGCCTCGTCTAAGAAGGGACAATGGTGGATGGCGTGATCACCTTCACACAGTCTGCAGGGAAATTTAGCTCTCCCGCTCTGTCCTGCAGCTTCACTCCCACTAGTTGACGGTGAGCAGTTGACATGGCTATCAGAGGTCGATGCTCCCGAATTGTGCAAACGGGGGGACCAGTCTCTTAGTATCCGTGGGATACAGGGACAATCTCTATGGAAGTGGTCTCCCCTGCATATGACGCATGGCGATTTAGGCCTTACGAGTGCGGTGTGTGGATTCTTGTTAGATGGCATTTGCTTGCCCCCAGTCGCCTTAGGCTCCTTCTTCTTCTTCTCTTTCTTCTTCTTCTCCTTCTTCTCCTTAGGAACCTGGTTTTTAATCCGACCAATCCCTTCAGGCGAAGAGGAAGGAGGGGAGGAAGATGAAGTTGAAGGCTGGGAGGCAACTCTTGTCTGATCTAACTGTTGACTCGACTGTTCAGGAATGGTGGTATTCTAAACGACATTGGTTGAAAAGAGCCAAACTGGTAGGCTAATTGTCAGTCCTGGAAGCAACAATTTGGCCATGTGGGGCGCACCAACATCTCCCCAAGAGGAGAAGAGACTAGGATTTCCACCCAAGGGAACTCCTTGCTTGGTGTGCTCCATCTTTCCAACCTAAAGATCAACGCAGGAATTAAAGGGTGATTGTTCCGTTTAAAATAAATTGTTAACGATGCTTTTAGACACAACTTGCTTTTTCACTTTTAAAGAGTCGAGAAAAAGCTAAAGATGACTCTAGTCTCCTTCGATGTTTTAACGAGCCCGAAGTGACAAATGCTCGGATGGACTTTTTTTGTTATAGAGTCTGAAAAAGGCCAAAAGAAACTGCTCTAGAGATCTAGGCAGAGGGTGTGCCAAACTTTTCGCAAAACCACAGAATACTTTTTACGGTACGGGTGGTCGATCTTCGTGAATGCTGTGTTCACTGCATTGCGATCAGTAGGGCGGCCGACACGGTTTCCTAAGGATAAAAGATATATGCCTATTGGGGTCTCCCAATATATATGCGACGGTACGTGGGAGCACAAATCCGTACTAGCACTACCATCTCTCAGGAGGAATCACCCACCTTCTTAGAGATCGACAGTCACTAGGCTTAACGACGCCGGAACACGTCTCTAGCCTAGACCTCTATGTTGTGCGTTATGTTACAAAGCGTTGTTAGGTTCATTCAGTTTATTTTAGGTTGATCTTTTTCAAGTTTGCCTTTCAAGGTTCACCACGAGATGTATGATACAAATTCCTAAATGCAGTCTAATATGATAAGCAAGCTTTATTATCTTTCAACTTTGAAAATCCTAGCTACTAAGGGAAAAGAATAACACTATCTTTTCTCAAAGAGCAATCAGCACACTCTAATGCACTTTCCCTAAATCCAACATGCAAACTATCAAATGCAAAATGCACAATGCAGGTGTTTATTTTCCACTTTCTTAGTATAAATGCCTACAAAGAAAGCTTTTTGCACAACTTTGAATTTGCTTTTAAGATGATCAATACAAACAAGTTCACTTTCTTCAAAATCAACAAGGGTAGAAGAGATTACAATCACTTTGCGATTTTCGAAATAAAGACTTGTTTTGACACTTTGAAAGAGACAAATTCAAACCAATAAGCAAAAGTAAAACTATAATCAATCTGAACAAACAGCCAATGAACTCTCTTCTAAGACCACTATCAATCATATCTGAATCAAAGGCTACATGATGATCACTTTACTTATGCAAAGGAAGACTGTAGATGATGCCACAAACACATAAAAACATTCACAATCTTTTTGTACAAAAATGAGGCGGAATTCAAGCAAAGAAAAGGCTTATCAGACTGGCACCTATGCTGGTTAAAGGCTGCAAAAAACAGAGATCAAAACAGGGCAAAAGAGGACAAAGAACCCCAACTGCACAAGGCTACACTGGTTCAGCGCAGGTCTAACACTGTCAGTTTCACATTCAGCGCAGGTAACCCCTTCGGGACCTGCGTTGAAATGCAGACTGCCTTCACAGTGCCTACGCTGAAGAGAGAAACTCTCGTTTCCCTTGGTTTCTGGGTCACAAAATGCTCAAAAATCAACTATTTCAGGCCAAATCAGAAACACAAGCAAGGTATAAAAAGAGGGATACTTTGATAGGGTACTAAAGACTATCACAAGGATCATCAAATCATTTGTGGATCTAGTTTAGATCATAGACAAGTCCAACAACTGGATCAAAGCAGCAACTTTTACTTTGCATCCGGGAAAGATGCAGTTCAATAGTTGTTGTCAAGCCTATGAAGTAAACAAATGACGGAAACACAAATGAAATGAATAAACAAGTTCTCCCCAGCGGGGTCGCCAATTTGTTGTGGGGAAAAATGCCTATGTAGGACGATCATATCCACCTAAGGTGTGACAGCGCCTTAGCAACAAACGAATACAGCTATTATGATTTCTTCCTTTATGAAATGTGAAAGAGGGGAGATCGGCAGACTTACCGTTGTCTTCCGGTTGTCCCTCGAACTAGATCCTCTTCTCTTTGTGTGTCCACAACTACTTGCCTCCTCGCTTGATCAAGAGAACAGCTACTTGAATCCCACGAGATCACAAGAGAACAGCTACCTGTGACAAGAGAACAGCTACTTGCGACAAGAGAAGAACACAATACAAAGGCAAATATACATATTCATAAATGATTCAGGATTAGAAGTAAATCAAATACACTAATGCAATCATACAAAATACACCCGCATATAGGAAAGAATCAAGATAGCTTTATTGAAAGTAACAGGGTTCAGGAAGAGATACAACCCATAGGGCTCCAATCCAGCATCTCCTTCCCAGCAGAATGGAATTCCTTCTTCAGCTCCCTTCAAAGCATTACACACCCAAAGTTTCTAGCCACAAACCAACAACAATTCTTTGCAATTACCAAATTCCAGCCCCTAGATCTCATGGAGGAGAGATCCATATATAGATGTTTGGAGAGAGGATGAGTCAGCTTGAGATCTGACTAGTGTCCTCTCCCTCTATCAGTTCTTGAGTCCACTTGGAGGTTCTTGCTTCCACTTGGAGATTTGGAACCTCTTACTCATCACCAGTCAAATTCCCTGATGCAAGTGTCATTTTGGAAGCTTCCTGAGCATTGACACCTTGAGAAATGAGCCTGCCACTTGTCCAGTTACGCTCAGCGCAGGTAGCCTTTGTTGCAGTTGACATTCAACGCAGGTAGACAGTGGAGCAATTGACATTCAGCGTAGATGCTCAGTGGAGTAGTTGACATGATCCAGAATTGCCTTGTTTTTGAGTGTTTTCAAGTGGAGAACTTTTGTGAATTGTTGTGGTTTGCTGGCCTTGTTCCTCTAGGGGTAGGAACAACATGTTTAGGGACTTTGGATCCCTTGATTATTGACATTTCATGCTCAGTGATGCAAGGCACAAAAATGTCTATAACAAGGAGGTCACATGAGAGGTACGTTGGATACATAGCTCTTATGGGTGAATGTGTTGTGATAGAGTCATCTTACTTTAAGGAATCAATGCAAAAACTGGTTTTGGTTGATGCCATGGTGGAGGAGTATGACTCCATAGTTCGTAATAGTGTCTGGGATGTGGTCCCAAGACTGGAGGTCAAGTCAGTGGTGAGCTCCTATTGGCTTTAAAAGGTAAAGAAAGATGCATATGGTAGTGTGGATAAGCATAAGGCTAGATTTGTGATCCGTGGCTTTTCACAGGTAGAGGGGATTGACTATGATGAGACCTTTGCTCCTGTTGCAAGGCACTCATCGATCAGATCTATATTGGCACTATCAACATAGGTGGGTTGGAAGAGACATCAAATGGATGTGAAGACAACCTTCTTTAATGGCACAACTGAGGAAGAGGTGTACATAGAGTAGCTTGAAGGTTTTGAGACCTTCGACTTTGAGTCGCATGTGTTTCGACTCAAGAGAGCATTGTATGGGCTGAAGCAAGCACCTTGTGTTTGGTACACCAGGATAGGTAGCTACTTCACTGGGTTTGGCTTCACGAAGAGTGAAGAAGATGCGAACCTATACCACATAGTGGTGGAAGGTAAATTGTTGATCATTGTAGTTTATGTTGATGATTTCATACTAACAGGTGATGATCAACTGATCAAATATTGCAAGGAGGACCTTGCAAGAGAGTTTGAGATGAAGGACATGGGGCTCATGCATTACTTTCTTGGCATGGAGGTATGGCAAGGAGATGGGGAGTTTTTTTTGTCTCAGGGCAAGTATGCCAATGAGATACTCAAGAGATTATGCATGGAGAGAAACAAACCCATGGAGACTCCTCTAGCAGGAACTGGAGGAAGGAGGATGCTACTTCAGGGGAAGTAGTGGAAGCTACTGTTTACAGGAAGCTTGTGGGTTCACTCATGTGCTTGGTGAACACACGATCGGATATGTGCTATGCAGTTAATTGTCTTAGTCAAGCAATGGTTAGGCCTACCAAGCTGTATTGGAAGGAGGAAAAGCATGTGTTGAGATACCTCAGGGGCACTTCTCATTATGGATTATGGTATAGATGGATAAAGGGAGTGAATCTTCAAGGCTTCACCGATGCAGATTGGGCAGGGAGTCCATCCGACTAGAAGAGCACATCAGGAGAGATCTTTAGTATTAGCTCAGCGACAGTTTCTTGGTACCATAGGAAAAGAGATCGGTTGCACTCAGCTCGGCAGAGGCAAAGTACATGGCTGTGAGTCAGGAAACATGGGAGGCCATCTGGATGAGGAAGATCCTAGTTGGTTTTTTTGGTCAATAGATGGATCTAATTGTTATTTACTGTGATAATAAGAGTTGTATCAAACTCTCTGAAAATACAGTTTTTCATGATCAGTCCAAGCATATTGATATATGATATCATCATCTCAGAGATTGTGTATTGAGGCGGATCATGTTGTTAAGGTACATTCTCATGGAGGAGAAAGATGCTGACATTTTGACAAAGGAATTGTCAAGATGTAAATTCAAGTTTCATAGAGACAGGATCAGGGTAGCTGATAATCCCATTCTTGTTGAGAGGGAGTGTTGAGAAATGGAAACAAGAAATTCCAGTTTAAATTTATCCTTGAATTTAAACTGTGAATTAAAATCGAATTTTATTCTCATAGCAACTTGTAAATAATTAATTAAGTTTAATTAACTTAATTATCTTAGAAATTCTGAGTTGGAAGTCTTTATGAAGTCATGTATATGTTCTCCCTAAGTTTTAGGGGTCCAGGATGAGTTTAATTGTGAGTTCTTATTAGATCACTCAATTTACTAAGTTATGTTCAATTAAATTAGTTCTGAATTGTTTTAGGAACCAATAGAGAGTTAACAGTCAATTGGTGCACTAGTGCATCCATATGCGTCACTCTAGTTAACTAAAGATTCCCTCATCAGAAACATGCATGTCGATTTTGAGAAAGACCCAGTTGAGACTAGAGTGCAGGGATAGTGTACAATCAGTTGTGTGATTTACTGAGTTGTAAATATCATGCATGCAATCAGAGAAGGACCTATGTTTGGATTGCGTAGTTTTGGAAGAATGAATTCCATTTAAATATGAGATTCATCCTAGGAATTATGCAAGGAAATAGGGGCTTGGAGAACTACAGAATTGGTAAGTTTTAGCCAAGAGCTTGCTTGTGAGCTGAGAGAGTTGAGCATACTTGTGCATATATATGCAATACAGATAATGGGGTTTTGAGCAGTGGATTTCCATCGGTACATCTTGTGTTATGTGCCATTGATTTATCTTCTTCTTGCTCATATTGTTTTCATCGATCTATTGGCTTCTACTGGTTGAAAGTAGAAGTAGATTCTTGTCTTGTGCTTTAGTACATTGCATCAGCTTGTGAATCTACAGGATTTTCTACAGGGTATTTGTTAATGGTGTGCCAGCGTGAGAGAACTCATGCTGCATAGAGTTACATTCTTCTCCTCACTACGATCATTCAAAATCTCGCTTTCCATATGTATATTTCATCACCTGGATCAAGGGTGGCAGGGTTGGTAACATCCCTTTTATCGACATTTGTACCACCAATGTCCTTCAATGTTCCACCCTTTCTAGGGGCCTCTTTAGCCAGGGAAGAAATGATGTCTATTCCATCCAAGGAATTGTCACCGACAAATCTAAAGGAGTTTCACAGAGTAATGGCATTTCTCCTCGAGCATTCTTATATTTTGACGTCATGTGGGATGTTAGAATATGTCTCAAATCTTGTGGATGTCACAGCTGCATTAGGGATGCAAGTTTCACTTTTGAAGGTGCAATTATCTGGTCTAGTTTTCAAGACTTACTTGTAACAATGAAATCTCTTTGAAATCAAAGAAATCGAAGCATTTTTTATCCCAGCTTTGGGATTAAATATAGGGAGTGTTTTTCTTATTCTGTTCAACATTCATTTACGTTTTTTCCTCTCTTGGACAAGGTAAGATGCAGTTGGTGGTTTTAATTTAGTTTTTCATGAATTTACTTGTAGGTACTCATGTTATCAATATCTAAAACCCTCAATGAAGCGCTCCACATTCAAGAAATTCATCCACTCTTCTCCGTCTTTCATTATTCTTTCTGCAGAAATTATATTTAGATTCTTAATTGCTTACATATAAAATTTGGCCTCTTTATTTCTCTTCAAACCGCTCCTTCAATCCAAATACCCTGTAGCCCTCAGAGTTTTCTAGCCCTTCTATTATGAAAGTTGGGGTTTCAGAACTAGAAGCTTTGTTGCAAGCCCTCATGGCCTGTCCCTCCGTTCAGTAATTTTAACAAATTTTCATCAATATTGAAATGTCGCAGGAACTCGTTCCCTTACAGCCTGGCACTATCTTCGGGAAACAACATCAAATTGGTGCCATTGCCAGGGAACGGATTAGAAAATATATTTCCTTGGGTTTTATGAAAATTTGGAGTTGATTCTTGAAGGTGACAAGACTCAACAATTATTTGTACATATTCACCTATCTTCTTAACTTTGGGTTTTTATTCTCCTAGGTTTTAAAATGGAAACCTCTTGTTATCACAAAATCATGCCCCTGATAGGCTACTGATCAGGAAGACCTTATGTAACTCTTTCAAACCAACTTTTGGCTGAGGCTTAGCCTCCTCAACCTGAGAGGGCTCTCTCAAAGGTTAATGATTTTGACAAAGATTAGATGGCTAACTCTATGAAACAAGTGAAAAATATGAATGGTTGAACATGATCAGTAAACAAAACTATCCATTGGGCTTATGGAGTCAACAACACCTCAATATAACAATGAACTCAATCCTACATGGAAGTCAGGGCATTCAGCGTTTAAACATTCATAACATAAACTCATATGGGACCACACAGTTTATAAATGTATACAGGAAGTCAGAGCACATTCAGTGAATTCTGAGTGATTATACATCCATACCACTGTAAGAATTAAGAAAAGGACAACATCACATATTCTGAACATAAAAAACCCTTCATGAATCCTAAGAAGTAAAGTCAAGCATGTATTACTGAAAAATGAGTCTTACATAGGCCAAATACAAGCTTTTCCATAAAATGTTCCAACCCTTTGTACATCAGATGTTCTTCTATATATAGAGCTCTTTACATGCTTGGATTCCTTCCTCCATCATGAGGGGAATTCGAATTTACCATCAATTACACCTATTCTAACCATAAAACAAGACTTTAAATGCATTTGACACCTAACTAGCAGTCCTAGAGACCTAATACAACTAGGAGTGTAACTCCTTATTATGATTACAACAAACTTATCTAAACATTTAAAACACTCTTTGACACCTAACACTCCATGAAGTCGAATTTGATGAAGCCTCCCACGTGGTCACCCAACTGCTGATGACAAACCCTAGACAAACCCTAGAAATTAGGGAACATGTTTCCCTGTTTTTAGGATTAGATACTTGAAAACTGGCACGTGGGACAGAGCCTTTATCTCTTCATCCATGACACATTTTACGAAACTGAAGGAGGTTTTTGTAGTCCATGTTGTCCAGAACAAAAACCTCTCCTGGTTTTTTAAAACATTTCTCTAGCTATTCAGAAACTGTCCTTGAAAAACACGTGTCAAACAGGAAACTGTCCCTTGCTCTGTTCTGGCTGAAAAATAGGTCTTGGGACAGAGGTCATAACTTCTCGTAAAAAATGTATTTGGAAAAACTGAAGGCGGTTTTTGTGAACCAATCCGTGCTTAACAAAAACCTCTCTTGGTGTTTTGAAACATCTTTTCTACCGCCCAGAATGAGTCTTTGAAAAACAGGTGTAAAACAGGAGATGAAAAACTGCACCTACAGCAGTTTCATAGCGCAACTTTGGTCCTTCATTTCTCCCAGATCATAATGGATTTGAAGAAAGTGGAAGAGGTTTTTGTACGTTAGTATCTTAGGAATAAAAACCTCTTTCAATTTTCAGAGATGAGTTTTCAACTTCTCAGAAAAGCTTTTGGAAGTTAACTAGTAAAACAATTGTTTTTGCTGAAACAGGCTGCTACAGGGGTTTCGTAGCGCTATGAAAACACTGATTTCGTAGCGCAAAACAGGATTTTTACACTGTCTGCGCTACGAAAATGTGGATTCGTAGCTAGTTTCAAAATTTCTCCGAAATTATGTGAGATATGTCTTCTAAACACATGGTGAGGCTTCTAGGACATGGAATGAGGCTATCAAACTTTATTTGAAGATGGACATGAGACTCTAACCCTATGACTTAGACTCTAAAACATAAAAATTACTTCACCATGACTTGACCATGACTGATACAAGAATTGAGAAACCATGTAAGTTGTCCAAATTTTTTAACGAAGTTTTACAGTGATAACAGTGGCTCCACTAGGGATAGTGTGCCCTTATGGTACATTAAGAACCTGTAGCTCCAGTGCCGCTATCCATCCTCTAGAAGAAAACTTTGAACTTCTGCCCAATTTGCTCCTCAAGCCTTGAATGATTTTTTGTAAGAAGAATTCAAACTGTACCTACTGAAATAGATGCTCAGTCAACCTACCCTGAGCTTATTTGCACATTCCTACCTACCCTATCAGCTGCATTCTCCAATTATAGCTCAAGGAACATGAAACTTCCAATGAAGCCAATCATCAATCTGATCTGAAACTTGGATCTCCTTACTGTGCTTGAAGCATAAATAAACCAGATACTGAAATAACCAAGGAAGCATGAGGTGTAACTGTTCTTCAAGATGAACATATAATTTGAAGCCTGAACAGTAAATCTTTTCCATGTAGTCAGCTATAGGATCAAAAAACACATGGTTAGTTTGATGATTCTCATAACTTTCTGGTTGTGAAAACTGATCTTCAACAACAGTGTACAGTTCCTCAATCGTGAAAGAGAAAGGAATTAACACTCTCTCCTTGTGTTCTGCCATAGAAAGCTTCTGAAAATAATGATCATGATTATGAAAACTATATGCCTGAATTTGACCTTCTAAACCTTCAATGTCTTTCTCAATGTCCTCAGCAACTTCATCCAAAAATTTCATCTTATCCTCTGCCTTACACTCAAATGATTTTAGATACGAGGACAAGGACAAAGAAAAATTTTCATTTGTTTCTCCATTACTATGATCATTATTCCATTGTTTGAAACCTTGAATTGAAGGAGAGTTTGCTACCACATCTGATCTATCTATCCATTCCTCCAAAAACATAAGCCAAAAGTCTTCAAATGACTTAATGGATTTGGTAGGAAAGCTTTCAATCCATTGTTTACATTTCCCTTGAAATGAAACATAGAACAACATAATGAAAACATCTTCATGCTTAACTCTAAGAAGCTCTGTAAAATCACAAAAATCTGATATATGCTTCAAAGTTAAACTCAAATCTTCTCCATTGAATTTTGGACCATTCCTTAGAAAATATGCATCCTTGGGAAAATGATTTGGGAAACCATGAATTCCTGAAAAATTTATGCATGCATACCTTGAAATAAGAATGGTAGCATCTAGGTCCTTCATAACTCCAGTGGAATCACCATGAATGTATGAATTTTGAATTCTTCAACAATGGAGTCACCAAGGTAGATTTGCAACCTCAAAAAGTCTTCTGAGCTCCTGCTACCTTCAGAAGTTCAGTCTCTTGATTTCGGGAATGAATAATCTTCAGACTCCCGGCAGACGCACCAAAATGTTATCACAAAATCATGCCCCTGATAGGCTGCTGATCAGGAAGACCTTATGTAACTCTTTCAAACCAACTTTTGGCTAAGGCTTAGCCTCCTCAACCTGAGAGGGCTCTCTCAAAGGTTAATGATTTTGACAAAGATTAGATGGCTAACTCTATGAAACAAGTGAAAAATATGAATGGTTGAACATGATCAGTAAACAAAACTATCCATTGGGCTTATGGAGTCAACAACACCTCAATATAACAATGAACTCAACCCTACATGGAAGTCAGGGCATTCAGCGTTTAAACATTCAGAACATAAACTCATATGGGACCACACAGTTTATAAATGTATACAGGAAGTCAGAGCACATTCAGTGAATTCTGAGTGATTATACATCCATACCACTGTAAGAATTAAGAAAAGGACAACATCACATATTCTGAACATAAAAAACCCTTCATGAATCCTGAGAAGTAAAGTCAAGCATATATTACTGAAAATGAGTCTTACATAGGCCAAATACAAGCTTTTCCATAAAATGTTCCAACCCTTTGTACATCAGATGTTCTTCTATATATAGAGCCCTTTACATGCTTGGATTCCTTCCTCCATCATGAGGGGAATTTGAATTTACCATCAGTGACACCTATTCTAACCATAAAACAAGACTTTAAATGCATTTGACACCTAACTAGCAGTCCTAGAGACCTAATACAACTAGGAGTGTAACTCCTTATTATGATTACAACAAACTTATCTAAACATTTAAAACATTCTTTGACACCTAACACTCCATGAAGTCGAATTTGATGAAGCCTCCCACGTGGTCACCCAACTGCTGATGACAAACCCTAGACAAACCCTAGAAATTAGGGAACATGTTTCCCTGTTTTTAGGATTAGATACTTGAAAACTGGCACGTGGGACAGAGCCTTTATCTCTTCATCCATGACACATTTTACAAAACTGAAGGAGGTTTTTGTAGCCCATGTTGTCCAAAACAAAAACCTCTCCTGGGTTTTTAAAAAATTTCTCCAGCTGTCCAGAAACTGTCCTTGAAAAACATGTGTCAAACAGGAAACTGTCCCTTGCTCTGTTCTGGCTGAAAAATAGGTCTTGGGACAGAGGTCATAACTTCTCGTACAAAATGTATTTGGAAAAACTGAAGGAGGTTTTTGTGAACCAATCTGTGCTTAACAAAAACCTCTCTTGGTGTTTTGAAACATCTTTTCTACCGCCCAGAATGAGTCTTTGAAAAATAGGTGTAAAACAGGAGATGAAAAACTGCACCTACAGCAGTTTCGTAGCGCAACTTTGGTCCTTCATTTCTCCCAGATCATAATGGATTTGAAGAAAGTGGAAGATTTTTTTGTACTTTAGTATCTTAGGAATAAAAACCTCTTTCAATTTTCAGAGATGAGTTTTCAACTGCTCAGAAAAGCTTCTGGAAGTTAACTAGTAAAACAGTTTTTTCTGCTGAAACAGGCTGCTACAGGGGTTTCGTAGCGCTATGAAAACACTGATTTCGTAGCGCAAAACAGGATTTTTACACTGTCTGCGCTACGAAAACGTGGATTCGTAGCTAGTTTCAAAATTTCTCCGAAATTATGTGAGATATGTCTTCTAAACACATGGTGAGGCTTCTAGGACATGGAATGAGGCTATCAAACTTTATTTGAAGATGGACATGAGACTCTAACCCTATAACTTAGACTCTAAAACATAAAAATGACTTCACCATGACTTGACCATGACTGATACAAGAATTGAGAAACCATGTAAGTTGTCCAAATTTTTAAAGGAAGTTTTACAGTGATAACACCTCTAATTCCTTTTCTAATGAGCTCATTCCAGAAAAAGAAGAGTTGATTCAGCTATAGACAAACCCTCGAAGGTCATATTTTGTTCATTTTTTTGGTGTTACCATTTATGATACTTATCTTGCAGATGAGGGTTTTGGTTGCTCAATAGATTCTCCAATTTATGATACCTAAAGTTCATAAGAGGAATATTTTGTTGAAGACTTCCAAGAAGTTTTTCTCTTAGCCAAGCAAGAAGAAGGTGACCAACAACAATATTTCCAGGAAGAGACCAAGGTGGAAAAACCAAGTAGTGACTGTAACTGCCCTATGCAAGAAGTTACACATAGGTAGGTTGTTTGAGAAAAGGAGGCAATTGAAAATTTTTATTCTATTAATTTTATGATCTAGTAGCTGACTATATGGAAACTTTCTTTAGTCAATGATGCAGGAGCATCAGGATTAGCCAGCAATGTGAAAACTTGTTCACATGTTGTGGCTAAACAGGTTGAAATTCATTGACTATTGGGTCAAAACTAATTTTTACTGAGAGGGTTGGATCTCTCAAATAATTTGTTATAATTCATTATTGTAATAAGTTAGAGACTATATTATTTTAGATATAGAGATAGAGTTGTTTTCATAGGTGTGAGGGAGAGCTAAGAAATAGAGGATTTGCTTTTAGATCTCTTGAGAATAGAAGATTGTTGTTAGATATTGTTAGAGGAATTATTTGAGGATAAAAGAGGAAAACTGTAAGAAACGAGGGATTAGAGAGGATTTTTGAGTGGAGCGAGGGCATAGAGTGAGTTTGGGAATGCATTTGTGAGACAAAGGTCTCTTCCCTGTGTAATCTGGCCTCAGGCCAAGACTCTATGTTGTTTTCTTTGTAATAAAACATTGGTGCGGGCATAATGTTATAAACAGACCGTGGAGGCTTTCAAATGCTTGGTTTTTTATGTTTCGGATGTTAGTGATGCTATTCCTATGTGTTTCATGCCTTTTAATGCAGACCTGGTGTTAGAGGATTGTTGAGCAAGCACATTGCTTCATTCTGGTTTCCACAGGCCAATTACCCAGATACACTAAGTATCGGGTTAAAACACAGTTTAAACAGAGATCCAGACTTCAACTGTCATAGGTGGAAGTGTTATTGATATCAAGTCCGTGGAACCCCATCGCGTTAGGCCTGTGTGTATTTCCCATATCGCATTGCTAAAGGAATTACAAAGGAAATCACACTAAAATACTTAGAGGATTCAAAAGGGCGGATTTGAAAGTTTATATAATTGAATGTTGAGTGTTATCGGGTCCGGCGGGCGTTATCGCAATGCTTAAGTGGAGACGGTCCAACCTTTGCTACTCGCGATCGCCAATTGGTATCACATCGACATATTGGAGCACTTATATATATCTTAAAGCAACCATTGTAAAGTGTCAATAGCAATAGCGATATCGCGTTGGGCAGGAGCTTCGTGCCTGCCGACTGCCGATAGTGCAATTGGATCCTGACTGTCCGATCGGTTAGATCCAGATCTGCAGTGATAATTCATATATGTGCTTATAAAGGGGGAAAAGCATGCTTTAAGCCTTTTTCAAAGGTTTGGGTCCCGAAAAGGATTAAAGTGTCAATTAACATTTGAAGGTTTGTTTCAGTCCCGAGAAAAGGGGAAAGAATTGTTTTAAAGGGATTTGGTCCCGATAGTGAGGAGGGGTGATTGTGGGTTTAAAGATCCATTTGGGTTTTATTTAAACCATTGTGTTTCCGTTGCATCAATTTTTGGTATTGGAGCAGAAGAAGGAGGTGTTTGCAACAAAGATGCCATCGAGGAGAGGAATTGGTCGAGGAAGACCAGAACCAAATGCAATTCTATTGGAAGAGGTGCGGAGTTTGTGTGCATGAATGGAGACAATGGAGACAACCAAAAGAAGAGCACCTGATGATGGAGCTGAGAGTTCTTCAGAAGAATCTACTGCAGATGTCGGAGAAGTAGAAGAAGACAATGCAATTGCCAAAGTCCTCAAGATGCTGGCAAAAGTAGGAAGCAAAACCCAAGATGGAGATCCCTATGTACGAAGGGAGTCTGAATGCGGAGGAGCTTATAGATTGGATCATATCCATAGATCAATACTTTGACTATGAATAGATTGAGGAGAATAAGATGGTGAAGTTTGCAGTCACTAGATTCAAGGGTCATGTAGGCATCTGGTGGGACAAGGTACAGACATCAAGAATGAGGAAAGTAAAATCTAATAACAAGCAGTGGGAAAAAATGGTAAGCAAACTGAAAGCCAAGTTTCTGTCTGAAGACTATCATTTGAATCTTTTTAAACAAGTGCAAAATTTGAAACGGAAAGGAATGTTTGTTAAGGAGTATACAGAAGAATTCTATAGATTAAGTATTAGAGCAGGGCATGTAGAAGATGATGTGGAAAAGATAGCTAGATATATAAATGGGTTAAGGTATAAGATACAAGATGAGATTAGCTTGTTAAGTTTGAAAGCTGTTGAGGATGCCTATCAAGCAAGTCTGAAGACAGAGGAGAAAATATTGAGGAAACAAAGTCAAAGGAACAGAGGAAAGAGCTCAGTGAGAGGTAGAGGAGCTGCCAGATCCAGAGGAACACAACATCAACATGAAGCAGGAAGTTCAAGTGGCAGATCACCACGGAGGGGTGAATCTAGTAGAGGAAGATTCACGCCCAGAGGAAGAGGGCAAGGAAGAGATGTTAGGTGTTATACCTGTGGAGAATGGGGACACATGTCATGGGATTGTCCTCATAACAAATCAGTAAGCCAGAGAGGTGCAAATGTGGCTGAGGCAAAGCCAAAACCACCTCGACTTGTGGAGAAAGAAGAACCCCCTGAAGAAGGTGAATCACTGTTATTTAGAAGAACTTTGCTTAGAGCAAAGAAGGAAACTGGAGAACCTGCACAAAGGAAGAACTTGTTCAGAACCACCTGTAAATCAAAGGGTAAGTGCTATAAGGTAATCATAGATAGTGGAATCACTGATAACCTTGTGTCCACAGAGATGGTGGATAAGCTTGGGTTAGTGAAGACAGTACATCCTGCACCCTACGTAGTGTCTTGGTTGCAGAAGGGCCATCAAGTCATTGTGACAGAATAGTGCAATGTTGAGATGCAAATAGGTACATACAAAGATGTAATCCTATGTGACATAATTCCCATGGATGTATGTCATATATTATTGGGGAGACCATGGAAATTTGAACGGAAAGCGATTCATGACGGGAGAAGGAACACATATACCATAGAGAAGGATGGAAACAAGCACATTTTATTGCCATTGAAGAATGATGTTGACAAAGGATTGCCTGAAAACAATATCATGTTGATAAGTGGTAAAGAATTGCTACAGGAGGTCAACAAAAGCGAGGATTTGCACTTCACTATCATAGGGAGGCCCAAGGTAATCTTAACATCCACAAATTTAAATGATTTGCCTAAAGAAATTAAAGCTGTGTTAGATAATTTTATGGATATCATTGTGGATGAATTACCGAATGTATTACCATCGGTTAGAAGTGTTAGCCACCATATTAACTTATCAGGGGCAAGTCTACCCAATAAAGCTGCATATACTCTAACTCCTCAAGAAAACGCTGAAGTTGTAAGGAAAGTATAGGAACTGATGGACAAGGGGATGATCAGAGAGAGTTTGAGCCCGTGTGCTGTGCCAATAGTACTTAGTCCGAAGAAGGGAGGAGAAGGGCGCATGTGCACAGATTCCCGAGCTATCAACAAGATAACGATCAGGTACAGATTTCCTTTTCCCATAATGGATGATTTAATGGACTATTTAAGTGGATCCAGATACTTTACTAAAATAGATTTGAAGAGCGGGTATCATCAGATAAGGATCCGGGAAGGCGCTGAATGGAAAACTGCCTTCAAAACAAATAGTGGATTGTATGAGTGGTTAGTGATGCCTTTTGGGCTCACTAATGCACCCAGCAAATTGATGAGACTAATGAACGAGGTCTTGAAGGAGTATGCAGTTAAATTTTTCATTGTTTACCTTGATGATATTTTGATTTTTAGCAAAAGTAAAGAGGAGCATTTAGAACATCTTAAGTTGATCCCGAGAACTCTACAGAAGGAGAAACTACTAATCAATTTGAATAAGTGTAGTTTCATGAAGGAGGAGCTGGTCTACTTAGGATTTGTAGTTTCCAAAGAGGGCTTGAAGGTGGATCTGGAGAAGGTACAAGAAATCCGGAACTGGCCAACTCCTAGAAGCATATTTGAGATAAGAAGCTTCCATGGACTTGCTAGTTTTTACAGAAAGTTTATAAGAGGGTTTAATCAAGTTTGTGCACCAATCCTTGAGACAATCAAGGAGGTCAATCAGCCATTTCGATGGACAGAAGCAACGGATAGAAACTTTAATTTGTTGAAGAAGAAGATAACAGAAGAGCCAATCCCAGCATTTCCTAATTTTGAGAAAGTATTTCAAGTAGAAACAGATGCAAGTGGAGTAGCAGTTGGTGTGGTACTGAGTCAAGAGAAAAGGCCAATAACATATTTCAGTGAGAAACTAAATGATGCAAAGAAGAAATATTCTTCTTATGACAAGGAGTTTTATGCTATTGTGCAAGCATTGAAAAAGTGGAGGCGTTACTTGATGCCTAAAGAATTCATCTTATATTCAGACAATCACGCTTTACAGTTTATGAATGACCAGCCAAAGCTAAATCAGAAGCATGCCAAATGGGTAGAGTTTCTGCAAAGTTTCACTTTTGTAATAAAGCATAAGAGTGGTAAGTCTAATAAAGTAGCAGATGCATTGAGTAGGGTAAATTTTCTTTTGCAATAGTTTAAAGTGGGTGTTGTAGGTTTTGAGGAAATGATAGAGATGTACAAGGATGATGAGGATTTTAGAGACATCTACACAACAGTTGAGAATCTAGTGAGCCATAACACAATTCAGTGGATGGACTACCTCATTCAAGGAGGCCTATTATTTAAAAGCAACAAGTTATGTATTCCAAAATGCTTCATGAAAGAGAACATCATCAAGGAAAAGCACAGTGGAGGGTTATCTAGTCATTTTGGACAAGATAAAACCTTCGCTCAGGTGAATGCTTTTTATTACTAGCCTAAAATGCAAACTGATGTTAAAAAGTTTATTGAGAAATGCAGGATATGTCAGTACGCCAAAGGGAGGAGTCAGAATACGGGACTGTATCAACCATTGCCCATACCAGATTGACCGTGGGATGCAGTTAGCATGAATTTGTTCTGGGGTTGCCTAAAAGTCAGAGAGGAAATGATTCTATTTATGTTGTAGTAGATGTGTTTTCTAAAATGGCACATTTTATTGCTTGTAGGAAAACTAGTGATGCAACCCACATAGCTAATTTATTCTTTTCAGAGATAGTAAGATTACATGGTTTACCTGTAAGCATTGTATCTGACCGTGATACCAAGTTCGTAGGGCATTTCTAGAGGACACTCTGGAAGAAACTGGGAACTAACCTCAGTTTTAGTTCAACATACCATCCTCAAACATATGGACAAACTAAAGTAGTGAATAGGAGCTTGGGGAATATACTAAGGAGTTTAGTATATCAAAATCCCAAACAGTGGGATTTGGCATTAGCTCAAGCTGAGTTCGCTTACAATGATACACCAAACCAAAGCACTGGAATGAGTCCATTTCAGATTGTCTTTGGAATGCATCTGAGAGGAGTGTATGAGCTTAGAGATTTGGGAAAACAGGAAGCCAAGAGTGCAAGTGCTGAAGATTTTTCTGAACAGATGCAGAGATTACAGGAAGAAGTCAAAGGTAAATTGCAGGAGAACAACAACAAATACAAGCAGAGAGAAGATCTAAAAAGAAGAGAAAAGGAGTTCCAAGTAGGAGATTTAGTCATGGCATATTTAAGGAAAGAGAGATTTCCTACTAAAACTTATAACAAGCTGAAAATGAAGAAGATCGGACCTTGTAAAATTAAAAGGAAAATTTCAACCAATGCATATGAGATTGAGTTACCAGAAGGGATTGGCATATCCCCCATTTTTAATGTTATAGACTTCAATCCATTCAGAGAGGTAGAAAAAGAGTTGCATAAAGAAGAGACATGTGATGAAGTTCAAACCGTGAACTGGGAGGAACAAGTACCAAAGGCAGTCAAGAAAGAAGTTGAAGATATCTTGGATCAAAGAATATCCAAGAAAACTAGAGGGCAGACATATTTCCAGTATCTAGTCAAGTGGAAGGAGCAGCCAGTGGAAGATTCCAGTTGGTTAACAGCAGCTGAACTATAGAAATATGGACTAAGTCCCAACATCTTGAAGAACAAGTATTTTCTTCCTTGGAAGTTTGATGCAGGAGCATTGGGATTAGCAAGCCATGTGAAAACTTGTTCACATGTTGTGGCTAAACATGTTGAAATTCGTTGACTGTTGGGTCAAAACTAGTTTTTACTAAGAGGGTTGGATCTCTCAAATAATTTGTTATAATTCATTATTGTAATAAGTTAGAGACTATCTTATTTTAGATATAGAGATAGAGTTTTTTGCATAGGTGTGAGGGAGAGCTAAGAAATAGAGGATTTGCTGTTAGATCTCTTGAGAATAGAAGATTGTTGTTAGATATTGTTAGAGGAATTATTTGAGGATAAAAGAGGAAAAATGTAAGGAGCGAGGGATTAGAGAGGATTGCTGAGTGGAGCGAGGGCATAGAGTGAGTTTGGGAATGCATTTGTGAGTTTTTCCCTGTGTAATTTGGCCTCAGGCCAAGACTCTGTGTTGTTTTGTTTGTAATAAAATAGTGTTGCGGGCATAATGCTATAAACAGCCCGTGGAGGCTTTCAAATGCGTGTTTTTTTATGTTTCGGATGTTAGTGATGCTATCCCTATGTGTTTCATGCCTTTTAATGGAGACCTGATGTTAGAGGATTGTTGAGCGAGGGCATTGCTTCATTCTGGTTTCTGCAGGCTAATTACCCAAATACACTAAGTATCAGGCTAAAACACAGTTTAAACAGAGATCCAAACTTCAACTGTTATAGGCGGAAGTGTTATTGATATTGGGTCCATGGAACCCCATTGCATTGGGCCTATGTGTATTTCCCATATTGCATCGCTAAGGCATTACAAAGGAAGTCACGCTAAAATACTTAGCGAATTCGAAAGGGCGGATTTGAAAGTTTATATAATTGAATGTTGAGCATTATCAGGTCCGGCGGGCGTTATTGCAGTGCTTAAGTGGAGGTGGTCGTAATCGCCGATTGGTATCACATCGGCATATCAGAGCGCATATATATATCTTAAAGCAACCATTGTAAAGTGCCGATAACGATAGCGATATCGCATCATGCCAAGGAAACGCGCCAATAAAGGAGCTTTGTGCCTGCCAACCGCCGATAGTGCGATTGGATCCTGAACATCTGATCGGTTAGATCCAGATCTATGGTGATAATTCATATATGTGCTTATAAAGGTGGAAAAGCATTCTTTAAGCCTTTTTCAAAGGTTTGGGTCCTGAAAGCGATTAAAGCGCCGATTAACATTTGAAGAGTTGTTTCGGTCCCGAGAAAAGGGGAAATCATTGTTTTAAAGGGATTTGGTCCCGATAGTGAGGAGGGGTGATTGTGGGTTTAAAGATCCACTTGGGTTTTATTTAGACCATTGTGTTTCTGCTACATCAGTCAACAACAAACATCAATTTTGGGGTATGTGTAAAATATTTTATTTGAAGATTTCATGTGCTGCATCCCATTTTTATTTTCAGTTTTCAAGAGCATACTGGCATAAGTTCTAGCACCCAAATGTTGTGATGGTACCATTAGAAGATTGAATTCACTTGAAGGAATTCAACCATGTTTATAGATAGGACCTATACAATTCAATTTTTTCAAACGGTGAATAAGGGAGGTAGTCCTAGTTGAAACCAATTTTGAGAGATTTCAGTTTTCAGACTTGAGGTTTGACTCCATACCAAACCAAGGCCATTGGTCTACATTTATTAGTGCTTTGTAGGTAAACCGTTATCCCTAATTGGAGCCAATAATGTTGTAGCTCAATTTTTGTGCAACCAAATTTTTAAATTTTGGGAGATAACTAGAGCCAACAATTAAAATTAATGGTGAGATAATAGAGTAGGTTTACATAATTTTTCTTTCTCCTGTCGAAGTTAATGCTTATAATTTTTATTTAAAAAAAGAATTGTTTATGAGAACATTTGTGTTTTTATAAGCATTATCATGTTCTCGGTATAAAGAGTTCTTGTATTGAAAAGAAAAAAACATAAGCATTATCATGTTCTCGGTATAAAGAGTTCTTGTATTGAAAAGAAAAAATGATGAGCCAAGTCATAAGTCGAGCATTGATTTCATCAATTGATAGTCAAATTCATAGTTTACCAATACCAAAACGGTGACCCAATATTCCAACATCGATTTCATCAATTGATAGTCAAAGTCAAAGTTTACCAATACAACAGTAATCACCAAAGACAACGCACACAGAAGGTTTGAAGTGTAGAAGGGCGCTACTAACCATTGGCACGACATGTCAATATATGGTCTCAGCCTTGGGAAAAATAAACACGTAAAAATGTATTCACTTGGTCAATATGGGACATATTCATGTTAGCATTAAAAAAAGAAAAAAGAACGAAATGTCGTTTGGGGCCACATACAGAAAATACACCCCCTCCCTGCACCATATTTGCGAGGTTTCTTTCCAATCTAATGAACATTTAAATGAATTGAAGGTTGTTGTCTAGGCACCTGCAGATGGAGTTGTAATAACATGTGCTTTGAAAGCACAAATTATAGTGGCAGCCACTTCGGTAATGATTGCGGCCAATAGTCTTCAGAGAGTGTTACACCATCAGGAGGCATTGGTTGAACTGTTGAACGTTCAACCAATGCCAAATCATGGGGTGGATCGACAAGCCAGAGCGATCACCTGTGAACGTTTGAGGAAAATGGAGAAGGATTATCCATGCTCACTCTATGCATATGTAGGGCATATGTTAATAGTGTGCGAGAGTGAGAGAACTCATTCTAAGAAGAGCTACATTCTTCTCCTCGCTATGGTCATTCACAATTTTTCTTTCCATATCTATACTTCGTCACCTGGCTCAAAGGTGGTAGGGTTGGAAACATCCATTTTATCGACATCTGTACCACTGGTGCCCTTCAATATTTCACCCTTTCTAGAGGCCTCTTTAGTAGGGGAAAAAAATTATATCTATTCCATGCAGGGAATTGTCACCGAAAAATCTAAAGGAGTTTCATAAAGTAATGGAATTTCTCCTTGAGCATCCATAGATTTTGACTTCATGTGAGATGTTATAATTAGTCTCAAATATTATGGATGTCATAGCTGCATTAGGGCTGCAAGTTTCACTTTTGAAGGTTGAATTCTCCAGTTTGATATATCCTTATGAACATATTCTCTGTCACCTTGTTTTGATGATATTTACTCATTTTCTAGATTATTTTGATGGGGAAGACAAAAATATTTTTATATGCCTAATATTAATATCCAAGGAGGTATCTCAACCTATTTTTCTCTGCTTGCTTGCTATTCAATAGATACTCGTCTTGGAGAGTCTTTCTCTAGAGAAGGAAAGAAAATCGTTGCTCATCTATATGACCTCTGGATTATACTCATCAGTTTTTGATATGATTTATGGAAGGCATAAAACTTGATGATCTTGCATATTGCGCAGTTGATTTTGATCCATCTCTGAGAGATACCGACCATCATTACAGTAATCACAACAGAGAAATGGCCACTTTTGAAAAGTGATGGCCCTGTTGTAACAAAATACAAGGAAGTAATTGCATTTGTCCCCAATGTTGATCCAATGCCTGTTCTGTTGATCGAAATGTTCTCTACAAAATAGCATTGAGGATATGTTCAAGGACAATCCATTATTATAGAGTTCATATGAATACATTGTATAGTTGAATAAAGACGTTGTTATATAGTCGAACATCACAATAATACTAAGCTTCTAGATACCTCACGAATGTAAAGGAAATCGATAGTTCATAGCATTTTTCCCAGCGCCAATGTGATCCCGTGGGGTCAATGTACATGAAGCATAAGAATAAGAGAGGTCCCGAGGAGCGGTTTTCTTAAACTGCCCAACAAAGCGATCGATTGCCAGGATTTGTTTTGACACCACTATCCTCATCTCCGGAAACCGCCAAGAAGTGCTCCTGAAGGCTTTTTATAGTTTTCAATGGCCACTCATATGGTTTTGCCAACGTACACCAATAGGACAACTACGGGGTCCACACCCATTTTATTTTTAATTTAAAGGCCCAATATTCTTAATGTTTGTAATGTAAAATTTTAAAGGGCAGAGGTTTTATTTTTAAAATGGAATTGTATTTAATATATATAGTTTTGTTTTAATTATTTTAATTATTTATTTTTAAAGAGTGACAATTTTCTATAACTATTCCCATCACAATTTTTGAAACTGGTTAGGAAAGTTAGACAATTAGGACTAGGGGTTGGGAAGAAAATTCCGGTAGAAATATTTTGTAAGGGTTTAGACTTTGGTTTTCATAACTTACTTGTAATAATGAAATCTCTCTAAAATCAACGAACTTGAAGAAATTTTGATTCCAACTTTGGGGTTGATTGTAGGAATTGTTTTTCTTCTTGTGTTCAACATTCATTTATGTTTTTTACCTCTCTTGGGCAGTGTAAGATGTCGTTGGTTATTTTAATTTAATTTTTCATGAATTTACTTGTAGGTACTCATGTCATCTAAATATGAAACCCTTAAGGAAGCGCTCCACATCCGAGGAATTCATCCACAACTTCTCAGTCTTTCATTATTCTTTCCGAAGAAGTTATATTTAGATTTGTAATTGCCTGGATATAAACTTCGCCCTCTTTATTTCTCTTCAAACCTCTCCTTCAATCCAAAGACCCTGCAACCCTAAGAGTTTTCTAGCCATTCTGTTTTGAAATCCAAGATTTCAGAACTAGAAGCTTTGTTGCAAGCCGTCATGTCTTGTCCCTCCAACCACTAATTTTAACAATTTTTCATCAATCTTAAGATGTCTCAGGAACTAGTTCCCTTACAATCAGGAACTATCTCTAGGGAGCAACATAGCCCACCAACTATATGTAGATAATGCCATCTATTGCCTCTCCTGTAGAAGCATCCTCTTTCCTCCAGTTAGTAGCTCAAGGAGTGTCCATGGGCTTGCAATCCTACATATGGAATCTTGAAAGGATGTTAGAGGTGTACTTCCCCTTACTAACAAATAACTCTCCATCTCCCTACCACACCTCTAAACCAAGGAAGTAGTGCATCAAACCCATATCCTTCATCTCAAACTCTCTTTCAAAGTCCTCCTTGCAAGATTGGATCAATCTGCCATCTCCTGTCAATATCAAATCATCTACATAAAGGACTATAAAGGACTAAGATGTGCATACAACCATCTACCATAATGTAGTAGAGATTGGCATCTGCTCCACTCTTAGTGAACCCAAATCCACTGAGATAAGAATCTATACGAGTTTATCAAGCACGAGATTCCTGATTGAGACCATAGAGTGTTGTCCTAAGTCTACACACATGCGTCTCCCTGTCAAATGTCTCAAATACCTCAGGTTGCTCAATTAATATCTCTTCCTCAACCACTCCATTGAGGAAGGTAGTCTTAACATCCATTTGGTGGATCCTCCACCTAAACTGTGCTTCCAATGCAAGTATGATCCTAATAGATGAGTATCTTTCCACAAGGGAAAATGTGTCCTCATAATCGATCCCCTCCACCTACAAGAAGCTTTGGCCATAGATATAGCCTTGTACTTCTCAACACTTGCATCATTTGCATGTTTCACCTTATAAACCCACCTAGAGCCAATAACATATTTTCCCTCAGGTCAAGGCACAACCTACGAAGCATCATTATTCATGACAAAGTCATACTCATCCACCATGGGATCTACCCACTCCTGCTGGGAAACAACCGCTTCAAAAGAAGATGGCTCATAATCAATCAACTCTAACATGAGTACCATATATCTGGTATATTTGCCTGGTGATATCCCCTGTTTGTGTGAGGAACTAAGAGCTTGAACCTGCTCCTGAGCTTCTTACACCAACATATCAACCATTCTTGTCCTCTTCCTCCCTTCTATGGAAGGCTTTGTGTGATTGGGTGCCTCTGAAGGTTTTAACCCCGTGCAGAAATTACATGCATACAAATTCTAAAAAAACAGAAAATAAATAATGGAAAGAGCATAAAACATAAAACATATATACACAGAGATTCCCCCTGGATCCCAAAACCGAGACTACCATATTGATTTTTCATTGTATTCCTTTCAATGTTACAATACATATATATACATGTTGAAGCATCCATAAACCCCAATCCATTAACCCTGGATTAGATCATAACCATAGTTCCCTTGACCGGATCTATAAAATACCATGGAAATAATATAACACACACCCAACAACCTCCACTTAGTATGCTTTCTACTCCTCCACATGTGGTTGCTCCACATCATCCTCCTAGAATGTCCTCTTGCTCACATCCTCCTAGAATGTCCTCTTGCCTTTGAGCAAGATATGACTTTGTGGATGTGACTGAGGCTCCTCCTTTGGAGCTAGAGGCTCCTCATTTAGTGGTATGCTCAACTCTCACTCTAGACAACTCCTCATGGCATTGTCCTCATCAAATCTCATATCCCTCCTCAACACAGTCATCCTGAGTGAAGGCATGTACACCCAGTAAATATGGGGTGTCTATGTGTATCCTACAATGATTCCCCTCTTTGTTGTGGGCTCCAATTTTTTCTTTCTATCTTTGGAGACATAGCAATATACTATGGATCCAAAAACGTGAAATTTGGAGACATATGGATTCCTCCCATAGAAAGCCTCTTCAGGTGTAATCATTCCAAGAATTTTGTGAGGGCTCATGTTCTGCAAGTAAACAACTTTATTGCAAGCTTCTTTCCACAAGGGTGGTGGAAAGCCTTGGTCATGCAACATTTCTCTAACTCCCACAATACTTCTATTTTTCCTCTATGCAACCCCATTTTGCTGTGGGTTGTGAGGTGTAATCAATTCCCTTCTAATACCCTCCTTGGCACATAATTACTTGAAGGCATTAGACACATACTCTCCTCCATTCTCACTTCTCAAGAATTTAATTTTATGCCCAATCTCATTTTCAACTAAGGCTCTGAATTCAAAAAACTTTGAATAAACCTCATATTTCTTCTTCATAAAATAGATCCAACATTTGCAGTAAAAATCATCTACAAAGATCACATAATATCTGTGATTTACAACTGAGACTGTAGAAAATGGTCCACACACATCTGAGTGAACTCACTCCAAGATGGCTCCAACTCTGCTATCTTAGCCTTGGAAGGAGGATTTAACATATTTTCCAAGAGTGCATCCCTTGCAAACATCATGTTGATCAAGGGTGAATTTTAGAAGACCAGGCTTGACCTACTGCATTATTTTCAAAGCTCCATGGTATAGGTGTCCCATGCACCTACGCCAGAGCTCTCCATCATCTCAGCCCTGAATATGTTCTTCGTTACTGCTCAATGCAACACATGCATCCACCTCTAGCGTGTAGATATTTTTAACCCGAAAACCATTTTTTTTTACTTGTCTAGTAGCAAAATGCTTTAGATAATATTTCCCCTTACTAAACACCACATCATATCCATGGTATTCAAGTACAACTTAAGAAACTAATTTTTTCTTCAAACCAGACACATACAATACATTCTTTAGGTGAAGATGAGAGTTTGACTCCCTCTTAAAGGTGACAGTTCAAATCCCTTCGGTAGTATACCTCCCATCATATGCAAGTTCTATGTGTAATTATAGGTCCTTCTCCTCTAGGCTACCGAAGAACTCCTTATTTATTGTCATATAAAATGAATCACTAGAATCTAAGTACCATACATTGCCTCGTACAATACTTACCATGCATGTAATGAGGGTGAAATCCAACTCAAATCGTGATGTGAGAGAATCACCTCCTACTGCTCCTATGGACTTCTTACTGGATTTCTTGTGTAGACACTTGGTTGCATAGTGTGCATACTCATGGCAATGAAAAAAATTAATTTTATTGAGATCTTTCTTCTTGCCATGGTGCTAGCTAGATTCTGCCTTGCCTTGGGCCTTCTTTCATTTGACTTTCTTTCCTTTTCCTGCCAAATCAAAGTTTTCTTCCTCATCAGTTTTGGATGTGACACCATCTCCAACATTTCTTCTAATCTACTCCTACACTAAATTAGACCAAAGTCTCTCCCAATCTGGGATCTTGTCTCTTCCATTAATTAAATCTTGATAATTGTGTCAGGATTTCAGAAGGCCAAGGAGTGCTAATTGAGATCACAAGTTCAGATAATGACACATTTTCTCCAACTTCTCCAAGTTCATCTCCCACCCGAGTGAATCTTGATAGGAATTGAAAACAATTTCATTTTTACCCATTTGAATGTTCTTGAGTTTGTCTCTCAATGCCAATTTGCTGGCATCACTTCTACTTTAGAATATAAATGTGAGAGTTTTCCGCATTGCAAATGGAGTCTCCTTGTCATGAAAATTTGAAACCACATGATCTCTGACCCCCTCCAGAATAATCTTCCTTGATTTTGCAATATCTTTCTTCCACTGAGCCAGTTGTTATGTATTTGATGTTGTTGCTTTTGGAATATCAGTTTGTGTATACTCCAATACTCCATTGTCATCTGACGCAACTTCCATTCTATCTTTCCAAGTACATAAATTCAAAGTTCCCTCCAATGTATACTCAATCCTCAATCCATTGAAACACATTGTTACTGCAACGAAGAAATTCTTGCACTCAAATTCATGTACCACAAATTTGCTATTCGATTTTTTTTTAAAGATGATCAGGAACCTGGTTTCTATGTATTTTTAAATAGCTTTGATGCAATTTATAAATAACTCAAAATTTGCAGCTACTAATGAATTCAGAATGAAAACAATAGACGCAAATTTCTTCTACTCAATCTATGAAAGGGAAAACATACAATAGAAACACATGAAATCATTCAATCAAAATGAACACAATTTTACTGGGGAACCGAACTAGGAAAAACCCCTCCTCTATTTGTATTATATCAAATGAGAACAATGATCTATTACAATGACAACTTCAATCCTTGAAGCTCAATTTGCACTACAACACTTATCTCCTCCTCTTGAGTCTTCTCTAGCCAATACTTAGCCAAAATAGGCCTCCTTCTTCCTCCTATTTCATTGCGCAATTCTTGCTCCTAAAGAATATGGAAGCTCTTATTTCCTTGCACAAATCCCAAGAGAAATGGCTCACCTGCTACATGAAAACATTGTACACTCACTAGTATACAATAATGATTACATTGATGCCTTTTTCCTCCACTCAACTAGGCAATTTGAATTCCATGCATGACTAGAACTATATTTAGTAAATTGACTAGTTAACTGAGAGATTAGTGAGTTAACAATAGTTACAACTATTCAACTGAACTCCTACTGATTCTATTCATTACTAGAGCTCAGATAACTGAGTTTCACTAACTATAACTCCACTAGATTGTTATATCTTAGCAATCAACTCATGCAAAACTCTACTTCTTGCCCACAAAACTGAATTGAATGATTTAACTAAGTGACTTGGCCATGTCACTCCTACTAATTTCAACTGAGGTTATCCTGCTGATGTGTAAATTTGAACTTCTCCCTTTGACTAAGGCACAAATCAATGAAGCATTTTCTTGCTACAATTTAACATATGTCACCCTAATGGCATTATAATTGACATTGGGGGTGATATCCTTAGAGAATTGCATCTAGTTGGGTGAAAAATTACTCAATAATAGCTAGTTTCCTTGGACTAGCTTGTTTATGGATCAATGTCCCATATATGTTTACAAATTCCTACTTATAATTGTAAAATTAAGCTTGTGTTGCATTATGGATGAACTGGAATATAAATCATGGTTGTATGATGTTCTCTTCTTATTATTGCAAGTTTGGGCTACTAAATTTACTAATGGTTACTTGATAAATTTTAAAACGCCTTAAAGTTATTTGAGTTTGAAATTCTATTATGCTTTGAAGTTTAGTTGTTGAAGATTGGATATATCAAATTAAGTATGAATGATGGAATGGTTGCAGGCCAAACACCATGATTGAGTAGGTATATTTGAAATATTTAAGAGAGTTGAAAGGATGTTTGAAGCTTCTAGGCATGTTTATTATATAATGTTTAGGACCATTTCCATGTTTGATTTGATAGCTTCAAATGGAAATTGATTTAAATTTTGTTACTTGTTTTGAAACAGACTCCTCCCAAGTAGGTCAATGATCCACATGTATCAAAACGTATGTCCTTTTAATTGTTTGTTCTAACTTTGTTCAAAATGATTTTGAATAGGTTGACGTAATTTTACTTTGAAGAGAATATTCAAAGTGTGCCAATTGGGGTCTTCTTTGGAAGAGGCCTTATGATCTCATTTCTACCTTTTGAATGGAATTTATATTTCAAAGAACCCAATGACCTATTAAGTCCTTTCCAAAGTTGTAAGTTTTGAATAGGTCCAATGATCTAATGGGGCCTTTCAAAATATGTACTTTTAAAGAGGCCCAGTTTGTTTCCCCTCAAGCAAATATTTCAAAAGATGTTTGATATTTCAAAGATGACCAGTGCTCTTTTGAGACCTTTAAAAGGTGCTATTTTGAAGCAGCCCAATGGTCTATCAAGGCCTTGTCAAATATGATATTCAAAGAGCTTGATGGCTGCAATTTTTAGGGCCAGAGTTGATCCTTCAAAAGGGTCTGTTGGTAAAAATTTTAAAAGGGGATTTGAAATTTCAAAGAGGCCCAATGGATCTTCCATCAAGTGAATCTTTCAAAAGAGATTCATTCTTTGAAAAACGCTTGATGGTATATTGATTCCTTTTCAAAGATTATCCTTTATAGGAGCACGATAGTTGTGATTTATAGGGTTAGGATTTTTCTTTCAAAAGGGGATTTGAACTTTCAAAGAGGCCCAATGGATATTCCATCAAGTGAATCTTTAAAATGAGATTCATTCTTTAAAAAATTCTTGATGGTATATGGATTCCTTTTCAAAGATGATCCTTTAGAGGAGCATGATAGTTGTGATTTATAGGGTTAGGATTTTTCTTCCAAAGGGGATCGATGAATTTTACATTAGTAAAACATTTGAAATGATGCATAGTATTTTGAAGAGTCCCAATGGATTTTTCATTGAATAAACCTTTTAAAATAGGTTTGATCCTTTGAAGAGGCTTGATGTCCAATGGAGAATTTTGAAAGATGTTTCTTCAAAGGGACTTGATTGTCTATGAGGTCCTTTCAAAGGACATTCTTTTAAAGATACCTAATGGTTCTAACCTTCATGGGAGGGGTTAAGGTGATATTTGAAGGGAAAAGAGTGAGGTATCCACAAGGGTCCAAGCTAATGGAAAATGATGTCAAGAAAAGTGTCACACTCTCGCTAAGATTGTAGAGGGTTTTGGGTATGTGATAGAGTGGTATTAAATCAAATTCTAGCACTTGTGGATATTATGAGAAAAAGATTGAGAATGAGCATTAGAGAAAATTTGAGGTCTAAAATGGGTCTCCTAAAGAATATTATAAAATAAGATTAGATTACCTTATCAAGTTTTGGAGGGAAAAAAGAAAAAACTACTTTTTGAAATTGTATTTTTAACTTATCTCCCTATGATTTTCCTCAAATTTCGAGCAAGAGCATCATTGGACATGGAATTTAATTTTGTATCTAAGGAGTACCCATGTTGCATACTTTCGATGGACCCTACTACACGAAAAATGTGAAATGCGTGAAAAAACGTGATTACAATAATGTTTTTTCAAGTATTTCTCATTTTTCATGCAGTAGGGTCCATCAAAAGTATGCAACATAGGTACTCAGTGGATGCAAAATTAAATTTTTCATCCAACGAGTGCTCCCGCTTGAAATTAGAGTAAAATCATAAGGAGATATGTTGAAAATATGAGTTGAAAAAATAGTTTTTATTCATTTTTTAATTTATATTTTTACCTTTTTACTCTAAAAATGGTGAATCATCCCCCTTGGTTGACATCATCATATTGAATCCTATTGGTTCTTATAAAGTTGATTTTTGCTGTACATTTTTGTTTTGAGGCCCATTTTTTACCTCAAAATTTTTCTAATTAAAGTGTGTATGATATGTTACAACATTGTTCCAATGGGGGCATAACTCTTTGTTTAAGAATGATGAATTCCAAGTAGTCCCAAAAATGTGAGGAAGGCCTTCAAAAATTGAAAAATCTTCCAACTAGTGTGTCAATTGTAAGGACTGCAGATGCAGACAAAGATTATGTTGTGTTCATATAGAGATGTAGAGAAGGACTTTGTGGACTTTTCATGTAAGTAACCATAGGTGTGTTACAAGTCAATGAAACCTAAGGATCATGAGAGAAATTATGTTACCCATGATCTACCTTGGTGTTGTAGTACATACATGGAAGATGTGGAGACTACTTTTTAATGTGTAAGAAGTTGGTGTTAATGACAAATCATAATGGATTGGATGATATATTTGACCATCCAAACTTGAATTCTAAGCAAGCAAGATGGATGTAATTCCTTTGCAAGTTTGATTTTGAGATTGAGAATGTAAATTGGAGAGAAAACAAGGTTACAAAGTGCATGTAGCTATCAGCATTTGGAGATCTAATTGGTAGAATAGTGATAGAATCCATTTCTTTTGATGCACAAATTTTTCAAGTGAGGGATGGACTGCAAAAAGAGAAATCATAAAATAATCTTGAAAGATGTCAATTATCTGATGTTGGAATTCTTATGTATAAAGCTAGAATGTACATTCCCAAAATTTTGGTGGACTTGAGAATGATCATCATGGATGAGATGCATAAGAGACCATATCTTGGACATCCAAGCCACCAAAAAATTGCTATGTTCCACAAGGAAGAAATATTTTTGTTACAAAATGAAAAAATATGTCACTAAATACATTACAAGATGTATGGAATGTCAATATGTCAATGGCAAACATCAACATACAATTGACTTGCCGCAAACTTTTCTACTTCCAAAATGGAAAGGGGAGGTTACAATAATCACACAATAGTGGACTGCCAAAGATAGTGAAGTAGCATGATGCAATCATGGTTTTGTTTGATGAATTGAGAAAGGTTTCTCACTTCATTTCCATGAAGTGTACTCATAAGGAAATGTATTGTAGAAATTTTCATCAGACCAATTTTTATATGCATGTATTGCCCACCACAATTGTATTTGATAGGGATTGAAAGTTTACTTTTAATTTTGAGAAAGGGGTTTCTGAAGGCTTAGGCAATGATTGAATTTCAATATTGCCTACCATTTGCAAATACATATGTAAATTGAAAGAGTAAATCAAGTTATTGAAGATATGATTTGCATTTATTTGATGGAGGAACCATCCAATTGGCAGGACTATCTACACCTTGTGGAGTTTGGATTAAGAACCGATATAATGTATCATTAAAGATGGCCCCTTTTGAGGCACTATACAAAAAATGATGCAATAATACATTAAGTTGTGATAATATAGTGAATATATTGATACACGATTTATAAACACTCAAGTAAATGGAATAATAGGTTGCAAGGTTTAGGTAGAATTTAAAGGTGGCTTATAACATGAAGTTGTGCCAAGTTGGAAACTCCATATTGTGGGCCATTTGAGATCCTAGATAGGACAAGACTAGCTGCATATATACTTGCATTTCCTACAAACATGAAAGATCATGAAATTTTCTATGTTTCTTTGTCTAAAAAAATGTATGTGATCCTAAACATGTGATTGATTGGGTTGTGATTTGGTGGAACCAAAAGGAAAGTTCCAAGAAAATCCCTTGTGGATACTCGACAAGAAAGTAACATTTCTCTAGAACCAAGCCATCAGGAAGGTAGAGTTTCAAATGAATAACCTTAGTCTTGATGAAGCTACATTGGATCTAGACACGAACATGTGAGATACATATCCATTTTAATTATGATAACAAGATGAAAATGCAATCCTAGGGGCAATGTAATCACTCAGTTTTGACCCTTTGGATATTTTGGAACAAATTAAGTGAATATAATGATGGGATTCAACTCATATAAAATGACTCCATGTATAAATCATGTAAATACCTCATATGGATTCCTAGTGTGAAGCTCAAGGGAAAGGGTTGACTCATGAATGTCAAGGCATGTAATTATGCTTTTTATCAACCATGAGGTAGATTTGACAAAGAATTTTTCGGACATGTAAATATCATTTAAAAATCAATATAAAGGTGCAATAATAGTTGCGAACGAGCATGAGAGGATATACGAGTCTACTAAAGGAGAATAGGAAAGGGAAATCCAAAGGGATGGAAAATAACCTTAGTTTCTTAACTTTCCTATGTCTCTCAACAATCATCATTTCATCATCTTCCTTATTAAAAACCCTGACCAACAATCATTCAATGTATTCAATGGTTTGTTGGAAATTGTACCTTTCATAATTATGAGAACATTGGCGTTTAGTACAAGTCTTTGAGAGTAGAAGATATTCCATCCCCATAGGAAGTTGAACAATATCTTTTTCTATTCTCACTTTCTTCATGAAAATTCAAGTTGACCTTTCCTAGCGGGCTTATTCAATTCATCACTTCAACCATTCTATTCCATTTACTCATGCTTTTCCATGCTACACTCATGCCCATTCAACTTCAAAACTATAAGAGACCAAGGAGGGCTAGCGAAGAAGGAATGGTGAAGCTAAGAAGAGAGATGTAGGGAAGAAAATGAGTAAAGAGACCAGGATAGGAAACAATCAACATTCCCTATAGATAGTTTCTCATTGAGAGATCAAGAGCCAAGATATAATTTTTTTTGGGTTGAGATTCAAAGGTAGACAACATATTGGACCCCTTATACACACATTGAAGAGTATTATAATGGAGAATATTCTAAAGGGTCCACTTAGTAGAGAAGGGAAATATTTCCTTTGAGTTGTGTGGAGGAAGGGAGTGCCATGGCTATGATGGTTGGAAGGTTATCTAGAGAATTCTATGTTAAATACTTTGGATTAACTTGAAAACACAATTGGGTTGGATGAGTGACCTGAGTGTGCTACACTTGTTACCATTTCCTATTGACCTCATCTTAGAGCTGACAACTACATAGTATTGCTTATGGTTGAGTGGAAAATTTATGATCAAAAAGTAGTTTCCTAGGACCAACTTGTTTAGTGATAAACGTTTCATATCTATATTTGAATTCCTATTAGAATTTAAAAACTAAGCTTGAATTAATTTGTTTATGTGTTACTTGGGATGGAATACATGGTTGTATGATGTTTTCATACTTAGTTTTCCATGCTTGGGATACTTCATTACTTAATTGTTTACTTGGTAAAATTCGAAATGCCTTGGGCGTATTTTGGCTTTGAATATACTTATGCATTCGAATTTGGTTATCAAAGGTATGGACAAATTATATATGATGATGTGGCTACAAGCCAAATGAAATCATTGATGCTACCTTTGAAATATTTAAGCCTTAGAGTTTGAAGGACATTTGAAGCTTGAAATCTTTTTTTATTATCCAATGTTTAGACCCATTACCAAGTTCAAAGTGATAGCTTTAATTGGTGATCGACCATTGTTGTTTTTATTTCAAAAGAGGTTCCTTCACAATAACTCAATGGGTCCCATGTAATAAAAGGAAGATCCTTTTAATTAGCCATTCTACATTGGTTTGAAATGGTTTTGGATAGACCAAAGTATTTTTACATTGAATTAAGTTAGTTGAAGTCTTCTGTGGAAGAGTATTTATGGGCTCATTTCTACCTTTTGAATGGTAATCAATATTTTGAAGAGGTTCATCTACTAAGACCTTCTGAAAGTTATATTTTTTAGGTGGCCCCAAAGGTCTATTGCAACCTTTCAAAAAATATACCTTGGAAGATATCTAATGGATTTTTTTCAAAGTAAATTCGATCTTTTGATGATTCTTGATGGTCTATCAAGGCCTTTTAAAAGATGTGCTTTTGAAAAGGATTGATGGGCTATTGGGGTCATTTGAAAGATAATATTTTGAAGGACCCTCATGGCCATTATTTTCAAGCTTGGAGTTATTATTTTGAAAGGGAGTTTGGTTTTTCTAAGAGGCTTGTGGCTTTGCCAATGAGTAAATATTTCAAAAAGATCCAATATTTTGAAGGAGGTTATACAATGAAATATGTTATTTTGAAGAGGACCAATGGTCTATTGGGGCCTTTTGAAACATTTTTTTTCAAAAAGTATCAATGGTCTATTGGGGCCTTTTAAAACAACACCCTCCAAAGGATCCCAATGGCCATGACTCTTGAAGTCAGCATATGTTGTCAAAAGGCTCTAGTGGAAAGATTTTTTGAAAGGGCATATGATATTTCGAAGAGCCCCGATGGCTATACTATTTGGATGATATGGATTGTATCAATGTATTATTTTACATTCATATTGATTCTTTTAGAGTGGAAAAGTCCGAGGAATAAGCTCATAGGACCATGTTTACTAGTGGATCTTATTTTGGTTTAGGGGTTTAAACATTCTAGAGGCAGTGTGAGGAATTCCCTAAAGTTTTTTGGGGTCCAAAAAATATCCCTTGTTTAAGACCCCTTGAATTTGTTTTTAACCCGAGTTACCCTTTCAATGACACAAGAATGACCTCAAATAGAGTTTGTATGCAAATGTTATGCCATCTAGAAGTTGACCTTCCTATTATGACCACGATGATTCGAGAGGATGTCATGTCAACTCCATTACTCATGGAAAATCGCTAGCCACGTGAATATGATCAAGAAAATTCTATAAGGTTCAATATTGTAACTCTAGTTAAGAGTTGCAGGAGTCAAACTTAACCCCAGTTGGATATCATGCTCTGTTATAACCAAGCCACTAGGAAGAAAAGGGTTCAATTCTATTCTAGTGCATTTTTTCCATAGTAGAGAAGAGTAGTTGAGAGGGAATAACATAGAGGTTTTGTTTTATTTAGTAACTCGCGGGTCATAAGTATCACTGCTTTGTATTTGCACCATTTCCATTAAGAGAAAGGGAGAGCAAAGCAGCCTCATCTTCCAGCTAGGTTTTCTAGGTCATATCTTGGTGTTATTTTGTTTGTGAGTTATTGTTTTACATGTTCTTTATTTTCCACATTTTATATATTGCATACATAAGCAAAAATTAATAATTTAATAAATCTAGAAAATGTAAGGAAAATTAACTCGCATTTTATAGATTTTGGATTTCAACATATTTTGATTAAATTTGTTGCAATGAACTGTCTAGTGGAATATCCATGAAATTTTACGAGTCATACAATCTATTGGGGCCTTTTGAAAGATGTTCTTTCGACGAGGTCCAATGGTCTATTAGGGCCTTTTGATTTTTTTTATTTTTTTTTAAGGAGGCTTAGTGGTCTATTGGAGCCTTTCAAAACAAGATCCTCCAAAGTAGCCCAATAGACATGACTTTTGAGGTTGGGTTATTCTTTCAAAAGGATTAAATGCCATTTTTTTTGAAAGGGCATATGATCTTTTAGAGAGCCCTATCGGCTTTAGTATTGGGAGAATGTTTGCAAAGAGGTTAGATCTTTTAAAGAAGCTCAATGGTCCATTAGGGCCTTTCAAAAAATGTACCTTCAAAAAGGTTTTATGGTCTAATGAGGCCTTTCAATGGGTGTTCTTTTAAATAAACTTAATAGGTCTACCCTTGAAACTATTGGTCAAAGTGATCTTCAAATAAGGTTGGATGAGTTTGTTGAGAAAGGGTCAATGGAATTATGTGTATAAAATATTTCAAATACGTTAAGGTAATGTTACGCTTAGGCCTAAGGTGAGTTGGTCAAACCACCCTCTTTTGGATGCTTTGTGACCTTGAGAATTCTTAGGTTCAAGTCCAACTATTTCCCAATCTAAATACTTGCACTAGCTCAAAGTTTACTTCAACAAGGTGGTCATTTCCCAAAAAAGTTGAAGGGCTCCATATTCACTAAAAGGTATGGCTTCCCATGTGCTTATAAGTGGGTCATAGATGGAAAGAAAAAGGATTGTAGACCAAACTATAAAGGGGTGATTTAACCTCTAAGTGGAAAAGAGAGAGAGAAGGGGTAAGGTCATTCGAAGGGGGAGATGTAGCAAGGGATCCAAAGGGGTCCAAACTAGTGGAAAACAAAAGGGAAAATACAAAGAATAGTGCCCTACTCCCTCACCATGGCAATAAAAGAAGATGGATATGTGATACTATGGTTCTTCATTCTCAGGTGTTTTAGCTTTTGTGAATACATTTTTTGGTTTTTATTTCCATGTGATAGCATTATTAGTGACTATTTATATAGCCCACTCTTTTTGTATTAAAACATTACAAATGTTATTTTATTAATAGCTAAAAAAAAACACTAATATAGAAAACTAAACAAAAAGACATAAAACCCAATTAAAAAAATCAATAAATTGTAATTATAAATTATCTGAAAACATTAACCAACCAAATAGAACGAAGTGGAAAACAACCTTAAAAATCTTGATGAGGAAAAATAGTTTGTAAGAAAAGAAGCCATTTTTTCGGGCCCAAAAAATGACTCCAAATGTAACTAAGAAAAGGACATGTGGATTCCACTAAAATGACAAACAAGACAAATCAAAAGCAAAAACATAGTAGTGAGCCCCACAAAAAAGAGTTAACATCAAACATAATGTAAAATGTTATCCCAGATTGGAACTCGATCGTAACTTAAAGATAAAGCTCTATATAGACATTGAAATCTACATCCAATATTACTTTACTTCAACTTTCCTACACTTCATCACATATTTAAATTAAACAATTAATTTAAGAATTTTAAAATTATAAATTAAAAAAATAAAACATTTTAATTATCTAAGGTATAGAGATGCAGTGGGAGTGAAAATTTAGATTTTTTTCGTTGTAAATTTAAATCAATTAATTTCAAAAAACCATATTACATCGTGAAATTAATTACTCCAAATTACATCTTCTATAGATTTTGATTTAAAAACTAGGATGATTTGTGGGTTTTTTTTTACACTTCCTCTTACGAACATCAATTCACTTACCGAGGCCATTTGGCACAACGGAGAATAATGTTTCTTCTTCAAATTTTTTAGAGATTACCAGTGCATACAATCCAGTATAACTTGGAATGTCTTTTTCGCTATTAGAATTATCAGAATCATGATTGCGCTTTTTCCCACAGATGGTCGGAACAAATATGGCTAAAGTTTTCTCGTTGTCCTTTGTTGAAATAATTTCCTCTGTTGGGGGTTGCGTCAATGCAACTAGAATTGCCTAATACCCTGAGAGGCTGAGTAGTTGGGAGATGGTTGTTGATTCTAAGATTTGTTCTTCTTTTGACCTCCAAGTGTCTTGGACTCTACTGCTACCTTCAGATCTCTATAGCCGTGGTAGCTTCTCTACGATTCCTTATTGCAGAAAACCCCTTTTGAGGAGGGGCACACGTTTTGGAGGTGCCCAAGTTTTTGGAGGATTTTGCATCTGAAGGCAATATTATTGTAATCCAATGGTTGAATATAATCCTTTCCCTCCTACATTAGGATGGTTTTGTCTGCTAAACCCTCGCTAAGGTCCACTTCCACGCATGTATGGAAATAACTTAGAAAACCCTTCACCAATCTATCACTGTATACTTTGATATAACTACCAATAGAGTCACCAATACCCTCTAGGATCTTTGGCGTGATCCAATGAAGAGGCAAGTTTGGGAGCCTAACCCAAATTGAAACAGTCAAGGACTTCATGGTTAGAGGATTAAAATTTGGGAACCATGGTTGAATGGAAAGACATGCTGGGCCCCAAAACCAAGGCTCCTAATTGAAGATCTTCTTTCTATCCTCCAAATATTTAAAGAAAACCTTGACGTACCCCTTCAAGCAAAAAAGCATGTCTACATTCTGAGCCTAGTTTTGGTAAACCCATTCTCTGAGGGCAGATGATGAAGGCTAGAAGCCATTAAAACGTCATATAATTCCTTGAATTTCGAAATATGTTTTTCTTCTCTTATGAATGCTCTCGTTCACTTGTAACGTTGGGATATTCAACGAATGTTCCACCACAAAATCATGACTAGAAAGTTCCTTTGTAATTTGAGGATTTGGGATTGACTTCAGGGCTTCTTTAAAATTCATGGGCCATGAATAAGAAGAGGCATCGCCACCCATGGAACGTTCTCTTAGACTTTCCATCTTCAACATCCTCCCTTCGAAGAGGAGTTTGAATGCTCCCACAGGTATACCTATATATTGTTGAATGAAGACGACTACACAAGATACCAAATCCTCCTCTTTTACCTTGAAACACTGGAAATCTCCGGTCAGAGATCTAAAAAGGATGGAGAGGATTTGAAGGTCCTCGACCCCCACAACCCTTGACCAACTCTCTGGTTGGAAGTTTTCATCAGACAGATTGCAAACTTGACCAAACTCCAAATTGACTTGTCTTTGTGAAGATTTGGCTCTAAGATTTACACAACAATCCAGGCATAACAGACCTAAGAAGGAATATGTCAATAACTAGCAGAAGCAATATATTTAAATCTCCACATGCTATCCATAATTTGCAAAGAGAATCCCTTCTAGAAATTTTGACAATCATATTGCAGGAAACCATCTTGCCTATACGTTTGATTTGTCCAGGTGCACTCAGAATCTTATAAGGCTCTCTAAAAACCGGGCAAGATGGAAAGAAAGCATTGAAACCTTGAACCTCCTCAAGCCTCAGATTCCCACTAAGACCAAACAAACGCAGCCTAACCAAACCTATAACAAGAATTCCTATGATCACATCAATGCAAGCTCCACATAGGCTGCTAATCTCCGCATAATCCACCATACCCAAGCCACAGGCAAAGGACTCTGGAGGGGTGAGAGACTTCCCCCTCATCGGTAGCCATTTCTCCAGGTTCATAGCGACAAATCCACTGAACCTTGCAATGAAAACCTTACTTGCGCACACAATGCTTGTTATATTCCTCAATGAATAATTTTAATTAGGGTGTTTTTTTAAATAACAATGATGACACACTTGAATAATAATAGTTAATAATAATTATCTCATTAACAATTTGAAAATTGAATTATAATAGATATTCTAATTATTTAAAAAAAAAGACTTAATATAATCCATAAACAAAATAACTTTTTATATAGTCAATTTAATCAAAATATAAAATATGATAAAGATTTTTAAAAACTTCAAATTTAAGTTATTTAATTTGCCTCAGAAGAAAAAACATCGTTTCATGTATTAGTTAAATTAAATTTGAGAAAAAAATTAAAAACATATTTCAACCACATATATCTTTAAGGAATCGTTTAATGTATTAGTTAAATTAAATCTGAGGAAAAAAATTAAAAACATATTTCAACCACATATATCTTTAATTTTCCTTAAACTGCTTCTGTAGTCAATAATCAATATCCTCATATATATATATATAGCATAAAAATTTACGTAAAACAAATCTAATTATTTTTAGCATAATATTTTTAAATATAATTGTAATTGTAACCATCTCAAAAGGATTATTCTACTTCCATGGCAAATCCACCTTTTGACAAATTGGATCCATTACGATTACGATTAAGATGGGCTGTCATTTTCACATTCACTGGATGTGGACATATTTCAACCAACGTCGTTGTACTAAATCACAGCCATCCAGGTTTCTTATCGAGTCTGTGAGGCGACCAGAGGAGTCAATCATGTCGTGAGAGAACCCAAGAAAAAGCTCACGATATACGAAATAACATACAACTTACCCGGAAAGGACACAAAAAAAGCTCAGTACCTGCCAGCGAAGTTGCCTGGACTACAAACTTGTACGACCCACAAAATAGGTGGAAATTTTCATCCCCTGTAGATTTTGATCGAAACTTTGAAGTGACACGGTTTCAATCTATTTCTTCAGGAGAGAGCGAAAATTTAGATGCAATGGGTTTCTGACATTTGTAGAAAATTGTTTCGTGCGTTGACGATGAAGCTATACGAATCAGTCTGTCTTTCGGTCCCATGGGTTATGTTTTGTGTGTTGATCATGGGACTCAGGCAGGCCGTGTTCACTACGATGTTCAATACCCAAGAATAATTGCATACTAAATATTTCTTAGAGAGAGAGCGAAAATCTAGATGCAATGGATTTCTGACTTTTGTAGAAAATTGTTTCGTGCGTTGACGATGAAGCGATACGAATCAGTCTGTCTTTCGGTCCCATGGGTTATGTTTTGTCATGGGCCCATCGTCAGTCCTTTCAGTGGGTTATGTTTTGTGTGTTGATGATCATGGGACCATCGTTATGTTTTGTGTGTTGATCATGGACATCACACATTCTTTATTTCTGATGACTTTCTTTCTTTTGCAATTTATTTTGCTCTCAAAATGGAAAAAATTATTATAATTCTAATAGGCAGTCCTTTTTCCCTATGGAGAACAATATATATTTGTAATTTAATGAGCTTGTGAAAATGACAAAGATTATTGTAATTTTAATAAGCAATCTTTTTTTCCTTCTTATTTATGGAGAATCATATATATTTGTACTGAAGGACATTTTTCACTTTATGAAGAAAAATATCCAATATATCATAAAATTGTTTTCAGTTTGTTATATATATATATATATCATTTGGCTTATTCAATTTGAACGTTTTGGACCATGCATTTAAGAAATACTTGAATTTCATTGAATGCATGGTAATTTTCTTACATTTTAATAAGCATATAAAAATTGTCGTCTTTTTTTTCTTTTCCTTTTTTTTTATAAGGGATTACATGACGCAACAAGGGAAGTTGCAAGGCAACAAGTCCTTGGTGATGAAATCTGAATGTAAATTCTTGAACTGAAACTTAAAGCTAACTCAAATTCAATGCTATCTCCAGGGCTTTTGAATTTAGAAGACCTGGAACTCAAAGCAAAGCTAATGTGAATTCTTGATTTCAAACTCAAAGCTCACTGAAAATCAAAGCTATCCCCAGGGCTTCTGAATTCAGAAGACCTGAAACTCAAAGCAAAGCTATCTCCAAATCTTCCACCTTCTCTCATATTAACAATATCAGTTAATATTTCCATTCTCAAAGCAATGCTTTGAGTGAGTTATTCCACTTATAGACCTGGAACTAGATAACAAGGGTACCCTGTTGACTTTGTACTGATCCTAACTACCTGGATCTACCTCGAACCAGGTATGCTTAATATGTACTTGTAAGCGAAACTGTGACTACTGGACTAGGAACTACCCCTCATACTGTTTATAGATCCCTAGCTATCAATCTTGAATATAAAAATCATAACCAACTACTAGATAAACTACTTAGATTGGATCATATGATGAGACTAGATATATAAAATCTATTGATGCACTTGGTTATATGGGATATGCTGCTCCTAGGTATGCTACTCCATTTGTTACTGGCTATGTTACTAATGATACTCTTGGATCTGGAACTAGTTATGCACCTATAGGCTATGGGTATGAGTCTTAATCTGCTACGAAAGCCACTGATGGAGGATCTACTTCTACTTCATATATATAATCAACTACTGGAAATAGATATAGAACTAGCTAGCTACTTCAGTGTCTCAATAATGATAGATTATGCCCCTTGAAATGGTTCAGTAGTAGGTGTTGGTTCAGCTGGTTCAACAATTCACTAAGTTAGTTATTAGGAATCATTCTCCAAACTTGCATTGTATAATAACAACTCTCACCACCTGTTGAATACATCACTTAAGAGTTTAAAGAATCTATCACTATATTGATAGAGAGACAACTAAATCAATCTTATAATATGATACACTCTTGATGCATTCTATTCGGAATTTAGTGATGCATGCTTGGTAATGAGATGATAGTTGTGATGCTTATAAAAATGATGTATATAATGTCTGATGTCTTGATGTATGAATGTGTAAATAATTTCATGATGTATTACAACTTTTTGTCTTCAGTGTGTAAATGATGTGCTATGGGTTGATTTCTCCTTGTTTAAGATAATTTATTTATGGGTTGCCTCGTCGTTGGATAGGATTAATAAATGTCTGTATGGTGTCTCTTGTCTTTCCAGCAATAATATATTTCCATTTGTCCCTAGGTTTTGTCCTTCGACTGTTTTTGAAGAATAAATCTCTCTCTTTCAAAGCAAAAGAGACTCCATAGCTTGTTTCATATTGAGGTCATGGCTAATAGAACTGATAGATATCCTACTCATGTTGATAATCCTAGAGAACAAATATTTTTTTATAAGCAAGGTGGCTTACTAATGAGAGAACCAAGGTGGCTAATCACGTTGCTAAGAAAAATAGAAAGAATAGAGGTGTTAATTCACCTATGAAACTCCTTTCTAATGAAGTTATTCAAATCCTAATGAACCACCGTCGTAGAAGTGGGGTCTAGATAAAGGTTAAGTCTAGTCTATTTTGAATTATGTAGGTTCTCAACATGTGATGTAATAGAGATCATTAGAAACTTTTTTTGCAAAGCCTTCCACAAAACCTATAACTATATCAAACATGTTTCTTGATTCATTTGGAAGACATGTATCTACCAAAGAATGCCCATGACATAGCACTAGATAAATGGGGAACCAACTATTCATCTGAGATATATGGTTCAGTTGGTTAAGATAAGAGGATTGAAACTCTAAAAATGACTACAATTTTTTAAAGCCATTGAAATTAAGTTTCTAGATCTACTAGATGGAATCTAAATACATCTAACTAGAATAAAATAATTTCCCAACAACAAGTTAATATGTCCAAAAAACCCGTGACATTGATTGTTGAACTTTAATTGCAAAGTTGCAATTCTAACTGGATAGTCAACCAAAATTCTGCTATCAGGGCAGGTACTAGTGAGTTTTTGACAAAATCAAGAAAATGGAGGGATTCATAATGTTGCTACACCTTTACTAGAGAGGCCTCTAAAATTGGAACCAGAGATTGTCGGGCTAGGAAAAGATAAAATAGGAAATATTCCTCAGGATAAGGGAGTACATTTAGACGATATAAAACACTTTGTTGCACGGAAAAATATTGCAGGAATATCAGGAGAGAGTATGAAACTATTCAAAGTAAAAGTAAAAGGTGTCACTCAACCTGGAGAAGATCATATGATTGATTTCCTTGGAAGAGGCCCTAAAAAATGATAACTTTCTTGCACTCAAAATAATTCCTTAACAAAAGCTAGTATAAATGTTGCAACTACTCTCTGGTCCTTAGCACATAGGAATTCAAATTTGAATCCAGTATGCTTGGATCCACCCAAAGATCAACCAACAAAGGCATCATATTTGGCTCAAAGTTCCACCCAAGAAGATCATAAAAAATCAAGAAATTTGGGACTAGAGGTCTCCAAATCTTCCTTGAAGGATGGGAAATCCAAGGCTCCTAAAATATACACCATGAAAATAAATGGAATTGCTAGAGAAAATATTGAAAATGACCCAAAATAATAAGAAGCCAATGATTGACTGGGAATCCATGAGGGAAAATGCTCCTATATTCCATAAGAGAGAGAAAGATCCTGATACAAAGGATGATATGAATTGGGAAATAATAAGATGTGCGCATGTTGAAGATATTGTTGAAACTACCATGGAAAGTATTGCAACTAAAACACAAAATTTTAAGCACAAAAATCCAGCACATTGTTTGTCCCACGTTTATCCTCAACCACATTGATCTGACTTCTCCTTCAAAATTTTAAGGGATATTGTGTGCATGTCATTCAATTGCAGGCCTCTTAGTGGAGTTACCTTAATTTGAAAACAATCTAGGTCAATGACATTAGACTTGGGATACTAGGATATTGAGACTTAGACTTGTTAGCAATGGAGATCACTAGTCTAAGCCTAACTTGATTTCTCAATTGATGCATGATAGCATTTACTACAATCCTAATGTCGAGAACAAAGGCATCATTTTGAATTGGGTAGTTAGAACACCTGTAGCTTTTGGCCCTATCAATTGTAATTTCCACTTCCACCCAGTGTTGGGTAGTGGGGGCTCTTGATATTAGTATGCTATTTTCATGGATTAAAACTTGAATCATACTAGTTTCAATCAATGTATTGAACGCTTATGCAACAAATATGTTAAATGAGTGAACATAATTCAATTAGGGTAGAGCATTATTTCGAATGGGGCGTGGAATTTAATCAAAAAAATTCCTTCATATAAAATTTTTGGTCTCAACCAAGATGAGTTCTTGATATCTAAATTAGGCCTCCTAAGGGTTTTTGAAAATGTGAACTCATCACAAATGCCAAATTTAATTTGGAGGTTTGCAAGTATGAAGATGTGAAATTAAGGTTTTGACGCTTGAAACTTCACAAATTATAGAGAGATAAAATTGGCCATGGAGCTAAGCACATGTTCATGTTTAGATATGTTTCAAAGGAATAACATGTGAGAGACATATCCATTTTAATTATGATAACAAGAGGAAAGTGCAATTCTAGGGGCAATGTAATCACTCAGTTTTGACCCTTTGGATATTTTGAAACAAATTAAGTGAATATAATGATGGGATTCAACTCATATAAAATGACTCCATGTATAAATCATGTAAATACCTCATATGGATTCCTAGTGTGAAGCTCAAGGGAAGGGGTTGACTCATGAATGTCAAGGCTTGCAATTATGCTTTTTATCAACCATGAGGTAGATTTGACAAAGATTTTTTAGGACATGTAAATATCATTTAAAAATCAATATAAAGGTGCAATAATAGTTGTGAACGAGCACGAGAGGATATACGAGTCCACTAAAGGAGAATAGGAAAGGGAAATCCAAAGGGATGGAAAATAACCTTAGTTTCTTAACTTTCCTATGTCTCACAACAATCATCATTTCATCATCTTCCTTATTAAAAACCCTGACCAACAATCATTCAATGTATTCAATGGTTTGTTGGAAATTGTACCTTTCATAATTATGAGAACATGGGGGTTTAGTACAAGTCTTTGGGAGTAGAATATATTCCATCCCCATAGGAATTTGAACAATATCTTTTTCTATGCTCACTTTCTTCCTGAAAATTCAAGTTGACCTTTCCTAGTAGGCTTATTCAATTCATCACTTCAACCATTCTATTCCATTTACTCATGCTTTTCCATGCTACACTCATGCCCATTCAACTTCAAACTAATAAGAGACGAAGGAGGGCTAGAGAAGAAGGAATGATGAAGCTAAGAAGAGCGATGTAGGGATGAAAATGAGTAAAGAGACTAGGATAGGAAACAATCAACATTCCCTATAGATAGTTTCTCATTGAGAGATCAAGAGCCAAGATATAAGGGTTGATATTCAAAGGTAGACAACATATTGGACTCCTTATACACACATTGAAGAGTATTATAATGGAGAATATTATAAAGGGTCCACTCAGTAGAGAAGGGAAATATTTCCTTTAAGTTGTGTGGAGGAAGGGAGTGCCATGGCTGTGATGGTTGGAAGGTTATCTAGAGAATTCTATGTTTAATACTTTGGATTAACTTGAAAACACAATTGGGTTGGATGAGTGACCTGAGTGTATTACACTTGTTACCATTTCCTATTGACCTCATCTTAGAGCTGACAACTATATAGTATTGCTTATGGTTGAGTGGGAAATTTATGATCGAAAAGTAGTTCCCTAGGACCAACTTGTTTAGTGATAAACGTTTCATATCTATATTTGAATTCCTATTAGAATTTAAAAACTAAGCATATTAATTTGTTTATGTGTTACTTGGGATGGAATACATGGTTGTATGATGTTTTCATACTTAGTTTTCCATGCTTGGGATACTTCACTACTTAATTGTTTTCTTGGTAAAATTTGAAATGCCTTGGGCGTATTTTGGCTTTGAATATACTTATGCATTCGAATTTGGTTGTCAAAGGTATGGATAAATTATATATGATGATGTGGCTACAAGCCAAATGAAATCATTGATGCTACCTTTGAAATATTTAAGCCTTAGAGTTTGAAGGACATTTGAAGCATGAAGTCTTTTTTATTATCCAATGTTTAGACCCATTACCAAGTTCAAAATGATAGCTTTAATTGGTGATCGACCATTGTTGTTTTTATTTCAAAAGAGGTTCCTTCACAATAACTCAATGGGTCCCATGTAATCAAAGGAAGATCCTTTTAATTGGCCATTCTACATTGGTTTGAAATGGTTTTGGATAGACCAAAGTATTTTTACATTGAATTAAGTTAGTTGAAGTCTTTTGTGGAAGAGTATTATGGGCTCATTTCTACCTTTTGAATGGTAATCAATATTTTGAAGAGGTTTGATGATCTACTAATACCTTTTGAAAGTTATATTTTTTAGGAGGCCCCAAAGGTCTATTGCAGCCTTTCAAAAAATATACCTTGAAAGATATCTAATGGATTTTTTTCAAAGTAAATTCGATCTTTTGATTATTATTGATGGTCTATCAAGGCCTTTTAAAAGATGTTCTTTTGAAAAGGATTGATGGGCTATTGGGGTCATTTGAAAGATAATATTTTTAAGGACCCTCATGGCCATTATTTTCAAGCTTGGAGTTATTATTTTGAAAGGGAGTTTAGTTTTTCTAAGAGGCTTGATGGCTTTGCCAATGAGTAAATATTTCAAAAAGTTCCAATATTTTGAAGGAGGTTATACAATGAAATATGTTATTTTGAAGAGGACCAATGGTCTATTGGGGCATTTTGAAACAATTTTTTTCAAAAAGTATCAATGGTCTATTGGGGCCTTTTAAAACAACACCCTCCAAAGGAGCCCAATGGCCATGACTCTTGAGGTCATCATATTCTGTCAAAAGGGTCCAATGGAAATATTTTTTGAAAGGGCATATGATCTTTTGAAGAGCCCCAATGACTATACTATTTGGATGATATGGATTGCATGAATGTATTATTTTACATTCATATTGATTCTTTCAGAGTGGAAAAATCTGAGGAATAAGCTCATAGGACCATGTTTACTAGTGGATCTTATTTTGGCAATTTGGGGGCTTAAACATTCCAAAGGCAATGTGAGGCATTCCCTAAAGTTTTTTGGGGTCCAAAAAATATCCCTTGTTTAAGACCCCTTGAATTTTTTTTTTTAACCCGAGTTACCTTTTCAATGACACAAGAATGACCTCAAACAGAGTTTGTATGCAAATGTTATGCCATCTAGAAGTTGACCTTCCTATTATGGCCACATGATTCAAGAGGATGTCATGTCAACTCCATTACTCATGGAAAATCGCTAGCCACGTGAATATGATCAAGAAAATTATATAAGGTTCAATATTGTAACTCTAGTTAAGAGTTGCACAAGTCAAACTTAACCCGAGTTAGATATCATGTTCTGTTATAACCAAGCCACTAGGAGGAAAAGGGTTCAATTCTATTCTAGTGCATTTTTTTTCCATAGTAGAGAAGAGTAGTTGAGAGGGAATTGAGAGAGGGAATAACATAGAGGTTTTGTTTTATTTAGTAACTCACGGGTCATAGGTATCACTCCTTTGTATTTTCACCATTTCCATTAAGAGAAAGGGAGAGCAAAGCAGCCTCATCTTCCAGCTAGGTTTTCTCTTGAAAGGGTTTTCTAGGTCATATATTGGTGTTATTTTGTTTGTGAGCGATTATTTTACATGTTCTTTATTTTCCACATTTTATATATTGCATGCATAAGCAAAAAATTAATAATTTAATAAATCTAGAAAATGTAAGGAAAATTCACTCGCATTTTATAAATTTTGGATCTCAACATATTTTGATTAAATTTGTTGCGATGAATTGTCTAGTGGAATATCCATGAAATTTTATGAGTCCTACAATCTATATTGGGGCCTTTTGAAAGATGCTCTTTCGACGAGGTCCAATGGTCTATTAGGGCCTTTTGAAATTTTTTTTTTTAAGGAGGCTTAATGGTCTATTGGATCCTTTCAAAACAAGATCCTTCAAAGTAGCCAATAGACATGACTTTTGAGGTTGGGTTATTCTTTCAAAAGGGTTCAATGACATTTTTTTTGAAAGGGCATATGATCTTTTAGAGAGCCCTACCGGCTTTACTATTGGGGGAATGTTTGCAAAGAGGTTAGATCTTTTAAAGAAGCTCAATGGTCCATTAGGGCCTTTCAAAAAATGTCCCTTCAAAGAGGTTTTATGGTCTAATGAGGCCTTTCAAGGGGTGTTATTTTAAACAAACTTAATAGGTCTACCCTTGAAACTATTCGTCAAAGTGATCTTCAAATAAGGTTGGATGAGTTTTTTGAGAAAGGGTCAATGGAATTATGTGTATAAAATATTTCAAATACATTAAGGTAATGTTACACTTAGGCCTAAGGTGAGTTGGTCCAACCACCCTCTTTTGGATGCTTTGTGACCTTGAGAAGTCTTAGGTTCAAGTCCAACTATTTCCCATTCTAAATACTTGCAGTAGCTCAAAATTTACTTCAACAAGGTGGTCATTTCCCAAAAAAGCTGAAGGGCTCATATTCACTAAAAGGTATGGCTTCCCATGTGCTTATAGGTGGGTCATAGATGGAAAGAAAAAGGATTGTAGACCAAATTATAAAGGGGTGATTTAACCTCTAAGTGGAAAAGAGAGAGAGAAGGGGTAAGGTCATTCGAAGGGGGAGATGTAGCAAGGGATCCAAAGGGGTCCAAACTAGAGGAAAACAAAAGGGAAAATACAAAGAATAGTGCTCTACTCCCTCACCATGGCAATAAAAGAAGATGGATATGTGACACCATGGTTCTTCATTCTCAGGTGTTTTAGCTTTTGCGAATAAATTTTTTGGTTTTTATTTCCATGTGATAACATTATTAGTGACTATTTATATAGCCCACTCTTTTTGTATTAAAACATTAGAAATGTTATTTTATTAATAGCTAAAAAAAATACTAATATAGAAAACTAAATAAAAAGACATAAAACCCAATTAAAAGAATCAATAAATTGTAATTATAAATTATATGAAAACATTAACCAACTAAATAGAACGAAGTGGAAAACAACCTTAAAAATCTTGATGAGGAAAAATAGTTTGTAAGAAAAGAAGCCATTTTTTCGGACCCAAAAAATGACTCCAAATGTAACTAAGAAAAGGACATGTGGATTCCACTAAGATGACAAACAATACAAATCAAAAGCAAAAACATAGTAGTGAGCCCCACAAAAAAGAGTTAACATCACACATAATGTAAAACGCTATCCCAGATTGGAACGATTGGAACTCGATTGTAACTTAAAGATAAAGCTCTATATAGACATTGAAATCTACATCCAATATTACTTTACTTCAACTTTCCTACACTTCATCACATATTTAAATTAAAAAATTAATTTAATAAGTTTAAAATTATAAATTAAAAAAATAAAACATTTTAATTATCTAAGGTATAGAGATGTGGTGGGAGTGAAAATTTAGATTTTTTTTTCGTTGTAAATTTAAATCAATTAATTTCAAAAAACCATATTACATCGTGAAATTAATTACTCCAAATTACATCTTCTATAGATTTTGATTTAAAAACTAGGATGATTGTGGTTTTTTTTTTTACACTTCCTCTTACGAACATCAATTCACTTGCCAAGGCCATTTGGCACAACGGAGAATAATGTTTCTTCTTCAAATTTTTAGAGATTACCAGTGCATACAATCCAGTATAACTTGGAATGTCTTTTTCGCTATTAGAACTATCAGAATCATGATTGCGCTTTTTCCCATAGATGGTCGGAACAAATATGGCTAAAGTTTTCTCGTTGTCCTTTGTTGAAATAATTTCCTCTGTTGGGGGTTACGTCAATGCAACTAGAATTGCCTAATATCCTGAGAGGCTGAGTGGTTGGGAGATGGTTGTTGATTCTGAGATTTGTACTTCTTTTGACCTCCAAGTGTCTTGGACTCTACTCCTAACTTCATATCTCTATAGCCGTGGTAGCTTCTCTACGATTCCTTATTGCAGAAAACCCCTTTTGAGGAGGGTCACACATTTTGGAGGTGCCCAAGTTTTTGGAAGATTTTGCATCTGAAGGCAATATTATTGTAATCCAATGTTTGAATATAATCCTTTCCCTCCTACATTAGGATGGTTTTGTCTGCTAAACCCTCGCTAAGGTCCACTTCCACACATGTATGGAAATAACTTAGAAAACCCTTCACCAATCTATCACTGTATATTTTGATATAACTACCAATAGAGTCACCAATACCCTCTAGGATCTTTGGCGTGATCCAATGAAAAGGTAGGTTTGGGAGCCTAACCCAAATTGAAACAGTCAAGGACTTCATGGTTAGAGGATTAAAATTTGGGAACCATCGTTGAATGGAAAGACGTGTCGGGCCCCAAAACCAAGGCCCCTAATTGAAGATCTTCTTTCGATCCTCCAAATATTTAAAGAAAACCTTGAAGCACCCCTTCAAGCAAAAAAACATGTCTACATTCTGAGCCTAGTTCTGGTAAACCCATTCTCTAAGGGCAGATGATGAAGGCTAGAAGCCATTAAAACGTCATATAATGCCTTGAATTTCGAAATATGTTTTTATTCTCTTATGAATGCTCTCGTTCACTTGTAATGTTGGGATATTCAATGAATGTTCCACCACAAAATCATGACTAGAAAGTTCCTTTGTAATTTGAGGATTTGGGATTGACTTCAAGGCTTCTTTAAAATTCATGGGCCATGAATAAGAAGAGGCATCGCCACCCATGGCACTTCCTCTTAGACTTTCCATCTTCAACATCCTCCCTTCAAAGAGGAGTTTGAATGCTCCCACACCCCTTGACCAACTCTCTGGTTGGAGGTTTTCATTAAACAGATTGCAAACTTGACCAAACTCCAAATTGACTTGTCTTTGTGAAGATTTGGCTCTAAGATTTACACAACAATCCAGCCATAACAAGCCTAAGAAGGAATATGTCAATAACTGGCAAAAGCAATATATTTAAACCTCCACATGCTATCCATAATTTGCAAAGAGAATCCCTTCTAGAAATTTTGACAATCATATTGCAGGAAACCATCTTGCCTATACGTTTGATTTGTCCAAGTGCACTCAGAATCTTATAAGGTTCTCTAAAAACCAGGCAAGATGGAAAGAAAGCATTGAAGCCTTAAGCCTCCTCAAGCCTCATATTCCAACTAAGACCAAACGAAGGCAGCCTAACCAAACCTATAACAAGAATTCCTATGATCACATCAATGCAAGCTCGTCCACATAGGCTGCTAATCTCCGCATAATCCACCATACCCAGGCCACAGGCAAAGGACTCTGGAGGGGTGAGAGACTTCCCCCTCATCGGTAGCCATTTCTCCAGGTTCATAGCGACAGATCCGCTGAAACCTGCAATGAAAATATTACTTGCGCACACAATACTTGTTATATTCATCAACGAATAATTTCAATTAGGATGTTTTTTTAAATAACAATGATGACACACTTGAATAATAATAATTAATAATAACTATCTCATTAGCAATTTGAAAATTGAATTATAATAGATATTCTAATTATTTTTAAAAAATACTTAATATAATTAATAAACAAAATGACTTTTTATATAGTCAATTTTAATCAAAATATAAAATATGATAAAGATTTTTAAAAACTTCAAATTTAAGTTATTTAATTTACCTCCAAAGAAAAAAAACATCATTTCATATATGAGTTAAATTAAGTTTTGGAAAAAAAATTAAAAATATATTTCAACCACATATATCTTTAATTTTCATTAAACTACCTCTAATATAATTATCCTCATTGCTATATATATATATATAAAAGAAATGTAATTATTTTTAGCATAATATATTATTCATTGCTATATATATATATAAAAGAAATGTAATTATTTTTAGCATAATATATTTTAATACATTGTAATTGTAACCATCTCAAAAGGATTATTCTACTTCCATGGTAAATCCAACTTTTGAAAAATTGAATCCATTACGATTACGATTAAGATCGGCTTTCATTTTCACATTCACTTTATGTTCAATGGATGTCCATGTATTTCAGCTAACGTCGTTGTACTAAATCACATCGTATTTCTCGAGTCTGTGAGGCGGGCAGAGGAGTCAAGCATGCCGTGTTCACTACGATGTTAGAGAGAGAGCGAAAATTTAGATGCAATGGGTTTCTGACTTTCTTAGAAAATTGTTTCGTGCGTTGACGATGAAGCTATACGAATCAGTCTGTCTTTCGGTCCCATGTGTTGATCATGGGACCATGATTATGTTTCGTGCGTTGATCATGGACATCACACATTCTTTCTTTTTGATGACTTACTTTCTTTTGCAATTTATTGAGCTCGTGAAAATGGAAAAGATTATTACAATTTTAATGAGCGGTCTTTTTTCCCTGTGGAAAACAATATATATTTGTAATTTAATGAGCTTGTGAAAATGAAAAAGATTATTGTAATTTTAATAAGCGGTCTTTTTTTCTCCTTATTTATGGAGAATGATATATATTTGTACTGAAGGACACTTTTCACTTTATCCAATATCCAACCTATCATAAAATTGTTTTTAGTTTGTCATATATAGCAAGTGGCTTACTCGATTTGCACGTTTTGGATCATGCATTTAAAAATACTTGAATTTCATTGAATGCAAGATAATTTTCTTACATTTTAATAAGCATATAATTGTCGTCTTTATTATTATTTTTTATTATAATGGATTACATGATGTAACAAGGAAAGCCGCGAGGCAGCAAGTCCTTGGTGATGCAATCTGAATGTAAATTCTTGAACTGAAACTCAAAGATAACTCAAATTCAATGCTATCTCCAAGGGCTTCTGATTCCAGAAACCCTGAAACTCAAAGCAAAGCTAATGCAAATTCTTGAATTGAAACTCAAAGCTAACTGAAAATCAAAGCTATCTCCAAGGCTTCTGAAATCAGAAGACCTGAAACTCAAAGCAAAGCTATCTCCAAGTCTTCCACCTTCTCGCATATTAACAATATCAGTTAATATTTCCATTCTCAAAGCAATGCCTTGACTGAGTTAACTTGATTGAGTTTGACTGAGTTATTCCACTTATAGACCTGGAACTAGATAACAAGGGTATCCTGCTGACTTTGTATTGATCCTAACTACCTAGATCTACCTTGAACCAGGTATGCTTAATATGTACTTGTAGGCGAAACTGTGATTACTGGACCAGGAACTACCTCTCATACTATTTATAGATCCCTGGCTATCAATCTTGAATATAAAAATCATAACTAACTACTAGATAAACTACTTAGATTGGATCATATGATGAAACTAGATATATAAAATCTATTGATGCACTTGGTTATATGGGATATGCCGCTCCTAGGTATGCTATTCCATTTCTTACTGGCTATGTTACTAATGATACTCTTGGACTTGGAACTAGTTATGCACCTGTAGGCGATGGGTATGAGTCTTAATCTGCTACGAAAGCTACTGATGGAGGATCTACTTCTACTTCATATATATAATCAACTACTGGAAATTGATATAGAACTAGCTAGCGACTTCAGTGTCTCAAAAATGATAGATTATGCCCCTTGAAATGGTTCAGTAGTAGGTGTTGGTTTAGCTGGTTCAACAATTTACCAAGTTAGTTATTAGGAATCATTCTCCAAGCTTGCATCGTATAATAACAACTCTCACCACCTGTTGAATACATCACTTAAGAGTTCAAAGAATCTATCACTATATTGATAGAGAGACAACTAAATCAATCTTATAATATGATAAAATCTTGATGCATTCTATTCGGAATTTAGTGATGCAAGCTTGGTAATGAGATGATAGTTATGATGCTTGTAAAAATGATGTATATAATTTCTGATGTCTTGATGTATGAAGTGTGTAAATAATTTCATGATGTATTACAACTTTTTGTCTTCATTGTGTAAATGATGTGTTATGGGTTGATTTCTCCTTGTTTAAGATAATTTATTTATGGGTTGGCTTGTCATTGGATAGGATTAATAAATGTCTGTATGGTGTCTCTTGTCTTTCCAGCAATAATATATTTCCATTTGTCCCTAGGTTTTGTCCTTCGACTGTTTTTGAAGAATAAATCTCTCTCTTTCAAAGCAAAAGAGACTCCATAGCTTGTTTCATGTTCAGGTCATGGCTAATAGAACTAATAGATATCCTACTCATATTGATAATCCTAGAGAACAAATATTTTTTTATAAGCAAGGTGGCTTACTAATGAGATAACCAAGGTGGCTAATCATGTTGCTAAGAAAAATAGAAAGAATAGAGGTGCTAATTCACTTATGAAACTCCTTTCTAATGAAGTTATTCAAATCCTAATGAAACACCAACATAGAAGTGGGGTCTAGATAAAGGTTAAAAAAGGTTAAGTCTAGTCTATTTTGAATTATGTAGGTTCTCAACATGTGATGTAATAGAGATCATTAGAAACTTTTTTTGCAAAGCCTTCCACAAAACCTATAACTATATCAAACATGTTTCTTGATTCATTTGGAAGACATGTATCTACCAAAGAATGCCCATGACATAGCACTAGATAGAAGGGGAACCAACTATTCATCTGAGATATATGGTTCAGTTGGTTAAGATAAGAGGATTGAAACTCTAAAAATGACTACAATTTTTTAAAGCCATTGAAATTAAGTTTCTAGATCTACTAGATGGAATCTAAATACATCTAACTAGAATAAAATAATTTCCCAACAACAAGTTAATATGTCCCAAAAAACCCGTGATATTGATTGTTGAAATTTAATTTGCAGAGTTGCAATTCTAACTGGATAGTCAACCAAAATTCTGCTATCAGGGTAGGTACTAGTCAGTTTTCACAAAATCAAGAAAATGGAGGGATTCATAATGTTGCTACACCTTTACTAGAGAGGCCTCTAAAATTGGAACCAGAGACTGTCGGGCTAGGAAAAGATAAAATATGAAATATTCCTCAGGATAAGGGAGTACATTTAGATGATCTAAAACACTTTGTTGCAGGGAAAAATATTGCAAGAATATCAGGAGAGAGTAAGAAACTATTCAAAGTAAAAGTAAAGGGTGTCACTCAACCTGGAGAAGATCATATGATTGATTTCCTTGGAAGAGGCCCTGAAAAAAATTATGATAACTTTCTTGCACTCAAAATAGTTCCTTAACAAAAGCTAGTATAAATGTTGCAACTACTCTCTGGTCCTTAGCACACAGGAATTCAAATTTGAATCCAGAATGCTTGGATCCACCCTAAGATCAACCAACAAAGGCATCATATTTGGCTCAAAGTTCCACCTAAGAAGATCATAAAAAATTAAGAAATTTGGGACTAGACGTCCCCAAATCTTCCTTGAAGGATGGGAAATCCAAGGGTCCTAAAATATACACCAGGAAAATCAATGGAATTGCTAGAGAAAATATTGAAAATGACCCAAATAATAAGAAGCCAATAATTGACTGGGAATCCATGAGGGAAAATACTCCTATATTCCATAAGAGAGAGAAAGATCCTGATACAAAGGATCATATGAATTGGGAAATAATAAGATGTGTGCATGTTGAAGATATTGCTGAAACTACCATGGAAAGTATTGCAACTGAAACACAAAATTTTAAGCACCAAAATCCAGCACATTGTTTATCCCATGTTTATCCTCAACCACATTGATCTGACTTCTCCTTCAAAATTTTAAGGGATATTGTGTGCATGTCATTCAATTTCATGCCTCTTAGTGGAGTTACCTTACTTTGAAAACAACCTAGGTCAATGACATTAGACTTAGGAGATTAGGATTTTGAGACTTAGACTTGTTAGCAATGGAGATCACTAGTCTAAGCCTAACTTGATTTCTCAATTGATGCGTGATAGCATTTACTACAATCCTAATGTCGAGAACAAAGGCATCATTTTGAATTAGGTAGTTAGACCACCTGTAGCTTTTGTCCCTATCAATTGTAATTTCCACTTCCACCCAGTGTTGGGTAGTGGGGGCTCTTGATATTAGTATGCTATTTTCATGGATTAAAACCTCTCATTTTTTGATGAATCATACTAGTTTCAATCAATGTATTGAATGCTTATGCAATAAATATGTTAAATGAGTGAACATAATTCAATTAGGGTAGAGCATTATTTCGAATGGGATGTGGAATTTAATTAAAAAAATTCCTTCATGTAAAATTTTTGGTCTCAACCAAGATGAGTTCTTGATATCCAAATTAGGCCTCCTAAGGGTTTTTGAAAATGTGAACTCATCACAAATCCCAAATCTAATTTGGAGGTTTACAAGTATGAAGATGTGAAATTAAGGTTTTGATGCTTGAAACTTCACAAATTATAAAGAGATAAAATTGGCCATGGAGCTAAGCACACAAGCACCATTTCAAAGCCTAATCCCTCCTTTACACATTGGATTTTTTTCCCCTATGAAGGATAGAATTTCACAAAATTTATTAGAGGAATGGAAAGCCCCAAAAACTAGACATATGCTTTCCCAAAAGATGGTTCAAGTCCTAACATTATGGAAAAAAAGGATTTTGACATTTGGAGTCCATTTCTAAATCAATATTAGTAAGCTTTCTTTGAAAGGTGTAGACATTACAATTATAGAAGGTTAGGTCATTTTGGCAACCTATAAGGAAAGATCCAATTAAGAATCAATATGAAAAATAAATAAGCTAATAGTGGCTAAAATTAGCAACAAATTAGATTTTGAAAGAACTTCTAAATCAACATTAGTATTAGATGACAAATAGATTGAATATCTAGGTATCACTTAAATTCTATGCAAAACTCTGTGAATGGAAGCAACTAGTTCGGTGATCTTGTGGGAAATTAATTTTGGGTTGTGCAATGCAACTTGTAACCTATCAGTACTCAGGTATGAATTGTCTCCATTATGTAAAGGTCATCTTTACCTCTAATCAAATAAATATAAATGTATACATTCCTAAAGCTAGCTAGATGCTTGTTTGTTCGTGTCTTGAAGGTACAAAAAGCCTCAGACATAAACATGATTGGCCATGATTACAATTTATAATCTACATGTCATTACCATCATATCTGTGTATTTACAGATTATTGCAATATAGTAGAAGGGTACGCTTATAGACTTGACATTATTTTTGTGTGTTTTACTGAACTTTTCTAACTCTATGCATCTTGAACCATTGTTGCTAGAGGAAGTTGGCTTCCTTCAACTCTGTCATTACTTTACATGGCTATTATGTATGTTATGCAATATGGGCCCTTCAAAAGTTGTGAATTTTATATGGAAAACAAGGATTGCATGGAAAGAATACTAAATTTTGAATTTGGTCTTCGGATATTTTTTGGAGATAGAATAGAACTTATCTCCAAATATGTAGTAACACAACTGCTAATATTTGATATACATAGAATAGAATAGTTTTTGGTCTTATATCTTTAATTTAAAAAGATTCTATTTCAATTGTTGTGGATTATCATGTCAGCATGCAAAGTCATATCTTTATTCTAGCATCTCTTGGCATATGTAAAGAATAGGTGGACTACCTTTCTTTTTTATTTGTAACTACTCATATCTCCATGTCAAAAATCCCTCTTCACATAATCAAAAGTACAACTATTTTTCTTATCTGTTTTCACTTTCACACTGGAACTTCATTCCTTTCCATTCAGTGTTATGTTCCACTTGTCATATTTGTCATTGATAGTCAAGGAAACATTAAAATAGCCTTAGATGTCGCATTGTTAACTTCCATACGTGTTGAGTCACCATGGTAAAACCCTCCCCACATACATACATTAAGCAGATTTTCAACATGATAATCCTGAGAGCACAAAGCACTTGTGCACACAAAAGTATTATCCGACCTGCTCAAATCAATGCAAGTTACAAACTTGAAATAAGAAGAGCCTTAGTGTAGTTGGGTTAAATGATTAATGCTATATTACAGTCTTCCACTGATGTTATGGACTCTGTACTTCAACAACCACCATTCAGAGATGGTCTAGAGGAATGAATCGATGCTTTGTTGATGATAGAGGACAACTATCCAATGATGTCCATTCTTTATTACAAGCCGATATAATCAACTCTTCTAAATATTGTGAGGCCAATTATGTCCTTGAATGGGATTGAGGATATCATTGTCGAGGCAGCGCAACAAAGCCCAAGATACCTAGGAATGTTTGGATCACAACGAGAAGGATTGGAAGACATGCTCAAAGTTATAAAAATAAAGGATGATACATACACATAATTTACCAGAACTCACACCTAGAGGTAATTGAAGAGTTCACATGAACTGAGAGAAGTGCCCACAAAGACACATAGATAAATGTTGCAACTCCAAAATACTATGGAAAAACTACAAAAACATATGAGGTAAAATACCTTTGGTGAGATATGGTGTCTAGTGAAGTCCCCTCTTAGGATAAGACATGCATATGCTCTAGTTAAATAAGGAGAGATACCACTATAAGGCTCTCCTATCTAGTCCTTTAAAGACACACCTGTAAAGGATAAAGGACCTATAAAGGATTGGATAGTTATTTTATATTGATAGGCAAGGATGGAAATAGATAAGCAAGGATAGCCAAATATATTTATAGGAACCTCTCGAGGTTAAACATTACCATCGCATATGAATATAACTTACACAATTTAAAAATATTATAAGATTCAAGGCTAATAATAAATTGGTTTAACAATGTTTTTAGCTGAGAAATTTCACCCAACAACCTATTTTTGAGGAAAATTGGAGAATTGGAGAATTTAGGAGGGTTTCATATAGGTTACTCTCTCCTACATATTCCAAGAAAGGAATCAACTGGTTCTTGGGATATGCTTGGTGCCTGAAGATAAAGGTGGACAACTTTTAGATTATTCTCATAAAACTTTTCTTTGATATTTCTATTGCCATTTATAATTTCCAATTTTAATAGAAATTATCCATTCTGCTTACGTTTTTTATAAAACACATATGCAAGATTGTACAAAGGGACTATTATTACGTCAAGGTCACATGTTATCATGATGTAAATAGTCTTCTATATATTTTGATGTTGAATCTATGGACATTATTATGTCTTTTCATTGGAGCTGTGAAAGGCTATAAGAATGCATGAGAAACATCTGCTCAATGTAATTTTTCTCTTTTATCAGTAAATTATAATTTTTGGAGGCAGGAAAAAAATGACCTCCCAAGACATGGTGAGAACCGTGACAGAAATTTAGGTGGAATGGACAACTCTCATCACCAACGAGATAGAGAGAGAGACAGAAACAAAAACAATAGTAACAAACTTCATACATCTTGCTTGCTCAAGCCTTAATATTCTTTCATGGCTTGAAGACCTTCTAGAGTGAGCATTCCCAGTTGAGGGTCTTTGAAATTCTTGTCTCTAGATGCCTTTCAGAAAGAAAAATGGCACTAGTTAATTGAGTCAGGCAAGGATGGATTAAGTTCTGTTGGATATAGTTTAAACAAGGATGGATTGAGTTTTGTTAGATACACTTTAAACTTTCATCTAAATAAAAATAAAATAAGAAAGAAACTACCTAATCATTATTATCGGGCATGTTTGCTAACCGAGAGAAGGTACTGCTCTGAGCACCTATGGATTCATTCTCCAGATCATGGATAAATGATAATATGGAAGTAACACATATTACAAAACTAATAAACTATTCATGTTTGTTGTGTAGATTGAAATTTCTATATTTTAAGTACCTAGGGGAAGTTATACCTAGGATAATCTTGGCCGAGTGTTGCTAATACATCATAGATTTGTTTTAAAACCATTGTTGCTCACACCTACCTTGATTACTATAAGTAGTCTAAGGTTTGTACAAAGAATGCATGGGCTTGTACAAAGAACACCATTCGTTCTTGGGACCAAACTACAATTCCTACTTGTTGTAGTAGTTGCAACACCCTCCAAATTTTGGCCTATGATTAATTTCAGAGCCTTCCTTGCTCCTGTACATTGTTGTCGCAAACACTAAGACTCATTTCATGTATCTTTCTGGAGTGTTTTGGTCCCGTTTGTTACTTAGGAAAAATGTCCTATTTCGTATGTGGGTTGTCGCATCAAGTGTAAAAGCTCATTTTGGTGGTTTCAAGGGTCTATATTTTTCTTTATAAGTTTTCCTAACCATATAAACATATGTCACACTCGTTCACAAATTTTTGAGCACTGCCTTACATGTGTCATAACGGTCATCATAAAGTGTATCTATGGTGTCGCCCTTGTCGTAACTGGTCATAGAGCAGTCACACACAGTAAAATGTATTTTTTATGTGTCATGGGTGATCTATGTTATTGATTCGCCAACTTTTTTAAGTGTTATATCACAATCGAAGCTTTATCTAATTCACACATCAGTCTCACTGGTCTAACACTTAACCATTTCTGAAGAGGCTTCTCGACCCAATAACTTGATCTCACCTGACCTGCTCGGACTACGCATTATGCGGTTCTAGTCCTCTAGCTATGACCTTGACTTTTGGTTCTGTGTAATGCGTAGATCCTGCCTCTCAGGATTGCTGCACTAAGAAATTCCTGAGCCCAAGACCTAGCCTCCACATCAAGAATTGTGCAATCCTCTTAGATAGCCTAGCCTTAACTGTGCATTGCACAAACCCAAGCCCCAAGTTATCTCCTCGAGCCTATGAAATGTGCAATACCTCAGTGGAACAACCTCCCTTACCTCTCAGAACTGTGTACAGTGACCATTCCTTCAACCTGTCCCACTAGCTAAAAAAACTACGCAGATTTGTCCCTCATCCCAGCTTGAACTACGCATTGCGCAGTTTTATGCCTTAAGCCTCTACCCTAGCTGCTAGAACTGTGCAATGCATAGAATGCCAACCTCCCTTGACATCCAAAATTGTGAATATTTCTTTCCCACTGTCTATTCCCTTAACTATACCCCATGGTCTCCAGAAGCTGCGTAGTATTGTCCTTCAAGCCTCCCTGATCGGCGCACTACACAGTCTCAGAGTTCAATCTCTCCCCCTTGACTACTGGAACTATGCAATGCATAGTCACTGAACCCCTCTCCCTAGCTTGTCACTTGTACCGGGCTCAATTGATGGATCAGAATGCATCATCTTAGACTAGGGGTTTTTTTTAGGCTGATGTCGTCTCATCATGAATGAAGCGTAGATACATGTATCTTATCACATGATGGAGGGATGATGGAGAAGGGGATGAAGGAGGAGGACATGCAAACTACATTCATGTAGCTAAGCATGAAAGCTGATAGACTACCATGGAAAAGCAAAGGGACACCAACTCACGACCACAACTCAAAGACTTGAGACCATTGAAGATTCCTATCACTAAGCCATGAGGAGGTGGAAGACAAGAGAATTCTCAAGGAAACATCATTCACAACAGCAACAATGGCTTGACATTGCCACATCATTCAAGCAGTTCATATCAGTAATGCCATGTCATGTCTTGTCATGAGTTGTCATATGCCACGTCATCATTGTGGAAAATGTATATTGTATTCATTGTAAAGTGGAAGTCCAAAGGACTGATATGTAATATGGAGAGTCGTGTAAGATGAAAAGTCATAGGAATTCAAACAATCATGAGGGTAGTCAAAGAGTCACAAGGATGGGAAGCATCAACCCTTGGTTATGTATACTCCCTCATTGTATGAGAAAAGGACCTTTCACCTCGGCTCCTCCCGCTAGGAATTAGACAAATAAGCTAGTTCTCTGAGGAGCAAGGAGTGGTTCCAATGTTCCACTACTGGAGCTAGTGATGTACATTGTAAACATGTGTCTTGAAACTTTTACTTAATGATAGAAGCCTTCAAGGCCAACACATTCTTCATGCATGGATTATGAATGTTTGTAATACTATTATGTGAATGTTCGTATTTCATGTTTGCTTTCACATGTGATAGGATAGTTGAACTATTTGATTTGTTTTCGTACTTAACTTATTTATAATATGTTGTAATGGTTGTTATTGTTGTCCCATCCGTGTGGACTATTCTGTAGGAGATTAGATAGATGTTTCTTCATTTTTTGGTTGTAATGACCATCGCATCCTCTGTGGACTATTCCGCTAGATGTTAGGCGGATCCTTTCAGTTCATGTGTGTCTCTTCTTGGGTGGTACTACTACCTCTCACTTCGAGGCTCACTTTTCTCCCCTCTCCGCAGTAAATCAAGAACCTTGACACATTTAATACTAAACACTCACAAGGCACACCTCCTCACTTTTCAAAGACACCATTACATCCCTCTCTCATGCAGACAGTTAGAGCCAATGCATATCTTTAAGATATGTGGCAACTGGGATGATATTCTGGATGGGGCTCCTACACCAAATGGTGTGAGGTCTAATTGGGACTTCACATCAAGGATACCCCTTGGTTGATGGATTTCTAGCACCATTAACATTGGCGCTAGAAGGTGGGCCAGATGACAAGCTGAGCTTGTTGAATCTGGTTTGAAGCTCTTATCTAAAATGGCTTATACACAAATATTACTCCCAAGGTGTTTCTCCAATTTTTCCCTTTATCAATTTTCAATCCCCGATGAGCCTCTCGATCACTTGTCCCAGTTAAAGTTTGACGGTGAGGATGGAACACCCATAACCGAGCACATTTATGATTTTCTTAAATTTTGTGAATTTTACAAAATTGATGATGACGAATTTGCTTGTGTGCTTTTCTTCCTCACCCTTGAAGGTCGTCTTAATTGATGGTGCCATACACTACCACCTGATTCCATCCATTCCCTTCATCAGTTCCTCGGGGAGCTCCATCAAGCCTTTGACATGTATAATTACCGAGATGTTTGTAAAAGAATCAATCTCTTAAGAATGAAGCCTAATGAATTATTTGAGGATTTTTCTGATCAATTCCTTCATCTTTGTTGTGAAATTTCTGAAGAAGTCATGAATCAAGATTTCTTGAAACACGAGTTTGAGAACTTGGTTCTTATCTCTTTACACTGTGAACCTAAACCCCTTGATTTTTCTACTCCCCCAACTCTTATGAATCATGAGAAACCTTTGATTCCAGAGGAGGAATCTATTACTCCTTTTGTGCCTTGTCCTCCTCCTTTTCCAGTCCCGATGTGGGTATCTTTGTGTGATAACATTAAAGTTAAAAAATCCGCAAATAAAATTCCTAATTCACCTTCTCATTCTTCTTCTATTTATGATTCAGATCCAATGGAGGAAATTCCATAATGGCTCATGAAGCCTATGGTGAAGACTAACTCCTCCATTCCACAAGATGATCTCATTGTTCATAACTCTAGTATGAATTCGTGTTATCCTCTCTGCCTTGACTCTTTGTACAGTGATCCTCCCGATCAATTGGCTCCACCAGTGGGTCTTTCACACTCTATTGATTTTTGCGTTGCTGGTTCAAATTGCGATCAGGTACAAGGAACTCACTTTACATAGGAAGAGGAGAAGGAAGGTGAAGATGCTCTAAATATTTCTTGTTTTTGTCAAGATTCTCCGTGTCAAGGTTATGCACTTCCGTTCTTGGGTGATTGTCAATATGATAATATTGGTAGTGAATCAGATGCAATCAATTATTTCAATCAATCCATAGCCTCGATCAACAACCATTCCAATGAATTTGATTTTATTGGTGCATGCAATCACGAATGCCCAGGTGCATTAGCTGATATTTTGGTCTCTCATGAAGATTCTACTTTGGATCCAGAATCCAATTCAGATAAATAATATGTGCTTAATGAAACTTCCTCTTCATCTCACTATCCCTTGTGCTCTACCATTTGTGATACATCTACTTGCGATAGGGTTACTCCATGTTCTTCAATTCCATTATTCGATGAGTTAACTTCTCAATTGGCAAAATTTGGTAGATTATCCATGATGCAAATGAAAACAAGAAAATCATTGAGTACTCTTCCCAGCCCTCATCATCTCTCCACTTGCATGAAGACAACTCTTCAAAACAGCTTCCTCATGAAAATTCCTCGATTCATTTATCTTTGAATTTGCGATCAGAAGAACCTTTCGACTTGAGTAATCTGGTTAATGAAGTTGAGGAATCTAGTCAAACCAGTGAAAAAGATGGCTTCCATTTGATGAGAAGTGAGCTTATTGAAACTGATAGTAGCATCTACCCTCACACCATGCAAAATCTGGTACAATCTTCAAAATGTGATTTTAAAATTCTAGAAAGTTCGGGGACCTGCCAGGGAGTCGAGGCACTTCAACTTTCGTTGATGGTTATGTCAGGAGCGTAAGCCTCCCAAACTAAGTCAGATCTTGTTTCTCCCAATCAAGAACCCTCGAAACCCTTGCAAACGTTTTGAAATCCAGAGACCATTTGTACAGTGAAAAAATTTCCTCAAAATCAAAACAATGCGAGTTTTTTTGCAGCTATGCTACATGACTCACAACAATTTGTATAGTGATAAAATTTTCTAAAAATCAAAACAATGCAAGTATTTTGCCACCTATCCTCTAGGTCAAATCCCACAACCCATTGTACAATGGTAATATTTCCACAAGAATTAGAACAACGCAAGTTTTTTCCCACATGTTCTCCAGGTCTAGAATAGGTAGTTGGTTCACCACATCTATATTAGGGTTTTAGGTTCGAAAATAGTAGAAGCATCAATTGAAGCCCTACAATGGAAGGCCACAACATGTAACAAAAATAGTGTAGGTTTTAACCCCGTACAGAAATTACCTGCATACGAATTCTAAAACACATAAAATAAACAATGCGAGAGCATAACACATAAAGCACATATACACAGAGATTTTCCCCTGGATCCCAAAACTGGGACTACCAGCTTGATTTTTCATTATGTTCCTTTCAATGTTACAATACATATTTATATATGCCGAAGCATCTAATACCATGGACCGAAAATCATCACGTCCAATACCATGGATCGAAAATCATCGCATTCAAAAAACATGTGTGAAAATCATGCACAAAACCATAGGTGGGTCTGCCCAACTTAACATAGATTCCAAAACCAAAATTTTCCGGGGCACTGCCCCAGACCCCATAAAGTGGGGTTACCTGCACCCCTCAAACCCCTTGTGACCCCCTCGCTACGCAATCAACACAATGAATGGGGGGGCTCCGCCCCCCCTCTAACCCCCCGGTTAACTACGTGGGCTAGTCATGGAAAGAATATAACACAACCCAACATTCTCCCACTTGTTGTTTTCTTTCCACAGGGGGCCACAAGAGAGCTTAGTCATTTATCCAGCCCTGCAATGCCCATTGTTTCTCTACACCAAGAGAACTTCTCAGAGCTCATAGATTTTATCAATGCATCTACAATATTCTTCAAAGTGTCCACCTTTACCAGAAACACCTTTTTGTCTTCTATCATATCCCTCACAAAGTGATACTGAACATCAATGTGCTTTGTCTTTGAATGATATGCAGGGTTCTTTGCCAAGAAAATTGCACTTTGGCTGTCACAGTCTATCCTTATAGCTCCCTATACTAACCTCATACTTGAACATAATCTTTGCAACCAAACTGCTTCCTTGCTTGCATGAGTGGCTGCCATGTATTCTGTCTCTGTAGTTGATAGTGCCACTACAGATTGTTTCTTACTCATCCAACTGACTGCACCTCCAAATAGGTTAAACACATACCCACTTGTAGATCTTCTCTGATCCAGATCTCCAGCCCAGTCTGCATCAACAAAGCCACGAATATCCAACAATCTGTCCAATATTGGTCTTCCTTGGTAGCACAAACCATAATCACTAGTGCCACAAACCTGCTTCACTGCTGTCCAATGCTCCTTTCTTGGTTTTAACATAAACCTGCTCAATACTCCCACTGCGTGTGCAATGTCTGGTCTAGTACAGACCATTGCATACATCAGGTTACCGACTGCACTTGCATATGGAACACGGGACATGTCCTTTTCCTCTTCTTGTGTCTTGGGACACTGTTCAGTAGATAACTTTACACCTACAGGAATAGGAACCTTCACCGGTTTACTATCTTGCATATTAAATCTCTGCAATATTGTCTCGACATACTTCCTCTGGTTTAACCAGAGCTTCCTCTTTTCTCGATCTCTTTTAATTTCCAAGCCCAAAATATATTTTGCAGCACCAAGATCTTTCATTTCAAATTTGGAGGACAATTGTGTCTTCAAATCCTGGATAATTTCTTTGTCATTTCCAACTAGCAACATATCATCAACATACAAGACTAGATAAATAATACGATCACCAATTAGTTTAAAATACACACAGCGATCTGCTTTGCTCCTGGTGATGCCAAGTCCCCGTGTAAATGTATCAAATTTCTGATACCACATCCTTGGTGATTGTTTTAACCCATACAAAGACTTCTTTAACTTGCATACCAGTTTTTTCTTACCCTTCACCGCAAAGCCTTCAGGTTGCTTCATGTAGATTTCCTCTTCCAGATCCCCATGAAGAAATGTTGTCTTCATATCCATCTGTTCTACCTCAAAATCAAAAGCAACAGCAACAGATAAAAGTAATCTAATAGAAGTTTCCTTGGCAACAGGAGAAAAAATATCACCAAAATCAATTCCCGGCACTTGGGAATAACCTTTTGCTACCAACCGAGCTTTGTATTTCTCCACCTTTCCTTCTGCATTTGTCTTCTTCTTGAACACCCATTTGCTGCCAATGGGTTTCCTTCCAGCCGGCAACTCCACCAGATCCCAAGCCTCATTTTTGTGCAAAGATGCCATTTCATCAACCATGGCCTCTTTCCAGAGTTTTCCATCCTTTGAATCTACTGCTTCCTTCACAGTTCTGGGATCATCTTAAGTAATAGATAAGGCAAAATTTAAACAGAAAGCAGATGGACTATACCTTTCTGGCTGCCTTCTTTCTTGAACTGATCTTCTCACACTCAGAGTTTGTGGCTCTTCATCTTCTGATTCCTCCTTTGCTGTAGAGTTTGATTCTTCCTCCTTTAGCTCAAACTCTATCTTCTTAGGTTCCTTTGGTTGGACTTCATGTTTAATAACATCTTTCACCTCTTTGAACACCACATCTCAGCTGTACACAACCTTCCTTGTTACTGGGTTCCAAAGCTTATAACCCTTTAAACCATCCTTATACCCAATAAAGATGCACTTTTCAGATTTACTATCCAACTTGGTTCATTTCTCCTTTGGAACATGTACATATGCATCACATCCAAATACCCTCAGATGTGAAAGAGAGGGTTTCTTACCAGTCCATACCTCTTGTGGAGTTTTATCCTCCAACGCTGATGAAGGTGATCTGTTGACCAGGTAACATGTTGTCTCCACCGCCTCTACCCAGAATTCATGTCCTAACCTGGCACCACTGAGCATGCTTCTTTCCCTTTCCATCAACGTCTTGTTCATTCTTTCTGCAACTCCATTTTGCTGAGGTGTATATGGAGTAGTCTTATGCCGTGCTATACCACACTTCTTACAGGATTCTTCAAATTCCTTACTGCAAAACTCTCCACCGTTATCTGTCCTCAACACCTTTATCTTCTTCTCTGTTTGGTTTTCCACCAGAGATTTGAATTCTTTAAACTTGTCAAATACTTCAGATTTATTCTTAAGAAAATATATCCATGTATTCCTTGAGAAGTCATCTATAAATGATACATAGTACACAGACTTACCCAGTGATGGAACCTTCACAGGTCCAAACACATCACTATGCACAAGCTCTAATATATGTTTTGCCCTCTTACCACCAGAGGGGAAACTCACCCGATTTGCTTCCCATATACACAATTTTCACAGAAATCAAAATCTAGAGAGCTATTACTCATACCTTCTACCATACCTTCACCATGAAATATTTGAAGGCCCTTCTCTCCAATATGTTCAAGCCTTTGATGCCACAACATGGTCTTCTCTCCAGAGACCACTAGATTTTCTACTCCACTTTCAGGAACCACAGAACTGTTGCACCCATCAACAACCGTGCTACCTTGCAGCGTGTACAGAGTTCCAATCCGAACTCCCCACATCAATACTAGTGCTCCCTGAACCATCTTGCAGGTATCCTTCTCGAACATAGTTTTTACACCCGCATCATCCAACTTGCTTACAAAAATCAGATTTCTGGCCAATGCAGGAATATGTAGAACACCCGAAAGTGTTCTAACCCTTCCACCTTGCAACTTCAACTTTACTTTTCTGTGACCAACAATTCTAGCCTTCCTATCATCCCCTAAGAAGACATCACCACCATCATATTTCTCATACTCGCAGAACCACTCTCTATGGGGAGTGAAGTGAAAGGATGCACCTGAGTCAATCAACCATGCCTCATGATCTACATGTGTACTTGAAGAATCCAAGTACACATCCCCACCTTCATCTGAGGTGGTTTTCACCTCTACAGAAGAAGCATCATCAGATCCCTTTCCTTTATCAGGAGCTTTAGATTTACAATCCCTTTTGTAGTGCCCTTCCTTTCTGCATTTCTAGCACACCACCTTTACAGGTTTTCCTAGAGATTTAGATCTCCCTCTAGATTTAGATCTCCCACTCGATGACTTATTTTTGTTTCCGTTCTAGGATCGTCCTCATACAGACAAGGCATCACCATTTTGGCTCTCCATATTTTTCCGTCTCATCTCCTCCATCAGCAAGGATGAGACTATTTCATCAAATTGCAAGGCAGTTGCATTGCTACTTATTGCAATAACCAGACTGTCCCACGAATATGGTAGAGAACACAACAAACTGATGCACTTATCTTCATCTGTAATTTTAATATCAACAGATGCTAACTGACTTACTACAGTATTAAATGCGTTCAGATGCTCTATCACCGAGTCTCCATCTTTCATCCTCAGGTTATACAGCTTTTTCCACAGGAACAGTTTATTCACCAGAGACTTAGATTGGTACAAAGTCCCTAACTTGTCCCACAAAGCCTTCGTCGTAGCTTCCCCTGATACATTCAGCAATACTGAATCTGAGACACACAATCATATTGTGCTCTTTGCCTTCCAATCAAACTTCTTCCATTCTTCTTCGGACACTCCCGTTGGTTTAGTACCTAGATCTACCGTGATCCACTGATCTTTATCCACCAACAGATCCTCCATCTTGAGTTTCCACAACTCAAAACACTGACCATTAAATTTCTCGATCTCTATCTTTCCACTGCTTGCCATCTTCTTTCACCACTAGAATCGATCTCGCAGATCTCCCACTGAACAGGGTCTACCACAGGCCAGAGCGAAACCCCTCAGCAACAAAGGCGTCTCCTTGAATCCAAAACAGCTCCGATACCAAATGTAGGTTTTAACCTCGTATAGAAATTACCTGCATACGAATTCTAAAACACATAAAATAAAAATGCGAGAGCATAACACATAAAACACATATACACAAAGATTTTCCCCTAGATTTCAAAACTGGGACTACTAGCTTGATTTTCATTATGTTCCTTTCAATGTTACAATACATATTTATACATGCCAAAGCATCCAATACCATGGACCGAAAACCATCGCTTCCAAAAAACATGTACGAAAATCATGCACAAAACCATAGGTGGGTCCACCCTACCTAACATAGGTTCCAAAACCAAAATTTTCCAGGGTGCTGCCCCGGACCCCATAAAGTGGGGTTACCTACACCCCTCAAACTCCCTGTGACCCCCCTGCTACGTAATTAGCGCAACGAAGGGGGGGGATCTGTCCCCCTCTAACCCCCGGTTAACTGCGTGGGCTAGTCGTGGAAAGAATATAACACAACCCAACAAATAGATTAATTTAACTATGTAATATACAAATTTCTATGCTACAACACTGCTATGTACTTTCAATTTACCTTATACTTGCTGAAATTAAGAGTGATAAGCACCCTGGCTTGAATAAAAATTAATAGAGAAAGATGAACTAAAGGGAAAAACAGAAGATGAGAATTTACCTCCACCTTCTTGTTGTGTAGGTAACTCCTCTCCACAGACAGAGACGATACCTCTAGCCCAATGAGTGGGTCTAGCATCAAACGAGACAATCTACAAGACACTTTCCTAGACTACCATCAAAATAAGGGAAGAGGACAAGGACCTACCTCACTCTGATGCTATAATGCACTCCTTTGTTGAAGATCTTCATACCTTGCTTCTCAGGCTTAGTTCTTGCTACTCAAAGTGTTTGAATACCTTCACAAGAGGCCAAAACACAACAAAGCATAAAGGTGCAATAATCATAATCAAATGTAATCCACTTAACATATCAAGGAGAATTAAGATAAATGAAGCATTGACACGAGCATGTACGGAAAGTGAACCAACAGTTTTATATATTAATAAACAAAAGAGGAAGCATACAACCTAGGCCTTGATATTAGTAGCCCTATTTGAGTGAATGTCCAAGTCCAAGCTCAAGCTCTTCAAGAACTCCTTCTCCCAGCCAAAAGTGAATAGCATGTAGGCACCATCTCAGCCGGTGAAAATAATCAGAGACCAACCATTTGGGAATGGAGGGGGATGAATTTATAAGCATGTAGAGGGAGTTAGGATCTCACCAAAGGTAGAGGAAGGTCAACATCTCAAGGAGGAAGTTCATAGGGATAAGATCAAAGGGAAATATTGGGAGAATTATACCACTTCCACAACGAACAACATCCATCTCGTCGTTCTAGAAGCCTGTAGATCACGAAGCTTCTCTTCCAGTTTGGGAAAACTTGCCTTAAAGGGTTCAAAATGAGTATCCAAGAAAAAAGCACACTGGTAGCATGAGGCTCCTATAATGCAACTTGCCATCAGCACGAGAGGGCAGTGTCACAGTTGCGCTGACCCAAAAATTAGGGTTTTGAGCTTGTATTTCTCAAGAAAGGCTCAAGGCAACTTTTCAATAGTTCTTTAGGGAGGATTTGGTCTGCATATCAGGCTCGGTACACTGCATAGTTTCAATGTTTTGGCACTCCAGGGTATGACATAGGGAAGTGCAAGAGGTGTGACAAAATACTGTGTAATAGATGCCCCCTAAAGCATGAAGGCAACACAAGGAGTGGTGGCTGAGATGCTTTACAAGCCAGTGCAAGGACTAGAATAAACACCGCCAGGAGATCTGCAAATCAAGGATGCATATACATATACATATCTGATACCTCTATAATATATATCAAAACATGAATCCATGGTATTCATGTAACCATTTGGATAGAAAGGATCATGTGAAAAGATCCACGGTATGGGTGCAGCCATCAGAATGAAAAGGATCATCTGAAAATTTAAGATCCACGGTATGGACGCAACCATCCAGATATAGAAGGACGATCATTGATGAGCCTCAAAATTGGGTAACTATATGGACCTTAATTCGCCTCCTAGATTATTCAAATCATCTCTTCTCACAATTTATTACATGTTTTGATTATATTTTGTTTAATGAGATGAGTCAAAGTGAGATATTATGCCTAGTGGATTAATGTGCATTGAATGTAGGTTTGTGAGAGAAAATCACAGAATTTTGGCAAGATTAAAGGCTGAAACTTGAATGGGACAAGGAAGAGAGATTGTAGGAGGTAAATCCTCCTCACTTACTCCTCCCTCATTCAAATATTCCTCCATCAATCACGCTAGCTCGGAGTACAAGAAGCCAAGTCATGAAGATCAAAAGCGAACCGAGCAAGTGACAATCAAAAAGTTAGTTTATCTCGAGTTTCGGAGCCGAGCCTCCCTAGACTTAAGGAAGTCGTTGGAGACTCCAGTGGTATAAATAAAGAGGCCTAGAGCCTCATTAGGATTCGAATTTTTTTTTATTTTTATTTTATTTTTAATTTATTTTATTTTTATTATTTATTATTTATTATTTATATTATTATTTATTATTATTTATTTATTTTTATTTATTATTTTATTTTTTATTTTTATTTTTATTTTTTATTTTATTTTTATTTATTTATTTATTTATTTATTTATTTATTTTTATTTTTTTATTTTTATTTTTTTATTTTTTGTAAAAACACTAGTTATTTTTTAGCTCCAGACTTGTGGAAGACATTCCTATGTAATTTTCTATTTTGATAGTGAGAATAAGCTTCTTCTTGATCTAGTACTGAATTAACTTAGAGGGCTGAAGCTCTTGGGTTAGGGCCCAACCCTAGCTGCAAAGGCTCCTATTCTTGTATCTGTATGCTTAGATTGATTTCATAGATTCATGGTTAAATTGTCCTTAGAATAATTTCATTGCAAGTAGTGTAGATTTGATTTGTTTGTTTATTAGTTTGCTTCCATTTGTGATTTACTTTAGTAGTAGTTTAGAAGAGATAAAGAACCATCAAAAAACTGTCAATAGGTGTTTTGGCCTCACTTCTCCCTCCAGGGATCATGATTTGAGGAAAGGACTCCTGTGTAGCCCCAAAAGGATAGAATTCTACTTTCTCATAGAATTTAGAGTTTTTTGTACTTAAGCCAACATTTGATCAAGTTGCAAGAGTAGGACCTAGTCATCATTTCTTCCATCTTCAGCCTTACAATAGATCTCATCAATGATTCCATCTTATTCTGGAAGTTTTCCTCATGCATGAAGTAGACATCGAGCTCATTAAACTCTATTTTCCTAGTTTATTGAAATTCTCCTTGTCTACATGAGTTTTGGGCAAATATCAATGTTTGATGCAGTGAAGGTGTTTCAGAAGTAAAGAGAGATCTCTTAGCCAGCAACCTCCTTCAAACTTTATCCATCCATGATCATTCCTTTCTTTCACTAAGACCCTCACCAATTTCATCATTTTACAATGAGACTTCTCCAAGCATGTTGAGCAAATCCAACCATTTATCAACCTTGGTTTTGAGTTCTGAGTGATCCTAGGAATTTTCTTGCTTCATTCCATCCACCAACCACCTTCCCTAAGCCTTCCATCACCTTCAGCACCCATCATTTTTCTCTCGGCTATATCTTGTAGAAATAGAGGGAATCCCGTAGGTTTTTAGGAAATCGTGTAGGTTTTCCTATAGTGGCCTGTTTTGGGGCCGAATTGAGGGAAAAGCATCTAGAAAGCTAGACAAGGTCACCTAAGGGTCTCCCAAACCTTCCAACCATCCACCATCATTCCTAAGCCACCTGCCACATCGCCAAAAGATATCAGCTTTCACACTCTTCCATAAAAAAAGATAAAAAGAAAAACAGATTTATTCTAGTCATTTACATGCATAGTAGTAATGTTTGATGTTTTGAACTTACACGCTTAGGATAGTAGAATTTCATACATGTTAACTTAGCATTATTTCTAAAGCGTAGTCTCTTAGTAGTTAGTTAGAAAATGGTGTGATTTTAGCATTGGATTTCAGTCTTTTTCCTTATTGCAGTAGAAAAGCTTTCTCTTAGAGTAGATTTCTCCTTCCTTCATCAGTAATCAAGCTTCTTCTGAATCCATAGAAGTCTGGCTTGAAAAAACCTAGTGGTCTCTCGCCAGCTGAACAGTGACAAAAGGGCAGAACCATCACTTTACTTGTGTATACACCACTGTCACCTCCAATTTTGTACAAACCCCAAGTTGATAAAGTAAAGCTGGTAGCCCCAGGAGTTGCAACATCTTGTTGCAATACTGGTGCTCATCACTTTTTGGCATCGTTGTCGGGGAGGTGTCTAAGTAATATGTGATTACTGCTTTCTTTCTTCCATTTCTTGTTTCCAATATCCTGATATTAGTTTCATTTCTGCAAGAGTAATTTAGTTGCTTTCTTTTCCATTCTGCAAGTAAGATTCCATTCAAATAGTTAGTTTTCATTTAGTTAGTTAATTTTCATTCAATCTGCAATTTCAATTTTGCAATCACTTTCAAAGTTTGAAAAAAAAAACTCAAAACAAAACAAAAACAATTTTTTCATGCCTCGTAGGAATAGGGATAACTTAGGGAAATTTTTGCCAAATACCCCCACTGCTTCAAATAGCCAACCTTCCCTCTTCTTCGGTGGCTGTGAATTGGAGGAACCCTTAGGTGAGAAACCTGAAATATTTGAAGAACCTACAGGGGAAGAAGAAGAAGAAGAACCCATTCCTACTGATCCAATGGCTGAAAATAGAAATGACAAAGGAAATAGAGAAAGAGTTGAGGGTGCCTTCCCCATCAGGGAAACTAATGGGGATACTAAGATGAAGAATATAAGCCCCTCTGCCCTTCCTCATTTCCATGGCCTGACCACAGAAGATCCAGACACTTTCTTATTTGAATTTGTTGTCATATGCCAAACCTATGACTACACCAATGATGAGCAGAAGTTGAAACTATTCCCATCCACTCTCAAGGATGTAGCTTTGCGCTGGTTCATGGGTTTACCTGGGGATAGCATCACCACTTGGGCTCAGATGCAGCAAGCCTTCAAAAACAAGTATCGAGACTACTGTAGGTCTAAAGACACTAAAGAGGAAATTTTTAGGATGACCTTAGGGCATGATGAATCCCTAGAGGATTATGAAGAAAGATTCCATCTTAGCTACAAAAGGGCCAGGTGCACACTTGACCCTGAGTCACTGAAGCTAGTCCTGCTTAGAGGAGTAAGGGAAGATCTTATGGATACCCTAAACTTGTTAGCAGGAGGGGACATCTACTAGTTACCCTATGAGGATATCAAGACTGTCTTTAGAAACCATTCTAGGGCAGCTAGGAAAAAGGGTAGGGGTAGTCAACCTATGGTCAGTCCATCCTCTTCCAATGCATCCATCAAGGGTGAAATTGGAAACATGTTGGAGGATTTCAAGAGAGAGATGCTGCAAACCCTCGCCCGATAGATGGACACTATGCACATTAAGAGAAAATAGGAGGAAGTAAAGAGAGCCTTAGCCATTTTCTGCCCTAGATGCACTAGGAGGCACCCTAGGAATGAATGTCCATTGAATTTGATTGAAATTTGCTCAGTCTGTGAAGAAAAGCACTCCACAAACAAGTGCCTTTGTCTACCTGGACTAAAATTTGTATATCAAGGAGCTGAAGGGGTAACTGAACATCTCTGCTACATAAACCAAAGGAGACCCCATGGGCCTAGGCCATACTAGCAGGGCATGCAAGGGTCATCCCATGCATATTACAACCCCAACCAGACCACATCCATTCCCTCTTGGGGACCCCCTGCTCATCCTTCCTGGTCTATACCTCCTCCTTGGTCCTTTGCACCTCAGTATCATTCGCATTTGACCAGCCATTCATTTAAACCATATGCTTCACCACAACCTCAGTGGAATGCACCGCCCCAGGGGTGGAGGCCCCCAAACAACAATGTTCCATCTTTATTACCTTCACCACTTGCTCAACCACAAATATTACATTCTGCTCCACCTAAAAAACCCCAGATGCTTGCCTAACCAAATCCAAACCCGAACAACAGACAGGCACAACCAGTATACAGTGGAGAGACATCCTATCCAGCTTATGTTGTGGAACTTCAGGAAATCAACCTGAGATTTGGGAGAGTGCTCCCGGACAACCAACCTCTACCTCCACTTAGGGAGGTCAAGGAAGAAAGAGAGGAAAGCATGCCTAAATTAAATCCACCACTCTTTCCAGAGATATTAACCCAACCACTCGAGCCTACCCCAGAAGAGACTGAACTTCTGGGAGAATTGAAAAATCTGTGTCAAAATTCCACTTCTCCAAACGTTAAAATATGTGCCTATTTACAACAAGTTGATCAAGGATAAGTGCTTCAAGAATCCAGGGAGATGAAGAAGCGATACCCCTACCATTAATGTCATTGGACAGCTGTTCGACTTAATGTTGGGGCAGATAATCTGTCGAAAGTATTTGGACTCTAGAAGCCCTGTAGTATATGTGCACACCAATGGCACCATTGTTCCACACACTTTGATTGATCATGGGGCTACCATTAATGTGATGATCAAGGACACCATGCTTAAGCTCAACCTCCAGGGTTCATTGAAAAAGGCCACAATAGTCCTGCAACTTGCAGATCTCTCCATAGTGACCCCCGAGGGGATTGTGGAGGATTTGATGGTCTCCATTGACTCTTGGGAATACCCTGCAGATTTCCTAGTTCTCCAGCCTAAGACCAAGCTTACTGGTTACCCTCTCATCCTTGGGAGGCCCTGGCTAGCCACTGTCGATGCCTACATTAGCTGCAGGGCTAGAAATATGACTATCAAGAATGGGAATATGTCCAAGCAATTATTCCTATATCCTCCTGCTCAGCCATTTCTAGAACATGACTTACCTTTATGGCTGGAAGAGGAGGAAGAAGATGAAGTTTATTTTTGCCCAACTTTATACCTTAGAAACAACCATGGGAGGGTGACAACTGGATGAAGATGATTTGATTGAACACATACTCCAAAGTCCAACTCCCAGTACATTGTCCTTAGAAGAAGTAGTAAAGGAAACCCAGAACAACCATCATATTGATCTATGCTTAGCCGATTCCAACCCTATCTGTGTCAAAACCATAGAATTCGGCCTTGAGAGAACTTTGAAAATCAACCCATCTCTTTTTGTTCACCAAGAAGAAAAGTTGTGCAACATGCTAAAGGAACACCTGGATACCTTTGCTTGGAGTTACAAATAAATGAAGGGAGTGCACCCCTCAGTGTGTACTCACCACATTTATATCAAAGAAGGTTGCAAACCAGTCCGACAACCCCAAAGGAGGATGAATCCAGCTCTCAAAGATATAGTCAAAGAAGAATTGCAAAAGCTGCTAGATGTAGGATTCATTTACCCTATCTCCAACATTGAGTGGGTCTCTCATTTGGTGTTGATTCCAAAGAAAAATGGTAAGTAATGGATGTTATTGTTGTCCCATCCTTGTGGCCTATTCTGCAGGATATTAGATATATCTTTCTTCATTTGTTGGTTTTAATGACCGTCACATCCTTTGTGGACTATTCTGGTAGATATTAGACAGATCCTTCTGGTTCATGTGTGTATCTTCTTGGGTGGTACTACTACCTCTCACTTAGAGGCTCAATTTTCTCCCCTCTTCGCAGTAGATCAAGAACCTTGACACATTTAATACTGAACACTCACTAGGCACACCTCCTCACTTTTCGAAGACACCATTGCATCCCTCTCTCATGCTGACAGTTACAGCCAAGTCATATCTTTGAGATATGTGGCAATCGGGATGATATTCTAAATGGAGCTCCTAAACTAAATGATGTGAGGTCTAATTGGGACTTCACATCGAGGAAACCCTTTAGTTGACGGATTTCCAGTACCGTCAACATTGGCGCTAGAAGGAGGGCCAGATGACAAGCTGAGCCCGTTGAATATGGTTTTAACCTCTTATCTAAATTGGCTTATACAAAAATCTTACTCCCAAGGTGTTTCTCCAATTTTTCCATTTATCAAATTTCAATCCCAGATGAGCCTATTGATCACTTGTCCTAGTTAAAGTTTGACAGTGAGGATGGAACACCCATAACCGAGCACATTTATGATTTTCTTAAATTTTGTGAATTTTATAAAATCGACGATGACGAGTTTTCTTGTGTGTTTTTTTCCTCACCCTTGAAGGTCGTGTTAATCGATGGTGCCATACCCTACCACCTGCTTCCATCCATTCCCTTCATCAGTTCCTCAAGGAGCTCCATCAAGCCTTTGACATGGCTAATTATCGAGATGTTTGTAAAAGAATCAATCTCTTAAGAATGAAGCCTAATGAATCAGTTGAGGATTTTTCTGATCGATTCCTTCACCATTGTTGTGAAATTCCTAAAGAAGAAATGAATCAGGATTTCTTGAAACAAGAGTTTGATAACTTGGTTCTTATCTCTTTACACTGTGAACCTAAACCCCTTGATTTTTCTACTCCCCCAACCATGAATCATGAGAAACCTATGATTCTGGAGGAGGAATATACTACTCCTTTTTGTGCCTTGTCCTCCTCCTTTTCCAGTCCGATGTGCGTGTCTCAGTCTTCTTCTATTTATGATTCAGATTCAATGGAGGAAATTCCATAATGGCTCATGAAGCCTATGGTGAAGACTAACTCCTCCATTCCCCAAGAGGATCTCATTATTCATAACTCTAGTCTGAATTCTTGTTATCCTCTCTCATATACAGGCCTTAAATCTTTATGCAGTGATCCTCCCGATCAATCTGCTCCACTAGTTAGTCTTTCACACTCTTTTGTTTTTTGCGTTGCTTGTTCAAATTACGATAAGGTACAAGGCACTGACTTTACACAGGCAGAGGAGCAAGAAGGTGAAGATGCTCTCAATCTTTCTTATTTTTGTCAAGATCCTTTGTGTCAAGGTTATGCGCTTCCATTCTTGGGTTATTTTCAATATTCTAATCTCGGTAGTGAATTAAATGAAATCAATTATTTCAATCAATCTGTAGCCTCAGACAACAACCATTCCAATGATGTTGATTTTATTAATGCATAAAATCACGAATCCCCAAGTACATCAGCTGATATTTTGGTCTCTCACAAATATTCTAATTTGGATCCAGAATCCAATTCAGATAAAGAATATGTGCTTATGAAACTTCCTCTTCATCTCATTATCCCTTGTACTCTACCATATGCAATACATCTACTTGCGATAGGGGTACTCCACGTTCTTCAAGTCCATTATCCGATGAGTTAAATTCTCAATTGACACAAGTTGGTGAGTTTATCCATGATGCAAATGAAAACAAGAAAATCATTGAGTACTCTTCTCATCCCTCATCATTGCATGAAGACAACTCTTCAAATCAGCTTGCTCATGAAAATTCCTCGATTCATTTATCTTTGAATTCGCTATCAGAAGAACCTTTCAACTTGAGTAATCTAGTTATTTAAGTTGAAGAATCCGGTCAAACCAGTGACAAAGATAGATGCCATTTGGTGAGCAGTGGGATTATTGAAACCGATAGTCACATCTACCCTCACACCATGCACAATTTGGTACAATATTCAAAATGTGATTTTACAATTCTAGAAAGTTCAGGGACCTGCCAGGGAGTCGAGGCACTTCAACTTTCATTGATGGTTATGTCAGGATCTCGCGACTCTCGTAAGCCCCCCAAACTAAGTCAGATCTTGTTTCTCCCAATCAAGAAGCCTCGAAACCCTTGCAAATGTTCTGAAATCTAGAGACCATTTGTACAGTGAAACTTTTTCTTCAAAATCAAATAAATGCGAGTTTTTTCCATCTATCCTAAATGATTCACAACCATTTGTACAGTGATAAAATTTCCTAAAAATCAAAACAATGTAGGTTTCAACCCCGTACATAAATTACCTGCATACGAATTCTAAAACACAGAAAATAAACAATGTGAGAGCATAACACATAAAACACATATACACAGATATTTTTCCCTAGATCCCAAAATTGGGACTACCAACTTGATTTTTCATTATGTTCCTTTCAATGTTACAATACATATTTATACATGCTGAAGCATCCAATACCATGGACCAAAAACCATCGCGTCCAAAACCATGTGCATAAACCATGCAAAAAACCATAGGTAGGTTTTCCCAACCTAATATAGGGTCCAATTTTTTTTTCCTTCGGGCGTTGCCCCAAACCCTGTAGAGGGGGGGCTACCCGCCCCCCTCAAACCCCTTATGACCCCCCCGCTGTGCAATCGGTGCAATGAAGGGGGGGCTACGCCCCCCCTCTAACCCCCTGGTTAACTACATGGGCTAGTCGTGGAAAGAATATAACACAACCCAACATTCTCCCACTTGTTGTTTTCTTTCCATAGGGGGCCACAGGAGAGCTTAGTCACTTATCTAGCCCCGCAACGCCCATTGTTTCTCTACACCAAGAGAACTTCTCAAAGCTCACAGATTTTGGCAATGTATCTGCAGTATTCTTCAAAGTGTCCACCTTTACCGCAACACCTTTTTGTCTTCTATCATATCCCTCACAAAGTGATACTGAACATCAATGTGCTTTGTCTTTGAATGGTAAGCAGGGTTCTTTGCCAAGAAAATTGCACTTTGGCTGTCACAGTCTATCCTTATAGCTTCCTGTACTAACCCCATTCTTGAACACAATCTTTGCAACCAAACTGCTTCCTTGCTTGCATGAGTGGCTGCCATGTATTCTGCCTCTGTAGTTGATAGTGCCACTACAGATTGTTTCTTACTAATCCAACTCACTGCACCTCCAAATAGGTTAAAAACACACCCACTTGTAGATCTTCTCTGATCCAGATCTCCAACCCAGACCGCATCAACAAAGCCACAGATATCCAAAACTCTGTCCAATTCTGGTCTTCCTTGGTAGCACAAACCATAATCACTAGTTCCACGCAAATACCTGAAAACCCGCTTCACTGTTGTCCAATGCTCCTTCCCTGGTTTTGACATAAACCTGCTCAATACTCCCATTGCATGTGCAATGTTTGGTCTAGTACAAACCATTGCATACATCAAGCTACCGACTGCACTTGCATATGGAACACTAGACATATCCTCTTCCTCTTATTGTGTCTTGGGACACTGTTCAACAGATAACTTTACACCTGCAGGAATAGGAACCTTTACCGGTTTACTATCCTGCATATTAAACCTCTGCAGTATTGTCTCGACATACTTCCTCTGGTTTAACTAGAGCTTCCTCTTTTCCCAATCTCTTTTAATTTCCATGCCCAAAATATAGTTTGCAGTACCAAGATCTTTCATGTCGAATTTGGAGGACAATTGGGTCTTCAAATCCTAAATAATTTCTTTGTCATTTCCAACCAGCAACATATCATCCACATACAAGAATAGATAAATAACATGGTCACCAATTAATTTAAAATACACACAGTGATCTACCTTGCTGCTAGTGAAGCCAAGTCCCCGTATAAATGTATCCAATTTCTGACACCACATCCTTGGTGACTGTTTTAACCCATACAGAGACTTCTTCAACTTGCATACCAGTTCTTTCTTACCCTTTGCTGCAAAGCCTTTAGGTTGCTTCATGTAGATCTCCTCTTCCAGATCCTTGTGAAGAAATGATGTCTTCACATCCATCTCTTCTACCTCAAAATCAAAAAAAGCAACAACAAATAAAAGTAATCTAATAGAAGCTACCTTGGCAACAGGAGAAAAAATATCACCAAAATCAATTTCCAGCACTTGAGAATAACATTTTGCTACCAACCGAGCTTTGTATTTCTCCACCTTTCCTTTTGCATTTGTTTTCTTCTTGAACACCCATTTGTTGCCAATGGGTTTCCTTCCAGTCGGAAACTCCACTAGATCCCAAGCCTCATTTTTGTGCAAAGATTTCATTTCATCAACCATGGCCTCTTTCTAGAGTTTTCCATCCTTTGAATCTATTGCTTCCTTCACAGTTCTAGGATCATCATCAGTAATAGATAAAGAAAAATTTGAACAGAAAGCAAATGGACTATACCTTTCTGGTTGCCTTCTTTCTTGAACTGATCTTCTCACAACCGAAGTTTGTGGCTCTTCTTCTTTTGATTCCTCTTCTGCTGTAGAGTCTGATTCTTCCTCCTTTAGCTCAAACTCTATCTTCTTTGGTTCTTTTGATGGGGCTTCATGTTTAATAACATTTTTCACCTCTCTGAACACCACATCTCGGTTGTACACAACCTTCCTTGTTACTGGGTTCCAAAGTTTATAACCCTTAAACCATCCTTATACCTAATAAAGATGCACTTTTCAGATTTATTACCCAACTTGGTTCTTTTCTCCTTTGGAACATGTACATATGCATCACATCTAAATACCATTAGATGTGAAAGAGAGGGTTTCTTTCCAGTCCATAACTCTTATGAAGTCTTATCCTGCAATGCTGATGAAGGTGATCTGTTGAACATGTAACATGTTGTCTCCACCGCCTTTGCCTAGAATTCCTATCCTAACCCGACACCACTGAGCACACTTCTTGCCCTTTCCATCAATGTCTTGTTCATTCTTTCTGCAACTCCATTTTTCTCAGGTGTGTATGGAGTAGTATTCTGTCGTGCTATACCACACTTCTTACAGAATTCTTCAAATTCCTTTCTGCAAAACTCTCCACCATTATCTGACCTCAACACCTTTATTTTCTTCTCTGTCTAGTTTTCCACCAGAGCCTTAAATTCTTTAAACCTGTCAAAGACTTCAGATTTCTTCTTAAGGAAATATATCCATGTATTCGTTGAGAAGTCATCTATGAATGATACATAGTACACAAACTTACCTAGTGATGGAACCTTCACAGGTCCAAACACATCACTTTGCACAAGCTCTAATATCTGTTTCTCCCTCTTACCACCAGAGGGGAAACTCACCCGATTCTACTTTCCATATACACAATTTTCATAGAAATCAAAATCCAGAGAGCTATTACTCATACCTTCTACCATACCTTTACCCTAATGTATTTGAAGGCCCTTCTCTCCAATATTTCCAAGCCTTTGATGCCACAACATGGTATTCTCTCCAAAGACCACTAGATTTTCTGCTCCACTTTCAGGAACCACAGAACTGTTGCACCCATCAACAACAATGCTACGTTGCAGCTTGTACAGAGTTCCAATCCGAACTCCCTGCATCAATACCAATGCTCCCTGAACCATCTTGCAGATATCCTTCTCGAACACTATTTTACACCTGCATCATCTAACTTGCCAATGCATCATCCAACTTGCCAATGCATCAGATTTCTGGCCAATGTAGGAATATGCAAAACATCCGGAAGTGTTCTAACCCTTCCACCTTGCAACTTCAACTTTAATTTTTCGCGACCAACGATTCTAGCCTTCCTATCATTGCCTAAGAAGACATCACCACCATTGTATTTCTCATACTCGTAGAACCACTCTCTATGGGGAGTGAATTGAAAGGATGCACATGAGTCAATCAACCATGCCTCATGATCTACATGTGTACTTGAAGAAGCCAAGTACACATCTCCACTTTCATCTGAGGTGGTTTTCGCCTTTGCAGAAGGAGCATCATCTTTCCTTTATCAAAATCTTTAGATTTACAGTCCCTTTTGTAGTGCCCTTCGTTTCTGCATTTCTAGCAAACCACCTTTACAGGTTTTCCTGGAGATTTAGACCTCCCACTCGATGAATTATTTTTGTTTATGTTCTGGGACCGTCCTCATACAGACAAGGCATCACCATTCTGGATCTCCATATTTTTCCGTCTCATCTCCTCCATCAACAAGGATGAGACTATTTCATCAAACTGCAAGGCAGTTGCATTGCTACCTATTGCAATAACCAGACTATCCCATGAATCTGGTAGAGAACACAACAAACTGATGCACTTATCTTCATCTGAAATTTTAATATCAATAGATAATAACTGACTTACCACAGTATTAAATGTGTTCAGATGCTCTGTCACCAAGTCTCCATATTTCATCCTCAAGTTATACAGCTTTTTCTATAGGAGCATTTTATTCACCAGAGACTTAGATTAGCACAAAGTCCCTAACTTGTCCCATAAAACCTTAGCCTTAGCTTCCCCTGATACATTCAACAATACTGAATCTGAGACACAAAATCATATTGTGCTCTTTTCCTTCCGATCCAACTTCTTCCATTCATCATTGGACACTCTCGTTGGTTTAGTACCCGGATTTACCGCGATCCACTGATATTTATCCACCAACAAATCCTCCATATTGAGTTTCCATAACTCAAAACTCTGACCATTAAATTTCTCGATCTCTATCTTTCCACTGCTCACCATCTTCTTCACCACCAGAATCGATCCCGCAGATCTCCCACTGAACAGGGTCTACCACAGGCCCGAGCAAAACCCCTTAGCAACATCCCCTTGAAGCCAAAACAAATCCAATACCAAATGTAGGTTTCAACCCCATACAAAAATTACCTGCTTACGAATTCTAAAACACAGAAAATAAACAATGTGAGAGCATAACACATAAAACACTATAGACAGAGATTTTCCCCTGGATCCCAAAACTGGGACTACCAGCTTGATTTTTCATGATGTTCCTTTCAATGTTACAATACATATTTATACATGCCAAAGCATCCAATACCATGGACCGAAAACCATCGTGTCCAAAACCATGTGTTTAACCATGCACAAAACCATAGGTAGGTCCGCCCAACCCAACAAACAATGCAAGTATTTTGCCACCTATCCTCTAGGTCAAATCCCACAACCCATTGTACAATGGTAATATTTCCACAAGAATCAGAACAACACAAGTTTTTTGCGATATGTTCTCCAGGTCTAGAATAGGTAGTTGGTTCACCACATCTATATTAGAGTTTTAGGTTCGAAAATGGCAGAAGCATCAATTGAATCCCTATGATGGAAGGCCACAACATGTAACAAAAATAGATTAATTTAAATATGGAATATGTAAAGTTCTATGCTACAACACTGATATGTACTTTCAATTTACCTTATACTTGCTAAAATTAAGAGTGATAAGCACCCTGGCTTGAATAAAAAGTAATAGAGAAAGAAGAAATAAAGGGAAAAACAGAAGATGAGAATTTACCTCCACCTTCTTATTGTGTAGGTAAATCCTCTCTGCGGACAAGGACAATCCCTCTAGCCCAATGAGTGGGTCAAGCAACAAATGAGACAATCTACAAGACACTTCTCTAGATTACAATCGAAATAAGAGAAGAGGAAGGGGACCTACCTCACTCTGAGGCTATAATGCGCTCCTTTGTTGAAGATCTTGATCACTTGCTTCTCAGGATCAGTTCCTGTTGCTCACAACGTTTTAATACCCGCACAAGAGGCCAAAACACAACAAAGCGTAAAAGTGCAACAAGAATAATCAAATGTAATTCGCTTAACAGATCAATGAGCATTAAGATAAATGAAGCATTGACACAATCATTTATGGAAAGTGAACCAATAGTTGTATATATTAATAAATAAAAGTGGAAGCATACAACACAAGTCTTGATATTAGTATCCCTCCGTGAGTGAATTTCCAAGTCCAAGCTCAAGCTCTCCAAGAACTCCTTCTCCCAACCAAGGTGAATAACATGTAGGCACCATCTCAGTGCAAGGGTGCAAATAATCAGAGACCAACCATTTTGGAATGGAGGGGGATGAATTTATAAGCAGGGAGAGAGAGTTAGGATCTCACCAAAGATAAAGGAAGGTACACATCTCAAGGAGGAAGCTCATAGGGATAAGATCAAAGGGAAATACCGAGAGAATTCAACCACATCCATAACGAAAAACATCCAACTCACCGTTCTAGAAGCCTCTAGATCACGAAGCTTCTCTTCCAGTTTGGGAAAACTTGCCTTAAAGGGTTCAACATGAGTATTCAAGAAAAAACTGCGTTGGCAGTGCGAGGCTCCTATGATGCAACCTGCCATTAGCACGAGAGGACAGTGCCATGGTTGCGCTGACCCAAAAATTAGGGTTTTGAGTTTTTCTTTCTCAGGAAAGGCTCAAGGCAACGTTTCAATAGTTATTTAGGGAGGATTTGGTTTGCATATCAAGATGGGTACACTGCATAGTTGTCAATGTTTTGGCACTCCGGGGTATGACATAGGGAAGTGCAAGAGGTGTGATAAAATATTGTGTAACAGATGCCCCCTAAAGCATGAAGGTAGAACAAGGAGTGATCGCTGAGATGCTTTACGAGCTAGTGCAAGGACTAAAACAAACACCATCAAGAGACCTACAAATCAAGGACACATATACATATACATATATGATACCTCTATCATATATATCAAAACATGAATCCACGGTATGGATGCAACCATCCAGATAGAAAGGACCATGTGAAAAGATCCATGGTAAGGTCGCAACCATCCGAATGAAAAGGATTGTTTGAAAATTTAAGATCCACAGTATGGATGTAGTCATTCGAATATAGAAGGATCATCATCATCATCATAGATATAAGGTCCAACGGTATGGTCACAACCAGCCGTATAGGGGAAACAGGAAACCTAAGTTATATCAGACAAAACTTAGGGTCTTGCGCTCCATCCCAACCCGATTAAAGTAAGAATTCTAACATGAGAAATGAATGTGTCATAGTCGAACATGCTAGAAAACCACCTGATTACCGACCAATGATGTAAACCATTAACAAGCATAAGAGAAACCACCAATAATGACAATGGTTCTCAAGGTACGATGGTACAATCCCTGAATGTGAAAATGAATATGAATTTGAACACTCGTGGAATCATTTGATTGAGGGCCAATGATGAAAACCTGTCGTCGAATGGGAAGAACTTGCCATTAAGGCAAGCAAGCTTTAAGGTATTGGAAAGGAGTTTCTAGATCATCTTTCTGGATAATGAGATGAAGTCGACATGAAGTGCCCTGTCGAAGGAGGGCCATAATGATTCCCTCATCATTGACGTAAAACAAGGAATAAAGTGGAATAAATAAGTATGATCTAGGACTGTGGCAAAAAGTTAGACAAAGTATAGGTAGTAAACTGCAAATAGGACTTCTCATGAACATATGGACGACACGACTTCAGAGTGTGGCAGTATTTGAATCAACATAGGACCAAGGGTCATGATGACAAAGTGGAATAGTAAAATGAGAGGCAAAATGGATTAACCAAACCCAGAAGGACAAGTGACTAAGTGAGGATACCCCAAACCCGATACAAGAAACATGTGAGTATCATGTTCAAGAGCGACATGCTGCCTATACAAGAGGTGTTTCACTTTCACTTTTTCCCCATTATTTCTAGTGAGTACCCAAATTATTTTTAATCACAAGCTTGAAGGGGATAACGTATGCTTACCATGTAAGTTCATTTTTTGAATGAATCCATCCTAATAAGAAGAGTCCTAGGAAGGAGAAAATGGGTCTCGTCATGGTGACAAGTCTTTCGTCATTTAATTTTTATGAGCCCGACGAAAGAGTAACTCGGTGTCTTTTTCATATTTAAAGAGTTTGAAAAAGAGATGAAAAAAAAACTTCATCAGGTCCCTTTTCGTAATTTGTCTCTCGAATCCGAAAAGGAAGAAAACAATATTCGGTAGAACCTCTTCGCCATGTTTGACTAAGGTATTCCTTTTTCGTAGAATAGTCTATCTCAGTCTGGAAAAGGGTTAAACTTATAATGAGCTGACGTCATTTCATTTACTTTTACGAGTTCGAAACGACAAGTACTCTGCAATCTTTTCATTTTTCGAGAGTAAAAAAAGAGCTGAAAGATGACTCCCCCTGGAGGAACGAGTGGTATAAAAGGATAGAAAATGGTTCCGGTCATGATGGAACTTCTCAAAATAAGTAAGGGTCAAGAGGCTAGCTAATAAGACCACTCATCACAGATTTTCCTTAGGAAAGGTTAAAACAGCTAGGTGAAAGCGTATGATTGACCAGAGAGATGGTGATGATGGAATGAAAAAACCAAGGCTCATATAGCAAAAACAAGCTGATAAGACAATCACGAGATGTAAAGTGGGAAATGCTTTCATTTTTACACAAGCTTGAAACATGAGAAACTATGCTTGAGTATACTTGAAGATGGTTTCATTTTTCACAAGCTTGAAATGAAAACAAACTATGGTTGGGTTTGGTTTCATTTTTACACAAGCTTGAAATGGAAACAAACTATGCTTGGGTACGAGTGCATGCCCCATCATAAAGATTTAATTTGAGGTACATGCCCCCCCAAGCTTCATTTCATGTACCTAAGTAGACTACTGGTTACTAACAGGTGGATGGAATGAAGGTTCACTGATGAGATCAAGTGAAAGAATCGACTGAGATTTTATGAGATCTAATCAAAGACTCGAATTCTAAGGGGATTTATTTCCTTTTTTAACGAGCTTGACACAGGAGAAGAACCATGCTCATAGCTCTTATTTCATATTTTAATGAGCTTGACACAAGAAAAGGAACTCTGCTCCATCCCACCGATTTCATTTTTTAATGAGGTTGACATGGTAAAAGAACTATCCTCATGGGACCTATTTCATTTTTTAATGAGGTTGACATAGTAAAAGAACTATCCTCATGAAGGCCTGTTTCATTTTTTAACGAGGTTGACATAGTAAAATAACTATCATCATCACTCTTGTTTCATTTTTTAACGAGCTTGACACAAGACAAGGAACTCTGCTCCATCCCACTGATTTCATTTTTTAACAAGGTTGACATGGTAAAAGAACTATCCTCATGGGACCTATTTCATCTTTTAACAAGGTTGACATAGTAAAAGAATTATCCTCATGAAGACCTATTTCATTTTTTAATGAGGTTTACATAGTAAAAGAACTATCCTCGTAGCTCCTTGTTTCAGTTTTTAACGAGCTTGACACAGACAAGGAAATCTGCTCCAAACCCTTGATCACCAACCAAAAGAGGCCATGGCTTCCAAGAGTTTATCATCAGATGGGAGAGAAATACTCTAGAAGGGATACATGTCCAGGGATCCAATGGAAAAATCGGGCTCCAATGACCCCAGTACATGGTGTACTACATCACCTACTAGATCATCAGTAGAAGTGGGTCATGGAACAGGTGGACACATAATTAACCTATGGCATGTGTAATACCGCTTGCATATAAGAACCATTTAGGGATAATGGTTGATTGGGATTTGATTCAGGACCAATGAACATAAGTTGATCGACAATCACAATGCTTCCTTCATGTGGGAAACACATCACTCGAAAGAGGGAAGAGAAATGAGTTCCCATGACGTAAACATAGTTATGGCCAAGGAGTATATTAAAATATAAAGAGCCTTGGACAACCATCACGTCTATATAAACATTCTTTCCTACCAAAGTAATAGGTAACTTAGGAAGGATCCCTAACGGTTGATTGATTCCTTTGGTAAAAGGCAATAGATTCTAGGTGATGGGGACAAGTTGAGAAGAACCTAAAGCTTCCCAAGCAGTTGAGGACAAGATTCTAACAGATGTGCCCTCATCTATGACTATGATAGGTACGACCATATGGTAAGCCTGTACTGTAATATGGAAAGGCACATAACACGGAAGATGATATCCGGCCAGTCGACTCTAATCAAAAGAAGTGACTAAACTACTTGGAGGGGGTGTTGTAGGAACATGAGAGCTTCCCTCTTGCTCTATGGGAACATGAGAACAACTCTCATGCTCCTCGAGAACGGGAGGATTTCCATCCAGTTCTGGTGAAACTGAAGAAACCAGAAGAACCTGAGCGGTATGGGGTTCACTCTCTACCAGAAAGTTATGGTTAACTGAAGGTGGAGCCAAGTCTACCATTTTCTCAACTAATGGTTGGTCAAGAATGGACTCATGAGACTCACTTTCAGAGAGAGTGGGGTTGACCGAAGATGAATTTTGATCAACTAGCGAAGGATCAAGGGAAAGCTTCCGATAACCAGCCAGAAGACGAGGTTGGGAAGCAATAAGTTTTTCCAACTCATTAGAAGCTTCATCCATAAGAGGACAAATGTGAATGGGATGATTACCTTCACACAAATTACAGGGAAATTTAACTTTTCCTTTTTTCCTATGGGCTTTACTATTACTAGTTGAATGTTTATCACCAACATGATCTCCAGAGGATGATGACAAAGGTTGATGTGAACCTGTAGACCACACTTTTAAGACCTTAGGAATGCCAAGACATTCTCGAAGAAGGTGGTCACCCTTACATAACATGCAAGGGAATTTCACTTTTTGGGGTTGATTGGAATATTTTTCTACACCAATTCCATTCGTAGCAATGGTTGCTTGGTTCCCCCTTGCTTATTTTGTTTCTTCTTCTTCGTCCTCTTCTTCTTCTTCTTAGCTTCATGGTTAGTAAAATCCAGACTTTCACCAAGCGAAGAGGAAGAACGGGGTGAAGAAATAGGCGAAGAAGGCGAGGGGTCAATTTTAATATCAACATGAGGTTGATGTTGTTCAGGTGGAGGAGAACTCGGTTGAAAAGTAGTTTGGACACTCGGAATCACTGAGGTTGAAAATAACCAAATTGGCAGACCAATGGTTAATCTAGGAAGGGAAAATGTTTCCAAATAGGGAGCACCAACATTTCCAAAAGAAGGAAATTACTAGAATTCCCGTCAGGAAGGTTTTCTTTGTTGGCAGAATCAGGAAATGTTGCCATTGGTATCAACCTAAGATCTACTAAGAATTATTTCCACAGGAAGGATGTTTTTCTGCGGTCAATTAATTTTAGAAATTAACAACAAATAAATCAAAAAGGGGTAACTAGGCAAAAGGGTTTACCAAGTATTCGTGAACCGCTATATACACCTTAACCGAAACTAAGGGCTTAACGTACAACAACCAATGTCCCTGAATGTTGTGTTTGGTGTATCACGTCTACAAGGAGGATGACTCGGTTCCCTGTGACTAAAAGATAGCAGCCTAGTGGGGTCTCCCAATATATACTCTATGATACGGGGAGCACAAGTCTGTGTTAGCATTGTCTAATACATAATCATTCGGTGAGAGTGTTCCGATATACTTGCCATACTGAAGTGCCTCCTATATACCCGAAAGTACTTGAGAACCTTCGATATACTTACATACTGGAACGAGATTTCACCCCGGGATATAATGCAGGCAATTAATGGAAACTGCTAGGTTTATAGACGCCGGAACACGTCTCTAGCCTAAACCTCTAATTGTTTGTGTTAAGTTCCAAATGATCCTTAGGTTGATTGAGGTAAATTTTAAGTTTATCTTCAATTAAGTTTTGGTTTTAAGGCTCAAAACGATGTCACCTGAATCCCTAAGATGCAACTATATGAGAAAAGGAAACTTTCCACTTCAATGAAAGCTAGACTAATCAAGGGAAGAAATTTCAATCAATAATGCATAAAAAAAACGCATCAAAGAACAAGCCTCCACTAACTTTCACCTTCGTATTCCAAATGCAATGCCAAAAGTAAAAACGATTTTCACTTTCGCTATCCTAAATGCAACTCTTCAAAAGCAAAATGATTTTAACTTAACTAAGATGCATTTATATGAGTTGTGGTTTTCTTTTCATTTTGAATTATTTGATGCACCTAATAAAGTCTTTAACTTTCAATCACCGAAAAATGTGATCTATTTTCAATGATGAATCTCAAAAAACTAACTTTTCAATGCAACTAATCTAATGCATTTTCATGAAAAGTAAATTTCGAAAGACAAGCTAAAACAAATGCAAAACGATGTTTTCAATGATTTCCACATAAAACAACACTCAATCAATCAAAAAACGAGCATCTCAATGACACCAACAGGCAGCAAGCGATGACCAATTGACTAGAAACCCTATAAATCAATCAAATTTCACTTCAAAGCCAATGAGACAATTTCGCAAATTAATGAAGACAATCAATAAAAAACACTAACAAATCTAAGCACATAGGATGGGAAAAGACCTTAGGGGCCAAGACAAACTGGATTCTAAGGTAGAAACCTTAAAAGTTCTCACATTCAAGGATCAACGTTACTTTAGATAGCAAAACCTGTGTTGATAGGGTCATCAACACTACTTTTAATAGCAAAACCCGTGTTGGTCGGGGTCATTAGCTCTACTTTATATAGAAAAAACCGTGCTGATTTTCAGCGCGAGAAAACAGGGTTTCCAGCGTGACTGTACAAGTAAAAAAAGGTGTTGGCAACATGTCTGTCACTGATAAAACTCACGTTGAGCGAGGAATATGGGAAGAAAAAAAAAAGATTTCACAAACACTCCACACTTAGCACACTAAGGTAGTAATAAGTGATTGTGCAGACCTATACAGACTCACATAAGCCGAGAAATCGACGGTTGGTCAAACTAATCAAAGGATCAGATTGAAGAAATGGATGGAAAAGTTATAGCTTCTCTACTGGAGTCGCCATTTTTCTATGCAGGTAAATCCTCTCTGCGGACAAAGACGATCCCTCTAGCCCAATGTGTAAGTCTAGCAACAAACGAGACAATCTACAAGACACTTTCCTAGATTACAATCGAAATAGGAGAAGAGGAAGGGGACCTACCTCGCTCTGATGCTATAATGTGCTCCTTTGTTGAATATCTTGATCACTTTCTTCTCAGGCTTAGTCCTTGCTCCTTGCAATGTTTGAATACCTGCACAAGAGGCCAAAACACAACAAAGCATAAAAGTGCAACAAGCATAATCAAATGTAATCCACTTAACATATCAAGAGCATTAAGATAAATGAAGCATTGACACGAACATTTATGGAAAGTGAACCAATAGTTGTATATATTAATAAACAAAAGAGGAAGCATACAACCCAGACCTTGATGTTAGTAGTCCTTCCTGAGTGAATGTCCAAGTCTAAGCTCAAGGTCTCCGAGCACTCCTTCTCCCAGCCAAAGTGAGTAGCATGCAGGAACTATCTTAGCATAAGGGTGTAAATAATCAAAGACCAAACATTTGGGAATGGAGGGATATCAATTTATAGGCATGGAGAGGGAGTTAGGATGTCACCAAAGATAAAGGAAGGTCCACATCTCAAGGAGGAAGCTCATATGGATAAGATCATAGGGAAATATTGGGAGAATTTGACCACATCCACAATGAACAACATCCAACTCGCCTTTGTGGAAACCTATAGATCATGAAGCTTCTCCTCCAATTCGGGAAAACTTGCCTTAAAGGGTTCAACACGAGTATCTAAGCAAAAATCGCGTTGGAAGCATGAGACTCCTATAATGTAACCTGCCATCAGCACGAGAGGGAAGTGTCATAGTCACACTAACCCATAAATTAGGGTTTTGAGCTTATCTTTCTCAGGACAAGCTCAAGGCAACTTTTCAATAGTTCTTTAGGGAGGATTTGGTCTACATATCAGGATGGGTATAGTGCATAGTTGTCAATGTTTTTGCACTTCGGGGTATGACACAGGGAAGTGCAAGAGGTGTGACAAAATACTATGTAACACTTCTCCCCTTAGAGCAACTTCTTCTGCTTCGAAAGCCTCATGCCTAAGTTGAAACATACAAACTTCTGGTTCCACCAATTTTTCAACGACAACACAACGAGATGAAACTTTTTCTATTTTCACCCTCAGGACCTTTAAAACTAAATTTCAAAATTTTTATCGCAGAGAATCAAACCCCTGGCTAGCCCAATTACCAAGACTCTCGCCATTATAGTTTCTCGCAAGTGCTACAACAACAACAACATTTCTTGAGTGTTCACAGTCCTGGAAAGACTGGTTGCCATGAGCTTGAGCGTTGTAACACCAGTTTCCATGAACATCGACATTATAATTTAAAACAAATGCTGAAAGACATGTCAGGTAGGGAATATTAAATTGCAACCCTATCTAGATTGCATCTGACTATGCATACTGAGGAAAAATAACAAGAACTTAGAGTTACCACAAATTTAAACAATATGAAATGTGCGTTGGCATGAATCTATAATAGTTTCTTTGCATGGCGACTAGGTGTGCAATGTAGTTTCCGGAGGCCACACTAATAACAACTAGTCACAATTTTACAATATCTATTATTATTAACCACTCATGGTTGGCAATAAATTTTGTTAATATCATTATAGGTTGACTATTAATAAATTGTTATACTAATTTTATTCTAGTTTAGTTTTAAATAATTTTAGATCTTATTCTCATAAATTTACCACTACCACACTTATATTCTCTATTTCCATCATATTACTTAAACATTTCATATTATTTTGTATTTTTTTATACATCTATTAAAATTATATCTATGAATAATTTATCTATAAAATTGATACATTCAAAAATTTTAAATTATAATTTAAATTATATATCTATATGTTAAATATTTTATTATCATTTTTTAAAACCATTTTCTTTCTATTTTTAACAAATTCAAAATACATTGGAAGGATTTACTATATTAACAATGTCTCATAATTTAAAACTCACAAATACATATCCCGATATTTTTTCCACGATTTAATTTAATACACGCAGATATATACAATTCCATTTCGCTCTTTTGTAAATTTGAAATACATATCACGATTTTTTTTTCCACGATTTAATTTAATGTATGCAGATATATACAATTCCATTTCGCTCTTTTTGTAAATTTGGATTCGATTCTAAATGGGTAACAAAGCTTTGTTTCAACTTAAATAATTTAAAGTATTTAATGTAATCATATTGGTGATATCTCGTAGTTTAAAACTCACCCATGCCTATCACAATTATTATTATTATTATATATATATATATATACTCTTTTGTAAATTTGCATTCGATTCTAATTATATAAGGTTTGTTGTTCCCAAATTTTCTAAAGAGTCAATTAAAGTTATAATAAAAGTTATAATAATCAACTAATGCATGGATCCACTTAATAACTAATTGGAGAAGGGGTACAAAGTCGGCCAAGTTAACATTTTCCTTACGACAAAAAAATATGTGTTTGATTTTGCACGAGTAATGAGAATATTTTAATACCATTTTTTAAAAAATGGTTCACTATTTCTTAATATCCATAGTCTTTTCTGTCAGGTTTACTTTTTATCCCTTTCTATTTTAATATAGAGTTTTAAAATACAGTTTTTTTTATATTTTAATGCACTAATTAGCTTTTACTCACTGGTATTTTCAACACTATCAAAATACAATGGCTAGATGCAGGATTTAGTTTTCTATATAAGTTTTTGTTGGTTGAACTGTTGAAGATTGTAGATTTCCTTTGGCATCTCAAGAATCTCTATTTTGCAATAGGTCATGCAGAGTGTTTTTAGAATCAATGCACAAACTGCTTATGGAAACAATTTTGAGCATTTTATGAAGTACTTGTTACAATTTAGTGCGCTTATCTTTCAATTTTCTTTCTGCATAGTTGTTTGGCATTATCTAATGGAAAAACGACCAAAAAAGTTGCATTTGTTTATCTAGTTTTGACTCTCAAATTATATGATTGTGAAAAAAAATTTGTACTATACATATGTTAAGGCATTGACATTGTTGGTTTATTTGCAACAAAACAATAAAAATACCCTGTTAAAGATGATGCATCCTATGTATGATGTCACATTCTCTATAAAAACAAATAAACAACTCTTATCTATTTCAATCCTATCATGTACTTTTGTGCTACTGTTTAAACATGTGGTAAATAAGGAATTTCCACAACTTTGGTAGTCCTTCACTAATTTGAACATACATTGAATATTTTGTTTTGGTGAAGCAAATCAATGTCCACTTTGTGAACTGTGGATTTATCTGGCTTGTCGCTTTTAGTTTATAAAGTGAAATTCATTTTTGCTACGAACTTCAGATATTGCCATTCTCTCTCTCTCTCTCTCTCTCTCTCTCTCTCTCTCTATATATATATATATATATATTCACTATGATACATAATTATTTTACACTCAGTGACAAGAAAAAGCAGTTAGCAAGAAAAAAAAACAAAAGCCATGTGAGCAAAGACAGTGACATTGCTACCACGGCTCTTGTTAAATTTAATCATTTCATAGTCAAAATGATTTGACTTTTAATTAGTTTTGAAAATTTTAAGAAGATTTTATAAAGTCTATTAAAATTTTGAAAAAAATAATTATTAACTAAATATTTTGAAAATAAAAATAATTTTTGAAATTCGAATTTCTATTTTCTTATTGGCTCGTATAGATGAAATAACTAATGTTATGGGGTTATAAATATAATTTTCCAAAAATAAAATTTATTTAAAAAAATATTATGTCATAATCTCAATAATCTCAATATTTATAAAAATTTCATTATTTAAAAAAAATAATAAAAAAAATTATAACACCACGTGTCATAATAGTACACACATCAAATCTCAATATTTATGAAAAATAGTACATACATTAAATCTCCATATTTATGAAAATTTCATTTCTAAGTGTGTCAAATTCATGTTTAACTTTTAATTAAAGTGTAACTTTTAAATATACTTTACAAAATTTCCTCAATCTTTCCTTTTCCCTATACTATCCCAATGGAATTTCTATATTTTCTTTACAGTTTTCCTGGTTAATTCCACAACGGTTCTATGCGTTCATTTTGACGAGCATCAACATGATTCAAAAGAGTTAGATCACCGACGCACTCCTCTTTAGAAAATTAGTTCATTTTCGCTGCATCCAAACCAATTTGGGCCCACTCCATTACTTTGTTGGACTTTTTTCCTTACGAATCCGCTCTCTTTTTTGACAAACTTACAAAACTGGAACTTTCCGTTACTATTCTTTAACCCATGGTTCCAAAAGTTACCTCGCCTCTCACATCGAAGCACTGCTCTATTATCTAGAAGTAAATTTATAACTTTCTTGGAAATTTCATAGATAAAATTTTCATCATTGAATGCAACAAGATAGATTCAATTTAATACATTATTTTTTATTTATTCTTTTTCTATAGTAGAATATCTTTCCTCAGTGTGGTTCCATGTTCCTGAAGCGAACTGGATAACCTGTTCTTCATTGTCTTTTTTTTTTTTTTTTTTTAATATACCCCCCATTGTTATTGACATTTTTGTGCCCTACAACCCCAAGCATGAAATGTTCATAAACCAAGGGCTCCTAAGTCCCTAAAAGTGTTGTTCTAACCCCTAAAGGAACAAGGTCAACAGATTACAGCTTCTCCGAGAAGTTCTCCATGAAAAACTACTCAGAATTGGTCAAAATAGGATCATTGCAGCTGCTCCACTGGCTAGGTGCGTTGCATCTCACCCAAATGCACTGTGAGGGTGCGTTGCATTTCAAAAGTCCCTTCTGTGGGGTGCGATGGGCGAGAAATGACAAATGGCAGTGTCATTCCGCGAGGTGGAGAGGCAATGGAAGCTTCCAGAATCTTCTCCTGTGACACTTGCCTCACTGAATTCGACCAAGGATGAGTAAGAGACCCTCAGTCTCCAAGTGAAAGCCAGAACTGTCAGAGAGAAGACACTAATCAAATCACAAGTTGACTCATCCCCCTTACAGATATCTATATATGGATCCCTGGTGGGCTCCAGTATTGTAGCAATAATGCTACAACTCTTGGAGCTCCCTATCTCTAATTTTATCAACCCGGTAGTTCGTACAAACTTGGAAGCGACGGTGCTGTATGCACAAGTACTAGCTCTTGTCGCAGCTGTCACTTGGTCAGCTGGCACAAGTCTGCTAGGGCTCAAGCCAACTTCTATAGGCTCACAGAAGAAGATTTATGAATGATGGACGAAAGCTAACTCAAAGGAGACTAGTCTAATTGCAAAAAGAAACTGAAAGCCAACAAAGCATGAAAACCCTAGTAAACCCTAATTTGACTAGGCTAGACCCTAACTATGCAAAACTGTGAATGAAACTACTACCACTAATGCCATTACTTGTAGTGAGCTGAAATACATGCATCTAAGCTACTTGCATCTGAAAAGACATGTTTTTGTATTTTTTTCATTAAGTGGTTGGATTTATTGTGATGATGCTTTTGATTAGGGTTTGGTTGTGCAGGAGCGGTTGGAATGGAAGGAAAGCATGGGCAAGGTCAGGATGGCTGGGGGAGGTCCCAGAGGGTCTCCAGCATCAGTCCACAGAAGCCTACCACGTTCGGATGCTCAGCAACCGAGTTTGCAGGCTTCTACAGGAAGTCTGCAGGGGATCCTACAGGAAAATCAGGGATTTCTACAGGAAGTCTGTGCAATTCTACAGGATGTTTGGCCGTGGAATTTGTGGGAGATGGTGAAGTGTTGGAGTGGTGTGGGAGGATAGGTGAGATGGAGATGGAGCTGGTGATGGCTCAGGAGCAGAGAAATCAGATGGAGGAAGAGTGCATGCAGTGGTTTGATGGTTGGAAGGATGGGATCAACGAAAGTGTAAGTAAATGGAGCTAAGTGATTAATGGATGAGTTGGAGGGTAAATGAGTTGGACAGAGGCTGAGTAGGTGGATTGAGGAGAGATCAAGAAGAATAAGAAGGAAGTGGAATGATATGGAGCAGCGTAAATGAAACAAATGACTTATGCACCAAAAACGAGAATTCATTAACCTATGATAACTGTGCCATGAAACCTATGAACAACAATGGAAAACCAAGAAATGAAACTCATGCATGGAAGTGAAATGTAGAAGTATGGTTCAATATCAAGAGTGCATGGATGGATCTTCAACGAAAATGTCTATGTTGCAGCTTACATGGAAGTGAGAAGAACTGTGTTTCTTTTTGGTGGTTGGTTATGGACTGCACCCCAATCCCTAAGAGAGATGGCAGTGAGCTTTAACAACCTTTTTCTGGAGCTCCAATAGATTATAACTATCCTCCTATCGAATCTAAGCAACTGAAACAAATTCACCATAAACTAATCCTATCTAAGCTCATGAAAAGGACTAAATTAACAGATTGTAAATTCGAATTGCATGTTAAAGTAAAAACTCAAAGTGCTGGAACGAAATGCAAACAACATTACAACACCGAGGAGATCTATTGCTCTCAGGTTGGGCCCTAACCTGAGAGCTATAGCTCCCTTAGAAACTCAGAATGAGATCAAAATCTGCCTCTTTTATTAAATCATCAATAGCCTAACATCATGCCAAAATTGGCTTACAAAGAACAAAAACAGAGCTACAACATGCCTAACCAAATTGACTAACTAGCTAACCCAAAAATGACTAACTGAAATGAGGTCTTAAGCCCTCTTATTTATACAATTTTAGGACCCAACATTCCTCCTAAAATTTAGGGACTTGGCTGCCCAAGACTTGTAGTTAACAGCAGTCCAACTTGACTTGCTTGGCTGCCCTTGAGCTGATTGATTCGGTGGCCCTTGAACTCCGAGCTGATGGTGGAGAATTCGAGGTAAGGGCCCATAAATGAGGGGGACACCTTCCTACAAATCCTATAGCTTGTTCTCCCACGAATTTGGCTACCAAGTGCTCATTAAGACCTTCAAATTTGTCTCCAAGTTGACCAAAAAGGCTACACAAAGCACCCATTAGACTTGTTGGCATAATGACTAACCGAATTCACTCTATTAACATAAAAATAATAAAAAACATGCAATAAACAAATGAGAATGGTGGACTAAGTCAAATTAGGAGGTTGAATGAGCCCAAATAATTGTACATTTTTGGGGCTCATCATCACCCCCCTACTGAAAGTGTTGCTCATCCTTTGAGCAACCAATTTCCCTCCTTGTCTTTGATGGCCCTGATGGCCTCCTTGTCATGCCAAGCTTCTGAAGTGATGTCCTCTTCTCTGTCATGAAACCATGCTTCTTTGCTTCTTCCCACTACTTGCTCCTTTTCCTAAAGAATTCTCAGCTTGGGTATGATTGTGCAAGTATATTCAATCTGATGGCGGAAATGGTGGTGAAAGGAGATGAAACCAGTGGAGGATGGAAGAAAAGAGTGGTTGCATGCCTCCTCAACAGACTTCAAGCTTCAAATCCCTCTCCACAATTGATTCTGGCCTGCCAAAAGGCTTCTACAGGATGTTTTTGGTAAAAATACAGAACTTCCTGTAGAAAGTTCTGTAGCTTCCTGTAGAAGGTTGAACCGTGACTAAATTGTGCCCGAACCTTGAAAGAAATGAGTGTTCATGGAGGGGATGGATGTGCTTAGGGTGGCCAACACAAGTGTTGCCTCCTTAGCTAAAATCTCGGCCGATTTCTTCTTTTGCTGCCCTCTTTTCAAACTTTCTGTAGAAACAGTTTGCTGGCTTCCTGTAGAAACAGTCCTGTAGTGGCTTTTTCTGTCTTCCTGTAGAAACAGTATTCACTGTTTTGGCCTGCTTGGCTGAGGGTGCCTTCTCCTCGACCTGTGTTGTGGTTGCCTTGGGTGTGTCCCTACTTGTTTTGACATTTTTAGTCCTCTCTGCCCGTGTTTGAAACCATTTCTCCCTTGGTGTTTGCGTTTTTACTCCACCCACAGCTTTGGCCTCAGCAACTTGTCGTTTTTCTTGCTTTTCCTCTAGCTTTTCTTGTTCCTTTACCTGTGGCTTTTCCTTTGGTGGTCTGTCTGGTTATATTGCTGCTGTTGCCCCAAAACTTGACGGTTAAAATGAAATTAGGCTCTCACAAACAGAGTGCAGAGCTTAATTTTCACACCCACCATCATACATATAACCATCTAAAATTCACATTTTTCACACAGGTTAGCCCTAACAGTGATTTATCTTTTCTACAAGAGAAAAAATGTTGTAACAGGAACTATGGAGGAGAATATTGATGCAGAACCAACGAAGAAATTTCATGAAACCACAAGTAAACTGCTATTTTGACCCACAGGAAGACTTGTTTTAACTTTCCCTACTCCAAACAATTTGATTTACCACCTTTTGAAATTTCATGCACAGGTATGGCGTTTTTCAAGCCTACCTCTCTTCGAAACTCCAATTTGTCGGAGAAAAATCCATTTTCTCTGCTTTTGAAAGCTGTTTCATACTGTCTGGAGAACTTCTTCCTGTAGAACATTGATAAGCAGGGTTTTTTTTTTTTAAAATAAAATGGCCAAGAAAGCTTGGTTTGCTGCTATGGAGCTTGTTGCAGCTGCAAGGACGAGGATAAACTAGAAATAATGGCTGTGAGAGTTCAATGGCTGTTTATGAAGATTTTCGTTGATGGAGGGTGAGCTGGCCAACTACACGTTGGCCCCATGCAGACTGTCGGTCCTCACTGCAGTGTTTAACTATTTGTTCTTTGCCTATAATCACGTCCATCAATCACGCTGAAGTTTAACTATTCACCACTGCCCGTTTTCAATTTCCTTCCTGAGATGGCTGAGCGCACGTGTCTCATTCACCCACCAAGTGCTGTTGAACTGGATGAGGGTGGCCAGTTAGCTGTTCACCAATTTGTCTAAATCCAACCATCTCATTGTTCACGCAGTTCTCGAATTACATTCATGCAACAGAGGAATTAGTTTAGTCACGTACTTGCAAGTCGACTGGCTGCTGTGAAGCTTTTTGCTGCTGCATGCTTGGATTCCTTGGTTGCATGAGGGCGTGGCTGATGATTTTTTTATTGTTTTTCCTTGTGCAGGTGTCCTCTGGCCGGATCTGAGCTGCATGCAATCATTTCCACGTTCAACTCTGCCCGTTCAAGCTGCTGCTGCTGCATGGTCACAAAACTAGAACTTCTTTTTGCCATTTCTCCCAAACGGTAGATCAGATTGATCTGAAACTCGGTGAGCATGTTCCTACCATCATTATGCGTCTCCCATAGCAAATTCGTGATCAATGGATGCACGGATTTCGAGAAAAATGGAAAATGGCTGAAGATTTCAGAGGTCGATTTATCGGAAACTGTGCATCAGAATCGGCTGAAACTGCTTGGGTAGGTTACTATCACCCATGTGCATCTCCCCATGAAATAGGTTTTGAGACGGATGCACGGTTATGGAGAAAATGCAAAAATGGATGATGGTGATGGAGGCTGATTTCTTGGAAACCGTGCACCGGAATTGCATGAAACTGCTCAGGCATGTTGTCATCAACCTTGTACAATTCCCCATAAAACGGTTTGTCAAATGGATGCATGGTTTTCAAGTTATGGCAAAAACAAATTTTGCTCTATGGATTTTTGCTTCAAGGCACTTTGCATTTTGGTTGCATGGTATGACAAAATGAATTTTGGTTGTGATGCAGGTATGGAGATGATGGAGGAGGAGTTGGAAGATTGTAGGAGGACTTCTGAACCTTTGAGGAAGCTACCATGCTTGCCAAACCACTTTTTGAAATGCATGCCTAGTTTCCCACAATTTCTACAGGAAGTTCCTGTAGAAGCACAATGAGAAGCACAAGGAGGTGAAAAATGATGGATGAAGGCAAGGGATGGACACACAAGTGCTTGTAGGCCTAATCAATAGATTCCCACCATTAGATTCACTTTTGAAATTGGATTTGGCTCGTCCAAAGGTTCTACAGGATGTTTCCTGTAGAAATACAGAGCTTCCTGTAGAAGGAAAGAAAATTCCTTTGACCTTGATTTGAGTGCTCCTCCTGTCATGAAACGTCCTTCTTGCAACCTGCAATGTCACTACTGCAACATGAAATTATTCAATGGAGATTAGCTTTTATTTTTCTTTTTCTTTTTCTCTTTTTTTTTTTGAAAAACAACTAGGGCGCCTCATGGAGGTTTTCACCCTAATTGCCTGCCTTGGGCGCCTCCAAGGGAGGTTTTCACCCAAAGATCTTATTCTCTTTTCTCTTTTTTTCCAACCCATTGACCGCCTCATGGAGGTTTTCAATCAATGAGCCAATCTAAGGCGCCTCCGAGGAGGTTTTCACCTTATTTCTATTTTCCTCTTTTTTCATTTTTTTTTTTGTTTTTGTTTTTTTTCTCTTTTGTTTTTTTTGTTTTTCTTTTTTCTACCCTACCCTACTTGAAAAAAAAAATCATTTTCAAGTATAAGAATACTTCCAATGGAGCCATGTGCACATCGAGATTAGAGAAACAATGATGTGAAGGCTCGGAATGCATGCTTGGACAAGTATCCAGATCTCAGAGACCAAATGATCTGGCGTTGAAGGGATCAAACAAAGCTGAGGAAGAAAGTACTGCTGCAACTTAGTGACCTTCTGAAACCATATCTCAATATAGCTTTGATATCCTTGGTTCTTTTGCTGATCTGGATCATTCTTCATGTCACCTTCTAACATGACTTTGTCATCTTCCTCTTTTTGTTGATCTTTCTCTTGAATACATGGAAGATTTGATGGTAACCATGAGGGAACTCTCTCGATCTCTGATTCTGATCTCTTCTCTTCATCAAGTGCAGCCCATGGTTCTTTGATCTCCTCTTTGGACTCTTCTTTTGCTTTTGGTCCTTCAATGTTGTCAATAGAATCTCTGCTTTGCAACACTCTTCCTGAGCTTTGGTGAAGATCATTGGGCTCAAGAGGAGTCATTTGCACATGTTGTGCCTCAGATTTGCAATGGGGTTGAGCTACTCCATTGTATGGTTTTGGAAATGGTGGTACGGGTAGTGGAGTGGAGGTGTGAAATTGAGATGGAGATGGATGGCATTGTGGTTGGGTAGGCATTTGGGGTTGCCTTGGTGGAGGAGGAGGCGATGGTTGTGGATGAGCAGGTGGTGGAGGAAACGAAGTGGGATGGGAGTTGTACTGGGGCCTCCACTCCTGATAAGGTGCATTCCACTGAGGCTGTGGTTGAGCATAAGAGTGAAATGAATGAGCAACTGGTTGGGCATAATATGGATCTGTGAAGGAACAAGGAGGATATGACCAAGGAGGAGGTGTAGACCAGGAAGGATGAGCAGGGGGACCCCAAGAAGGCATGAAAGTGGCTTGATAGGGGTCATAATAGGTTTCGGGTGTCCCTTGCAGTTCTTGTTGGTAAGATCTAGGTCCATATGGACTCCTTTGGTTCATATAGTAGAGTGATTCAGTGGCTCCTTTGGCTCTTTGATATGTAGCTTTGATTCTGGGCAAGGAAGGGCACTGATCTGTAGGATGGTATTCTTCACAGATGAAACACACTCCTAGAGGGTGCATTGGACATTCGTTCCTAGGATGCTTTCTTGTGCACCTAGGACAAAAAATGGCCAAAACCCTCTTGGCTTCTTCTTGCTTCTTTTGGATCCGCAAGGTATCCAGTTGTATGGCAAGAAACTGCCTCATATCACTCTTGAAATCTTCGATCTGATTTTCAAATTCATCTTTGGACAAGGGACTGCTCCCAACATTTCTGCTTGTAGCCATTTGCTTCAGAGGAATGTTTCTTCTTCTTCTCCCCTAGAGGTTCTTCAGATATGTCTTGATGTCCACCCAGGGGTTCTTTCATCACAGCCATCGAAGAAGAACGTTGGCTATGTGAAGCAGTGGGGGTGTTGTGCAATCATTTTTCTAACTTATCTCTACTCCTACAAAGCATGAAATGAAATCTTTTTGGTTGATTTTTTTTGTTTTTTCTACTTCTACCTGCAAAACTGAAATAGATTGAACTGCAACTAACTATCTTGCTAAAATGAAATGCGGAATTGAAATGAAAGCAGGAAAGGACTAATCTATTTTGCTCAAATGAAATTGCAGGAATGAAATTCTAGGCTACGCTTGCGGAATTGAAATGCTAATCTACGCTTGCAGAATTGAAATGCTAATCTACGCTTGCAGAATTGAATTTGCGGAATTGAAATGCTAATCTATGAAAGCGGGAAATACTAATCTACTTTTGCATAAACGAAATTGCATAATGGAAATGAAATAAACTACTTAGCAGAAGGTTGTAGTAGAAAATAGAAGAATAGCAACAATCACCAATACTATGCCGCTTCCCAGGCAACGGCGCCAAAAAGATGGTGGGTCCCAGTATTGTAGCAATAATGCTACAACTCCTGGGGCTTCCTATCTCTAATTTTATCAACCCGGTAGTTCGTACAAACTTGGAAGCGACGGTGCTGTATGCACAAGTACTAGCTCTTGTCGCAGCTGTCACTTGGTCAGCTGGCACAAGTCCGCTAGGGCTCAAGCCAACTTCTATAGGCTCACAGAAGAAGCTTTATGAATGATGGACGAAAGCTAACTCAAAGGAGACTAGTCTAATTGCAAAAAGAAACTGAAAGCCAACAAAGCATGAAAACCCTAGTAAACCCTAATTTGACTAGGCTAGACCCTAACTATGCAAAACTGTGAATGAAACTACTACCACTAATGCCATTACTTGTAGTGAGCTGAAATACATGCATCTAAACTACTTGCATCTGAAAAGACATGTTTTTGTATTTTTTTCATTAAGTGGTTGGATTTATTGTGATGATGCTTTTGATTAGGGTTTGGTTGTGCAGGAGCGATTGGAATGGAAGGAGAGCATGGGCAAGGTCAGGATGGCTGGGGGAGGTCCCAGAGGGTCTCCAGCATCAGTCCACAGAAGCCTACCACGTTCAGATGCTCAACAACCGAGTTTGCAGGCTTCTACAGGAAGTCTGCAGGGGATCCTACAGGAAACTCAGGGATTTCTACAGGAAGTCTGTGCAATTCTACAGGATGTTTGGCCGTGGAAGTTTTGGGAGATGGTGAAGTGTTGGAGTGGTGTGGGAGGATAGGTGAGATGGAGATGGAGCTGGTGATGGCTCAGGAGCAGAGAAATCAGATGGAGGAAGAGTGCATGCAGTGGTTTGATGGTTGGAAGGATGGGATCAACGAAAGTGTAAGTAAATGGAGCTAAGTGATTAATGGATGAGTTGGAGGGTAAATGAGTTGGACAGAGGCTGAGTAGGTGGATTGAGGAGAGATCAAGAAGAAGAAGAAGGAAGTGGAATGATATGGAGCAGCGTAAATGAAACAAATGACTTATGCACCAAAAACAAGAATTCATTAACCTATGATAACTGTGCCATGAAACCTATGAACAGAAATGGAAAACCAAGAAATGAAACTCGTGCATGGAAGTGAAATGTAGAAGTATGGTTCAATATCAAGAGTGCATGGATGGATCTTCAATGAAAATGTCTATGTTGCAGCTTGCATGGAAGTGAGAAGAACTGTGTTTCTTTTTGGTGGTTGGTTATGGATTGCACCCCAATCCCTAAGAGAGATGGCAGTGAGCTTTAACAACCTTTTTCTGGAGCTCCAATAGATTATAACTATCCTCCTATCGAATCTAAGCAACTAAAACAAATTCACCATAAACTAATCCTATCTAAGCTCATGAAAAGGACTAAATTAACAGACTGTAAATTCGAATTGCATGTTAAAGTAAAAACTCAAAGTGCTGGAACGAAATGCAAACAACATTACAACACCGAGGAGATCTATTGCTCTCAGGTTGGGCCCTAACCTGAGAGCTATATCTCCCTTAGAAACTCAGAATGAGATCAAAATCTGCCTCTTTTATTAAATCATCAATAGCCTAACATCATGCCAAAATTGGCTTACAAAGAACAAAAACAGAGCTACAACATGCCTAACCAAATTGACTAACTAGCTAACCCAAAAATGACTAACTGAAATGAGGTCTTAAGCCATCTTATTTATACAATTTGAGGACCCAACAGTCCTCCTAAAATTTAGGGACTTGGCTGCCCAAGACTTGTAGTTAACAGCAGTCCTACTTGACTTGCTTGGCTGCCCTTGAGCTGATTGATTCGGTGGCCCTTGAACTCCGAGCTGATGGTGGAGAATTCGAGGTAAGGGCCCATAAATGAGGGTGACACCTTCCTACAAATCCTCTAGCTTGTTCTCCCACGAATTTGGCTACCAAGTGCTCATTAAGACCTTCAAATTTGTCTCCAAGTTGACCAAAAAGGCTACACAAAGCACCCATTAGACTTGTTGGCATAATGACTAACCGAATTCACTCTATTAACATAAAAATAATAAAAAACATGCAATAAACAAATGAGAATGGTGGACTAAGTCAAATTAGGAGGTTGAATGAGCCCAAATAATTGTACATTTTTGGGGCTTATCAATCCCTCATACCAGAGATCCAGAGGCTGGAATTTGCATATTGTAAGGAATTGCTGTTGGTTTCTAGAGACAAAACATCAGATTGTTGGGTGATCTAAGCTTTGTCTGAGGTGAAGAGGGGCTTCTTTGCTGGGAGGTTGATGCTGGGTCAGAACAACCGGTTGTAACTCCTCCTGGATATTTTCTTGTTTTATCAATAAAAGATATTTGAGTTTTCCTCCATGCTTTTGTATCATTGATTCTTGTTACATTTGTATGGTCAATTTACATCTGATCCTAAATTGTTTATGAATATAGATCCATGTCTTTGTATAGTGCTATGCTTCTGTGATCTTGCAGGTACTTTGTGAAGCTGGGCGTGCAAGGGAACAAGTAGCTGGGGACCATCAAAGAAGAGAGGGATCAAATCAAGGGATTAGCGCAAGACAGAGGTTAGTCCTTCTATTCCTCTCTATCTATAATTCATAAAGGAAAAACATAAGTATCTTTTCTCTGTTTGTTTCTAAGGCAGCTGTCACACCTTAGTGGGATAGAGCAGTTCTATATAGACACTTTTCCCTGTAACAAAATGGCGACTCCACTGGGGAGCTAATTAGTTAGTTTGTTTATCATTCTTTGTTGTCTATTTCATAAACTTACAAGTAGCATTCGAACTGCATTTTCCATAACAAATGCAAAGTAGACAACTGCTACTTCAATCCATCTACTGGATCTGTTTATGATTTAAACAACTGATTTACAAACTATCTGATTGCCCTTATGATAGCTCTTAGATCCTCCTTAGATCTACCCCTGATTGTTGAGTTACTGATTTCCTTTTACTCGGCCAAAAACCAAGAACTGAACTGCAAACTGTGACCCGGAGACTGAACAGAGTCTCATTTCTGGCCTAGCACAGGTACTGTTCAGAGATTCTGAATTTCAGCGCACTTCCCGAGTGGGCAACCTGCGTTGCATTTCAGATTCTCTTTGTTACAGGTGCACTGATCAGACTAGCTCTGTGCAGTTGTGGTTTCTGTGGATCATTATTTCCAGTTCTATTCCTGAATTTTGCTGCCTGTGATCAATATATGTCTGTTTGAAACCCCTTTTCCTTGCTGTTATTCCGCCTCCTTTGTACAAAAGAACTGTAGATGTTTTTGTGTGTTTTTTGAGTCGTTTACAGTTCTCCTTTGCAAAAGTAACATAGTCGTACTATCGCCCTTTGATTTGAAACTGTCGCAAGTGTCGATTTCAGTCCTAGAAAAGAGTTTGATTGCTGTTGATGGTCGATTATCCTGTTACTATTGCTTTTGGTCTGAATTTGTAATTTTCTAGTGTCAAGAACGAGTGTTCATTTCAAAATCGTAAGGTGTCGTAATCATCTCCATTTTTTATTTCGAAAAGAAGGTTGTTTATATTTGTCGCTTGAAAAGAAATTCAGATTTCTGCATCAGCTTTCTTTTTAGCATCCATATACTAAGAAAGTTGAAAAACAAATACATGCATGTGCATTTGCATATAGACAGTCTGTTTGGCTTGATTTAGGAAAGTGAATTTACAATGTTCTCTTTGCTCTTTGTGAAAAGATTATGTCTTTCTTTTCCCTAGTAGCTAGGATTTTCATTGCATAAAAGAGATAAAAAGTTTGTTTATCATCTTAGATTGCATTTTAGGAATTTCATCTACATCTCGTGGTGAACCCGAAAGGCAAACTTCATAAACAAGATCAACTTAAAATAAATTCAATGAATCTAACAACGCTTTGGAACTTAACGCACAACATTTAGAAGTCTAGGCTAGAGACGTATTCCGGCGTCGTAAAGCCTGGTAACTGTTGTTCTCACTGATGGTTGGGTGATTCCTCCACTTTGAGACAATAAGTGCCAGTACGGACTTGTGCTCCCACGTACCGTCAAGTATATTTTGGGAGACCCCTATAGGCTTAAATCCTTTATCCATAGGAAGTCGTGTTTGCCACCCTATCGATCGCAATGCACTGAACACAGCATTCGAGAAGATTGACTGCCGTACCGTAAAAAGTATTTTGCAGTTTTGCGATTGGTTTGGTACTCCCTCTACCTAGACTTCCAAAGTAGTCCCTTTCGTTCCTTTTCAGACTCCTTAACAGAAAAGGTCCATCTGAGCACTTGTCACTTTAGGCTCATTAAAAATCGAAGGCGACTAGAGTCATCTTTTGTTTATTCTCGACTCTTAAAAACTGAAAAAACAAGTTGTGTCAAAGCGTCTAAAATTTATTTTAAACGGAATATTCATTACCCCTTTCCTACGTTGATCTTGGGTTGAGAAAATGGAATCCACCAACCAAGGAATTCCCCTTGGAGGAAATCCTAGTCCCTTCTCCTCTTGGGGAGATGTTGGTGCACCCCATATGGCCACATTGTCGCTTCCAGGACTGCCAATTGGTTTACCTGTATGGCTCTTCTTGACCTCTATCGTTCAGAACACCACAATTCCTGAACAATCGAATCAGCAATTAGACGAGTCCAGAGTTACCCACCAACCTTCTACTTCCTCTAATTCTTCCTCTCCTCCTTCCTCTTCGCTTGATGGGGTTGGTAAAGCCAAAAGTCAGGTACCTAAGGAGAAGAAGGAAAAGAAGAAGAAAGAGAAGAAGAAGAAGGAGCCAAAAGCGAATGGGGGCAAACGAGTGTCGTCTAGCGAAAATCCACACACTGCACCGTCCAGGCCTAATCGCCATGTGTCATTTGCAAAGGAGACCACTATCACAGAGATTGTCCTTGCATCCCTCTGATCTTAAGGGACTGGTCTCCTCGTTTGCATAACCCGGTGTCATCAACCTCTGATGATCATGTTGAAAACACACCGTCAACTAGTGAAAGTGAAGCCCCAGGACAAAAAGGAAAATATAGATTTCCTTGTAAACTGTGCGAAGGCAATCATGCCGTCCACCGTTGTCCCTTCTTAGACGAAGCTAAAAGAGTTTTGGACGATCGTCCGGTTTCACCGTTACGACTTCCTCCTGGATATAAAAAACTCTTGCCGAATCCATCACTAGTTGCAAATCCGGCTGGGCCGCTCAGGTGGTCGGCCGAAGCACCTATCGTTGAAGATAAACCATTTGAATCCATACCAGACGAAAGTCAAAAGGTCGAGGTGGCAGTTGACCCGGTCTTGCCTTCAGGGGTTTCATCTTCAGATGATACAGTCACTGAAGAGAACAAGGATGACACCGTCCAAATTCTTTTCATAAGCACAGACTCTAACGAACATGGGGGCAATTTACCCGTTCCTTTACCGCAGGAAGGAAGTTTGTCAGAGTCGTACCCGGTCGTCTATTCGGTCCCACCTCCAAGCAACCTAGTTGTCTCCTTCGACTGGAATCAACTAGGCAAACCCCATTTACCAGCTAGTATACCATTCCGAATTATTGTTCAAATATATAGAATGGTTATGGCTGGTACCATCATAGATGAGGGGGCTTCTGTGAGTGTCCTTTCCTCAACTGCTTGGAAAGCGCTTGGTTCGCCATCGCTTTTGCCTGAGATGAGAAATCTGACAGGCTTTGATAAAGGAACCAGTCGACCGTTAGGAATCCTTCCCAATGTGCCCATAACGTTGAGAGGGAAAACCGTTCACATGAACGTGATGGTAGTTCAAGGACCCTTGGATTACAATCTACTCCTTGGACGAGACTATATTTATTGCATGGGAGCAATTGTCTCCTCACTCTTTAGAGTAATGTGTTTTCTGCACGAAGGAAGAGTGGTCAAGCTCATAGACGAGCTTTCATTTCCTGGATCATACAGAGAAAATAGTCATATACCATCCCTAAATGGTCTTTTCACGCAAGAAATGTCTCAATCTCCAGTCCGTCCTCCCGATGAGCGCGAGTGATTCGGGGGGACATGACTGAAACCCAGGGGGCATGCACCCTGGTCTGCTTCGGCAGGAAAACTTCGGGTATAGGGTAGGTTTCCGCGGGAGAGTATGACTAGTCTGTACCCTCGTCCGCGATTGGAAGAGGGGGTTATTCTGGAACAAGATTCTCTTGTCAAAGTTATGTGAGTTGGCGGGCACCGCCGCTCACCTTTGTTTATCTCGGTAGACATCGCCGAAGAAGTGTTTTGTTTGCGCTGTGAATAGAACAATCTTTGGGTAACCTGTAAGAGGTAGGCCTCTCTCGGTAAAACAAATGTTTTAACGAACTAAAGAAGGGGTAACCTTGAAACTCTGTTTTATACATGGAGGCATGCAAACCTTTTGGCATGCAAGTGAAGAGCGACTATTTATTTTTTAAATTTTTAGGACCTCTAACCCTTTAAACTCGTAGGATTGGTCGTTTCCTAACTTGTATAAAGAAAGGATGTGGGGCAAAACTCTAAAAGTTGCCATTTTATATGAGACATTCTTATCACACGACTGGATTGATCGAGCAGTTTTAGCACATAGTTCAAGCTCGTTAAAAAATAAACATAAGACATGAGCAAATGTTTCCACCCGCGTTTAAGCTCGTTAAAAAATGAACTATTCCCCGGTAAATAACCATTGTGAATGTAGTACTTCAGCCGTTAAAGCCTTGGTTGTGTTTGCACCGTCACCTCCACTTTTTCATTGGCCGATCATTCACCTCCATTTGATTGTTTACCCATTTTGAGGAAGAGCTGCGAAGAGTGATTTCACTAGCCATCCTTGTGACACTGCCGTGACTGGAAAATTCCAAACCTTACCTGGAATTAGCTGCTACCCGTTTTATCACTCGTTCCTCAAAAGACGAGTCTCCTTTAAGCTCTTTTCAACTCACTCGTAAAATATGAAAAGATTGCCAAGCCATTGGCCTCTCCAGCTCGTTAAAGGGACAGGAAGTGTTATCCCTCCTCTAGATTTTAATCTTTTTGGACCTGAGGGATTATTACACAAAAAGATCGAGCGCTTGTTTTGTTTGGCTCGTTAAAGTATCGAAAATCCATCCCTTCTGTATTGTTTTATACTTTTTCGGATTTAGGGGATTAGATGACGAAAAAGGAATTTTGGAGTTACCTTTACGTTCCTTTTCAGACTCTCTAAAATTGAAAAGGACCGAGTTATCTTTGTCTTTAAACTTGTTAAAAAGATTAATAGCGACAAACTTGTCTATAGACGAGAACGAGTTTCACTATCGCTAGGCTCGTTAAAACATAGCGATGGGTTTGCCCGAAGGGAAAATTATAGAACAAGCATATGTTATCCTCCTCAAGCTTGACAAAAATAAAGAGGTACTGGTAAGCAATGTCTGGGGAAAAATTGGGAAGAAAACTCAAAGAAACTTTGTTGGTAGCAAGTCGCTCTTGAACATGACACTTCCGCTCCGTGTCCGAGTTGGGTTGGGTTGTTTCATTCACCGGACACATCACCATGGTCACGTCATACCATCCGCATTTGGGGTTAATGCTACCGATCCATCACATTAGTGTCGCCGATATGTTCAAGAGAAGTCATTCAGAGAATTCACCTGTGTCTCACCCACTACCATACATTATACTCCATTCTTTCATGACCGCCACCCTGAACCTTATATCACAAGATCGTCCTCACCTCCATTAAAATCATTTGCTCCGTTCCGTGTCATTGATGTGGGATTCATTAAGGCCCTCCTGTGACGGATCACTTCTTGTTGACATCAGCTCATTATCCAAGGAGTTGATCTAGGAACACCCCATTCAGTACTTTGAAGCTTGCATGCCTCAATGGCAAGTTTCTCACTTCCGGCGATAGGTTTACATCAATGGCCTTTGACTGAAAGATTTTGCGTGGTGTTCGACGCCAAGTCCTTTATTCACACCACGTGAATTGTACTGCAGTACCTTGAGGGTCATTATCATTATCGGTGATTCCTCTCGCGCTTGTTAAAAGTTTACATCAATGACTGGTAATCAAGCGATGTCTTTCCATGTTCGACTTCAGAACATTTTTCACATGGATCGACTTGTACTTCGAGTGAAGATCAGACGAGATTGAAGACCCCGGATCTAGTTTCATCCATCCGGGTTGCGATATATATTCAGGGAAATAAAGACATTAAATGTACATCATTGCAGCACAGATAATCATCCTACCGAAAGGATGATGGCTCTACCAGAATCATCAGTCTACACTCAGACGATTGTCTATCCTATGTACATGAAAATGAATTTATAAAGTTGAGCATGGGAATGCCCGCCTCAGCTAGATCATGAAAATATTATGAAGATAATGTATTGTATTGTATCTTATTACAGGTCTCCTCCCAACATTGAAATAACTTTAGATCCTCATAATAAAGCATTTCACCCGACACCAAAAGGTTAATGGCCTCATACTTTAGGGGGAAACTGTTATAGACATTTTTGTGCCCTACAACCCCAAGCATGAAATGTCCATAAACCAAGGGCTCCTAAGTCCCTAAAAGTGTTGTTCTAACCCCTAAAGGAACAAGGTCAACAGATTACAGCTTCTTCCAGAAGTTCTCCATGAAAAAATACTCAAAACTGGTCAAAACAGGATCATTGCAGCTGCTCCACTGGCTAGGTGCGTTGCATCTCACCCAAATGCACTGTGAGGCTGCGTTGCATTTCAAAAGTCCCTTCTGTGGGGTGCATTGGGCGAGAAATGACAAATGGCAGTGTCATTCCGCGAGGTGGAGAGGCAATGGAAGCTTCTAGAATCTTCTCCTGTGACACTTGCCTCACTGAATTCGACCAAGGATGAGTAAGAGACCCTCAGTCTCCAAGTGGAAGCCAGAACTGTCAGAGAGAAGACACTAATCAAATCACAAGCTGACTCATCCCCCTTACAGATATCTATATATGGATCCCTCATCCCAGAGATCCAGAGGCTGGAATTTGCATATTGTAAGGAATTGTTGTTGGTTTCTAGAGACAAAACATCATATTGTTGGGTGATCTAAGCTTTGTTTGAGGTGAAGAGGGGCTTCTTTGCTGGGAGGTTGATGCTGGGTCAGAACAACCGGTTGTAACTCCTCCTGGATCTTTTCTTGTTTTATCAATAAAAGCTATTTGAGTTTTCCTCCATGCTTTTGTATCATTGATGCTTGTTACATTTGTATGGTCAATTTACATCTGATCCTAAATTGTTTATGAATATAGATCCATGTCTTTGTATAGTGCTATGCTTCTGTGATCTTGCAGGTACTTTGTGAAGATGGGCGTGCAAGGGAACAAGTAGCTGGGGCCCATCAAAGAAGAGAGGGATCGAATCAAGGGATTAGCACAAGACAGAGGTTAGTCCTTCTATTCCTCTCTATCTATAATTCATAAAGGAAAAACATAAGTAGCTTTTCTCTGTTTGTTTCTAAGGCAACTGTCACACCTTAGTGGGATAGAGCAGTTCTATATAGACACTTTTCCCTGTAACACCCATCCGATGTTGCTGGCATCGGATTCTACAATCTTATAAGCTGCATCATCAAATATATACAGTATGGGAAGGTCTCTAACCTTGGCTTTAATTTTTTGAACTCTGGTATGGAGTGGAGTCCAAGGTGCAGGATTTTTGCGCAGCTTTTGATTTAATAAGCTTCTGTCCTTGGTGCAGTCTTGATAGAAATTACTTACGTAATTTAAACAACAAAGAAATCTTTGTAGTTGTGTCTTGTCTATAATGATGTCTGGAAATTTGTTTGAGAATTCCAGAGCATGTTTTTGCAAGGAGATTTGGCCATTGAATATAGTATGGCCAAGAAATTTAATGGAAGTCTGAAAGACTTTGATTTTCTTTTGCTTAATACAAGACCATTCCTTTTTATTGTATTTACAAAGGTCTGTATATGTTTAAAATGATCTTGCAATTTTTTTGAGAAAATAAGTATATCATCTATATACACAGTCAGCGAATCAAAGAAGGGTTTAAATATAGAGTCCATCACCTTCTGGAACTTGGATGGTGCATGCTTTAGGCTGAAAGGCATCACATTCCATTCATAATGCTCAGCTAGAACACTGAAAGCTGTTTTGAATTTATCCTTCTCTGATATAGCAACTTGCCAAAATCCTGATTTCTGATCGAACTTGGAGAATATTTTTGCTCATGCTATTTTGCTTATCAGATTTCCTTTGTGAGGGATCGGATATGTATTATCTTCTAGTACTGAGTTCAAAGGCTTATAATTGATGACTAGCCTTGTGATGCCTCTGATTTGTTCCGCTCTTTTATTTACATAGAACCCATAACAATTCCACGGGCTCTCTGATTCTCTGATCAATTTCTTACTCAACAGATTCTTGATTTCTTTTTCGTAGAGCTCACAATATTCCTTGTTCATCGGAATTACCTTACTCTTACATGGCTTACCTGTATATTATGTTTTATAGGGCAATTCAACACAATATTGCTTTCTGTGCCAAAAAGCATTTGGATCTTCTGCACAACACTCTTTCTCTATTTGTGCCCTTAATTCTGAAATCTTCTTTTGTATTGTTGGTAAACTTGGCTGTTGTGAGATATGAATGGTAGATTTCAGATCTTTTAGTTCTGTCAGCTTTGATTCAACTTTCTTTAGCTCTTCCATAGTCTGAACCATTGTCGAGACTCGTGGAGCTGAGACATATGGTAATTTAATTTTTCTTGGACCATTTGAGGAGGTAGGAAGAGTAATAAAATATCCACCCTTATTATTTTTTGTTCTAAATGAACCATGTGGTTCAACAGCAGCCAAAAATATGTTACCTAAAATACAATCAACAGGGATGTCAGCAACTGCAAATTTTAATTTTATGCAATGATTATCAAAGCAGATAGATGCCTTGGGAATTTCATACTTCAGTGTGTTACTTCCCAAGCCAATACCTTTTCTTTCTGCTATCATCCAATATTTAGCAGGGATCACTTTTGTATTTAAAATATTTACGTTTGCTCTAGAATCAATTAGAGCAGTAAATTTGAACATCTGTCCCTGTATGCAAATATTCACTTGTACAGGGTGTTGCTGGTATTCGATGGCGAGTATCCTCATTTCCTGAAAACCTGAAGCAATATCTTTTCTCCCGTCATAAATCTGTACATTTTGCTTGTAAAATTCTTCTGTATCATATTCTTCTATATGATCTGATTCATCAATGGATTTGCCTTTTTCTAATCTCACAATCTGAGTCTTAAGAATAGAAATTTCAGATTTGATATTGTGAATTTCATGACTTACCTCTCCCAAGGTACGCGCTCGAACTTTATCATGTTGTTGATGTCTCTGGAATGATTTTGCATTCTTTTCATAAGAAGCATCAATGAAGAGCGGCTTTTTTGAAGAACTTCTGCTGGAAAATTTCATTTGATCCACGAAGGCTTCCATAAGGCGATTCTTCATTTCTCCTTCCTCCATAGCTCTTATTTGGGACAAGATTTTTATCTTATCTTCTTCTGTCTGTACCATAAGAATCTTTTCTTTGTATTTATGTGGCTGTTTATCTTCATCAGAAGATTCATTACAAATTTCAAATTTAGAAGAGAAATACATTCACAATTTTCAGAGTCTGAACAATCACAAGCATTTGCATAAAAATTTAATTCTTCAACTTCTTCTGTAGTATATACAGAACTAGAACTTTCTACAGGTGAGTCAAGCAACTGTTTCTGCTAAATCTGGGGTTGTTCTTTGATCACCACATTGGGCCAATGATCAGTTTTATGATTTCTAGACCCACATCTCATGCAAAGATACTGAGCCTCTGTTTTTGGAGTTTTTAATGGAGGCTAAGATTTCTTGCCTCGATTTCTTTTTGATTCTTCACCTAATGGACAATTATTTGCAGTATGTCCATTTTTGCCACACAACCAACATGTCAATTTATTCCATTTTTCTTGCTTGGCACTATGCAGGTGAATGTCAGATGGTTTGTAATAATGTGTGTTAGGGACATATTTGTAATATCCCTTCCCTTTATGCTGTCGAAAAGATCGACCTTTCAACTTAAAGCCTTTTCTGGTTGATAAATTCTTTTATTTCTTGGCTCATTTCTTGATTTTTCTCCCTTTTACTAATGGACCATCGAGAGATAACTCATACTTGTTGCACAATGATTTGTTGTCAGGGAATCTGGACAACTTTTCTAGAGACTTATTAACTTTCGAGCTTGTGCAAAGACCAACCAGAGCTTTAGTAATAATTCTTTGTCCCCATGTGTAAGACTCAAAAGGCATTTGAAAAAATTCTTGCATTCTGAGATAGTCAACAAATTTGGAAGGAAATGCTGCAAGATAAACTTGCTTCCATAAAAAATTCTTTGAGTCTTTGACTTCATAGATTCTCTGCATCCAATCTTGTTGGAAGTCTTCATATTGGGATATTTTATTGCACTTGAGATTCATTAAAATAATCTCATGCTTATCGGATATTTCAGCCTCAGAACCACACCAATACTCAACAATCATGGAGGTCAAGGCTCCAATCATGTTGTTCTGTACTGTCCCATTTGAATTATGAATTATTTTTCCTTGCTCATCCTTGAGAAGCTGTTCTTCCATCTCTTTAATTAAAGCAGGAGAGGATTTTGTTTCCCACCATTTTGATAGTGTGCCTGTGAAACATTGGATAATTGTTTTGCAGGCTTCTACCTCAGTTTTTCCCCTTAGACACATAAGTTTATATTCGGTAAACATCATGTCTACCATTTTTCTTATCTGGTCGACACTGAGATTATCTATTGTCCATTCCCTATGAGAATCAGGGAAGAAAGTGTGGGTTTCAGGCAATTTGTCTTTTCCTCTGATATCAGGTGTTGAATATCTGTTGTACTGACTTTCCAAGGGCTCATATATATGCATAACTTCTGGCTCTTTCTCCTCATCCTTAAACAGACTTGCTATAGAAATATGTTCACTTAGAGTGTCAAATTTTTCTGGTTCTTCGGATGCAATTTCTTTGGGGAATAAAAAAGGAAACTTGTCGACTGGCTTGACAGGATCCTGAATACAGACACTTGCCTTATGCAAAAAAGAAGAAGGCACTGGTTTTTCTGTTTTGGATATAGATAATCGATTCATGTTTTGTACCAGTTCATTTATTTGTCCAGATGTAGAACCAATATGTTCTACCATTTTGTCTCCAACATTCTCTAGCTTTATTAGAGATTCTCTAACATATCCTCTAATTACTGAAGTAGAATTTTGAACATTATTCAAGGAATTATTTACAGAATTCAAAGAAACTTAGACAATATCAAATTGTTCTTTGACCTCTTTGGATTTGGCCATGTTCATTTCAAGACTTTTCAGAGTTGTGTTTGTCCAATTCAGTTGTTCAGAAGTTTTATGTATTCTGCCATCAGTTCCAAATGCACTGTCATCCTTTAATACTAATGGTATTGCTTTTGCAGAATTTTGTCCTTCTCCAAGCACTATGCCTTTGTATGGAGGAAAATTTGTAGGTGTTTCAACTTTAAGGCCATCTAGTGCTATCTAAGAATGTTGAGATGAAGTGGATGCATCAGTCATTAAAATCATTTGTTGTTTTCTCTTTTCTAACCAAACATAGAATGAGATCCATGTGTTAGTACATTCCATGTGGCTTTTCCATTCTTGAGACAATTTTATTTTTTCAGACATAGAATGACTCAAACAAAATTCTTTTGCTTTAGGATTTGTAAAAAGATCCCAATTCAACATGGCTTTCATCCATTTGGCAGAGACTCTATTTTTCAGACATCCATCCATTAAAGTGAAGAATTTGTGCATCTCCATGACTGTTGGCTTTTTGTAGTCATCTGGAACAGAACCAAATCGACAATTTGGTATAAGGCCATTAGCTTGCTCAAGATAACCAATACCATATCTTGGTTTGGCTGGTTTCATTATTGAAAACATTTGGGTTAACCTTGGATCTTCATTTTCCAAAATAGGAATCTCATGCATCATTAAAACATGTTCTGACTCATGAGGAAATGGAATTTTAGAGCACTTAGGATTTGGACATGGATTGTCAGAAGTTGTAGGTGGGGCTTCACTGGTCCTAGGATGATGGTTCTCATGGATTACCAAATCTGCATGCTGGCTTAAAATAACTAGACACTGACACTCTGGATATTTAACTTCTAAGGAAGAAAAATTTACCATCTAGGCTAATTCAAACAATGAAATATGTTTGCAAGTATTTACAAGAGAACTTGTGCAAGCAGTGTCAACAAGTTCAGGATTTCTGTATAATGGTGAACCCTTGCACATTTGATCTATCTTCTTTTTGTCTATAGTAGATCTACGAGGGAAAGATAAGACAGCAGATGAGGACTCTTCTCTGATATCTGCAGAGTTAGTGCTAAAATTTGTTAACTATACGATAATAGAGATTCCGATATTTAAATGGCTGGGGCTCTTTCGTTTTTTTGACTGTTTCTGCAGCTTAAAGTCCAAATGAACGTGCGTGCAATGGACGGCCGGCGTAGCTTTTCTCAATGGCACATCAAGGCATCTTTCAACGGCGGCCAAATTGACCGTCTGCAAAACGGAACGGAAGGTAAGGTAAATTTATCCATTCCTTATATACACTGTTTGGAAATTGAAAGTAAAATTGTGTGTCTAAAACCTTGTAACATAACATTGAAATGTGCAAGGTTTTGGACAATGAATGCTCAAAAATCCATTTACACAGTTCTAAAAAATTATAATATGAAGCTGTTTCAGTAAAAATGAAAAACTAAAGAATCTAGTTGCATTTTTTCAAAGAGTTTAAAGTAAAGGTTCTCTGACAAAAAAGTCTAAATTGTTTACCGCTCATAGTATCGGGCTGTAAATTAAAGTGTTTTTCAATTGCATAGCATTTTGTCCTTTCAATTAAATAATTTAATCGAATTTAATAATGAATGAAAAAAATTAAATATTTCACAGTGCTAAAATTGCAAATGGACTTTTCAATCTTCGAGCTCCATGTAACAAATAGACTTTTGAATTCTTTTTTTCTCGAATATGAATTGCAAATAGACTTTTTAATTTTCAGTTTGACTGGAAAAACCTCTAGATAGCCATTTCAACAATTTTATCCGCAATCTGAAAATTTCCATTATATTTAAGACGAAATTTTATACTCAAACTTGGAAATTTCCATTATATTTAAGACGAAAGACACACGAAAGTATCGTATGCCAATCGCAATAAAAGGCTCTGTGCCCACTAGATGGGCCAAAGTAATTGGGCTTCCGAGTCCTGACAGGTCAACTAAATCTGACGGTCTATCTTCGATCCATAGCGCACTTACTCCCTGCGAGATTAACTACATGTCGGAACAATAATTCAAACACAACTCCGGCGTCCGCACATGTAGAAGGTTTGTATAAAAGTCCGCTGTATTCGGCAACAGATTAGCGGCACTTAAGGTTAAGCGCAAGAGATTGGGATTCAGCTGGAGTTAGGTGGGGTAGGGTAGGGTAAGGAGAGTATGCCGTGTTTGACTGCAATGCAGAGAAGAATCGAATACTAAATCATTGTCACGCACTGAAAACAAACAAAGCAACCACGACCGAGGAAAGTAACAGGAGCTGCAGCAGCAGCCATGGATTCGCCATCGGAAGCTGCCCACCAAAAGCCCAGCTGAGGTGGTGATAATAAGGTGTGTGTGATAATAAGGTACTGACTGCAACATCCATATCGTCATATTTTATGGGTTTCTGATTTTTCCTTTCGGGTTGTGGATATTATCGGTCCTGGTTCTGGAAAAACGTTTTGGTAAGGGGTTGACATGGGGATAACAATGCTTATTTTCATGCTCAGGCTTTTTCATTTTATCAAGAGGTAATCCATGCTTGTTGGGGTAGCAACAATACTGATTGATTCGTGCCGGGAGTCCTGTTGAGTGGACGCTGGGTTGTTAGGATAGGCGATCAGTGAAACCATGAGAAAATTCGGGTTTTTGGGCCTTCTGGGGGTCATGCTAGTGATTTTCCAACTGATATGCCTCATCTCGTCCCAGTCCATTACTCCAGGAAATGATATAGAGTGTCTTCAGAATACTTACAACGAATTGAAGGACCCTCAGGGGAACCTCTACACCTGGAACTTCGCGAACAATACCAAGGGGTTTATTTGCAATTTTCTGGGAATTACTTGTTGGCATAATGATGATAACAAAGTGCTGTCAATTTCGCTTCAAGGTATGGAGCTTCAAGGTGAGTTTCCATCTGGAGTACAGTACTGCAAGAGTATGACGAGCTTGACTCTCTCTCAAAACAGTCTTACGGGTACCATTCCCAAGGAGCTCTGCCAATGGCTTCCTTTTCTGGTAACCATTGATCTCTCCAACAACAAGTTTACGGGAACTATTCCGGCTGAGCTTCATAATTGCACATACCTCAATATCCTCCACCTGAATGGAAATCAACTTACAGGGGAAATTCCCTGGCAATTCACACGGCTCGACCGTCTCAAGGACTTCAATGTAGCAAACAACAAGCTTACTGGAAATATACCTTCATTCATTCACAACTTTTCTGCCTCTAATTTTCAGGGTAACCCTGGGCTATGTGGGTTTCCCCTTTCGAAAACATGCGAATCGACCAACGGGCCAGTAAATCCCATGGCTGTCGCGGCCTTTCTTCTGTTTGGCATAGTGTTAATTGTCTGGATTTTACTTGGTCTTCATTGGATGATTTCTGAAGCAAAAAGAAGAAGATCTGCTAAAATCCCATTCCCAACATCCAGAGAGCCCAGTGATTGGCAGAAATATGTACGAGTTCGGAGATCTGTTAAAGTTCGCTTGTTCGAGAAGCCAATGAGAAAAATGAGATTGGACGATCTTCTGGCTGCCACTCAAGACTTTAGCGAAGACAATATCATATTGTGCGGAAGAACAGGTATCCTCTACAAAGGCAAGCTGCCCGATGGGTCTTTGTTGGCAGTAAAAAGGCTCCGCTCATGTTCACAGGGTGCAGAAGATTTCAAGTGCGAGATGAACACATTAGCCCATCTGAGGCACCGAAATCTTGTCCCTCTTCTGGGCTACTGCATTCTAGAAGAAGAGAGGCTGTTGGTGTACAAAAATATGGCGAGGGGAACGCTCCTCAGCTGCCTCCATGGCGTTTATGGCGACCATAATACGCTCGACTGGGCGACAAGGCTGAAGATCTGTATAGGCACTGCCAGAGGACTCGCTTGGCTTCACCACAGCTGCGATCCCCACGTCGTGCATCGCAATATAAGCAGTGGAATCATCTTTCTAGATGAAGAGTACGAACCGCGCATTAGTGGATTCGGATTGGCCAGACTTCAGAATCCCGAGGACAGTCACTGTGTTACCATTTCTTGCTCTGGAGAGAAGACTACTGATGAGGTTGTGGAGGAATTTGGGTACGATGCTCCGGAAACGTGGAGGAACTCGTCTGTTGCGACATTGAAAGGCGATGTATACAGTTTCGGAATACTTGTGTTAGAGATAATCACGGGGTTAAGGCCGCGTGACACCATCATGGATGAAGAAAGTAGGAATGAAATGACTTTCCTTGAATGGATACATGGTCCTTTTGTACATGAGGGCGTCGACTGTATAGAGCAGGCAATACAACGCTATCGCGCGAATCAGATGAATGTATCATCAGAGGATTGGATACACCGTCTTTTTGCAGAGAAAGATTGTGTTGAGGGGGTAAAAGACAGGTATCGTGCTAATCAGATGGCGGAATTATCCGACGAAGATATTTCAGCCGTTGCAGAGGTGACCCGCGTGGCATTTGAATGTGTGAATATTGATCCTGGAGAGAGGCCATCGATGTATGAAGTGTACAAGCGTTTGATGAAGATTGGAGAGAGGTATAGTAGCATTTCAGACGACGACGACGAGGAAGTGTCCCTTCTTCAGTACAATCAGGCATCATCCGGTTAATGGCGTTGTCGTTTACACACAAGTGTTAAATAGATATAATGTGCGATAAAATGGTCTTTTTTAGTCTTTGAGAGTAGAATGCAAAATCCATGCACTACACTTAATAAGCAAAGCAAATTAGTGTTATGAATGGAAATTTCAATGTTGTCATTCCTGCCATGCTAATAGATAGAAAAGAAAAGTCAACTAGAAAATGGAATACACAATGGACGTGCTTGTTAAGAACCAATAGGATTCTTGATAAGACATTTCTACCTTAGGTAGAGCTTGTATATGCTAATGAGTATCGTAGTTGTTATGTATCCATACAATGTATTCTATAGTAGGTTTTAGGGAATCATTGAATAAAATAAGTTCAAAACCAGAACAATGTATGCCTTGATTCATAAGTTAAGAAAATAAATTAGTAATAAGGGGAGGTACAAGATAGAAAACGGATCAACATCAAAGTTATGTTGATTCCGAGGTACAAATTTTGGTTAAGAGAGATGATCTCCCTATGAGTAAGACTATAGAAGAGTGATACAATTTAGGAAACAAAATTATTTCTAGATTTGTATAAGTGATTGATATATTTGATAAGCTTATATTAGTTTTTTTTCAATCTCATTACCACCTAACCCACCCATGATATATGTCATATGTAGTAGTTTTGATACATTCCATGTTATTTATGTCAAATGATGTACCTTGAAATGTGTTATAGTTGGAGAGGACACAAAAACTATACATCAAGGTTGTCTCATTATTACTTTAACTATAACTTTGAAATTAGTTTTTTCTAAAAAATGGGTGTATGCAATACTTAATATTTTGAACTCGTATTTGACCCAAACTTAAGATTTGATTCACTTTTTATTTTTGCTAGTGATTCATTGACGAGGGTTTACCAAACCCATGTGGATATATTGAGACACTGTGAACTCTAGTGTAGATAGTCTTCAAGCATATAATCGGATGTGAAATGAAGCCTATGCTTGTAAACTTATAATAATAGATATTGATGATATTAAGTTTTATTATTTTGAATATTACACATGCTTAATTATATATGCATATGTGATAAATCCCACTATAGGATGCCATTAAGAAATTTTTGATAATTTTTTATTTCACCCATTAATTGTAAAACATTGATGTGTATATATTCCTAGTTGAGATGTTGGTATTCACGTTTTCGCATAACTATATATGTCATTATAATCTAACTTGCAAAATCTGACTCCACAATAGTTTGATAGTGGTAATAGCATGTTTAAGTTTATCTTGAAAATCTATCTAATTGTTATTATATTGGATTTAGTGCTCTCATAACTTACTAACAAGTTTAGTCATGCAAGATATTGGGAACTTTCCAAAGTGGTTATTTTTGGGTGTAGCTTGATATGTAAGCATGTATGTAAATGAAAATAATATTATGATAGGGTGATCAAATGAAGAGTTTGATAAACCTATGCAAGAAAAACAATACTAGTAGCATGTAAATCATAAGAATAAAAATCATGCCTTTACACAATATATACAAGCTCTACCCAAGAAACCATTAACTAGGAAAAATAGCTTAACTCAAAGTTGCACCTCTTTCTTCTTTATTACATTAACTTCATCATATGTAAGCATGTATATAAATGAGAATAGTATTATGTTAGGGCGGTCAAATGAAGATTTTGATAACCCTATGCAAGAAAAAAAATACTAACAATGTGTAAAGAATAAGAATAACAATCATGCATTCACATAGTATGCACAAGATTTACCTAGGAAACCCTTAACTAGGAAAACTAGCCTAACTCATAGTTTCACCTCTTTCTTCTTCATCATATTATCTTCAAAATTCATTCAATATTTTAGGTATTTTGCAACATCCAAAACCGTAGTATGTTAACCAAGATTAAATTAATAACCTTAATCCCTTAACAAACGATGGATTACAATGGGTAAAAAACTATTAGCTAGAAAAGCACAAAACGAACCAAATAAGAAACCAAAAGTTTACTTTAGAGATCCAAATAGTTCCCCACATCCCCTCAACTAAGGGCATGATAAGCCCCTTATACTTCCTTTTTATTGGTATGAGATTGATTATATTTGCAAATAGTACAACACATGTCCTATATTCTCCCACTTGTTTTATTCTTTGAAAAAATGGGGTTGGTTGTAAGCCATTCATAAAATGTACTATTAAGGGTAGGGATGCCCATTGGTTCTCTATAATATCATGAGAACTTCTTAATACTAATAGACTTTATCAATGAATATACAACATTTTTCAAGGTATCAACTTTTCATAACAACAATTTCTTGTGTTCAACCATGTCCTTAACAACATAGTACTACACGTCAATATGTTTTTTTCATAGGATGATAAGTAGGGTTATTTGCTAGAAAAATTTCACTTGAGTTATCACAACTTATCCTCAATTATTTCTGAACAAAACTGATACCTAAACAAAAACTTTGCAATGATATAAATTCCCTACTTCTATGAGTTGCTACAATGTACTTAACTTATATAGTTGGTAATGCAAGTAGAACCTACTTGTTGCTCATCCAATTGATTGTACCACTAAATAGGTTAAAAAACATAGCCATTTGTATATCTTCTATGGTTAAGATCTCTATCCCAATATACATCAAATAAGCCCTATATATCTATCTCTTTGTGAGGTCTAGGTCTTCCTTGAGAGCGTATTGTATAATCTAAAGTGCAAGCCAAATATTTGAAGACCCTATTTACAATTATCTAATGCTTCTTCCCTGTTTTTCACATATACTTAATGAAAAATCCCACCACATGGATAATGACCAATCTAGTATAGACCATAACATACATCAACTTCCAACAACCCTTGCATAAGGAACATAGTACATGTCATTTATCTTCTCTTATGTCTTAAGGCACTGATATATAAATACCTTTACACCTACCAGAATAAGAACCATGACCAATTTACATTCTTGCATATTAACTGTTTATGATATCATCTCAACATATCTATTGTAATTCAACTAGAGTTTCTTATTTGTTTAATCTCTTTTAACTTCCATACCTAAAAAAATTGCAACATCAAGGCTTTTCATATCAAACTCAAAAACATAATTTATCTTTTACATCTCTAATGTTTCTCTTCTTTATGTTAATCAACAAAGTATCATCAACATGTAAAACCGCATAAATAAAACTCAACAAAGTATCATCAACATGTAAGACCGCATAAATAAAACTTAACAAAGTATCATCAACATGTAAGACCGCATAAATAAAACTATCATCAACATGTAAGACCGCATAAATAAAACTATCACTGGCCTACCTAGAATACAAATAGTGATCAGCGTTGCTTGAGGAGAAACCAAAGCCAAAAATATAAGTATAAACTTTTGATCTCACATTATTGAAGTTTTATTTAATCCATGTAAGTGTTGAACAGTGTAATCGTTTATAAGAATGTGTTAAATATATGTAATGTTCAATAAATGGTTTTTCTTATGAATTTGAAAATATAAAATTAAATAATTGATTTTTTATCAAATGTTTTTATTATTTAAATTCAATATGGTATTTCTATTATTTAAATTAAATTTCATGTATTAAAAAAATATAATGAACCCCTAAAGGCACACATGGGTAATAGTATTAATGTGAAGCATGTTATTGTTGTGTTAATTATTAATATCAAAATTTGACATTATTTGTTAAATTAAATAATCTTATTCAAAATGATACATAAGCAAGAAAAAATTTAAGGATGGAAATTTATAAAATATTTTAGAAATCTTGGCAGATGTTACTGTTAGTTTTGTAGAATCGGAAATGTGTTCTAGCGTCAAATTTTGATCTCCATAACTCAAAAAATATTTAAGGAGATAACACCTAGAGATGGCTCAATTAAATTAATTAATCAATAATTAAATATATCCTAAGTCTAGCTTAGAAAAAGTGATTAATTAACATTAATTAATTGAGAAATGTGATAATTCTGTGGAAACTAACAAAGATCGACTTAGATATGATCTTAGTAATTGATGAGGATCTAATCATGGTTGTTTGTTCACCAATGATGGATTTTAAGAAAAAATCGATGGTTATATGTAAATACAATTAAGAGATTGAGTTCCTTGGAATATCAAGCTATCCAACAATAATAACTGAGTAGGGAAGAAGAGTTTGAGCCAGAATGGATCCAGAGATAGAGAGGGAGAAGAGACAATGATTCCATATGAGTTTCCAGTTTTGGAGAGGCAGCAACAAAGCGGTTGGGTCATTCCACTTGAGGTTGCACAGGCACTGCGAAGACAACTTCAGTGTGGCAGTTTGATTTGGCTGAGCAACGGGTCGATTTAGTTGTTGGAGGCCTAGATCATTTTCCAAGGGGCCGAAGGATGGGCATCTAGATTGTACTTGGAATTTTCACTGCTTCATATAACAATAAAACCCTCATCTACTTCATCGACTTTCCCACATTGGGTTTTTTAGGGGACATTTGTCCAAAAATAAATGTGTCAATTTTATTGTGTGTGTGCTCTATATTTATCAGTTCCTAATTTCATTTTATACAACATATCTTTATGGTGAAAATTACAGTTGTGATTTTATTTGTTATTTGTCATAACAAATAAAATGCACTTAATATTAATCAGTTAGAAGAATAATTTTTAGTTGTTACAATAGACTTGTAAAATTTCACATGGTATCAGAGTAGTGTTGAAGACAGATTAATGACTCAGAATAAAGAAGGAAACTTTTTGTAGCTTCAGAGGGAGTTATGTAGCAAAATTTCAAGGTCTACGCACAGGTGTAGCTTTATAGTGTGAATTGTTGGGTAGAGTTCGACTTTTCAATTGTAGGTGGAAGAAAATGTTTGAATAACCCAGTAGAAGTTCCAACATGAAGTGGTCTTACTAGGAAGTTGTTCCAGTGAGCAGATCAGAGAGTTCGTTGAGAATATTTGGGCACATTGGTTTACAACTAGACCAACAATAGCATATCAACACCGGGTGGAAGAGAAATAACACACATAGAGGGTTTTTCTCAAAGGGTTTCCATATTCAATTTTAGGAAGGAAATCTATGATTTTTAGGTGAAGGTGGTAGTAGAAGCTAGCAGAATTGTGCATTCCAAGAGGGAGTGTGAGCAACAAAAGCAAGTAGATAAGCATGAAAAGGAGGAGATTCTTGTTTATTTTCCCAGTTGTGAGTTTTACAAAAAAGGCCTCAATAGGACTTTGAGATCAGGATAAGCTAGATGGAGCCTTGACTTATTGTATATGGAAAGGAAAATTGCATTTCCTACTAGATGAGCATGGTCTAAAGACATATGCAGAGAGAGTTGTAGAAGTATCGAAAGACTCACAATATCTAGAGAACTATAATAAAGAGATGGCCAAGCAAAAGAAGTTGATCCTTGATGGTGTTCAAGATCATATAGTCTCACACTTAGCATCTAATAATATGGCCAAAGAAATGTGGGATGCAGTTGTCACGCTCTTCTAGAATCCTTTTGAGAACAGGAAGATATTTTTGAAGGAGAAGTTAAGGACCACCTAGGTGCATAACGGTGAGGGTGTCACTCCTTATCTCACTAGGATTTATTATGTCTAAGATGTGCTTTTCATAGTTTGAGAAGCACCTTAAGAGAGTGAGGTGATGTGTACAACAGTGAATAGTTTCACCTCGGAGTGGGCTACCTTCATCCAAGGAATCACTAGACGAGATAATCTACTGGGATGGGATCGATTGTGGGCATATTTCACGTAAGAGGAGATGAGGCTTTATCTAGTTGAGAGAAACAACAACAAAAACAATAGGAAAGGATCAAAAGGTGTGAAGGAAGGGGATAACGTAGCACTTGCATAAAAGGGGAAGGCAATAAAAGATCCCAACTAGGGGAAAGGCTCATAGAGAGGAGAAAAGGAAAGAAGGATCTGTCAAAGATTAAGTTCTTCAAATGTGGTGAGTTTGGTCATTATAGTACCTAGTGTCCAAAGAGAAAGAAGGACAAGAAGGAGAAGCTGGAGCAAGCAACAAATTCGACAGAGATTGACAATTTATGTTTTAGGTTAGAGGATGAATTTTCATTATATGCATGTATACCTCTAGGAGAGAGGTGGGGAGACATCAAACTCTAGTTCCCATAGTTGTAGATATTTGGGCGGGGTCCAAGGAAGATTGCATTGGACAAATGTTTCTTCTTGGATCACTACCCTTGCTATAGGGGCCCCTAATATTCAATGGCAGATGGATTAATGTTCAAGATGACACAATCAGGTCTTGAGGGACAATTGTAGTAAGATGCTGAGGAGCACATAATAGATGTAGCGCAAACATACCCAGTAGATAGTGCAGAGACTAGTAGCAGTTAGAGACTGAAGAGACAATTACAGAGCCATTAGAGGGACATAATTGATTCAAAGTTTTTTTTTTAGTTACAGTAGTTGTAGTAGTAGCACTAGCATGAGATCAATTGCAGCATAGAGAAGAGTTTGCAACAATACATGTGGTACAGTGTAGGGTCAGTAGCAGCGCAGATATAGGGTGGTTTAGCTCAAAGTGGCATATGAATCAAAGTTGTGCAGTAGCTTGGTGGGTAGTGGCAGTAGCCACAAATGTCAGGCACCAATAGCGTGTATGGAGATGTTATGAGACAGAGTGAGAGAACATCTTCCACATTAAGAGGGAGTATTAGTTTTTATATCATCAGGCAGGTGTTCTAGTCCCTACTTTTGATCTCCATAACCCATAAAACGTTTAAGGAGAACACACCTAGCGTTGGCTCAATTAAGTTAATTAATCAATAATTAAATATTCCCTAAGTCTAACTTAAGAAACATGATTAATTAACAATAATTAATTAAGAAATGTAATAATTCTCTAGAACCTCACACAAATTGAGTTATATATGATCTTAGTCGTTGTATGATCAAGATCTAATCATGGTCGTTGGTTCGCTAATGAGATATTATAAGATAAAATCGATCGATAGATGGAGAATACAATTGAGAGGTTGAGTTCCTTGGTATATCGAGCTGTTTAGCAACAACAGGTGAGCAGGGAAGAAGAGTTTGAGCTAGATAGGATAGAAAGACAGAGAGGGAGTAGAGACAGTGATTCTAGAGGAGTTTCCAATTTCGGAGAGGTAACAACAAAGAGGCTAAGTTATTCCACTTGCGGCTGCGCAGGGACTGCAGAGACAACTTCAGTGTGGTTGTTCGATTTTGTTGAGCCAGGGTTTGATTAAGGGTTGGAGGATCGCTTCCAGTAGCAGAAACAGGCATAATGACTTGATTAGAGTCAGATTCAGGCTGTGGTTGTATGGGTTTGTACAATCATTGCATAGAGGATTGTGCAAGGGTTCTTGATGGCTAGTTTTCTAAGGGAGGTTATGTTGAGATTGCTTATGGAGAGAGCGAAAATTATATCTAACAACTTTGGTCAAATTATTTGTTGAGGATTGTTGATTTTGGGCATCTATATTATACTCAGGATTTTCATTGTTGCATATAATAATAAAACCCTTATTTGCTGCACCGATTTTCCCACATTGGATTTTTTCAGGGACATTTGTAAAAAATCATTGTGTCAATTTTATTGTGTGTGTTCTATATTTTTTAGTTTCTGATTTTATTTTCCACAACTTATTTTTATAGTGAAAATTGCAGTTGTGATTTTATTCATTATTTGTCGTAGAAAATAAACTACACTTAATATTAATCAATTAGAAGAATAATTTCCAGTTGTTGTAATAGACTTATAAAATTTCACGGTTACTAGTATTTAATATGAAAAAAGGTAAAATGTTTGAAAACATTTTTACAAAAATATTCAAATTTTTAAAGCTTTTATATAGTGTCCTATAAAATTTTGGTGATTTTTAAGGTAAAACAACTTTATAATACAAAATTTCAACAAACAATTTTTTAGAAAAAATAGAAATTGGTGAAACCTCTTTTGTCGGAAAAGCATGGAAAATTATACCACCTACGAATATTAACCCCCTAAAATTTCCCATTTTTCTTATTTAAAATATAGTTAGCATGATTCACAAATTGTGAAAATTTTATAAATTTCAATCTTAAAAAAAGATCAATAGGCTTCGAGATGATCCACCAAATATTCATAAGGTAAAAGCTAAGATATAAAATTAATTGGCCCGAAGAGAAGAAAGAATTTCACTAAGGGAATAACACGATTGTGAAGATAAGTCCTTTTTTTAGGAAGTTGACGGATAATCTATACATACATGCAATTTAGGTGCTTGAGTGAAGGTGGATTATATTTTAATCATAGAGTTTTATTAATACTATGTAGAATTTAATATTAATTTTCATGTTTATTTATGAATTAAATATGTGTTATAGATTTAAATAAATTAGTGATTTTTTTATTGGAAAGAGATTATTTATCTATGTATTTACTAGTGACATATAAATATCTATTTGTTTGACTCGAAAATGGTGTGTTATAGAGAAACAAGGAAAGGGAAAAAACAATTTGACCTTTGTTCACTTTTGTGTAAGTCCAAAATTAGTATGTGGATATTAAGAATATGAACAAGGAATTTTTAATTGATCCAAGGAGATCTAATTAAACACCAATGTTAAAAGGAGATATAATTAAGTACCAATGTCAAAAGGGCAGAAGATAAGTACAAGTCAAAAACTACTAAGGAGTGAACAAAAGAAAACATTGTCTTAAGAACACAAAAGGCTCACTTTTCCTAAACATAAAATGGGTAAAACACATTCATATGTATATACTTTAGGAAAGCCTACAATAACTAAGGGAGAAACACAAATGGCAATAATTTTTTTTCAAATGTTGGGAAACCTCATGCTCATTTTTGGGCTTTGAGTGCAAGGATGCAACACCATGCACTGCAATTGATCAACAAATTGGGTTATGAATTAGAATTTCAATGTTGTCATTCACCCAATACTATTAAATAGAACATAAAGGTGAACTAGAAAATGGAATGCACATTGGACATGTTTTTTGACCAATAGGGTTGTTGAGAAGACATTTCTACTGTAGCTAGAGTTTGCATATGCTAATGGCTATCATAATTTGGTTCCCATGCATCCATATAATGTATTACATACTAGGTCTTGCAAGGAACGATTGAGTTAAGTCTAAGTTCAAAACCAAAATATTTGTTGAGATTAGCCATAAGTTATGAAAATAAGGTAGCAATAAGATGATGTATAAATGAGAAAAGGGATCAACATTGAAGTTATGTTGATTCCCTTAGGGTTAGTAAAAATTTTGATGAGGAGATATGATCTTCCTATGTATGAGACTATAGAAGAATGTGATACCATTTACGAAAGGTGCAAAACTCTTACTAGGTTTCTATGAGCCATTAAGATACTTGAAAAGGTTTGAATAACTTATTATTGTATCCCATTATGACCTAATTGTTTGAGCTCGTATTTAACCCAAACTTAGGAATTATTTTTATTTTTATTTATCTTAATGATTTGTTGACTGAAGTTTTATTATTTTGGTTAGCCAAGGATAAATCATACCCTTTTCAATTTTATGGTGTTTACCTGGTTCCTTGTTCTTGTGGTAAATCCTACATCAGTCACACTGGTTGTTCCTTCTGAGGCCCTCCTCAAAGAGAACATAACTAGTGCCACCCATAATCACATCTATAAGTCAACCATTGCCGACCACTCATTGAAATTTTAACATCCTATTTATTTCAATCAAACTAATATCTTGGCATATGTTCCTTATCATAGACCTCAAATAATTTAGGAAACTCTCGAAATCGAAAAGCACCCAAACAATTTCAACAGGGAAGATGGTTTCATTCTAATATAGTCTTGGAAGTATGTCATCCATCATCTATTCCCAATAATTCCTCTCTTTCGTTTGTCGCCTTTTTATTTCCTCACTTTATTTGCACTTGGTTAACTTTGTTTTTAAATTCTATTATTAGGCATTCTCCATTTTCATTTCAACTTTCATATTTAGTATCTTTCTCCTTTTTGTTCCATTTTTTACATTATTACACTCATATATATATATATATATATATATATATATATATATATATATATATATATATATATATATATATATATATATATATATACACACACACAATGTTTTAAGTTTAGTTGTCAATTTATTCACTATTATTCTTTAAATTTTTTTAATTTTTATCTTTTAAATCAAATTATTATAAGTCTCTTTAAAAATAGAAATTTTAAAACATATTTCAATTAAAAGTTAAGCCTCATGGTCACTCGCATCCCTCTGCAGAAACCCTATCCCAATTTGATCCACCCTGTGATGGCATCCCTAAAGGGGGCGCCTCCCCCTCCTCCTCCTATTGATGAAGCTATGACTTTCGAAGCATTGGTGGGAACCCTTTCAAACCATCCTAAAAGCAAGGAATCGTATTGTAAATGCATCAAAAAGGCCGAAGCAATACCTTCGTTGGCCCTTCTAAATGGAGCAATCATAACAAGATTGGCATTTTTGCAACGAGCTCTCATTGGAAAAATTGTGGGGATGTGGCCATCTCCCCACTCAATGGAAACTTTGATCGAGAAAACTTGGGGACTAAAGATGAGATGAAATATTCATTTTTATGCATGTGGTAACAATTTTTTCACTTTTATTTTTGAAATAAAGGAAGATAGGGATGTTATCTTTAGAAATGGGCCATAATTTTTCAGATCTATGGGTATGTATCTAAATCAGTGGTCTCTATATTTCAACCTGAATGAAGACATCCCAATAATTGTTCCTATTTGGGTTAAACTTCCCTGTCTCCCTCTTTCCTTTTGGAACGATGATTGATTACAAGCCATACGAAATGGGGTAGGGTGATACCTGGATTGGTCGGAGCCAAAGGGCTCTCAATTTGCTTGTGCCAAGATATGTGTTGAAGTAGATATGAAAAGGGGTTTCCTTCATAAATCAATCTTACTCTTGGAGGGTGGAATAATTTCCAATATTTGGATAATGAGAAAATCCATTTCAAGTGTTTCTTTTGTCATGAATATGGTCACTTCGCAAGAGACTATAGAAAGGCTGCAATTAGAAAGTGTCCAGATCCACCGACAGAACAAGGACAGCAATAGAAATTTCAAAGGAAATGGAGTAATAAGGGTAGATCTAATGGGAATAGGGAAAACCTATTAAGACTAAAAATGGAGCCTCTATATCATCAAATCCGTTCAATGCCTTGCAAAATCTTTCTAAAAATGTTAAAGGAAACCCTAATCATGATTAGGGACCACAAAATGTAGAGTCAAATCCAAAAGAGCAGGAGGAAGGGGAATTAAATGAGGAAGAGGAAGAGCTTATCATTGAAGACCAACAAGACCCTCCTTAAATGGAGTCGACACATGAAGCTCCTAAAACAAGATCGTCTATAAATGAGATCCATACCCCTAGATCTAGAAATGCAGAGTGAGGAACTCATCCTCTAGGAGTGATCACCAGAAACATAGCTCAATCCCTAAGTTGGGAAAACGATGGAAACAGTCATGAGAAAAAAAAGTAAAAAAAGGAAGCAAGGACTTCCTCACAAAAAGGTGATTCAGGAGAGAGAAGTGAAGAAAAACAAGAAAATGGGAAATCAACTAGTTATCTCAGACATTCTAAAATTGAAAGGCCCTACAGGATCGAAATCCTAGAAAAAGCATGAGGCTCCTCTTGAATCCCTCCTTATAAATGATAGTTATATCATGGGATATAAGAGGTTTGGATCTCCCCATTAAAACCTAGGCGATTCAAGATCTAGTGAAACAAGAAAAGCCTTGGGTACTCTTGTTAAATGAGATAAAGCTTGAAGAAAAATATGTGAATAAGACATCACCATCACTCTTGAAAGGAAACGTTGGAATAACACAAGATTCAAGAGGAGCGCCAAGAGTACTTGGTATGTATTGGTCTGATGTGCGCTTTAAATTAATTAATAGTATGAAATCTCAATTTTGGATAATAATCATTCTTGAAAGGAAGGATACAAAAGAGTGCAACTGTAATAAACATTTACGAGCCTATGTTGTATGGGGAAAAACCTAAATTATGGGACTTGTTAAACTCTATTAAATCCAAGGTTATATATTACAATTGCATTATGGGGGGTGACTTTAATACAATTCTTAGGTCTAAGGAGAAGCGTGGTGGATCTCATGTTCAAGACACCTTTTGTGGCAGGATGGAAGACCTCATTTGTGATTGGGACCCAATGGATATCCCCCCTAAAATTAGGAAATATACACGGACACATAAAAAAATGGGAGGGAGATAATCACATAATAGCCTGCCTTGACAGGTTCCTCATTCACAATAGCTATTTTTTGAAAGGGTTAGAATGTTCCTCCTTAATCTTGGCACAAGGGGATTCAGATCATCGTATGGTAACCTTATCTCTTGCTCAAACACAAAATTTTGGTTTTATTCCCTTTAGATACAAGTTTATATGGATAAATGAAGAATGCTTGGTCGATTTGATTAAGAAAGCTTTGTTAGGCACGATGTTTGGGTCACCAGCCTATGTATGGGAGTCCAAATTAAAGTTCTTTAATGAAACATTGAGGAATTGGCCTAAACGTAGGTATGTACCTCTAAGACAAAATCAAAAGGATTTGGTCCAACAACTAGAAAAACACCAAATCTATAAGGAAGAAAGTATTGTGGAACCATGGAACCTAGATGCATAGCAGGAAATAAAAAGAAAATTATTTGTAGTTAGCCAACAGGAGGAAGAGTTTAGGTGGCTTAAATCCTAAATTTTATGGCTTCGAGTAGGTGACTAGAACACTTGATTCTTCCATAAATAGGCCAATGCAAGAGAATTAAGAAATAAGGTGAAGGAGATTGTTCCTAAGGGTAAGCCAAAAATCACCTCTTTTGAGGAAATAAAATAGGAAGCATTCTATCATTTTCAAGCTCTCTATTAGGAATATTGAGAGGTTGATTTGGTGATGGCTCAAAAATTCCTTCAATGTGTTACCACTTTTTTTACGACCCCAATGAACATGTCTCTCATAAAATATATTGATGAAGCTGAAGTAATGGAGGAAATTTGGAGTTTGGATCCTAATAAGGCTTTGTGCCTCGATGGATTCTCCATTAACTTCTACAAAGAATTCTGGATCTTGATAAAAAAGGACTTATTAAGTACGTTGAACAGTACGAGAGTAAAATAAAAATTGGGTGGCTCCACAAATTCATCTTTTTTGGTTCTCATACCGAAATAATCGAAGCCTGTGAATTTCTTCATATTTCGCCATAGATCTTATAAAATTAGCTTATAAAATTATTACTAAAATCATAACATCCATATTAAAGAAGTTGTTTCTTAATTTTATCTTTGAGAATCAAGGGGGATTCATGCAACAAAGACAAATTTTATATAACATTATATTAGTACAGGAGGCGATAAACACAAGTAAAAAAGCAGGGGATTAGGGAATGGTGATCAAATTGGACATGTAAAATTACTTTGAGCGAGTAAGGCACTCTTTCCTCTTCTTAATGGTTGAGAAATTTGGATTCAGTAGGGAGTTCATTAAATGGATTGAAGCTTGTATTAGTTCTCCTTGGATAGCTCCATTCGTCAATGGTTGGGCAAATCATTTTTTCATGGCATCCAGAGGGCTCAGGAAAGGATGCATGTTATCCCTTCTCCTCTATATCATCATGGCAGAGAACCTAAGTTTAAATTTGGAACACGTTAGACAAGAAGGTTAATTGATGGGATTAAGTACGACACAAAATGTAAAGGCGGTGTTGACGATGTTGGACCCGCCAATATTTAGGGGATCTCCCCGATATGAAGTCTCAATTAGACCTCACACTATTTGGTGTAGGAGTCCCACCCGGAATACAACCCAATTGTCGATGCGGTGGGTTTTAATGATGTGCCTTGGATGCAATAACACATAGAGTGATGTATGGTGACCTTGGTGGGAACAAGTGTGTGACTCTGTGGAAAGTCAAGTGCAATGCATTAAGATTCTAACACATGAAGGGAAAATGAGTGAGTCCCTTAGAAGCTTGTAATAGTACGCATCTTGAAAGGAACACACGAGCATAAAGACATCACAAGCTAATATGTGAAAATGTTCACAAGTTAACAGTGATGGAATTAAAAAACAACACACATTCATCAAGATTCGTACCAATGAAAATGGAATAGTTCATAATCATAAGCATAAATTAAATAACATACATTACAAACATAACAAGAATATTCCTACTATATTTACAACATATGCATGAAAACGTGTCAACTCTGAGCTTTTATTAGGTGAAAGTTACATTCATACATATACAATTAATGGACCACTAGCCCCAATAGTGTAACATGAAGTCAACACCTTCTCCTCCAAAGAAATATACTCCCTCTATGGTACGGAGAAGCCAAGGCTCCCACAAACTCCCAAGCTCTTGATTCTAAGCCTAAGCCTAGCCAAAAGCTTGGCTCCCCAAAAACCCTTAATATGAAACTACATTAAAATTCCACCTCGGAAACCTCATATTATGAATATTATAATGGCATTGAGTTCCTATTTTTGAGAGGATCAAAATCAACCTAAATATCACCTCATTTGGATAAGAAGAAGTTGGATTTTGAATTTTTGTACCCACACATGCATATTTGGACAGGTCAGCCTCAACATCAAATGGAAATTATTGGGCATCCATGGAAGCCTATAAATACAAGTGACCTAGAGCTCATTTGGACACCAATCAAGCATCTTCTTCTTGTCTTTATATATTGGCTTGCATAGGTTTGACAAAGGAAGCTTGCATAGGGTCCGTAGTTTCAGGTCCGCTGCACATACGGATTAGGGTTTCTATTTTCTAGTCACTTGCATGTCACTGGGCTAAATCGACCATAGTCTCACACTTGTTGAGGCCAATAGAATGAATGGGAAGCTATTGTTTCTTGCATGTCAACCTGAACGGAGTGACTAGGGTTTTGAGCTAGGGTTTCACATTTGACTGAAGTTATCCACAATCGATCGAAAGCTTAAGTGTTTCTCTTTGTATCACAGTGGCTCTGGAAGTCTGTTTCATATTTGAATTGGGTTATTTTGTTGGATATTGTATTGGGCTCATTGTACTCTCTGCTGAACATTTTATGAAAATCTAATAAAAGAATAATTTCAAAGGTTTTCCCCCTTATGGGGTTTTTCCCTAGTCTTTGACCAAACTTGGTGTCTCTTGTTGATGTGTTCATTGTCTCCTTTGTCATTGAATTTATTGTTCTATTTTCAATTACTATTGATGAATAAAAAGACTAATTGTAATTGGAAATATTTCTAATTGAAGTGTGGAATTGGGCCAAAGTAATTGATACAACATAGAAAAATCTAAAAAATTAACATGGTATCAGAGGTAAGGTGAAGGAAAAGCCCAAAAGGAGACAAGCTTTGAAATAATGATCTTTAGAAAGTTGAAAGAGTCGATCTAATCAAAGTCAAGATGACTTCCTTCTTCAATAGTGATGAGAAGTTGGTGACTCATCCAATTTTGCTGCTTGGAAATTCAAGTTGGAGATCATAGCTGATAACAATGATGTTTTGGACTACATTCAAGGAAAAGTACCCGGGCCTCCAGATAATTCTTCCACTGTTGCCAAAAACAAGCATAAGAAAGGTGAGTTAAAAGCAAAGAAAATTATAGCTAATGGTTTACAAGATAATTTACTTGCATATGTTGGAAACCTGAGAATATCTAAATACATGTATGATAAAATATTCGACATGTATGAAGTCAACAATTTGAATGAAATAATCTCACTGAAAGATAAACTCAAAGACACTAAGATGAACAAAGTGAGTCTATGCAATCCTACATAATGAGGATATCTCGTCTTAGAGATCAATTGCAAAGAGTTGGAGAATCTATGCTTGATTGGGAATTGGTGATTGTGACTCGAAGAGGTCTCCCTCCTATTTGGGAAACCTTCATTATGGAAATAAGCAACAACAATTTCCTCCCGTCATTTGATGAAATTGTTGGAAATCTCACTCAAGAAGAGTCAAGGATGATATCAAGAGGAAGGATTCAAAAGCATGAAGAAGGAGAACTCACTACATTCATCACTTATGATAAAGGGAAGAAGAAAGGGAAAGGAGGTCCATCTTCAAGAAATCACCCTCCTTGAAATCCAAGTAGAAGAAAGGAATACATGAACATCGAATGCTAAAATTGTCACAAGAAAGGCCACTATGCTCGATATTTCCCCGAGAAGAGCAATGGACCAAGTTATAATACTAGAAGAAACAACAATAAGTTCAATGATCAAAGAAGAAGAGATGATAAAATAAATGACCACAATGGAAGAGATGAAAGAAGAATAAGAGATGCTCCAAGTGACCATGAAGAAGATTATCGTCCTCAAAAGAAGTCAAAATTCTCCATGTATGAAAGTAATGTTGCAAAACAATTTGAATAAATTCTTATTTCTTCCCTTACTAGTTCATCTCCTCTAGCTTCGTTGGATAGTTGGTTGGTTGATAGTGGGGCCACTCATCAATTCTTTGGTTAAAAGGAACTTCCCTCTAGTTTGGTAGAGAAGGAGTCAAATTTGAAAACAATTCTTGGAGACAACTCCACGCATACCATTAAAGGTTTTGGGTCTGTCAAATTTCATTTGAATTTTGGGGAATATATTTTACTACAAGATTTTATGTATGTGCCTCTGTTGAAGAAGAATTTGGTATCAATATCCTTTTGGAAGATAAAGGGATGAGTTTAGGTTCTTACTTGGAATGTTGGATCACCTATGAGAGATGAATTCACATTGGGGTCGAGATATGAAGGACTATATAGGGTCACTGGAATACCACTACTAGCATTGGTTCATAATAATAATAATTTAAGCGAATTATGGCACTGAAGGTTGGATCATCTACATTATGATTCTCTTCCATAATTGGAGAAATTGGTCTTAGGGATTCCAAAGGTTCAAGCCCAACATGATGGAGTATGTCCAGGTTGTGTAAGTGGAAAGAAGATAAGGGGACCATTCCCCTCTACTGAGAACAAGACAAATGACATCCTCCATCTCATTCATTCCGACATACATGGTCTGATGTCTGTGCAGTATATTGGGGGCCATATCAACTACATCACATTCATTGATGAATTTTCAAGGAAAACATGGATATACTCTTTAAATCATAAGGATGAAGCTTTTGAAACATTCAAGGAGTTCAAAGCATTGGTTGAAAATCAAACAAGAAAGAAGATCAAAATATTCAAGTCCGATAATGGTGGAGAATACATGTCAAACGAGTTCATTGAATTTTGCAAGAAGGAAGGTGTCAAAAAGGAAACATTTGTGCCATATACTCCTGAAAAAAATGGTCTATTTGAAAGTAAGAATAGCTATATAGTAGAAGCTACCCAAGTGATGCTCTATCATCAAAAGTCTCCTAAGTTCCTTTATGTTGAAGCTTCACATGTTGTTGTATATGTTCAAAACAGGTTGTGTCATCAAGCTTTGGAAAAAAAACCCCCCAAAGAAGTGTTTACAGGTGTTAAGATCGACATTGGTTATCTCTACATATTTGGATGTCTTATGTATTTCCATGTGCCAAAGGAAAAGAGGAACAACTTGGAAGTTATAGGAATATAATGTACGGTTTTTGGATATTGTTAAAACTCTAAAGAATTTAGAATATACATTCTTGGTCAAAGAAAGGTTGAAATTAGCAGGGATGTTACATTCAATGAAGATTCCACCCTTGGAAAAGAAAGGGACCTTCCTCTAACTCCTCCTCCTGAGAAGAATGATGATATATATATTCTAGATGGTCCTTTTGTGCCCGAGTCTGAGACCGATATTGTTGATGATCCCATGGAGCCTATGGATCCCTTAGATCCTCCTCCAAGTGATCTGCCTACTCGGAAGATACCATTTTGGATACGTGACATTCTACAGGATGTTGAGAAACATGTTCCAATTCGAATATCATTTAGAGAAAGGAAGCATCCATGAAGGTACCAAGGATATGTTGCATCCATGAGTACTATGATTCAAGCCGAACCTTCCACATTCGAAGAAGCCGTAAAAGAGCAAGTTTGAAAATATTTTATGGCTGAAGAATATGAATCAATTATGAAGAATGATGTATGGGATGTTGTGCTGAGACCAAAGGGGAATTATGTGGTGACTTCAAAGTGGCTATTCAAGATCAAACATGGAGTTGATGGTAGCATTGAAAAATAAAAGGGAAGGTTCATGGATCAAGGTTTCTCCGAGAAAGATGGAGAAGATTATGATGATATATTTGCAACTATGTATCGATATACAACCATTTGTTTGATCGTTTCCCTTGCCACAAGTCAAGAATGGACCCTTCACCAGATGGATGTGAAGAACGCATTCCTCCATGGCATGTTACAAGAAGAAGTGTATGTTGATAAACAACAATGATTTGAAGTAGAAGATTGAAATACACATGTTTGTTGATTAAAGAAGGCATTGTATGGTTTGAAGCAAGCCCTTAGAGCATGGTACGCCCGCATAGACAGTTATTTGGTGAAGCTGAGATTCACAAGAAGCAATTGTTGGCATTATGTTTTCTGGTATGACTGTATGTTACAGATGTTGTACTTGATGACAACTCCAGTGGTAAGGCTCTCAGTTTGTTGAAAATTAAGAAGGACGCAGGCAATCGGTTCAGAAAGTGCGTCCCCGCAGGTATACCATGCAGAACCCGCGTCCAAGGACGCAGGCCAACCGTTCAGGGGGTGCGTCCACCCAATGCACACATTTCAAGGCAGAGAAAAAGCACGTGGGGGCTTCTTGTGTGGTATCTAGCCGACGGTTTTGTGTTTCTATGGTGTCGGCTCGTGGTATTGTTCCATGTTTTGAGGAGGAGCTTGCCTATATAAAGCAAAGGAGTTCATTTGGATGATTCATTGTCTTTGGTTGAATATCTTATTTGGTGAGATCTAGTCCAGATCTAAGAGGGCGAATCTTCTAATGGACTGTGATCTCTATGGCGCATGATCAGATCTGTAGATCTGACTGTTTGGGTTAGTCCTGAAGTCTTCATATCATTTATATCTGAAAGGACGCAGGTTCAGTGAAGGGCAAGTGCGCCGGGACGCAGCGCAGCAGAGAGAGACCTGCGTGGGGACGCAGGGCAGACGTGGCTCAGGTGCGTCCGGGACGCAGCTCAGTAACGGGAGATCTGCATGGGGACGCAGGACAGACGAGGTTCAGGTGCGTCCCTGAGGTAAAAGGCGCGGCGCGATAGTATCTCTGGGTGCGTCTTTGGGTTAACAGGACGCGGCGCGATAGTGTTCTTGGGTGCGTCCCTGTAGAAAAAGACGCAGTACAGTTGAAGGAACAGTGCGTGGGCACGCAGTGGAGCAGAAGGTTAACTGCGTCTGGTCGCAGGCCACAGAAGGGAAAACTGCGTCTCTGTTCTGTTGATTATATTTCTCTGTTGATAAGGTGTTCTGGGTTAATTCTGTTATTGCTGATCTGATATCTGTAGTAATCTGTAACTGTTATGTACTTGTTGATCATCTGATGCTTTATGAAAAGAAGTAGGGGGTTGTAGCTCCCTTCCAGGAGTAGACTGGAAAACGAGAGAGAGTTGTAGCTCTCTGCAGGTTGCAGCCTGCGTACTGGTAAAGGACTGCACCAGTACAAAATCATTGTAAAAGAAGTTTCTAAATTGAAAGAAGATAGAGACATATTGCAGCAGGTGGTTTTCACCCACATTGGGTTTCCACCTTACATCTTGTGTTCTTTGGTGTGACTATCTGTTTTTCATGCTCATTATTTTATGGTACTAACATGCAAAAATAATTCAAAGATCAAATAAGGAAGATTTATTAATTTGCTAGATAATACTGATTCACCCCCCCTCTCAGTATTATTTCCAACAATTGGTATCAGAGCAGGTCCTTCAGAGAAGCTTGATCGCTTGAAGGTAGATCGTTCATCATGAGCAACTACGAGAGAGAAGCATCAATCAGGCCACCGATTTTTGATGGGACAAACTTCAATTATTGGAAGGTAAGAGTTACTGCATATCTTCAATCTCTTGGTACAGAAGTTTGGGACATTGTAGAAACAGGCTATGCTTTTCCTTCAGCTACTCCTACAGATCCAGCTGAGAAAAAGAAGTATGAAACAAATGCAAAAGCAGTCAGTACTCTATTAGGAAGTATATCCCAAACTGAATTCATGAAGGTAATGCACTTCAAATCAGCAAAAGAGATATGGGACAAAATGGTCACGAGCTATGAAGGAGATGAACAGGTAAAACAAGCTAAACTTCAAACTCTCAGGATTCAATATGAGACTCTCAAGATGAAAGTGTGGCTAATTATTTTCTTCGGGTAGATGAGATTGTTAATTGTATGAAAAATTTGGGTGAAGAAATAAAAGAGACTATAGTAGTTCAAAAGATTCTAAGATCATTATCCCCCAAGTTTGAATCTAAAGTATCTGCAATAGAAGAAAAGGAAAATCTCCGTGTTCTCACTATGTCTCAGCTACATGGAATTCTAACTGCTTATGAAATGAGAAAGGGAGGTCCATCAGACAGAAGGGAAGCTGCTTTTAAGGCATCAGGCAAAGAAGATTACTATGAAGCAAGACATGTTTCAGAAGAAGAGGAAGAAGAATCAAATTTTGTCAGAAATCTTCAAAGGGGTTCTGGAAGGTTCAGAGGTAAGCTACCTTTCAAATGCTTTGCTTGTGGAAGAGTAGGTCATTATGCTGCAAAATGTCCTTATAAGGATAAAGGAAAGGAACCTGCTAGATGGAACAAGAAACAAAGTGCAAATAAGAAAAGCTACTACACCCATGAAGATAGTGATGGCTTATCAAACAGTGATGAAGATGAACAAGGTAATAAATATACGCTGTTAATGGCATTTGAAGATGATGATTATGAGGATGCTGTAGATGTGGATAATCTCTATGATGAAATTACTAGACTCAAGAGATGTATAGAAGAAAAGAATGTGATCATTGATACTCTACAATTTCAAATTGATGAAAAGGAAAAACATCTTGAAAAACTAGAAGGTGAAATTGTTGGTCTCAGAAAAGAAATTGAGAAAACAAAAGCTATTAATCTTAAGTTTGTCAAAGGATCTGAAACTTTGGATGAGATTATCAATGTGCAGCGGTCTCCTCTAAACAAGACAGGTTTGGGCTATAATGGAGAAACCTCTCAAGCATCCACCTCAAAAAGTTATCTTGATGCAGCAAGAAGAAATGAGCAAAAGAACAATGAAGATAATCAGGTAAAGCAGGGACGAATTACAAACAGAAACTATCAAGGGCAATCCATCTTAAGGGTGAACAAAAGCTACAACCAGCCACAGGTAAAATCTTCTCAGTTTGGTTCAAGAATAGATGAAAATAGAAATTACAATCAGTTGGCTGGTAGATTCAATAACCGCAGAAGCTTCTTCAATGGACAATGCTTTTCTTGCCATAACTTTGGTCACAAAGCAGCTCAATGTGTTGCATATAAAACAATCATGACTAGGGAAGCTCAAAAACAAAGAAGTATGATTACAAAAAGGACCTATAACAACTTTTCGGCTCTTGAAAATGAAGTTGAATGTTCTATTTGCAATAATTTTGGTCATGAAGACTCTGAATGCAGGAGCAGGTTTCAGGAGAAAAAGGAACAAGAAGGGAAAAAGGAACAAGCCACAAGCACCAAAACATGGAGAATAAAGGAACCTCAAACAGAAAGATGTGGGATAGCATTTTATGCAGAAGGACAGGAAAATCTATGGTACATTGACAGTGGATGTTCGAAACATATGACAGGTGATAAAGAAAAACTTGAATCTTATTCTACTTTAGAAAAAGGAAAGAAAGTTTCTTTTGGAAATGATACTCCTGCAACTATAAAAGGAAAAGGTATTGCTCCTTTAAAAGAAAAGGTCAAGGCTGGAAATGTTTTGTATGTTGATGGATTGAAGCATAATCTACTAAGTGTCAGCCAGATGTGTGATCAAAGAACCGAGGTTATTTTCAGATCAGATGGATGTCTCGTTCGTAATCTTGATACAGGTAAAACAGTACTCAAAGGCAAAAGAACTCCAAATAATCTGTACATATTTGAAGAAGGACAACAACAATGCTATCTAAGCAAGGATGAAGAGCACTGGTTATGGCATCGAAGGTTGGGACATCTAAGCTTCTCACAAATAAGGAAAGCATGCAAATATCAGGCAGTTCGCGATCTTCCAGATATCAAAATTCCTGACAACACCATATGCAGATCATGTCAGTTTGGAAAACAAACCAGGACTAACTTTCCAGAGAAAGAAGGATCAGCTAGCATGCCTCTTGAGCTAGTACATACAGATACATGTGGTCCATTCAGGAAAAGAACACCTAGAGGAGAGGAATACTTGATATTATTTATTGACGATTTCTCCAGGTTTGTCTGGTTAGGACTTATGAAGCACAAAGATGAAGCATTCGAAAAATTCAAGTCCTTCAAAGCCTTGGTTGAAAATGAATCAGGTCACAAAATTAAGTGCCTCAGATCCGACAGAGGTGGGGAATTTACTTCAAATGAATTTTTCGATTTCTGTGATGAACATGGGATAAGGAGAGAATTCTCTACAGCTAGAACTCCTCAGCAAAATGGAGTTGTTGAAAGAATGAACAGAACAATCCAACAAATGGCTCGTGCTATGCTTGATGAATCAGGAACTCCCGCAACTTTCTGGGGTGAAGCTGCACATGCTGCGGTTATTATTCTCAACAAAACAAATGTCCGGGTGAACAGCACTCAAACTCCTCATGAGCTCTGGAGTGGTAAAACTCCTTCGGTAAAGCACTTCAAAATCTTTGGGAGCAAATGCTATATCAAGAATACTGATGAGCAGCTTGGCAAACTTGAACCTAGAGCAGATGAAGGCATTCTTCTTAGCTATTCTCCACATAGCAAAGCATACAAATGCTACAATAAAAGACTTGGCAGAATTGTTGACAGCATTGATGTAGTGGTTGATGAGAAGGGATATATTCCTAGACAAGTACATCATGAAGATATAGAAGAAGATGAAGGCTACCCTCAAAGACAGAATGATGAAGAAGAAGAACCCCAAGGAGAACCTCAAGAAGAACCAGAGGAGCAGACAAGAATAGAAGAGAAAACTCCATCCAGATATGTTCAGAAGAATCATCCAGAATCTCAGATTGTGGGGCAGAAAGAAGCAGGTGTACAAACAAGAAGAACAGTTGCAGAAGCCTCAAGCTATTTGGCATTACTCTCCTCTACTGAACCACAAAATGTGAAAGAAGCATGCAAAGATGAATGTTGGGTGAAAGCAATGAATGAAGAACTTGAGCAAATCGAAAAGAACAACACTTGGGAGCTGGTTCCTAGACCAAAGGATAAGAATGTTATCGGAACAAAATGGGTCTTCAAAAATAAATTGAATGAAAATGGAGAAGTAATTAGAAACAAAGCCAGACTTGTTTGTAAAGGGTATGCGCAGCAAGAAGGAATAGACTTTGAAGAAACTTTTGCTCCTGTTGCAAGACTTGAGGCCATTCGAATGTTCCTTGCTCTCTCAAGTTTTCAAAACTTCAAAGTATTTCAAATGGACGTGAAATCAGCCTTTCTGAATGGAGACTTGGAAGAAGAAGTGTACATTGAACAGCCAGATGGGTTCATTCTTGGAAATGATCCAAATCTTGTATGCCGATTGAAAAAGGCTCTCTATGGCCTCAAACAAGCTCCAAGGGCTTGGTACTACCGGTTGGACAAATATCTTCATCAACAAGGTTTCTCAAAAGGTTCAGCAGATAGCAATCTGTATATAAAAGTTGAAAATGACAAATTGCTAATACTTGTTGTGTATGTAGATGACATTATTTTTGGCAGCAATGAAGAAGCTATGAGTCAAAGCTTTGCCTCGGTCATGCAGAAAGAATTTGAAATGTCCTTGCTAGGAGAACTGACATATTTCCTTGGTTTACAAATCCAACAAAAGGAAGGAGGAATCTTTTTATCTCAAACCAAGTATCTCAAGCAGATTTTGAAGAAATATGGCATGGAAGACGCAAAACCAGTATGTACACCCATGGTCACAGGATGTAGTCTCAGTGCAAATGATGAATCTGCAGCAGTACATCAACCAACCTACAGATCTATGATTGGAAGTTTACTATATTTGACAGGTACCCGACCGGACATCATGCATGCAGTTGGAATAGTTGGAAGATTTCAGGCAAATCCGAAGGAGACTCATCTTCAGGCAGTAAAGAGAATTTTCAAATATCTTCAAGGGACTCAAAATTATGGCTTATGGTATCCTAGAGATACAGATCTTACTCTTCATGCTTATACAGATGCAGATTGGGCCGGAAGCGTGGATGACAGGAAAAGCACAAGTGGTGGTGCGTTCTTTATGGGTTCCAGACTGGTATCTTGGTTCAGCAAGAAACAGAGTTCGATTGCCTTGTCTACAGCTGAAGCGGAATATGTTGCTGCTGCATCTTGTTGCACTCAACTCCTTTGGATGATGCAGACTTTGCAGGATTTTCAAATCACTTGTACACCACCTATTCCCATCTTATGTGATAACACAAGTGCAATCAGCATCTCAAAGAATCCGGTTATGCATTCAAAAACCAAGCACATACCAATCAAGTACCATTTTCTCCGGGAACAAGTGCTTGAACAGAAAGTCAAGTTGGAGTATGTTCCTTCCAAGGAACAAGTTGCTGATATTCTTACCAAACCATTGCCCAGGGACACGTTTGAATACCTCAGGCAAAAGCTGGGGGTTGTTGATGCATCATCTTGTTGAACCTCTTCTTATTGGTGGTACAGGCTCAGGGGGAGCACATAATGCATTGTTGGCATTATGGAGAAGGAGATCTTGGAAATAGCTGCAATATGTCTCTATCTCTTTCATGGTGGTGCAGATCTGGTTCATATGGTGGTGCAGATCTGGTTCAGGGGGAGCATGAGCTTAGGCGGAGCATACCCTTTGCCCTTGATGTCAAAGGGGGAGAATGAAGCTGAAGTTTGTGAGGTTGCCATCAAGTCCAAAGGGGGAGATTGTTGGCATTATGTTTTCTGGTATGACTGTATGTTACAGATGTTGTACTTGATGGCAACTCCAGTGGTAAGGCTCTCAGTTTGTTGAAAATTAAGAAGGACGCAGGCAATCGGTTCAGAAAGTGCGTCCCCGCAGGTATACCATGCAGAACCCGCGTCCAAGGACGCAGGCCAACCGTTCAGGGGGTGCGTCCACCCAGTGCACACATTTCAAGGCAGAGAAAAAGCACGTGGGGGCTTCTTGTGTGGTATCTAGCCGACGGTTTTGTGTTTCTATGGTGTCGGCTCGTGGTATTGTTCCATGTTTTGAGGAGGAGCTTGCCTATATAAAGCAAAGGAGTTCATTTGGATGATTCATTGTCTTTGGTTGAATATCTTATTTGGTGAGATCTAGTCCAGATCTAAGAGGGCGAATCTTCTAATGGACTGTGATCTCTATGGCGCATGATCAGATCTGTAGATCTGACTGTTTGGGTTAGTCCTGAAGTCTTCATATCATTTATATCTGAAAGGACGCAGGTTCAGTGAAGGGCAAGTGCGCCGGGACGCAGCGCAGCAGAGAGAGACCTGCGTGGGGACGCAGGGCAGACGTGGCTCAGGTGCGTCCGAGACGCAGCTCAGTAACGGGAGATCTGCGTGGGGACGCAGGACAGACGAGGTTCAGGTGCGTCCCTGAGGTAAAAGGCGCGGCGCGATAGTATCTCTGGGTGCGTCTTTGGGTTAACAGGACGCGGCGCGATAGTGTTCTTAGGTGCGTCCCTGTAGAAAAAGACGCAGTACAGTTGAAGGAACAGTGCGTGGGCATGCAGTGGAGCAGAAGGTTAACTGCGTCTGGTCGCAGGCCACAGAAGGGAAAACTGCGTCTCTGTTTTGTTGATTATATTTCTCTGTTGATAAGGTGTTCTGGGTTAATTCTGTTATTGCTGATCTGATATCTGTAGTAATCTGTAACTGTTATGTACTTGTTGATCATCTGATGCTTTATGAAAAGAAGTAGGGGGTTGTAGCTCCCTTCCAGGAGTAGACTGGAAAACGAGAGAGAGTTGTAGCTCTCTGCAGGTTGCAGCCTGCGTACTGGTAAAGGACTGCACCAGTACAAAATCATTGTAAAAGAAGTTTCTAAATTGAAAGAAGATAGAGACATATTGTAGCAGGTGGTTTTCACCCACATTGGGTTTCCACCTTACATCTTGTGTTCTTTGGTGTGACTATCTGTTTTTCATGCTCATTATTTTATGGTACTAACATGCAAAAATAATTCAAAGATCAAATAAGGAAGATTTATTAATTTGCTAGATAATACTGATTCACCCCCCCTCTCAGTATTATTTCCAACAGCAATGATGATCCCAACCTCTACTTCAAGGTAGTATGAGGTATGCCACTAATTTTGGTTTTATATGTTGACGATCTATTCTTGACAGGTAGTGAGACTCTAATAATCGAGTGTAAGAGGGAGATAGCCTCTGAATTTAAGACAAAGGACCTTGGAATCATGCACTACTTTCTAGGCCTTGAGGTGTGGAAAAGGCTCGGAGAGATTTTCCTTTCACAAGGAAAATATTTTGTGAAGTTATTAAAGAGATTTGGAATGGAAGAATGCAAGTCCATGGCCACACCGACGGAATTAACTTCAAGAAGTTATGTGAGAATCTGCAAGATCCGATTTGGCAAATCCATCCGAGTATAGACAGTTGATTGGGGCTCTGATGTTCCTTGTGGACACTCGTCGAGAAATATGCTATGTAGTGAACACATTGAGTCAATTCATGACCGATCCTCTCCATGCACATTGGACCTCTTCCAAGCACATTTTGAGATATTTTCATGAGATCTTCACACTTGGTATGGGATATTCTACCTGAGATGTTCAACTTCATGTATACACTGATGCTAACTAGGCGGGAAAATTGTTATCAACAGGAAAATTACGTCTGGATGTTGTTTTACTCTTGGATCTTCCATGATATCTTGGATGAGAAGGAAGCAGAAATCCATAGCATTGAGTACCGCCAAGGCAAAGTATATTTTCGCTAGCATGGCTAGCTATGAAGCAGTTTGGTTAAGAAATATCTTTGGAGAGCTATTTGAGCAGGTCCTAGACATTATAATGAGATATTATGATAACAATAGTGGGATCATTTTTCTAGAGAATATCATATTTCATGACAAGTCCAAGCACATAGAGATTCAATATCACTTCATTTGAGACATGGTGCAGAGAGGAGTCATTCGTCTCCATCACATATCGACAACTGAGAAGATTGCAGATATTCTCACCAAGGCTTTACTGAAAGGGAAGTTTTTGGTCTTTAGAGAGAAACTTGGACTGATGGATGTAACCCCTCCTGATAAGGGGCATCTCTAATTGAGGACATTGAACCAACTCTTCCTCCTTGTTTGATTTCCCAGGGTGAGGAATTGAGATAGAGGGATCCTGGGTTGAGGGATCTTTAGACAATAGGGTTCACCCCTATGTTTTACCCACCTAATCTTAGTCTTTGCAGAGTATACACCAGATGGCAGCATACCCACAAGCTAGGCTTGTTGGTATTATCCCTCCCTATCTAGCCAACGGGTTGAGGAGGCTTGGAGGTGTGCGATCATTACCTCTTGGTAAGTCGGGTATCTCGTCCAAGCTAGGATTATGATGTAGGTGTTATACCATATGACTCTTAAGGGTCATTACTGGGAAGACATGTAGGAAATAGGATGGTTTTAGTATTATCTCCCCTACATCACCTGTTGCTTGATATGAGGTCAGAGTAGTAGCTGCCCCATGAGATTTTGGGAAGTAGCCCACTGACAAAGATTCTAGGTAGTATCCCAATGGAGATAGGGTTTTAGATTTTTCTCCTTGATGATTATTCTTCTTTAGATTCAAGAATGTTTTAGCAGATAGAGTTGAGAAGAGAAGATGATATATTGATCGATGGACAAATTTTGACAGGTGGAATACTCCTTAGTTGAGAGGAAGAGTTAAAATATGAAAATACGGTCATATTACAACTTAGACATCTCATATGATGGAATTGAGTTCCTCTTTTTGAGAGGACAAAAACCTAAAGATCACCTCATTTCGACAAGAAAAAGTTGGATTTTGAATTTTTGTACCCACACATGCACATTTGGACAGATTAGCCTCAACATCAAATGGACATTATTGGGCATCAATGAAAGCCTATAAATACAAGTGACCTAGAGCTCATTTGTACACCAACCAAGAATATTCTTCTCTTATTTTTGGATTGGCTCGCATAGATTCAACGGAGGAAGTTCGCACAAGTTTGGAAGTTTTAGGTCTGCGACCAATACAAATTAGGGTTATTGTTTTTTGGTCGCTCACATGTCACTAGGATAAATCGACCATAGTCACACACTTACAGAGGTCAACAGAGCGACCGGGAAGCTACAGTTGCTCACATGTCAACATGAAGGGACCAAATGAGGTTTTGAGCTAGGGCTTCACATTTGACTGAAGCTGACCACATTTGAACGAAATCTAATGGGTTTCTCTCTGTACCACAATGACTCTGGAAGTCTGTTTCATGTTTGCATTGGGTTATTTTTTTGGATATCGTATTAGGCTCATTGTACTCTCTGTTTAACATTTTATGACAATCTAATAAAATAATAATTCAAAGGTTTTCCCCTTGTGGGGTTTTTCCCTGGTCTTTGACCAAACTCGGTGTCTCTTGTTGATGTGCTGATTGTATCATTTGTCATTGCATTTATTGTTCTATCTTCAATTACTATTGATGAATGAAAAGACTAATTGTAATTGGAAATATTTCTAATTGAAGTGTGGAATTGGGCTAAAGTAATTTATACAACATAGAATAATCTAAAAAATTAACACTTTACATGAGTTATGAGGGTGTATTTATAACAAGAGGCGGGTGACCCTTCAACTTCCCTCATGACTCTTCAACTTCTTTACAAAATGATTCATTACATTACATTGTGGCTCTTCACATTCCAGTATTGACACTTGGAATCACACTTACAATTTAATTACAAAATAATATTACAATTTAAACTCGTACCCATACAAGACAAAATTAGGTACAACCAACTAGACAACTTAATAAGACAAAACATATCATGCTTGCATTTGGGGAAACTCCAACTCAACAATTTACACTTGATGTTTCTCGGTGACGTAGTGGTGCTAATCTTTGTACTGTGTGATGATATCCACAAACTGTGCGATGGTGTTTGAATAGAAGTGAACTCTAGCTTCCATGGCATCCCAATACACTGACTTGGAACTGGTCTATACTTCTATCTTGAGCAAGAGAAACATTGTGTTGATTTGGACAGGGCCACCAATGTACTTGTGCATATTCTATCTGTTTACTTCAAGATATTCCTTGGTGGTTATCTATCTCCATTGTTCCAAGTATTCATCTATCTCTTGCCTGACCTAGTTCGTGCACTTGATCTATGTGATAGAACCAACTGATGGGATCCTGTGGGACTTCATCAAGAAGTCTAGGCTATTGTATAACCATGCATACAAGGCATGAATTCTACCAATGGACAAGGCAAGTTTTTTGTTATTCTTGATTAGTATTCAAACTCTTGCTTTCTCCAGCTTTGTCTGTTGCTTTGTTTTCCTTCCCAATTCAAGCAGTTCCCCTTTGTATTACAATGACCATTAATGCACGACTCCGATGACATATTGTACATTCCCTAGAGTTTTGACAATATCTTTACACTGTTTCCGCAAGCCATGAAAGTCGAAAACTATATTCTGCACAGTAACAAGCTCCTCATAAAGACTTTGCATGGTCTCTCCACGTGTTGATACTTCACCGAGTATCGATGCCTTCAATTATTCCATATGGAACTGTGTGCAAATTGCATTCTGATCTGCTGCTTGGAGCTATTCAACCTCTTGCCTAACAACATGCAAGTTATTTGTCAATTTTTTATTCTCATCTATCAAGTACTCCATGTTTGACTTTGAAGCACCTGCAAAGGCCAAGTTGGTTGCAACAACGACACTTAGATTTCTTCTGGTATCGGTCACGATCATCCTTTCTCTAATAATGCAGGAGATGTGAGGTTGTCTGAAAAATGCTTCTTTTGTGCTTGTACAATGTTTTTCCAAGGCTTGTCATAATTTAGATTGTACCTATCCATAATCAGACCATTGTCGAGAGGAAAAATTTCCTCTTCCTCGCTTGGATCTTGCTTTGCTGGAGGATGGGGAGACTGAATGGTGACCTACTATGTACTTGGCATCAGGTTGACATATTGATTCTATGGCTCAGGTTCCTCCATGTCTTGAATTTTGATCAACTCCTCTATCTCTTGAGTGAGCTCTTTGTTTTTCATCTGTTTTCTCTACTCCTCTGATTATCGATTTTGTTCTAGCTCTTTCGCTTGTCTCATCATTGTTTCTTCTACTATTTCCTCTGATCTTTGCCTTTGTTCTTCTTCTTACTTTTTCTTCTCTTCCTCTTCCTTCCTCTTCTACTCCCGTTCTTCCCTATTCTTCCACTCTTCTTCCTGCACCCTCTATTTCTTCCTTGCGTCTGCTGCTAAAGTCGCTCTCATAATGGCTGGATTTTCTTTAATCTTGCAACTTCGTTATCCCCCTTGATTGTGCACAAACTTCCTCTTTCCCTTTTCGTGCACTAGGTTGCACACTTCCATTGGTTTTTCCTCTAGAGTGCATTATTGTTGCAAAGAAACATGTGAAGTTCCTTCCAAACTGATCGACTCGCAGGACTTGGAGGCATTGTAACAATTACTCCATCCATCCTCCTCCTTCTAGTGAAATGTCTCGCTTAGCCATTGAAAATGGATCCTCGCACAATGATTTTTGAAAATAATCCTCGGATTGTATGGATTGAAGTCCCAAGTAGCAAATGTAAATTTCTCTATTGCCTTTCCTTCAGTATTCGCAACCTTCAAATTCTTGATCTCATACGATTTGATTTTCCTAGGGGGAGTTGGCCATGGTGCTTTCTTCTTCCTGCGTAAAGTTGTTGAAAACCCTATGGAGAGATGATACACAACCTGTGTCATGATTAATTTATCAATGGCATACCTTGGTAAAATATGTAGTGACTTCTGTCTATCAAACACTCGAAGGAACGTGCCATCTGGTGAGGAAAACCAATATGCTATATGTGATACAAGTTCCATTGCCCCATGTGACATGCAAGATGGGTCTTCCTCAAAGATAATCTTGTACAATGGAATGAGGAAGTGATCAATTATATTATCCATTACTCCTCTATGGCTGCACTCTAAAAGAAACTTACAATAAACATACACAACATGCTCCTATGGTGTCCAAGTCCAATTCATGCCAGGGAATGCATTGTGCGTGTAGATTTCATCAAGTAGCTATGAAAACATATAAAATCTAGCTTTATCGCCCTTGGGAGGACTAAGGGAATTAGATACATGGATCCAAATCTGCTAAGACAAAAAATCTGACCATTTGAATGGTTTACCTTCGTTCACAATCCAGTCCAATAAGAAAGCCCACCCCTTAGGAAAGGTCTTGGTGCTCTGCTGATTGTAGATTTTGCAACATAAGGTGATTAACAACTGGTAGACCCTCTTGAGAGATATTGTCTTGTATGTGTTGGTGGGTGTCTATTGGAACTTTGTTTGCTCTTTCACCTAGCCTTTAACAATCTCCCTAGTGCTCAAGTGGCTAATCTTTGCATAAAAGTATGAATCCATGAGAAATTCTTGCTCAGGAAAATGGTAAATGAGATGATAGTCTACTGCCAGAAAAGAAGCAAGCCTTCATCCGCTTGTACTTCCAAGAGTCATAGTCTTTGGATATGTGTGAGATAGTATCCATCTAATAACATTTGCACATGGAAATGATGGGTACCTTCATGCAACCCTGTGTAACCCTAATTTCTGGACATTAATATACACCTACTAGTCTCCCAGATTTGCTTTAAAGGTCTTTGCTAAGAAAATTTCATTCACCTTCTACCATGAGATATTTGATTAATTTTCTAGAAACAGTTGAGTGTTTGAGTATACTGGCATACTCTCAACTGCCTCCCCATTGCTATTCTTTGTGGTATCATTTGAAGAAGTTCTCTTTGGTGCCATGATAAGAGCGACTAATGAAGAGAAGTGCTCAACACCTGTAATACCTATGGGAGGAAAAAGCACTCATGGAAGGAAAAAGTTAGCTTCAAAAAATCGACTTTCAAGGCAAGATAAAGAAAAAAACCAGTGAACTGATGAGAAATATTGCGTAATTTCATAAGTGAAGGGAGGGAGATGGGCTATGGGAATTGTGCATTGTGCAGTCTCAACAGCTAGTGATGCAACTTGAGTCTAGAGACTACGTAATACATAGTCTAGCCTGGGTAGACTGTGGGAGGGACATCACATTGCACAGTCTCAATGGCCAAGGGGATAGGCCTTATCTCTAGAACTTTGCAATGCATAGTTGGATCAATCTATACTGCCAATTGTGTAGTCTAAAAGGCCAAGCTAAGAGCTTGAGCCTCAGACTTGAACAATTCCTAGCTAGACAAGTTGAAAATTGACTAAGGCATGAGCAGATATGCCCAGTGAGAGCATGGGAAACAAGAAGATATGAGTGAAAATGCATGTGAAAGTGTAGATATGACTAAGAATGTATATATCGGTATAAAAAAAGTTCCACCTTTAGGAAACTAATTATTGAATCCATACTTTCTAGGGATTCTTTTGATTTTTCCCTTTTTTCTTTTTGATTTTTTGGGAAACTTGCATGCACACTGCCAAGAAGGATTGTGCAATTCCCAAGGGACTAGGAAACTTCTTGACTCAGTGCATTGCATAGTTTTTGATCTCAAGGGATGTTTTGTGTTTTTCCCATCAACAAGTTTGGGATACCATCTAGAAATGCACAGTTTTCAAGCTCAAGGATGGCCTGCTAGAAAGGATTGCACAGTTTTTGGAGGAAAGGTTGATTTTCCTTCCATGATTACGTAGCTTTTGGAGGCAAGCCAAACAATGTTGCAAGGTCAAGTCATAAGGTTAGATTGTGTTTGAAATATTTCAAGTCGAGGTCAATACATCACAAGAAAAGCATGAAAAGATAAGTCTTGATCACAATCATGAATACTTGATGATAATAGAAGATAAGCTCTTGTGGATAGAAGGAAGGATCCAAAATCAAAGCATGGGAAACATTTTGGAGGGTGGTTGTAGCATCTAAAACACTTGGTGACACACTGGTAGAACTCCATCTCTCTGTATAGATCTTGTCTCATGCAAAACAAGTATAACTATTTAGGAAGTATTGTTCAATTCATTGATTTTTGTAGCTTCTTCACATAGATTGCGTTAAAAATATAGTTCCTACCATTCTCTTCATCAGTGGCACACTAAACCAAGCCAAGTAAAACTAGGTTTTTGATTAGGGATGAGGAGTATATATATACACAAGTGAAAATATTTTTTAGAGACTTAGTTTTAATCTCTGATGTTGCTCCGCTGCTAGCAGGCCTAAACAGTACCGTTGCAAAGTCACTTCAGGAACACAAACATTGCTCTGCTGCTAGTGAGCCTGAAAAGCACCTCGATGGAGTTTCTCACTTCACCTATCTATGCAGGAAGCCTTTCTCTTCTTTCACCTTTTTTTGTTTTGTTTTTTTTTTTTTTCATTTTTTTCATTTTGTTCAAAGAATTGTGCATAGGCACTTATTAGTTTAATGAGGAAAAAGAGGGATCCCGACTTATTGAGAGCATAACATGTTGTCCCTTTAGAGAAGGATATTTATAAACCTTTGACAAACTTGTTAATTTTCCTCCCCTCCTTACTCTACTCAACTCAATCGACAAAGAACCAAAAATAAAAGACATATTAGAGTAGGCGGTACTAGTTATAGGTTCAAGCATCGTGATTCCACTACAATTTTCTACGAGAGAGATCATATTTTCTGTCAAAGTATCATTAACTAAAAGACTCAAGATTAATGCAAAGAGAGCGCAACTTCCTTGTGAAATTCACCATGCTTGCTTCAGAAACCAAACATGGTCTCATGCGGAAGCTATCCTACAACTAAAAGAAACGAAAAGAGTGGGGCATAAAGTAAATCAAAACAAAAAAAAACAAAGAAAACAATGAACTACCACTACTCCTACACTAACCAAGAATAGGCCAAACCCACATAAAATGAGACTTATAGTGTAACCACCGACACATCGACAGACCTATATAGGAAATGGAACACATATCAAGAAGGATATACAAAAATAATAACAAACAATAAAGATAAAATGATACATATCGTGACATTCGAAGTTTGAAAATGCATGCAGAGAAATACAAAAGAAAATCACATGCAAGGCATTCTGTGGAAGCATTATGGTGTTCAAACACACTGCGACTCTCAGACATGCAAGAACAAAGTTTCAAACTTGTAAACTAGGCGAACATAAAGAAAGAAGAAAAATTGTGTTTTTCAACAAAGATAATCAGGTATGATTCCTCCAATGATTATGCGATGGGATCGTGCAAGATAGATGGAGGATGTGAAAATTGTGAAACAGGTAGATTTTCAATTTTTGCGGAGGAGTGATGAGGAGCCTTGAAAGATACATCACTGTTTTGATCAAAATTGGAATTAGCCTCAAGACTGCGAGATCTTGACATAACCATCAGCTTGGGTTGAAGTGCCTTGAAAACTTGTGGAAGTTCCAAAAAAATCAGAAGATAGATCATTGAAAATTGTTGGCTTAGAAAGATCAAACCAGTAAATATCTGATTCGTGACCAGATGACTCAATGAAGAGATCACAACAACCATGATCAAAAAGTTCAAGATCAAATAAAGAGGCATCCTCATGATCCGATGAATCATAAAGAGGGGATATTGAAAACAATAAATTTCACCCTCTATTTCTCCTGAATGGTTAGATGATGGATTGGGAAGATCAAGAATAAAAGATTTATCCTTTCAGCATTCGGCTATAACTGACATCCCACGAGTTCTGAGTGTGATCGGAAATAACATTATCAGAAACTGATTCTTTGAAATATTCAACACAATGACATAATCGTGGAATATGTTAGGATAATGAGGGAGAGGTGCAAAAGGAGAAATATCAACCTTCATCTCAAATTATTGTTCATAGATATACTCCCACACATAGTCATCGTAAATGATATCGCAAGTTTACTTATAAACACTAACTACATCCTGAAATTCATCCTCATGAACACCAATAGAAACAATTGAAATAGGTGAACTAAACAACCCACAATTAGGAGGACCAAAGGAGTCGACAGATGGAGGACGAGAAGTTAACACATCATCGCAAACATCAAATTCACAGTTGAAACCTACATTGAAATTCTGAGTATGTGGTGTGGGAGAAGATGGTGATAAATCAATAGAGGAACTCTCAAGTTCTCCCACCTGAACCTATAGAAATGGAGTTGTTAGATGAGGGGAAGACGAAGAGTCACTTGGAACAAAAATTTCATTTGTCGCAAATATGGAAGCTCTACAACTGAGGTACATTGGGAGACTTTTGAAAGATTCATATTCATATGGATTATCAAAATGTGAACAAGAAATTTGGATTTGTCTTTCATTAAATTCCAATCGATATCTTCTTCGGAAAATTTAAAATAAAAATGAAAGAAATGATCGTGAAAATCATCAAGAGATTCTCATCAGGTGCTTTTCACAATCACATGATTTTCTCGAAAACAAATTTGTAATCATACCTGTCAAAGGCACGATAAAGATCCTTGAAAAGATGTTCGAAAGAGTGAATGGAAGCGGCTGGAAATGTGTAATCCCATTCCTTTATGTGTGCTTCGAATGTGAGGATGAACAAACTGCACGCAGTATCCTCACAATGAATATTGTGTTTTGTGAAAATTTCAAAAAAATAAGCGGTGTGCTCGAGAATGGTTGTGCCACTCTTGCCATCGAATTTCATATTTAACAAGTCATGAATTATTCATGTGGGCACTTTCAGATTAGCAGTTCTACAAAAACATGTCAGGGTTATGATTTTGGGATAAGCCATTAAAGATGCAGAAAGTTCAAACAGACTTCATGGGCTCAGCTTATCATCTACCCCTCCTTCTAGCACCAAAAATGTTGACGGTGCTGAAACCACCAACATTTATGGGATATCCTTGATATGAAGTCCCAATTAGACCTCACACCATTTGGTGTAGGAGTCCCATCAGAAATATGGCCCGGTCGTTGTTGCAGTGGATTTTAATGATGTGCCTTGGATGCAATAGTGCATAGAATGATGTACGGTGACTTTGATGGGAACAAGTGTGTGACTCTGCGGAAAGTTAAGTGCAATGCATGGAGGTTCTAACACATGAAGGGAAAATGAGTGAGTCCATTGGAAGACTGTAATAGTACACAATTTGAAAGGAACACATGAGAATAAAGAAATCACAAGCTAATCTACGAAATAGTTCACAAGTTAACAATGATGGAATTAAACAACAACTTGCATTCAACAAGATTCGTACCGATGCAAACGAAATATTTCACAAGAATAAATGTAAGTTAAATAACATACATTGCAAACATAACAATAATAGTCCTACTATATTTACAACATGTGCAAGAAAACATGTTGGTTATGAGCTTTTATTAAGTGAAAGTTCCATTCATACATATAGCGTTGACAAACCACTAGCCCCAATAGTGGAACATGAAGTCAACACCTTCTCCTCCAAATGAAGATACTCCCTCTATGATACGAAGAAGCCAAGGTTCTCACAAATTCCTAAGCTCCTGATTTTAAGCCTAAGCCTAGCCAAAATCTTGGCTCCCCAAAAGCCATTTACATGAGTTATGAGGGTGTATTTATAACAAGATGGGGGTGACTCTTCAATTCTCCTTTGTGACTCTTAGACTTCCCTCATGAATCTTCAACTTATTTACAAAATTACTCATTACATTACATTGCGACTCTTCACATTTCAATATTGACACTTGGAATTCCACTTACAAATTCATTACAAAATAACATTACAATTTACACTCGTAGCCATATAAGACAAAATTTTGTAGAGCCAACTAGATAGCCTAATAAGACAAAACATATCATGCATGAGTTTGGGGAAACTCTAGATCAACAATTTCCACTTGATGTTTCTCAGTGACCTAGTGGTGCTAAGCTTTGTACTGCACGATGATATCCCCAAATTGTGCGATGGTGTTTGGATGGAAGAGGAATCTAGCCTCAATGGCATCCTGGTACACTGACTTGGAACTGGTATGTACTTCTGTCTTGAGCAGGGGGGAAATTGTGTTGATTTGGACATGGCCGCCAATGTACTTGTGCATACTCTGTCTATTTACTTTAAGATATTCCTTGGTGGTTATCTGTCTCCACTAATCCAAGTATTCATCTATCTCCCGCTTGACCTGGTTCCTACGCTTAATATATGTGAGTGAACCAATTAATGGGATCCTATGGGATTTCACTAAGAAGTCCAAGCTACTGTATAACCATGCAAACGAGGCCTGAATGCTACCAATGAACAAGGCGAGCTGTTTGTTATTCTGGAACATTATTCAAACTATTTCTTTCTCCATATCTACCTATTGTTTTGTTTTCTTTCCCAATTCAAGTGTTACCCCTTTGTATTTCATTGACTATTCATGCACAACTGTGATGGAAACTTGTACATTCCTAAGAGTTTTGATAAAATATTTACACTACTGCTGCAATCCATGCAAATGGACATATGCCCTATGCATGGTAACAATCTCCTCATAAAGACTTTGCATGGTCTCTCTAAGTGTTGATACTTCATTGAGTATTGTTGCCTTCAGTTCTTCCAGATGGACCTATGCGGAAGCTGTGTTCCAAGCTATTGCTCAAAGTTGTTCAACCTCTTTCCTAACTGCCTATCGGTTCTTTGCCAATTGTTTGTTCTTGGTCATTAAGTAATCCATGTTTGACTTCGAAGCACCTGCAAAGTCCAAGTTGGTTGTGGAAATGGCACCTAGATTTATTTTGGTGTCAGCCACGATCACCCTTTCTCTAATGAATGCAAGAGATGCGAGGTCATCCAGAAAATGTTTCTTTCGTGCGTATAAAATATCTTTTTGTAGCTTGTCATAAGTTAGATTGTATGTATCCATAACCGAACCATCATCAAAAGGAACAAGTTTCTCTTTTTCTCTTGGAGCTTTCTCTACAGGAGGATGGGGAGACTAAATGGTGACCTTCCTCTTATGCTCTTGTTGTTCCATCTTCTTCCTCTTGCTTCTTGCACCCTATGTTTCCTCCTTCCCTTTGCTGCTAAATCTTCTCTCATAATGGTTGGATCTGCTTTCATCTCACGACTTCATTCTCCCCCTGGACTGTACACAACCTTCCTCTTTCCCTTTTCACGCACTAGGTTGCACACTTATGTTTGTGCTGCCTCTGGAGTGCCTTCCTATTGCAGTCTTTGAAAATACTTCTCGGATATTACAAATTGATGTCTTGAGTACTAAATTAAAATTTCTCTATTGCCTTCCCTTCGATATCCACAACCTTCAAGTTCTTGATCTTGTACAATATGATTTACATAGGTAGAGTTGGCCAAGGTGCTTTCTTCTTCCTGTGAAACGTTGATGACAACCCTTCAGAGAAATGATACGAAACCTATTGCATGACTAATTTATTAGTAGCATACCTTGGTAAAAGATGTGGCTACTTCTGTCCATCAAACACTCTAAGGAATGTGCAATCCAGTGAGGCAAACCAATCAGCTATCTGTGATACTACTTCCATTGCCCCACACGACATGAAAGTTGGTCTTCCTAAAAGATCACCTTGTACAATGGAATGGGGGATTGATCAGTTAGCTTCTCCATTACTCCTCTATGGTTGCATCCGAAAGAATCTTACAATAAACATACAAGGCAGGCTCTCGTGGTGTCCAATTCCAATTCATGCCATGGAATTCATTGTGTGTGTACACTGCATCCAGTGGATATTGATACATATAAAATCTAGCTTTCCCACCCTTGGGAGGTCTAAGGCCATCAGATACATGTATCCATAGCTACTGAGCCAACAAATCTGACAAATTGAATGGTTTTCCTTTATTCGCAACCTGGTATAAAAAGAAATCCCACCCTTCAGGAAAGGTCTCGATGCTCTACTGACCATAGATTTTGTAACATAAGATTATCAACAACTAGTAGACCCTCCTGAAGGATCTTGTATTATATGTGTTGGTGGGTGTCTGTTGGAACTTCGTTGGCTTTTTCACCCAGCCTTTAATAATATCCTTCATGCTCAAGTGGATGGTCCTCACATAAAAGTATGAATCCATTAGCAATTCTGGCTTAGGAAAATAGTACATGAGCTGTTAGTCTTGTTGTATCATTTTTTGGTTTTGATAAGTTAGGATCAATTAGTCAAAAAAATGAAAATATTGTTCAAAATGTTAAGTTAGGATATGGACAAAAGGAATACTGAATAAAAATGTTAGGAAATATTTTGATAAATATGTCCATGTCAAAGAAAATGTTAGAATAGATGCCCTAAAGAATGAAGGCAAAAATAAAATGTTAGGTTAGAGAGAAAATAAAAAAAGCAATAAACTCTGAAAGTGTGCAAGTCCAAGTGCCACTACTTTTACTTTATTATGCAAAATAATGGTTGTGTGCAGCTTGTCATAAATGCCACAACCAATGATAGTCAATTTGTTTAATCTTAACTAGTTCATGTTTTAAATTTCATGTTTATATTTAGAGAATAAAGATCTAGCCAAACTGCTTAATCTTGGCACATCAGTAGATAGGTAGAGAATAATAAGGAGCTCATTAGTTTAATCTGAGCCCTTGGAGGTTATAAGGTTAGAATTAGATAGTTTTCTTTTCAAAAGAAAAAGGAAAGAAAAGGGTCTGCTAGCTTAAATGCGCCCAATTAAGTGAAGTAAAACATGTTACGATAAGTAAATGGGTAGGTAGAAGAACAGTTGCAGAAGTACATTTACCATGCTTAATCATGTCTTTCAGTTTGTAGGAGTAGTTATGAAGTGAACAGATGTTCACTATCTCATTTGATTAACTTCCCCTCATTCATTTCATTCCCCACTACATACTTACTAATGTCCCATCATTTCGTAAGAAAATACCCTTTTCCCTTCATTTTCACCCTTTCCCTTGGTTTCACACATTTTTCCTAGCAAATTACCCTCCTAACTCATTCCTCTACCCAAAAACCCCTTTTTCCTAGTATGAAACCCCTTTCCCCTTGAAAAATCGTTTTCCCCTTGTAAATTTCCTAAAAAAACCATAAAACCCCCTTTAGCCTAAGTTTTATTTTAATCCCACATTATTTAACTTAATTACACAAATTCATGTTTTTCCCGATACAAAACTCTTTTAACCCACCACCCTTGGTGTGGTTAAATAAACCCCGCCGTAGTTAAAACCCCAGTCCCACTCCATTAACCCATCGCAATATTTTAAACCCTACTTATTCACTAAAATAATTACAAATTCTTTGTAATTAACCCCCGGGCTCGCTAATATCCATGCCGGCTCCCTCCGTGCATCTCGACCACGCGATAACTGTCCGATCACCTGCTCCCAGATCTAACGATCCACAGCCATATCGTGCACTCCCGATCTCTGATCTTTAAAGGCTTGAGAGGATGTGACATTCATTGGTTTTCTCGGCCCCCTTGTGGTTATGTGTCATTTCCTCTTTAACTTGCGTGCCCTTGCAGAAAAACCACCCCATGGCCAAAAGCAGTGCGATAAGCCTCCGAAACCACTCCCCGCATATGAAAAAACCATCCACTGTTCACTTTGTGCCAAATTTAAAAAAAATATTAATCGTTTACCCATTTAAACACAAAACCCTCACTTTCTCTCCTTTCGCCCATTTACACAGTTAAACTTGTATAACCCTCCTGCACCACCTCGAGCCTCTGAAAACTATTTTGACCTCCAATTACCGTCCAAACGCTGCTAGGTCTCTGTCCATACATGATCCTGTTCTCTAAAAGCCATTGTGGCCCTCCCTGCCAACCTGTGTTTTTCTTAACAATTGTTGTATTTTTGCAGGTGATTAGCAGAAGACCAGGAGACTGGATAAACAATTTTGACACTAGTTAAAAACATGTTTACTCCAAGATCCTTAGGAAATCTATTCAAAAGGCTTCATTTATCAGAAGTTTGTGTACAAAAAAAAAATCAGGCCTAAACCAAAAATAGAGTTGGCAGATAAAACACATAGTTAAAAGACAAACAGATGATCAATATCCAAACTACCTGATGTTGAGACATAAAAAACTAAATGATTTACTGTTGAAATACACAGTACAAACTTGAAATGTACAGTAAAAGTAAAAATCACAGTAAAGGTTATTGACAGGTCAACAAGGTCAAAGAGTATCAGATGAAAGGTCATAAGTAAAAAATGACATCCAATGTGAAGACCAAACAGCCAAGCAGCTTAAAGGGCAAAATATCAAAGACCAAAGCCATCAGAACCTAAATAACAGGGATAACAAGCAAGCAGTTCAATAGTTGTCTCTATCTTCTTGCATGAAGATATTTCCTTTTCCTAGAAAAAGTCCTTAAACAATTTAGGATATTTTCTTAGTTCTACTATTGTATAAATAACTCCCTTATCGAGTTATTAAGGGTTCGTTGTTCACCATTGAACTAGGTTGACCATTGAAAGGGAGTTCACTCTTGAAGAAGCATTTGTAAACCTTTGATGTACTAGCTTTTTTGGACCCTTAATACAAAGCAAAGGATTCTGAATTTAGTTTTACAGAGTTTGTGTTTCCTGTAAGTTTTTCCAGTGTTACACATTATGTTTTTCTTCATATTCTTATGTCTTACATAGATACCTAGGTAGGAATAATTGTGTCTCAAACTATTCCTATAAGATTATGAAGTGATAATCATTAAAGAGAATGGATTAATGAACTGTCTGTTTAATTAGTTCCCTCTGAATCAATAAATCATCATCATCTTGTTGTAAGCATAAGCATATTCTCTTTAACCTTCTAAACATCGGTTAGAGGTTTTCATACTTATGATTGTTTAATTTTCTACCCGAAAACTATAATAATCATATTATTTTTTGTTTCTGCTCACCACTGATCCAAATTTATCACTGTGTGAAGTTTTATAGCAGCCCTCTACTTTGGGATTAATATTATTCGAAAGGTTAGGCATTATAGTGTTACATCTGTTTTATTCATTGGTCCTCCAAACTTAAATAAAAACCCCAAAACGATTATCTTAGATGGAAGGTTAAAATATTTCACTTGACAACTCCACTAGTCCAAACTGGCACCTTTTAAGCACACCAGATCTCATTCAGAATCTGACTTAGTTAATCCTCTATCAGATCCTCAAAAAATTCTAAGAAAGGCCAGCTCTAAAAGGAGACAACAACCATCTTCTTCTTCATCTTTAGCCTTGTAGTCTAAAGATTTAGAATCATTTGATCCTTTTAGTAATATTCCATCTGATCTTGATAGGACACAAATACCACCTAGGGTTTCTAAACTATTAGATAGGGGAGTTGAATTAGGTTCAAATTTCTTCATTCATTCTTTTGAAAAGCATCTAGAACCCCCTCTACCACTAGGATCACCTAAAACTGAGTCTGACTTGGGTGTTCATTTACCTGAATACAAACCCACAGATTTCATATCCACTACCACTTATTCATTTCCTTCCACTTCTGAATGACCTAAAGCTTCTAGTTCTGAACAACTTGAAGAGACCATCACTGTATATTAAAATCCACTCTTTGAACCAAAAGAGGGTATTCCTTCACAGGTCCCAAAGTTAGTTCTTAAGACTCCTTTAAATTCATTCAGGAGATCCCCTCCTTCTTCACCTCCACATAGTCACACACCCCCTCAATCACCTTCTTCTTCCTCTTTTTCATCATCTTCTTCTTCTTCATCCACACAAACACCTCATACACCACATGTCGCTATGGCATTCCTACCTATTGTACATGCTAGATATGCAACTTTAGTCTTACCTGCTAACCTTGATGCATTCCTAGCTGGGTATTTGAAATACCTTCCTAGGTATAATGGAGAAACTAGTTCCACAGCTGAGGACCATCTTCAAGTTTTTTTAGACTTTGGAGACAATATGAATATCGAACAAGAAAATGTTTACATGAGATTGTTTGTACAGTCACTTGAAGGAAATGTAAGAATCTGGTTTAGGCAGTTACCTGTAAATTCCATTAGAAATTGGGAAGAGCTTACAAACATATTTAAAAACCAATGGGGTGTAAAGAAAGATCCTCTTTACTTTCTGACTGAATTTGTAGAACTTAAAAGAAACTTTGGTGAAATTGTATCAGATTTTATCAAAAGGTTCAATAAACTTTATCATAAGATGCTCCCTGATTGCAAACCCCCTGTAGCAGCAGCTAAGTCTAGGTTTTCTAAAGCCTTTGATGATGATTTTGTTGTATTTCTAAGAGATAGAACTTCAAGAACTCTTGAAGACATGCAAACAAATACTATAGAGGTGGAAGCAAATAGGGCTGCTTCAACTTCCTTGAAAGCTAAAGAGGAAAAGGCCCAAAGAAAACGCAAATCTATTCAAGAAGCCTCTAGTTCCTCTAATTCTTCTAAGACTAAAACTAAAGATTCTAAAATAGATGAAATAACTTCTCTTCTTAGAAATCTATCTAATAGAATTTCCAAGATTGAGACTCAACCTAGGACAGTTCAACAAACAGTTACTAGACCCCAAAATCAAAACCAAGGTCAGTATAGAAGGAATCCACAATTACAAATTCTTCAGAGACCTAGTAATTATCAACATGTTCCCACTCCTTTACTGATAGATGACCAACAACCTGATGAAAATACTATGACTATTACTGAAGATATCAATAGCATGGATACTTCTTCTAATCAAACAGTTATGATTCCTCTCTCACAAGAAAATCAGGCTCACGAAGATCAAGAATCCTCACAGGTTTCTAAACACCATGCCTTCTCTGAATTTTTAATTATAGAGTTGAACAAGAGATATGATCTTAGGCCTAGACCTGGCCCTGGAAGACCTCCTAAGGAGACTCCAATAATTGAACCTAGTACCAAATCTCCTGAAACTCAAAAAACTGTTATTCAACCATTAAATCAACCAACTGATACTGCTTAAAATGATAAAAATGATTTGGCTACATTTAATGTTGAAAAAGATTTAGAAAGAGTTAAAATTCCAATTCCACTTTCAGAACTTTCCAAAAACCCTAGGTATAAAAATCAAGTTTCCAAATGGATATAAAACACCTTGGTTGATGCTAAAAGTGATATCATTAGTTTGCAAGATGAAAAACCAATAGTTGTCTTTGGTCCTAACTCAGAGATGATATATGAAATAGTGCCCCCTTTCTACGTAACTCTTAAGACAAATGATTCCATGTTATATAATTGTATGCTTGATTCTAGAGCATCACATAACCTTATGCCAAACAATATGATGGACCATTTGAAACTTGACATAACTAGATCCTATCATGACTTTTACACCTTTGGTTCTAAAAGGGTGCCCTGCTTAGGATTGATTAAGGATTTAATAGTCACCCTTGCCCAAATTCTAGTGAAAAGTGTAGTGCTTGATATAGTCGTCACAGATATCCCTCCCAAATTTGGAATTCTCCTTTCTAGGTCTTGTTGTGCCAAATTAGGGGGAACTCTTTAGATGGATATGTCTTATTCCACTATTCCAGTTTATGGGGGAGAATAACTAAGGTTATATAGAGAGGTATGATTTGTGCACACTGTTTGCAAAACTAACCAGCCAGGGAACCATCCCATTTATGCAATTATCAAGATTTTGGTTGCTTTCAACTCTCTTCAAATCAAACTCATGAAACTCAAGTTAAAATAGAAGATGTAATTGAAAGTACGGTACCAAATCAAACTGATATATGGAAACTATATTTTGATGGTTCTTGTACAAAATATGGGGCAGGAGCTGGGGTAGTTTTAATATCACCAGAAAGAGAAAATATCACCCGATCATGCAAACTCGACTTCAAAGTTACAAATAATGTGGCTGAATATGAAGCTTTCCTTTTAGGGCTACAATTAGCCAAAAGCTTAAAAGTTCAAAGCTTAAGTGTTTTTACTGATTCAAAACTTATTGTCAAACAAGTGAGAAATATTTTCCAAACTAAGCATCCTAGACTTAGGTCTTATCGAAATGAAGTTTGGGATTCAGTTGAAAACTTCTTTAATGCTTTTAATTTGACTTATATTCGAAGAGATCAGAATAGTAGATGCCTTAGCTGTTTTTGCTAGTTCATTTAAAACCCCTGATCAGACCAATGTACTCTGTCAAATACAAGTCAAGTATAGACCATCCATCCCAAACAATCTAAAACACTGGCAGATATTTGAATATGATGAACATTTGAAATATTTTTTGCAGGTTATAGATGATTTTTCATTTTTACAAATTGATGAAGATAGAACATAAATAGATGAAAATGCAGATGGAAATGATACTTCGAATTTCAATTCAAAAATTGCTAATCATGACATTATTCAATTGTCTAACAATTTTATTACCAAAGGCCTCATTCCTTTAGAAAAATTGTTTGATCAAAATGATGTCCTCAGACACCCTCAGTCCATTTCTTCACAAGATGACATAGAAGAAATTAATATTGGAACATATGATGATATTAAAAACATCAAAATCTGTGCATCTCTAAATCCTGAGATCAAAGCTCAATGTCTTAAGTTACTTCAAAATTATAAGGATGTTTTTGCATGGACCTATGTTGATCTAAAAACCTATGACACTTCGTTAATACAACATAAGATTCCTTTAAAGCAAGAAGCAGTCCTTTATCAGCAGAAACTTAGGAAGATCAATCCAGCTCTTCTACCAACTGTAGAGAAGGAAATTAAGGAAATGCTAGATGCCCAGATCATCCTCACTCTTAGATATTCTAATTGGGTTGCAAATTTAGTTCCCATTAGAAAGAAGAATGGAGAAATTAGACTTTGTGTGGACTTTAGAAATTTGAACAAGGCATCATTAAATGATAACTATCCTTTGCCCAAAATGGATCAGTTACTTCAAATGGTTTCAGGAGCACAAAGACTTTCTATGCTTGATGGCTTTTCAGGCTATAATCAGGTAAATTTTGATTCAACATATAGAGAGATGACATCCTTTACTACACCCCGAGGTACATTCATGTATGCTAGGATGCCATTTGGCTTGACCAATGTTGGAGCAACATTTCAGAGAGCTATGGATGTAGCTTTTGTGGGCCAGGTAAGAAAATTTGTTGTTATTTATCTTAATGACATAATTGTTTTTTCTAAAAACATCTAAAGCACTTGATGAAGGTTTTTGACAGGTGTAGAAAATTCAAAATATCATTGAATCCTAAAAAGTCTATGTTTTCTAAAAATTCAGAATATCAATGAACCCTTGCTGTTGTTCTACTACAAAAGAATGAAGATTCCCATGACCAACCCATAGCCTTTTTTAGTAAGGTTATGAGAGATTTTGAGCTTAAGTATGACATAATTGAGAAGCAAGCCTATGCCCTTATTCAAGCCGTGAAATCATTCAGGATGTATGTCCTACATTCTCCTATTACTGTTTATGTTCCTAACAATGCTGTCAAAATTGTTCTAACCCAACCAGACACTGATGGAAAGAGAGGTAGATGGATCACTCAAATTCTGGAGTTTGATCTAACTATGAAAACTACAAAGCTAGTAAAAGGCCAAGGATTAGCTAAGCTTTTTCTGAATCCAACTGTAAAGTGCTCGGAATCAATTCTGTTTTAGAGATACAAGGCAAGAATCCACAAGAACCTTCCCTTCATCTTGAAGAAAATAATTCACAAGAACCTTTACCTTCAGATCAGATCAACCCTTACACATTGATGAAAAATTTATGTTGTCAGATTGGTACCAAGACATTGTAAATTTCTTGATCCATTTTTAATGTCCAACATCATTCTCCAAAAGCTAGTGTAAAACTCTCAAACTGAAAGCAGTGAAGCACTGTATCATAAATGCAAATTTATACTGGAAATACCACTGAATATTTTGTTATTATGCATAACAAAATTAGAAATTGAAGGAAATATTGACCAGTTTCATACAGGATTTTGTGGAGGACATTATGCTTGGAGAGCAACAACATATAAGATACTAAGGAGAGGATTTTATTGGCCAACATTGTTCTTACAAGTAGGAGCAAAGGTCAAAGGTTTTGTTCCTTGTCAAATGTTTGCTGGTAAGCAAAAACTAGTAGCTCTTCCACTAGTTCCATCAATAGTCTCAGAACCTTTTAGCCAATGGGGACTAGATTTTATTGGAGAGATTCATCCCACTTCAAGTAATCAACATAGATGGATCCTTATTGCAACAGACTACTTCACTAAATGGGTGGAAGCAATTCCAATGAGAAATGCTACTGATTCAGTAATAATCAAATTTATTGAAGAGAACATCTTATCTAGTTTTGATTGCCCAACTCAAATTGTCACTAATAATGCAACAACTTTTTCTAGTGTTAAAATGATTGAGTTTTGCTAGAAATATCAGATTCTGTTACATCATTCAACTCCATATTACCCACAAGGTAATGGCCTTGCAAAATCCTCCAATAAAAGTCTGGTAAAGGTAATAAAAAAGACTCTAGCAAATCATAAAAAGCACTGAGACTCTCATTTAATTCATGCAATATGGGCAAACAGAATTACTCCAAAGAGATCTACTGGTAAATCTCCTTTCCAGTTAGTTTATGGGAAAGATGCAATCTTCCCTACCAATTTGGCCTTCCTTGTTTTGAAATTCCTGCAGGATTCAACAGATGAGCCTGATGATTTTTCAAGGAGGATAAATTAGATTATTGAATAGAATGAAAACATAGATGAAGTTCAATACAAATTGAAAAAGTATCAGAGTAAGATGAAGAGCTTGTTTGACAGAAGAGCTAGGGAAAGGGACTTCAAGGAAGGTGATCTAGTTCTAAGATGGGACTCCAGGAGAGAAGAAAAGGGAAAGCATGGCAAGTTTGAAAACCTGTAGTTTGGACCTTTAGCCATTGCTGAAGTGAAGGGAAACAACACTTTTGTGCTACAAAATCTTGAGGGGCTATATTCCACTTATCCTGTAAATGGAAGGTTCCTCAAACATTACATTCAATACTAAGATGTTGAAGTTGATTTCTTAATACCATTGTAAAAATTTCGGTTTCTCTTACTTTTCAAGATGTCAGTGTGATTTTTTTACAGCAAAGGCTCCATAGCCCGAGGAGAAGGCACATGGATCTGCAGGTTATCTGCATTCTAGAGGAGAAAGTAGTCCCCGGTTGGAGCTAATGTTGTAGTATTTTTTGGTTTTGATAAGTTAGGATCAATTAGTCAAAAAAATGAAAATATTGTTCAAAATGTTAAGTTAGGATATGGACAAAAAGAATACCGAATAAAAATGTTAGGAAATATTTTGATAAATATGTCCATGTCAAAGAAAATGTTAGAATAGATACCCTAAAGAATGAAGGTAAAAATAAAATGTTAGGTTAGAGAGAAAATAAACAAAGCAATAAACTCTGAAAGTGTGCAAGTCCAAGTGCCACTACTTTTACTTTATTATGCGAAATAATGGTTGTGTGTAGCTTGTCATAAATTCCACAACCCATGGTAGTCAAATAGTTTAATATTGACTAGTTCATGTTTTATGTTTCATGTTTATAGTTAGAGAATAAAGATCTGGCCAAACTGTTTAATCTTGGCAGATCAGTAGATAGGTAGAGAATAATAAGGAGCTCATCAGTTAGTCTGAGCCCTTGGAGGTTATAAGGTTAGAAGTAGATAGTTTTATTTTCAAAAGAAAAAGGAAAAAAAAGGGTCTACTAGCCTAAGTTTTATGTTAATCCTGCATTATTTAACTTAATTGCGCAAATTCATGTTTTTACCGATACAAAATTCTTTTAACCCACCACCCTTGGTGTGGTTAAATAAACCCTGCCGCAGTTAAAACCCCAGTCCCACTCCATTAACCCATCACGATATTTTTAACCCTGCTTATTCAATAAAATAATTACAGATTCTTTGTAATTAACCCCCAGGCCCTCTAATCTCTGCGCCTGCTCCCTCCATGAATCTCGACCACGTGATAGCCATCTGAACACCTACTCCCAGATCTAACGATCCACAGCCATATCTCATGCTCCCGATCTTTGATCTTTAAAGGCCTGAGAGCACGCAAGGTTCGTGGTTTTACTCAGGCCCCTTGTGGTTACGTGTCATTTCCTCGTTAACTCACGTGCCCTCGAAGAAAAACCACCCCACGACCAAAAGCAATGCGATAAGCCTTCGAAACCGCTCCCCACATATGACAAAACCATCCACTATTCACTTTGCGCTAATTTGAAAAAAAATTGTTAATTGTTTACCTGTTTAAACGAAAAACCATCACTTTCGCTCCTTTCGCCGGTTTACACAGTTAAACTTGTATAACCCTCCTGTGCCACCCGAAGCCTCTGCAACCTATTTTGACCTCCGATTATCGTCCAAACGCTGCCAGGACTCTGTCCATACATGATCTTGTTCTCTAAAAGCCATTGTGGCCCTCCCTGTCAACCTGTGTTTTTCTTAACAATTGTTGTATTTTTGCAGGTGATTAGTAGAAGACTAGGAGACTAGGTAAACAATTTTGACACTAGTTAAAAACCTGTTTACTCCAAGAATCTCAGGAAATCTATTCAAAAGGCTTCATTTATCAGAAGTTTGTGTAGGAAAAAAAATCGAGTCTAAACCACAAACATAGGAGGTAGATAAAACTCACAGGTAAAAGAAAAACAGATGATCAATATCCAAACTACCTGATGCTGAGACATAAAAAACTAAATGATTTACTATTGAAATACATAGTACAAACTTGAAATGTACAATAAAAGTAAAAAGCACAATAAATGTTATTGACAGGTCAACAAGGTCAAAGAGTATCATATGAAAGTGTATCAGATGAAAGGGCATAAGTAAAAAATGACATCCAACGTGAAGACCAAACAACCAAGTAGCGTAAAGGGAAAAAAAATCAAAGAACAAAGCCAACAGAACCTAGATAACAGGGACAACAAGCAAGCATTTCAATAGCCGTCTCTATCTTCTTGCATGAAGATATTTCCCTTTCTTAGAAAAAATCCTTAAACAATTTAGGATATTTTCTTAGTTCTACTATTGTTTAAATAACTCTCTTCTCGAGTTATTAAGGGTTCGTTGTTCACCATTGAACTAGGTTGACCATTGAAAGAGAGTTCAATCTTGAAGAAGCATCTGTAAACCCTTGATGTACTAGCTTTTCTAGACCCGTAATACAAAGCAAAGGATTCTGAATTCAGTTTTACATAGTTTGTATTTCCTGTAAGTTTTTCTAGTGTTACACATTATGTTTTTCTTCATATTCTTATGTCTTACAGCGATACCTAGGTAGGAATAATTGTGTCTCAATCTATTCCTATAAGCTTCTGAAGTGATAATCATTAAAGAGAATGGATTAATGAATTGTCTGCTTAATTAGTTCCCTCTGAATCAATAAATCATCAACATCTTATTTTAAGCATAAGCATATTCTCTTGAACCTTCTGAACATCGGTCAGAAGTTTTGATACTTATGATTGTTTAATTTTCTATATGAAAATTGTAATAATCATAATTAAAAAATAAAAAAATTAAATTTTCTACTCACCACTATTCAAACTTTATCACTATGTGAAGCTTTATGGTAGCCCTCTCATTTGGGATTAATATTATTTGAAATGTTAGGCATTATAGTGTTACGTCTGTTTTATTTATTGGTCATCCAAGCTTAAACAAAAAACTCAAAACAATTATCTTAGATGCTCTGGCATTGATAGCTGGCTGCTATTATCTTAGAGGTACAACAAGTCTATTGCTAGAAAAGAAGCAAGCCTTTGTCCGCGTGTATTGCCAAGAGTCATAGTCTTTGGATTTGTGTGAGAGAGTATCCTACTGATAACAAATACACATGCAACATATTGAGTGTGGGGGTATGTTGGGTCGTTAATATGCCATTATTATTATCACTTGTGAACACTTATTCCACCCATTTCTACCATTCTTCATCACGTCATTTGTCATAATTTATTATATAAATTCATTTTATGATGATTTATGCTCTTATGAACAAATATTATTTATTCTCCTTTATTTCTAATAAATTGATGATTATGCATGATTTTATCAATGATAGTTTTAATAAATCAATTGTAACATTATTCACCATTTTTAGCCTCCAAGATAATTTCTAGATTGAAGATTTGATTATTAAAAGTGCCAACTCAGAAATTCGCTGGAATAAGAAGTGACGGTTTTGCGGTTGATATTCTGAGCAAATGAAGCAGAATCTGGAAAATTCGAAACATGGGTTTTGTCCAGAACGGACCCAACTAACTTTATCTAAAGAATGGTTTGCCCAAATTCGACTTGTACTAAGAGAAACACAGGGTTCTTTGAGCACGATTTTCTCAGATTTGTTGTTGCGGCCGTCCTCCAAATCTCAGCTGCAAAGCCAAATTCGTCTTGCTCTTGTTGAAAGCTGGATTGAAATATATCTTCTTGTTGATCAATTAGTTAGAAGCAAACCAATTTTGTAATAGAAATCATGTTTTACTTATCTTTATTGTAACTGCTCTCTGATCTCTCTTTATTTAAATCAGAACAGAGATCAGAGATGGGGATGATTTTTGGGGATGAAAAATGATGGAAAAATGATGAAGAATGATGGTGGATTACTCATGATAGGATAGGGATTGTTGCATGTTTTAATTCTCAAGCTTTTGCTGTTGTAATGATTCCACAATTGGCTGATTAATACATGATTTGGAGTTGATGTTCATTCTTTTCATTCTGAAGTAACCCAGCAGCATCCGCTGGCGGCTAAGGGCCCAGCCTCTGGTGGAGTACGCTGCTGTTGCTATGTATCATATCTTTACAATTGCTTCCGTGTGATGGTTGGATTTCCTTTTCATTTCTTTAAATTGTTTTGTTCAGTAATCTTTTGTTTATGAACATTTCGTTGAAATCATAATTGGATTGCGTCAGTGATAGAATTATTAATTATAACTTGAAATGTCCCGCTGATAATTCTGATCTAATGCTGCGCTATCTAATTAAGACTATGGTTCATTTAATTGTTTCTCATTTATAATTGCAATGGCTGTTAAATTAAGTTACTATTCAATTATAACTATGACTGTTGTTGCTTCAATAACTGCGATTAATGTTCATGCTGATAGGTTGCTGATTCAATTACATTTATAGTTGTTGTGTCTTTCTAATTACTTAGTTTTGCTGTTTGGTTCCATTTAATATTGTTGTTTAATTCTAGTATTTTAGCATTGCTATTCCTTTCCATTAATAAATCATTTTTGTTAGATGAAGCTTTGCTGTTCATTTCTGTTGATTCATTGCAAGAGTGCTTTTAAAGAGTTTTCCTAGTTTACTTTCAATAGCAGCTTTAATTCAATTTCGATTTCCTTTTAATTGCTTTAAAGCAGGACTCTCAACTGTAGAGAAAATTGGTTATTGCTTCCTCGTTCCCAAATTGATTGTCTTGTTCTAGTTTGATTTCAATTGCATCAATCTCTAGAGGAATGAGTTATCGCTATGGTATCCTCAATTGATGTTTGCTGAGTGAATAGTTGGATTTCAGAGCATTTGAGTTTATGTCATTGTTAGATTTCTTTTTCCAGCTTTCATTTACTTTTGGATTTTAAGCACTATACTGCAAAACATTACTCTTGAGTAAATAGCCGCCTCAGACTAAGTACACTCTTGAAATAAAAAGTCGTCCATGGGTTGATAATTAATGTGAAGGTAATTAGGAGTTAAAAAGACACCTTTTTATCGCTCCACATTTTGGCGCCGTTGCCGGGGAGAGTGTAGCCATTTCTAAAGAGTAGTGTGAATCTTATGAGTGCCTGCTAGGGAAGAGTTGGATCTTAAAAACGGAAGGTAAGAACCTGCGTGCGGGGCATGTAAAAGCCCTGTTCCACTGTCCGCTTTCCTAATAGATTTGCTGTTGCTTTGTTGGGTAGAAATAGATGTTTGAATTTTTGTGTGAATGAATTAAAAGAAAAAAAAAATAGAAATTTTGAAAAACAAATCTCATGATTTCTCTCAAGTGGTGATGTAAGCACCACCCATTTCACTAACCGATTGACAGGAACATTTGAAGAAGGGGCCTCGAAGAAACACATGAAGAACATCTTCTATTATGGTAAGAAATGGATCACATTTTTACTTTTGAATTTCCTATCAAAGATCTAGGAGTGACACAAATGCACATAATTCCCCCATTGTCTCTAATAATTTTCATGGCTTGACAAATGAAGATCCAGATACATTCTTATTTGAGTTCGAAATACTTTGTAGAGGATATGATTATTGTACTAATGATCAAAGATTGAAAGTTTTTCCTCTTACTCTAAAAGGAGCAGCTCTCCGATGGTTCATGAGCCTAGGTGGGAATTGCATCCAAACATGGGAGGACATGAAGAACATATTCTTGAAGAAGTACCAAGACTATTGCAAATCCAATGAAGATATTTTCGGTATGATACAAGGGGAAGATGAAAGTTTAGAGGATTATGTAGATCGATTTCATTATAACCTTCAAACATCAAAGCATAAGCATTTGGAAAAAGAGATCTTAAAAACACTCCTTCTTAAAGGAATCAAAGATGAATTTTTAGAACTCTTAAATCTGATAGGAAAAGGTGATGTTTTTCAGTTATCATATGATGATGTTTGTGAATTGTGCATAAGGTATTCAAGAGGAATCTTCAAGGCTGGTAAGAGTTCTAGAGATGTTTGTTCCTTATTTTCTAAATCTGCTACAAGAATTGGAGACATAAGAGCTGAAATCAATGCTTTATTTGAAAATTTTAAAGTTGGTTTTATTAGCTCTCTAAATGAAAAATTGGACATTTCGTAGGTTCATAAAAATGAAGAATTTAATGAAGTGTTTTTCCCTCATGACCGAAAGGATCATCTCATAGATACTCACTCTTCCTTATCTAGGATGGAAGTGGCATGTCAAAGAGATGGGAAAGCTGCAACAAGGCCTACAGGTATGGTTCAAAACACTTTTTCTCCATTGTCATACTTGCATAATCCATTATGGAATAGTAATGTGTTAGGGCAGCCATGTCAATTTCAATATAACCACCAATCTTGTTTACAAGTTTGGCATGGTTCATCTTATGATGGCATGACTACTCTCCCTCATCTTGTAGCACATTCTCCATATTCTCCACCAGCTCTTCCACAACATCTTGCTTGCATATCAAATTTATCCACTCAACCCAACCAACCACATCATCACAATGCTCCATTCCTTACACATTTTCCTGCTCAACTAATTCCACACCCTCACCACAATAAACCAGTACAACATGCTTAAAATGTTGAACTGCCAAATTTACTCACCCTTCCCACCCATTCTATCTCACATGTGCCATTAGAGAAAACTTATAATGAGATTCAGAATGTTATAAATTCAAAAATTGTAGAAGCTATGGAAGAAAATGAGATTTCTTATAGTATGTATCAACAAGCTATTTTAAAAGCTCAAGAACTTCATGATCTGATGGATATGAGAAATCAAAAAAGTAATGGATACATTGAATATTGGTTTCACTCCATCATTTGTTTGCAACATCACTCTATGCTTCAACAATTTTTGATACCATTTTTTGAAGGGAAGTTGGCTTCTCATACCCTAATATCCATTAACATGCATTTTTCAAATTTGGGTATGTGCATATATGAAGCCCTATTTCGAAAATGGTTCCATTGGAAGTACTCCTATACGTAGTCATATTCATTTTTCAAATCAAAATAGGTTAGTGTAGAAAATAAAATAAATAAGGGAATAAATAAATGCATTTTGTTTTTTTTGTAAAACTAGTTGTTTCTTTTGTTGCAACGCGCTATTGAAATCAACATCGATGATAAATGTTTCAATTCATTTGTGTATTATAGAAATAACAATTCTACAAACACTTATATTCATTTTTATCATCAATATGAAAAAATGGTTCAATATCATTTTTTTGGCTTGCGGGCTTGATGAACTTTTTGGAAAAACAGTCGGGACAGTCATGTTTCGAGGGACCAAATGGCTATATTTTTAAAACATGTTTCTACTCTAAGTAGCCCTTGATGTCTACTTTCTAACCCAATTTGAATCACTCAATTTGGATTTGAAACGAAAAAGTTAGAAACAAAACATTGACAGGGTGTCTAGTGGGCAGCTCAGGAACAGAGTTGGGACAGTCAGTTTTTGGAGGCCTAAATATTTGAATTTTTAAAACCTGTTACTATGGTAGATTCCCCTATGAATCTAGTTTACAATTAAATTGGAATCAATCATTTTTGATATCGTATGGGGAAGTTATGATCAAAATACTGACTGTCTATCGTAAATCAACACCCTTAAAACTATGTCTTTCCGACTGTTCCTTACATTATTTGACCTATCAATTCTTATTTTCTTCAAAACCTGTTTCTATTGGAGATAGAAAAATGAATCTACTTTCATTTCCAATTTGAATCTACTTTCATTTCGAATTTGAATCATTCGAATCCGACATCAAACGAAGAATCTATGCTTAAAACATTCACTGTTGTTCTAAGTGGGGTAATCGAAAAAGACTCCGTTATGCAGGTTGTTCTAAGTAAAATTGACATATAATATCATTGAATTTTTAAAACCTGTTTCTATTGGAGATATACCTTTGAATTCTCTCTCATCTGGCTTTGAAATCACTCAATTTGGATGAAAAGCAAATAAGTTGTGATTAAAACACTGCTGGTTAGTATGGTCGACCACTGCTCTCCCGCAGTGTGACAAATAAATTTTACTTTGTTATTTTCTCTGTGGATTTGTTATATAGAGTAACTAATTGTTGTTTTTTGCATAATTCTTGGATTAGGGGAGCCCGATCACCTCTCTTTCTCCATGATTTGATGTTTTATTGCAGGTAGACACTCGTTTTTTGCAGGTCTTGGGAAAATAAAGAAGGTCAATTTATGGACGAGTGATTTTTGAAGGAAATTTTAATGAAAAAAAGGAATTTCATCCAAGTCATTACCCAACAGATTCATAATAGAAGAAATTAAGAATTGATTTCGATTTGAAGATTCATGTCTTGTCACTGTTGCCAAAACATTTTTCAAAAAGATCATTTTTTTTACATAATATCCTAGCTGTTGTAACTTAATTTACATATTGTTTTTAAATAAAATGTTGTTTCTTTTCTAATTCCTCTTATATTTTGTGTTTCAGGTATTGCTTCATTCAAAGTGTAACTCATCCTCAGCATCAATGCCGTGAACAGCTAATTTGTTTTTTTGCATGTTTGCATTTTATGATTGCCCATTTTGTTGTTCCTTTCTGAATGGAACAACACTTCTGCACTTTCATGTTTTTCTGTTCCTTTCTGAATGGAACAACACTTCTGCACTTTCATGTTTTGCTGTTCCTTTTCGAATGGAACAATACTTCTACACTTTTCATTTTTGTTGTTCCTTTTCTAAAGGAACGGCACTTGCGTTTTTGCTGTTCCTTTTCCAAAGGAACGACACTTTTCATTTTTGTTGTTCCTTTTCCAAAGGAATGGCACTTGCGTTTTTGTTGTTCCTTTTCCAAAGGAACGACACTTTTCATTTTTGCTGTTCATTTTCTAAAGGAATGACACTTGCGTTTTTGCTGTTCCTTTTCCAAAGGAATGACACTTTTCATTTTTGTTGTTCCTTTTCTAAAGGAACCGCACTTGCGTTTTTGCTGTTCATTTTCCAAAGGAACGACCCTTTTCATTTTTGCTGTTCCTTTTCCAAAGGAATGGCACTTGCGTTTTTGTTGTTCCTTTTTCAAAGGAACGACACTTTTCGTTTTTGCTGTTCCTTTTCTAAATGAACGACACTTTTCATTTTTGTTGTTCCTTTTCCAAAGGAACGACACTTGCGTTTTTGCTGTTCCTTTTCCAAAGGAACGACACTTTTGATTTTTGCTGTTCCTTTTCCAAAGGAACGACACTTGTGTTTTTGTTGTTCCTTTTCTAAAGGAACGACACTTTTAGTTTTTGCTGTTCCTTTTTCCAAAGGAACGACATTCGCATTTTCACACCTTTTTTTGTGTGTGTATTTTTGCTTTTTTTGTGTGCATTTCCTTTGTTGTTTCCTACACGGAACACCACTTTTTTTGAGTGTTTTTGCTGTTCCTTCAAGAAGCAACACTTTGGGGGATTATTTTCGGGAGCAACCTTTTCTTCCTCTTGTGGTATTATTCCTAGCTCATCTCAACCACATTTTACTGATTCCATTTCATGGCATGGAGTACATTACTTTTATGAGGACAAAAATTATGGATTCTTTTGAAGCGAGTTAATATCATTCACGTTATGATCTTTAACATGACAGCTCCTTGATGATAGATTCTTTTCAAAAGGGACACAATTATTTATATATTACTTTACTGCATTGTTTTCTGTTGTACATGATACTAATTGATCATCTTAATACCATGCTGGTTCCATCCTCCCTGGTTATAATCTTCTCTGTCTGTAATAAATGAGATTATGGGTATATTTTTTTCTATTGACATGTTCAACTTCTTCCACCATCCCTGCTCTTAAGGAGTACTGAGCCTCCCTCTTTTTATCATAAAAATATGTAATAACAACAAAATTTTGTTCGCAGATGGAGGATAGGGGGTCTCATTACGAGCCAGCCTACCATGTTCATAAGCTTGTACGAAAGTGACATTCCCATTATGGCCACCACACCAGGGTTATGATCCATTGGATAGCCAGATTATCCTTGGAACAGGAGGTCCCATCACAAGCCGACCTGATCACTTCTGCTACATCCCAGTGAATGGCAGTGTGGTTATCTGGTTACCACGCCAGCGCACTGGTCTCTTCTGTAAGAACAGCAATGAAACTCTCTAGTTATAAATTGAGGATTCTGGCTCATATGGGTTAAAAAGCAACCCTGCCGAGGCTATGGACGCCTGCTGGCAGCAGAGGCTCTGCTTATGGTATTGAAGTTATATCTTATCGTCAATTATTACTATAATACCCTTTTCTTATTTTTTATTTTATCAGAGAAGTTATTTCCTTAATTGTTTTTCCCTATTTTGAACCTTTATGCATGAGAAATTGTTTTATGATCAATCACATCATTTTCAGCTAGCATACTATCAGTAAAGCATCTTTTTGGCATATTGTTGTTCTTTTTATCTTTTTCATAACTTATCATCAATCCTAAGCGTCCTATCTCTTATTCATAACTATCTTTACATACTCTGCTCTAATTATAACCATAACTCTTGCTGTCCTATCATTGATAAGTGTATTCTGCTTCATTTACTGATATATTGTTCATTCCTGTGCCTTGTCGTCAACATCACCCCTCTCATACGCTTTATGGTCAAGGAATTAATTTTCCAATTGGAGGGGGGGAATGTATGCATTATGGGATTGCATGCGATATGATTACTGCACTCTGCCATAACTTGTTGATTTGACAAAATATTAATATTGCATGTATACAAAAGTTTTTCTGACTGAAAGTTTTGCATGCATCTTATCTATTTCTCTTCAAAGCTAACACTATGGATTCAAGAACATTGTATGCAAAATAGTGATTTGTTTACAGGAGAACAACAAGTATGGGGGGAAAATCGATTCGCAGCATGACCACACTATTGCAACTAACAAAAGAGGCTCGAGCAACTCGTGAACGTGAACAATTCTTCAGACATGATGTGCTTACCTGGATCCCACCTTTTGTATCACTTTCAGCACCAACTCTGCCTACATCAGCTTCAACAAATGCCAGTCCATATATGTCATTCCACATTTTTCTTTTTGGAGGTAAAACTTGAGGTAAAATAGCATAATTTTTTGATTTATTACGAATTTAGGAGAATTTAATGAAATCCATTTTGAGCATTATTTATCATCCTTCATTCCACATCTTTACCACTTCCCCTTTTTTCAGCGGCATATTATCTTTCAGTTTGGGGGAGTGTTTCTTTCATTCATTTCTTTCTTATGACCATTTCATTCATATTCTTTATCATCCATTGCTATTTTTATTCATTTTCAACACCTCCCTTACTCCATGTTGTTTTACACCAAGCATAGACTTCAACAGCTAGTAGCAACCACCTCTATTTGTTTTCTAGTATCGCACGAGGACATGCTAATTTTTCAAAGAGGGGGAGGAATTGCTACGCATGATGAATGTTTGAATTGCTACGCATGGTGGATGTTTTCTATTTTCTTTCTCATTTAAGGCATACAATTCAGTATAGAAATTGATTTCCATAGTATTTTTAAAGCTATGAACTCAATTCTTGTGATTTTTGGAAAACACAGACGTATCATTAATAAAAACCCAGACAATTTCAAGATAAATTGGTTCATAAAATTTCAGAAATCATGCACTCTTACCTACAACCATTTTGTTTATATCTCATGATCCGTGCATCAAAACAATCTAATTTTTTTGGATCATAAAGGAATTCATATATTATAAATTTACTTGCCAAATTTCAACAAAAGCTGGTTTGTAGTTTTTGAGAAAATGGTTAATGAAGTTTGTTGTTACTTATATCATATTTTGTTGCAACTTCATATATACATATAGTTGAATGTCAATGTAAAAATTGTTATGCCTTCATCAAGATTACTAAAAGTGAATATTCATTAATTAAGGAAGAATTCATTTGTTCTATCCATTTCATGAGCTGATATGAACATATTTTTTATTGCTTGGTTAACACATGGGTTTTTGTCTTTGGGTTGTATGAGGACATGCAATATATTCAGTTTTTGTTGCATGAGGACATGCAACATATTGAGTGTGGGGATATGTTGGGTCGTTAATATGCCATTATTATTATCACTTGTGAACACTTATTCCACCCATTTCTACCATTCTTCATCACGTCATTTGTCATAATTTATTATATATGTTCATTTTATGATGATTTATGCTCTTATGAACAAATATTATTTATTCTCCTTTATTTCTAATAAATTGATGATTATGCATGATTTTATCAATGATAGTTTTAATAAATCAGTTGTAACATTATTCACCATTTTTAGCCTCCAAGATAATTTCCAGATTGAAGATTTGATTATTAAAAGTGCCAACTCAGAAATTTGTTGGAATAAGAAGTGACGGTTTTTCGGTTGATATTCTGAGCAAATGAAGCAGAATCTGGAAAATCTGAAACATGGGTTTTGTCCAGAACGGACCCAATTAACTTTAATGTAAGAACAGTTTGCCCAAATTCGGCTTGTACTGAGAGAAACACAGGGTTCTTTGAGCACGATTTTCTCAGATTTGTTGTTGCGGCCGTCCTCCAAATCTCAGCTGCAAAGCCAAATTCGTCTTGCTCTTGTTGAAAGCTAGATGGAAATATATCTTCTTGTTGATCAATTAGTTAGAAGCAAACCAATTTTGTAATAGAAATCATGTTGTACTTATCTTTATTGTAACTGCTCTCTGATCTCTCTTTATTTAAATCAGAACAGAGATCAGAGATGGGGATGATTTTTGGGGATGAAAAATGATGGAAAAATGATGAAGAATGATGGTGGATTACTCATGATAGGATAGGGATTGTTGCATGCTGTAATTATCAAGCTTTTGTTGTTGTAATGATTCCACAATTGGCTGATTAATACATGATTTGGAGTTGTTGTTCATTCTTTTCATTCTGAAGTAACCCAACAGCATCTGCTGGCGGCTAAGGGCCCAGCCTCTGGTGGAGTACGCTGCTGCTACTATGTATCATATCTTTACAATTGCTTCCGTGTGATGGTTTGATTTCCTTTTCATTTCTTTAAATTTTTTTGTTCAGTAATCTTTTGTTTATGAACATTTCGTTGAAATCATAATTGGATTGCGTCAGTGATAGAATTATTAATTATAACTTGAAATGTCCTACTCATAGTTCTGATCTAATGCTGCGCTATCTAATTAAGACTATGGTTCATTTAATTGCTGCTCATTTATAATTGCAATGGTTGTTCAATTAAGTTACTATTCAATTATAACTACGATTGTTGTTGCTTCAATAACTGCGATTAATGTTCATGCTGATAGGTTGCTGATTCAATTACATTTATAGTTGATGTGTCTTTCTAATTACTTAGTTTTGTTGTTTGGTTCCATTTAAGATTGCTGTTTAGTTCTAGTATTTTAGCATTGCTATTCCTTTCCATTAATAAATAATTTTTGTTAGATGAAGCTTTGTTGTTCATTTCTGTTGATTCATTGCAAGAGTGCTTTTAAAGAGTTTTCCTAGTTTACTTTCAATAGCAGCTTTAATTCAATTTCGATTTCCTTTCAATTGCTTTAAAGCAGGACTCTCAACTGTAGAGAACATTGGTTATTGCTTCCTCGTTCCCAGATTGATTGTCTTGTTCTAGTTTGATTTCAATTGCATCAATCTCTAGAGGAATGAGTTATCGCTATTGTATCCTCAATTGATGTTTGTTGAGTGAATAGTTGGATTTCAGAGCATTTGAGTTTATGTCATTGTTAGATTTCTTTTTCCAGCTTTCATTTACTTTTGGATTTTAAGCACTATACTGCAAAACATTACTCTTGAGTAAATAGCCGCCTCAGACTGAGTACACTCTTGAAATAAAAAGTCGTCCCTGGGTTGATAATTAATGTGAAGGTAATTAGGAGTTAAAAAGACACCTTTTTATCTCTCCACAGTACCTACATGCAACCCTGTGTAACCCCAACTTCTAGACATTAATATACACCTGTAGGTCTTGAAGCTCTGCTTTGAAGGTCTTCGCTGAGAAAATTTCTTTCACGTTCTGCTATGTGATATATGATTCCCTTTCTACAAACATTTGAGTGTCTGAGTATACTGGCAAGTAAAATGGTGTACTCTCAACTTCCTCCATGGTGCTTCTCTTTTTGGTATCATTTGAAGCAGTTCTCTTTGGTGCCATCATAAAAGTGACTGATGAAGATAAGTTCTCAACCTCTGCAATACCTGTGGGAGGAAAAAGCAATCATGAAAAACACAAGTTAGCTTCAACAAATTAACTTTCAAGGCAAGATAAAGAAAAAGAACAATGAACTAATGAGCAAGATTGTGAAATTATGGAAGCAAAGGAAGGGAGACTAGCTAGAGACTTCAGGCTAGAGGTTTGCTTCAAGTGATGCGTCTTGAGGCTAGAGAATTCACAATCTGCAATCCAGCCTAGGTAAATTGTGGGAGAGACTGCATAGTGCAGAATCTTAATGGACAAGGGGACAAGCCTGAGCCCTGGAACTATGCAATGTGCAATTGGGCCAACTTGTACTACGCATTGTACAATATCATAGGCCAAGGTGAGATATTTACCCTCAAACTTGTGTAATGCCTAGATAGGCGAGGTCAAAACTAGCCAAGGGATGAGCAGATCTGCCTAGTGAGAGTGTGGGAAACAAGCAAATTTGAGTGATAGTGCATGCTAAAGTGAAAATATGACTAATTATGGATATACCAGTGCAAAAAAAGTGTGGAATATCAACATGCAAAAGGAAAAACAAACACATAAGAAGAGTCACTGCAATGACAACCACTTACGGGCAAAAACAAGAAAAATAATGTGACACTTGTGAAAGGCAAATAACAGACCAAATCAACACTTGAACAATCTAATATACATTAAAATGCCAAAACCATGAAAATAACAAGCAAAACAACACTCACAGAAACCACATGACAAAAAGCGACAGAAAAAGTGACAAAAGACAATAGAAGCAAAATTCACCCAGAAAAGCACCGCAAACTCCATCGAAGGCTCCTTGATCTCCTTGGTAATTCTAGAGCTTCAAGATCGAATGTAAAAATGAGCTCTAGGGGCATCAATTATATAGATCTAGACTAATTAGAGTCTATGATGTGCATGCCTAAAATCAAGGAAAAAGAAAACCTTGGCGGAAAGTTTCCAAAAATAATAAGTGTGTCACCTTCGGGAAACTAATTAGTGAATCCTTATGTTTTAGGGATATCTTTTTTACTTTTTGATTTTTTGGGAAACTTACATGCACACTACCAAGAAGGATTGTGCATTTGCCGAGGGATTGGGAAACTTCTTGACTCAGTGCATTGCATAGTTTTTGAGTTGAAGGGATGCTTTGCGCAATCTCCATCAACAATGCTAGGATGCCATCCATAAATGTGTAGTTCTCAAGCTTAAGGTTGGCCTAACAGAAAGGATTACACAGTTTCTCGAGGCAAGGCTAGCTTGCCTTTCAATATTGTGCAGTTTTAGAGGCAAACCCATCAATGCTGCAAGGTGAAGTCAAAATGTTAGCTTATGTTTGAAATATGCCAAGATGGAATCAATACATCATAATTAAAGCATGAAAATATAAGTCTTGATCACAATCATGTATACTTGATGAATGTAGAAGGTAAGCTTTTTTGGACATAAGAAAGGCTCCAAAATCGAAGCATGGGAAAAATTTTGGAGGGTGGTTGTAACAGCTACAACATGAGGTGAATCACTCTAAGTTTACAAACAATACCCTTCTGCTGGGAGGAGCATTGAAGATAGTAGCAGTAAGATTTAAGAAAATATTGTACTCTTATTTTTCCTTCTCAGGTGAACTGGTTGATAAAAGGAAGTCTCAAGTGTATGGTTGGAACTGTGTAGACTCGATAATTCTTGAGATCACAAGAATCTTTAAATTCCTAGAAGCTCCAGATTGGAGGGCCTTTAAATATTTTGGTATCCCCATCTCTATGGGTTCTTCTAATGCAAAGGAGTGGGAGGAATTAGAAAAAACTTCATCCTAAAAGTTCCCATAATTTTTTCATGTAATTTCCATGTCATAATATGTAAACCAATCATAATTCTTTAAATTTAAAAAGAGGTTACATGTAAATATTTTGTAGGGAAAAGAATAAAACTACTTTTTTTAAGTGTGTTTTTGGCTTATCTCCTTAAAGGTTTACTCAAACATCAAGTGCGGACACTCATTGGATACAAAATTAAATTCCACATCCAATGAGTATCCATTATTCATACTTCTAAGAAGATACAAATTGAAGATACATTTTAAAATCATGTTGAACACACTTTTTTAATGTATCTACAAAATTTTCAGGACAACTTACAATTAATAGACTTTATTAATGAATCTACAAATTTTTTCAAGGTCTCAACTATTCACAACATAATTTATTGTGTTCAACCATGTCCTTAACAACATAGTACTACACATCGATTTTTTTTTTTCCCTAGGACGATAAGCAGGGTTCTTTCCTAGTAAAATTGCACTTGAGTTATCACATCTTATCCTCACATCTTTCTGAACAAAACCAATACCTAAACACAAAAATCACAACCATACAACTTCCTTACTTCCATGTCAAGTTACAATGTACTCAACCTCTATAGTTGATAATGCAAGTACAACCTACATATTTCTTATCCAATCAATTGCACCACCATATAGGTTCAAAAACATAGCCACTTGTAGATATTTTATGGTTAAGATCTCCATCCCAATCTACATCAATGAAGCCCTATCCATCTATCTCTTTGTGTTGTATAAGTCTTCCTTTATAGCATATTGCATAATATAAAGTGCTAGACAAATATTCAAAGATCCTTTTTACAATTGTCTAATGTTTATTCCTTATTTTTGACGTATACTTAATAAAAAATCCCGCCACATGGGTAATGTCCAATCTATTATAGAGAAAAGCATACATAAAAATTCCAGCAACACTTGCATGAGGAACATAGTACATGTCCTATATATGTTCTTTTGTCTTAATATAATACTCTATAGATACCTTTATACCTATAAGAGTAAGAACCTTGACTAATTTACATTCTTGCATATTAAACCTCCATGATATCATCTCAACATATCTCTTATAATTCAACTAGAGTTTCTTATTTTTTCAATCTCTCTTAATTTCCATACCTAAAATAAAATTTGCAACATCAATATCTTTCATATCAAACTCAGAAGATAATTGATATTTTACATCCTTAATGATTCCTTTGTTTATACTAATCAACAAAATATCATCAACATATAAGACCATATAAATAAAATGATCATTAACCTATTTGTGTCTCAAATTGCTCTATTTTTACCCTATTCCCATAAGCCTTAACCTTTGTTTTATCTCTATTTAACCCTCTCATTCTTGCACTAGTCCAAGATAATCATCTATTCCTACATATACTTCGTATTTCATAATTAAGATTTATTAAGTGCTTTATTAATTAATTTACATAGATTTCATACATTTTAGTATCTCTTGTAACTTATGTTTAACTTTCCTAAAAGTAATTGAAGAACTAAGTGTTAATCATTATTTAGCGTGATGAGTGCAGGAAGATTCCTGCACCGCCAACGATGTTGCTTCGTGATCTCCATGATAGTTCACTAGTACAAAATGACTAATTAGTTATTAAAACAACAACTAAAATTTGCATATAAATGACTATCTTTCAGTCGGTGACCAGTAGTAGCTAATTTACAGTATCTTATAACGCGGCCAACTTTTAGTCGTTTTTAATTTAGTCATTTATTGATTGTCTCAATTTTATCATCTAGCAGTATATTTAGTCATAAATTTGGTCATTAATTTAGTTATTGATTTAGTCATTAATTGCTACAATTGATGACCAAATATACAACAAAATATATTACTATATGATCATCTGAGAAAACCAATTAATGACCAAACAACTATGACCAAAATGTTGGTCGTGTTATAAGATACTGTAAATTAGCTACTAATAGTCATATATATGAAAATTTTAATTGTTGTTTGAAACCAATTAATGACCAAAGAAATATGAATAATTTTTGTCGCGTTATAAGATATTGTAGATTAGCTACTAATAGTCGTATATATGCCAAAATTTAGTTGTCATTTGTAATGAAAAATTAATCATTTGCAGTAGTCAATTATATTTTTTTGGTAGTTTCATATTCATTATATAAATTACTACTTTAGTAGTTTATATTCATTTAATTTATTTACATTAATAATCATTATAAACGACTAATTTAGTTGTATATTCATTTTATTCGTGTTCACCATTAATCAATATAAACTACTAATTTAGTTGTTTTAGATTGATTTTATGTGTTCATTATTAATCAACATAGATTAATTAGTATGATTTTGCGACTAAATTAAAAAACATCATACAATGTGAATTGGTTCATCTAATATGAAAATTCAAAATTACATATGTTAGTTAAAATACTAAACAATATCAAGTGCAACTATAAATAATTTCAACCATATAAATTATATTATATGAAATGTCGAGTATTACAATATGAGTTTCCAACTTAACATTGGTTGGACTACAATTTACACATGAAATGTTTTTCATCACTATAAAACATTATCATTGTGATGTCAACTCATTGCAGGTGAATTCACTAACTATGAAGACTTGCACATCAGTGTCTATGTGTGTGTCTTATGCGGTATATTGGCTTTAAGGGTATCACTAGACCGGTTCTCTTCTCTCTCTTTTTGCATTTGTTGCTCCAGTGTTAGTGTTCTCCTCTTTCTTCAAATCCTGCTACTTACCATCAATGCTGAGTTCCTTTTCTGGAAACAAAAGAACCTAGAATGCAGAGTGTAAGACATGAAAGATGATGAACACTAGAATATAAATGAAAGTATACTATAAAGGATTTATTTTACGTATACCTCAACATCAACAATGTTAAAGCCATTCTTCCCCATAAAATCAAGAAACCTGAACAAGTTTTCTTCAGTTGAGCGATAGTGGCCACTATGTGGCTAGACGACCCGTATAAATAAATTAAAGTCACCATAGAAAAAAACACCTTAGTAACTTAGTATTCAACCTTCAGGAAAAGCTTAGGCACAATCATGCCAACTAAGTTACATGTTAAAAAGCTCAAGTTATAAATAACTTGTTAAAATAAATAATCTGAGGTGTGATGTCTAATCCTTGTCATTTTATTTGTAACAACAATTTGTTGTCTAATGCATGAACTTGGTCAACTATACAAACAAAATGTTCTCAAATAACAACATGAAAGTAAACTTTTCTAATAATCATGAAAATATTTCAATACAAAACAATTAAAAGAATTTCAATCAATATCGTGTAATATTAATTTCATCTTCAATCTTTGGTTGTTGTTTAAACAGACATAATACCAAGTACTTTCAATTTCATAGTTAAAATGTAAAGCAAAATCGAAATAAACGTTCAAAATACAATCAAACAATAAAGAGAGGATATCATGGAATAGACATTGCATTTATAAAAAAGAATTGTTCACTTGTCCATCGATATATTATCACACATTCCTAAAACATTTTCTTGCCCAAATAACCATGAGGTAAAAGAATCACAACATTAAAAACCATAGGAATACATACTAGAAACATTTCCAAAGTTGATGATTGAAGTGCCTAAAGGATCTCCAACAACAAATGAATCATATCCAAGACATGATCTCTATATTGTCTCTCCATCCTTTTTCCAATCACATTTCATGTAACCTGCCCACACTAGAGTCAAGTAACAATCAAATGACGGAATTGACATTTTTTTATTATCTTTTATATGCATAAAATTTGAATATATATTTTTTTGGTAACATATTAATTCGTATTTAAAGCCTTCCTATCATGAGAATGTATCAATCAAGTAGAACATCAGAAAAATTGACCACAATGAGGTCCTCTAACAATTTCTACAATATCAATATTTGTCTTGTTGTGATATCTTGGATAGAAAAAAGAACATATCTGCAAATGAAAAAGCCATATATTAATTATCTTCAAACTATTTATATGGTGTATTCTTAGGTAACTTTTTAAGATATTCCTCTACCTTTACCAAAGTGGATTGTGGCTTGGTTAAACTCTATATCCTTTCATTCAACATCAATTTTTGCACGATAAATATCACACATTATTCTTTCCCATTTCTCAACATGCTAGATATGATAAATTGAATGTCACATAAAAGAAAGAGAAAACCATTTTCTAACAAAAAAAAATAAACAAACAATTCCTCTAATAAAATTTCACACCTCAGGGCTATGGGGACTCAAGTTTGTTAAATTTAATTTAAAAATAAAAAACTTGTAGGAAACCAGAGCTCTGCACGCGCGCCTGCTAGGATTCTGTCTGCGACTTCTATATCGGCCTTCGACCCTTGGCATGGCCCCTCCGGAGGCTCCACTGGAGGAGGTCGCTCTTCAGCAGGCTTTCTCTGACTTGATCAGATCTTTACTACCTCAAAGACCTCGCCCCATAGTTTCTAAGTTCGTGAAAAAACTTGATGCCTTGCAAGAAGTAACATTACCTCCAACCTTGCCTTGCATGGCTGCCCTCACTTTATCAGAACAGGGTCTCATTGGGCAATTTACTAGACTCTAGCCATCTCCAAAAATATTATAGAGATGGGTGGAAAGGAACCGGTCTGACAAAACACAAGGGAAAATCTCCATTTGATTTTGTGGGAAAGGGTATTTCATCTTTCACTTTGAAACAAAAGAAGATAAGGATTTAATATTCCGTAATGGGCCTTCTTTCATGGATTCCAGAGGATTATATCTCAACAAATGGACTCCGGAATTTGATTCAGAGTTGGACATACCCAGTGTTGTTCCTGTCTAGGTCCGGCTTCCTCACCTTCACCTTCACTGCTGGGGAGATGAATCAGTTCGTGCTATTGGAAATGTCGTAGGAAAATACATCGATCGAAGTGAACCTAAAGACAACATGTAGGCCTATGCTCGCATCTGTGTAGAAGTCGATCTGGGCAAAGGACTTCCAGAAGCCATCAAACTCAAGGTTGACGATTAGACTCATATCTAGCAACTAGATTACGAGCAGATTCCTTTCAAGTGCAAGGTATGTCACGATTATGGCTACTTTGCAAATCGTTGTCCTAAATTACTTGATGTTGAAAACACTCCACAAGAAGAGTAATGGGAAATAGTAAAAAAAAGAAAACTACCCCTAACCTGTTAGGGTCCCACCCTAACCCCCTTATTTATGTAGTAGGATCGAGTCATAGTTATACTTAAGTAAAGAGTCAATAAATCCATATTAATAATTGTAAGTGGTTAACCCGCATTTAATGACGGGACCATAGTTAGTTGCAAATGGGCCATGGTATTAGATAGATGGTATTAATAAGAACCATGGTATTGCATGTATGAGTCATATATAAAGGATAGAGACTCCCTGCGAGGAGCATTGTGTCTTATTTTGTAATGGAGCTCTGCTCTATTAGAAGTTGCCCCCTTGAAGAGGCAAGTGAACATTGCTTTCTGAATAATAAACTACTTGTTGTTATTTCTCACTGTTTTATGTTCTGGGTATATTTTTGCGCATATTTGGGATCCTTGTATCATCTTGCAGGTTAAGAGCATAACAAGTGGTATCAGAGCGCTTTCCAGGGCCGGTGGGATCTCCATTTTTTAGCAATTTTTTTTTTGGCTAGAGATGTGTTCTGGTGTCTTTAAACCATGGGATCTGTCATTGAGCGCATAAACCTGCAGATTTGGGGAGGCCTGCACGTAGGAAATACAAGAGGTGGTCACGCTTGTTGGACCCCCTTGTAACCCCTGTGGGTACCCCTTTGAGTAGCTGCGCATTAGACAGAACCACGCACAGACTGTCTTCCAAGTATCCTCTGGTATATCGGAAGCCCCTTAGCTCCCTTGAAACCTCGCTATAGATAAACCGTCAGCCGTCTTGTTGCTACAATACACCGAGAGTAGCACTTGGAGAGATTACTTGCCCGTACGATAGGGTATTCAGGTTGTACATCTAAGGGTACGGTTGATCCTCCTTGGTTAGTGCCCTGAAAAATTGGGCCGAGTACTACTGTCAGACCCTTATGTATATTGCGATCTGTAGCACTTGACATTCCTCGAGACCATAGTTCCCTTTTCTATCTCTGGATCACGCATAATCTCTGCCAGATCAGATCTCACAAGTTGGGTTTTGCAGTAGCAGCAAAAATCAGTCCCGCAGTTTAGATTTAACAAAACAACCATTCAGATCTATTAGATCCATCAGATCCGCAACAACAATCTATTCCACTACTCAGATCTATCCGATTAGCCATTCAGATCTCTCAGATCCACCAGATCCGCCATCCAGATCTGAGTAGTTGTGTGGGTTCCTATACCGGGGTGTGATTTTCGCAGGACTTTTGGCAGCATTGACATTTCGGGGATTCGGCTACTGCAGTATTCCTAAGCAAGGAGTAAAACTTCGTTAGGAGTTTTCAGGAAAAAAAATTGGTGACCTAGCCCATAAGAATCAGGACGATGAGCTGGGCAAGGAGGTACCATTCAATTTTTAGTGCCAAAAAAAATTTGGGCAGTCCCAAATTTCAAGTACATCGGATCGGTGCATGGTAGAAACTAGAGCTCAAGCTATGGCCAATGAGAAGATCGACAAACTTGAACAATCCTTGAAATACATCCAAGACCAGCTGGCAACAATAACTAACACACTCTCTAAGGGCAAGGCGGAAGCCTGCGAGGAGGCGTATACTGGCAATGAACACAGTGAGGGTGAGTCTAGCCACTCTCTTCACCTCTGGGGCACCCACCAACAATCCCGTCCGTGACCACCCAAGCTATATATGCATAAACTTGATGGTTGTCACCCAGAAGCATGGATAGCACAAATGGAGCAGTATTTCAATTTGAATTACATCTTTGATAATGAGACTCAGCTTATTGTGGGGAGAATGTACTTGGACAATGAAAGATGGCAATGGTGGCAATGGCATCAACGTTGCAATGGAAGGCCCTTGACTTGGGACACAGTAAAAAAAGCTCTTATGGAGCGCTTTGACCATGAATCTGCTTTTTTGGGTCGTCTCACTAAGCTCCAACAGACTGGCACAGTGGATGAATATATTACAGCCTTTGAAGCCTTAGTTTTCCGCACTATAGGTCTACAAGATGAGTTCTACACAGAATGTTTTATCAGTGGTCTTAAAGAGGCCATACAAGCTCACGTCCAACTGCAACACCCTCCCACATGGTCGGAGGCTTGTAAGGTAGCTCGTAAATTTGAACATGCTTTAGCGGCCTAGTCCAATTGCCCAAATTTCACCTCCAAGGGTTTCCCCCCACAGGCTCATAGCACTACCCAACTACTTAAGGTTCAAAAGGTGTCACCTACAAAAATGGCAGAAAGAAGAAAGTAGGGATTATGTTACTACTGTGATGAAAAATACTCCCCCAGTCATAAATGCAAGGAGCCCAAATTCTTTCAAATTGATGCTACTGATCATAGCTCATCGGAGGAAGCCCCACCACTTGAGGAACCTGAGGAGGAAGAAGAGGACAACCAGAAGGAAAATTTCCCTGACGAACTAGTTATTTCTCTGCATTCTTTGGCAGGGATTTCTTCACCTCAAACTCTCAAAATCAGAGGTTTTATTAAGCATTGCCCAGTAGTAGTCTTGATTGATAGTGGAAGTACACATAATTTTATCCATCAAAGAGTCGCGGAAGCAGTGCATTGTTTTGTACGAGCAGTTTCTAACTTCCAAGTCCAAATTGCGGATGGGTGAACAATGAAATGTGACGGCCGCTGTGAAAATGTCAAACTTCAAATGGGGGATTATCAATTGAAGACCCACATGTTTGCCATACACATGGGAGGGTGCGACATTTTCCTCGGTTATGAATGGCTTCACACACTTGGGCCAATCAAAATGGATTTCCAGGAGTTATATATGAGCTTTAAGCAGAACAGCTACACACATACCCTCCGCGGATTCCAGGCGGGAGCTCCCTCTATCATCAACTCACATAGGATGGAAAAATTATTAAAAAAGGGCCATCATGGAGTTATAGCTCAATTTAATGCCATCCAGGCCGTCGAACCCAATTCTCTTCCGATTCATCCTGAGATGCAACAGATTTTAAATAACCATCTGCTAGTCTTTCACAAGCCTCATGAGCTTCCACCCTCGAGAGGGGAACATGATCATAGCATCACTTTGGTCCGAGGGACCCAACCACCAAATGTGCAACCATATAGATATTTTTTCACCCAAAAGAATGAAATAGAAAAAATAATCAAGGAACTTTTTGAAGCAGGCGTCATTCGTCCCAGCATTAGTCCTTATTCATCACCGGTGGTCATGGTGCTCAAGAAAGATGGGGAATGGCGTATGTGTCCAGACTTCAGGGCCCTCAATAAGTTGACAGTCAAAGATAAATTTCCTATCCTAGTTGTTGATGATTTGTTGGATGAACTAAATGGGGCTCAATTCTTCGCTAAGCTGGATCTTCGCTCATGCTACCACCAAATTCGCATGAAAGAAGTCGACATTCCAAAGACTGCTTTCAGAACTCATGAAGGCCATTATGATTTCTTGGTCACGCCATTCGGTCTTTGTAATGCCCCATCTACTTTTCAGAGCCTTATGAACCACCTCCTCAAACCATATCTCAGAAAATTTTTCCTTGTTTTCTTCGATGACATCCTCATCTACAGTCGCACTTGGGCCGCACATCTTTAGCATGTAGATCTGCTCTTGCAACTGCTCCGCAAGCATAAATTATTTGTTAAGATGTCCAAGTGTTCTTTTGACATGGAAGAAGTTGATTATTTGGGCCACATTTTGGGGCATGAAGGTGTCAAGGTGGACCCCAAAAAGATCTAGGCAATGCAGTATTGGCCTTAACCTAAGACGTTGAAGAGCCTGAGAGGATTTTTGGGTCTCACGGGCTACTATCGCAATTTTGTCCGCAATTATGGTCGCATTACGAAGCACCTCACTCAACTCCTCAAGAAAAATTCATTCCTCTGGAATGATGAAGCAAAACAGGCCTTTACAACTCTAAAAATTGCCATGTGTTCCACTCCAGTCTTAGCACTACCCCACTTCACCAAATCTTTTGTCATTAAATGTGATGCTTCGGCTACGGGTATTGGGGCGGTCTTAATGCAGGAAGGTTGACACTTGGCCTTCACAAGCCAAAAACTAAGTGGGAAGAATCTGGGACAATCTACCTATGAGAAGGAAATGATGGCCATCTTACATGCAGTAGATACCTGGTGACCTTACTTATTGGGGCAACGTTTCCAAATCCGCACAGACCATCATAGTCTTAAATATTTTTTGGAGCAATGCCTATCCTGACCACAGCAAAATAAATGGCTTGCCAAAATGCTGGGATATGATTATGAGATCATTTACAAGAAAGGGCGTGAAAATATTGTAGTAGATGCATTATCTCGCCAATTTGAGGAGGAAAGTACCCTGCTTGCAATTTCCCTTCCCATTCCAGAATGGATTGAAGAGGCTCGCAAATGGTTTTCACATCCTTGGCTCTCCCAACTCATTACTCAATTGCAAGTGGATCCAAATTCCACCAAGGGCTACTCGTGGCAGGATGAGATTCTCCGCTACAAGGACAAAGTCATAATATCACCAACATCCACCCTCAAAAGCCACATTTTGGCGGAGTTGCACTCATCCCCCACTGCAGGACATTCAGTTTTTCAGAAGACGTATGCTCGCACTAGAAGATCATTTTTTTGGACAGGCATGAAAAAGGAAATTCTTACTTTTGTAGCAGAATGCGATGTCTATCAGCGCCACAAAGGGGAGACAGTCAAAGCAACAGGCACATTACAACCGTTGCCCATCCCGACATCAATATAGACAGAGGTTTCTATGGATTTCATTACAGGTCTTCCAAAGTCAGGAAACAAGTCAGTCATCATGGTGGTTGTGGATCAACTTTCTAAGTATGCCCATTTTTTTTCCCTACCCCACCCTTTTACACCGACTTTGGTCGCTCAATCTTTCATGGATCAGATCTTCAATATGTATGGCATGCCCACTTCTATTGTGTCTGATCGTGACCCGATCTTCACCAATAATTTTTGGCAGGAACTCTTTAGGCTACAAGGTACCTAACTAAAACTCAATATTTCCTATCATCCACAAACGGATGGTCAAACTGAAGCAGTCAACAAATGTCTGGAAACCTACCTTAGGTGTTTCACTTCAGAAAAGCAACATCTTTGGGTATAGTGGTTACCTCTAGCTGAATGGTGGTATAACACCAACTATCATGCCACCACCAAAGTGACTCCCTATGAAGCAGTTTATGGTCAACTCCCTCCTTCCCCTACTTCTTATATCAAGGGGTGCTCAAAGGTACAAGCAGTGGATCAACTCCTACAGAACCGCACAATCATGCTCACCCATCTTAGAGAGAATCTTCATCAAGCTCAAAACCGCATGAAGCAACAGGTAGATTAGCATCGCTCAGAACGCCAATTACAAGAAGGGGATCAGGTATTTTTGAGGTTGCAACCTTATAAGCAAACATCACTCAAAGACAAGGGTTGTCAAAAACTATCTCCAAAATTCTACGGATCGTATCAAGTACTTCAACACATTGGAGAAGTGGCCTACAAGCTAGCTTTGCCGCCCATTGCAAAAATCCATCCAGTTTTCCATGTCTCATGCCTCAAGAAAGTGATAGGGAACAATTGCAGAATTCAAACCAGTCTACCTGAATTGAATGAAGAATGGTCAATCTAGCTCCAACCTGAATAGGTCCTAGACACACGAGAACACAACCTGCGTGGTTGCATGATCAAGGAAGTCCTTGTCAAGTGGAAAGACACCTCTCCGGAAGATGCAACCTGGGAACCAACCACTATTCTTTAGTGGTTTCCACAGCTTCAGCCTTGAGGACAAGGCTATTCTTATGGGGGAGGGCATGTTAGGGTCCCACCCTAACCCCCTTATTTATGTAGTAGGATCGAGTCATAGTTATAGTTAAGTAAAGAGTCAATAAAGCCCATATTAATAATTGTAAGTGGTTAACCCGCATTTAATGACAGGACCACAATTAGTTGCAAATGGGCCATGGTATTAGATATATGGTATTAATAAGAACCATGGTATTGCTCCATGGTATTGCATGTATGAGTCATATATAAAGGATAGAGGCTCCCTGTGAGGAGCATCGTGTCTTATTTTGTAATCAAGATCTGCTCTATTGGAGGTTGCCCCATCAAAGAGGCAAGTGAACATTGCTTTCTGAATAATAAACTACTTGTTGTTATTTCTCACTGTTCTATGTTCTGGGTATATTTCTACACATATTTGGTATCCTTGTATCGTCTTGCAGGTTAAGAGCATAACATAACCCCAAACCAAATCCTGAAGCTGGTCCTTCTTCTCGTCCTCCCCCCAATCCCCCATCCTCCTCATCCCTCCCTTCTCTCAACCCTGATCACCAGCCTGACCCTCAACCCTCCACTCCTTCCTCCAACCCCTTCCACATCCTCTTCCTTCCTGAGGATACACCCACTCTCGCGATCCAATCTGACCCTTCAGAATCCCCCCTCCCTCTGATCATCTCTTCCTCCTTTCCACCTGATCCTCCCCCTCCCAGAATCACCAGAAGCAACTCTAAGGAGCATGGGGCTACTCTTGACAATCAAAAGAAGCCTGGAAGAAAATCAGAAAAACAACATAGAGATGAAAATGCCCAGAAAGATATAGCAATGGGTATCTAGAACCCCATAGAGTCCTACATCTTAGGACAAATTGACAAGGAATTAGTAAACAAGGACCAGGGAGGGAGAGCAACTCCTCGCAACCATCATTTGAAATGATGAAAGTACTCTCATGGAATAGTAGGGGATTAGGGCACCCCTCCAAAGCAAATGCCTTAAAAGACCTAATAAATCAAGAGAAGCCAGATATTGTTTTAATTCAAGAAACAAAGCAGGGACAGCTAGAAATGAACAAAATTATTGCACAGCATAAGCAGTACAAAGGAAGTGTTTGTGATTCTAGAGGAGCCTCTGGAGGAATTGTTACGCTTTGGCACCAAGCAAACTGGAGTAATAAAATAGAAATAGTAGAGCAGCACTAGATAAAGATTGTCTTGAAGAACAATTTGAGCAACCAACAGTTAGTCATCTACAATGTCTACGCTCCTAATCATTACAGAGACAAGGAGCATTGTTGGGACTCTCTCAGCACAAACATAGAGGAAGAAGATAACAACAACATCATTTTAGGAGGAGATTTAAACCTCATTTTGCATGCTAATGAAAAACGAGGAGGCAGCTTCTCCCCAGACCCTTTTAGAAATCAACTGGAGAATATAATGCAGCACAGTGATCTTGTAGATGTAATTCCTAAGAATTGCAAATTCACCTGGAGTAATCGTAGATTGGGGAAAAGCAATATTATGGAAAGGCTTGATCGAATTCTGGTGAATGTAAACCTCCTATCCACCTTCTCTGCTGCTCATGCCTCCATTCTACCCTTTGCAGCCTCAGACCATTATCCCACGCTTTGACTCTCGAATCCCATTGCCCTTTGGGCCCTCTTCCCTTTAAATACAGTTCTCTATGGAATGACATTGCAATAGCCAAAGAACTGATTCAGCAAACCCAACGACAACACGTTGAAGGTTCTCCAAGTTTCATTTGGGAAAGCAAACTCAGAAATGTAAAACATGCTCTTAAGGATTGGGCAAAAACCCACTACAAAGAGCCGGAAATGAAGAAAAAAGAAGCAAAAGTTAAGATTGAAGAAATCCGTCATACAATGGAAAAGAGAGAATACCAACAGGCAGATAAAAATCAAGAAGAAAACCTCTACAACCAACTTTATAGCATTAGAAGGGAAAAGAAACAGAAATGGTGGCTTAAATCGAGAAAACTATGGTTGAAGGGCGGGGACAGGAACACGACTTTCTTCCACAAGCAAGCCACAGTTCAAAAAATAAAAAATGACATAACATCTATTAAATAAAGTAAAGGCAATCAGCAAAATAATCAAGTTGCCATCAAACAAGCTGCCTCAGAACATTATAAAGAACTCCTAATTGAAAAGGGAAAAGAAGAAGACTATGCAGACCTCTTATAGCATCTGCCAAATAAGATCACTATAGAAATAAATGAAAGTCTGAAAAAAGAGATAGAGGAAGAAGAAATCAAAGGAGCCATCTGGCCCTTCAGCCAAACAAAGCACCAGGACCAAATGGCTTCCCAATTTTCTTCTATAGAGAGCATTGGGAAACTGTTAAAAAAGATCTCATCAAATTAGTGCATTGGATCCAGCGGAAAAATAAAATGGGAGGTTATACAAACTCAACCCATTTAGCTCTAATACCCAAGGAGAACTGACCCTCCAACTTCTCTCGTTTCCGCCCCATATCCCTTTGCAATTCTTATTATAAAATATTTACTAAAATTCTTGTAGCCCGCCTTAAGCCTTTGTTGCCAATGATCATATCTGAAAATCAAGGTGGTTTCATGGAAAATAGACAAATTTCAGACTCCATCCTCCTAGTTCAAGAAGCTATTCACTCTAGCCACTCTAGGAATGAAAAGGGATTCATCCTGAAGTTAGATTTGGCGAATGCCTTTGATAGGGTCAGACATTCTTTTCTATTTGTTGTTCTTCAAAAAATGGGCTTTCCTACTCCTTTTATTGACCTCATTAGAGCTTGCATCACTGGACCTTGGATAGCCCCCCTTATTAACGGTCGGCTTGGACCTGCCTTTCAATCTTCAAGAGGACTGAGGCAAGGATGCCCTCTCTCCCCCTACTTATTTATCCTGATGGCTGAATCCTTTAGTTGTGCCCTTGATCATAAGCGGCGGGTTGGTCTCATCACTGGCATCAAATATGAAGATGGAGTCAAAAACATCAACGATTCCCAATTTGTTGATGACACCCTGTTGATAGGAGGAGCGTCTGCAATTATAGCTCGAAGATTCAAACTTCTTTTGGACAAGTACATGAGATATTTATGAGGCATGATAAATCATCTCAAAAGTTGCATATATGGCTAGCATGCCTCAGCACAAACTCTTCAAAACATTTCCAGTATCTTTGGGGTGCCTTGTAAATTAAATTGGGATCATTTCAGCTATTTGGGAATGCCAAGTAGTATAGGACCCACAAAAGTTGAAGTCTGGGATATAACTCTTGATAAATTAAAAAGAAAAGTTCAACAATGGGGATCCACTTGGCTTAATCCGGCAGGCCGATTGGTTCTCCTCAAATCAGGTCTCTCTTCACTCCCTCTTTATCAGTTCACCCTTATTCAGGCCCCAACGACTTTTCACCATAAAATGGAAATTATCCTCAAGAATTTCCTCTGGCAGGGAGGGAAAATGATAAGAAAAAATTTAACTTGGTAAGTTGGAAGCAAGTTATTCAATGCCAGGAAAGAGGGGGACTTAGAATCAGATCTCCTAAGCTTACAAATTTAGCCTTTGGAGGCAAGATAGTTTGGAGATTAATTGATGAACAACAAGCTTGGTGGAAGAGAGTTCTTGAAGCCAAATACCTCAGCAGCCCAAGGCAACAGCTCCTAGATAGCGAAATGCCCGCCAAAAGTAGCACAAGAGTATGGAAACTTTGCAAAAAAGTTATCCCCTTCATGGCACAAAATATCTCCAAGGTTCCCATAGGCGGCAGCAAAATCAATATTGGAGCAGACAAGATTATGGGGAACCAACCAATTAGCAGCCAGCCAGGTGTGGATCAAATTCTCCTCTTTCTTCACAATAAAGGAATATATTATTTGGATCAAATTTCTCAATGGGACATAAATACACAGGCATGGAAGGGATGGAGCTTCCCTCCCATCCCTAGAAACCTCAAAGAGAGCATTGACAGTCTTCAGGTCCATCTTCATAACATTGCTCCAATCATTAAAAATGGCTTTGATGGCTTCCGATGGGACCCCTCAAGATCTAGTTACTCAATTCAAGCTGGCCATCATTATTTGTGCAGTAGGGACCATCCTGCCCCTCCCTGGATGCATTGGAAAACCGTTTGGAAGTCTGAGGCCATCCCCAAAGTAAAATTTTTCATATGGACCCTCCTAAAAGGGAAAATCCTTACCTCAGACAATTTGCAAAAGAGGGGTATTGTGGGGCCCTCCCAATGCCCAAATTGCCATGGGGCAGAAGAAACTATCCAACACCTATTCATTACATGCCCCTTTGCAACCTCTTGTTGGAATGGTATCTCCCCTATTGGCCCGCTCACCTGGATCTCTCAGCTTTCTATTAGGGATATCTTAAACAAATGGAAGAAGAGATACCCCTGGAAACACAAGAAAAACAACATCACTAAGAGGGTGTGGGATGCTCTCCCGTATACCCTTCTTTGGAAATTCTGGCTCGCTAGGAATCGCAAGATTTTTAGAGACTGTAATTATGCAGCAAAGCAAAAAGTCTAGTGATTGAAACCATCGCTGCTAAGAGCACAAATAAAATTGACACTGCTAGCATTTGTGTAGAAGAAAGAGACTTCATCAACAGCTTGATAGACAATAGCAGGGGCCCTCCAACAACAATCATTCCAGCATTCCCAGTCACAGTTGGAAAATCAGAGTTAAACAGGATGAGTTTACAGAATGGCTTTGGAAAAACAACTCTCACTCCCTCTTCTTTGATGGAGCCTCCAAATAAAATCCGAGAGCGACAGGGGCAGGGGGAGTAATTTATAACCCCAATGGAGATCCAATTGTTTCCTTTGAGTGGGGATTGGGAAATCTATACAATAACAGAGCGAAAGCACTGGCACTCTATCAAGGCCTTATCCAGCTCCAAAATTTTGGTCTCAGGAATGTGATGGTCTTTGGAGACTCTGCTGCCATTATCAGCCTTATGAACAACAAGCGAAAAGCCTCCAATATTTTCATTCAACAAACTATAAGCAGATGTCAATCCTTAATCCACCAAAATTGGGACCTTCGCTTCTTCCATATTCTCCATGCCATCAACAAAGAAGCAGATAAATTGGCCAGCCAAGCGTGCAACAGATCTAAAGGGAATATCCTTTGCAACAATGTGGATCATTATCAACACCTCCCCTGATTTTCTCATGATTTGTGGCAATCCTCCCATATTTGACCCCTGCAGTAACCTCAAGGAACACCCTGACAATCAGATCCAATACAATCCTGATGTTGTCACTTCACTGCCATCGAATCCCTTGCATCTTATTCTCGCAGCCTTCTCTGCTCTCTCGATATCTGGTCGCCCTCATGATCTCCGTGATCCCTCCCCCCTTCTCCGCGTGAACTTGTCCTTCCCCTCTTGTGGCCAGCTCCCCTTAAATCCCCTTCCCCCTCCGCATATCAGTATGCTTAGACCTCGTTTCCCTGTCCTCTTGTTTATCAAAGTGCTATCTGTTACCTCTACAAACTCCCTCTTTCACAGCAACCCCTCAGCTCTTTGCCCTTGGGCCTCCTGCATTGCTCGTCCCCCTCGTTTTCATTCTTCATCTCTGAATATCCATCTCTGCCTCTCTGTCTTTCTGATCGCTGTTTGTATCATTCCACATTCTTATCGTAGATACTGTGCCTTCTGACTGTCGTTGGTCTCTGATTACTGCCCTGCAAATCATCATCTTGTCCTTTATTTCATCGTTCCCCCACTTGCATCACAGAAGTCAGCAGTTGAAGACCGAAACTCATACGTTTTAGTTTCGTTTTTTGTCCATCAGTAAGCCTTCTGTTGCCTCTGCTATCTCCCTCCTTTCCAGCAGCTCTTCCGCTCCCTCTGTTTGCGCCCTCTGTACTGGAAGTCTTCTTCGCTCTCCTCTCTTTCCTCTGAAAGCTTATATCTCCCCCTCCCCTATTTTGATTAACATCAGTTCTAGCTCCATCTCTGTTTTAATAGCTGGAGCAGTTCATTGTTGTAGCAGGTCCCTGCCTCCCACGCATCAACATAACAGTGATAAGGATTCAAAGATGGCTCGAAGTGAAGACTGTTTACATTGTGCAAACCTCCAGGCAGAGCTGGAGCAGATTAGAGCGCACCAAAGAGTTCTGGATGCGAAAATTGAATCAAACGCTCAGATGACCAACGCAAAATACAAAGTTGATCTCAATATTTTTCTCCATAGGGTCTCCTCCCTTCAGGAGCAGTTCAACGATCTTTCCAATCAGTGTGCCCACGCTCAAGAATCAATTGAAATTCTCAAATATATGTTGGATAAACGCAATTCTCCTAACACTAGCTCTTCCAGCTACAAGAATCCTGAAATGGAAAGTAAACTGGAGGAATCAACGGCTCGCTAGATCAGCCACATCAGTATAGACTAGGATGCATTGTAAATTTTGTCTCCTTTTATTCTAGTTTGTCAAAATCGACACATGTATTTGCTTCCTCCAAGTCAGAAATGACAATAGATTAGGGAATTTTGTAACTCAATTCGACTCCAAGCTCAATCTATGAGCTTCAATTTTGTAACTCAGGAGCTTAGCCTCCCAAATCTTTTTGGATTATAATCTGCAACTGACTATGTTAAAAACAAAAAACTTCACACCTCAGAAATTACTCTGCCACGTGCTCAGACTAAAGGTGATATTCTTTGAATCATCTTTAGGTCATATTTAATGGGATATTCGTATTTTTACCATGATTTGAATTTGGAGCTAAAAGAAATATATAAATCCAGGTTATTATCAGTGAACTTCAAGTATAATTCAAAAAAATAATGTCATTATAAGGTATGGAGAGAGAAACATCTTCATAACTAGGATTCTCTATTTTAGTTTGGTTTGAATTGAGTTGGTATTTGAATATATAGTTTTCTCTAAAGAAGTGAAATAGAAATGTGAGAATCAAAATAACCTTGTGAATTTTTAATTAATTTATATTATATATCTCTAAAATAGCCAGGTCATCCTTCTCTGCAATTTGATAGAGATTTATTGGCATAGAATAATAATGAATTAACTATCAAACATAATGATGCAATATATTAACCAAGTAAAGAAAAATGGCATGGCTTTGGTATTTGTGTGCTCGAAGGAAACCCAACAATGGTTGTGTTCTTTCTTTATCATGAAATAGTATTGAAGAGAAATGTTGGTTTAGAAATTGAACTCTGTTACCAATAGGAGATGGTCATGTTGGGTAAGGAAAGGATGAATTGAAGGGCTCAAGGTCTAGCTCCAATACATATTTATCCTTGTAACTACGAAATACAAAGTTGTCATCATTTTCTTATTGAGGTAAAAAGAAAAGTTTGTATTTGTGCACTTGTGATAGTATATGAAAAAGAGAGCACGAGAGGAAATCAAATTGTGTTGTCCCATCATTCAACCTAACAGAAAACTTATATATTCATTTGTTGAATACAATGGAAATAAAATGTAAAACCCACTCAACTTGATCTTTACATGACATAGTCGTAATGAACTAGTACAATAGAAGCATGCTAACTCATAAACGAGAGATGATAAAAAACAATAATGGAGCATTATTTCCTGCCACATAATTGACATGAATAAAATTTCCACAGAATTCATCCAAAAAATGAGAAGAACTTATGGAAAAAGAACATATCATCAGTGTTTTGTACCCTCTTTAACACATGTAGCCTAGCGAAGCAGAGGAGGCCAAATGTAGCAGGAATTCAATTGTGTGGGATATTAAAACAGAAATGTGGAAAAAAACGCCTGCCAATTCATGAAATCTCACTCTAAATAATAGAACATGTTGAGGATAGTAATGCTGAAACTAGATCATGTATTAATATCAAGCCCCTTATTGGTCATCAATTAGCAAGGCGGCTAGTAATTTTTACTCGTAAAAAAAAAAATATCATAAGTAGTGTGATGATTGTGTGGATCTTTTTGTGAATTTTTTTACATTTATATTATGCCATCCTTGCTGGAGAGAGTGATGAAAGTTCTCCAGGTTTGGTTAGACTAGTTTCTCCTTTCATATGTTTATTTGAATGGGCAGAGAGCTACCTTTCTTTGGTTTGGAAATTCAGGTGTCCCTCCCTTTCATTCAATATGTGGAGATGCCCCACCAATGAAGGACCTTGATCATTTTGAATCCAATCTTATGGACATAACAGATGGATCTTGTCCAAATCAAGATGTTGATATGGTGATTCGAGAGGGAGCAACAACTCGAGAATTGTTTAGTATTCCTCTTATGGAGCTTGAAAGATAGTGCAGGAAAAATGGTTTATTTATTTGTGGTGGTAGGGAGGTAATGTTTTTCCGATTGCTTAGCTTAGAAGAAGAAGAGAAGCATGAGAACCAAGATCAAGACGAGGATTTTAGGTATGGGTATAACTTTGCAATCGGAGGGAAGCATGCAAGAGAAACTGATCCTTATATACAATTGGGAGAGGGAAGGTGGAGCTTGGGTGAAGAAAGAAAATCCATACTTTATGATGATAAGGACTATATATAATTATCATCATCTAGGAAAAAATTTCTGGAAGAATCATCTTTACGATCACGGGTTGAGGAACGTGAATCAGTGGATGCCTCTTGCAGTGGAACTTTACCAAAAAATGTTGGTGTGGTGATGGTAGTGTCACATGATGTGCCCCCAAAAGTTCAAAATATTCTAGGCAATGTCAAGGAAAATTTCTTTCTCTACTCCTTAACTCATATTTTGCCCTATCCTGTTATGAAACCAGCTCACAAAAAGATAGAAAAGATAGATCAACGCCTTAGAATTCAACCTCTTCGAGGGGGAAACCTCCTTTACATTACACAAATGAAAAATTCTTGGATGATACAAATGACTAAACCTCCCTTCTATATATAGGAGTCTAAGGGGTCACAATATAATCAAGCTGACATAATAGTAATAACATAAGGGCACAACAAAAACAATAGTGGGTTTATATGGGGCACATTAATAACAATATGGGGACAATAGGGGCACAATAATAACAATAAGGGCTACAATGACAATAGTAATGGGGGAATCACTAGTATTATAGAGACCTAACATGCTCCTCTCCTTTCGAAAAGCGTTGTCCTCAACGCTTGAGTAGTTTTGGATGCTTCTGTATAAAATTATCATCCTTCCATGTGGAATCTTCAACAGATAAGTTTTTCCACTTGATGAGATACTCTGAAACTGATCTATTTCGTAGCTGTCGAGTTCTTGTTTTTGTGACTGCTTCCGGTTCCAATATGATTTTTCCTTCCTCATCAAGTTCTGGAAATATTGTTTGAACTAGGAGCTTATCACCTATAACCTTCTTTAAACATGAAACATGGAAAACTGGGTGCACTCGGGAAGTTGCAGGAAGCTCTAATTTGTATGCCATTGTACCAATCTTCTGCAACACCTTGTACGGACCATAATACTTTGGTGATAATTTATAATCCTTCTTAGCTTGCTTGAGGGACATTTGTTTATATGGTTGTAGCCGTAGGAATACCTAGTCACCTACATCAAAACTTCTTTTGCTGCAATGTTGATTTGCCTGTTGTTTCATTCTATTCTGCGCCAACGTGAGGTTATCCTTTAAGAGTTGGAGAACTTGTTGTTGATGCTCGATGTGATGTTCCATTGCTTGAACCTTAGAATTTTCTCTTAAATATGATGTGATGGATGGTGGATGATATCCATAAAGTGCCATAAATGGGGTCATTTTTGCTTCAGTATGGAAGGAAGTGTTATACCACCATTCAAACAGAGGCAACCATTTGACCCATTGTGTTTGTTTATCAAATAAAAAGCAACGAAGATATCCTTCCAAACATTTGTTTACTATCTCATTTTTACCATCAGATTGAGGATGATAAGATGAGCTATGAGATAACTGAGTACCAAGACAAGAAAATAATTTTGTCCAAAAATTTTCGGTGAAAATGGGATCTCTGTCGCTTACAATAATCTTTGGTTTTCCATGTAGATTTTGAATTGTTTCCATAAATGCAGGAGAAACTGTACATGATTTAAATGGATGCGATAATGCACAGAAGTGTGCATACTTGGTAAGTCTGTCAACTACCACCATGATGACACTCTTTCCTTCGGACTTGGGTAAACTTGTGATAAAATCCATTGAAAGCTCCTCCCAACATTGGCTTGGAATGGATAAAGGTTGTAATAGACCTGAGGTCTTGATTATCTCAACTTTATTTTGTTGGAAAACCAAACATTCTGCCACAAAATTTTGAATATCCGATTTAAGGCCATCCCAAAAAAACTCCTTCTTAATCCTGTGGTAAGTTTTTAAAAATCCTGAATGCCCTCCTAACGGAGAAGTGTGCAATTCCATAAGAATATTTTGTTTGAGTTGGGAATTCTTACATAGGTATAAGTGATATTTGTACCATAATGAATCATTTTTCTAGCTAAATGTATTAGATGTACTGGGATCTTGTTGTAGCTTTTGAATGAGTTCCCATACTTATTCTTCATTCTTCCATTCATCCCTTGCGTCGTTTGTCCAATCTAGTTGGATAATAGAAATGGTGCACAACAATGCTTCCACATCCTCATCCTTTCTTGAGGGTGCATCTGCCACAACATTTTTCTTCCCTTTTTTGTAGATGATTTTAAAGTCATAACCCAACATCTTTGTAACCCATTTTTTTTGCTCTTCAAAGGATAATCTTTGTTCTAAAAAATATTTAAGACTATCATGATCCATTTTTACCTTGAAGTGTCTTCCCATTAGGTAGGGTCACCATTTCTTAAGTGCATATAGTATTTCCAACATTTCCTTCTCATAAATAGCTTTGTGTAAATACTTTCCTTTGATTGGATGACTTTCGAAAGCAATGGGTCTTTCATCTTGCATTAAAACAACACCAATTCCATTTCTTGAAGCATTACATTCCACAATAAAGGTTTTTGTGAAGTTCGGCGTAGCTAAGACCGGTGCTTGGCACATTGCTTCTTTAAGATGTTTGAAGGCCTTTGTTGCTTCTGGAGTCCATGAAAATGCATCTTCCTTCAATAATGTTGTTAGAGATGTTGCTATTCTCGCATAATTCTTAAAAAACTTGCGATAATACCATTTCAACCTGAGAAATCGTCGTAGATGCTTTATGGATGTGGAGATTTTCCATTCCTTAATGGCTTTAATTTTGCTAGGGTCTACCTTAACACCTGCATGAGATGCAATATCATAGAAAATTTTAGGGGAGAATGTTCGCCCTTTCGCGAAATTAAGGGGTTTTTAAATTTTTAGTGGGCGAATATTTTGTATCATAGTACATTTTTAAAAATCACCTCAAATAGCCCACCTTATTTTAAGGGAGAGGGTAAAAAAGGTAACTTTAGCCCTTGAAATCAAGAGTTACAACCTTCCATTCGCCCATTTTCAAGAATAGGTTTTATTTAAGTGAATCCTATGGGCCAAAGGCCCAAATACCATATTTATAAAAGAGGTATGGTAAATTAATAAAAATATAAATAAATGAGAGTTATGGTAAATAAATAAAACATTTTTTATATTTACTCCATAAGTCACCTTATATACATGCAAGGGTGTAAACAAATAAAAATATAAGTAAAGTGGAGGTATGGTAAATAAATAAAACGTCTTTTTATACTTACTCAAAAGGTATGGAAAATAAATAAAAATATAAATAAACTAGATGCATGGTAAATAAATAAAACCTATTTTTATATTTAGTCCATAACCCACATTCTATTTATGAAGGCTCAAGAAAGAGGTTTTATTTAAGTGAATCCTATGGGCCAAATACCATATTTGTAAAAGAGGTATGATAAATTAATAAAATATAAATAAACGAGAGGTATGGTAAACAAATAAAACATTTTTTTATATTTACTCCATAAGTTACCTTATATTTACGAATGGGGAATTAAACCAACATAGATCCATCTTTAATCTGGATCTACTAACCCCCGAGAGGTATCAAATATCGTGATATGCAAACTAGCATATAGTGAAAAATATTTGATCCGATCAAGAGTAAAAATGGATGTTGTAATTTAATGTATGTTAAACATTTTAGCTTGGTTAAAAGAAAAAATAAAATAAAAATCAACTGTCAATTTTATTAATTTTTATAAATTATTAATAGTAATTTTTAAGCTCCAGGTTTATGATAACCCATGGTATTGACCCATGGTAATACCATGGTATTCATGTGAGCATAGACTATTTAAAGGGGAAATTCTATCATCTTAGATCCATCTTAAATCTGGGTCTACCAAGTGCTCAGAGGGATAAATAGATTTCATCCCCCTAAGAGTGGTAGATGTGGAGTTAAGATGGATATAGGTTGGTTTTTATGATAATGAAGATATTAAATAGAATTAGGTAATTATATTGTAAAAACATCTTAAGGTGAATGGTTAAAGCATAGACATTGGACAAGTATGTTTGTATACTTCTGTTTTAAACTGAAACAAATCCAGGGCTAAAGGAATGGATTGATTGCACTAGTCATCCTTCTATAACTTTCCAACATATGTTGGAGTAAACAGATTGTAATTTGGGTAATTTTTCTAATTGCAAACAGGAACATACTTGTGTATTGGCAAGGTGGTTACGAGGTCCCTAGAAGTGATGAATTTGAATTTTTCTTGGTTTTATATATAGTATTAGGTTTTTTCTCATACTTTCTGTGAATGGAACGGGTGAATTTTATCCTACACCCACTAGGTTATCGATATGTAATTTCGGTAATTTTGATTTCAAAAGATATTTTAAAGAAATGCAATGATTTCATTTGTGTATTCAATAAACACAAGATTTTATAATTGAGTAAAATATTCGCCATGCTTGGTGAGAGATTCGCCAAAAAATTATATATACATATCATATTATTGATAAAATCGCCTTCCATTTTTCCTATATACCATGGAGATTCGCCCATTTATTATACATGTAAATTTGGGGGGGGGGGGTTCTTAAAATTTTCCCTGTACAATATGACCCAGATATTCCACCTCTTGTACTCCAAAGAAATATTTGGAGCTTTTTGCATATAATTGTTTCTCATCTAATAGTTTGAGCACCCTGTCAACATGTTGAACATGATCCTTCCAAGACTTGTTTTAGATTAGTATATCATCAAAAAATACTAACACAAATTTTCTAAGGAACGGTTTGAAAATGGAATTCATCAAACCTTGAAATGTAGAAGGTGCATTGGTAAATCCAAAAGCATGACCAAAAACTCATAATAACCCTCAAGAGTTCTAAATGTTGTTTTCAGAATGTCTTCAGTCTTCATTCTAATTTGATAATATCATGAACGAAGATCCAAGTTGGTGAAGTAAATTGATCCATGAAATTCATCCAATAATTCATCATTGACAGTGTTACACAATAATTTGTCACTGTCTTCCTACCAGTCCTCCTACTGTGTCATGAATCCAAATCATCCATGCTCATGCTCTCTAATGTTGCCAAATGACCCACTTTGCCAAAGTTTTGCTATCATCGCGACTGTTTGAAAAATAAAAGCACTGATGAGCACTCCAAAACAAATCAAGCGCGGTGCCAGCGCGGAAGTACACGTGATTCCCGCGCTTGTCGAATTTCATGAGACAACGCGACTGTTGCTTATGTTTGATCACACTGACATGGCTTTCTTCGTTATTCAGTAGTGATGTCAGCGCTCCAGTCCAGTTATGCACCCACGATGATCTAGTCTGAGCGAGTTTGTTCTAACAGCCGGCCTTCCAGATGACTCCAGACCCGGTTGTTGGCCTTGTATATGTCGCCCTCCCTTCTCTGGCATGTCTGTTTCGTCATTTGAGCCACCTTCCTTGGAGATAAGCTCATCCTCCCACCATTCATGGAGACTCCTTCTCCTATTTAAGCCTCCACCATTGCCATGAGCTGCTAGTTTTGGAATTCATAGTGTTTGGAGTGTTGCTGATAATGTGTGAGCTTGATAGGTAGCTGGTGTGACAAGTGTGGGATTGTTAGAGAGCTTAAGGAAGGTTGTGAAGTGTTTTGATCTTGTGTAAACTTGTGTGAGAGAGAGTTTTGTCTTGGGAGATCTACCTTCAAGGGTGAATGCTTGAGGGACTTGCTGGCTGGACCCTCTTGAGAAGGATTTGACGTCAGAACTATGGTTGTATTCTTCTTTGTTTATCAATAATAGACGACTATCATTATGGTTCCACTCTTATTGTCTTTATGATGGTGTTTGAGTTATATCCTTTCTGACTGATATATAGTTGCATCTATTGGATTTTATGCTTGTGTTTGTATCGTTCTTTGCATATGCAGGTGTCTGTGCACGAGGATCGTGAGGATTGTGGCCAGCCGGGGCAAAGGGACGGGAGCATCAACTCTTCTACAAGTACTAGCGTTGGAATCCAGGTAGGCCTTCATCATTGGTCTTTCATTTGCAATTAGGAACCTGCGTGTTAGCGTTGTTTGATTGTTGCTAGACCGTATTTGGACTAGTAGGGATCGCCTCTGTCCGCAGAGGGGATTTAACTCCACAACAATTTGGCGACTCCGCTGGGGAGTTTACCTTGTAGTTTGATTTGTAAACTTTAGACGGAGCCTGAAGCACGGCCAGATAGCCTTCGAAACGCTATTGCTCTGCATTAGCGAAGTAGATCAACGCCGCTTTAGTCAATCTCCGGTTTGGTTTACGAACTGAACAACTTGGCGCTGGCTTTTGTCCTTTTTTGTTCATTCTTTCCTTGAGTTTGTTTTTTCTCTATTTTCAAATATTGGGGATTAGTTCTCTGTTTTTTGGTTTCCTGGTTCAGTCTGGGAGGTGCCTTGTTTGTTTAAAGATTGATTGCCCTGGTTTGGGAGTTTTTGGCTTGATTGTGGCCTTTTTTGGACATCATCACGGTTTATAATAAAACAGTCGCGCTGTCATCACGCAGCCCTTTCTATGACTTCCTGATCATCGTGTTAATACACCAAACAATTGCGACGGTTCTGAAAATCGGACCATCGCGGGTAAGGCGTGTACTTCCGCACTGACATCGCATTGTTTCTACGCGTAGTTTTTTATCAACGCATTGTTGTTGTGTACCACCCGCGTTGATTCCTGTAGAATTGAATTTCTTCAATTCTGCCTCCTGAGCCTGTTGGTCTTGCTATCCCCTGTTGTCTTCACTTGGTTTATGACTTGATTTTCATTGTCTGGAGATTGAAGCACTTTCTTGTGAGTCTTGTTGAGAGAATCTTGCTTTTTGTCTTGTGACCTAGTTTTATCATTCCAAGTTTGTTGGATTAGCTTTGCTTGGTTACTCGTTTGAAAAGGTTCGTTTACTGCTTGATTTTGGTTTGGTGAAACCTTCCTCTTTGCTTGCGTTTGCTAGGTTGTTTAAGTGATTGTTATTGAACCAGTCTTGACATTGTTTCGATTTCTTCTCACTACCCGGACACGGATCACAGTTGTTTGGGGTCAATCGGTTCTTTTCACATTTGTTTGTTATTATTTCTCAAAGCTTGTTTAATGCACTTTGCCATCAACAAAAAGAAAAATCTCTTTTGCTTTGTATTAGTTAATGAGAACTAGAAGCTTTTCATTTTGATTAATGATTAGTGATCTTGAAGAAAAGTTTGTGAATTTCCATTAGCTGCATTAGGGAAGCTATTTGTTGTTTTGTGATCATTTCGTTTACGTGAAAGCCTTCAAACCCTCTCGTAACTAGCATTCATCAAATGGAATGACATATTTTGGCATATAGTTTGCATTTAGGCAATTTTGAGAGATTTCATACGGTAAGGCCTAAAAACTGAAACCTAATACAAGATCAACTTTAAAATGAACTGAATGAACCTAAAAACGCATTGGAACATAACGCTCACTATTTAGAGGTCTAGGCTAGAGACGTGCTCCGGCGTTGTTAAACCTAGTCACTTTTGTTTCACTTAAGGTTGGGTGATTCCTCCTTTCGTGACGCAATAGTGGTCTAGCACGGATTTGAGCTCCCACGTACCGTCAAGTATATGGGGAGACCCCACTAGGTTATTATCCTTTATCCATAGGAAACCGTGTCTGCCGCCTTACAAGCCTTAATGCACCGAACACAACATTCGGGAAGATTGACTGCCATATGAAAAGTCCTTGGTTTTCATATGACTGCCAAGGTGTATATGCAGTTTTACGGATTGTCTGGTAAACCTTTTTTCCTATCTCTCCAGAGTAGTCACTTTTGATCCTTTTCAGACTCCCTAAAAGAAAAGGCTCATCTGAGCACTTGTCACTTCAGGCTCATTAAACACTCGAAGGTGACTAGAGTCATCTTTTTGTCCTTTTCTCAACTCTTAAAAAATGAAAAGGTCAAGTTATGTCCTTGCGTCCTAAAAATTTATTCGACCACGTTCACATCTACCCAGTTGGATCTTGTTTGCGTTAGTTTGTGTAGGGTTTCTCCTCGTTTGTGATGGAAACTTTCCCGGAGTTTACCAACCCAGGCATCCCCTCTGAAGGGAATCCTGGTCATTTCCCTCCTTTTGGAAATGTTGGTGCTCCGTACATGGCAACGTTGTCCCTTCCTGGGTTAACTGTTGGGTTGCCTGTTTGGTTGTTCTCAACCTCTCTGGTCCCTACCATCTCAACTATTGTTCAATCAGTTCCTCCACCCGAACAACATCATGTTGATTCTAAGGTGGACCTCTCCCCTTATTCGCCTGTTTCTCCGTCCTCATCTTCTACTTCGCTTGGTGAAAGTTTGGATTCAAGTAACCAGGTGGCTAAGAAGAAGAATAAGAAGACAAAGAAGAAGAAGTCTCATCAGCGAGAGGCTAAAAGTGCAGTGACTACTCCAAATCCAACTCAAGTCGAGGCTCCTTCTGCTCCTCGGCGGAAGTTCAAATTTCCTTGTAGATTGTGCAAGGATGACCACCTTCTTCGTGATTGTCCTGGTATTCCTAGGATCCTTGAAGTATGGTCTCGCGATCCAGCTCGTCCCTCATCGTCCTCTGAAATTCATGGCGATGCCACCCTATCAACTGACAACATTCAGAAGAAACGGAAGATTCAAATCCCCTGTAGACTATGTGAGGGCAATCATCCCCTTCACCTTTGTCCACTCATGGATAAAGCTTCCGCTGTTTTGGAAAGTCTTACAGCTTCTTCACCCCAACTTCCTGTTGGTTATCAGAGGTTCTCTTTAGAACCTCTCCCTGTTGACAAAGATATTGACTTAGATTCTTCTCTTGTCCAGGCTCCTCTTCCCGAACCAGGCTGTGCCAAGCTTGTTCTAGACCAACCATTGGTCGAAAAGAGTTTCTACTCGAGCTCACCACCCGTCGATCACTCTGTTTCGGAAGAGCATCATGCCCATGTTCTTCTCATCTCCTCAGATTCCCCTGAGTCTAGAAATGACTCTCCTATCCCAGCTGCTCCCGAAAGTCCTTCTTCGGTTCCTAGAGAGCGTGGGGGCAATCATACGATTCCCCCACCAAGTAGTTTGGCCATCTCCTTCGACTGGAGTCACCTGATTGCTTTCCGCCTTCCATCCCATGTGCCTTTCCAGATTACGGTACTTGCCTATGATAAGGCAGTACCTAGCACTCTTTTGGATGAAGGTGCGTCCGTCAGTCTTATGCCGTCCACTACTTGGCAAGCTTTAGGTTCTCCGCAACTTGGGCCGGTCACACAAAATCTGTTAGCATTTGACGGGGGAACCAATCAACCTCTAGGGGTCCTCCCAAAATTTCCTATTGCTTTGGGAGGAAAAATCATCTATATGGACGTGCTGGTTGTCCAAGGTGCTTTAGATTTCAGTCTTCTCCTTGGTCGTGACTATGTTTATGCCATGGGGGCCCTCGTCTCTTCACTTTTCCGTGTGGTTTTTTTTCCACACGATGGAAGAATTGTGACTATAAATCAATTATCGTTCTTTAGTCCCCCGGTGCCTCCTGCGCAGCTGCCACCCCCTCCTGGTTTTTACCCACCAGTTGTGTCTGCCCCACCACAGGTCAACTACGTGGCTACTTATCCCGTGCCTATATCCAGTGATGATGCCGTCGTGCATGATGTCCTGGGGGCATTGGGTCCTGACTTCCAAGATGTTGTCCTTCCACCGAGAGTGCCATTCTTGGAAGTGACGACTTCCTGTTCATTATGATGAAGTTCGTTCGGAGCATAGTTTATGTTCCTATGTCAAGCTCCTTAAAAAATGAAACTAGGTTTGGTCGGAGCATAGTTCACTTTCCTATGTCAAGCTCCTTAAAAAATGAAACTGGGTCTGGTCGAGCATAGTTCCTGATCTTGTGTCAAGCTCGTTAAAAAATGAAACAAGGGTTATGAGGATAGTTCTTTTACTATGTCAACCTCATTAAAAAATGAAACAACTCCCTTTCCAAATCGAGTCTTTTGATTAAGATCTCGTAAAATACAAGTCGAGTCTTTCATAGATCTCGAGAGTGAACCTTCATTCCATCCACTTTGTTGAATGCAATGAAGCTTGGGGGGGCATGTACCTCGTTTTTCATCATTATGTTGGGGCATGTGAACTCATAACAAGCATAGTTTTTCGTTTCAAGCTTGTGTAAACATGAAACCGAATCCAAGCAGAGTTCTCCATGGTTCAAGCTTGTGTAAAAATGAACCCATACCCATTTTACATCTCGTGATTGTTATCTTTGTCTGCTAAATTCTGCTAGATGAGCCTTGGTTGTTTTCATTCGATCGCCACCATCTCTTTGGCCGATCATATGCTTTCACTTGGTTGTTTTACCTTTCCTGAGGGACCGCAGTTATGAGTGGTTTTGTTAGCCAGCCTCTTGACCATTACATGTTTTGAGCAGTTCCACCATTGCCGAAACCAGTTGCTACCCTTTATACCACTCGTTCCTCTAGGATGAGTCACCTTTAAGCTCTTTTCTGACTCGTAAAATATGAAAAGATTGCCGAGTATTTTCCCTTTTTTGACTCGTTAAAGAGAATAAAAATGGAAGTCTGCTTTGAGCTCTTTTCTGACCATCTAAATAAGAAAAGATAGCTGAGTCTCACTCTCAACTCGTTAAAAGAAGCGAGAGGTGGTCGCCTTTAAGCTCTTTTTTCGACCGTTTAAACTTAAAAAGATCGTATGGTTTTTGTCGTTTCGAACTCGTTATCGGCTACAAAATGACGTGCTTCTGACCACTTTTTTTACTTTTTCGGGTCGAAGTCACTACTTACGAAAAGTACTCCTCGATCATACTGGTCGGGCGGTTCTTTCGGGCATTTTTTTATACTTTTTCGGGCTCGAGAGACACAACTTTACGAAAAAGGACCCCCCTGGAGTTCACTTTTCTGCTGTCTTTTCAAACTCTCTAAACAGGAAAAGACGACGAGTTCTTCCTTTGTCAGACTCGTTAAAACTTAATGACATCAGATTTTATCGAAATGACGCCTTTCAAGCATATGCTATCCCCGTCAAGCTTGTCATCAAAAAATAATCGGGGTACTCGCCAGCAATGGTGGGGAAATGGAACTACAATCATTGTCGTGTCGGCAGTATGTCACTCTTGAAAATGGCACTTGTTCGCATTCGTGTCTGGGTGGAAACCTCTCATCTTGTTTTTACACTGGCCTCCATGGGTTTGGGTTATCCTTTTTGACCTCTCATCTGCTCATTGCCTTGTCACCATGACCCCTGATCATTTAATGTCAAATACTGCCAAGTCCATTGTTGTGTCGCCGATATGTTCAAGAGAAGTTGACCTCTGCAAGAATACTCAACCTCCCTTTGATACCTCACGTAAAATATCTTATCCTTCTCTGTCTCATGTCGATGATGTGGGAAACATTATGGCCCACCTTCGATCAAGGTCACTTCCTGTCGACTTCAGCTCATTATCCAGGAAGTTGACCTAGGGACTCCCTTCAGGTGCCTTGGAGCCCGCATGCCTCAATGTCAGGTTCTTCGTGTCCGATGTGAGGTTTTCATCATTGGCCTCTGATCGAATGATTTTGTGGGTGCTCGACGCCAGCTCACTGATTCGCACGTCGTAGATTGTACCTATAGTACCTTGAGGACCATTGTCATTATTGGTGGCACCTCTCGCATCTGTTAACAGTTTTCATCATTGACTGGTAATCAGACAATGTTCTGGCATGTTCGACTTCAACTCCTATATTCGCATGCTTGAACTTGTACTTTGTTCGGGTCGAGATGGAGCGCAAGACCCTAGATTTTTTCTATTGAGATCTAGGTTGCGATTTTGTGGATTATTATGATCATTACATGACTCATTGATGGATGGTTGCGCCCATACCTGAGTCTTCATGGATGGCTGCGACCATACCTTTATTATCATCACGGTCTCATTAGCTGGGTGGCTGCGTCCATACTACAGACCTCTTTCATATGTCTTTTGGATGGTTGTGCCCATGCCTAGACTACATGTAATTGATTATCAGAGATATCAGTTGTACTTGCGTGCAGGTTCTTCCTGGTGGTGTTCCAGTTCAGTCAGTTTTATAAAGCATTTCACCCCTCCCACTCTCTCAGGCTTCATGCTTTAGGGGAATCTGTTACATAGTAATTTTTCACTGTCTTCCTACCAATCTTCCTACTGCGTCATGAGTCCAAATCATCCATGCTCATGCTCTCTAACGTTGCCAAATGACCCACTTTGCCAAAGTTTTTACTATCATCGCGACTGTTGTAAAAATAAACGCACTGATGAGCGCTCCAAAACAGAATGAACGCGCTGCCAGCGCTGAAGTACACGTGATTCCCACGCTGGTCGAATTTCATGAGACAGCGCGACTGTTGATTATATTTTATCGCGCTGACATGACTTTTTTGGTTATTCAGTAGCGATGTCAGCGCTCCAGTGAAGTTAGGCACCCGCGATGATCCAGTCTGGGCGAGTTTGTTCTAACAGCCGGCCTTCCGTGGGTTTGGGTTATCCTGTTTGACCTCTCATCTGCTCATTGCCTTGTCGCCATGACCCCTGATCATTTAATGTCAAATACTACCAAGTCCACTTTTGTGTCACCGATATGTTCAAGAGAAGTTGACCTCTGCAAGAATACTCAACCTCCCTCTGATACCTCACGTAAAATATATTATCCTTCTTTGTCTCGTGTCGATGATGTGGGAACATTATGGCCCACCTTCGATCAAGGTCACTTCCTGTCGACTTTAGCTCATTATCCAAGAAGTTGACCTAGGGACTCCCTTCAGGTGCCTTGGAGCCTGCATGCCTCAATGGTAGGTTCTTTGTGTTCGACGCGAGGTTTTCATCATTGGCCTCCGATCGAATGATTTTGCGGGTGCTCGATGCCAGCTCACTGATTCACACGCCATATATTGTACCTATAGTACCTTGAGGACCATTGTCATTATTGGTGGTACCTCTCACGTTTGTTAACAGTTTTCATCATTGACTAGTAATCAGACGATGTTCTGGCATGTTCAACTTCAACTCCTATATTCGCATGCTTGAACTTGTACTTTGTTCGGGTCGAGATGGAGCGCAAGACCCTGGATTTTATCTATTGAGATCCAGGTTGTGATTTTGTGGATTATTATGATCATTACATGACTCATTGATGGATGGTTGCGCCCATACCTGAGTCTTCATGGATGGCTGTGACCATACCTTTACTATCATCACAGTCTCATTGGCTGGGTGGCTGCGTCCATACCACAGACCTCTTTCATATGTCTTTTGGATGGTTGCGCCCATGCCTAGACTACATGTATGATATCAGAGATATCAGTTGTACTTGCATGCAGGTTCTTCCTGGTGGTGTTCCAGTTTAGTCGGTTTCATAAAGCATTTCACCCCTCCCACTCTCTCGGGATTCATGCTTTAGGGGGCATCTGTTACACAGTAATTTGTCATTGTCTTCCTACCATTCCTCCTACTGTGTCATGAGTCCAAATCATCCATGCTCATGCTCTCTAATGTTTCCAAATGACCCACTTTGCCAAAGTTTTGCTATCATCGCGATTGTTTGAAAAATAAAAGCGTTGATGAGCACTCTAAAATAGATCGAGTGCGCTGCCAGCGTGGAAGTACACGTGATTCCCGCGCTGGTCGAATTTCATGAGACAGCGTGACTATTGCTTATGTTTGATCGCGCTGACATGACTTTCTTCGTTATTCAGTAGCGATGTCAGCGCTCCAGTGCAGTTATGCACCCGCGATGATCTAGTCTGGGCGAGTTTGTTCTAACAGCCGGCCTTCCAGATGACTCCAAACCTGGTTGTTGGCCTTGTATATGTCGCCCTCCCTTCCCTGGCATGTCTGTTTCATCATTTGAGCCACCTTCCTTGGAGATAAGCTCATCCTCCCACCATTCATGGAGACTCCTTCTCCTATTTAAGCCTCCACCATTGCCATGAGCTGCTGGTTTTGGAATTCATAGTGTTTGGAGTGTTGCTGATAATGTGTGAGCTTGATAGGTAGCTGGTGTGACAAGTGTGGGATTGTTAGAGAGCTTAAGGAAGGTTGTGAAGTGTTTTGATCTTGTGTAAACTTGTGTGAGAGAGAGTTTTGTCTTGGGAGATCTACCTTCAAAGGTGAATGCTTGAGGGACTTGCTGGCTGGACCCTCTTGAGAAGGATTTGACGCCAGAACTATGGTTGTATTCTTCTTTGTTTATCAATAATAGACGACTATCATTATGGTTCCACTCTTATTGTCTTTATGATGGTGTTTGAGTTATATCCTTTCTGACTGATATATAGTTGCATCTATTGGATTTTATGATTGAGTTTGTATTGTTCTTTGCATGTGCAGGTGTCCATGCACGAGGATCGTGAGGATTGTGACTAGTCGGGGCAAAGGGATGGGAGCATCAACTCTTCTACAAGTACTAGCATTGGAATCCAGGTAGGCCTTCATCATTGGTCTTTCATTTGCAATTAGGAACCTGCGTGTTAGCGTTGTTTGATTGTTGCTAGACCTTATTTGGACTAGTAGGGATCGCCTCTGTCCGCAAAGGGGATTTACCTCCACAACAGATAGGAATGGGAAATTTATCTTTAATTGTGAGATTGTTGAGCTCCCTATAATCTGGACACATGCACCGTGATCCATCCTTCTTGTGCACCAATACTACAGGAGCAGAGAAAGAACTTTGACTAGGTTGAATTATACCAACATCTAACATTTCTGCAACCATACATTCAATTTCACTCTTTTGGGCATAGGGATATTTCTACGGCCTAATGTTTGGAGGAACACTTCCTGGAATCAAATGAATAGCATGATCATGGTCATGAATAGGTGGGAGGCCTTTGGGAGCCTCAAATACCTTGGAATGTTTTTCCAAGACTTTTTGGAGATCTGGAGAAATAGATGATTTCGATGTGGGAACCTCTAGCGAACATAATTGTGCAATTACGCCTCATTATTCCTTCTTTATAATCTTTGTCATACCGTTAGAGCTGATTATCTTTCCCAGTTTCCCTGCAATACCCATTAATTCAACTTCCTTTCCTTTCGCACAAAATTTCATGAAAAGTTCTTGAAAATTAAAAGCTATTGTACCCAAAGATTGTAGCCATTGGACTCTTAGTACAACATTAGCACCACCCATTGGAATGGAAAGCACTGGTCTATTCAATACATATTCTCCCATGGATAGCTTGATATTATGGCACTTTCTAGAGAAATGTATGGTTCCTCCACTTGCAACCATCACTTGAGACTCTGGTGCTGGATATAGGAAGCAATTCAATTCCTTGGCTACCTTACAATAATAAAATTATGGGTACTTCCCGAATCAATAAACACTATGACCTTTTTCTTCTTGATATATCCTTTTATCTTGATAGTTTGAGGAGTGGTAATTCTAGCCAATGCATTACAAGATATGGTCAGATTCATTTCTTCTTTATCTAGGGTTTGTTCCTAGAGTATATCCTCTTCTTTTTGACATTTCTTGTTCCTTTTCTTCCTCCTCTTCACAATCTATGTAGAATAATTTCTTCTCAGCACACCTATGACCTTTAGTGTATTTACTATCACAGCTGTAACAAAGCCCTTTTGCTCTTTTTTCTTCCAATTGTTGTGGTGTCAGCCTTGTAGGTTGTGGAAGGCTAGGGGCAACAAGACTTCCATATTTATAGTTGTGAGTGGTAGGCTTCCCGGTTGCCATAATTTTACTTTCCATTTTTCTTGGTAACCTGAATGCCTTCTCCAATGAATCAGGTTCCCAAGGGTGAACTCATGTTGGATATTATCCTTTAAAGTCCCTATGAACACATCAATTCTATGCTCCTTTGGAATATCTTTTACCCTTCTGTTCAATTTTTTGAAGTCCTCAATGTGCTCCATTATTGAATCCTTTTGTTTGATATTTATCAATTGGCTAAAAAAGGTGTTTCTTTTTGTATCCTCATAATGTGCTATCATTTATTTTGTAAAAATTGCCCAAGTGACAATTTTTTTACGAGAGCAAAGCCATTGATACCATACAAACTGTTTTGGTTCCAAATATAAAGTTGCAATACGTACTTTTTGTGTGTTTTGCACATTATGGAGATCGAAAAATTGCTCTATCTATAGTATCCATGTTCCGGGATCCTTGCCATCAAACTTCCTCATATAGATTTTTGGAACATGGTGGGTCTTCAATCCAACATTAGAGTCTATGAAATCATGATTAACATTTCTTTTGTTCTCATCATAAGTTTCCTTTACTACCCTTTCACCATTAGTAACCATTTCTTGTAGCAACTTATTCAAATTTATCTTCAATTCTTCCATCTTAGCATCCATGCCATTCATCTTAGCGTCCATGCCATTCATCTTAGCTTCCATGCCATCCATGTTAGCTTTAGTTACCTTTTGTGAGAGTGAAATTTTTTGTACTTGGTCTTGTAATTTTGATATATCATGTTGCATTTCTTCCTCTTCTTCACGAGTCATGCTAGAGCTTTCAAGTCTCTTACTAGGTGTTTCCATTTTATTTCTTTGGGGCATCAATTAATGATAATAATTCTTCACTATTCCCTTTGAATTCCTTCAAACTAATTTTTCAAACCAATCTTATGCAAACTTTAAAAAAAACTACACACCTTTTTTTCACTTTGTAAGAGCTCGATATTGAATCTATTGTATCTCTGTAACTACAGATCTCGAATATTTGAAATCACGTCCTGCAGTAGCCCTTTGAGTCCTCTTTCTAACCCCACAAGTCTGATCAAGATTGGATTCTCCAAGGAAGAGTTATTCCAAATCTCCCACGGTGACCTGATTATAGACTAGTTCAGTAGAGCGAACTTGTACGAAGTGCCACGTGTCACTGTTTCTACCTTCGTACCTGAAACTGATATACAGAAAAATATAGGGCGTCTTGTTTCTGTAACTTCTTACTAAATTTCAATCTGATTCCCAGAACAAAAGTTATGACGATTTTCCCCAGGTCACCTGTTTTTAATGTAATTCGGGAGTCTGCAACAACCCTAACTTCCTCAGATCATATCTCCAAAACTATAGTGAGACAAGCTTTGAAATTCGGACCCAAAATTTAGAACGATTTCATATCAAATGGGTTTTGTTTTTAGCTTCTGAAACATTAGAGAAAAAAATTTATAGCAAAAATTCCACGATGGTCTGTTTGGAGCAGTGAAACCCTAATCCAAAGCTCTGATACCAAATGTTATGAAACCAAATCACAAAAGGATAGAAAAAATAGATCAATGCCTTAGAATTCAGCCTCTTTGAGGGGAAAACCTCCTTTACATTATACAAATAAACAATTCTTGGATGACACAAATGACTAAACCTCCCTTCTATATATAGGAGTCTAAGGGGTCACAATATAATCAAGCCGACATAACAGTGATAACATAAGGGCACAACAATAAAAATAGTGGGTTTCTATGGGGCACACTAATAACAATATGGGGACAACAGGGGCACAATAATAAGATCTACAATGACAATAGTAATGGGGGAATCACTAATATTATAGGGACCTAACACATCCACATTTTGATAGACCAATTATCAAGATCATAGAATGATATTTTCTTTAATGGAGGAGTCCAAGGGCTAACAATTTAAGGATATGATCAATTTTTTTTTTTAAATGGGCAGTCTTTTCTGACTTGCAAGGACTTGAATGTCAAACTTGTTGCTGAGACAATGTTATTCACATTTCAAAATTTTGAGTATGACTTGGGGTTGAGTTTGAATGAGAGGATTTTGCTTAATACTATTTAGTTAAGGAAAAGAACCAAATTCAGAGTCCATTTGAATTATGATTCATGAACCATAGTAGCAAAGTTGGTGAGCTTAATAGGGCTCATCCTTGTCATGATGTGTTACATTTGAATGAAATGAATGCATGAATTTCAAAAGGCTAATATATGATATAAATCATGGTAAATTTTGACCAAATGAATAACCCAAACTTGACACTTGAGATATGATATAAAGCTTGGGAAATTTTAACCAAATACATAATCGAAACCTTAAACCTAGTAGTGTAAAATCCATTGTTTGAAGTGTGGCTACTGAAGACAAATTTCTTAAATACTTTTAAAAATTAACATACAAATAATTTATAAAATCATGGAATTCCGTTGTCAATCAAATGTGAAACTGGATAATAATTAAAGTGATAACCCACAATAACAATCCAAAATCTATAAGACATATTGGAAAAATGTTGAAAACTCATTGGGAACATCCTAATCTTATAGGCTGCTCATCTAAAGCAACTGAAAATGTTACCTTGCCTGGGAAACATGGAATGCTAATGATATAAATGACAAAAAGATAAATAATTAAATCTGAATATTAGAACCAGCGCAAACAATGAATGATAAACAAAATGAAGATGGGGAAAAATGTCACATACCTACTCCATGAGACTTCCATCCTCTTCGATACTCAATGTTTCCAAAGACTAAGCAGGTCATTCCACTGGTGTCCACATCCTCGTATCTACAGTAGAATTCATCCTCGTATCCACATACAACTTGCATTGGTCATACCCTTTCGTAAAAGAAAAAAATAAAAGAAAATGAAGCCAGAAATCCTTTTTACTGGTCAACAGTTTAAAGATTTTGAAGCGTGTATTTAAAAAGAAGATTCTCATACCAATATCCTTGCTTGCTTTGAAACTCTATTCAATTACATCACTTCCTCCAAAAACATTACATATCATGGATCGTCATAATTCAAGTCATCAATTAAACGAAGTTCTATCATCTCTAGAGCAGGGGTGCTCTGAAGAATGCAACCTAATACATTGATTTCCCTATCATGAAATTCAATTATGTCTAAATAACTCTGTATATACAGAGATGAGAGAGTGGGGATATGAGACATCGAGGTATGGGATATTTTGAAAGTTCCTGCATTGCATTTCAAAACTAGAATAAGCCAACTTTACACTCATTTATGTTAGAAAATTATATATTACGGAGCAATGGAACACATAAAATATTGCAGAAATATAAACACAGAAAACGCATAAAACAAGAGAGACACAAATATATGTGGTTCACCCAGTTTGGGCTACGTCCACGGAGAAACAACCAGTCCTTCCTTTTATATTGTCCAGCAAACTGAAGAGATACAACCCACAGCAAATCCGTTGTAATACATTCTTCGCTCTCAATCTCCTCTCTCTTCCTCACTCAAAATACAGATATATATAGATTCAATACAATTCCCTCATATATAGTGTGGGGTTTCCTTCTAGGGAAAAAAACCATAAAATTAAACATTACTTCTACCATCAGATCATCCGCCTAATGAACGGCCCATATTGACTAGAAATTACTAGACTTTTACAAGGTGTTGGAAATAATACTGAGAGGGGGGGTGAATAAGTATTATCTAGCAAATTAATAAATCTTCCTTTTTTGATCTTTGAATTATTTTTGCATGTTAGTACCATAAAATAATGAGCATGAAAAACAGATAGTCACACCAAAGAACACAAGATGTAAGGTGGAAACCCAATGTGGGTGAAAACCACCTGCTGCAATATGTCTCTATCTTCTTTCAATTTAGAAACTTCTTTTACAATGATTTTGTACTGGTGCAGTCCTTTACCAGTACGCAGGCTGCAACCTGCAGAGAGCTACAACTCTCTCTCGTTTTCAGTCTACTCCTGGAAGGGAGCTACAACCCCCTACTTCTTTTCATAAAGCATCAGATGATCAACAAGTACATAACAGTTACAGATTACTACAGATATCAGATCAGCAATAACAGAATTAACCCAGAACACCTTATCAACCGAGAAATATAATCAACAGAACAGAGACGCAGATTTCCCTTCTGTGGCCTGCGACCAGACGCAGTTAACCTTCTGCTGCCCTGCGTGCCCACGCACTGTTCCTTCAACTGTACTGCGTCTTTTTCTACAGGGACGCACCCAAAAACACTATCGCGCCGCGTCCTGTTAACCCAAAGACGCACCCAGAGATACTATCGCGCCGCGTCTTTTACCTCAGGGACGCACCTGAACCTGGTCTGTCCTGCGTCCCCACGCAGATCTCCCGTTACTGAGCTGCGTCCCGGACGCACCTGAGCCACGTTTGCCCTGCGTCCCCACGCAGGTCTCTCTCTGCTGCGCTGCGTCCCGGCGCACTTGACCTTTACAGTACCTGCGTCCCGGCGCACTTTCCCTTCACTGAACCTGCGTCCTTTCAGATATAAATGATATGAAGACTTCAGGACTAACCCAAACAGTCAGATCTACAGATCTGATCATGCGCTATAGAGATCACAGTCCATTAGAAGATTCGCCCTCTTAGATCTGGACTAGATCTCACCAAATAAGATATTCAACCCAAGACCATGAATAATCCAAATGAACTCCTTTGCTTTATATAGGCAAGCTCCTCCTCAAAACATGGAACAATACCACGAGCCGACACCATAGAAACACAAAACCGTCGGCTAGATACCACACAAGAAGCCCCCACGTGCTTTTTCTCTGCCTTGAAATGTGTGCACTGGGTGGACGCACCCCCTGAACGGTTGGCCTGCGTCCTTGGACGCGGGTTCTGCATGGTATACCTGCGGGGACGCACTTTCTGAACCGATTGCCTGCGTCCTTCTTAATTTTCAACAAACTGAGAGCCTTACCACTGGAGTTGCCATCAAGTACAACATCTGTAACAAACAGTCATACCAGAAAACATAATGCCAACAAATTTTACATCTATTTTTATCTTCGGGGGCACTTCCCTTGAACCCCCACCGGGGGACCACTGGCCCCCGAACCCCCCAGCCGGGAGGGATTAGCCCCCCCGGACCCCTGCGAGGGGGAAAAGTCCCCCCCGCACCCCCCCGCATGGAGGGGCGTACAGTGTTCCTAGGGTATACATCGGCTGAGACATTTGAATATAGAAGATAATCAGGCTCCACACCCAACAATTTACGAGGTAAAAGACATAAATATTCATTATGAACATCATGGAAAAAAACCATGGAAGAATTTTATGGTCTTTTCACATCTTAGAGCAGGTTAACTTTTTTAATTTAGGTAGTGTAGATTTTCATTAAGGAATAGATATGAAACAAAGTCGTTACTTGGTTTTGTTTCATATCTATTGGATATACTGAATCTGCAAACAAGACATAATAATGAACCAAAACATAATAGTCAACCTAATCTACATCAATATATGCTTTGTATAAAAAAACAATTATTCTATACTTGACAACTAAGTAGCAAATGCAAACATTCTTAAACATTGAAACATGTTGTTTGTTGCACATGTAAAAGGAAAGAAAAAACTTTGTTTTTACAAAGATAAAATTGTCACCCATTAACAAACATTGGAGATTAGGAAGCCTCTCGAACAAGAAGTTGAGAAGACACATATTTCTTTAAGCAAATGCACAACACATATGACCAACTCCTTTAATGATTTAAAGCTCCACATCATCTCAATCAATATGTCCACAAAGAAATTGTATGCATTATCGGGATATGAGTCCATTTCCAGTACGGTCGAATTACTTCCACGTTGCATATTGAGTCTCAAGATAGAGCATGAAAGCTCTTGAAACAGTATCCCATTCACTCTCAAATATTTTATCATGTATGCCCTTGCATACGCATACAAGACAAACTACGTTTACATTGGTTTATATTTTATCCACATGCAACCCGCACTTACACTGGTTTCATTATAAAGCGTTGAAAGTAATAGTAAAATCCATACTTACATGGTTGTAGTTTGAAGCAATACGATTGAAGAGGTTTTGTCCATATCTAGTAGCTGTTTGATGCAAATTAATTGATTCATCTACTGATGACCACAAACGCAATGAGTGCACAGAAGGTCAAATACTAACGATAAAATATTATTTATGGTCTAGCTAGTTGAGTGGGGCGTTCGATCAAATTGGATGAGCATACAGCTAAGCTTCAAAAGGGGTCCTATGAAAGTGCTTTTAAATGATATCCCTTGGAAGCTTAGACATAGTACTCAGTATCATCATACAGAGGACCACCCGAAAGTAGACCATCTGATCCTATCGAATTTTGAAGAACCATGTCATCCTTTTTTAAATGACCATTGCTACTGTCATTTTGAGAAATTACTTTAATGTCAACACCTGAGATTGTTGGCAGCACTGACCTTGAATGTACTTTCTTGGGAACCCCACAAAATAAGGAATATCAGGTTGGCACCCATCAGTTTTAATAGCAATGTGCCGACTTCTTGTATGAAACAAGACCTTTTCAAAACTATTTTTCTCACTAGCATTCCTTTTATCTCTCAGAACAAAGACCATTTCATCTTCAAGATTGGCCCAGTGAGTGTACTGATATACAACAATGTTGCTTGGTCCATTAGCACTTGAAACAAGTTTGACATTATTGATCATATCTATAAATGCACCCTCCTTTTGCCATATGTCTACAATAATGCTTCGAGACAACTCATTTGCTTTGGGATAAGAACTTGAATCAACATGTATTTCACCACTCAGTAGATATTTTTCACCAATCAAATATATAGGCTTATGGTTCAATACATTGAATTCTAATTAAGACATTCCAAATAAAATCCACGAGTTCAAGAAATGAAGCAATGTGCACACGAGAAGCTTCTGAGCAGATTTGCTACCATCCTTTCTCAATCAACAAATTCATGGGTTATTTGTTTGGTTGTATGATGTAAGAAGCCACAGGATGAGTATACATAATAGGCAACCAATAGCCTTTTTGGATAAACACTATCTCTGAATGATCAAAAACACCAACATTGACATCAATAACCTTTATCTCCCAACACTAGTCATCATCTCAATCTAACAAATCAGATGAAGGTCCATGTTTTACCTCAAGACGCAATGCACCAGGTAGGACTTTCTCAAATATGAAGTCACTGCTCTCATTTATTAAACTTAAAGAGTTAAGCTTCTCTGAACCCATAGTTCAATAGCTATAGAAGTAAGTGATATAGAAACCGAGGAGTCACATCCTTCATTGCATATCACTAATCCACATATATCAACAAGGGATAAATTCAATGCCAAACATTGGTCTAGTTACTATCACATCAATATGTGATGGTGAAAATTGAAGACTAGAATCATGTTCTGCTATTGTGGTCAATGGGGATATTCGATATTAACTTGGTTGAACCTCGAAGTAGAAGTTTCCCATATCATCAATCCTCTTTAGTTGAGGCTTAACTTTGTCTGGCCCGTGTGTTAAGCCAACTTGACACTTGCCATAATAGCCATTTGTCACTAATTTTATGGAACCACAAATTTTATAATGTGTTGCTTCTATCTTTGTGATTGAAGCCATGTTTGGCACAACCATGAAATTATCCAAACTGCTAAAGTCGAAGTGATCCTTCTCAGCCTTGATTATGTAGCATGTTGATGTTGCATGATCAAGTTTGTAATATCCCTGGACATCTATTGTAGCTCTTTCTCGTCCATCAACTAATATCTTAACACCTTCGAAATAGACTCCTTCAGAAGTCACCACAAGACCTCCAACTGAGAAACCTGTGACCTGAAATGGCTGAGATATATTAACATGACTGTGCTCAACAAGAACCTCTGTAGATGGAAGTGAAATATCAAATATTGTATTTTGACCCTTGTAGAATGGCAACAACCTTTATTTTCCACATGGAATAAAATTAAAAGAAAATTTCCCATTTGCATCAGATATTGCATGACAAAGCACTTGATTTGGCCAAGGAGCTTCTTTAAGGGAACTTCACCTCATGGACATCATCTAAATAAAGGTATAAATGAACACCTAAAATAGAGTGCTTTGCTTTAAAAAATAAACTCTAGTGGAAATAGTAGCTAACCCTTGCAAAGTGGTTGTATAATAGCCCGTATCATGGTGCTTCCAGATTGACACCTTATGATACTTTTTATGACCCAAAAACCCCTTGAATGGTTTCATATTTACCAAGAACATCTAAGATTCAAACAACACATTACATGCTTCACACTAGAGATGCAATTCTCCACACACTTAAGGATAATTTGGTGATGTCTCAAGATCATGTGAAGTAACACATTGACTAGCATTGTTTTGAAAATTCTTTTGCAAAATGTATTAGTTATTTATTCATCATAAACCTTATAGGAATACCTCTCTCAAAGATAAATTCCAATTAAAGATCACACCAAAATCCTATGGGCCCTTTTAGATCCTCTTCCACATTGGACAATTTGCTTACAGATTGTATCTTCTAACCCACTACAATATCCATCCAGTCTTTCATGTGTCTCACTTAAAGATGATAGTGGGGTCAAGTTGTCAAGTTTAGTTGAAATTCCTATAATTAAATGAATAAGGGTCCATTTGGTTCTATTTAGAAGCAACATTTGCCACCAAAAGCATCAACTATGCTAGTGCACCATCTAAACAAATTTGATCTGGTAGAAATATATGTATACAAAAGACATTATTAATGCACTGGTGATTCTACAATGGTTTCAACACCTTTATCCTTGAGGACAATGTTGTTTTCGAAAGGGGCTGATATGTTAGGGTCCTACCCTAACCTCCCTACTTTAGTTATTTAGTAGTTAGTCAATTATTATATGAGGCCAAATTCTTTGAACAAGGCCCATTAAATAGTCAGTAGGTGGTTAATTTATGTGAAAAAGTTCATCCTTATTCAAGAAGGTCCACTAGGTGGTTGGCATCCCATCAATTATGGGACTACAAGTAGTTAGTGTTTTTATTATTCAAAAGTTATTTATGGAATTAGAAGGCCATTGAATGTTTTTCAAATTGCTATTATTATATTTGGAGCTTTGCTCATAGAAGTTTTCACTCTTGAGGAGGCATGTGAGCATTTCTTACTCTTTTTAGGTATTCCAAGGGATGTATTCTATAAGTTTTATTGTGCATTTTCTTTTCTATAATATTATTTATGATATACTATTTTTGATGGTTAAATACATTACAAAATCTCTATTGCCTCTAACTCTCATTCCCTTTGTTGGAATTTTTTATTGGGAATAATTCTTCTCTTGGTGGAAATTTTTGTTTGGAATTTCTTGCTATTTGGCTTTGTACTTTTTCATCTTCTATTCAATTTTTCATACTATAGAATCACATGGACCTTCAACACTCACCTCTACAAGTTGTTCGTTGTGTCTTTATGTGTCTCATTCTTCTTTGAGGCACTCAATAGATTTATTTTTTTCCTTTCTTATCAAGGCTTTTCCACTAACACTGCCTAGATATTATTCCATTGTTTTGATGTACCCCTATATTTGTGTTTCTTATAGATTGTTTTGGCACTTTTATTTTGCCTAGGAGCCATCTCCTCCTAGACAATGTCCTCTATTTCTTATCAAGCATGTATTCTTCTTCAATTACATAGGATGCAAGGTCCACGTAGTTTGTGTGGTTTCGTCCTCATTGACTAATACACTACTCTTCTCCTAATCTAGATCCTCATCAAAAGATGTTAAGATAGAAGATTTGTCAATGCCCTCTTCTTATTATCTGTATTTCCACTAGTTTCGTTAATTACATGTTACATGTGGATGTTTAAGTTTTTTTCCAGTTTTAGATTTTTTATCTTTTATTTGGTTGGGTGGGTATTATATTCCGCCCAAACTTAAATCACAAGACTTGTAAATACCAAACCTTCTGGACTACTTACCTTACTAACTTTGCTCTTACTAACTTTGCTTGGTTGAATGACGCAACACAGTTTACTCCGTGTCCCGAATCCGATGGTACGACGTAAACGCAAAGTACCTGGGCTTTCAAGAAAAAGAAGACGTACACGCATACTGAAAAAGAAAGACGACTTAGCAGCCACCATGGATTTGCCATTGGAAGCTGCCCAGCAGACAAACTTGTACACCCGAGAAATTACGCAGGAAGCGGTAACCGTCGCAATTTTCGGTGTCATTGATTCCTGAATTTTGTAGAAAAAAATGTTTCGCGTGTTGACCAAGGACGTTAACTCCTATGATAATGTTCATGATTTTATTATAGCTTTTTATTTGAGATTAGGCCGTCAAAGGGAGGGTTGTTGGAAACGATGGGAGAGCACTGATTAAGCCATGACAATGTTTGCGTGTTTGGACTTGCTCGTGATTCTCCAATTGATGTGCCTTGTTTCCTCCTAGCCCAACATCGCGAAAAAGGATATGCTGTCAATTTTGCTTCCATAGATGGACTTCAAACGTGAGTTTCCATTTGTGGGAATCATACAATCCTGTTTCTCTTCCAAAATAGTCATACAAGCACTATTCTCAAGTAGCTATGCCAATTGTTGTTTTATTTGTTAACCTTTGATTTTTTTAAAGAGTTCTTTTTTTTATCCAACTTCATAATTACATTTATTTCGATATTTTTTTGTGAAATTGTTAAGTTTTATATAAGCTTCCTATTAAGACTTATAAATTCTTCCTATTAAGACCTATAAATTGAGTTATTATATTTTTATTGTTATGTTTGTTAAACTTTTCATTATACTTGTATTCATGGTTTCCTATTTATATACTAAGAAGACCTAATTTTAGGATCATCAAATATTGTACTATACATTATATTAAAATTAGGATCATCAAATATTGTATTATATACGTATTCATTGTAAAAAGAGGTTTCCCCCTCGAAGTGGACTAGAATTATTGGCTTCATAACATTTTTAAATTTCATGATTATAACATTTAGTACCAAATCATACAAATCTAAGGTTGTATTGCTTCAAACAGGTCACTTTGGAATTTTTACTATAACATTTTTTGTTGGGACATGTAGATGGTGAAATTTTTGAGAATATTGAGGGGAGATATTGCAAAACATCTAGTCAAAATTTCATATTTTGGTTCCTTATACTTTTGGTGACATATGCTATGGAAATTAGGGTTTGTGATTAGTTTTAAAATCTATTTCAAACAAGTCATCTCAGAATTTTTCCTATAAGTTTCTTTCCAAGATGTTTTAGTTTATAGAATTTTTTAAAGATTGAGAATAAACCTCAACTCACATTTAGTAAAAAAATTAGATTCTATTTCACTATACTTTTGGAGATATACTCTATGGAAGTTAGGGCTTGTGAATGGCCCTGAAATTGGTTTTAAACGAGTTAACTTGGAACTTTTGTTATGTTTCACTTTCTATTGAACCTTACATTGTGAAATTTTGAGCATATTGGGAAGGTATATCAAGGTACATGTAGTAATAATTCTATATTCTAATTTATTATAGTTTCATAGATCAACCCTATGGAAGTTGGGGAGTGTGAATGGTCATAAAGCTAATTTCAACAAATTGATCATGAAATTTTCGTTATAATTTTGGGATAGTTCATACTGTGAAATTTATAGATTATTGTGGAGACATACCAAAGTGGCTTAAGTAAAAATTTCAGAATTAGATATAAAGAATTGGATACATGACACCCTATACAAGTTTTCTTTTGGGAAGAGGCCAAAAATCAACAAGTTTTGGGAAAGTTACCATACTTTCACTTGGCACATCAAATTTTGGTCAAACCTATGGAAATGCAAGGAATAAATCCCAGAGTATTATAGGAGACAATTTTAGATTCAAAAGGTCTCAAATCTCAAATATTAAAACATATGTCAGTCATCTAGATAGTCTCCAAATTCAGGTTTTAAAGGTATGCAACTTACAAGTGAAATAAAATTTGATTAGAAGATCCATTTTTTCAAGTGACTAAAAATTGTGATAAAGATTAGTACTATTAGTATTCTCTTACATGGCTCCGAAGAAGGATCCAAAAGTTACTACATTGATTAAACCTCTTGAACTATTCTTCATGACTTATGAAGAAACATAAGACTTTATGCACTAGTTATCCACATTGGAAATTCAAGTTAAGCAAATAAACAATACTATGAGGGTTGGATTATCACTAATGAAAGGATCTAATGATGAAAACAAGTTAGAAATACATAAATCCATTACTGAAAATAAGGAAAACATAAAACAAAATGCTATCCATGCTATTACATGATCTCCCTTAAAGGGATATGGATATCGAGGGAAATCATGAACATAAGGTGAAGCATGGTTTTGAGACTTAATCACATATGGGGGAGTATTTATCACACTTGGAGAGAACAAATATTGAATCACAAACCATAATCACGACTTTCAATCCAATATCCATAGCATCAAGGCTTCAATTTGGCACCAAGGAACTACTACATTCTGAAGATTGAGATAAGGAAGTTTAATGGTAACAATCCTATAACATGGATATTCCAGATCGATTAATACTTTGGTGTACACCAAGTGGAAACAAAAGTTAAATATTGCAGTTATGTTTTTTGAACAAGATCAACATATATGGTATCAATGTATTTGTGGAATGAAAAATGATTCTATTGTAAATTGTTCCATTTTTATAGATAATTTGATAACACAATATAGGGATATTGAGTAATACATTCTTTAGTCAGGTAGTAAGTATTTGAAAAAAGGTTCAGTTACAGAGCACATTCAACAATTCCAAAAGTTAAGTCTCAAGGTAAGGTACATTTTAGAGGATAATTTTTAGACCTATTTATGGGAACTTTATAGGAAATCATCCAAAATGAGGTGTGTCTCTTTGAACCTAGATCCATAGAACATGCTTTTAGTTTAGCAAGGAAAGTTGAAAGTAAATATGTGGCCACTAGAAAATTGGTCACTAATAACTATAGAGAAAAATGTGCTCCCTCTCTTATATTGACAAGGTTGACACCTCAACAAATGGATGGAAGAAGAGAAAATAGACTATGTGTCAACTATGTTAGAAAGTACAATAAGGGGCATAAATGCAATGAGAAGAAATTATTCTACATGGACTATGAAGATGAAGAAGATCAAGAAGTGGAACCGTCACAAAATCTAGAGCTAGAAGAGACTACTTCAACAATATCTTGTCATGCATTAGCTAGCATCAATACATCATAAACCTTCAATATAGAAGGATATATAAAAAGAAAATTATAACAATATTGATTGATTCAAGTAGTACTCTTAACTTTATCAAATACAAATTAACAAAGCTTCCTAAATTCTTTGTATTTGCTCCACCACAATTTCAAGTAATGATTGTATCTGGAGGTACCATAAATTGATTAGGGAAGTGCCACATTATTAAGCTAAATATGGAAAGTACTTATTAGATAGCCCCATGATTGCAATCCAAATGGGGTGTTGATGTTATATTAGGGGTCCACTTATTACAATCATTGATAACAGTGACCCTTAATTTTCAAGATCATTTCATGAGATTTTACTAAAAATGGAAAGGAAATTGAGCTTAAAGGTATCCAAGGGAAGCCCTCTAAAGTGATAAGCTCGCATAACATGACAAAAATGCTAATAAAAGGGATACCATGGTGTAATTATGTAATTGTGTTCAATAGATATCCGAAAATATGTATGTTCTAGTCCAATGGACCTCCAAAAAGTTATCAACAATCATTCCAAGGTATTTGAAGAGATGCCTACGGATATTTCACCCGCTAAATATTATGACACTAATATTCATTTGCAACCTGAAAATGTACCACCTAAGATTAGGCTTTATAGGTATCTATATGCACAAAAGAGTGAAATTGAGCATCTAGTTTAATAAATGTTAGGTATTGGCATCATTCAACCTAGCTAGTGTGCTTTCACTTTACTAGTGTTGATGGCTATAAAAAAGGATGGTTTATGGTGTATGTGACTAGATTATAAACAAATCAACAAAATGACTATCAATGATAAGGTTCTTAATCCTATCATTAATGAATTATTAGATGAATTACATGGAACAAATTTCTTTACTAAGTTGGATCTCCATTATAGACATCATACAATCATAGTGAGGCAATAAGACATTATTAAAACAACCTTTAGAAGACATGAAGGTCATTATGAGTTTTTAGTTATGTCAATTAGACTTACTAATGCACCTTAAAAATCTCAATAATTGATGAATTCTATTTTCAAACCCTTCCTTAGAAAATGTGTGTTAGTATTTTGAGATGATGTACTAATCTACAAAAAATCATGGGAAGTGATCCAGGAGGATCTTACATCATTCCAGTTCGACAAGGAAGTCCAGTTCATCTTCAACTCTTCAGTTCCTTCAGTTTGTTCGATGAGAGTCTTCATGGTGGAAATGTGGTCAAGACTATATGTCATGACATTGTGACAAAGTTGTTTTTAATGGGTTTTCTCTATGGTGGAACAAAATCTAGCTAAGGTGGCAAGGTCTTTATGAAAAAGTAATGGTCCTAACTTAACCATAAGCCTAAGTTCCTAGCGCATATGTTATATTACAAAACTTTTGTAAACCCACTTTCGGACTTATGTTAAAACATATGTATAATACAAATGTTATAACCCACACAGTTAACCGTGCGGAGAGAAGACCACAACGAAACCATCGGCTATGTGAATACTCAGGAAGCCGCGAAGTGTGACCACTATTGCCATTATGATATAGGTGTTGTCCTTGATGGCAACTCACATAGATGACAGTTCATAGTGCAAGAGGTTAACAACAAAGGATTACAGATCAGACTCCTGACATTGAAGAAAGAGAGGTATACGTTGGTTCACTTTGTCCAAGCGGCGTATACACACTGGTTAGCAGAACAAAAGGTGTTGAAAATGGAAACAAGAAATGCTAAAAATAGAAGTGATAAAAATAGCACTGCTATAAATAGCAATTTGGGTACCAGTGCTGGATTGAGCAACAGGGAATGAAAAATGGAAGTGCTAAAAATAACATTGATATTTTTAGTAGTTCGGGATGGATTCCTATTTTAGTCAGTCCCTATACTAATATAATGAAGTAAAATTCGAATTTGATCTTAGCAGCAGTTTGTAAATTACTTAATTAATTCATCTTGAGTTAATTAGTTAAGGAAAATCAAACTTGAAGTCTATGTGGGGACATGCAACAGTTTCTCCATTAATTGAGGAATTTATCCATCAGTTAAAGAGATAAGGTTGAGTTGTAACATTGAGTTGTAATTAGTTGACTTAGTTAACTGAGTCAAGTCCAGTTATATTAATTCAAACAGTTTGTTGAATTAATGTAAGTTCAGTTAGTTAATGCTTGCATGCATCCAACTACTCCACTTCAGATAACTGAGTATTCTCTCATAAATAACTCATGCATGTCAATTCAGACAGAGACCGAGTTGAGATTAGAGGAGGGACAATGTACTATTACTTGGATGGATTTTTCCTATAAACGAAGCTCGTCCATGGAGAAGGATTTATCTCCTTCAGGATTGCGCAGTTACTACTGGGCCAAGTGAGCAGTGTGAGGTGGGAATTCACATGTGTGGAAGCACTGGACCCCAAGAAAAACTACGCAAGGAAATAGGAGGCTTGGAGGGCAGAGGAGAAGGTTTGTGAGAGGCTTTTGACTGTCTATGAGCAGCAGAGGGATTATACTGAGAGTTGGTTCGCTTCCAAGCTAAGGCTTTGTGTAATTCTGTGACTATTTTCCACTTGTATGATAATACAGAGATTGGGGTTTTAGGCTGAGGCTTTCCCCGGGTTATTCTTCTGTGTTTATGTGTGATTGATTTCTCATTCTCAGTTATATGTGTTCTCATTGATCGTGCTCATATTCGATTAAGCTTTCGCAAAGTTTGATGTAGAAGTAGATCTTGTATTTTGCTTTAGTCTATTGCATAATTTTTTGATCTACAGTGGGAATTTCTACATGGTATCAGATCTAGCTGATTTGTAGAAAAATTTCTACAAAAGGAGCGTATATGTATACACACACTTTCACAGGAGGAAATGTGCATACATGTTGGAAAACCAAGGTTTTGGTCCAAGGTATTTAGTCCAAGGTATTTTGGTCCAAGGTATTGGTCCTAAGTAGTTTTGGTCCAAGGTATTGAGAAAGGCCTAAAACTATATAAGGAGGAGAATATCATTAAGCCAAAGTGTACAAGAAATGAATATCTTATGAAGAGTGAGATCAAAAGCAAATATGCATGTTATGGGTTTATGGTGCTTTGTTGGATCTGAACTAAGGATGAACCTTAGTAGTTGATGGGGGATGAGATCTAATAATGGATCAGGATCATGAGACCTGAAATGAATTATTATTATATGGTTTGATCATGGATAGTCTAGATCTGAATGCTAATACATGATTTACACTGTAAATGTTCTGATCTGGGTATGACTGAAGTCTGGAATAGTTGTGATGTTTTAAGTTAGCATTTGCAGATCTGTACGTTGGTTCACTTTGGTAAAAGCGCATATACACGCTGGTTTGGCACATCAAAGTAGTGTATACATTATGAAATATGATCTTTGAAGTTGTAGTTGGTTATGGTTGTTGATGCAGAATTCTGGGTTCTGCTCTATGTTCTAGTGACTGTGTTTTGGTGACAGTGTTCTGAATCTTCAGATTGATTTATTGTGATTTGCTTCAGTGATGATGGGATTTTAATGATTGGTTGTATTGCAGTGGTGATTGATTTTGAGCTTCAATGTTGCTGATGGGTCTAGTATGAAAATTTGATGAAACTAGGCCTTCAGATTGTGGTGATGTGTTGCAGGAGTATCCAGTCTGAAAATTTATGAAATGTAGTCCCTGGAGGAAGAAGTGAAGGTCATAACCTTTTGTAGGCTGGTGCCTACGTACTTGTAAACATATCGGCGAGTACAAGAGCCAGGGGGTTGGAGCTCCCTTCCAGTAGTAGCTAGAAAACGAGTGAAGGTTGGATCATTCTGTAGGTCAGCGTCTACGTACTAGTAAATAGATCGGCTAGTACAAGAGCTAGGGGGTTGTAGCTCCCTTCCAATAGAAGCTAGAGAACGAGAGAAGGTTGTAGCCTTGTACAGGTGGGTGCCTACATACTGGTATGATTATGCACCAGTACAAGATTGTAAACATTTTTTTCTTATATTAAAAGAAGATATCAACAGGTGGTTTTTGTCTCGCATTGGGTTTCCACCTTAAATCTTGGTGTTCATGTGTGTTTCTTATGTGTGATGGTTTGTTCTGTTATTACTACACATGGTTACTATTTATATGGTTAATGAAGTATTGATGCACTATTTAAATATCAACATATGATGAATTAACTGAATCATACGTTTGTTGGATATACGTTGGTTGCCTTAAATACAGTTGCGTGTACACATGAGTTACCTTCATTGAAGTAGCGTATATAAATCAGAGTATGAAAAGAAAAATTTATTTATTTGACTAATACTAATTCACCCCCCCTCTCAGTATTATTTCCAACAATTGGTATCAGAGCAGGTCCTTTAGAAGAAGCTTGATCGCTTGAAGGGAGATCTTTCAAAATGAACAATCATGAAGGCATGGGATCTATCAGACCACCAATCTTCAATGGGAAAAACTTGGTATATTGGAAAACATGAACTAGAGCATATCTTCAGTCACTTGGAACTAATGTTTGGGCAATTGTGGAGAAAGGATACCAATATCCAGTAGCAATCCCTATAGATCCAGCAAAAAGTAAAACATATGAAATCAATGCCAAAGCTGCCAATGCCTTATTGGGAAGTCTATCAGAATCAGAATTCGTCAAAGTCATTCAGCTCAACACAGCCAAGGAAATATGGGATAAAATCATTCAGAGCTACGAAGGTGACTCCCAAGTAAAACATGTTAAACTACAAACTCTCAGAATCCAGTATGAAACTCTCAGGATGCATAGTGATGAAAGCATTTCTAATTATTTCTTGTGAGTAGATGGGATTGTAAATAATATGAGAAATTTGGGCGAAGAAATAAAGGAAGCCACTTTAGTTGAGAAAATTTTGAGATCTTTGTCTTCTAAATTTGAGTCAAAAGTGTCTGCCATAGAAGAAAAACAAGATCTACAAACTATTACTGTGACTCAACTCCATGGAATCCTAACTGCCTTTGAAATGAGAAAAGGAGGTCCATCAGATATGAGAGAAGCCGCTTTTAAAGCATCAGCAAAGGGAAAATAAAAGGAAGAGCACAATGAATCAGGACACATTTCAGAAGAAGAAGAAGAGGTAAATTTTTTCAAGAAGCTTCAACGGGGTTCCGGAAGATTCAGAGGTAAGCTACCATTCAAATGCTTTGCTTGTGGTAGAGTTGGTCATTACGCTGCTAGATGCCCTCATGTCAAAGGAAAGATGTCTGCAGAAGGTAAAAAAAGTTATTATACTCATGATGATAGTGATGGCTTGTCCAATAGTGATGAAGATGATCAAGAAATTAAACTACTCATAGCGTATGAAAATGTTGCCTTAGAAAAGGAAGATTTCCTTAAGGAAATCAGTCAACTCAAAATCAATTTGACAGAAAAGGATACAGTCATAAACACAGTGACACATCAACTCACTGAAAAAGACAAACACAATGAAGTGTTAAAATATGAAGTAGTAATTCTAAAAAAATAACTTGAAAAAACAAAGACTCTGAATCTTAGATTTGCTAAAGGATCAAAAACGTTAGATGAAATCATCAAAGTTCAGCATTCGCCTATTATAAAGTCTGGTCTTGGTTTTCATGAAGGTGAATCTAACTCACAAGATGAGGTAAGGAACTCCAATGAAAAATCTGAAATGGTCAACAAGGAGATAAAAGGTCAACCCCATCAACAACCAAGAAAAGAAATTCTTCAAAGAAAATATTTTACTCCTAACTTTGGAAGTGATACTCGGTTATTTCCTTCGATGAATAATGTTGAATGTTTTATATGTGATAGTTTTGGACATGTTGCAGCCAGATGCAGAAGTAGAATGGTTCAATACTGTCACACAGAAAGATCATCAATTTCCAGGTACTTTAAGGGATATTATTTTGCTCGCAATATGTTTGGTCACAAAGCTATTGATTGTGATAGAAGGAACATGAAACATGTAAGATGATATGCGTCTAACAAGTTTGGACATAAAGAAAGGGAATGCGGGAGAAAATTTCAGCCACCATACCAAAAGGAGAAAACATCATCACAATCCAAGAAGAAGGAATTGTTTACAGACATAATAGACCCAGGGGAAGCTGAAAGTGTAAAACTTCAGTATTCCAATTCTCATACACAGTTATTATGAAGAGAAGTCGGATATATACGCGAGTTAGAAGCTGCACAGTCGTGTATATGTTGTTTTGAAGAAAAAGCAGCGGGACGAACTTAGGAAAATGGGTCTGCTATGGTTCAGTCAATTATCAATTATCTATTCTGTTCTGTTTGATGATGGTTACAATCTGTTGATGATATGTGGAAGTGTTTTGGTCCTCATAAGTTGTTAATAATTTGATGAATAACTGGTTGATGATGATTCTTACTGACAAATGCAATGATCAGATCTGACAGTGAACAAATGGCACAGGTCCAGGGGGAGAATATGCTTATAATAATGCATTTTTGGCATTATAATAGAAGACTTTGGTACATGAAGATGCTTATATTGTTTGATCCACATAATTGTTTGATTCAGGTGACTCTTTTGAGGATGAACATATACAGGTTGTTGATCTTGATGCTGCTGACAAATGTTGATGGTGCAGATCATATATGGTGTATGATAGTTGTTGATGACTATCATGGTCTTGTTTAGATTGTTGGTCCTTGTTATAAATGTCATGTATATCATTTGATGTAAAGGTCATGAAAAGACCTAATTTGTAACCCCACTATGCATGGGAAGGATGATGTAATAATTTCTATTTCAGTCATGTATAAACATTTGGTATATCCCCACTTGGTTGGGAGATTGATGTATGTATGAGTCATTGGTGATAGGAAGGTCATACTCACTTAGTTGAGTTATAGATTCATGTTATTCTTTTGAAAAATATTTTTTGCAGACTCTGCATGTGCTCAGGGGGAGCATGGACGGTTTAGTGCATCTCAGCATGTACAAAGGGGGAGCTTAATCAGAGAATTCAACATGTACTCAAGGGGAGCATGGACAACATAATGTATATCAAAGGGGGATAATATCTTGGTCCACCCTTTGCCCTTGATTTCAAAGGTGGAGAGTGTCTCGGTGTTGTTGTTGCCATCAAGTCCAAAGGGGGAGATTTTTGGCATTATGATATAGGTGTTGTCCTTGATGGCAACTCACACAGATGATAGTTCATAGTGCAAGAGGTTAACAACAAAGGATTACAGAGCAGACTCTAGAAATTGAAGAAAGAGAGGTATACGTTTGTTCACTTTGTCCAAGTGGCATATACATGCGGGTTAAAAGAACAAAAGGAGAATATACGTATACACGCACTTTCACAGGAGGAAATGTGCATACATGTTGGAAAACCAAGGTTTTGGTCCGAGGTATTTCGTCCAAGGTATTTCGGTCCAAGGTATTGATCCAAGGTATTTGGTCCAAGGTATTGGTCCTAAGTGGTTTTGGTCCAAGGTATTGATAAAGGCCTAAAACTATATAAGGATGAGAAGATAATTAGGCCAAAGTGTACAAGTAATGAATATCTTATGAAGAGTGAGATCAAAAGAAAATATGCATGTTATAGGTTTATGGTGCTTTGCTGGATCTGAACTAAGGATGAACCTTAGTGGTTCATGGAGGATGAGATCTAATAATGGATCAGGATCATGAGATCTGAAATGAATTATTATTATATGGTTTTATCATGGATAGTCTAGATCTGAATGTTAATGCGTGATTTACACTGTAAATGTTTTGATCTGGGTATGACTGAAGTCTGGAATAGTTGTGATGTTTTAAGTTAGCATTTGCAGATTTGTACGTTGATTCGCTTTGTTAAAAGCAGTATACATGTTGGTTCGGCACATCAAAGTAGCATATTTGAAGTTTCAGTTGGTTATGGTTGTTGATGCAGAATTCTAGGTTCTGCTCTGTGTTCTGGTGACTGTGTTTTGGTGACAGTGTTCTAAATCTTCAGATTGATTGATTGTGATTTGTTTCAATAAAGAGGGGTTTTCAGTGATTGGTTGTATTGTAGTGGTGATTGAATATGAGCTTCAGTGTTGCTGATGGATCCAGTATGAAAATTTGATGAGACGAGGCCTTGAGATTTTGGTGATGTGTTCGAGGAGTATCCAGTCTGAAAATTTATGAAACGTGGTCCCTGGAGGAAGAAGTGAAGGTAGTAACCTTTAGTAGGTCGGTGCATACGTACTCGTAAACATATCGAATAGTACAAGAGCCAGGGGTTGGAGCTCCCTTCCAGTAGCAGCTGGAAAATGAGTGAAGGTTGGAGCCTTCTGTAGGTTGATGTCTATGTACTAGTAAACATATCAGCTAGTACAAGAGCTAGGGGATTGTAGCTCCCTCCCAGTAGAAGCTGGAGAATGAGATAAGGTTGTAGCCTTCTGCAGGTGGGTGCATGCGTACTAGTATAATTCTGCACTAGTACAAGATTGTAATCATGTTTTTCTTATATTAAAAGAAGACAACAACAGGTGGCTTTTGTCCCGCATTGGGTTTCCACCTTAAATCTTGGTGTTCAGGTGTGTTTCTTATGTGTGATGGTTTATTTTGTTATTATTGCACATGTTTACTATTTATATGGTTAATGAAGTACTAATGCATTGATTAGATCAACATATGATGAATTAACTGAATCATAAGTTTGTTGGATATATGCTGGCTGCCTTAAATACAGTTGTGTGTACACACGAGTTACCTTCAGTGAAGTAGCATATATAAATCAAAGTATGAAAAGAAAAAGTTATTGATTTGACTAACACTAATTCACCCCCCTCTCAGTATTATTTCCAACAACTATTTGGGTTTGTGGAAATGCAACAGAAGCCTTCGGAGGTTGTCAGCGCATGTGAACGCAGCGGTAGACCGTCAGTCAAGTCACCGCAGTTAAGGTAATCGCAACCGCCACTGCAGAACATATGTCACATGAACTTTTCGGGTCACATGAAAATTTGGTATCGGAGCAAGTTGTGTTTTGTATAATTCTTTCCAATGAATGTTAACTAGGTCAAGGTCATGATGTGGAGAAGTAACACTTGAAGAGATCAAACCAAAAATTGGAAAGCGAAAAGTCAGTCATCAATCGACAATGACAGGAATCGATGGAGGTGAAACTCCTGAAGGGAAGTTCATGGATCGGGAATAGTTTCAAAAATGTTTTTGAGCATGCAGAAGACGCTGGGAGAACTCTACAAAGATAAGAAGGTGAGAGGTGCAGCTTCTTCTTCAAATACATCGAAGAAGGACAAGGGAAAAGGCAAGCTTGATAAACCTCCTTCTCCTCCATTATCTCCATCATCATCATCTTCTTCCTCTTCTTCCAGTTCAGATTCTGAAATAGAAAAGGAACCTAAGAAATCATCTCTTTTGAAACCTGATGTTAAATTTGAACTATTTATTTTTAATGGCGAAATGAATCCTGAAAATCTAGATAATTGGATTAAATAGTTAGAAGTGTATTGTAGAATTCAAAACATTTTTTTATGAAAAAACAAAAAATTTAGTTAGCTACACTTAGAATGGGGGGGACAGCTTTAATCTGGTGGGAAAGTAAAACTCAAATAGATGTAAATTAGAAACGTAAAGTCATCTATTCATGGTCTAAGTTTTTAAAAGATCTCATAAAACAATTTTATCCTTTGGGACACATGCAACAAGTTGTTATTGATTAGCAGCATTTGAGGCAAGGTAAAGGGCAGAATGCTCAGGAGTTTACTCAGGAGTTCAGGAAGAAAGCTTTGGCGCTTGGTATTCCATTGGATACACGTGAAACTTTATTAAAGTACACTGGAAGTTTACATTCATATTTACAACATACATTATCGATGTTTAATCCTGATGACTTTGATGAAGTGTGTGTTCAAGCCATACATATTGACTGAGGTGGCAAACCGTTCAAGTTTTTACCAAAAGCATCCAGACAGTTGGAAATCAAGGATTCCAAAGACAGTAAGAGGAAGAGAAATTTGAAGGGAAAGAGATCATTGATGTCTCAGAAGGAAAGTGAAAGACCTACTTGTACTCATTGCCAGAGGATTGGACATGATAAATCCAAATGTTGGAAACTTCACCCATAACTCAGACCAAAGAAGTTCCAAAAGGAGAAAGGTGAAAAGAAGGCTAATGCAGCAATCCAACAAGATTTGGTCTCCGACTCAGGTGATGAAAGGAAAATAACCACAATGGTTTCGATAAGTAAAACTTCTGACACTAGTTCAAGTTCTAGTACTTCTGCAACTTCTTCAAACATAAATCATCTGAATGAGGATAAAAGAGTTGAATTATTTCATATAAGGATAACTTCTAAGCACAAAAAAATAGATACATTGTTTGACAGTGGATCACAGGAAAATTTAATATATGAAGATTTAGTTAAGAAATTGGGTTTGGAGGCACATAATCATCCAAGACCATACCCATTAGGTTGGCTAGATAAAGAGACTCAGATTAATGTCACAAAGCAGTGTCGTTTAAAATTTTCCATCACAGCTAATTACATTGATGAAGTGGATTTATATGTGATTCCAGCAGACATATGTGGAGTAGTGCTAGGGAGTCCTTATCTCTATGATCGTGATGTAGTGTTTCATAGGAAAGAGCATAAATATCACCTTAAGAAAGATGGGATTGAATATATTGTCAGGGCACATAAACTCAAATCAAACTTGGATTTAGTTTCAGTTAATCAGATGAAGCAATTAATAAGTTCAAGTAAGAGATATGTACTCATGGTTGTAAAAGAACAACATAAGGATCAATATGATGCTTTTTCAGGTTGTGAATCTCAGTTTAAAGACATATTGGTTAAAGTGGTAGATTCTTTTAAAAATCTATTTAAAGAACCAAAACATCTTCCCCCTAAGAGAGAAATACAACATGAGATACAATTGATGTCTGATGCCCCTCTTCCTAATATGAGAATGTATCGCATGTGAGTTATAAAGAATGAAGAAATAAAGAAACAAATCCAAGAATTGATTGAAAAAGGATTCATTCGACCCAATTCATCTCCATGTGGTTCACCTATAATTTTGGTTCCTAAGAAAGACAGAACATGGAGAATGTGTGTCGAATTTAGGGCCTTAAACAAAATCACAATCAAAAACAGGTATCCTCTTCCTAGGATAGATGATTTACTTGATCAACTGAAAAATGTTGTTTATTTCACTAAGTTGGATTTGCGTAGTGGGTATCATCAAATTCGCATTGCAGAAAATGACATCTAGAAAACTGCATTCAAAACTAGGCAGGGACTATTTGAATGGTTAGTAATGCCTTTTGGTTTGTGTAATGCTCCAACAACTTTCATGTGGGTTATGAATGATGTATTCTGCCCATACATTGATAAATTTTTCATAATCTACTTAGATGATATCCTGATTTTCAGTTCCAGTATGGAAGAGCATTTTAGGAATGTTAAGCAAGTTTTCAAAGTGTTACACAAGGAAAAATTGTACCTTAAACTTTCCAAATGTGAGTTTGGGAAAACTTCATTGAATTATCTTGGTTACATAGTTGGGGGTGGAAGTTTGAAAATAGATCTAGCTAAAATCGATGTGATTGTAATTAAGTGGCCAAGACCACAGAATGTGACAAAAATTAGAAGTTTTATAGGTGAAATTCAGTATTGGAGGAAATTTATTGCTCAGTTTTCTTTGATTACATCATCGTTACATGCTTTAACATGTTCTAAAGTTCCCTTTCATTGGGAAGGAAAACAACAACAAAAAATTGATACACTTAAGTAGAAAATTATCATAGCACTAATCGTAGCTTTACCAGACGTTCAACATCCATTTGAAATTGAAATAAATGCTAGTGGTTATGCAATGGGTGTAGTCTTACTTCAAAAATGGAAACCTATTTGTTTTCATTCTGAAACTTTTTCTAAGGCAGTAATGAATTATCTGACATATGATAAAGAACTATTTTCTTTGGTTGAAACTGTTAAGAAATGGAAACATTATTTAATGGGTAAGGAAACAATGATTCGCACAGATCATCAGTCACTTCAGTACCTTCAGTCTCAGACTAAGTTGCAACAATTTCGCTATTACAGATGGATGGGATTTCTTCAGCAATTTCACTTAGTAATTAAGTACAAGAAATGTGTAACAAACAAAGTAGCTAATATGTTGTCTAGACCATCCATTAGGGGAGTTTTGAGGTCTGAAATGGGCCTCCTAAGGAAATTATAAAATAATAGTGGAAATAATAAAATAAGATTACGTTACATCATCAAATTTTAGAGGGAAAAAAAAATATTTTTTCAACTCATATTTTCAACTTATCTCCCTATGGGTTTACTCAAATTTCGAGTGGAAGGACTCATTGGATTTAGAATTTGATTCCTCATCCAAGGATTACCCATGTTGCATAGTTTCGACGGTCCCTACTACACAAAAAATTAGAAATACATGAAAAACGTGATTGCAATCACTTTAGTTTATGTATTCCTCATTTTTCTTGTAGTTGGATCCATCGAAAGTATGCAACATGTGTACTCCTTGGATGAGAAATTAACTTTTGCATCCAACGAGTACTCCCACTTGAATTTTGAGTAAATCCTTAGGGAGATAAGTTGAAAATACGAGTTGAAAAAGTATTATTATTTTATTATTTTTTAATATTTTTACTTTTTTACTCCAAAAATGATAAATCATCCCCCATGGTTGACATCATCATATTGGTTCTTATAAATTTTATTTTGGTTGTACATTTTTCTTAAGAGGCCCATTTTAGACCTCAAAATTCCCCTAATGTTTGAATTCTTTAGTAGTGCTGCAGAATATTTCTTTAAAACATTAAAGTTATATAGAACAATATAGTACTGATGTTGATTTCAAATATATTTGTGAATCACTAACTCATGGTACTCAGGTGAAAGAAGTCAATTATAATATTCATGACAGATTGTTATATCATCTGGGTAAGTTATGCATACCACAGACAAAAAGGGCACATGTTATTCATGAGGCACATTCTTCTCGCATTTTAGGACATTTTGGTATAAGCAAGACAATGGCTCAAATTCAAAGGTATTATAGTTGACCTTGTATGTATGAAACAATTGTTAAGTACATTAAAGGATGTGTGATGTGTTCGACGAAAAAGCCAAGCAATCGAAAGATTGGTTTGTACATGCCACTTCCAGTTCCTTTGCGACCATGGGACAACATTTCCATGGATTTTGTTGGAGGACTTCCTATGTCCAGGAGAGGTCATGCTTACATGTATGTTGTGGTCGATAGATTAAGCAAGATGTGCATTCTTGTTCCATGCAAAAAGCAAGTGACTACTGAACAAACTGCACAGATGTTCTTTCAACATGTATGGGTTCATTTTGGGTTACCTACTTCCATTATTTCTGATCAAGACACTCGTTTTGTAGAAGATTTGTGGTCCACTTTGTGGGGACACATGGACACAAAGCTAAAGAAGAGCACAACCTTTCATCCAAAAACTATCGGATAGATAGAAGTGATGAACAGGACAGTCATACATATCCATTGAGGTTACTGTAATAAACATCCTAAGTTGTGGGATGAATCTTTACCTTATGTGCAACATGCTTACAACCGAGCCTTACATTATTTGACTAATCAATCGCCATTTGAAACATGTTTTGGGTATCTACCAAAGTCACCGATGGATTTCATGTTAGGTGAAGAAGATAAAGTGCGTGGACATGATGATGCAAATAAAGCATTTAAGTTCATTCAACGGATACAACAGATACATGAATCAGTGTAGGATCAGTTAGAGAAGAGTTAGGCCAAGTACAAAATGCGTCATGACAAGCATCCAGTCGGTCATCATTTTCAGGTCAGCAATAAGGTATGGTTGTATATCATTAAAGACAGATTGAAAGGTGAAGGTAAGAAACTAAAACCCATCAGGTATGCACCTTTCAAGATTGTTTAAAAGATTGGAAATAATGCATTTCAGTTAGATTTACCTCCTTACATGTGTATTTACTCAGTTGTAAATGTGGAAAATCTGAAGTTGTATGAACCTCCAATGATCATGGATCCAGAGGAAGATACACAGATTCCTACTATTGATGATTTGGCACCTGAGTATATGAATGAGTTGCAGGAAGATACCATCTTGGACAGGAAGATTCAATCTTCAAGGCGTGGATATGTTGAATATCTTCGAGTGGGACTCAAAGGCATGAATCTGAGCAAGGAAAGGTGGATGGAGATCAGAAGAGTGAGGGAGATGTACCCTCACCTGATATTTGCTTAAATAAAACTTTTATGGTCCAAAAGCTTTCAAGTGGAGAGGATTGATCCAGGAGGATCTTACATCATTCCAGTTCGACAAGGAAGGCCAGTTCATCTTCAGCTCTTTAGTTCCTTCAGTTTGTCCGATGAGAGTCTTCATGGTGGAAATGTGGTCAAAACTATATGTCATGACATTGTGACAAAGTTGTTTGTAATGGGTTTTCTCTATGGTGGAACAAAACCTAGCTAAGGTGGCAAGGTCTTTCTGAATATGTAATGGTCCTAACTTAACCCTAAGCCTAAGTTCCTAGCGCATATGTTATATTACAAAAAAATTGTAAACCCACTTTAGACTTATGTTATAACATATGTATAATACAAATTTTATAAGCCACGCAGTTAACCATGTGGGGAGAAGACTGTAGTGGAACCGTCAGCCATGTGAACAGTCGGGAAGCCGCGAAGTGTGACCACAACTGTTCAAGTTTGTGGAAACGCAGTGGAAGCTGGCGAAGGTTGTAGGTGCATGTTAACGCAACAATAGACTGTCAATCAAGTCACCGCAGTTAGGGTAACCGCAACCGCCACTACATAATAGATGTTACATGAACAGTTCGGGTCACTGCACAGTTAGTTGGAACCGCTGCACTAATCCACTAGGTGGCCCCCAGGGGTTAGACCGCTCGGTCACATGTCAACACTCAAGCTATTGCGCGTTGTTTACAAACCACTAACTTATCCTAAAGTTATATTTGGGTTTTAAGTTGTTTTATGTGCAGTTTTTAATTCAATCACCATGTAACTAAACTCTTAAGTTTCACAAGGTGACAAGACCGAAACCCCAAATACTTAATGCAACACATTCATGCCTATTTTAGTCCAGGGGAAGTTTAATTGAACCTTGAGAGCTTATAAATTCATCTTTTAGCTCACGGAGAAGATACTACAGTGATTTTGGAGACTTGTATTCAAATGTTGAGCTAGAGAGGCAGTTCTTGTTTTCATTGTATCTTTGTCGTCTAGAGGGAGAATTGGGAACTGAAAGAGGCATAGGAAAGATAGGAGAGAGAGATTTTTGTTGACAGAGACCAGGGGTTCCTGTGAGAACATTCAGTCTGGTGTTTTTTCTGTGTAAAGACTTATATTTTGGCTCAATAATTAGCAATGGTCGCATATATGATGGCATGGAAAAAACAAAGCAGGGAAAATTTTAAGAACCTCCCCTAAATTTACATGTATAATAAATGGGCAAATCTCCATGGTATATAGGAAAAATGGAAGGTGATTTTATCAATAATATGATATGTATATATAATTTTTTGGCGAATCTCTCACCAGGCATGGCGAATATTTTACTCAATTATAAAATCTTGTTTTTATTGAATACACAAATGAAATCATTGCATTTCTTTAAAATATATTTTGAAATCAAAATTACTGAAATTACATATCGATAACCTAGTGCGTGTAGGATAAAATTTACCCGTGCCATTCACAGAAAGCATGAGAAAAAACCTAATACTATATATAAAACCAAGAAAAATTCAAATTCATCACTTCTAGGGACCTCGTAACCACCCTGCCAATACACAAGTATGTTCCTGTTTGCAATTAGAAAAATTACCCAAATTACAATCTGTTTACTCCAGCATATGTTTGAAAGTTATAGAAGGATGACTAGTGCAATCAATCCATTCATTTTAGCCCTGGATTTGTTTCAGTTTAAAAGAGAAGTATACAAATATACTTGTCCAATGTCTATGCTTTAACCATTCACCTTAAGATGTTTTTACAATATAATTTTCTAAGTCTATTTAATATCTTCATTATCATAAAAACCAACCTATATCCATCTTAACTTCACATCTACCACTCTTAGGGGGATGAAATCTATTTATCCCTCTGAGCACTTGGTAGACCCAAAATTAAGATGGATCTAAGATGATAGAATTTCCCTTTTAAATAGTCTATGCTCACATGAATACCATGTTATTACCATGGGTCAATACCACGGGTTATCATAAACCTGGAGCAAAAAAATTTCTATTAGTAATTTATAAAAATTAATAAAATTAATAGTTGATTTTTATTTTATTTTTTATTTTAACCAAGCTAAAATGTTTAACATACATTAAATTACAACATCCATTTTTACTCTTGATCGGATCAAATATTTTTTCACTCTATGCTAGTTTTCATATCACGATATTTGATACCTCTCGTAGATCCAGAGTAAAGATGGATCTATGCTGGTTTAATTCCCCCATTTAAATAGGCTACATTCCAGGTGAATACCATGGGTCAATACCATGTGCCATTTTGGTGAATACCATGGGTCAATACCATGTGCCATTTTTATTTTTATTAATACTAATATTAGGGTTAATAATGTTTTTTTGTATGGTATTAATAACAATATAGTCCATGGTATTCGTCCCATAGTATTTTGCCCATAGGTTTCACCTAAATATAATGCATTTTTTGAGTGTTCGTAAATATAAGGTGACTTATGGAGTAAATATAAAAAAATATTTTATTTGTTTACCATACCTCTAGTTTATTTATATTTTTATTAATTTACCATACCTCTTTTACAAATATGGTATTTGGCCCATAGGATTCACTTAAATAAAACCTCTTTCTTGAGCCTTCATAAATAGAATGAGGGTTATGGACTAAATATAAAAAGAGGTTTTATTTATTTACCATGCATCTAGTTTATTTATATTTTTATTTATTTACCATACCTTTTGAGGAAGTATAAAAACACGTTTTATTTATTTACCATACCTCCACTTTACTTATATTTTTATTTGTTTACACCCTTGCATGTATATAAGGTGACTTATGGAGTAAATATAAAAAATGTTTTATTTATTTACCATATCTCTCATTTATTTATATTTTTATTAATTTACCATACCTCTTTTATAAATATGGTATTTGGGCCTTTGGCCCATAGGGTTCACTTAAATAAAACCTATTCTTGAAAATGGGCGAATGGATTCACTTAAATATAACCTATTCTTGAAAATGGGCGAATGGAACGTTGTAACTCCTAATTTCAAGGGCTAAATTTACCTTTTTTACCCTCTCCCTTAAAATAAGGTGGGCTATTTGAGGTGATTTGTAAAAATTTACTATGATGCAAAATATTCGCCCACTAAAAATTTAAAACCCCTTAATTTCGCCAAAGGGCGAACGTTCGCCCCTAAAATTTTCTATGAAACAAAGTGCTTGGATCAATCCTTAATAAATTGGACGCCCATCTTGAAAGTGGACCCAGAGATGTAGTCCATCAGGGATGAACTCTGTAATCAAATTTTATTGTCTTCTATCTCTGTTTTTGCTGCAAATTCATGTTTTAATTATTCTTCTTAAGTTCCTGCTTAAGTCGTAAATCAACTATTTTACTTCAGTTTTCCATATTTATCACTTAAAGTTAAAAATCAATTCACTATTGGCAAATAATCAATTCTACTTCAGTTTTATTTTATGATCGATTTCAGATCAGGAAGAGCATGCACAACATGTTTATAGGGTCTTAAGACCATTACAAGAACAACAATTACATGCAAAATCTTCCAATTGTGCCTTCAGGGCTTAAGAAGTGAAATATTTAGGTCATATTGTATCCCATGAATTTCAAATTGGACCCTCACAAAATCAAAACTATGAGGGAATGGTCAATCCCAAATATCTTGAAGAAAATCAGAGTTTCTTAGGATTGATGGGATATTATCACAAATTTGTCAAGGATTATGGTCAAATAGTGAAACCTCTAATAAATTTATGAAGAATGAAACATTTTCTTGAACTAAAGATGAAATATTTTGAAAAAATTAAAAAGGTTGTGTGTAAAACTCTCTTACTATCCACACCTGACTTCACAAAAAACCTTCATTGTGGAGTGTGATGCCTCCATCTATGGCATTACTGTAGTTTTGATGCAAGAAGAATGGCCCTTTACCTTTGAAAGCAGTGAACATAAAGGAAAGAACTTACTCAAACCCATTAATGAATAAGTAATGTTAGTGTTACTACATACAGTTACAAATGGCGTCCATATCTAATAGGAATAGACTTTAAAGTAAAAAAAAAAAAAACATGATGGTTTAAAGACCTTCCTACAATAAATATTATATTCAAAAGAGCAACAAAAATTGGTTATGAATATGTTGGGTTATGACTTTTAAATTATCTACAAAAATGGAAAAAAATATTCTGGCAAATGCACTCTCAAGGAAAGAGGAAGACATATAGGGTTTACTATACAATATTTCCATTTCAAAATTTGACTAAATGAAAGAAGCGATGTGTAACAACCTTGGGTTACAATTTCAAGTAATAAAGTTAATAAAGGAAAAATAAGACCAAGGTCATGGGACACATATTCCACGCTGAATGTTAGGCAAAACATTCTAGTGGGTGTTCATTTGATTTATTATAGCTAAGGGGAAATTGTAAAAGGCATTGAAAAGGAAAACATACATTAATTGGTATTTTGTTTATCAAATAAAGGAAAATAGGAGAAAAGGAAGGTGGAAGGTCACAAGTTTGCATGTGAGGATACATTGAAGGAAAAATAGAGGAAATTGAAGAAAATAGAGGCCTCAATAATAAAAAGGCTTTTGAGGATCAGTTCACAACCTTTTGTCAGTTTTCGCTTGGAGGTCTCTCTATTCTCTCTTACTATTGCACACTTAGAGCATTCTTGGAGCACTCTAGCATTGGAGAAAGGAAAGTAAAGGAAGGACAGGAAGGCAAAGGAAAGTAAAGGAGAGGCAAGGAAAATTTGGATCAAGCAACTTCAGTAGGAATACTTGCAGGTAATAGGTTGCATGTGTGATTTCCTAACTAATTTGCGAATGCATGGTACATGCATGTCTGTATTTGGTTCTCTTGCTATCATTGGCATGGGTTTTTCCAGGCTCTGTGATAGTGGTTTCAACCTTGCCTTTCCATTTCTGAATATCCAAGGTGTGATGGGTTTCTTTTATTCATTTGAGATTTTGATTGTTGGATGGTTTTGGAGATAGGTGAGGTGGTATCAGGAAAATTCTCACGGGCCTAGGAATTGTTTGACCGGTTTTGGCAGGATTGCAGTAAATCTTGAGGGTGGAGACAAGAAAATTCCTCAAGGTATTGGTGAAGAAATTATGAGGCATCCAAGCTTGTTTTTTCCTAGTGATCCTTTGACCGGTTTTGGTGAGATTGTAGTAAAGCCTAGTTGTTTATGTGTTTATTTTGGGCTAAGGAATCTGTTGACCAGTTTTGGCGGGATTGTGATAAATATTGAGGGTGGAGGTGGTTCAATCTCCAAGAATTCCTAGTCGTTTTTTCCTTGAGTCCCACATTCATGCTTGGAATATGGCATGGGGGTAAGTGGCTGAAAGAAAGATTTATTTTAGCTCAATCTATGGTCAGGTGGTACCTGGAAGTCCCTAACTTGGTTGGCTTTTTCATATGTTTATAAGAGATATTTTCCTCTTGTATTTGATGAGTATATGTAGTTTTAATTATTTTTCTTTTATGGTTATTCTATCATGGATATTATTTTGGTTATATGCTAGTTATCAACATCATTTCAAAATAGGTTCTAGCTATTGCTCTTGATATGTTTTATTTGTTGATGAATGGTTAATGAATGCATGAGATAACAAATTTTATTGCATTTATTATGAGAGGGAATTAGACCCTCATGATAATTCTCAGATAAGTATCAAACCCCTATGTTCAGACATGCATTCATGACCTGTAGATTACATGTTCTCAATATGTTTGACAAAATGATTGTCATGGTTAGGCCTGGTTAGGTCAAGCATATGATTCAAATTTATATGTCCAGCATCTTTTTCATGTCATTATTAATTCTAAAAAGTCTCATTGAGTCATGGGTAGTGGTCTGGAGGCTGACCTAGAATTTAGGTTCAGAATCTAGGACCACATGATCTGAACTGGGAATTTTACGCTGCAACCGCATTGATGCAGGCTTATGCATGTAGTTGGAGGCTCCAAACTGCATGGATGCCTTGTTGTGGAAGCGGTTGAGGGATCATGGCAAGGAAAAGGTGGTCCAACTCATGATTGTTCCACCTAAGGTGATTTCTTAGTCTCTGAGTGACCTGTAGCCCATGTAGGATGTATGAGATATTAGTTGGTTGTTAGTAGTCAACCCCACTTCCTTAATGGGACTTAGGAGGTTGGGTCATGTCATAGTATCTCTCTGTATCATGTTTACCCTAACAGGCCGGTGAAACTGGGTAAATGTGGGAGGGGGGTTACACGATGATATAATGGAAGCAAGATGAGAAGGTATGGAAGACCATTCAATGATTACATGAGGGCCTTGATGCAGTAGAAAAAATTATGTGGAAGAATGATCTGTTGTAGTATCAAAATTTCTTATACTTATGTAAGAATTATCAACTCAAACAAAAGGTCCTTTTGGAATTACACACTTCTCCTATAAGACATTTAGGGTTCTTCAAAACATACCATAACATTAAGGAATATGTTTTTTTGGAAGATTTTAAAGAATATGTGCAAAATATTGTGTTTGAATATATAGTATGCCAACAGAATAAGGGAGAGATACTAAATACCCTAGCGATCCTAGAACCATTAGCCATACCAAGCCAACATTAGGAAATGTTTCAATGGGTTTTATTACAAATTTGCTCAATTCTGAAGGAAAAAATGTCATTATGGTAGTGGTAGATTAATTGTCAAAATATTCCTTTTTTTATCTCTCTTTCTCATCCTTTTAAAGAATTTGTATTGGAAAAAAAATTCATGGAAACAAACCAACTACGTGGAATACCAAATATTATTAAGTGACAGAAATCCAATTTTCACTCGAAATTTTTGGAATGAACTTTTTTTTGTTTGGGTACTCAATTGGCTCATAACTCATCGTACCATCCTCAATCCATAATGGGAAAAATAATATTGTGAATAAATGTTTAGAAGGATATTTACATTGTTTTTCATTTAATAAATAGACATAATGGGTCAACTGGTTTCCATTAATGGAATATTGGTACAACATGTCCTTCCATACTTCATTAGAAATGTCTATATTTGTGGCACTCTATGCATATCATCTTCCATCCATTACATCACCCTTTAAAGGGACTATAAATGCTTAAGCGATGGAGGATCACATGGGACACCACCAAGGGGTTCTAAAACTATTGAAGGAAAATTTGGTTATAGCACAAAATAGGATGAAACAAATAGAAAATCAGCATCACGATGAAAAGAAATTTGAAGCGGGGGTTGGTTATTTGTAACAATACAACCATATAAATAGATGTCTCCCAAGCAACAAAAATTGCCAATAAATTAGCACTAAGGTATGAACCCGATAAGGAGTTGTAGAGAATTGGAAGTATTGCTTAAAAAATAAATTTGCCTCCATCTTCACAAATACATCCTTTATCCCATGTTTCCTGTGTAAAGAAGGTAATTGGTGACAAGATCACAATCCAAACTATTTTACCATAGATTAATGAAGAAGGGAAACTCATATTAGAACCAAAAAAGACATTGGAAACTATGATTAAACAATTAACAAATTGAGTAATTACAGAGTACCTCATCAAATGGAAGAACCTACCAGTGGATGAGGTGACATGGGAAGATCAATTTTCATGCAAAAACACCTGCAATTAGTCAAGTTTGAGGACAACACTTGTTTGAAAAGGAGGGGTATTTTAAAACCTATATAAGCCCCATGTTAACCCTAAAACCCTTTATTAAGCCCTAGATATTGAGTTATTACATTCTATTGCTCTATTTTTATGCTAACTAGAACCTTTCATTGCACCATATCATTATAATCATACCCTTTGTCTCATATTTATATAATAAGGAGACCTATTATTAGGATCATCAAATGTTATATGATACATTGTGTTCACTGTAAAAGGACATTTCCCCGTCAAAGTAGATTGTAATTCTTGGCTTCTTATCATTGTTAAAGTGCATGATTCATAAGATAAATGAAAATCAATTTATAAGGGATATTCCCAGTCGTTGGCAAAACTTGACCATTTCAATGACTTCAATGTAGAAAACAACAATATTAGTGGATGTATACCTTCATTATTTTGCAACTTTAGTGCCTTTAATTTTCGTAATAACCCCGGTCTACGTGACTTTACCCTAATTTTTTAGATACTTTCCAAGAAAGTTAATATATTGATCAATATTGTTGGCATTATGACATAGGTTTGGCTCTATGACACAAGTGTTGTCCTTGATGGCAACTCACTTAGATGGCAAATCACAGTTCAGGCTCCCAGAATGAAAGCAAAAGAGATATACGCAGGTTCCTCTTAACAAAGTCGCGTATACACGCGGTATTGCCGATCAAAAGTCGCGTATGCGTATGCACGCACTTTCATGCACGGAAAAGCACATACATGTGGGTAAACTTAATTTTTGGTCCATGGTATTTAGTCCTGATCAGGTGCTCAAGTCCTAGGTGTTGTAAAAATACTCAAAATTCAAAGTGCTCAGAACTGGTTCACAGCTAAATGACTGGAAAGTGCTCGTCCTCCCGATTCCGGCGCCGCAAACGGTTCGGAAAACGGTCGCCGTATGAGGGAGATATGGCCAAAAGAATATTTTGCCCAAAACATTAGAAAATTTGAATTTTTAAAAAAAATTAAAAAAAGAATATTCTGTAGAATATTCCAGGGAATATTCCCTCTGCAGCAGCCAATCACAGGCCGCCACGTGGCAGGCCCGGAGGGTACCACGTGGCCCCATGATGACGTCAGCAAGATTGTTTGGGCGCATTTCAAAAATATTGTTTGCGCATCAGCGGGTTTCGATCACTAGACCTCAGGTTTATTACTCCAATGTTTTACCATTAGCCCACGCTTCCTTTTGTTAATGAATGGGCGGAGCCAACTTTAATTAATGCTTAAATTGTTTCAGCGGGAAAACAAAAGGGGCCAGCCCTCATACTCCATGTGACCGCGGCCCGGGAACCAGGAGCCTATCCACTAACCGCGAGCCAAAACAACCGGGCACGCACTCCGATGAAAACATTTAATGTAACTACAGTTAGCAGGGCGGATTATTTGGCGGAGCGCCAAATTTGGCAGCGGTCCCATAATTGGCGGACTTATCTGGCCATAACTAAAGTTAGCTGGAGTTCTTTTAGGGGAAACTGGCAGTTTGGAGTAAATGGCCATAACTTTGGCCCAAAAAGTCGGTTTCGGACGAATTGTTTTTTGATTTTGGATAATTTTGACCTTCTGAAGCCATTGGTGGAGGTCTTACAGCCATCAGAGGTCATTTGCATACGTTTTGGAGCTGTGAAAGTTCTAGGAGCCACTAGGGGCCAGTATTGGGAAGACTGTACAGGGTTGCAGGTATCCATTGGAGGTGATCCAATAGTCAATCCTGAAGGATTCATGTGTTCTGAATCCATTTCTACCATCTATTTCTCCTGTAGATGCTTCTATTCAGCTGTATTTTCAATTTTATCATTTAATAAAAACAAGGACAAGCCCATTTGGAGGCTTTGGACCCAGCAAACGTAGCCCTGGAGGGGGTGAACTGCTTTATCAACTTCTTGTGCATATGTGGTTGGTTTATTTTGCAGAACAAATTCATTTTTATGTGTTAAACAGTAAAAAGAAATAATTCTGCTATGCTTAAATGGGTTGTAATCAGTTGAAAAGTTCATGTGTTTCATTTCTGCAAGACATGGGAAGCTTTTAAATATGTTTATTTCTGAATTGAATACCTTGCAAACAAATTTCAAGTAGTTTCAAATTTAGATCAAGTTGGTATCAGAGCACTTGGTTTTTGTGCAAAGATCTTCTAATTGTCTTGCAAGTATTGATGCTTACCAGGTTGAAACTTAAAAGAGGGGAAGGACAGTTGACTAGAGAACGACAGAATCCTCAGTCAAGGAGGGCCAGAGAGTCATCACCTCCACCTTCAATTTCACCCTCAAGAGTCTCAGCAGAAGCTTCAAGGATGTCTGAACATGGAGGAGAAATTCCTATAGAGACAGATCCAAGAGAAGAAGAAAGAGTCTTCAGAAAGGCTTTCTTAGATCTCACTGAAATGGTGAGGATATTGTACCAAGAAAGAAATGAGAAATTGGCTGGAGAAGGGTCCAAACATCCACCTGAAGGAGAAGGCTCTTCAGGAGGTAAGAAGGATGATGATCATTCCAAGAAAGGACATGGAGGAAATGGTGATCCACCACCACCATCTTCACCTTCTTCCTCTTCATCTTCGTCTTCTTCTGTTGATAAGCATAGATCCTCTGGAAAAAGTCCTTTTTTGAAGCTTGATGTAAAATTCGAATTACCTATGTTTAATGGTGAAGTGAATGCAGAAAAGCTTGACAACTGGATTAGGCAGTTGGAAGTTTACTTGAGGATCCAAAATATGCATGATGATGCCACAAAGATTCAGTTGGCTTCTTTGAGAATGGATGGAGCAGCTTTGGTCTAGTGGGAGGCCAAGACTAAAGAGGAGATTAAGAAATTTGGTAAGGTTACCTTAACATGGCCTGAATTTCTGTTAGCCATTAAAAAACAGTTTTATCCTCTTGCTCACATGTAGAAAGCCATTATGAACTGGCAAAATTTCAGACAACTTAAGGGTCAGAGTGTCCAAGACTACACCCAAGAATTCAGGAGAAGAGCTCTCTTGTTAGGGGTAGATTTACAGTCCCAAGACACCTTGCTGAAATACATTGGTGGCTTACATACAGGGAAAATTTTAAGAACCCCCCCCCAAATTTATAAATATAATAATTGGGCGAATCTCCATGGTATATAGGAAAAATGGAAGGCGATTTTATCAATAATATAATATGTATATATAATTTTCTGGCGAATCTCTCACCAGGCATGGCGAATATTTTACTCAATTATTAAATCTTGTAAGAACTTGGCAAGTCTTTCACTAAATAATAAAACTTTGTAAAGTCCTAGTGAATTTTAGCATTGTGAACTCCTAGAGAATTTTTTGAAGAAGTATAAAACCATATATGATAAGAGCCACATGGTGGCAATATCACTATCTTTTTTCACATTTCCACGACATGGAACTTGTCTATAAAATTATAAAAAAACCAACCAGGAACAGGAACAACTCAAATGCTTTGTGAGAGCTAGTCTAGAAAAAAGCAACAAATAACATGTCGGCAGAATTGTTCATTGGTGAGCCGCTATTTCGTGGGCAATCTGTAAAGGAGTAGTTGGATATCATATTTCCAAATCCGGGAAAGCCTTTCCCATCCCTCACAAGATTTGTTAAAAATGTTGGGTGTCTAGAAGGTGTGGATTTGCTGAAACAAATGTTACAAGTGGATGGAAACAAAAGAATAACAGCTAATGAAGCTTTGAAACATCCATACGTTCAGTCCTACAGGACTATAAACAGCTGCCATAAAGATTAAAAATGGAAATCAGCTACAAATCTCTTGATGACAACACTATCAAGATAGAGGTCGATGCTCTCTTAAAGACAGAGCTGCTGGAAATGGAAGCAGGTGCTATGAAGCTGACACTAGTAAAAGATGGGACAACACAGCTTCCCATAGTGCATCCCACTCTGGGACAATCAGTTTTTTGATGTTTTGCAGATTGGGTTACAGTCTTGCAACTTGTTTTGGATTTGTCACCAACCTGATGTTTTGCTTCTAATTTATTTTCATCTGGTGATAAACAAAGTGTCAATCTTTTCTTAGGATAAAATAGTATTCTTTACAGACATATTAACTTGGCTAAAAAGTCCAGGACAATATGAACAGGACAGCTTCCAGGTTTTTTTGAAGATTTATCCTATCAATTTACTGCCGGAGGGTTTTCTGTGATTTCTTGCACTTTTGAAATTTAATCAAATTTCTACTTGAAATAAAAGTTCAGAAGAGACTATATCACTAATGCTAAACACACATAATTGAGAAGCCGATATGAAGCATTGTTTTTTTGGGTGTGTTACAACTTTGGTGACCATGCAGCTCAGTCATTGCATGTTCAATTTGTAACTCCACCTTGAAAGAGTGAAATGTGTGGTGTAGGATAAGAAGCTCTCTGTTAAGGCACAATTGTTTTTCCCCAAAATTCTAATATCTAGATTCTATCTTGTTCATGTCTGTGTCAGGTGATGTTTCTTTTCACGTGCATGTGTTTAGTCAGATATAAAATACTCAAGTTCTCACCAGCCTGGGCTACAGTGGCCATTCTGATGATCTATTTCATACTCATTTCATTTTTCTAATAAAATGACATTATATTCATTTAAATTATGTGATTGAAATAGGGATACAAGAGCTTATTTGTATTTGAAGGTCTATAAGGCAGAGTATAAGCTCACACCAATCCTTGTTATTCTCTGCAAGAGAAAATCAGTTTCTATTTCACTCCTCAATAACACTGACTAAATCTCAGTTTGAAAATCAGTTAAATTAAGAAGACTAAATCCCAGTTTGAAAATCAGTTAAATTTAGATGAAATTACTCATTCAAAATCATTTGGATGAGGAAATTGTCAAATAATTGTAAGTTGTCGTCTTAGAGAACATGAAGGGAGCACATTCATCATATTCTACCAACTGCAACATACCTACCTTCAATGCACTCTCTGTAAGGACCATAACGGGAGCAAATGTGGACCCATGTACAAATTTTTACTGCCTCAGGGTTTGTTTCGTCCTGTGACTACTAGGTTCGTTAGTCCTTCACATAACTCTCGAACAAAATGAATCCAAGAGTGGAATATAGACTCTTTACACGCAATTTATTTTCTAGAAAGTCTATACAGAGAAATGAAAGTTGCAAGTATAAGAATTATGCTTCAAAAATGAATTTTCTTGTGTAGTGAGCTATACCAAGGGTATGCTTTTGCAAAGTTTTATAACAGAAAAATTTGTCAAGAGGAATTTATTAAGGAAATCTCTTGTTAGAAATGAAATCCAGTTGAGTTGAGATAAAGTCCATAGTTACAAAGAAGTATTGTTGTGGAAAGCAATTCCACTATGACATTCCTGTACATTTTAATACAATATAAAAGGAAATTGATGTGATTTCCAAGCTACTTGAATCCATTGAACACAAAGCGAATCAGTTGAGAACTGATGAATGAACATGGAAATCGATGTAATTCCTAAGCTATTTGAATCCATTTTGAACACAGAGAGAATCAATTGAGAACTGATGAATGAACATGAGCTGAAGCAAAAGGACACTATCATTAAGCTAGTCGACCCTGAAATTGAAGAAAATGATCATGTCAAACAAATCTACTAGCAGTGTACTAATAACGGTAAAATCGACTTGCAAGAAGAAAGTAACTTAAATACCACATTTGTTGGAAAATGAAATCAATCAACATCTAATCTTCTTCTGGAAAAAAACTAAAAGAGCTTTATTTCACTTTGAATTTCAAATGCTTGTTAAATGATCAAGTGGTAGTTGCAAAGAACAACTCAAACTGGGTGATACCAAAACAAAATAATTTAGTATTTCCAAGACAAAATAACATTATTGATGTATCTTTGGATTCCATGAAAACAAAGCAATTTGATGTATTGAAATGATATTAGGAGGTTAGTAAAGAGGATCAAATTAAGTGATGTTATGGCCATACCATTGTATCCATTTACGCTTCGAGCGAAGAGACTCAGCAACACCAAGAACATCGAGTGCCCTCCAAGAAAATGTAGTCCTTGTGGTTTGTAGAGAGTCTTCACACTCTAACATCGGGCTCTTCAAACCATCTCTGCACAAGGTCATTACAAATGTAAAAAATCAGCAAGACACAAATTTGGTAGTAAATATGACCAAAAGAAGAACTAGTGCAAACAATTTTCACAATCCTGTTTTTGAAACCAACATTATAATCTCCTTAGCATTATGATCAGCTGTCAGTGTTCTTCCCAAGTCAGCAAACTCAGCTCCGCCTTGAAAAAGTGTAATTGCATAAAAGGAATGTCGGTCTCATGCCAATAGGTCTCCTACGATGAATGCGCAGGAACCTAGTACATAGACCATTTTTCTCTTCGCTTAGCTACCTAGGGCTTATTTCCCTTTCCAAATATCAATAATTCTTTTCCAAGAAAACATAAAATAAGAATAATATTTTACTATATTCTAAAAGGTGAAGATGTTGAAATCATGCCACAAAGTGAAAGGAAATCAAATATCTTTCCTCAAACCACCAAATATATAAAGAAAACAACAATAATTATAAAAATAAAACTAGATCTGTCGATCTATGCATGAAATAAGTCAAGCGACTAAAAAAATATGACCAAAATAAACCAAAAATTTCAAACTTGACAAAATCCTCTAAACAAGCAGCAAACAAACTGCTAAAATTTTCTAAGATATTAGAGCTAGACATCAACGCAATTTCATGTACTTGAATAAGCCCATTGTTGCTTAGCGTTAGACTTCTTAAATTAGTTATTTATCATTTAATACTAGGACACTGTCTATGTGAAAAGAAATAGGTCCCAGCTTCATCAAATCTGACTTCATTTCAAATCAAAGATCAAATCCAAAGAACACTAACTCGTTACTCTTGGATGGTACTAATGTTAAATACACAAAATAACAAAAAATAAAGATATGATAAAAAAGTAGACCTGCAAGATTATATTGGTCGAGTGTGACAGGGACAGAAATAACTGAGACTAGAGAGATTTATAGAAGGCAGTAGTTATTATTGTGTGATTAGTGGTATGGTGGAGAGACCTACCAAGAAGGGACGTTGGTCTCGGAAAAGTATAGTAGGGAGATCCATAGAGCATTTATGTAAAAGGAAGATGAGAAGTGTCGTCTTCAAGTTGGTTTATGTTATGGTAGAATTTTGTTGGTGATAAGTGGTAACAAAACACTTACATCAATAGGTAAAAAGTAAATTCGGGGCATGAGTTGGACTGACTCATGTTATCTCATCCCTTAATGGTCCTAAGGACATGTGGGGACCCGAACAACTTAGTACCTAAAAGACTTGAAAACATGGCTGACAAATCACTGACAAGAAATGGCTAGCAAATGAAAAGAAATAGGTCCCAACCTCACCAAATCCAGCTTTATTTCCTGTCACAAATAAGAAACAAACAATGTAATGATTAAATATGAAACATCAATCTTAAAATAACACACATCAAAATAATGTTGCTGCAATGTTACAATGAAAAATACAAATATAGAACCTATTTTTACCTGAAGTTGACATATAGTAATTTTGCATGATCAATGGAACATGTATACCAAAATAAGAGTCCTAGGGTAGTTCAATTTCCCAGTTCTCATCTTGGTCCTCATTTTCTAAATTGTGAACATGATCTTCTCTAAATGAACTGTCATTATGAGCCTCCAAAACATTATGTTCTATATCAAGTTCATTAGATAGATTTATTATATTGTTTTCTCCCCTTCTATCACAATCTGATCGCCAAAGAGTTAGCGCTCTTTCATATGGAAAATTGTCAATGTCATACTTTGTTACATATAATCTTAAACATGTATCCACATGTTTATCAAGCTTGTTCCTCAACTTTGACTTCAAGAATGATAATGCACTAAACATTCTCTCATCCTCCACTGATCCCAAAATCATGGTTTGACACAAATCTGCTAATTTGAAATATTCTGATATGTTTTCTTGCAGGTATTGGCTAGCACTTAAAGTAGTCCATAATCTTGTTATAGCACCATTTTCATTAGGATTCTCCAAAAAAGGATATTGCTTCCACATTGTTTCAGCAAAGCGTCCACCTTGTTGATACAATTTTGATGAATCTAAAATACCTTCAATTTGTTCTCCATGTATCCAGACTTTCTTGCAAAAATGGTCTACTAAACATTTTAATCTTTTTTGAAAATCAGCTTTTAAAGTTCTTCGACATTGACAATTGTTCCAATATTGAGGGTATACCACACACATGGCCTCCAACAATTCATCTCGAGGAAATCGTTCTCTTATCTCTAATGATAGTGATCTTGCAATTTCTATCAAATTTTGTCTCACTGAAATCACAATATTATCAAATTGGTCTCTTGACACGGGGCAATCTTTGGTGATTCGTCCTGTCTTACTAATATAATGAAAGGGAACCATATACCCACGCACTACGATACATAGTATCCCTTTTTCATCAAAGGTCAAAAAATTTTCAGCATTTTCTATATTGATGATCTCAGTCCAACTTTTAAACTCTGGACCAGTAAAAGAGTCTGGCATCATATACAAATTATCCAATGCAAGACATGCTGACTTTCTTGCATTTGTGTATTCCGCAATATACATTGTGCGATTCTGAGACATTTTCACGAGGACATTCATTTCATGTAGCATAGGAAGAATTCCAGCCAATGTCAATAATGTCTCTATATTAGTTAGTTGAAAAAGAAGATCTTGAGCTTTGTCTACATTATAGCGATTTTCATACATCAACCCTACCAAAGATTTGAACTCACTAAATAGTCTTTGAGTTGGTCCATTTAATGAGATCCATCTTGTATCAACATCTTTCAGTAGTTTTTTTCCATCCGTAATACCATCTGCAAATTGTTGAAACTCTAAATATCGTTTGGGATTACGAGAAAAGTATGCATGAGTCTCACGTACAAGATCTTCAACTTTTGAAACTGATGGAAACTTGCTTACTATTTTAAATGCAAGATTCATCCTATGAGCCATACAATGAATATTAAGCATATATGGTGAAGCTGATAGTTGTAGCCTAACACAAAGGCCATTCCTTTGTCCTTGCATTACCGCTGCTCCATCTGCTCCAACACATACCAACTTTTTTGCAATCATTACTTCATCCATACCACTTTCCTTCAATCCATTAAGAACAAGTTCATAAATATTTTCAGCTGTAGAAGTCTCTCTCATCTTATTAATCCCAAGTAGATAGGAATGTCTAATATGGTCATTAACCATATAAATGCTCATGCAAATCCATGAAGTATTATCTATAGCTGTAACCTCATCTAAAGACAATGCCAAAAACCTAGCATTTGCAATCTTCTCTTTCAAATCATCCTTTTCTACTTGAGCTAGATATCTTGCCCATCCCCAACCACTAGTTACAGACCAATGAGAAGATGGAAAGTTTGGCACTTGAAGAAAAGATAGTAATTTCATGTGATCTGGATAATCTGTCATAGGACGACCTTTAGATAAGATGTGAAATACAGTGCTCAATTGTATCGTCTTGGATAACAAATTTCTTTCCATCGTCTTTTCAAATAGAGATATGATGGTTCCTCCGTCCGCCTCAAGTTTCCTCTTACATAATAAATATTTTTTATATTCTTCTGCATATTCAACATGTCGACATTCCTCGGAAGATTTCCATCTAACAATAGATTTCTCTTTACCATTTACAATTTTCTTTTCATACACCTTTCCTGCATGCTTTTGTACCGTATCTAGCTTCATCTGAAATTTCACTTCCTTTTGAGTTTTCCAACTACACGCAATACATCTAACTTGTCGGAAAAGCTCTTTCTCATTTGTAGGAGGTATTTCTTCAATAAATGGAAAACTTGAGACCCAATTTTCTTGGAATCGTCTTCCTATGGCCCACTGGCCTCTTTTCCTTTTCCGCGAATGGATTGTGTCACTTTCCAAGGAAAAATCTTTAACATTTTCATCACCAATTTCTGTTGAAACTGCATTTATCTCACCCTGACCACTTGAGGAACCTATTTCTTCATCCATCGTATGGATATCAAATGCATTTCCACAAGAGTTAACCTCTCTCTCAGTAACAGATTGTTCAAAGGAGCTTGAATCATGAAGAGGATGTGTATTTTTGGATGGAGCCTTTTGAAAGTATGATTATACATCTGTTTGCCTTGATGGTTTCTTCCCATGATTATCTTTTGACATCTCACTAAATATTCCACAAGTAAAATTTCCAATCGATCTGCAAACCTGCATCAACAGTTTTCAAGCGTTGAGATATGCTTCATATAAATTCACTTGTTCATAGAAAATAGAATTATACTTTGCAAAATAATTGTTGAGTCAACATTGAAAGCACATATATCAGAAATTGAATTTTGAGGCAAAATGGAATTTCACAAAAATTATTTAACAATGATAATGGGAAACTATTAAATTTTAAGACATAAAATATAATAATTCATTTGTATAACATTGAAACAACATCACTTTATTTGAATTATTCCTAATTTCCTACAGAAGTTGGTTGACGGATTCAGGACCTGGTCCCCTCCTCCCAAGCTAGCTTACAGTATGTCTACCATGCCCAAAACTCAAAAGCTAATGCTAAGCCAAATGAAAGGGTATTGCTACCTGAGGAAGAAATTTGAACAACCAGAAATCTAAGTATGGAAAGGGTAGAGCCTCCATCCCTTAGCATGTGAAAAATAAATGGTTAAAATATAATAAGATGGAAAGCTTAATTTGGAAGTCTTGACAGGGTCAATGACTACTCCAAACATATTGACATGAAGTACTAGGATGTCTCTATCTCCTTAGTACTAGGAGAGTGGGATTATTGATGTTTTATAATACCTTGAATTAAAACTAACCAAACATGTATATTCAATTTTGTTTTTTATTATACTTGATATTTTTTTATTTAAAATATATTTTATTTTTATTTTTAAAGGGACATGTGTCAACCCTAGGTTGAGGGAGAACAAAATCACATATCTCCCTCATACTGGGTTGTAGAATGTGCCTCTTAGTGCAGCCAATATAGATACATCTTAACCACAAATCTTTCGAGGTGCAATTTTTTTTCCATTTTTAATACTCTAAAAGAGGATTTATAGCTCAAGAGAGATTTGATCCCTCTCGATGCCGTCTAGATCTGTAGTTAAGATGGATCTATGCCAATTACAAAATTAAATGTCTCCCATGCATATAGCATGGATCTAGAGAGCTCTAAACCATTAATAAATATGTTATAACATATTTTGAGTAGGTTACTATAACCCATGTAGTAGGGAATTTGCAATGGTGTCCCAAATTCCTTCATGTTTTGTAGTTTGGTTTTCACCTACAAGCAAGCCCAAAATCAGAATTGTTAGAGGTTATACATAAAAAAAAATGCAATGTAATAAATGGGAAAAGAAAGCATTAGTTATACACTAGAGAAATGAAGAAAATAAGAAAACTAACTAAACACAAGAGAATATAAAAAGATCATCTTTATTAGTTGTTGGTAGAGATGCAATAGATAAGTTTGAAGGCACTTCAAAAGAGATATAGTGAGCAATGGTGCTCTCTAACTCTCAACAAGGAGTTTCATTTCTCTGATCCTATTTGAAAAGTACCCCTCTCTCAAAGAAGCTATAGAAAACTCTCAATTGGTGAATTTCCCTAGCAAGGTGATGCTAATTGCTCAAGCAATTTTTGGCAGCATAACTTTGTTGTCACTTCTTCTTGTTTTTTTCTTTCATTCTCCTTATATTTATAGATTAAAAGTCATCTCATGAATCCTCCTTGGATTATTAATGAAATGTGAGATTGGTAGTAGACATGTTAATTCTCGGTAAAGGATTGAGAGGCTCAAAAATGGGAAACTGATCTTGAAGTGTTAGAGAATTTTGGCCCATTAATGAGATGTGATCCATGGAATGCAGAGCATAGAAAAGTTTAGGGGTGAATCATAGCCCATGGGAGAAATATAAGGGGTTTCATATTTTTGAGGGACGAATTTTTTAAATTATACCCTTTTCCCATAGTTAGCCCAAAATATATTTAAAAAATAAATAATTATTATGTTTTAGCCAATTAAAAATAGGGCGGATAAATCTTCCAAGCCTGATTCGCCTAGTTTAGTGGTAGAATTTTCTTGGCATCACACCAATTTCCTAGAATGGGAATGGTTAGGACTATTTCTCCCTCTCCATTCCTAGAAAATCAAGACTAGGATGAATTCACCCTAGATTTGTTTTGGGCCCAGGGATTGGAAGTTTTCTTCACTATGTTCCCGATTGAATTCGCACTCCAGCATCCATGTCTCTTATAGCCTCTGGATTTGAATTCTCATTTTGTCGATGACCTGCCTTTCTTCGTGATAGATGGGGTGTGATTTCTTGGTGACAAATGCTTATAAAGGAGTGTATGAGCTCAGTTTCTTTTCCATCTCCGAAACTGTTTTGTTTGTGCTCTTATCCATCAATTTTTGCTTTCTGATGTTCATGTATTCCCTCGACACTTTATTGATCAACTCTCCCTATGTACATGTACCTTATTTTCAAGGGTTTGCAGTGTAAATCCAAACCCCTCTTTGTTGTTCTGTTTAGACATTGTTAATATGACCCCTCTTCATTGTTCGTCTTAGCAGTCTAAAGATGGCTACAAATTAGTTGTTAGGTTTTTCAGTTTGGAGATAGCTACAAATATAAATTTGTGATACAAGTTGTTTAAATTTACCCTTCTGGACTCTGCGATACTTTCTAAATTCGTGGCTAACTGGGGATTCATGGTAGAACTAAGTAGATTGGATGCTTTGTGCTTGGATGTGCTTGTTGAAGCTTAGGAAGAGCTTCAACTCACATTGGGATCATATTGACCTATAAATTGCTTCCTATACTTTATGGTTTTAGTCTGTACTTGGGTAGTATTGAATTGAATTATCAACAATGTTTTTTATTTTAAAATTCCATTCGAATTTATGCAATATATTTTACTTAAACAACTTGCCTCTGTAGCTTATATATATAATAAAAATCTAGCACAGGAAGCATGCTAAAATAACTCAGTGGTTAAGTGAATGTTGGGTTCTTGAAATGGGTCGGGTCTAATTGTTATTGTTTTTAGCTGCTGGCTGTGTGATGAGGCACCTGATGAAACAATCTTGATACCGAAGGCTTCTTTTGATGGTTGAGAGACCAACTACACCATTATTGGATATTGAGAGACAATAGGAGTGGAGTTCTGCTATGATTCCATGCTCTATTCTCTCATTACGAGTGGAGTTATGTGTTCTACTACGATTCCATGCTATAATATCTCATTACAAGTGGAGTTCTGCTGCGATTCCATGCTCTATTCTCTCGTTACGAGTGGAGTTCTATGTTCTGCTACGATTCCATGCTCTAACCTCTCATTACAAGTGGAGTTCCTATTTCTTCTATGATTCCTTTCTATAATCCCTCGTTATGAGTGGAGTTCTGAGTTCTGTCGTGATTCCATGCTCTATTCTCTTGTTACGAGTGGAGTTCTATGTTCTGCTACGATTCCATGCTCTAATCTCTCATTACAAGTGGAGTTCTGAGTTCTTCTATGATTCCTTTCTCTAACCCCTCATTATGAGTGGAGTTATGAGTTCTGTTGCGATTCCATGCTTTATTCTCTCATTACAAGTGGAGTTCTATGTTGTGCTACGATCCCATGCTCTGATCTTTCATTACAAGTAGAGTTCTGAGTTCTTCTACGATTCCTTTCTCTAATCCCTCGTTAAGGGTGGAGTTTTGAGTTCTGCTACGATTCCATGCTCTAATCTCATTATCCTTTGTTTGTTTGTTGCATGAGAGGGTGTGAATTATGGTGTTCCAATGAAATATCTATTCTTTAAACACAAACCCCATCATGGATGGATCGATTGTGATTTCCAACTAATTAGAATTTAAATTTAAAACAGGCCTCGTGTAATGGTTGCTACTTTTACAATCAGAAAATTTTTACGTAAACCCACAATCATACTCTCTATCCAGTGCACTGGCCTCCATACTTACCTCTCTGCTCATAACTAGCCTGATGCTGAGTATGAATGGTTATTAGCGTCTTGGATGAGATATTCCTGGTCTTATACATGGTCAGGGTCTTTGGACTTAGTGTCACTCACTTTTTCCACTCTAACCTAGTTTAAGATTTGTTTGGTTGATTACAACTTTCTTTCTAGCACTCCTAATAGACACTACATTAATGTCAAATATTTGAGAGCTTCGTAGGTCTTACATGCTTGGCCAACAAGTTATTTATGGACATGTCACCTCAAATCTCAAGACAACTCACACCACATCAATAGTTAGAAGACCTCATCCAACTCTTGGTTGTGGGTTGCAACATCTAGATAGCAAGACATATCTCAAAGCATATCCTCCTACTCTTCTACATCCTCCCACCAATGATCTGTTAAGAATTTCTTGCTTATAGACTCTAATGATAGGAGAGATAGCATCATGATGTTGATTTCTCCCCAGGTGAGCATTTGCAACCAACACTTCCACTTCCAAAAATGTTAGAAGTGCCTTCAAATATATCTTTTAATCTATAATTAAAGTTGGTCATATTATTTCTTCTAAAACACAATGTTGAAAAACAAAAAAGTAGCAACACACAACATATCACACGTCCACAATTATTTTCTCAAACACAGATCGTGGGCATCTCAGTTTTGAAATCTTTTAACAACTCCCTATTCCTCGTAGAAGCCCTAACATCCATCAATATTCCCTAGAAGGTTTTATTAATGTGCCACATGTTAAGTTTTCAGTGCATGGTAAGCAGATTCTGCACTCAGAAAATTACTGCTATAACTAGCTAATTGAAAACTGTAATCATAAATAAAAATTGCAACTTATGATTTCTTTAATATTCAAAGAAAATATATTGGAAACACAAACAACAAATACAAAAAAGGAATACACTTAACACTGAGACTCTGATTCACATCTTTGTTTCTAATCAAATATGAAAACAATAAGCTAATATACTCTTGAACTATTGATTGGGCCACCATCCAACATTTTTATAGGTAAGGAGAAATAGAAGGTACAATCAATATGGTCACATGCACAATATTGTGCCACTTTAAAATATCAAATTGTAGTTGTAATGCACATAGACTTTCCTTGCATAGATAGATGACACAAGTGAAGTGTGCCTCTATTGGAGATGAATTGATTCTTGCATCCTCCTAAAGGCTTATACCCTAACTAACACTAATAATCCACATGCATGACCACCTAGTTTATCTAGGGAATTGTATCTTCTAACTAATTGTTCATGGAAACTACTAACTAAGGAAAATTAAGAAATAACACTGACTGCTAAACATGGAAAAGAATCTAAACTGAAAATGAATTGAGGATGCTTCATGTATGCTTTTTCCATCCATGCACCCTTTATCTCTCCTCCATAAATCACTTTCACTCTCATTTATCGCTATACAAAAGTACTAAAGGAGGGTTTTCTATTGCTGCTGGAAGGGAAAGGTCTCATCATTAGAACATAGTCATGACTACACATAGGAAAAAGATTAACAAAAATAAGGCTAATCTATGGTCATAAAATGAAGTTTCAACATTATAGCATCACTTATTTGTACCCATGTAAATATAGTCCATCCATTTTTGGATGTAGTCCAAACATAAATCTCATAGACAAAGTGTAGGAAACTGGTTATTGCTAGATCTTGCAAATACCACAACAATATCATCCAGTGGCTAGGTTACATCTTCCAATGCTTCTTCTTCATTGCAATAAAATATCTCAATAATAAGGCTATCTTTGGTGGCTCTAAGATAAATTTGCAAACAAGCTGGCCATTTTTCCACCATCAAGAAGACATATAAGGATTAAGGACGAAAGAAAACCAAATATAAAACTATGTAACACACTTCATTTCAAGGTGTGTTATCCATGTTTTAATTGTTGTAATCTGCTAACCATACACTGAAAAACCATTATGTTTCCACGCCGCAATTATGGCTACCTCCAATATAATTTCTTTTTTCACCTTCATAAGTAGATTTTTCACTCAAAAGGTAAATTTAAATCTTGAAACCTATGAAAAAAACAGTCTGCAAATACCAAAATCTACAAATATGTAGACACATAATGTAGAAAAACAAAATAGTGAGTGCATAGATATGAGCTCTAAATCACATCTATCTTATATTGAATATAGAAAGACAAAAATATATAGCAATGACTTCAAACAAAAATCTTGTTAATCTTCACTGAAGCCCTAAACCCAGTCTAATCACCTAGTGTACTCCAATTGCATGGATAAGTGTTCAAGGTAAGTGCATCTGAACTGGAAGATGAATTGGAGCATACAGGAATGCATCCCATTCCATGAGAATTGCTTCCTCTACATAAGCTTGAACTTTATTACGTGCAATCCCTTTGATTAACTAGTGATATACTTTCGCCTAATGATAGATCATGCACACAAAACTGAATTGAATTGAAATTGAATTCAAAATTGAACTGAAGCAAAACTAGAATAGCTAAATCTGAAACAATGTGAAAAATATAATTCACTGAAGGTGGGAAACATGGAAATATACTAAGATAGGTACATCGATCATGCCTGCCCACACTATTGTGCATAGCGTAACAAAACATAGTTCTGTTATATGGATCTGCAATAATTGTGGCTTTATTGTTGTTGTATGAATATGTTGTTATACATGCTTATTAAGTCTGCCTAGTTACTGTGGAGAAAACCATTGCAGATAAAAGAGGTAAAAAGTCAAACACTCCCTTTAGTGTGGAAAGTTTTCTCCACCAAACCTAGTTTGTTCTTCAACATGTTAATCAAATTCCCCTTTTCCAGGGGCTTAGTGAAGATATATGGAACCTACTAACTTGTTTGATAATACTCTAGTGCCACTACTCCCTTTTTAACTCTGTTGTGAAGAAAAGGGTACTTCATGTCAATATGTTTGGAGTAGTCATGCCCCTACTTGACATGGAAAGCTTAATTTGGAAGTCTTGACAGGGTATTTATCCAACGCTTTTTATGAACAAGAGTTGGCATTACCACTCTAGAAATATTCTATCATCCTGGACTCCATCTTTTTGGAGGTATAGAATAACCTGGGTGATGCATTGAAAATTTATGGGGAAAGTGGACGAAGAAATTGCTTGTTACCAGAACTACCTTCAAATTTAGGAAAATCATCCTCAGGCTCTGACAAATTCTGGGGGTATTTATATGGAATGGAATATGGTAAATTTGGTTGCTGCTCCTTTTTGTGGGATCCAACTGATATATAATGCAGGGGATGTCAAAGGTTCTCAAACAGTTTCCTTCAATTTTCCAAATGATAAGAAAACAATAAACGAGGTGGGAATTGCCATGGTCATGCTCAAAAATGTTGCAGAGGCTAAATTGAGGTCTATTGCAGGTACATGCATTTCTGAAGAACAAAACCAATATGTGGATTCTGAATCCATGTTCACACATATGGTTTTCAAAGAACATTGTCATGGGATTAAGCTTTCCAATAACAAGCAATCACTTGAGAATAGAACAAAAGGATAACTTCTTATAGCTCCAGATGAAGATGCACTGAATGTTTTGGCAAACTTCATGGCTAATGAACAACGATATGTTGTATAAATTCTACATATTTACAACGTAGAACCAGATTATATTAACACAACATTGGTAACTGTCTTCCATAATTTTATAAGGGAGGATTTTGGTGACATTGTTGTATTCTTAATGAGGCAAGAGAGAATTGAAAGACTCCTGCAAAAGTAGGCTACACATTTGTTTGAGAAAATACCACAATTATCTGTTGTTGTCGGAGTAGAAAATTGCCTTGGGATAATGGAGGTCCTTCCAAGTCCATGGTTGAACTCATTTCCACCAGCTATTCTGTGCTTATAGATACTACTCCAAGGGAACATAGCCTGGTCATTTCACATCCAAAGTTAACAATCGTGCAAAAAGAATCTTCAGACATAGAGCTGGATTTTGCAAATCTGAGTTTTGAGGTAGTCTCACAACTGGTAGGTTGGTTCGATGAACTAGCCAATGAGATTAATTCAAGTAGAAGGCCAATTAGTATACTTGATAATGAAGATCTTCAGACAACTAATCCTTATATAAAAAGTCTAGTGCGCCAGGTGGATGAGAATTGTCTTTCACTGACATTAGATTGGCCTAGTCCTAATGCCATTAATAGAATGAGGCAGCCGAGAATGGAAGAAGAACGAATAAGGCAATGGAACATCAGTTTCATTGTTTTCATGACCAAAGCAGATGGTAAGGCAGCCGAGGATGAAATGCAAGAGTTTAGCTAGGGTGAATTGGTTACACTTCCTTTCCAAGACGATGAGCATCAAATGAACATGATCGACACCATGGCAATGTGTGTGGTTGATTGTAGTTGTGCTTATAAGCAAGAAATAATGGGAAGGGGGTGTGACCTTCAATTGATGAATTTCTTAGTTGACCTTAGATTAAAGGAGCATACATACTACATTTTTCCGACCTATTCATTTTCTCAAGAAAAACTACTTCAAACACCGTAGACAAGGCTTTTCACCATGGTAACTGAAAGTGGACAATGGATACCACCACTTTTATCCCAACAGGAAGGCATGAGAAGTCTAGAAAAGGCGAAAGGTTGTAGTGCAACTTATACTGCTGGAAAGAGTGGGTGGGTTGATCTAGAGCGCTCCTCAATTGACAAACAAAAAGGCGGATTTGAAGACACATTGAAAGCCTTCACCCTGGAAAGAAATCAGATAAAAGAAGCTATGGATTTTTCCTTGGATCACATTGATGCCTCAGGGTTTGATGAGACTTGTGCATTATTGTGGGATATAGATACTTCTGTAAAGATGGGAAAATTTCCATATTCAAATACTTCTAGTGAATCTGACCTGAACAACAAAGATGACATTGTCTTAATTGATTCTGTAAGGGTAATTTTGTGGATAATAAGGAGAAATCTAATATTGGGAATGGAAACACTTCTAGAGTCTATGGATGCCAAGCAAGGCTACGAGGAAACTTTGTTGCATGCTCAATCTGCTCACATGCTTCACTCTGGAATAAAACCAAGTTCAAATTTTGATCATACTATGTATGAAGATGTTATAGTCAAAGATATTATTTTGTGTTTGAAAGCAGCAAGCGAAGAGCAGTGGGAACAAATTGAGTGTGCAATCGATGATGGTACTGGGATTAACTTTCGATATGCACATGGATGGACTTTCTTTCATTGGACTGCAGATTCTTAAGGAAATTCTACTATTCATAGGGCATTGTGTGACCATCGTTACCAAGAATTAGCTGAAGTAGTTATTTCAATGGGCAAAGGAGATTTATCAACACAAGAACCACAATAGTAGTATAGTACGCTGTAGAATTTCTTCCATCAGAGATTATTAGGGACAGAAATATCATTGCATATTAACTTGAGCTCACAATATGATACACCAAAATTATGTGACAAGGCCACTCGATGCATATGTTTGCGATTTCCTATGTTGAAGGTTCCAACAATCATTGCCGGCACCAACTGCTCTGGCCCTTATCACCGCAAGAAACAATATGACGTACTGTGCCAAAGAAGCACAACATATTCAGTGAATTGAAATTTGAAATTAACCTATCATCTGATAAAATAACCCTGAAAATAAAAATGACCGCGTATTTTGACATTAAACACCCAAGAACACATCTGGATTGCACAAAAATGAGCACAATCTACAGCTATAAGAAAGCTAACAGAATGAAAGGGAACACCAAAGGAAAAAGAAACGGACATTTAACGAAATAGGCGTGATATAAGCAACAGATAAAACAGCAATGACCAGAAAGTTACTGCAAAAATGGTGCAGATCACGGCTACTTATCCCATGCTTGAATATCAGCAGAGTTAATATACCTTTTACACGAACATGAGAATAAAGGGGCCTAATTTCTCGCGCTCAGCCAACAAAAGTACCGACTGTTGTTTTTTCTGCTGCAGTGGCATGAGCCATTCAAATCCAAGAAACAATGGATACCGAAACCAGAGAAGAATAACCGGATTGAAATCTGAAAATGCAAGAATATCCCACCGAAACTGCTGCTGCTAGATTTGTGAACTAGGATGAAAAAACCTATTTCAAAACCATTTTTATACAAGAACCCAGGGAGCCATATACACCAAAACAGCAGGCTGAATCCGTCAAAACAGGGAGACGCCCTCCATTTCAAAATAAATCTAACATCCCATGACCAAATCAACCCTCACAAACCACTCCTGGGACCAAATCGGCCCTCACAAACCACTCCCAAACCAGAAAATCCAAACTGTAAATCAAAATGGGGGCGATTTTGATCAAATACGATTCCACAAATATCAAAATGGGGCTATTTTGATCAAATACAATTCGGTTAGTTTATCTGCCCTGGGCTAAAATAAAAAAATAAATTAATTTTTAAATAAAATATGGGCTAATTATATAAAAAAAAAAAATATTATTTTAATTAAAAATTCGCCCCATTAAAATATAAAAAGCCTTAAATTTCGCCTTTGGGCAATTATTCGCCCCTAAAATTAACCTTGCTTGCATAGCTACCTTAGACACACCATCTTGATGTTTAACCCTACTAGCCTGGACGAGGTTTGTGTCCAAGCTACCCATTTAGAGGCAAGGGGAAAAAACACATTTGAAGAGGGTAGAAACAAGCCCCCCAAGGGGAAAAGCAAAGAGAAAACCTCCAAGGGAAAGGGCAAAAAGAATGCATCTGTCAAGCAGGAGAGTGAGAAAGTGATATGTAAACACTGTTCTAAACCAGGCCATGAGGAGAAAAACTGTTGGAAATTACATCCTGAAAAAAGACCTCAATCTAACAAATCCAAAGGGAAACAGAAAACTGTTGCTACTACATCTACACCACAAGATTTAGGGGAAGATTCAGGTGATGAAACCAAAATTGCAGCCATGGGTTTGAAAAGCTTGAAGGGAAAAGAAATTGAAACTCAAGCCAGCACTAGTACCTCAAACTGCCATGTACAAGCTCCTAATGAGGAAGAAAGAATTGAACTGTTTCATGTGAGGGTGATTTCAAAACACACTAAGATTGACACACTTTTTGATAGTGGGTCACAAGAAAACCTTATATCAGAGGACTTGGTCAAGCAACTTAAACTTGAGACCGTTCCACATCTGAAGCCATATCCACTTGGATGGATTTGCAAGGATGCAAATTTACAAGTTTCAAGAAAGTGCACATTGCGCTTTGCAATTACTGCACATTTTATTGATACAGTTGAACTTGATGTGGTACCTTTTGATATAGCAGGAATTGTTTTGGGAAGTCCCTACTTGTTTGACAGGAAAGCTATCTTTCATCGCCATGAAAACAAATATCATCTTTTCAAAGATGGCAAGGAGTTCATTGTTAGAGCTCATCGCAAGAAGACAAATATAGCGATGGTGAATGCAGGACAGGTAAAAAGGCTGGTCAATTCAAGTAAGAATTTTGTTCTTCTTATGATTAAGCCCAAGGTTGATGTGAATCATGAGTCATTTGACAATTGTGATCCAAAACTTAAATCAGATCTGTATGATGTAGTTGATGCATATCATGAGATGTTTCAGGAGCCAACAGGTTTGCCTCCTAAGAGGGAGATTCAGCATGAAATCCATTTACATCCAGATTGTCCTCTTCCAAACATAGGCATGTACCGCATGTCTATTATGGAGAATGCTGAAATAAAGAAGAAAATCAAGGACTTGTTGGACAAGGGTTTCATAAGGCCAAGTACTTCGCCATGTGGGTCACCGATTGTATTGATTGCAAAGAAAGATGGCACTTGGCGTATGTGTGTTGATTTCAGGGCCTTGAACAAGATAACGGTAAAGAATCATTACCCACTCCCAAGGATAGATGATTTGCTAGATCAGCTGAAAAATGCTCGATATTTCACTAAGTTAGACTTGCGTAGTGGATATCATCAAGTAAGAATTGAAGAAAGTGACATTTGGAAGACAACCTTTAAAACCAAACAAGGACTCTTTGAGTGGCTTGTGATGCCATTTGGTTTGTGCAATGCACCTGCAACTTCCATGCGGGTAATGGATGATGTCTTGCGTCCTTTTCTTGATGATTTCGTTATTGTCTACTTAGATGACATCTTAATTTTCAGCAAGTCTAGAGAAGATCATGTCCTGCATGTTAGAAAAGTACTTGATGTTTTGAAGAAGAATCAGTTATTTCTTAAGATGTCAAAGTGTGAATTTGGAAATACTTCTTTGGTTTATTTGGGACACATAGTAGGAGGAGGTTCTTTGAGAATTGATCATGCTAAGATTGAGGCTATTGTGAAGTGGCCTACTCCCAAATCCATAACAGAGGTAAGAAGTTTTTTGGGTGCAGCTCAATATTGGAGGAAGTTCATCTCTAACTTCTCTTCTATAGCAGCTCCTATGCATGCAGTGACAAGTGTGAAGCATGCTTTCCAATGGGGAGGCAAGCAGCAAAAAGCTTTCGAATCTTTGAAAGAGAAGATTAGTTCAGCTCCAGTCCTTGCATTACCGGATTTGAGACAGCCATTTGAGATACAAACTGATGCTAGTGATTATGCTATGGGTGCAGTTCTTCTACAGCATGGTAAGCCTGTTGCTTTTCATTCTGAAACTTTTAATGGTGCTGTTGTAAATTATCCTACATATGATAAGGAGTTTTATGCGTTGGTACAAAGCGTCAAAAAGTGGAAACACTATTTGATGGGCAAAGAAACTGTTATACATACCGACCATCAGCCCTTACAGTACTTGCAATCACAAAGCAAGTTACAACAGTCACGACACTTCAAATGGATGGGCTTCTTGCAACAGTTCCATTTGGTAATAAGGTACAAGAAAGGTACTTTGAATAAGGTTGCTGATATGCCTTCAAGGCCTATTATTGGTGTTGTTACTTTACTTAAGAATGATTCCATTGTACATGATAGCTACATAGAACAATATGCATCTGATGATGACTTTAAAGATGTGTATGCTAACTTGAGTAAAGGGAATCATGTAGAGTAAAATGATTATCACATGCATAACAATTTGCTGTTTCATTTGGGCAAGTTGTGTATACCACAGGGGGAGAGGATAAATGTCATAAGAGAAGCTCATTCTTCTCTTATTGCTGGCCATTTTGGTGTGAGCAAAACAATTGCACATCTACAGAGGTATTGCTATTGGCCTCGCATGGTAGATTCGGTTTCAAGGTTCATAAGAGGTTGTTCATTATGTGCTACAAGCAAGCCTAGCAATAGGAAGCTTGGTTTGTATACTCCTTTGTCGGTACCTTCTAGACTGTGGGAGAGCATCTCTATGGATTTTGTAGGAGGTTTGCCAAAATCTAGAAAGCAGCATGATTATTTATATGTAGTAGTTGATCGTTTCAGCAAAATGTGTATACTTATGCCTTGTAAGAAAACTATAACTGCTGAATTATTTTTTCATCATGTATGGATTCACTTTGGTTTGCCTACTTCCATTATTAGTGACAGGGATTCCAGATTTGTGGGGAATTTTTGGTCCAACCTATGGGAGATGATGGACACAAAGTTGAAGAAAAGCACTGCTTTCCATCCGCAAATAGATGGACAAACCGAAGTTGTGAACAGAACCATTGTGCACCTCTTGAGAGGTTATTGCAGCAAGCATCCCAAGCTTTGGGATGAACATTTGCACTACATACAGCATGCTTACAACCGTGCCAAGCACTCTTCAACAAACACCTCACCGTTTGAAGCTTGTTTTGGTTACTTGCCAAAATCACCTCTTGATTTCATTCTTGAGAAAGATGTTGCCATTGAGGGATATAGTGATATTGACAAAGCTCGTTCATTCATTGAAAGAATTCAGCAAATACATCAGCAAATTCAAGAACAACTTGAGAAGAGTCAAATCAAGTACAAGGAAAGACACGACAAGCATAGAGTCGATCACAAGTTTCAAGAAGGGGATGAGGTATGGCTGTACATTAGTAAGGAAAGGATGCAAGGAGAAGGTAAAAATCTGAAGCCTATTCGTTATGGTCCATTCAAAATCCTCAAGAAGGTTGGAAATAATGCTTTTCAATTAGATTTGCCTTCCTACATGCAAATGTATTCTGTTGTCAATGTGGAGAACTTACATTTGTATGAACCTCCTTTGATTACTGATCATGAAAGTGTTGTTCAGCTACCATCCATAGAAGATTTCTCGCCAGAATTCTTAGATGAGCTGAAAGAAGATACAATCCTTGACAGAAGGACACGCACTTCAAGGAGGGGCAGTGTAGACTATGTTCGGGTTGGTTTCAAAGGCAGCAAACCGAACAAGGAAAAGTGGATGGAGGTGGACAGAGTGAGGGAGCTATAACTTCACCTCTTTAACAGGTAGTTGAAGGCTTTTGGGGTCCAAAAGCTTCCCAATGGGGAGGCGTGATCAGGTGCTCAAGTCCTAGGTGTTGTAAAAATACTCAAAATTCAAAGTGCTCAGAACTGGTTCACAGCTGAACGACTGGAAAGTGCTCATCCTCCCGATTCCAGTGCCACAAACGGTTCGGAAAACGGTCGCCGTATGAGGGAGATATGGCCAAAAGAATATTTTGCCCAAAACATTAGAAAATTTGAATTTTAAAAAAAAAATTAAAAAAAGAATATTCCGTAGAATATTCCTTGGAATATTCCAGGGAATATTCCCTCTGCAGCAGCCAATCACAGGCCGCCACGTGGTAGGCCCGGAGGGTGCCACGTGGCCCCATGATGACTGCAGCAAGATTGTTTAGGCGCATTTCAAAAATATTGTTTGCGCATCGGCAGGTTTCGAACACTAGACCTCCGGTTTATTACTCCAATGTTTTACCATTAGCCCACGCTTCCTTTTGTTAATGAATGGGCGGAGCCAACTTTAATTAACGTTTAAATTGTTTCAGCGGGAAAACAAAGGGGGCCAGCCCCCATACTCCATGTGACCGCGGCCCGGGAACCAGGAGCCTATCCACTAACCGCCAGCCAAAACAGCCGGGCACGCACTCCGATGAAAACATTTAATGTAACTACCGTTAGCAGGGCGGATTATTTGGCGGAGCGCCAAATTTTGCGGCGGTCCCATAATTGGCGGACTTATCTGGCCATAACTAAAGTTAGCTGGAGTTCTTTTAGGGGAAACTGGCAGTTTGGAGTAAATGGCCATAACTTTAGCCCAGAAAGACGGTTTTGGACGAAGTTTTTTTTTATTTTGGATAATTTTGACCTTCTGAAGCCATTGGTGGAGGTCTTACAGCCATCAGAGGTCATTTGCATACGTTTTGGAGCCGTGAAAGTTCTAGGAGCCACTAGGGGCCAGTATTGGGAAGACTGTACAGGGTTGCAGGTATCCATTGGAGGTGATCCAATAGTCAATCCTGAAGGATTCATGTGTTCTGAATCCATTTCTACCATCTATTTCTCCTGTAGATGCTTCTATTCAGCTGTATTTTCAATTTGAGCATTTAATAAAAACAAGGACAAGCCCATTTGGAGGCTTTGGACCCAGCAGACGTAGCCCTGGAGGGGGTGAACTGCTTTATCAACTTCTTGTGCATATGTGGTTGGTTTATTTTGCAGAACAAATTCGTTTTTATGTGTTAAACAATAAAAAGAAATAATTCTGCTATGCTTAAATGGGTTGTAATCAGCTGAAAAGTTCATGTGTTTCATTTCTGCAAGACATGGGAAGCTTTTAAATATGTTTATTTCTGAATTGAATACCTTGCAAACAAATTTCAAGTAGTTTCAAATTCAGATCAAGTCCTTGGTATTTGCACCTATGTTTTTGGACCATGGTATCATGTCCGAAATGTTGAACCCAAGTATTGGGTCCATGGTATTGATTCTCTATGGTTTTGGAACATGGTATTGAGTAAGGCCTAAGACTATAAAAGGGGAATGATATCATTAGTCAAAGGAATTCACTAAAATATTGAATATCTAATGAAGAGCAAGATCTAGAATACTGGTGATTGGTTGTGGTGCATAGCTGGATTTGAATCAAGGAGGAACCTGAACGCTAGAAGATGGATAAGTTCTATTGACGGGTCAAGATCTCAAGGCTTGAAGAGAAGTATCTTTGTGTGATTTTGATCTGTTATATTTGGCGCATGACTTGATCTATAAATCTGATAATTTGGGTATAACTGATGTCTGAATAATTGAAAAGGGTAAATTATCTTTTATAGATCTGTACACAGGTTTGCCATAGCAAAGGCGCGTATGCACGTTGGTTAGGTAATTCAAAACAGTGTATACGCAGGTTGGCCTTAATATATCAACGTATGCACGTAGGTTATGCATATTGAAGTAGCGTACGTCTCATGAAATATGTTCTAGCTACTTTTGTTTATTGCTGCAGTGTTCTGGGTTCAGGATTGGTGTCTGGTTACTGTTATTGTATTCTGGTTACAACATTCAGAGAAGTGATTGTTTGATCCAGTTTTGGTTTGTACAAAGAAGATTGGTTGATCCAGATATACTTGATGTTTGATTAATGTTATTCATGGATCCTGTCTGAAAATTTATGAAACCTGGTCCCTGGAAGAAAAGAGAAGGTTGTAGCATTTTGTAGGTCAGCACCTACGTACTAGTACCTCAGCTAGTACAAGAGCTAAGGGGGTTGTAGCTCCCTTCCAGGAGAAGCTGGAGAACGAGAGAAGGTAGTAGCCTTCTGTAGGTAGAAGCCTGCGTACTAGTATAAGACTACACCAAAAACAAAAATATTGTAAACAGAAGTTTCTAATTAAAAGAATATAGAGACAAATTGCAGCAGGTGGTTTTCACCCACATTGGGTTTCCACCTTATATCTTGTGTTCTTATGTGTGACTGCCTATTCAGTTTTACTGTTCCTGGTTACTGTTTATATGGTTTGATGCACAGATTAATGATCAACAACTGAAGAATAATTTAAATTACAAGTCTACTGGTTATACGCTAGTTTCCTTAACTGCAGTTGTGTACATACGCGGTTTTTACTAACTGAAGTAGCATATACAAATATGATTGTAAAATGAAAAATAATTGACCTAATAATACTGATTCATCCCTCGTCTCAGTATTATTTCCAACAATTGGTATCAGAGCAGGTCCTTCAGAAGAAGCTTGATCGCTTGAAGGAAGATCTATCATCATGAACAACTACGAAAAGGAGGCATATATGAGGCCACCAATCTTTGATGGAAGCAACTTCATCTAATGGAAGGTAAGAATCACAACCTATCTTCAATCCCCTGGTACAGAAGTTTGGGATATCGTGGTAATAGGATACACATTTCCATCAGTTACTCCTACAGATACGGCAGTAAGAAGCAGTATGAAACAAATGCAAAGGTTGTCAATACTCTATTAGGGAGTTTATCTCAATCAGAATTCGTCAAGGTTATGCAGCTCAAAACCGCAAAAGAAATATGGGACAAGATCGTTCTAAGCTATGAAGGAGACGATCAGGTAAAATGTGCAAAACTACAAACTCTCAGAATTCAATATGAAAATCTCAGAATGCACAATGATGAAAGTGTGGCTAACTATTTCTTACGTTTAGATGAGATTGTTAATTGTATAAAAAATTGGGTGAAGAGATAAAATAAGTTACTTTGGTTGAAAAGGTTCTAAGATCTTTGTCATCTAAGTTTGAATCAAAAGTTTTTGCCATAGAAGAAAAGCAGAATCTACAGAGCATTACCATGTCACAGCTACACAGAATCCTAACTGATTTCTAAATGAGAAAAGGGGGGCCATCAGACATGAGAGAATCTACATTCAAAGGAGAATACAATGAGTCAGGACATATGTCAGAAGGAGAGGAAGAATCAAACTTTTTCAAGAACCTTCAACGGGGTTCTAGAAGATTCAGAGGTAAGCTACCTTTTAAATGCTTTGCTTGTGGAAGAGTCGGTCACTATGCAGCCCGGGAACCAGGAGCCTATCCACTAACCGCCAGCCAAAACAGCCGAGCACGCACTCCGATGAAAACATTTAATGTAACTACAGTTAGCAGGGCGGATTATTTGGCGGAGCGCCAAATTTGGCGGCGGCCCCATAATTGGCGGACTTATCTGGCCATAACTAAAGTTAGCTGGAGTTCTTTTAGGGGAAACTGGCAGTCTGGAGTAAATGGCCATAACTTTGGCCCAGAAAGTCGGTTTCGGACGAATTTTTTTTTTATTTTGGATAATTTTGACCTTCTGAAGCCATTTGTGGAGGTCTTACAGCCATCAGAGGTCATTTTCATACGTTTTGGAGCCGTGAAAGTTCTAGGAGCCACTAGGGGCCAGTATTGGGAAGACTGTACAGGGTTGCAGGTATCCATTGGAGGTGATCCAATAGTCAATCCTGAAGGATTCATGTGTTCTGAATCCATTTCTACCATCTATTTCTCCTGTAGATGCTTCTATTCAGCTGTATTTTCAATTTGAGCATTTAATAAAAACAAGGACAAGCCCATTTGGAGGCTTTGGACCCAGCAGACGTAGCCCTGGAGGGGGTGAACTGCTTTATCAACTTCTTGTGCATATGTGGTTGGTTTATTTTGCAGAACAAATTCGTTTTTATGTGTTAAACAGTAAAAAGAAATAATTCTGCTATGCTTAAATGGGTTGTAATCAGCTGAAAAGTTCATGTGTTTCATTTCTGCAAGACATGGGAAGCTTTTAAATATGTTTATTTCTGAATTGAATACCTTGCAAACAAATTTCAAGTAGTTTCAAATTCAGATCAAGTTGGTATCAGAGCACTTGGTTTTTGTGCAAAGATCTTCTAATTGTCTTGCAAGTATTGATGCTTACCAGGTTGAAACTTAAAAGAGGGGAAGGACAGTTGACTAGAGAACGAGAGAATCCTCAGTCAAGGAGGGCCAGAGAGTCATCATCTCCACCTTCAATTTCACCCTCAAGAGTCTCAGCAGAAGCTTCAAGGATGTCTGAACATGGAGGAGAAATTCCTATAGAGACAGATCCAAGAGAAGAAGAAAGAGCCTTCAGAAAGGCTTTCTTAGATCTCACTGAAATGGTGAGGATATTGTACCAAGAAAGAAATGAGAAATTGGCTGGAGAAGGGTCCAAACATCCACCTGAAGGAGAAGGCTCTTCAGGAGGTAAGAAGGATGATGATCATTCCAAGAAAGGACATGGAGGAAATGGTGATCCACCACCACCATCTTCACCTTCTTCCTCTTCATCTTCGTCTTCTTCTGTTGATAAGCATAGATCCTCTGGAAAAAGTCCTTTTTTGAAGCTTGATGTAAAATTCGAATTACCTATGTTTAATGGTGAAGTGAATGCAGAAAAGCTTGACAACTGGATTAGGCAGTTGGAAGTTTACTTGAGGATCCAAAATATGCATGATGATGCCACAAAGATTCAGTTGGCTTCTTTGAGAATGGATGGAGCAGCTTTGGTCTGGTGGGAGGCCAAGACTAAAGAGGAGATTAAGAAATTTGGTAAGGTTACCTTAACATGGCCTGAATTTCTGTTAGCCATTAAAAAACAGTTTTATCCTCTTGCTCACATGCAGAAAGCCATTATGAACTGGCAAAATTTCAGACAACTTAAGGGTCGGAGTGTCCAAGACTACACCCAAGAATTCAGGAGAAGAGCTCTCTTGTTAGGGGTAGATTTACAGTCCCAAGACACCTTGCTGAAATACATTGGTGGCTTGCATAGCTACCTTAGACACACCATCTTGATGTTTAACCCTACTAGCCTGGACGAGGTTTGTGTCCAAGCTACCCATTTAGAGGCAAGGGGAAAAAACACATTTGAAGAGGGTAGAAACAAGCCCCCCAAGGGGAAAAGCAAAGAGAAAACCTCCAAGGGAAAGGGCAAAAAGAATGCATCTATCAAGCAGGAGAGTGAGAAAGTGATATGTAAACACTGTTCTATACCAGGCCATGAGGAGAAAAACTGATGGAAATTACATCCTGAAAAAAGACCTCAATCTAACAAATCCAAAGGGAAATAGAAAACTGCTGCTACTACATCTACACCACAAGATTTAGGGGAAGATTCAGGTGATGAAACCAAAATTGCAGCCATGGGTTTGAAAAGCTTGAAGGGAAAAGAAATTGAAACTCAAGCCAGCACTAGTACCTCAAACTGCCATGTACAAGCTCCTAATGAGGAAGAAAGAATTGAAATGTTTCATGTGAGGGTGATTTCAAAACATACTAAGATTGACACACTTTTTGATAGTGGGTCACAAGCAAACCTTATATCAGAGGACTTGGTCAAGCAGCTTAAACTTGAGACCGTTCCACATCTGAAGCCATATCCACTTGGATGGATTTGCAAGGATGCAAATTTACAAGTTTCAAGAAAGTGCACATTGCGCTTTGCAATTACTGCACATTTTATTGATACAGTTGAACTTGATGTGGTACCTTTTGATATAGCAGGAATTGTTTTGGGAAGTCCCTACTTGTTTGACAGGAAAGCTATCTTTCATCACCATGAAAACAAATATCATCTTTTCAAAGATGGCAAGGAGTTCATTGTTAGAGCTCATCGCAAGAAGACAAATATAGCGATGGTGAATGCAGGACAGGTAAAAAGGCTGGTCAATTCAAGCAAGAATTTTGTTTTTCTTATGATTAAGCCCAAGGTTGATGTGAATCATGAGTCATTTGACAATTGTGATCCAAAACTTAAATCAGATCTGTATGATGTAGTTGATGCATATCATGAGATGTTTCAGGAGCCAACAGGTTTGCCTCCTAAGAGGGAGATTCAGCATGAAATCCATTTACATCCAGATTGTCCTCTTCCAAACATAGGCATGTACCGCATGTCTATTATGGAGAATGCTGAAATAAAGAAGCAAACCAAGGACTTGTTGGACAAGGGTTTCATAAGGCCAAGTACTTCACCATGTGGGTCACCGATTGTATTGATTGCAAAGAAAGATGGCACTTGGCGTATGTGTGTTGATTTCAGGGCCTTGAACAAGATAACGGTAAAAAATCATTACCCACTCCCAAGGATAGATGATTTGCTAGATCAGCTGAAAAATGCTCGATATTTCACTAAGTTAGACTTGCGTAGTGGATATCATCAAGTAAGAATTGAAGAAAGTGACATTTGGAAGACAACCTTTAAAACCAAACAAGGACTCTTTGAGTGGCTTGTGATGCCATTTGGTTTGTGCAATGCACCTGCAACTTTCATGCGGGTAATGGATGATGTCTTGCGTCCTTTTCTTGATGATTTTGTTATTGTCTACTTAGATGGCATCTTAATTTTCAGCAAGTCTAGAGAAGATCATGTCCTGCATGTTAGAAAAGTACTTGATGTTTTGAAGAAGAATCAGTTATTTCTTAAAATGTCAAAGTGTGAATTTGGAAAGACTTCTTTGGTTTATTTGGGACACATAGTAGGAGGAGGTGCTTTGAGAATTGATCCTGCTAAGATTGAGGCTATTGTGAAGTGGCCTACTCCCAAATCCATAACAGAGGTAAGAAGTTTTTTGGGTGCAGCTCAATATTGGAGGAAGTTCATCTCTAACTTCTCTTCTATAGCAGCTCCTATGCATGCAGTGACAAGTGTGAAGCATGCTTTCCAATGGGGAGGCAAGCAGCAAAAAGCTTTCGAATCTTTGAAAGAGAAGATTAGTTCAGCTCCAGTCCTTGCATTACCGGATTTGAGACAGCGATTTGAGATACAAACTGATGCTAGTGATTATGCTATGGGTGCAGTTCTTCTACAGCATGGTAAGCCTATTTCTTTTCATTCTGAAACTTTTAATGGTGCTGTTGTAAATTATCCTACATATGATAAGGAGTTGTATGCGTTGGTACAAAGCGTCAAAAAGTGGAAACACTATTTGATGGGCAAAGAAACTGTTATACATACCGACCATCAGCCCTTACAGTACTTGCAATCACAAAGCAAGTTACAACAGTCACGACACTTCAGATGGATGGGCTTCTTGCAACAGTTCCATTTGGTAATAAGGTACAAGAAAGGTACTTTGAATAAGGTTGTTGATATGCTTTCAAGGCCTATTATTGGTGCTGTTACTTTACTTAAGAATGATTCCATTGTACATGATAGCTACATAGAACAATATGCATCTGATGATGACTTTAAAGATGTGTATGCTAACTTGACTAAAGGGAATCATGTAGAGGAAAATGATTATCACATGCATAACAATTTGTTGTTTCATTTGGGCAAGTTGTGTATACCACAGGGGGAGAGGATAAATGTCATAAGAGAAGCTCATTCTTCTCTTATTGCTGGCCATTTTGGTGTGAGCAAAACAATTGCACATCTACAGAGGTATTGCTATTGGCCTCGCATGGTAGATTCAGTTTCAAGGTTCATAAGAGGTTGTTCATTATGTGCTACAAGCAAGCCTAGCAATAGGAAGCTTGGTTTGTATACTCCTTTGCTGGTACCTTCTAGACCGTGGGAGAGCATCTCTATGGATTTTGTAGGAGGTTTGCCAAAATCTAGAAAGCAGCATGATTATTTATATGTAGTAGTTGATCGTTTCAGCAAAATGTGTATACTTATGCCTTGTAAGAAAACTATAACTGCTGAACAAACTGCTGAATTATTTTTTCATCATGTATGGATTCACTTTGGTTTGCCTACTTCCATTATTAGTGACAGGGATTCCAGATTTGTGGGGAATTTTTGGTCCAACCTATGGGAGATGATGGACACAAAGTTGAAGAAAAGCACTGCTTTCCATCCGCAAACAGATGGACAAACCGAAGTTGTGAACAGAACCATTGTGCACCTCTTGAGAGGTTATTGCAGCAAGCATCCCAAGCTTTGGGATGAACATTTGCACTACATACAGCATGCTTACAACCGTGCCAAGCACTCTTCCACAAACACCTCACCGTTTGAAGCTTGTTTTGGTTACTTGCCAAAATCACCTCTTGATTTCATTCTTGAGAAAGATGTTGCCATTGAGGGACATAGTGATATTGACAAAGCTCGTTCATTCATTGAAAGAATTCAGCAAATACATCAGCAAATTCAAGAACAGCTTGAGAAGAGTCAAATCAAGTACAAGGAAAGACACGACAAGCATAGAGTCGATCACAAGTTTCAAGAAGGGGATGAGGTATGGCTGTACATTAGTAAGGAAAGGATGCAAGGAGAAGGTAAAAAGCTGAATCCTATTCGTTATGGTCCATTCAAAATCCTCAAGAAGGTTGGAAATAATGCTTTTCAATTAGATCTGCCTTCCTACATGCAAATGTATTCTGTTGTCAATGTGGAGAACTTACGTTTGTATGAACCTCCTTTGATTACTGATCATGAAAGTGCTGTTCAGCTACCATCCATAGAAGATTTCTCGCCAGAATTCTTAGATGAGCTGAAAGAAGATACAATCCTTGACAGAAGGACACGCACTTCAAGGAGGGGCAGTGTAGACTATGTTCGGGTTGGTTTCAAAGGCAGCAAACCGAACAAGGAAAAGTGGATGGAGGTGGACAGAGTGAGGGAGCTATAACCTCACCTCTTTAACAGGTAGTTGAAGGCTTTTGGGGTCCAAAAGCTTCCCAATGGGGAGGCGTGATCAGGTGCTCAAGTCCTAGGTGTTGTAAAAATACTCAAAATTCAAAGTGCTCAGAACTGGTTCACAGCTGAACGAATGGAAAGTGCTCGTCCTCCCAATTCCGGCGCCGCAAACAGTTCGGAAAACGGTCGCCGTATGAGGGAGATATGGCCAAAAGAATATTTTGCGCAAAACATTAGAAAATTTGAATTTTTAAAAAAAAAATTAAAAAAAGAATATTTCGTAGAATATTCCTTGGAATATTCCACGGAATATTCCTTGGAATATTCCAAGGAATATTCCCTCTACAGCAGCCAATCACAGGCCGCCACGTGGCAGGCCCGGAGGGTGCCACGTGGCCCCATGATGACGTCAGCAAGATTGTTTGGGCGCATTTCAAAAATATTGTTTGGGCATCGGCGGGTTTCGAACACTAGACCTCCGGTTTATTACTCCAATGTTTTACCATTAGCCCACACTTCCTTTTGTTAATGAATGGGTGGAGCCAAATTTAATTAACGTTTAAATTGTTTCAGCGGGAAAACAAAGGGGGCCAGCCCCCATACTCCATGTGACCGTGGCCCGGGAACCAGGAGCCTATCCACTAACCGCCAGCCAAAACAGCCGGGCACGCACTCCGATGAAAACATTTAATGTAACTACCGTTAGCAGGGCAGATTATTTGGCGGAGCGCCAAATTTGGCGGCGGTCCCATAATTGGCGGACTTATCTGGCCATAACTAAAGTTAGCTGGAGTTCTTTTAGGGGAAACTGACAGTTTGGAATAAATGGCCATAACTTTGGCCCAGAAAGTCGGTTTTGGACGAATGTTTTTTTGATTTTGGATAATTTTGACCTTCTGAAGCCATTGGTGGAGGTCTTACAACCATCAGAGGTCATTTGCATACGTTTTGGAGCCGTGAAAGTTCTAGGAGCCACTAGGGGCCAGTATTGGGAAGACTGTACAGGGTTGCAGGTATCCATTGGAGGTGATCCAATAGTCAATCCTGAAGGATTCATGTGTTCTGAATCCATTTCTACCATATATTTCTCCTGTAGATGCTTCTATTCAGCTGTATTTTCAATTTGAGCATTTAATAAAAACAAGGACAAGCCCATTTGGAGGCTTTGGACCCAGCAGACGTAGCCCTGGAGGGGGTGAACTGCTTTATCGACTTCTTGTGCATATGTGGTTGGTTTATTTTGCAGAACAAATTCGTTTTTATATGTTAAACAGTAAAAAGAAATAATTCTGCTATGCTTAAATGGTTGTAATCAGCTGAAAAGTTCATGTGTTTCATTTCTGCAAGACATGGGAAGCTTTTAAATATGTTTATTTCTGAATTGAATACCTTGCAAACAAATTTCAAGTAGTTTCAAATTCAGATCAAGTCCTTGGTATTTGCACCTATGTTTTTGGACCATGGTATCATGTCCGAAATGTTGAACCCAAGTATTGGGTCCATGGTATTGATTCTCTATGGTTTTGGAACATGGTATTGAGTAAGGCCTAAGACTATAAAAGGGGAATGATATCATTAGTCAAAGGAATTCACTAAAATATTGAATATCTAATGAGGCGCAAGATCTAGAATACTGGTGATTAGTTGTGGTGCATAGCTGGATTTGAATCAAGGAGGAACCTGAACGCTAGAAGATGGATAAGTTCTATTGACGGGTCAAGATCTCAAGGCTTGAAGAGAAGTATCTTTGTGTGATTTTGATCTGTTATATTTGGTGCATGACTTGATCTATAAATCTGATAATTTGGGTATAACTGATGTCTGAATAATTTAAAAGGGTAAATTATCTTTTATAGATCCGTAAGCGGGTTCGGCATAGCAAAGGCCCGTATGCACGCTGGTTAGGTAATTCAAGACAACGTATATGCAGGTTGGCCTTAATACATCATCGTATGCATGCAAGTTATGCATATTGAAGTAGCGTACGTCTCATGAAATATGTTCTAGCTACTTTTGTTTATTGCTGCAGTGTTCTGGGTTCAGGATTGGTGTCTGGTTACTGTTATTGTATTCTGGTTACAACATTCAGAGAAGTGATTGTTTGATCCAGTTTTGGTTTGTACAAAGAAGATTGGTTGATGCAGATATACTTGATGTTTGATTGATGTTATTCATGGATCCAGTCTGAAAATTTATGAAACGTGGTCCCTGGAAGAAAAGAGAAGGTTGTAGCCTTTTGTAGGTCAGCACCTACGTACTAGTACCTCAGCTAGTACAAGAGCTAAGGGGGTTGTAGCTCCCTTCCAGGAGAAGCTGGAGAACGAGAGAAGGTAGTAGCCTTCTTTAGGTAGAAGCCTGCGTACTAGTATAAGACTACACCAAAAACAAAAATATTGTAAACAGAAGTTTCTAATTAAAAGAATATAGAGGCAAATTGCAGCAGGTGGTTTTCTCCCACATTGGGTTTCCACCTTATATCTTGTGTTCTTATGTGTGACTGCCTATTCAGTTTTACTGTTCCTGGTTACTGTTTATATGGTTTGATGCACAGATTAATGATCAACAACTGAAGAATAATTTAAATTACAAGTCTACTGGTTATATGGTAGTTTCCTTAACTGCAGTTGTGTACATACGCGGTTTTTATTAACTGAAGTAGCATATACAAATATGATTGTAAAATGAAAAATAATTGACCTAATAATATTGATTCACCCCCCCCCCCCCCTCTCAGTATTATTTCCAAAAATTGGTATCAGAGCAGGTCCTTCAGAAGAAGCTTGATCGCTTGAAGGAAGATCTATCATCGTGAACAACTACGAAAAGGAGGCATCTATGAGGCCACCAATCTTTGATGGAAGCAACTTCATCTATTGGAAGGTAAGAATCACAGCCTATCTTCAATATCTTGGTACAAAAGTTTGGGATATCGTGGAAATAGGATACACATTTCCATCAGCAACTCCTACAGATACGGCAGGTAAGAAGCAGTATGAAAAAAATGCAAAGGTTGTCAATACTCTTTTAGGGAGCTTATCTCAATCAGAATTCGTCAAGGTTATGCAGCTCAAAACCGCAAAATAAATATGGGACAAGATCGTTCTAAGCTATGAAGGAGACGATCAGGTAAAATGTGCAAAACTACAAACTCTCAGAATTCAATATGAAAATCTCAGAATGCACAATGATGAAAGTGTGGCTAACTATTTCTTACGTCTAGATGAGATTGTTAATCGTATAAAAAATTGGGTGAAGAGATAAAATAAGTTACTTTGGTTGAAAAGGTTCTAAGATCTTTGTCTTCTAAGTTTGAATCAAAAGTTTTTGCCATAGAAGAAAAGCAGAATCTACAGAGCATTACCATGTCACAGCTACACAGAATCCTAACCGATTTCTAAATGAGAAAAGGGGGGCCATCAGACATGAGAGAATCTACATTCAAAGGAGAATACAATGAGTCAGGACATATGTCAGAAGGAGAGGAAGAATCAAACTTTGTCAAGAACCTTCAACGGGGTTCTAGAAGATTCAGAGGTAAGCTACCTTTTAAATGCTTTGCTTGTGGAAGAGTCGGTCACTATGCAGCCAAGTGTCCTCATAAATATAAGCTTGACAAAGGTGAGGAACCAGTTAGATGGAACAGAAAACAGAATGTAAGTAAGAAGAGCTATTATACACATGAAGACAATGATGGACTTTCAAATAGTGATGAAGATGAACTATGTAATGATTATAGAATTTTGATGGCTTTTGAAGATGATGATTTCTTAGATGTTATAGATGAAGAAGGTCTTTATGAAGAAATTTCTAAACTTAAAATTTGTTTAGAAGAAAAGAATATGATTATAGATACTCTGACATTCCAACTTGTTGAAAGGGAAAAACACAATGAAAAGTTAGAATATGAAATTGTGGGACTTAGAAAAGATATTGAGAAAACAAAAGCTCTTAATCTTAGATTTTCTAAAAGATCTAAAACTTTAGATGAGATTATCAAAGTGCAACATTCTCCTCTAATCAAGACAGGTCTTGGATATACTGAAGAAGCATCTCAAGCACAGAAGCCATCCACCTCCAAAAGTTATCTTGATGTAGCAAGGAGAAGTGAACAAGTTGACAATCAACAACAAAGGCACAATGCAGATCACCAGGTAAATCAGGTACAATTTACTTCAAGAATGAATAGAGATCACCAAGTAAATCGGGGGCAATCTACTTCAAATATGAACAGAAGCTACAACCAACCGTAGGTAAATCATTCTCAATTTGCCTCAAGAATGGATGTCAATGGAAACTACAATCAGTTGGTCGGTAGGTTTGATAATCGCAGGAATTTCTTCAATGGCCAATGTTTCTCTTGTCATAACTTTGGACACAAAGCTGCTCAATGTCTTGCCTACAAGACCATCATGACTAGAGAAGCTAAAAAAAAAAAAGAGTATGACTGAGGTCATGAAAAGAACCTACAATAACTTTTCTGCTCTTGAAAATGAAATAGAATGTTCTATTTGTAACAACTTCGGTCATGAAGATTATGAATGTAGGAGTAGGTTTTGGCAAACAACCCAGAAGGAGCAAGCTTCATTGAGTCCCAAAACATGGAGAAAGAAAGAACCGCAACTAGAAAGATGTGGTATAGCCTTATATACGGAAGGGCAGGAAAATCAGTGGTACATCGACAGTGGATGCTCGAAACATATGACAGGGGATAAAGAAAAACTTTAGTCATATAGTGCCTTAGAAAAGGAAAAGAAGGTCTCATTTGGAAATGACACCCCTGCACTCATAAAAGGTAAAGGTTCTGTTCTTTTGAAAGAAAAGGTCAAAGCTGGAAAATTCATGTATGTTGATGGCTTAAAGCATAATCTATTAAGTGTCATTCAAATGTGTGATCAAGGAAATGAGGTAATATTTCGATCAAATGGATGTATTGTTCGTGAGCTTGATACAGGAGAAACAGTGATCAAAGGCATAATAACTCCAAATAATCTATACATACTCAAGGGGGGATAACAACAATGCTATCTAAGCAAGAATGATGAACATTGGCTATGGCACAGAAGATTGGGGCATCTAAGCTTCTCTCAGATAAGAAAAGCATGCAAATATTAGGGGGTTTGTGATCTCCCTGACATCAGAATTCCAGACAATACAATATGCAAATCATGTCAGTTTGGCAAGCAAACCATAACTAATTTCCCTGAGAAGGAAGGATCAGCTAGTATGCCACTTGAACTTGTCCATACTGATGTATGTGGTCCATCTAGGAAAAGGTCACCTCGAGGAGAAGAATACTTCATATTGTTCATTGATGACTTTTCCAGGATGTGTTGGATAGGACTTCTGAAACATAAAGACGAAGCTCTCGAAAAGTTCAATGCATTCAAAGCCTTGGTTGAAAATGAATCAGATCTCAGAATCAAATGCCTCAGGTCTGATCGAGGAGGGAATTTACCTCGAATGAATTTTTCAATTTTTGTGAAGAACATGGAATAAGAAGGGAATTCTCTACTGCAAGGACTCCTCAGCAAAATGGAGTAGTGGAAAGGATGAACAGAACGGTTCAACAAATGGCTCGTGCTATGCTTGATGAGTCTGGAACTCCCGCAACCTTCTGGGGTGAAGCTACATTTGCTGCCATTACTATTCTCAACAAGACAAATGTCCGGGTGAACAACACTCAGACTCCTCATGAACTTTGGTATGGTAAGACTCCTACGGTAAAATACTTCAAAAATTTTGGAAGAAAATGTTACATCAAAAGGACTGATGAAAACCTTGGCAAGTTTGAACCTAGAGTGGCTGAAGGCATTCTCCTTGGTTACTCTCCCCACAACAAAGAATATAAGTGTTACAATAAAAGACTTGGAAAAATTGTTGAAAGTATTGATGTAGTGGTTGATGAAGAAGGGAACATTCCTAGGCAGGTAAAATCCGAAGATTTTGAAGATGATGAGGACTATCCTTCAACATCAAATCAGACTTATGATGAAGAAGAAACTTGTGAGGCACCAGAAGAACAGATAAGGGTAGAAGAAAAGACTCCATCCAAGTACGTTCAGAAGAATCATCCAGAAACTCAAATTTTGGGGCAGAAAGAGGCAAGTGTACAAACAAGAAGAACTGTCTCAGAAGCTTCAAGCTATCTAGAATTTCTTTCCTCCATTGAACCACGAAATGTAAGTGAAGCATGCAAAGATGAATGTTGGGTCAAGGCCATGAATGAAGAACTTCAGCAGATTGAAAAGAATAATACTTGGGAGTTGGTTCCTAGACCAAATGATAATAATGTCACAGGGACAAAATGGATATTCAAAAACAAGCTGAATGAAAAAGGAGATGTTATTAGAAACGAGGCCGGACTTGTTTGTAAAGGGTATGCTCAACAAGAAGGTATAGACTTTGAAGAAAATTTTGCACCGGTTGCAAGACTTGAAGCCATAAGAATGTTCCTTGCTCTTTCTAGATTTCAGAGGTTAAAAGTATTTCAAATGGATGTGGAATATGCCTTTTTAAATGGAGACTTAGAAGAAGAAGTGTATATTGAGCAACCAGATGGATTAATCCTTGGAAATGATCCAAAACTTGTATGCATACTTAAGAAAGCACTCTATGGTCTTAAACGGGCTCCAAGGGCTTGGTATTTTCGGTTGGACAAATATCTCCATCAACAAGGCTCTTCAAAAGAATCAACAGATAGCAACCTATATATAAAAATTGATAATGATAAATTGCTAATACTTGTTGTGTATGTTGATGATATTATTTTTGGTAGCAAGAAGCCATGAATCAAAACATTGCTTTGGTGATGCAGAAACAATTTGAAATGTCCCTGCTTGGTGAGCTGGCATATTTTCTTGGTTTACAAGTCCAACAAAATAAAGACAATATCTTTCTATCACAAACCAATTACCTTAAGCAGATCTTGAAGAAATATGGCATGGAAGATTCGAAACCAGTATGTACCCCTATGGTAATAGGATTCAACCTCAGCGCAAATGATGATTCAACAACAATACATCAACCAACCTATAGATCCATGGTTGGTAGTCTGCTCTATCTAATAGGTACCCAACCAGACATCATGCATGCAGTGGGAATAGTTGGAAGATTCCAGGCAAATCCAAAAGAAGCACATCTTCAGGTAGTTAAAAGGATTTTCAAATATCTTCGAGGAACACAAAACTATGGCTTATGTTATCCTAGAGATACATATATCACACTTCATGCATATACAGATGCAGACTAGGCAGGAAGCGTGGATGACAGAAAAATCACTAGTGGTGGTGCATTCTGTTAAACTCACATGGATAGGAAAACAATAGGAAAGATAAATCAGTGAGTACATTTTTTATTAACAATAGATGTACATTTATAGTACAATAGGTGACTCTTGGGATTCAGATCCCAAGGTCTCTTGGACTGCTTAGTCTTTTCGAATTCCACACTAACCCTTTAGGATTAGGTGTCCAACATTCCCCCCTTAATCCGAAGGGTTATGTATGAGTCCAAGAAAAGAGCTGTAATACAAAATGTGCAAAAATGCATGGCAGCACTAGGCTGAATGTGCTCTATGAAATGTTGGTAAAAAAGGACGGTGGTTTAAGGATGACCACCAACACTGGAACGCTTAGTGCAGTTCCCGGAACTCTTCCAAAACTGGCAGGAAACTGAAGTTTTCTGCTAGAGGAAGTGTTCTCAATCTGTGATGGTTTAAGGATGACCAAAAACTCTGGAATGCTTAATGCAATTCCTGGAACTCTTCCAAAGCTGGCAAGAAGCTGGTGTCTTCTGCTAGAGGAAGTGTTCTCAATCTGTGATGGTTTAAGGATGACCAACAACTCTGCTGGAACTCTTCCAAAACTGGCAAGAAGCTGGAGTCTTCTGCTAGAGGAAGTCCCAGATTGCCAACTGAAGGCATGTTCAGGCATCTTGTCTCTGGCTACAACTTTGAAACTGGTGTGGCAGGTTGTGGCTCAGGCTCGCTTGATGTGGCTTTGAAGCTTGTAGATGACCATCATTTCCCCCCCTGTCAGGTACAAGGTGAGAAGATGGAGAAAACTCAACTGCAAGACTGTTCAATATTCTAGAACAAGTTCTGACATGTGTTTGGAATATCTTCTTGGCTGTTGATGCCCATTGCCAAGAAGCGATCCATCCAAGATGAATCTTTGTTCTTACAGGACGTTTGTTTTTGAAGCATCTGTGTGAAGAATGGTTGGTTTTATGACAGTGCTCACATGGATGAAGATCAAAACAGTGATCTTTCAGATGGCCAACTCGGTCACAGTGTTGGCATTTCATAATCTGTTGTTTTTGTTGTTGTTGTTGTTGTTGTTGCTGTAGAAGAGGGGCAGAGTCTGGAACAACTGAAGCTGAACTGTCATGAGAAGCAGGTGAACTATCATCAATGAATCCAGCACTCTGAAACTGAATGGGCTTTGAGTAGTCTGGAATATGAAAGGAAAAGTCCTTGTCATATCCAAGACCAGTTTTGTGCTTGTTGTGGACAAGCTGTTCCCAAGGTCTGATGATGGGCTTGGGAAGTGCAGACTGAGTTTCTGCATCTGCATGTTCAACTGCTGCTTTATTTGAATGAACTGTACCATTATTAATATGTTGTTCATGGGAGTCTGTTTCATTGTTCTGAACAGAAACAGGTTCAGAATGATGACTCCACTGTTGTAATTCTTCCTGCTGCAGTTGTGATTCAAGCTGTAAAAACTCTATCTTTTCTTGTGCATATTGCAGACATGTTTGAATGTCTGAAAGAGAAGCTTTGTTAATTTTGACTGTGCTGTTAGCAGTGGACATGATTAGAGTTCTCAATAATTCTAATATTCTTTCAAGCTTAGCCATTTTTCTACACCTTAAAAATCTCCAAATCCCACAGAAAAATGTAAGCTGCTAAATATCTTCGAATTGCACAAGAGAGCCCTATAGCTTAAAGGGAAAAATCAACCAGAGATATTTTGAAACTGTCAAAATTATACAAATATCACCATACTTTCAGAGATTCTGTTCTTTAAATTCTGTAGAAATTTCACAGCAAGAATGAGAGGCTCAAAGTCCTTCCAACACAGATACAATAGATATGTTTCACCCTTAAAAAGCTCAGGTATACCAAGATAGTCTTTGTATGGATGCACAACTAGATGACTTCTTCCTTCTTTTAAATTCGAACTTCAACTACATATACCTCTGATATATCAACTCAAATAATAACAGAGATTGGAAGCAGATGAAAAGCTAATATTTCAGTGAAGATTTGCTCAAGAGATTATTAGAGACTGATGAACTAATAACTCCAAACAGATCAATACATCACTGAAGTTTGTGTTGCAACCCTCATGAAGATGGAGAATAGCCTATGCATATTTTGATGCATCTATGCCACTGTTCAACTCCGGGCAGAGTTTCCGTCCTGACATCTCTGTTGATTCGCCAGGTCTCGTTCAAACTGGATGCAGATCCTGCAAATTATTTGATACAAGTGCCCATTTATTAATCCAGATACAATTGCCCATTTATTAATCCACATCCATTAATACAGAGCATTTAAAGATGTAACAGGACAGTTCGCTCTTGGGAGGCCGCTTCTAGCGCTGATATTTACACAGGATCGATGAACCACGCAGAGGTATTTAAACCTTCAAACACCATAATCTCTTCTTTGATTTTGAGTTTGAAAATTTTAACTGCTTGCAACTTATAGTATATCCAAAATACCTAGATACAGTGTACACCACCCCAACTGCTACTAAACTTCAAACCTGAAAAATATTATTGCGACACATACTACAACGAGCTTTACAGTAAACGAAGGATCAAACTGTGTTGATATTGCTAGTAGTATGGAGCTTACAAAAGCGCACCTCAGCAGGTATGGTGTTCAGTTACATAGACGAGCAGAATAAATTCGCCGCAAAAGAGCAGACAATAATTGATGGATTTCAGTCGATGACACATATGAATGAATCCCTTGCAAATATTATGCAGAAAGAAAAGGACATTCTGGCGAAAATAATAAATGTCTTGAACTCCATGCACAATGCTGTGGATCCGGCTACAATTATCATGTTCGACTCTCAACTCACCGTATTCCAGCGTGAGAATGACTGAAATCAATCCAGCAACGCGAAGATCTGAACGTTCGCAGAATAAAAATGGCAGAAGAGATTCTTGAAACTGTCAAGGCGGCGAGAGCGGCTGAGGATAAGTTCAATCGTCAACACTATGGGGAACACAGAAATGTAATGGAAGAACTTCGAGCCGCACGAATGAAATGAGAAGATGTCCAACGAAAGTTGAACGCTGCATTCCTTCAACCCGATAACTTTTAACTTTTAATGGATACACTGTACAAGAAAGACTTCACGATTTGCAGATCATAGGATGCAACATCGAACCAGAGGACGGCACGAAGGGGCAGCCATGAGACTATTCAGGGGTGCTTTGATACCATAATGCTGGCAACGCAAGACTGAAAACAAGCCGTGTTGGGATGAGCAGACAAATGTACAAAGAATAACACAACTCTCTTGCCCGTTATATATATTCTGTCTTGCAGGAAATTCAAACTCTCTTGACGTTCGGAGTATTGGTGGCAATAAAGGTTGGTTTTATTATCCTCTCATGTATCTCTGGCAATAGAGTTTTCAATGAATAATTAGATATCGACATTAACTACCTTGACATTACCTATGATGGCCTGGGATAAGGGCCACTCAAACCGCTCCCCTTATTCGGCGAGCTCTCTGATCCAAAACCGGCGAATAATTCGACGAAAATCAGACTTCCTTCATAGTCTGCGTTTAATCCATGGAAGAACTCTGCCCCAGGTGGAGCTGGAACTGACACTGCTGCAAGCTCTGGAAATTTATCACCCCGCCAAGCTACAAGGGATGCACCGACACTTCGTTCTATTTGGCTTGATGGAATACCTTAAGAAAAGGTTAAATCGAAATTTCTCCGCAGATGAGATATTGCAACTATTGGATCGATTCTATAATATTGAAATGCTGAAACCAGATGATGAGGAGATGGAGATTTTGAATCAAGAAGAGGAATTTAGTTTACCTCCCGATTTTCATGATGAGAAATGATTGAGATGGTGCTATTTTTGTGGTGTTTCTTGGAGCTTGCGTCCTCAAGATGACACATGCCAAGGGATGCTACTACTGCAAGAGAGCTGTTGCTATGATTCGCGCAAGAAGTGGACAGTTACTTTGATACCATCGATTCACGCAGGGAGAGCAGCGAATTCAGTGAAAAAATGCGCAGTCTCTCAGAGAAAACGGATGCGCAGTCAGGTCAGAGGCAGCGCAGAGAGGGGCAGCGAATCGACAGAGTATATGGGCAGAGCGCAGAGTGCAGGAGGTGCAGAGAATCACGCAGAGGACAGAGCGATGCGTAGGTTTACACAGGCCACAAAAAACAAGTGGCTCACAAAGGATTGAGCATATTATGAACGAACTTGCTCCGATACCATGTTAAACTCACATGGATAGGAAAACAATAGGAAAGATAAATCAGTGAGTACATTTTTTATTAACAATAGATGTACATTTATAGTACAATAGGTGACTCTTGGGATTCAGATCCCAAGGTCTCTTGGACTGCTTAGTCTTTTCGAATTCCACACTAACCCTTTAGGATTAGGTTTCCAACACATTCTTTATGGGTTCCAGATTAGTATCTTGGTTCAGCAAGAAACAAAGTTCAATTGCTTTATCTACAACTGAAGCGGAATATGTGGCTGTTGCATCTTGTTGCACACAACTCCTTTGGATGATGCAAACTTTGCAAGATTTTCAAATCACTTGTACTCCACCTATCTACATTTTATGTGATAATACAAGTGCAATCAGTATTTCAAAGAATCCTGTGATGAATTCAAAGACCAAGCACATACCTTTCAAATATCATTTTCTTCGAGAACAAGTGCTTGAAGAAAAGGTCAAATTGGAGTATGTTCCCTCCAAGGAATAGGTCGCTGATATACTCACCAAACCACTACCCAGGGAGACATTTGAATATCTCAAACAGAAGCTGGGAGTAGTTGATGCATCATCTTGCTGTTGAAACTTGTCTGTCTCAGAGAAAAGTGGTTGTACGTGAGTTTCATGAGGAGGATCCACGTACATACGTCGGTTTATGTGGATAGAGTCGCGTATATGTTGGTTTGAAGACAACAGTGGGCCAGACTCAGGCTAAAAAGAGTCTGATATGGGTCTGACAGAGACCATTTGGCACAGGTTCAGGGGGAGCATATATAATTCTAATAATGCATTGTTGGCATTATCTTAGAAGATCTTGGTTCAATTTCACAGTTTTTTTTGGTTTCAGGTTGAACAGGTGCAGAAGGAGAACATGGTTGTTGGTCTGAATGATGATTGACAGATGTTGTTGATGATAGTTGTTGATAACTATCATAGTCTTGTTGTAGATATTTCTTCTCTATGTCATGTATTTCTTTTCTTATCAAGGTCATGTAACAGCCTACTTTGGTTTCCCCACTATGCCTGGTATGGATGATGTAATGTTCTTGTTTTATCATGTGTAAACTTTTGGTGTATCCTCACTTGGTTGGGTGGATGAGTCAATATTGGTATATCCCCACTCGGTTGGGAGCTGGATGTATGAGTATTTGGTGATAGGAAGGTCATTCGTGATGTATAGAGTCATATTCTTTCTTGTAGAACATCATTTTGCAAACCTTGCCTACAGTCAGGGGGAGCATGGACAGCATAGTAGAGCAGAGAATTTAGCATGTACTCAGGGGGATCATAACCCTTTGCCCTTGATGACAAAGGGGGAGAATGAATTTGAGTAACTTAGGGTTGCCATCAAGTCCAAAGGGGGAGATTGTTGGAATTATGACACAGGTTTGGCTCTATGACACAGGTGTTGTCCTTGATGGCAACTCACTCAGATGGCAGATCATAGTTCAGGCTCCTAGAATGAAAGCAAAAGAGATATACGCAGGTTCCTCTTAACAAAGTCGCGTATACACGCGGTATTGCCGATCAAAAGTCGTGTATGCATATGCACGCACTTTCATGCACGGAAAAGCGCGTACATGTGGGTAAACTTATTTTTTGGTCCATGGTATTTAGTCCTTGGTATTTGGACCTATGGTTTTGGACCATGGTATCACATCCGAAATGTTGAACCCAAGTATTGGGTCCATGGTATTGATTCTCTATGGTTTTGGACCATGGTATTGAGTAAGGCCTAAGACTATAAAAGGGGAAGGAGATCATTAGGCAAATTCATTCACTGAAGTATTGAATATCTAATGAAGAGCAAGATCTAGAATACTGGTGATTAGTTGTGGTGCATAGCTGGATTTGAATCAAGGAGGAACCTGAACGCTAGAAGATGGATAAGTTCTATTGACGGGTCAAGATCTCAAGGCTTGAAGAGAAGTATCTTTGTGTGATTTTGATCTGTTATATTTGGCGCATGACTTGATCTATAAATCTGATAATTTGGGTATAACTGATGTCTGAATAATTGAAAAGGGTAAATTATCTTTTATAGATCTGTATGCGGGTTCGGCATAGCAAAGGCGCGTATGCACGCTGGTTAGGTAATTCAAAACAACGTATACGCAGGTTGGCCTTAATACATCAGCGTATGCACGCAAGTTATGCATATTGAAGTAGCGTACGTCTCATGAAATATGTTCTAGCTACTTATGTTTATTGCTGCAGTGTTCTGGGTTTAGGATTGGTGTCTGGTTACTGTTATTGTATTCTGGTTACAGCATTTAGAGAAGTGATTGTTTGATCCAGTTTTGGTTTGTACAAAGAAGATTGGTTGATGCAGATATACTTGATGTTTGATTGATGTTATTCATGGATCCAGTCTGAAAATTTATGAAACGTGGTCCCTGGAAGAAAAGAGAAGGTCGTAGCCTTCTATAGGTCAGCACCTACGTACTAGTACCTCAGGTAGTACAAGAGCTAAGGGGGTTGTAGCTCCCTTCCAAGAGAAGCTGGAGAACAAGAGAAGGTAGTAGCCTTCTGCAAGTAGAAGCCTGCGTACTGGTATAAGACTGCACCAGTACAGAAATATTGTAAACAGAAGTTTCTAATTAAAAGAAGATAGAGACAAATTGCAGCAGGTGGTTTTCACCCACATTGGGTTTCCACCTTATATCTTGTGTTCTTATGTGTGACTGCCTGTTCTGTTTTACTGTTCCTGGTTACTGTTTATATGGTTTGATGCACAGATTAATGATCAACAGCTGAAGAATAATTTAAATTACAAGTCTACTGGTTATACGCTAGTTTCCTTAACTGCAGTTGCATACATACGCGGTTTTTACTAACTGAAGTAGCATATACAAATCTGATTGTAAAATGAAAAATAATTGACGTGATAATATTTATTCACCCCCCCCCCCTCTCAGTATTATTTCCAACAAATATAACTTGTTTATCTTGAGAAAACATATTTATCAGTGTACTATTACATTGATTAATAAGTGATCTGACACATTCTTTAGCATGTAATAAATGTTTAGTCTTTGGTTTCTATTTTTCTTACATGTAATGAGAGAAATTTTAGACTTGAGTCCCTCACTAAATGCCCAAGAACATGCAAAGAGTATATTAGAATGGTTGTGAGTGGTTTTATGGTTTTTATTTGGCATGGTTTTGTTTGTCCTTGGTTTGTTTGTTAAGAGAATCAATCTATTTTGTTTCTAGTAATTCAGGTTTTCCATCATTTGAAGAGGTGATGGAAACAATTACTACTTTTTAGATTTACTCATGAAATGGTCAGTTTATGGAGTGGGCACAAGGTCGATATATGGGCTCAAATGTGTGTTTTGATGGAATTCATCATTTGAGCACTTGTGATTTATGAGGAGAAGGGTAACAAAGAATGTAGGTAATTTTCCAAGATTGTTTCAAACATCTTGTCCGTTGAGTTACCTTGTTGTTGGTGAAATAAAAATGAACATTGTGTAGTAAATGTTCATATGTTGTAGAAGGATGGATAAGTAGCAAGAAATATGCCCATAGTCCATCAGGTGGCCCCTGTAAGGAGTGAAAACACTTTAGGAATTGTGCGTGGGGATGTCTTGACATCCCTTCTCTTTGGTTTTGTGGTTATGTACCTTTAGAGTTACTTGTGGAAGGTTTAATCAGAGGTAGGCTATGTCATGGGAATCAAGCCCATGGCATTGGTTTTGATTTTGATTGGAACTCATAAGGATGCTCAGGCTATCTATTTATTTGAAAAGGGCAAGGTCTTTGCAGAGGATGAAATGGATTAAAAAAATGGATAAAGTGGTGATGCATCGAGAGATTTTGGCTCAGGGAAATGAAGTTGAATCGCTAAATGGAACCTATGAACAACACCATCCAAGGGACAACATGTTCCTACAAGTCTCGAGAGTGCACGAGGAAGCATATCCATAAGTGAGGTAGTATGAGGTGTGACAATAGGATATCGAGAGGTGCATATGAAGGAAAATGTAATCAAGAATTGAACCCATCACCTATAGAGAGAGGATCCCCAAAAAGAGCTGCAAATCAATGAAGGAGGTTAAGCAGTTCTACTATTTAGAATTGCATGCTCTACAACGGTGTAGTGGAGATGCTCTGTAATGGAAACACAATGGTGCTCCATCATAATGTTATGGTTGTATGTTTCATTGGATGAAAATAAGGTACAACATCTAAAGGAATGAGTATTTATGATTATGTAATGGTGTTTTTATGACCCAATTGTTGTGGCAAGGATAATGAAGGATGTTGCAATAATTACTCTTTTATTCATTACGAGTTCATCCTTCGTGGTAGTTAATGGAAATATATCATCATGACATGATGCAAGTGGTCAGTTCTTTATCCTATAACTTGATAGTAGATGTTTTTTATGACTGTAATTGTGAGGTTTTAGGACCTAGATCTTTTAGATTCAAGATTGAGATGAAGTTCATTGGAGTCATAATTTTTATTTATGCATTAAAGAGTTTCGTAATACTTTTAAGAGAGCCTAAAGAATGAATATGTATGGTTGAAGGATTGAATATTTTCTAGTCAAGATGAGGCCAAAACAAATTTTTCAATGTGTGTGGTCTTAAGGTGATACCCAATTTAGTGAAGTTGTGCGCACAAGTTTCAATGCTTGAACAATCATGTTGGATATGTTAAAAAAAAATAACAATCACATTTTATTTTATGATTTTTTTTTATATATAGATTCACTTTTATATATAATATTAACATATATAATCTACTTAATATAAGAAAAACATCTAAATTTATTATGTTATTACTTAAATAAAATATTCCCAAGTTATAATGGGAAATTTTTAACAAAATCTCTTTTAAGCCTTACTACTAAGACTTCAATACTACTAGAACAATTACAAAAAAATCCAACAAACACATTTGTGATTTTTTATCACTTCCTATATCAATCTAAAGATATTTTTGAAAATGCAATCTAAGTTCTTCCTCTAAACTCTTCCTGCATTTGAGTTCATTCCTACATTAATACAATCTCTTTAGATAGATGATTAACATTTGAGTTGAATTATATATCTATATATAGAATTGTTTTTTACTTTTATAAATTGTTTTCTAATTGGAACTAGTCTCAATTTTACATTTATTATCTATCTAATTTAGTAATAACTTAAAGTCTTCCAATACTTATAAATATTTTTCTATTTCTTTTTTCATAAAAATATGAAATGCCTAAAACTTAACTATTCTTTTACTGACAACATATTTCAAAATAATATAATGTACTGATAACAAAAAACAATGTCCCTTTCATTATAATTTTTTATAGCTCTTCTGTATGCCAAGTCAACATGCCTTTTGGTAATTAATTATGTTTCCTTTAATATTATATAATTTTTTTCTTTCAAACATTTTTAGCTACCTTTAATAGCTAACGTGATTTTATGATATTAAATATTTTATTTCAAACATTTTTACCTATTTTTAATAGCTAGCTTGATTTTAAGAGAAACTTGTGTAGGAGTCATATAAAGCCTTGAAATATAAGAGTCATATGTAGGAGTCATATAAGGAGTCAATGGTATTAATATATTTTAAAATTTTTAATTGTTATCAAAGTGAGACAACCCTTTTTGAAAATGACAATATTAAAGTGATGTGAATATTAAAATTTTTATATAAATAAACTTTAAACATATTGGTCACTATTATTAAAACCATATGATGTTTTTAAAAATCACACATTCAATTTTTAAATAAAATTAAATATTTACACTCCATTAAAATAAATAATCAAAATTTATAATTGATTAGTACACTACAACTAAAAAATTATATAATCTTTTTAAAAATCACAAATTTAATTTTTAAATAAAATTAAATATAAATTTAGGTTTTATTACAATACTATGGCTTATCAATATCATGTGACCAAAAACTATAAGATATTTCAATATCAAAATATTTTATAAATATTTTTCTTTTAATTTAATTTTATACCATATAACAATAATCTTAACTATTAATATTTACCATAAAATAAATATTATTAATTTGTAGATAAATTTTATCGATTTTTTTTTTATAAAATATAAATCCTAAGCATACACTTGTTTAAAATAAATTCAATAATTTAAAATAAATTCAATAATTTACCAACAAATTTAAAATGGTATAATACAAAATTAAAAAATACTATTAACTATATATAATATATAACGTGCATTTCCTTTAATAGCATATTCAAATGTATAATATTTATTCATTAAAAACATTTCAATTCTATAATATTTAATTTTATTATCATAATTATGTATTTAATCTTTGTAAATATTAGGACACGCCTCAACATACCTAATGTAATAAGAATACTCTATTCAAAATCCATAGCAGTTTTTTAAAACTAGAACAAGTCCGTGGACCGAGAATAAAAGTCGGATGAAAAATTTTCAATTTAAAAAAAAAATCGATAATAGATATCTTAAAGGCTTAATTTTTATTAGTATTATTTGAATTTATTTTGAATTTCAATTATTTTATTAACTCTTAATAATACAAGTTTACAAATAAAATTTATCTGAAAAAATATATTATTTGTTTTTTTTCATATGTAATATTTTTTTTTAATTTAGAAATTTATTTATGTAAGAGATACACATTTATAAAATTTATATGGAAAACTTGTTTATTTATAATCTCTTTATTAATAAAAATAATTATAAAAAACAATTATTTATAAAATTAAGCCACTTTCACACATTTTTTCCTTTCTTTTTTTCCAGAGTTTCTAAAAGTGAAAACACATTTTTTTTTTGCTAATTTCACTTTTACCTTCTATTTTTTATTTCTTTCTTTTACCTCTCATTTTCTTTCTTTCTTTGTATGTGTCATTTTCTATCTATTTTTGTTCCAAAGGCAAAATATAAGAGGAAATGAATAATCCTTTTGGATATGAGCCATAAATTTTCAATATCGTATAACAAAGAATGAGTAATCCATTTAGATATGAGTCATAGATTTTCAATTAATATAATCTACTGGACTAGCTTCCTACATCCAGAAGGTATCCTATGCCACAGAATTAACCAGCTAGAATAACTCCTTTTGCTACGAATCAAATCGAATTTTTCTAATTGTTCGACATGAACATAATTGGCGAATTCCCATATTTTTTCCCAATTCAAGCGAATTTGGTAACTATGGACCAAAGTGATTAGGTTTATGTTTCCCAACAGGTCAACTAAATCTAATGGGTTATGTTCGATCCAAAGTGCACTTACTCCCTGCAGGATCAACTACATCTTGGAATAATAATTCAAGCACACCTCTAGCTTCCGCACAGGTAGAAGGCCTTTATAAAATTTTGTTGCATTCAACAACAAATTAACGACACTTAAAGGTTATGCAGCCTATGGGACTTGTAGATAGGCAACAAAGAAAATTCTGTATAGTGCAAAACACCGCACCTAAATTTCCTCTCCTTTTGCATTTTGGATCTTCTATTGTGGAAATCCGCAACTCTTATTATCTTCTTTTCTTCAAACAAATTACTCAAGTTGTTCACTTTTAATGTCTCAATGTATTTGATTCATATATCCTTGTAAGTTGAACATTTTATGATGTAATGCAATTATATATCTATCATTTCTTGAGTGCAATAACTACACCTTGTGTCTATCCACTCCTCTTTATGTATCATCCACCTTCCCATTTCACATCTAAGTTGATGTCAACTAGTGATTAAAATTTTTTCTTTCCATTTTATTTATGTTCTTGTGTAGGTATTTTGTGTATGGTTATATGTAGGATTGAAATGTTTGATGAAGTATCCATTTTTCCTCACAATGAGCCCTTTCCACATGTTTTTATTTTTATTTTCCCTTTATGAATTGTTGAAATATGGCAACAAGAATATTCCAATTTAATTTTTCCTTGAATTAAATTGTGAATTAAAATCGAATTTAGTCTTAATAGCTACTTGGAAATAATTAATTAATTTATTTTAAATTAATTAGTTGGAGAAATTCAAGTTAGAAGTCTTTATGAAGTCATGCAAGAGTTATCCCTTAAATTAAGGAGATAAGATTGAGTTATATTTGAGTTGTAATTAGTTAACTCAGTTTATTGAGTTAAGTCTAGTTAAGTTAGTTCCAAACTGTTTGAGGAACTAATAGTGAGTTAACAGTTAGTTGATGCATGCATGCACTCAACTAGTGCTACTTCAGTTAACAGAAGGTTCCCTCATCAGAAACTCATGCATGTCTATTTTGAGAAAGAACCAATTGAGATTAAAGTCAAGGACAATGTACTATTAGTTGCATGTGTTTTCTCATGGAGAAAACTCATGCATGCAGTCAAGGATTTATCCTTGAGGATTGTGCAATTTTGGAGGATGGGTTTTCCACTTGGTGAGAGAGAATCATCCACAAGGAACAGTGCAAGGAAATAGGAGCTTGGATGGCAGAGAGGAAGGCTGGAGAGAAGCCAAGATCGCCTGTGAGCATCTGTGAGGATTGTACTTAGAGCTGGCTAGCTGTGAGAGCTAAGGCTTTGCATAATTCCTATGTATTTCCACCATGTATGATAATAGAAACTCATGCATGTCTATTTTGAGAAAGAACCAATTGAGATTAAAGTCAAGGACAGTGTACTATTAGTTGCATGTGTTTTCTCATGGAGAAAACTCATGCATGCAGTCAAGGATTTATCCTTGAGGATTGTGCAATTTTGGAGGATGGGTTTTCCACTTGGTGAGAGAGAATCATCCACAAGGAACAGTGCAAGGAAATAGGAGCTTGGATGGCAGAGAGGAAGGCTGGAGAGAAGCCAAGATCGCCTGTGAGCATCTGTGAGGATTGTACTTAGAGCTGGCTAGCTGTGAGAGGTAAGGCTTTGCATAATTCCTATGTATTTCCACCATGTATGATAATACAATATTGTGGGGTTTTTAGCTGAGGCTTTCCCCAAAGTATTTTCATGTGTATTGTGCAATTGATTCTTCTTCTTCTGGTTATATTGTTCAACTCGATCTTTAAGCTTTCGCATATTGATAGTAGAAGTAGGTTATAGTATTCTGATTTGATTTATATTGCATTATCGGGTTAACCTACCATCATATTTTCTACATGGTATCAGAGGTGGATTTGTAGAAATTTTTCTACATGGTATCGAAACTGTGAATAGTATACTAAGAAGAGAATTTGAAGTTTGAAGTTCGGGGTTGTAGGTGCAAATCAAAATCATATCATACTTCAAGGTTGGCCAATGGCGTTCTATGGCTTAAGACTCGAAAATGCCTTGGAAGGTAGCTCGAATTACATATCATGGAAAGATAGAATGGAGGTTGTATTAGAAGACAATGGCTTGAAGGAATTCATTGATCAAGAAATCCCAAAGCCAGCTTCAACTAATGCACAAGAGTTGGCTGAGTGGAAGAAGTGTGTGGCGAAGGCAACATGGATCATCCTTGAGGGAGTTCGAGACCATATTGTCTCGAGTCTCCATGGGAAGGATACTCCATTTTCAATGTGGAAGACATTGAAGGACCTCTACCAGAACAGTAGCAACCAGAAGAAATTGGAACTCAAGGATAAGCTTCAAAGAATCAAGATGGAGAAGGGAGATATTATTTCCACATATCTGAACAAGCTCACCACCTGCAGAGATGAGCTTGGCAGTGTGGGAATAACTATTTTCGATGATGATATGGTGAGCCTCGCTCTCCTTGGCCTTCCAAAGAGTTGGAATAGCTACCAGGACTCTGTGAATGGAAAGGAGAAACTGTCGGATTGGGAATGACTGTGGTCGGATCTGATGCAGGAGGAGATCAGGAGGAGCACACGAGATGGTTCTTCATCCAAGAATGATGATAAAGAAAATATGGCCTTAGCAATTAAGGCAAGGAAAGGGAAGGGGAAGGCTTCCCATTTCAAATCGAATTCTTCTCATGGAGGGAAGAAGGGTGACATGTCTAAAGTAAGATGCTTTAATTGTCACAAGATGGGACATTATGCGACTAATTGCCCATCTAAGAAGTCCAAGAATGGATCCTCGGAAGAATCGGAAGGTGAGGCATTAGCCTCTCAGTTCAAAATGGAATTTACCCTCCGCATGCATGGTGTCATCGATGATGGGTTGTGTCTGATATCTTGAAAGTGGAGCCTCATTCCACATGACCAGTGATAAAAATTTATTCAGTGCCTTGGAGGAGAAAGACCTCAAGATTCGCATACATATGGGTGATGACGGAAGGTATAGTGTTTCAGGAGTGGGCACGGTTGCTTTTCAGAGAGAGCATGAAGCTCCTCTCACCTTGACAGATGTGATGTATGTGCCTGGACTGAAGAAGAACTTGGTATCAGTCGTTATGTTGGAGGAAAAAGGCTATGATGTTGTCTTTATTAAAGGAAAGGCATTCCTAAGACACATAGCCACGGGTCAGACCAAGAGGATAGGGATTCGGGTGAAGAATCTCTATAAACTAGAGGTAGATGATTGTGCAACATTGAGTACGAAAGCAGAATTGGTGCAAAGCCAAGACATTGGCGAGTTGTGGCACAGGCGGTTGGGCCGTTTGCATCATGGGGCTTTGAAGATAATGTAGCAGATATCTACAGGACTTCCCAAAGGTAAACTTGAGCAATTTAACACATGCAAAGGTTGTACCTTGGGAAATTACACCAAGTCTTCCTTTGATGATCGAGACAGTCGAGTAAAGGCTATCTTAGAGCGAGTTCATACTAATTTGTGTGGACCATTCTCGAAGACATCCACAGTGAAGCAAAGGTATTATGTGATTTTCATTTATGACTATTCTCGTAAATGCTAGATTTATTTCATGCAAAAGAAGGACCAAACTTTCACAAAGTTTTGTGAGTTCAAAGCTTTGGTTGAGAAAGAGTCAGGGAAGAAGATCAAGGTCTTGAGAAGTGACAACAGTGGATAATATGTCTCTCCAGAGTTTAAGGACTTCTGTGCAGCGGAAGGAATTAAACGAGAGTTGATGGCACCTCATAACCCGCAACAGAATGGGGTGGCCAAGAGGAAGAATAGAACTATTGTAGGGGAAGCACGGGCAATGCTGCATGACCAAGGCTTACGACTTCACTTGTGGACTGAGGCATGCAACACAGTGGTCTATTTGCATAATAGAAGCCCGCTTCACATACTTGGGATGAAGACACCAGAGGAAGCTTTTTCCAGTAAGAGACTAGATGTGGGTCACTTCAGGGTCTTTAGCTAATTGGTATATTTCCATGTGACAAAGGATGCACAGAAGAAGCTTGAGCCAATAGCAGAGTTGGGGATATTTGTGGGGTACACTGATACACCTCACAACTATCGGGTGTACTTGCCTACCAATCAGAGGACAGTGGTTCGCAGGGATCTCAAGTTTGATGAGCAGAAGGCCATGCGAGTTTCCCTTGAGAGGGAGCTACAACTACAAGCTGTGGAGTAATTGTTGGTTCCTAAGGAGGAGGAGCCTCAGACTTATGCGGAGCAGCCGCATGCGGAGGTTCCAGGAGTGGAGACATCCACTCAAGCAGAGTCTTCCAGAGATGGACAGAAGCGCACAAGAGAAGCTGACAGATTGTTGGAGGATGCGAGAGAGAATGTGGGAGCACCATCCTCTCAGCGCAGACAGAGGAGGTCTCCTGAGAAGTACACTGGATACATGGCCCTTGCTGGGGAATGTGTTGAGACAGAGCCATCTTCCTTTGAGGAAGCAGTGCAACAGTCGATTTGGGTTGATGCTCTGGTGGAGGAGTATGACTCCATATTTCGTAACAGTGTTTGGGACATGGTTCCAAGACTGGAGAACAAGTCAGTTGTGAGTTCCCATTAGCTTTACAAGGTAAAGCAAGCTGTTGATGGTAGTGTGGAGAAGCATAAGGCAATATTTGTTGCCCGTGGCTTTTCACAGGTGGAGAGGATCATGTTGTTGTAGCATATTTCGACAGAGGAGCAAGATGTTGACATTTTGACAAAGGCATTGTCAAAGTGTAAATTCGAGTTCCATAGAGATATGATCGAGGTGGCAGATAATCCATTTCTTGTTGAGAGGGAGTGTTGAAATTTGACAACAAGAATATTCCAATTTAATTTGTCCTTGAATTAAATTTTGAATTGAAATCGAATTTAGTCTTAACAGCTACATGGAAATAATTAATTAATTTATTTTAAATTAATTAGTTGGAGAAATTCAAGTTAGAAGTCTTTCTGAAGTCATGCAAGAGTTATCCCTTAAATTAAGGAGATAAGATTGAGTTATATTTGAGTTGTAATTAGTTAACTCATTTACTGAGTTAAGTCCAATTAAATTAGTTCCAAATAGTTTGAGGAACTAATAGTGAGTTAATAGTCAGTTGATGCATGCATGCACTCAACTAGTACTACTCCAGTTAACGGAATATTCCCTCATCAGAAACTCTGCATGTATATTTTGAAAAAGACCCAGTTGAGATTAAAGTCAAGGACAGTGTACTATCAGTTGCATGTGTTTTCTCATGGAGAAAACTCATGCATGCAGTCAAGGATTTATCCTTGAGGATTGCGCAGTTTTGGAGGATGGGTTTTCCACTTGGTAAGAGAGAATCATCCACAAGGAACAGCGCAAGGAAATAGGAGCTTGGAGGGCAGAGAGGAAGGTTGGAGAGAAGCCAAGATTTCCTGTGAGCATCTGTGAGGATTGTACTGAGAGTTGGCTAGCTATGAGAGCTAAGGCTTTGTATAATTCCTATGTATTTCCACCATGTATGATAATACAATAGTGTGGGGTTTTTAGCTGAGGCTTTCCCCAAAGTATTTTCATGTGTATTGTGTGATTGATTCTTCTTCTTCTGGTTAAATTGTTCAACTTGATCTTTAAGCTTCTTTCAAATTGATAGTAGAAGTAGGTTATAGTATTTTGCTTTGATTTATATTGCATTATCGGGTTAACCTACCATCATATTTTCTACATGGTATCAGAGGTGGATTTGTAGAAATTTTTCTACATGTACTTTTTTATTTCCCTTTTATTATTGGGACATTTACTTATATTAATACCTCATTTATTTATCCATTTGATGTTTTGTTTCATTCATGTCTCTTCCTTCTATCTAATTTCTCTCTAACTACCATTTTTGAAGTCTCCATGTTATGAGTCTCTTAGATAACTTATGACCAAAATATAGCCATTGATTTGTATTTAAGCAGAGCTAGGTGGGGTGGGGTAGGGTAAGGGGACAGTGTCGTGTTTGACTGCAATGCAGAGAAGAATCGAATACTAAATCATTGTCATGAACTGAAAACAAACAAAACAAACACAATTGAGGAAAGTAACAGGAGTTTGAGCAGCAACCATGGATTCGCCATTGGAGGTTGCTCACCAAAAGCCCAACCGAGGAGGTGATAATAAGGTACTAACTGTGACATCCATATTGTTGTATTTTATGTGTTTTGAATTTTTCCTTTCGGGTTATGGATATCATCGCTCCTGGTTCTGGAAAAATGTTTTGCTAAGCGGTTGACATGGGGATAGCAACAATTATGTTCATGTTTAGGCATTTTCATTTTATCAAGAGGTAATCCATGCTTGTTGGTATACCAAAAATACTTATTGAGTCGGGTTGCGAGTCTTGTTGCCTCTTGAGTGGACAAAGGGTTGTTAGGATAGGTGATCAGTGAAACCAAGAGAAAATTCGGGTGTTGGGACTGCTAGGGGTCATGGCAGAGATTCTCCAATTGATATGCCCTATTTAATCCTATTATTTTAAGTAAAATGATATATCTTGTCTCAAAAATGCTCAGGGTCAATTGCAGGACCTTCAAGACAACCTCTATACCTGCAACTTTGCAAACAATACAAAGTGGTTTATCTGCAATTTTTTGGGAATCACTTGTTGGCACAACGATGGTAACAAAGTGTTGTCAATTTCGCTTCAATAGATGGTGCTTCAAGGTGATTTCCCATTTGGATTAAAGTTCTATGGGAGTATGAAGAGCTTGACTCTCTCTCGAAATAGTCTTACGGGAATCATTCCCAAGGAGCTTTGCCAACATCTTCCTTATTTGGTAAGAATTGATCTTTCCCAGAACCAGTTTGAAGGGTCCATTTCTATCGAGCTTAGTAATTGAACATATCTCAATGTCCTCCACCTGAATGGCAATCAACTTACAATTAACTTACAAGGGGAACTCCTGGCAATTGTTACAGCTAGACCATCTCCAAGACTTAAATGTAGCAACTACCAACTTACTTGATATATACCTAGCTTAAGATACAATATTAGAGCCTCTAATTTGCAAGGTAACCCTGGGTTATGTGGGCCTCCCCTTAAAACTCCATGTGGATCGACCAACGGGCCAATATAGAGAAGCCATTGAGATTGAAGAACATTCTATCAATCTCAATAGGGATGATGGTTGGAAATTAAGCCGGAGCTAGATTCCTGCCCTCTCCTCTTGATTGTACTTTTTTATATTTTCATAATTTTTGTTCTATGTTCATTTCTCTGTCCTCTATTTTACTTTTTTCTTTCGATATTTTCTTTGTTTTCTTCTTTCCTAATTCTTTGTTTCCTTTTCTAGGTTCCTTATGATTTTTGGACCCTGAAAGTTTAATAATTAATAATTATATTATAACTAATTTTTAGTCTTCTTATAATATATATGTTTCAATTTTATTATTAATAATTACATTATTAATATAATTATAACCGCTTTCCTTTTTGTTTTCTTTATTCTATGGATTACTAATTTATAACTAGTAATAAAAACTTCTATAATTTAAGCTTTGACATTGATATTGAAAATAAATTATTAATAAATAAAATTGTATCTCATTAATTTAGTATTATGTTATATTATATCATTATAAAAACTAATTTAGTATTATGTTATATTATATCATTATAAAAACTAATTTATTTATTTATTTCATAAGAACATTAAAATTGTAATTAAACAATTAATAAATAATTTAATATTATATCTTCTTAAATAATTCTTAACAACCTTTTCCTAACGGCTAGTTCCTAATTGCTAATTCTGGTTAAGGATGCTTCTTGCTATTTAAATCTTTGTGAATATTTATTTTTTCACCATTTATCCCGAGGATGAACCACATTAGTTGGTTCGAAACATCGACCAAATCTCTATAATGTGATTAATCCGAAAAACAAATTTATTATAAATCTGAAGGTCATCGCAAATTTTCTTCTCTTTGGCATAATGTTAATTATCTGGATTTTACCCAGTCTTCATTGGATGATTCTGAAGCAAAAAGAAGATATCTTAAAATCACATTGCCAACATCCAAATAGTCCAACAATTGGTAGACATATGTATGAGTTCGAAGATCCGTTAAAGTTCACTTGTTCGAGAAGCCAATGAGAAAGATGAGATTGGACAATCTTCTGGCTACCACTTAAGACTTTAGCAAATAAAACATTATATTGTGTAGAAGAACATGTATATTGTACAAATCCAAGCTTCCTGAGGGTCTTTGTTGGCAGTAAAAAGGCTTCACTCATATTCATGGTGTGCAGAAGATTTCAAGTGTGAGATGAAGACATTAGCCCACCTGAGTCACCGAAATCTTGTTCTTATTTATTAAAGATAGCTAATTACTCCCACATGAAGAGTTGGCTAAATTTAGAGAGTCAATTAACTGAGTCAAGTTGAGTTAAGTCTTATTTTGGGTGAAGTCGAATTTAATGTGTTGTTGCATATCAAGTTATTTAGGTGAGTCACTAGTCGGAAAAAGTTTAAATATCCATTAGGGGAATTTTGAGGTCTAAAATGAGTCTCCTAAGGAAATTATAAAATAATAGTGAAAATAATAAAATAAGAGTAGATTACATCATCAAATTTTAGAGGGAAAAAAGAAAAAAACTACTTTTTCAACTTATCTCCCTATGGATGTACTCAAACTTCAAGTGGGAAAACTCGTTGGATGCGGAATTAGATTCATCGTCCAAGGAGTGCCTATGTAGCATACTTTCGATGGACCCTGCTACATGAAAAATGAGAAATACATTAAAAAAAAAAAAAAATTATTGTAATCACATTTTTTCATATATTTTTCATTTTTCGTGTAGCACGGTCCATCGAAAATACGCAACATGGGTACTCCTTAGATAAGGAATTAAATTTTGCATCCAGCAAGTGCTATCGCTTGAAATTTGAGTAAAACATTAGGAAGATAAGTTGAAAATATGAGATGAAACAAATAGTTTTATTATTTTATTATTTTTTAATCTTTTCACTTTTTAACTCCAAAAAAGGTGAATCATCCCCTATGGTTGATATCATTATCTTGAATCCTATTGGTTCTTATAAAGTTTATTTTAGTTGTACATTTTTCTTAGGAGATCCATTTTAGACCTCAAAATTCCCCTAATGTCTCACTAGATTCATTGTAATAATCAAATTTTATATGTTATGTGTGAATTATTTATTATTTTTTTCTTTATCTTTTATGTCTTTCCAACACATTAATATCAAAACCGAGAAAATAATACATATTCGTGGACCCAGTGAAAAGAAGACCAAGTGAAAAAAGCCAACAACTTTTTAAAAAAGAATTGCATTAAAAATTCGTCGCGTTGTGTAATATTAAAATCCCTTTTATAATTTAAATACGTGACATTTTTTTCGAGGTGTTATGTCATATACAAAGTGTTAAGTGGGACGTTCATAAAGTTTTTTACAAAGAATTTTTATAAAAGAGTTATATAAAAGTATTTCTTTTAAAAAGGCTTTTTATAATAAAAGGTTTTTGAAAGGACATTAAAAAAATGGATTTATTACATTAAGCTTTTTAAAAGGAGTTTTTCTAAAGGGGTTTATAAGAAATTTTTATAAAAACTAATTAAAAAAAAAGGTTTTGCAGAGTTTAAAAGGGATATTTTTTAAGAGAAATTTTTAAAGATGGTTTCATCTAGTTTTTAATCACAATTTTCTTTATTGATAGGGAAGGATTATGATGTGTGGGCTATTAAGATGGAGACCATGTTAAAGGTTCATGATGTGTGGGATTATGTCCATTTTGAGTTTCCATAACCTAAGAATGAAGTAGAAGAACGAGCCCTCACTAATGCAGAGAAGGAACAATGGAAGAAAGACAAAAAGAAGAATGCACAAGCGTTGCAGCTTATCCAGCGAGGAGTGAACCGAGTAGTGTTCTAGAAAATTATGATCACGTTTTCAACAAAGACAACATGGGAGACCTTGGTGACAAGCTATAAAGGTATGGTCAAAGTCAATATTGTTAAGTTGTAGAATACTAGAAGAGATTTTGAAAGTCTATAGATGAAGGAGACAAAGGACATCGATTCATTTGGAAATTGGGTCATGACTGTTGTAAATAAGTTAAAAAATTATGGTGATGATAGGAAGAACACTTCCAATTATGTGTTCCATATTGGTTCAGGTGTGATTTCATGGTCATGTAAGAAGCATCCTATTGTGACACTTTTGTCAACAGAAGCAGAATATGTAGCAACGACATTAGCAACATGCCAAGCAATATGGTTAAGAAGAGTATTTGATGGAATCAAGTAGAAACAACAAGGATCAACATCAATATATTGTGACAACACCTCAACGATTGCACTATCCAAGAATAGTGTGTTTCATTAAAAGAGCAAGCATATTGATACTAGATATCACTTTATTAGAGAACTTATGAGCAATGGAGAAGCCCACTTGAAGCCTTGTAAAGTGAGAGATAAATTGGATGATATATTTACTAAGCCATTAGCAAAAGATGTATTTGTGTTTCACAAAAGAAACTAGCGTGTTGTAAGCCTAGCTAAGACATAGACCAGAAGGTATGTTTGATTTGTCATGAGTCATGTCTTAGTTTAGCGGTCATAATTAAGGGAGAGTGTTAAAGATAGCTAATTACTCCCACATGAAGAGTTGGCTAAATTTAGAGAGTTAGTTAACTAAGTTGAGCTTATCCAAGTTGAGTTAAGTCTTATTTTGGGTAAAGTCGAATTTAGTGTGTGGTTGCATGTCAAGTTATTTTAGGTGAGTCGCTAGTCGGAAAAATTTTAAATACTCCTCACTCGGTTCATTGTAATAATCAAGTTTTATGTGATCAATAGAAGAGTCACAACTTGTCTGTGTTGTGTGTGAATTATTCAATGTGTTATTTTGTTCCTTACGTCTTCTTCCTTTTTGACACTCTTATGGGCTATTACATTCTAGACGAAAAAAGGTTGTTGGTGTACAAATACATGTCCAGGGGAAGAGTCCCCAACTACCTCCACGATGTTTATGGTGAACATAATCTTCTTGATTAGGCAATGAGGTTGAAGATCTATATAAGCATGACCAGAGGAATCACTTGGCTTCACCACAACTGTAATCCTCATGCCGTCCATCAAAATATAAGCAGTGTAATAATCATTTTGGATGAAGAGTATGAATCACGCATAATTGGATTAGGATTGGCCATACTTTTGAATGTCGAGGACAGTCAGTGTGTTACAATTTTTTACACTTGGCATAAGACTGATGAGGTTGTGGAGGAATTTAGGTACGATGCTCCGGAAAGGTGGAGGAACTCATTTGTTGCAACATTGAAAGGCGATGTGTACAATTTCAGAATACTTGTGTTGTTAGAGATAATCACAGGGTTAAAGCCGCATGACACAATCATGGATGAAGAAAGTAGAAATGAAATGAGTTTCCATGAATGAATACATGGTCCTTTTGTACATGAGGGTGTCGACTGCATAGAACAGGAAATACAACACTATCGTGCGAATCATATCAATGTATTATTAGAGGATTGGACACCTTTGTTTGTACATGAGGGTGTCGACTTTATAGAGCAGGAAATACAACTCTATCATGTGAATTTGATGAATGTATTGTGCGAGCAAAAAGATTGTGTTGAGTGGGTAAAATACAGGTATTGTGTGAATTGATTGCGGAATTTTCAGAATTTTCGAGGAATTTGTCTAACTTATGCATGAAAAGCACTAAAGAAGGGAGGCATCGAGGGACTATTGACATAGTGAATGCCTCCTTTTATGTATTTCTTTTCTAATTAGTGAAGGGCTCTCTTCATGCATTTTTTTTTTCTAATTGAACCATTGTTTGTTGTTTGTCATGTCGCGATAATGAAATATTGAAACATTTAAAATATTTATTATGGTTAACCATGATATTTATGTTGATTATGGTTGACCTTGTCCTGATGCGATTCTTAGAATAGCCAAAAGTGGTATTCTACAGAGAAATTCCATTTTTGGATATTCTAACGTAGAACATGAAATACATGATGGATCGAATATGACAACACCCTTTTCCCTAGATTTATCGAGAGACAACTTGCAGATTCAAATTAGCAATTCTATTTCGTATGAAGATGGTGAACGAATCCAAGTAATGAGTAACACAGATATACTCAACCATGATTGAACATGATGCTCATGTTGAATATGCAACATCCTTTTTTATCAACATTATTAATGTATGCAACATTAGCATAAGCATTAATGTATCACTATGTATATAATATACATGTATCATGTACATGACGATACATATATAACACATAAGGTACATATGTATAGTTACTAATGTATTATTCCAAAGTTTCTATTTTTATTAGATTATAGTTATATAAGAATTAATAATTATAAAAATTATTCTTGTGAGCCTTGATATGAGAAATGTGAGTTATCATTTGGGTATTGATATAAGAAATTTGGTGTCAATACTCTCATAAAACCAATGTTGGAGCAATCAGTGTGCAGCTAAATAAAAGACAAACAACAGCATATAAACACATACACAAATGACACAGAGATTTAACGTGGTTCACCCAACCAATCTGGGCTACGTCCACCAAACATAGGCATCAACAATCTTTATTATCAAACAGGAGATTACAAGATAATCAATTTCCTCACAACCTCTCACACCCACATCCCAATCCGTATGGACACCTGTTTTATAGCTAAGAGAATCTAACTGCCTCATAAATCCTCTTATAGCAAATATAGGATGCATTAACTCTCTCCCAACAAAATAGAGCTAATATAGCAACACAATCTGATTGTTGTCACCTACTGAGATTTTTGCCTATTTTATTAAAACCGAAAATCTCAACAATCTCCACCTTGACAACAATTAGCCTGATACCCTGTTTCTTTATTATTTATTTTTTCTGCAAGCCAAGAGAAGCCAAACACCAACGCAACTTCTCTAACAAAACTGGTTTCGTGAACATGTCTGCACAGTTTTCCTTTGTATGCACCTTTTCAAGAGAGACTCCCCTTTCAGTGATAACCTATCTTACAAAATGGTACTTTATTGGTATATGCTTTGATTTACTATGATAGGCCGGATTCTTTGCCAAATGTATTGCACTTTGACTATCACAAAGTAACTTGATGTTGTCCTGTAACCTACCAAACTCACCAAGCAAACCTTTCAGCCAAACCGCTTCTTTGCATGCATGCGAAGCAGCAATGTATTCTGCTTCAGTAGTGGATAAAGCAACAACGTTTTTTAGCTTTGACATCCAGCTAATAGCTCCACATGCAAGAGTAAAGACATACCCTGAAGTTGACCTTCTCTTATCCAAATCACCTGCAAAATCAGAATCAACATACCCGCAAACAAATTCACTACTCTTATTGTAAGTGATATAATAACTACTTGTGCCTCTCAAATATCGAAGCACCCATTTCACTGCTGACCAGTGTTCTTTACCTGGATTTGCCATATACCTGCTGACAACCCCAACTGCATGTGAAATATCTAGTCGAGTACAAATCATCGCATACATCAAACATCCTACTACATTGGCATATGGAATACGAGACATATAATCCTTTTCTTCATCTGTATTAGGACATAAACTGGAAGAAAGCTTAAAATGGGAAGCTAAAGGGACTGACATAGGCTTCACATTGTTCATACCAAACCTCAAAAGTATTTTCTCAATATATTTCTGTTGTGATAGCCACAGCTTACCATTGCTCCTGTCTTTGAAAATCTCCATGCCCAAAATCTGTCTTGCTGCTCCTAGATCTTTCATATCAAATGTCCTTGCCATCTGAGTCTTTAACTTGTTGATTTCGTCAATGCTTTTGCTTGCTAAAAGCATATCGTCAACATACAACACTAAGATAATGAACATGCCATTACTTAACTGCTTAAAGTAAACACAATGATCATATTCACTTCTTATATATTTTTGACTCAACATGAAAGAATCAAATTGCTTGTACCACTGTCGAGGCGACTGCTTCAGACCATACAATGATTTCTTGAGCCTGCAGACAAATTTCTTATTGCGATGCTGAACAAACCCTTCCGGTTGTTCCATATAAATTTCCTCATCTAAATCTCCATGTAAAAACGTAGTCTTAACATCTAGTTGATGTAATTCTAATTCAAGCAAAGCAACTAACGCTAACACAATTCGAATTGAAACTATTTTAACAACTGGTGAAAATATCTAATGAAAGTCAATGCCTGCTTTCTGAGAAAACCCTTTTGCAACCAGCCTCACTTTGTATCTGTCCTCCGTATCATTCACGCCCCGTTTCACCTTGAAAACCCATTTACATCCCACAATTTTCTTGCCTTTGGGAAGTTCAACCAGATCCCATGTGCCATTCTTACCTAAGGCCATCATTTCGTCCTTCATAGCTGCTTTCCATTTGTCACTTTTCGAACCTTCTATAGCTTCCTGATAACACAGAGGTTCATCATCGTTAGCGGTCAAAGCAACTGAAGGAACATAATCATCATACCTTTTCGGAGGGCGTTTGATCCTTGTAGACCTCCTTAAGGATGTTTCTGGTGCTTCCACAATTGGCTGACTACCATCTGTAGGAACTTATTCATGATCACCATCTGAGACCTGTTCATGACCTACATCTGAACCCTGTTCATAATCTGATTCTGAAACCTGTTATTGACTAGAATCTGAACTATGGTCATCATGACTATCAATAGAAGTGCTGTCAAACTGTATCGTCATGTACATAATACATGTATATTATTTACATAGTGATACATTAAGGCTAAGAGAATCTAACTGCCTCATAAATCCTCTTACAGCAAATATAGGATGCATTAACTCTTTCCCAACAAAATAGAGCTAATATAGCAACACAATCTGATTGTTGTCACCTACTGAGAATTTTGTCTATTTTATTGAAACCGAAAATCTCAACAACCAAAGATTAAAAACCCAAAAATGACATTACAGACACACGTACTAACCTCAACACTCCTCCAAACATAGAATCTGAGAAACACCCAAAGTAACCATATGTTCACATGATCAAACAAGTTAAGATATAGGAATTATAAATGAAATCTAAATGGAAATCAAGTCTAACATAGAAGCGTGTATTTTCGAACATATGCCCGACCAAAAATTCGAAATACGTGGCCCTAATTTTTTTTATTATGGTCACATATGAGACCCATTCAAAAACGATATAAACTCTACTCCCTTACAGATATAAAAACATAGATCATGCCTACACATAAAAGCGTAAAATGCACGACCCAAATTTTGTATTTCTCATCACATAAATGTAACGTGTATATTAAAAGTTCATAATAAGGGTCTTTGGTGAGTGACACAACTAAGGGTAACTTTGTTTATATAGCAATTTTCCCTTGAGTTTTGAAATGAGAGCTCTCTTAGAGAGGTACTAACTTCAGGAATCAATGTACTCTATGTATATTAACATTATTAAATGTTTTATGCTTTTTAATTTTAATGTTGATGATGAAAAGAAAGAATGACTCGAGAATAATTTCACATTATATTAATTTTATAATTTTTAGACGAAGACTCGAGAATCAAATGACATCAATTTCACATTACATTAATTTTATAATTTTTAGATGAAGTGTATATAAATGTTTGAGGATAGAATACTAGATTTGAATGGAAAATAAATATTGAAATTAATTTGGTTTGATCTTTTATTTTGATGGATAAAGTTTTTATTTTTTTTAAAATAATGTTTTCTTATTATATTAGAATAAATTTATTTTAAATGCAAATATAATATGAGTTGAGAAGGATCTAATTTTTTTAGTTGCAAATATTTTTACGAGTAGACATTATTTAAATGTTTTGTATATTTATTTATTTAGTTTTAGATTTTTTTATTTTGGCTGACATGAGAAAAATTTCAACTTTGATGGCACATGGATAGGGTTACACATCATACTCGGTTGTAGAATGAGCCTCTCCACTCAATTAGCTTGCGTTAATGTGATAGAAGATAAGTGATAAAAAAGACTAAAATAAAATTACATTAATTTACCAATTTGTTTAATAAAATATCATTTAATATTTTTTAATCTATTTTCTTCAATCATTCATAGCATCACCATATTACATAATCATTAATTCTTTAGAATGTGTTCCAAGTTCCAATCAACATGTTCATTCTTCTCTTAAACAATGAATTTATTTGTACTATCTTTGTTTCTTTGAAGGTATTCTTCCAAGTTCCAATCAACACGTTTGTTCTTCACTTAAACAATGAATGCATTTGTACTATCTCTATTTCTTGGAAGGTATTATTTGAATCCTTCTAATTTTGGTGATTTGAATTATATTGGTATTTTTCTTCTTTGAATCATCAATAACATGCCAAGTCTAGCGTCAGTCCTATCCTAAATTCTTTTGAATTGTTTCTAAGGCCATTTTTTCATAAAACCAACCTAGATCTATCTTAATTCTAGATCTATCAAGTGTTTTTATTTTTTTATTTTTAATGTAATTGCACTCATTCAAAATATTTTAATTAATAATTTTTTATTTTTTATTTTATGTAATTTGACCAAGTCAAAATTTTAAAATAACATAACAAAACATGACATTACACATCTTCCCTCTCCACTAAAAAATGTAATAAAATTAAATTAAAAAAATATATTTATAAAATATTTTGATTGTGAAATGAGAGAAGATTTTTAGACATGTGATATTGATGAGCCATGGTATTGGCCCATGATAACAAAGGCTATTTACAAGTAAATAATATCCATGGTTAAAAATCTTGTTATATTATAAGTATTAAATTATGGGCTTATTAATGAAATTTAAATGTGGTTACAAAATTATTATTTTAATTTATAGGGTGAAATGGATCTTAATTCATAGCTATTATTTATATTTTATATATTTTAATGTGATAGAGGGTTTGGATACATTTCAAAAGTAATTATAATTTTTTTTCTTTTAGATTTAATTAAAAAATGTTATAAAAAATAAATTTAAATAAAATATTTATAAATATTTTGATTATGAAATGAGAGGTGGTTTTTGGGCAATATTGTGACCCATGGTATTGGTTTATGATAATATAACAAATTTATGTGCTTATTAATTAAATTTAAATATGTTTATAGAATCATTATTTTAATTTATATGGTAAAATGGATATTAAATTATAGATACTACTTATATGTTATATATTTAAATGATTTTCTTTTATTTAAAAAGTTATTCAAAATTTTGTTAATAAAAACAAATTTACAATATAACAAATTAAATTTTATTATTTTTATTACTTTTAAATGGACACTACGACATATCCTCTAATCTCTAGATTACTTTTATATTGAGTCAAGATGTAAAAATGTTTACATACTTTATTACATCATATGTACATCCCCCATCCCTATATTGGAATGTAGAGAGCCTTTCGGCTCTATCCTTCCAACCTTACTCTGATAGACCATAATGTCCTCTACTGAAATTTGAAACTTAGTAGAGGGAATAAAATCCCAATGAAACAACCACTTCATTATCCCACAAAGAAACAAAGAAACTATTTAGGTTCATCATTTCATTAATAATTATATTTCATTTTAAAAACTCTATATTTAAGGAGTATTTTTTTTTAATTAAATCTCTATGTTTAATTTGAAAAGCCTATAGATTATCTAATTTTAAATTTACTGTCATATATTCAATTAAACAAATTTCAAATTTTTGTTATGCGAACATCCGAGATTATCGGGCATCACTGATTCGGTAGCATAATTAGATAAATTATAAATTTCCTTTCACTAACTAGAGAGAAGAACTCAACTAAAAGGTCTTTGTATGACCTGATGAATCAAGCCGTGATCCTCAAAATGTAGCTCTTTATCAGAATAATAAAATGATTTTGGACAAATATATTTGTATCCCTGTGGAAAGGCAGATTATATGGTACTCAGTTTATAATAAAAAATATTGACTTGTGAAAATTTTCAATCAATCTATAAAATTCATTAAAGTTAAAAAAAATATTAAATTGAATTTTTAGAAATTAAAAAATAATTTTTAAATTTAAAGTTTTATTTTTTAATTGGATGATATCAATGAAATGGTTAATTTTTATGGGGTTTTATTAGATTTATCAAAATTTAAATTTATTTTAAAAAATAAAAATAAAATAAATGCTCTATAGCAAACAAGTGTGCTAAAATTACACTTATCAAATCTTAAAATTTACAACTATCATAAAAATATATATATCAACTCTTAATATTTATGAAATATTTTATTAGTGGAATAACTATCACACACTCTTCACACTACATCAAATCTAGTAATTAAAAAGTCTATTAAATTTTTGAAAAAAATAATTATTAAACTGCATATTTCTATTTTCTTATTGGCTCCTCTTCACACTACATCAAATCTAGTAATTAAAAAGTCTATTAAATTTTTGATAAAAAATAATTATTAAACTGCATATTTCTATTTTCTTATTGGCTCATATAGATGAAATGACTAATTTTATGGGGTTATAAATATAATTTGTCAAAAAAATTTATTAAAAAAAAAATTCGCCACCAAATGCCATAATAGTACACATATCAAAATCTCAATATTTATGAAAAGAATTCCACACATCAAATCTCAATATTTATAAGTATTTCATTATTTATAAAAATAAAATAAAAAATTTATATTCATTTCTAAGTAAGTGTGTTAAATTCATGTTTGACTTTTAATTAATGTGTAACTTAAAATAATTTACAAAGTTTGGTTAAGTTTTTGAAATTTTTTAACAATCACATTTGATTTTATAATATTTTTTTGATAGTTATATATATATATATATGTTTGTGTGACAGAGAGAGAAAGAGAAATTACTTTATATATAGATTCACTTTTGTATATATATATGTACTTTACTTAATATAAGAAAAACATCTAAAATTATGTCATTACTTAAATACAATATTCCTAACTTATAATGGGAAATATTTAACAAAATCTCTTTTAAGTCTTACTACTACGACTCCAATATTATTGGAACAAGTACAAAAAATCCAACAAACACATTTGTGATTTTCGATCACTTCCTATATCAATATAAAGATATTTTTGAAAATGCAATCTAAGTTTTTGCTCATATTTCTAATTGGAACCGTCTCAATTTTACATTTATTGTCTATCTAATCTATTAATAACTTAAAGTCTCTCAATACTTATACATATTTTTCTATTTTTTTCATAAAAATATAAAATGCCTTAAACTTAACTCTTCATTTACTAACAACATATTTCAAAACAATATAATATATTGATAAGAAAAAACAATGTCTCTTCCATTATAAATCTTTATACCCTAAGTCAACGTGCCTTTTCATAATTAATTATGTTTCTTGTAATATTATATATTGTTTTTCTCTCAAACATTTGTACCTATTTATGTTTCCTGTAATATTATATATTGTTTTTCTCTCAAACATTTGTACCTACCTTTAATAGCTAGCTTGATTTTATGATATTAAATATTTTTATTTCAAACATTTTTAACTAGCTAACTTGATTTTATGGGCAACTTGTATAGGAGTCATATAAAGCCTTGAAATATCAAGTTGTGAAATAATGCAAGGTAAAGACTTAAAATCATTTGTAGATGTATTAGTTATTTAAGAATATAGACAACAAACAAAAGTCAATTGATGCCATTTGTTGTGTAAATTTTTGCTATAAATGATTTTAATGCAAAATGAAAACTTTATTGTTTTAACTAAACACTGCTAATCTTAACTTTGTGAATTCAACTATAAAAATCTCCTTACTTAAAAATTTTAACAATTTTATTTGTTTTTAATATTTTTAAAATTTGTTTTAATATTCTAAAATAGAAACCTAAATTCAAAAATTAAAAAATCTAAACTATTATAATGTGGCTTACAAAATAAAACCCTTACCGCCCATCAATTTTACTAATTTTTTTTTTTTAAATAAGAAATTTTTATAATTTTACTATCCATTACTTTTACATAAAAACACAAATATTAAATAAGAACACTGGATATTAAATTTGTAATTATTAAAAAAATATTAAAATATTAATCACCTTATTTTACCTGTAAGTGTGCTTTAAAAGTATTTGGTACTCATATGAGTTTCAATAGCCAATTATTCCATGGCCCTCTTCATCTCGTTTTGGATTAAACTTTCAACCATAAAGGGTTTCAGCTTGCATCAACGAAACCAAACAGAACAATTTCCTACGGATGACACACGTTCAATTTGTTGTCCATCCATTTGACAATGAATAAAACCCAAAGCAGAGTAGATTCCCGTCGCGCCCGCAAACTAGTCGAAGAATTGAACATTGGGTTTTATCATATTTCAAATAATTAATATTTATATTAAGATAAGCTAAATGGTGGACCATTGACGTGCATATTCTTTTAAATTAAAATCCAAGTCGGCAGGTGGAAGAGCTTTTACCAAAACTTTATTGGTATTGATGATTTAATAATTTTTTTAATATTTAAACTTCAAACTTCAAAGATTTCCCTTAATACAATAAAATTTTCTATAACATTTTAAAATTGAAATAAACCTATTTTAAATTTTTTAATAATATAAATATATTTTAAATTTTTTAATTAATATAAATATATCTTAAAATTTTCAATAGTATTATATATTTCATAATTTTTAGTTATTATCAAAATGAGACTTTCTCTTTGAAAATGACCATATTATATTTTAAAATTTTTAATTATTATCAAAATGAGACAATCTCTTTGAAAATGAGAATATTAATGTGATGTGAATTTTAAAAACTTTATATAAATAAACTTCAAAAATATTGGTCACTACTATTAAAGTTATATGATGTTTTTAAAAATCATACATTTAATTTTTAAATAAAATAAAATATCTACACTCCAATAAAATAAATAATCAAAATTTATAATGGATTAGTACACTGCAACTAAAAAATTATATAATCCTAAACACTTATATTTAAGTTATATAATCTTTTTAAAAATAAAAAATTTAATTTTAAATAAAATAAAATATAAATTTAATTTTTAAATTAAATAAAATTATATTTATTTTTATTTTTATTATCATAATTATTTATTTAATCTTTGTAAATATTAGGACACGCCTCAATATACCTAATGTAATAACAATAGTCAATTCAAAATCCATTGTAGTTTTTTAAAACTAGAGCAAGTCCGTGGACCGAGCATAGGACCGAGCATAGTTCCAAGAGGTCAACTAAATCTCACGGTCTAGGTCTATGTTCGATCCAGAGTGCACTTACTCCCTTTTCCTCTCAAATTACCATTTCCACGTACTTTCTTTGAATTTTCTTTAAACACACATTTTTATTTCATCTTTATTATTAAAATATTTAATTATATTAATACTGTACTTAATCGTTCATTTGATATTTTATTTCATCCACGGCTTTAACTTCTATATAATTTCGTTGTAACCGCCATATTTTAACAGCGATCAGTCTCCATATTATTTAATCTGATTAGATTACTTAACGACCCGAGTATAGCCACTGATTTGTATTTAGGTAGAGTTATGTGGGGCGGGGCGGGGCGGGGTAGGTTAAGGAGAGGTTGCCGTGTTTGACTGCAATGCAGAGAAGAATCGAATCCTAAATCATTGTCACGCACGGCAAACAAACAAAACAACCACGATCGAGGAAAGTAAGGGGCCCATGGATTCGCCATCGGAAGCTGCCCACCAAAAGCCCAGCCGAAGTGGTGAGAGTTATCCGATGGCGGACTTATCCGACGAAGATGTTTCAACCGTTGCAGAGGTGACGCGCGTGACATTTGAATGTGCGAATATTGATGCGCGAGAGAGGCCATCGATGTATGAAGTGTACAAGTGTCTGCTGAAGATTGGCGAGGGGTATACTACCATCTCAGACGACGACGAGGGAGTCTCCCTCCTAATGGCATCATCCGGTTGATGGCGATGTCGTTTACAGAAAAAAGTGTTTAATAGATGTAATGTTTAATAAATGTTTTTGACTATGATTTTGAAAATATAAAATTACATAATTAATTTTCGTTGTCCAATAATTTTATTATTTAAATTAAATTTAATGTATTGACAAAACGTAATGGATCACCTAAAAATACACATGGTAATATTATTAATGTGAGGCATGTTATTGTTAAAACTATTAATGTGAAGCGTGTTATTGTTAAAACAGATTGTTTTTTGTTGGGAAATTATGGAAATTTTGGTAAAATTTTAATAAAATGTGGTAGGGATTTTTGTAAATCTAAGTTATAGTTGTTACATTTCAGATACTTCAGAGATTTTTGATGGTGACAAAATATATTTCCATCATCAAAAACATGTTTCAAACACTATTATTGCAAGATTTTTTGAATTTTTTTGCCCAAATTCCACCACTTTTAACGGTCCCAACAATTCCTCCCACCAATTTCTTCTATCAAAACTTGATATTACTTTTCCTCCGCAACAATTTCTTCTATCAAAACTTGATGTTACTTTTCCTCCACACCAATTTCTTCTATCAAAACTTGATGTTACTTGTTAAATTAAATAGTCTTACCTAGAATGATACATAAGTTTGAACCTAAGTGAAAAGTTTTCCTCCTAAAGGTGGTTGATGGATTCACCATGTGAGGAAATTTTTCAAATTTCAATCTGAAATTTTATTGAACAAGGTCATATAGCTAGCCGCTTAGCTTAATTATTGAATTTTGACTACCTTTGAGCAAGGGCTACATTGTAGATACTCTTGCTTAGCTAATATAGTTAAATTAGAGTGAAAAACAATGAAGACATACATAAATAGAATGAATAGATAAACAAAGTGTTTTTCAGTAGCCATACAATACTGCAAATGACCTCATATTTATAGTCTCTCAAAGTTGGAATTAAAATACTAGAGCCATACTTCCAAACCAAAAAATGTTTCTACCTTATTACAGTAAGAGAATATTGAAAAAATGATAAAAATAGGTTGTTATGTTGCATTGGAAATAGGCTAACTAACATATATATATATATATATATATATATATATATAATCTCATCAAATTCTATTTTTACACAATATTGCATTTATTTGAATACATTCAAATATGCAAAAATCACAAATATATGTGAATATACTAAACATGAACGACAAATATATGTTTTACACAAGCGAAATGAACACTCAAGAAGAAATTTTTATCGAGCACAATAAACGAACTAATAAATTAAGAAGATGTATCGAGCACAATAAACGAACTAATAAATTAAGAAGATGTTGAAGTTATAATGCTTTCTGTAATAAAGGCACAATTACAATATTAATTTTAGGTGATATAATTTTTAATAAACTTGTGATTATTGTTTATTTTAAGATAATAATTTTTATTTCATTTTAGGCAAAATTGGCTAGTACAATTTCTTTTTTTCAGAAGAAAAAAACCAGGATAGATTTATATTAAGAAAATATAAAAAGTCTTTTGTACATAAAACAGATGAAAGAGCTATGAAGAACCCCCCACAAATTGCTGAGTAACAATAGACAGATAGTTCACAACACCTGTGACTGAAAACATAGAAAAACATAAGACTGATGAAAGAGCTTTATGAAAAAGCCCCCCACTATTGCTTGTTAACAAAAGACAGATAGATCTATCAACCAGTGACCCCACCAGGAAAAAGCCATGAAGCACAACTATATAGCCCGCTTGTCCAAAATTGGCACAAATAACAAAACTGGAAGAACTGAACCAAGAAAATAAACCATGAACCACATCTTTTTAGCCCGCTTGTCCAATGATGCCACAGATAACAAAACTGGAAAGAGACAGCCCTCGGCAGAACCATCGATGTCGGAAGATATGCAACCGCAGAGTCAAGGAGCATGAATATTTTGCGAGAGGACGGATTGGTGAGAAGATTCTTGGAAAGCCAGAATCTTATGAAGAACAGCATGTAGAGGATCCTTTGAATCTTGGAAGATATGTGCATTTCGCCAGATCCACAAAAACCAACAGGTTATAATAAACAGCGACCTCCAGGATGGGGACTGCCTACTCCACCATAAAAAAGCATCCTGAACAGAAGAAAAAATCATGTAAGGAAACCCGAACTGTAATGACAAATCATACCAGATTTTAAGGGTCGAGGCGCATTGAAAGAACATATGCAGATTTGATTCCACATCGTTGAGGCACATGGGACACCTGCTCGGCCCCTGCCAATTCTTTCTCTGAAGGACTTCCCAAGAAAGATTTTTATTCCAATATAACAGCCAGGAAAAGATGATCATTTTGAGAGGACATGAAGCCTTCCAGAAGCGGGAAGGGAACAGCGGAAAAGAACCCCCACCCGTGACAGAGATCAGATCGGCGTATATGAGCTTCACGCTTGCAGGCTGATTGGATCTACTAATACACCAAACGAGAAGGTCTTTTGTGCCCGATCGCTTGATACCAAGGTTGCTGAGACTAGCTTTAGCCGAATTCCATAGTGGGACCATCGGAGGAGGCAGATGCAATTCCTCCCCTTCTTTCCACACCGGAAAAGATCCAGACCACTCCTTTATCAGTCTATCCCATGTAAAATATCCCATCCTGTGAAGATAGAGGACCAGCGGCAGAGGAAAAGAGAAATTCCGAGCACATGAACAGGAATCATAACCAATGAACATACAAGAGCCTGAGAAGAGATTCCAGCTTAAATACTCCATAAATAAATGCTGAACTTTCCTGAGGCTCTGCCAAATCGAGGATCCACTCCTAATACCAATGGACTTCCTCCTGTACCAGTATTCGATGCCCCTTCCTCTTAGATATTTACCTTTTATGATTCTGCTCCACGGCCCATCACCGAACAAGCCACGATGGAGAGACTTACATAGGAGAGCATTACCAAAGATGCGCAGGTTGAGAAGACCCCATCCACCAGCAGATTTCGGTTTTGATATAGCCGCTAACTTAACCAGATGCAATTTGTTCTGAACTGCGCATCCACCCCAAAGAAAATTTGCAATCAGCCTGTTCATGTGATTAATGGTGCTTGAAGGGAGATAAAAGATATGCGCCCAATAAACAGAGAGCTGAGACAGAACAACCTGGACAAGAACAAATCTGCCAGCCAAAGAAAGAAGTTTATACTCCCATCTTGAGATCCTTTTATAGAATCGATCCAAGAGCCATAACCAGTCAGATTTTGCGTTTCCTTTAGCCTTTAAAGAAAATCCCAAGTATTTGAAGCCTTGCGATATAGAAACAGGAACAATACTCAACAGCTCAGCTATCCAAAGAACTAAGTCCATATTTGAATCATTATGATATAAGAAGGACTTTCCCCTGTTTATAAACAGACCAGTGGCTTTCTGAAAATTTATAAGAATATCATTAATGCATAACCAAGAAGCCTTGCAGAGCATAGCCAAGATAAGGACGTCATCCACGAAGAGATTATGTGAAAGGGAGACCTGCTTGCAAATCTTAACCGGGCGGCATCGCTTCTCCGCTACTGCTTTATTCAACTGCAAGCTGAGACAATTCATGACCAGAATAAAGAGTAATGGGGACAGGGGACAACCCTGTCGAAGACCTCTCTCCGCCTGAAAAAAAGGAGAGGGGATTCCATTAACAATCACTGAGTATTTAACATTTTCAACACAGCTCATAACCCAGTTAATACTTGGGGACTTTAGTCCAGTTTTCGCCAGCAGGATTCTTAAAAAACCCCAATCCACGCAATCATATGCTTTTTGCAAATCAATCTTGAGGATGGCCGCGTCCGTATTCTTAGACTGCATTGAGAATAAAGCTTCTTGTGTCATGGCGACCGCATCCAAGATAAATCGGCCCTTTAAGAAGGCATGCTGATCCCTCGAGATAAAGGCATTTAGAGCAGGCTTCAATCTTTCTGCGATGATTTTAGAGGATAATTTAAACAAGATGTTGCAGAGCGAGATAGGCCTGAAATCATGGAAAGTTTCAGCCCTGTACTTCTTTGGAATCAGAGCAATAAAAGTTGAAGAGGTGGCAGAATGTATGCTTCCCGACATCCTAGAGGCGTCAATCATCCGTAACAAGTCCATTTTAATAAGATCAAAGAAATGGGAGAAGAATTCGATTGGCCACCCGTCCGGTCCCGGACTTTTATCCTTTTTAAAAGACTTGATGGCGCTCAAGAGCTCTTCCTCGGATATTGGCTTTATAAACTCATCATTTGCAGCATCATCAAACATTTCCGGAACCAGTTCTATACCCCACATGGCGTCTTGAAAGAGGACCTCCCTTCTTTTAAACTGGGTTTGAAAAAATCTCACGGCCTCCCTTGTGATCTCCTCCTGAGATATGAGTATATTTCCCATTTCGTCTTTTATGCTCCAGATCGTGTTCATTTCTCTCCTTGCATTTGCAAACTTATGGAAGAATCTCGTATTCCTGTCTCCTTCTTTGAGCCAAATGGCTCTGCTCTTGAGACGCCAAGTTGCCTCCTCCTTTTGCAAGATCAATTGTTTCTTTTTCTCCAAATTCCTTATCATAATTTTCCTTTCAAAAGTTTGACTGTTGGGATCGGCTGAAAGTGAAAGAGATTCCAGCTCCCTTCGTGTAATTTCCAGCTCATATTTATCCAGTCTCCTCCTATGATTTTGCCAATCTTTCGTCACGACCCGCAGACTATCCATCTTTACACGGAAAGGCATATAAGGCGCCATTGCGGATTCATGGATGGATTTCCATTTGCTGGAAATTAATTCATTAAAGGATGGATCAGCCAAATGTATCCTATTAAATTTAAAGGGATATCCGAGCCTGATGACATTTTCGCGCCATTTTAAGAGAATGGGTCTATGGTCTGAAGTGTGATCACTTCCAATTGATAAGACTGGCATTCCCATATTCCCAATAATGCCGACATGCAGAATGACTCTATCAATTCTCTTAGCTATGTACGCCTGCCCGGTCCTGCTATTGTCCCATGTTGGACTCATTTTTTCCGGAACGATGTCAACCAGATCCCTGTTCAGCAATTCTTTTCTGATTCTGTCAGCCATTGAATCAATTTTCCTGCAATTACCCCAACAGTCGTCAGAGCTCAGAGCTAGATTGAAATCGCCAGCCATCAGGAGAGAGTCAATCTCAAGAATATGAGAATCAAAAAGCCTTTCCCAGAATGAAAGTCTGTTTTTATAAGGAGCGTAGACATTCAGCATGTTAAAAACAAAAGCTCGACCCCTGAGAGATGCTGTTATTAGTATTCCTGCACTGCATTTATAAGCTACTGCCCTTATCCAGGCTGGATCCCACATAACAACAAGACCACCAGACTGACCATTTGCCTCAGTGGCAACCATATACCATTTCGGAAACATTCTCCTAAAATATGCAATCGACACATAGCTGGGATGCATGGTTTCTTGGATAAAAATGACCTTTGGATGTGCTCTGGTGAAAATATCTTTTAGCGCATTAAATTTTGGGGCTGCGCCTAAGCCCCTGATATTCATTGAGATAAGAAAGGTCATTTTGATGAGTCTCCAGCCATGTATGCTCTAAGAGGCTGAAACTCAGATGACTCCAAGACAGGAACTTCCACTAATGATAGATTCCTCACTCCTTGCGATGTGACTACAGATCTTCCCCTAAAATGGCGGCTGCCCCCTTTAGACTTCTTCCTGACCGTTATATTTTTGGCGGAATTTGGGCTGATGGTAGGAATGGGCGAGCTGATAGGTTTATGAATGGTCAGAGGTTCAAGATCCAGAGATGTCCTTTTAAGGAGGAAATCAATGTCACTATCAGGATTATTGACAGGGGATTCAGAGAGCGTATCTTCCAAACAGGGCATGTGACTGTGATCAATTCCATGTGATTGAATTGGCTTCTTCCCTTTTATGTCAGCAGGGTGAGCTTTGACTGGAGACGGAGAGGAGGAGGATATCGGTATAGGGAGAGAGCCAATAACAAAATCCCTCTGATTCATATCTGGGGGAGATGGGACAGGGATATCCTCACGGGGCTCCGGAATATGAGCAGTTATATGAGGCGAAGAGATAACATCAGCTCGACCAGGAGGATCTTGTAAGGAACAGCAGAGATCAGGCTGAGGTTGAGGATCATGGTCAGAGAGATTAAGGTTCTTATTTGAAGCATTTCGATCCTTCCGTAGAGAAGACAACCGTACCTCCAAGGACTCCCGAGAAGGCTCAGATTCTGATATCCTGTCTCGATTGAAAGATGATTTCTTGTTCCTTCTGGAGAAACGATGACTGCAATTTTTGATCAAGTGTCCCGTTTTATGACAACTGGAGCACCTGAAAGGAATGCCCCAAAAGTCTAACCTTTGATGGATATTAGAGCTACCCCATAGTATCTCCAAATGATCCGGATATCCACCTTTAAACGGCTTCTCTATTAAGATCCAGGCTATTCGCTTGTCTTTCTCCCCTCTGCACCAGGGATCTACATACACAAACTTACCAATCGAATTACCTATCATAGAAAGGGTTTCCTCTGACCATAGTTCTAGCGGCAGGTTCGGGAGTTTCACCCATATCAAGCTGTTTGATGGGGTGTTCTTTAATGGGTCGAAACCAGTGTACCAGCGAGAGAGAGCCAGGAAACTTCTTCCAGAAACCCAGGGGTTATTAAGAACCAGCTCAAGGTCGGCTGCTTTTAGGAAATGGAATGAGTACCATTCCTTCATGAGCCGAGAGATAATAGGAGTATACCCTAGCAAGGGAGACCATTTGTCCGACAACCATTTTCTCATATCCAGATCGTCCATTTCGGGGAATTGCCACTTTCCCACCAGAGCAAGATTCTTCAGGCTGTCGATTCTTTCAGATAGGGTGGCACCGTCTACAGAGACAGCTTTCGGAGGAGGGGCTGTCTTAACAGGATGCTTGGATTTGTTGAATAGACGAGAGGGGGAGCCAACTTTTCTGAAGGAGTTCTTATTAGACCGGTGCGATTCGATACAGGTTGGATTAATTATCATTTCTTCCACCGTTGCTTGCCAGCCTGTAAGGGAAGAGGCTTTTTCCCGCGCCTCCTCAGCTTGGATGGCAGCCTGTACAAGTGCCCTCGTGGCAAATGAGTCAGACTCATCCACCATCATAAAGTATGATATGACTCAGCCTGACCAACGACGGCGCTATGGGATCACCCACCCCAGCACCAGTACAGGCGCAATCCTATCCGATATCTTTCAGAACAGACCCCCAAAAAGAGTAAAGCCCAGAGAAATAAGGAAATTAAATGAGCCCGATCAGGAAAGATCAAGTCCGTGGATCCGATCCAGAGAAAAGTACACAGAAAGATAGGAGGACTTAATGAGGATCGACGAGATGTGGCGCAATTTGCAAGTAAGAAAACTCCAGAAAGGAAAATGGGGGCGGTTCAGCTGTCAGTCTAGGGAGAATAACCTTAAGAAATGACAGTACAGGACAGAAAAACCATACCATATTCAATGAGGACAGGTATACTTATCAGGAAAAAAAGTACCAGAGCAAGCTGTGATAGACAGAGACTGAAATCTGTCCGAGAAATTTGAATTTTTCAGGTCATCGGAAAAGATAGGAGACTCTAATCCAGAGAGGTTTTCCGACCATTAGATTTAAACCAGCTCTTGACAGAGGAAACGAAGATTGGAACTCTATGCCAAAGGATAGTTTTGGCAGTCAATACAACAGCAGATGAGTTGAAAAACACACCACCAGTTCCCTATTCTAATGCGAAAATCAGAGCAGGGACTGTAAAAAACTATGGAATTCTTTATCTTACTAAAAATTGACTTCAGCATTTCTAAATCAAGATCACTAAAAGGCCTATTTCAGCTCCATATATATGAACCAGCATTCAGAACCAGAGCCTGAATACGCAATACCATATAAATGTTAACCTAAAACCTGATATTACATTAAGCAAGAGAAGAGAAAAGAAAAACTGACCTCACTGGAGCAATTACCGGAGCAGCAGGAGAGAGCGACCTTGATCATTCCAGAGAGAAAACTTATCGAAGAATAGGAGAAACCCATAAAAAGCAACCCAGATTTACAGAAACCAGAGATAACAGATCCCAGAAGCAGTCCAGGTTGAAACAGCCAAAAGCCGCAAGGCCCCGGATGTGAAGAAAACACGGGACGATGTACCAAAGGAATATTTATGTGCTCAGGGAGCAACGTAAAACCATCTAACCCCGCTCCAGGTGTCCATGCATGTATTGAAAACTTGTAGGAGACTATAGATAGGTGTCTGAAAGCTGACACCCACCCAAAACTCTTAAGCCAATCATCTGTAAGATTAACTGAAAGTGCATGCAGGAAAAACGCAAGGTGGCTAACGCTTGTGAGAAGTCTTGCGAGCCAAGTCAAACTCCCGCCAGATGCCTAGCCATAACGAGTGTCCAGATGCCTAAAGGCTACTGTAAATGCATGCAGGGAACCCCGTCGAAAACAGAAGGTGGCGGAAGCTTGTAGACAGTCTTATGGCCAGAAAATTGACCGCATAAACTCCCGACAGAAGCCCAACCACGACGAGTGTCCAAGCACCTGAAAGGGACTGTGTACAGGTGTCTAAATCTCTCTGGAAAGACGCATGCTCTCCCGCGCTCCGGCTGCTCCTCCCCAAGAACCAACTCCCGCTGGATTTAACTCCCTAGTACAATTTCACCATCACTTACATAACTAGATTCCAATATATTGTAAAAAAATATAAAAAAATTACATTTGCATTAATCACCTTATGACCTTTCAAAATGAATAGAGTATTTGACAAAATATTAAAAATATCATTTAAACAATATAAAATAAAAATTTAACTAGCCATTATCTCATTGACTTTGAAAAAAATATTGTTAAAATCTAGATTAAAAATTATGTTATCTAAGCAATGTAAAATAATAATTTAGCCAACCATTACATTATTTAATTCCCTGCATATTTATCAAAGTGGAACGTTTCATTCACTAAAACAATTTGGAGAAATTCTTTAAAATATAATTTAAATCATACTTCCATATATTTCAAAGTGAAACATTGCATTCAATAGAAGAATTTGGGGAATTTCTTTTAAATGTAATTTAAATAATGTATAATAGCAATTTTGTCCACAATTAGTTATATTTAAAAGATTTTTTTTCTTATCTATAACTTTTGAATCACAATATTTCATTTTGTGACAATTTGGTGGGAATTCTATCAAGTTAGTGGGATTTCCATCAATGGATTTTGAGTCTAGTCCACAAGTATGTTGACTAAATTTGTCATTGTTTTAATTAAAGATAGCATTGAGGTTAGTCTATGATCTCAAGCATTTAGCAATAAAGATTCTTGGATGAAAAATATAAATGAGTAGAATTGAAAGTGAGATTTTAGGATCAAAATTAAAATGTGATTAATAATGAATTAGTATAAATATATTAGGAAATGTGGTTAATAAATGTAGTTAATATATATTAATTGATATCATTTTATATGGTGTAGTTTATTATTTTATATGACGTGATATGTTATTTGATAGTTTATATGGTAATTTTATAATTATATTACTTTAAAAATTAAAATTGAATATAATTTTTTTTTGTAAGATTAGTAGGATTACGTCTTCAATATGTCAAATAACCGATGACTTCACATCAAGGAGTGCCTAAAGAGAGCACTCAATCACCCTCCATCCAAAAACCCGTGGACAAATTGAATACAAATTAAAAAATGCAAAATAATTAACTAAAAATTCAAGAGCACAAAATAACTAAATAAAACAGAATATCTAATATTTTAAATTTCTGAATTAAAAAAATTAATTTCTAAAACATTCATCATAAACTTGATCGGACACTTAACCACATTGCACCTTGTTACTTTTCCTTCTTGTTAACAATGGAAAAAAATTAATTGTTTAAAGAGACTTGTATTGCTTGCTTGAAAAACTTTTGAAACTATTTGTGGCATCATTAATTTACATGCACACTTTCACTGATTTTAGTGTGTTTTGGGCTTAGATTTAATTGGCCAAATTATGAAGCTTTGTCCCGAAAGGTGCAATTAGTTGGCTATGACCTGTTACAAAACATTTTAACATTATTTCCCCGTCTTCCCAAATTGGTGGTATTTTTTAAAAAGCTGGATGACTTTTTGCATAAATTTATTCTACTCAAAATATGAGTGGGCTTGTGGTACTTTTGCAAATAGTGTCATAGTGATTGCAATTAAATTTCACTTCCCCATGTTCAATAAAAAACATATTAAATAAATACAGTATTAAATCTTAATAGAATACATATGCGAGAGAGCTTATAGGGCATATTAACTTGTCGCATCACATGGCAGGCAGGTATTGTACTTAATTAATTTAATTTATTTTATAAATAGATATTGAAGAGTTGTACATTTAATTTGTTATATATATTAAATGTTATATCTATTTTAATTATACCATTATAGATCCATCTTAAATATATATTTAATACAAGGCTAGAAGGATCCAATTTCTTTATCTGCAATTTTTTTTATAAATTGAGATTATTTAAAGGTTTTGTATAAAAAAAAAAAATTAGAATTTGTTTCATGAACAAAATTTCAACATTAATAAGAAATAAACATTATTACACATAATAATGTGACTGATAATTAATTCTACATCTCATTAAAACATACCAAATAAAATATTAATTCAATAAATTTTAAATTGTCAATTTTTTTATTTAAATTTGAAAAAAATTTATTAATAAACTAAAATAATTTAATTAAAACGATGAAAAATAAATACAATTAAATTAACTTCGAGGTGTCAAAAAGCAAATATATCTCGAATTCGGTGTAAGTGTATAAGAATTTGGTTCTGGGAATGAGTGTACCAAAGAATTTATTGTTCTGTTTTTATTTTCAATATAATTACAGTATACCAACTAATTTATTTTCTGGTTTTATTTTCATCTCGGTTTATTCCCAAAGAATTTATTGTTCTGGTTTTATTTTCAATATAATTACAGTATACCAAAGAATTTAGTTTCTAATTTTATTTCCATCTCTATTTATTCGACAGTCTAGTATTCTAGCGAAATTCTCAGCCCCTTGGGAGCTCCTCTGCAGAAATCGTGCCCCTTGGGAGACGCTGTGCAGATGGGTCGAAGCTACCTGAGAACAGTAGATCATTTTCAGTCTGGTTTCTTTCATCTTTTTAGCTTTAACATCATTGATACGCGTGTGGATAAAGCAATTGAAAAAAAAAAAGTACGTGTGGAACATTTTCCATGTCTTTTCCTTTTAATGTAGTGTACTAAAATAATGAGAAGGTTGACAACTCCATTCAAATAAATGACTTATGAGATTATTTAAACGTAAATTACATTCCAAAGGGCCATCTCCTTGAAAGTTGGTGTACTTTTCACAAATAAATAATGAGAAGATTGACAACTCCATTCAAATAAATGATTTATGAGATTATTTAATCGTAAATTACACTCCAAAGGTCCATCTCCGAACTCAATTATTAATCTTTGAAAATGCTGGACTCAATTATTAATCTTCGAAAAGTAATATGCATATTCAAATTATCTGCTTCACAGCTAACTTATGTATACAATATTTTCTTAGCATATTGCCTTATTTATCATTAGGAAGGCATAAGAGCAAAATCATTGGAGTGATGAGAGATCAGGGCTAGACGTTATCTACAAGACATGCATTTACATACTTAAGTACTCATGCATTGGCACATTTGGTAGCATGAGGATGCAACCTTTAAGAGGATAGAAACATATTTTTAGCCATGGGAAATTTATTGTAATGGGTTGGATTCCGTGATATTTAAATATCTAATTTATTTGTAATAGTGTTTTGGTTTTTATATTTTAATGGAAATAAACAATGACTTTTCAGTTTCTTTATTTTTTGCATGTAAAATATCTACGTTAGTTTTGCAATTTTTTTATTCAATCAAACTAATTGGTTTTGTAAAGTTTTATAAGTGTTTTTTTGAATTTTTTATGAATTGGAGTTGTTTTTTCTAACCCTAAAAGTTCATATGGCTAGAAATTTTTTCTCTTAGTTCGGTTTCAAACAAGCAAGATATGATTGTGCACAAGGATTATCTTAGCCTAGAATTGATAATGATTAATTGAATGTAATAAGAGTTGTTAAAAGTAAATGCTTCATAAGATTTCAACACTATTGATCATTTATCTTTTTATCCAAATGCATAACCCAAATAATAAATCAAATTTATCCACAATTTCATATTGATTTACATTTTGTAAAAATTATTTTAATTTAACTTTTTTTATTAAAATAAATTAATAAATCATAAATAATATCTAACAACATCCTTAAATTGAGATAAAATACACCTAAACCTAGAAGCATTCATTTAATTGTATGATTTCTCATTGGAAAAATACTTGGGAAGAGCCAAGAGGGTGCGATTCGGGAGCGGAGAAAGCGATGAAGGCATTCAACTAGGGTTAGGGTTCTGGCACGGGCCGCTTCTGGCAGTCCTGTACCTGGGACAGAGAGCAGGGGAAGCCTGAAGCCACTCGAATCTGATCAGAGAGGCGAGGAGCGCAGAGACGAGAGGAGTAAGGGGATTTGAAGGAAGGCGGGACTGACAGAGAAATGGCAGACGGGGACGGGAGGGGAGAGATCCCCTCCTATAAAAATGTAGCGGCAGGCGAGACCAGCAGAAATGGGATGTACGGAGGTGCCGACAGAAGTAACAAGGATATCCCGGTCATGGGAGCTCATTGGCAAGCAGGGCTAGGAAGCAGATGCTTGCCCAGAGCAATGAAAAAACCCAGGTTCGTAATCCCTAACAATAAACTGGAAGAATATAGAGGATACATGAAAGATCATGCTCTGATTTGTAAGTTTGTGGGGACCTGGCCGTCTGAGAAGGATTTAGCTAAATGGATACAACAGAGATGGAAGCCCAAGGGACACATAGACCTAAAACTAGGAGCAAAGGGTTTTTTTACAGTTATTTTCACTAACTTGGAGGATAAGGAGAGGATCTTTGAGGGGGGACCCTATTTCCTGAATAACGTTGGTCTATTTATGAGGCACTGGGAGGAATGCTATAACCCAGATAAGGAAAAAATGCTAGCGGCGCCTATCTGGGTCAGACTGTTTGGACTCCCAATCGAGTTCTGGGATCTAGAGATTCTGGAAGGGATAGGAAACACGATTGGGACATTTGTTAAAGTGGCTAAGACCACCAAAAGAGGAAAATATACGTCCTATGCCAGGATCTGTGTATACATGAATATCACAGAACTGCTACCGGAGTATATCGAAGTAGAGTACCATGATGAGGTCTAGCAGCAACCAATGGATTATGAGCATATCCCATTTTGATGTCGAAGATGCCACGAATATGGTCATCTCTTTAAACAATGTCCCCTGAATGCATCTGGAGTAGTAGCAGAACAGGGGAAGGAGGAACAGAAGGAGACAGAGGCAAACAGGGAGGATGATGAAGGATTCACAGAAGTGCTTACCAGAAGGAAATCTCAAAAAGGATCAGTTCCTCTAAAACCATCTGTCAAAACAGTCACCAGAGAAAACCAAAACAAGTTTGGGGTACTACAGGAAGAGGAAATGGAATTGGAAAAGGAAGCCAGCGAAGAGGAACCAGTGGAACCTATAAAAAGGGATGAAGGAAAAGACACGATGCAAACAATCTTAGAACAGGAGAAGGAAGGAGGAAATATGGGAACCCCCCAAGACTTATCTGAAATGGAGATAGACCCACAAAAGGACAAAGGAAGCGAAGAAGAACAAGTAATGAAGAGACTTCTGCATGAATGGCGTCATCTGGATGAAAGATTCATACCGGAAGAACAAAAACAATTATACAAGGAAATGTTCCAAAAATATAAGGAGAAAGGAGGAGCAGCCGTAGCAAATCAACCAGAACAGTTAGGAACGCAAGGAGGACAAGGCACGAAAGTGGGAAACACTAGAAAAGTAGGGAGAAAAAGAGGAAGAAGACCTATGAGCGAAACCATCCAAATGGTTGGAGATATGCTAGTCAACTCAGGAAGAGTCATACCTCTATCAGAGGTATTCCAACAACCCCTTAAATTGTTAAAATGATAATTACAACATGGAATATTAGAGGGTTAAATAGTAAGGGGAAACAGAGATATCTGAGGGACAGATTGAAAAAAGATAAACCCAGTATAATGATTATTCAGGAAACTAAAATTAGCGAACAGAAACTGAAAGAGATAATGCAGAAATTTCAGCCTCATTATGAAATAATGGGACAGGATGCTATAGGTAGTGCAGGGGGCCTGGAAATTCTATGGAACACAGAGGAAGTTCAATTCGAAAATTGGGTGAGTGTGCCTCGAATTCTTTCAGGCAAATTCAGGAATATAGGTTCTCGAGAATGGGTCCTTCTCACTGGAGTATATGGCCCCCATTTAACAGGAGAATGCAGAAGCTTTCTTCAAAAGGTGGGAACAATCCGAAGTTTATTCCCAGATTTACCATGGATTATAGGAGGTGACTTTAACATGATCACATCCCTAGAGGAAAAACGAGGAGGTCTGAGAAGAACAGATCCGGACATGGAAGCCTTTGGTGATATGATATCAGAACAAAGATTGGTGGACATACCTACTACAAATGGGATATATACATGGAATAACAGAAGAGGAGGTATAAACCAAATTGCTTCAAGACTGGACAGATTCTTAATATCTGAACAAGTAATAAACAAAGACATATTTTTTGAAGCAATGATCCTACCAGGAATGGGTTCAGACCACTGGCCGATCAGACTAGAAATTGACATTAAGGCCTGTCCAAAAAAACGTCCTTTTAGGTTTGAGGCCTTTTGGCTCAGGGATCAGAAATTCATGACAAAAGTGGAGGAGTGGTGGAATCAGAGCCAGCAAAGAGGAAGAAGCAGAATGCAGACCTTCCAATTAAAATTAAAAGAGCTCAAGGAGAAAATTAAAAAATGGAATAGAGAAGAATTTGGGAATATATTCAAAGACCAGCAGCTCTTAGACCAGAAAATGACAATCCTGCAACAAGAAATAATCTCAGAAGGTAGAAGTGAGGAAAGAATTCGAGAAGAAGGGATATTAATAAGCCAAATAGAAGAAAGAAGAAAATATGGAAACAAAAATCAAGAGTGAACTGGCTTAGAGAAGGAGAAAGAAATACGAAATTCTTCCATCAAGCCATGATTCAGCACAGACAGAGAAATCGAATCTTTTCCATCACAAATGAAGAAGGACGACGCCTAACCCAGCATGAGGAAATGGAGCAGAATCTAGTAGATCACTTCAAAGACCTCCTTACGGAACCCCAGGTGAATAGAAGAGTAGCTATTGGAAGGATTTGTAATGAGATCCCTGAACTGATCACTAGAGATCAGAACTTAGCTCTTATGAGAGCTGCAACCCTAGAGGAAGTGGAAGAGATTGTGAAAGGGATGAAGAAGAATAAAGCTCCAGGACCAGATGGATTCACAGTGGAATTCTACCAAGAGGGCTGGAAATTCTTGGGGCAAGACATTTTGGAGGTGGTTGAAGAATCGCGCCGAAATCAGAAGGTATGTCCTGGTCTAAACTCAACCCTCTTGTCTCTTATTCCCAAAACTGCTAACTCTGATACTGCCCAGGGTTTTAGACCCATTGCTCTATGTAATGTAATTTACAAGATTATTGCCACATTGATAGCCAAGAGACTGAAGCCAATTCTGTCAAGTATTATCTCTTCAGAACAAACTAGGTTTGTGGAAGGAAGACAAATACTTGATGGCTTAGTAGTATCTCAAGAGGTGGTGCACTCCTTGAAAACCAAAAAGGAAGCAGGCATGATGATCAAACTGGATCTCTCAAAGGCATATGACCGACTGAACTGGGACTATCTTAAATCGGTTTTAGCGGCATTCGGTTTTAACAATAGATGGATACAGTGGGTGCAAGATATGATCTCTACGCCAAATTTCTCCATTCTCTTGAACGGGACGCCAACTTCGACGTTCAATGCCACAAGAGGACTAAGGCAAGGGGATCCCCTGTCCCCATTTTTGTTCATCATAGCAGCAGAAGGACTTGGTAGATATATCAAGAAAGAACTGAGGGAAAGGAAAATTAAAGGGTTAAGACTATGGGGTAACAACCTACCGATCACCCACCAGCAATTTGTAGATGATATCATGCTTTTCTGCGCAGTCTCTCTAAGAGAAGTAAAAAGAATAAAAAAGATTCTTGACCTTTTCATGGAAGCTTCAGGCACTCAAATCAACAAGGACAAATCCTGCACATTCTTCTTCAACACGCCGGGCACTGTTAAATCTTTCTTGACCAGAATATTGGGCTTTCGCTCTGGAGATTTACCCACAAAGTATTTGGGAACCCAACTAGCCCTAAATCCACTCAAGATGGCTAACTGGCACCACACCATAGAAAAACTCAAGAATAGATTGGCAAACTAGTCCTTTCGAACCTTGAATATAGCAGGAAGAACAGTGCTTCTTCGATCGGTCTTACAAGAAATTCCCATCTACCCTCTGTCGGCAACGGCTGTACCCAAAGGGGCATGCACAAAAATGGTGGAGATATTCAAAAAATTCATTTGGGGAGGGCCACAACAACAAAAGAAATGGGCCCTGATATCGTGGAAGGGCCTGACAAAAAATAAAGCAGAAGGGGGATTAGGGCTAAGAGATCCCTATATCCTGAATCAAGTAATGGGAGTGAAGCTGTGGTGGAGATGGATGAAGGGAGGAGGAGACCTATGGAAAAGAATCTGGACGCAAAAATACAACATGCACACAAAAATTGAAGACCTCCTAAGACTTGAAGAAACACCAAGAGGCTCTACAATATGGAACCTGGCCAGTCAAAACAGAGACATGATCTCCAAACATGCATTCTGGGAAATCTGGAATGGGAAATCAGCTAAATTCTGGGATGAAGCTTGGCAGCAAAGAGAAAAACTGAAGGAAATGGAGGGCCTTAGAAACACATGTCAGAGGGCTAAGGAGGAAGGACTAAATTATGTAAGAGATTACTGGAATGAAGGAAGACAGGAGGAAACCTGGAGAACTTGGAAGGATCCGGAAGTGTGGGATAGAAACATTGATACTGAACAAAGAGAGCTATATACAAGAGAAATGAAGTCTAGGAGAATAATTATTAGAACAGGTCCAGATATATTGAGATGGGGTAAATCTACGACAGGAACCTTCACGATCAAAGAAGCCTACCATCTAACCACGCAGCAAGGGCAAGATGAAAATGCTCCCATCTGGAAACAAATATGGCAGGGTCACTGGTGGCCAAAGGTAACTATGTTTTTATGGCTGGTAGGGAAGGGTCGTACCCTGACATGGGATCAGCTTCAGAAGCGTGGAATCCATGGACCCCCTAGATGTTGTTTATGTAAACAAGCTCAGGAAACACAAGAACATCTCCTAAACTCATGCCCTTTCACTCAGCAGCAATGGGAAGAAATTAACAAGCTTTTTGGGAAGACAAATAGAGATCCTCACAGCATTAAAGAAACTATTAATCAATGGGGACGAGGCCAATTCCTGAGCCCGGTGGTTAGAAGGGCCTGGAGTTTAATGGTGGGCTTAAATATGTGGATGATATGGAAAGAGAGAAACCAGAGAATATTTCAAGACAAAGAAATGGCACCTGAACTGATCTGGAAAAGAACCCAAAGCCACATAAGGGAAACAATCTTAGCGGAAAACTGGAATCAAGAAGATTGGAAAACAACTTCGGAGGAAGGAAAGATCTTGGCATACCTCAATTTAGAACAAGGAATGGTTCATCCCCAGAAACAGAAAGATCTAGCAACGCTTATCCATAGCCCTGCCAATTTTAGGCATCCTCAAGATGGCTTCATCAAACTGAACTTCGATGGAGCCTCTAAAGGAAATCCAGGGCCAGCAGGGTTCGGAGGCATCTTCCGGGATCATCAAGGGAGGACAAGATGGGTGTACGCAGATCATGGGGGTATTATGAGCAACAACGAAGCAGAACTGATGGCAATTCACCAAGGATTAAGAATAGCGATCTGAAATGGATACAATAATCTGGAAATAGAGGGTGACTCAAAGCTAGTGATAGAGATGCTTAGAAAATTGAATAATGGCAAGGACTGGGAAAAAGTAGCGCAGAGCTGGAGGACGGCAGGCCTAATTCAGGACATGGAAATGCTCATAAAAAGAATTGACTATAAGATTATCAATCATATCAGAAGGGATGGCAATAAGGCAGCGGACTTCCTTGCTAATTGGGGATGCAATGAACAAGGGGGTAAGGTTGATAGTATATGGCCGATGCATACGGAAGATCAAAGGTGGGAACCCCTCAAAGTAATCATTACCCATGAAAATAATGCGGACACGATCTCAAGGTAATAGTTACAAGCGGCCCCCGATCGGGGTGAGAGATGGGGAGATGACGTGGGAACGGATCATGAAGAGGAATGGATGGCATTGCCGGCCACCAAACATTCCTATAATAAAACAAGACGCGGGGGCAGCATGCAGGTGGGACAACATCCCGAGGAACAGAGGTGACAGGGGAATGGGGGAAGAAACAGCAGGAATCGACGGCGGTAGAATGATGGGATGTAGGACAGGTGGGAGAAGGCAAATAAGGGAGGCGAAGGGAGTAAGGGAGATCATTATGCAGCGAAGGAGGAAGATAGCATGAGCGAAGGAAGAATTGGTTTCATCTAAGGCGAAGCAAAGGTCCGGGAGGCTGTAAGGAGTAAAATGACGCGTCCGGGACAGGGTAGGAGCGTGGTGGAAGAGGCCGATCAATCCAGCCTAGTCACAATAAACCAACGACCTCAACGCCAGCCCCTCAAAGACGCAGTCGGAAAACTATGAGGAAAACTATTCAAGAGGCTGAAAGGGCGTACAGAGAAGGCACTGATGAGGATATCCGTAGGCTCATTAAGGAACTAGAAGAAAACATAATGGAAGAAGATTCAGAGCCAGAAATGGAAGAATGGGGGGACCTCATTCCGGACCCGGGTAACACCAGGGGACGAATGACATTATATAAACAGGCCTTGCATGTTTATTGGGTGTTGAAGCGCTTACTTGCCAAGGCGCTGGAGCAAGTTGCAGGCGAAATGGCGGAATTGGCCCAAGGCATGCCTAATATGAAGAAGGAAATGAAGAACCTTCAAATCACAATGATCATGCAGGATAGTAAGTTGGACGAAATCCAACAACAGCTACAACAGCTTATTCCAGCAAAAAAGGAAGCGGCGGCACCACCCAAGATTGTGGAATTATGACATTTTAGTTCTTACAGTTGTTTACCATGATGGTTTCCTGAGGATAGTATTCCATTTTCTTGTTTGTTTTCATGACTGTTAGACATATGCTTAGTATTTTTTGCTGCGAAGTTTATTTAGCATGGATTGATAGACTTATTCATTTTTGTTACTAGATGGCTTATATTAATTTGAGGTGGTCAACAGACTCAGTTTCCCATTTGGGCGGGTTGAGGGCACCAAAACGATGTATATGGCTTAACCTGGATTTATATGAATAGAAAAGGCAAGCCACTACCGTAGCTTACAAAAAAAAAAACACCTAAACCTAAGTTTAATCCTAAGAGAATGGCTAACACATATCATCCATCATTACAAAAGATCAAAAGTCTCTTATCATCTTCCAAAATTAAATATATTAAGATATAATGTGCAAAGTCCATGTAGTACAACTATTTTAATATCTTTATAGCTAGGTAGCTCTAGATGATAATGGTGGCAAACAATAAAGTTCCCTGGATAAGTTTCCAACTATAAAAGTTCCTTGCCATTCTGGTCTTTTGCCTCTCCTTCATTTATAATTTCAACAACTCATATTTTACAATTTGATATTAAATTGTTCTCTTACTTCAACCACTCAAATCTTACAATTTGATATTAAAATTTTCTCTTAGAATATAAAAATCTAAGCCAGTGGTTGTTTCTTCTTGTCATAGTTGACCGAGTTCTCTCCTTCATTGCTCATAGTGTTGTTTTTGTAGTATGTCACTGCTTCTTCTAAGTGCTTGCATTTAGTTTTTAGCACCATGATCTCTTCTTTCTGCATTTCCATGTTCCTTTTCTGGTAGCTATACTCCATTCTCATTTCGGATCTGATATCCTTAAGTGACTCTTGTAGTCGATGGATCATAAATTTGTTCGCTTTGCATGTTGGACATGCATCATTCCTCGCTGCCTTTTCAATGGGGTTGAATTCCATTTGATTTGTTTTCTTCTTCTTCCTCTTGTGCTGCTTTCTATTCCTTGTATTGTTGTGCTTCCTGTGTCTTGTTTTGCCTGAGATAATCCTTCTTCTGCTATTGTTGCTTGCCTGTCTTTTGTCCTGCACTTTACTGCTTGTTGTAGCTTGGCTATCCTGAATGTGACAGTTAGGAAGAAGGGTCATTGAGGAGGGAGGAGTTAAGAGGCGGGGATGATCGATTGTGGGGGAGTGCGATTGGGAGCTGAGGATTTGCGCAGCGAGGATGGGTGAAAGTTTGGAGGAGATGACGGGATGCAAGATTCGTGGGCAGTGAGGAATAAACAGGGAGGAGCTTAGGAAAGGCGGAGACGCTTGGAGCAGAACAGGGGAGATGAGGAGCGATTCAAACATACAACTTTGCCTTGAACTGGAGTTGCATGATATGTTGCATTTCCAAATGTATTTGTAGAGGTTGGGGGCTGCCCAAAGCCTTTCGCCGATGGGATGGATTGCTGTGTGGTTCTTGTGACCAAGATCGCAATCGTCCTTGCTGCCAACACTAATGCGATTTTTTGAGCTGCTATGATGTTTCCTCTGAGTTCTCGTGACTTTCTGCTTGTCATTGCAGAGATATGCCTTTTGTTGATTTCTAACTGCTGCTTTTTTTTATTTCTTTTATGAGTACGCTTTGTTCCTTGTTTTTGGTGGAAATCATGCTTATGATCTTTTGATGAAGGTTATGGGACAGAGTTGTGATATTCCTCTTGGTTTTCCCGAACACTCCCTTCATTTCTTTTCACTGCTTGATTAGCGAAATGGTCTGCCTGTTGGTTGTGGGTTCGCAAGACATGTCTGAAGATTACATCTCCAGAACCTTCTAAATTCTTCCTGATTCTCCTATATATTCTATTCATGAACTCATTGCTTGGATTTTTGTGATGGGCCATTGCCTCTATTATTATGGCTGAGTCTCCTATTATAATGGGATCTTGTATCACTCTTTTTTTTATTATTCTTGTTCCCATTAATAGGCTGTAGGCTTCGGCCTTATTATTTGAGACTTCTCCAAGTCCCCATTCATATGTAACATTTTCTTTCCCATCCGGATCAAGAATAATTCCCCCTGCCCCTGCCTTTCCAAGATTATGTTTTGAGGCCCCATCAAAGTAGAGACAATGTCTTCTCTGATTTTTTTTCCAAGTTGCGAGTTCCTCTTCATTCATTCTCATTTTCCAGCTATTTTCTGAAGTTGTCCTCCTTTGTCCTTTTTGTCCATTGTTATTTATTATGGCTTTGTTGAGCCAATCTCACTCTTCTTGTTGAAGAGTGTTATAGTCTGTTGATGTTGTTCCCTTGACATTAAGGATTTCAGAAGTTAATCCCCAAGTTTTTGAGAGGGTTTTCCCTATTCTTGGAGTTTGGTTTTTGAAGATGCACTTGTTTCTCATCAACCAGATTTGCCAACAAAGAACTACTGGGATGCATTTCCAGATCCTCTGTATTGTGACTTTCTTCTTTGTTGTATATGGATAGGCCTTCTCCCAAGTTTGGAGAAAATCCGACAAAGGCTTTTCAAAATTTATATTGATTTCAAGAGGGCTTATGAGTTGCTGCCAGCACTCTTTGGCGAAAATGCATTCTTGAAATAAATGTTGAATGGTTTCTTCAGCCTGCAAGCACATTGGGCATCATGATGGGCCTTGGAAGCCTTTCTTTTTTAAGTTTTCACTGGTCAAGATCTTCCCTTTTAAGAGAGTCCATATAAACATTTTGATCTTAGGCAAGCTTTTTGATTTCCAAACTGTCTTCCAAAAATCCCAGTCTTGTTGATTTGGTTGTTCTTGTAGGATTTTGTATCTAGTCTTGACTGTGTATTTTCCACCACTTGGATCCCAGAGGAAGTCATCTTCCTCATCATAGTTTATTGGTGCTGCCCCTTTTAGAAGTTGCCTTAATTTGCTCCATTGCACCTCCAGATTTGTAGGGATTGTTAAGATTTGCCAATCTTGCCAATCTCTTTGGTTCCAAAGAGAGATTGAGTGAAGAGTATTTAGACCTTTTCCTATCATCCATTTTTGAATGCCTTCAATTTCTGGGTGAGTCTTTAGTGGTTCTTTTCCCATAATTCTATCCTCCCAAATCGATATTGTTTTTCCATTGCTTGGGATTTTAGAGATGTAGTTGCTCATTAAAGGAATTGTCTTTTTCACTAGCTTCCAGGCTTGAGTACATTGTCTTGATGGGATATTTCCATTAAGTTGTCCTTTCTTGGAGCCATCCATGTATTTTGAGATGAGTGTTTTTTTCCACCATCTGTCTTTTCCTGTGATCAGTCTCCATATTACTTTCATTCCCAGGGCTGCATTCATGAGCCCAGGTAGCTGGATTGATAAGCCTCCTTGTTCATATGGTAAAACTACTTGCTCCCACCTGACCAAGCTGAATTTTTTGTTTTCTTGCTTCCCCCCCCGCCATAAAAACTTCTTAAGATTAACTCCATTTGTTTGTGGGCACTTTCTAGGGCCAAGATTATTGCGTATTGGTAGATAGGAAGTGCTGCTAGGAGTGCTTTAATTAATATTATCCTTCCTGCCATGTTTAGCCACATCATTCCCCAACTTGGGATTTTGTTTTTCATTTTTTCAATCTGTTTGGTCCATATTTCTGCCTTCATGTTCTCTTTTGAGATAGGGAGTCCCAAGTAAAATAAGTGAGTCCATTTTTCCTATATGGGGATTTCTAAGATTTGTGAAATCCTTTGCATGATTCTGGGAGGGGTATTCCATCCATATATTCTGCATTTTGTGTTATTTAAGAGCCCACCTGAAACCTATAAGAAATCATCCAAAATTATTTTGAACCTTCTTGCAATTATTGTTGATGCCGCTCCCAACAACAGAGTGTCATCAACAAAAAGAGAGTGGTTTATTGTCTTTACTCCTCTTGCTATTCTGAGCTTGGTGATGTTTCTTTCTTTTCTTTGATTTTCCAAGGCTCTGCTTAAAGTTTCCGCCATTATAATATATAGGAAGGGAGAGAGAGGGCATCCTTGTCTAAGGCCTCTTGTGCTTTGAAAAAATTCACTGGGCCTTCCATTTATGAGAGGAGCAATCCAAGGAGTGGAGATGCAAGCCTGGATGACTTCTGTTATTTCTCTTGAAAATCCAAGTTTCTTGAGGACTGCCATTAGATATGGGAGGCTGACCCTGTCAAATGCATTTGCCATATCCAATTTGATTATGATTCCTTTTTCTTTTCTTTGCATACTGGAATGTACAGCTTCCTGTACAATAATTACATTATCTATGATTTGCCTGTTGGGCACGAATCCTCCTTGATTTTCAGATATGATTATTGGAAGCACTTCCTTGATTCTATTTGCAATTATTTTTGTTATGATCTTATAAGAGGAATTACAAAGAGAGATGGGACGAAATCTATTGAAAGTGGAGGGATTGGATTCTTTTGGGACTAAAGCAAGGTAGGAGGATTTTGTATTGCTTCCTATTTTTTTTTTTTTGAAGACATTCTTCACCATTCTTAGGAAGTCCTTTCTAATTGTATTCCAATGGAATCTGTAGAATGCTATTGTAAAACCATCTGGCCCTGGGGCTTTGTCTGGATGTAGGCTCCATATGGCCGCCACTACCTCTTCTTCTGTTATCTCTTTGCACATTTCTGCGTTTTGGTCTTTTTTTATTTTTTTTTGTATGTTGTAGGAAGTTTTCATACTCAACCGTTTCTTCTTTAGCTGAAAGTAAATTTTTAAAGTGCTTGTGGGCTGCTTTTTTTAGTTCCTCTACACCTTTGACCTCTTGACCGTCAGCTTGTATTTTTTCTATCTGATTTCTTGCTCTTCTTATCTTCATAGTATTGTGGAAAAAGGAGGTGTTTTTATCCCCTGCCTTGAGCCACAGGCTTCTAGATTTCAGTCTGGCCTCTTCTTCTTCTTTCCTATTTTCCCTGTATATTTCCCAAAATATCTCCTTCTCTCTTAGATAATCCTGCTTGTCTTCTTCTTTGCTTTCTTTTTCAATTTGCATGTTGTCCATTTTCTGTTGCAACTCTTTTTTCCTTTTTTTTTTTTAATTTCATTTGCTCTTGCCCATTCCTTTAGCTTGGCTCTTAAATTTTTTAATTTTGTTTCCCAAATATATTGGGGTGATCCTAATACTCTTGGTGCCCATGCTTCCTTGATTAGTTCGCTGATTTCTGTATTGCTATCCCATATTGGGTTGTATCTAAATGGGAGTGGTCCTTGATTTTCCATTTTGCCCCTAATATTGCCACCGATTTATGATCAGATGCTGCAGTATGTAAATTTTTTGATTTAATAGAGTTGTGCACTGTTGTTATGTTTTCTTGAATCAGAATTCTATCTAGCCTTTCTTTAATGTTGTTTTTGCCCACTCTCTTGTCACTCCAGGTATATTTTCCATTGTTTGGGGGGGGGGGTGTCTATGAAGTTGTGTTGTTCCATTATCTCTTCCAGAGCATCCTTGGATGGTTCTGTGTGATGTGTCCCTCCAAACTTTTATTCTATACTTCTTACCAAATTTAAGTCTCCTCCTAGGATTATTTTCCCAGTGTGTGTTTCTTTTAGTGCTTCCTTTATAATGTCCCAGCATTGCTCTTTTTCCTTGTAGTGGTTGGGAGCATATATGTTTATGACACTGTAATTCTCTTTTGTGCTTATTTGCATTAGATCCGTTTGTATCCAGTGTTGATCTTTTTTTTGTTGTATCAATTCCCAGAGCCCTTTCTTCCATATTGTGCAGATTCCTCCTGACGCTCCTGTTGCCTGTATTGCTTCCCCTTCATAATTTTTGAATTTTTTTTTTTAATATTTTCAGTTTCATGGCTATTTGTTTTGGTCTCCTAAATCATAAGAATGTCTAGATTTTCTTTTGCCAGAATGTCTCTTGTGGCATTTTCTTTAAAGGATGATCCCATTCCTCGACAATTCTAGGAGACCACTATCATTATTTTCTTGTTGGGTGGTGCAAGGGACCTTTCCCTCTTTGTTGGATTTTATCATTGTTTCCTGAGCTCCTTCCCAAGAAGGATTCCATTGGTTGTTGTGTTCCTAATGCCATTTCCTTTGCTGTCGCTTCATCCCTCAGTTCTTTGTTTGACTTTCTTCCTGCTTTTTTTTGATATTCTACATTTTGAAGTGTTTCCTTTGACTGATTTATTGTTAGAATTTTGTCTACTAAGGGAGGGGGAGGAGATTGGGTGTTTGAGATCAGAGGGGATGATGAGGGGTTGAGAGTATGGGGGGATATCTGGATCTGGATCTGTGTCTAGGGGATGGGGGGGCTGAGGGGTCCAGTGGCTCAAAAGGATTTAGGCTAATGAGAGGATTGTTGTCTGCTTTTGGTGATAGAGGGAGGGGGTCAGAAGATATGAGGGGTTGCGAAGAAGGATGAGTGGGTTGTTTGTTGGTTGTCTTCTTTCTTTTAACATGTTCCCATTTGTTTTCCAGATCTTCAATCTTTTCATTTTCATTTTCATTTTTTTTGTACATCTATTAGCAAAATGGCCATATTCATGACATACCTTGCATTTGAAGGGGATTTGTTCATAATCCAGCTGTTGTATATGCGTCCACTAATCCACTTTGATTTTGATCGCTTCTGGAAGCCCTTTCCCTAGATCCACTTCTACACAGATTATGGCGCATGCATGCATATTTTCCTTTGGCTCACACATGTCTATGTATTTCCCGATTGCATTTCCTATAGCTTTAACTGAATCATCTCCCCAGCAGTGGAGGGGAAGATGCGGCAACCTGACCCAGACTAGAACAGCGCTGGGTACATCCATTTCTAGATCAAAGTCTGGTGTCCATCTGTTTAGGTACAGTCCCCTTGTATCCATAAAGTATGGGCCATTCCTAAATATCAGATCACGATCCTCCTTGGTTTCAAAGTGGAAGGTGTAGTATCCTCTTCCACAGAACCTGATTGAAATTTTCCCATTTATTGACGCAGTCCAATTCCTTTCTACCCATTTTTGGATGGTCTTGGGTGAGGGCCATAACCCAGTAAACTGCCCGACTAATCCACACTCCGCCAGGGACAGAGCTGCTCTACGGGGGAGAGCAGGGGGGAGTGAGATTTCAGGGATGTCTTCCAATCTTTTAACAAACTTAGTTACTGACAGTCGATTCTTTGCCGGACCCATTGCAGAAATGAGAGAGGCGAAAGCTTTTGTTTTTCCTTCATTTTCTCGCTAGTGATCAGATAGAGGATCTCCGTCCTCTAGTGAATCCATCTTGCTCAATCCTCAGTAGCAGGAGGCCGCTGAGGGGCAGCTACGTGCTGTGTTCTCTGGCTAGGGCTGCGCAGATCCTTAGCAGCAGCAACAACGCGTTCTTTCGATAATCTAGATTGATTCTTTGTTGTTTCCACTCTCAAAGTAATTTACATGAGAAAGATAATTTATATTTAATAACCATGTATTTTTAAACTCTCAAAACAATTTACATGAAAAAGAGAAAGACAATTTATTTTAATAACAAATGTGGAGTGAATGTTGCCTCCTTAAAGTTAAAAATATGTTCTAAAAAAATTGCATAAAATTTTATAATTTATATTGGTGAACTCTAAATTAATAGTGGTTAACGATGATAAAATTTATTTTTATTTTTATTACTACTACTTTGTTTAACCATAAACATGTTCAATGATCTACAATCGTCATATATCCTTCAACCTTATGTATCCTATCTCAAAGGAACTTTGAAACATGTAAGTAGAAATTACAAGGTCTTTACTGTCATAACAAAATTTTCCACACAATTCGAACCCGAGCTCACTTAAATGGGACCAATGTTTTTATCACTATAACCCATAATCTTGCTTTTCTTCCTATTGAAGGAACTTTGAAACATGTAAGTAGAAATTACAAGGTATTTACTGTCTTAACAAATTTTTCCACATGGTACGAACCTGAGCTCTCTTAAATGGGAACATTGTTTTTTCACTACAACCCATAATATTGCTTTTCTTCCTATTGAATTAGAGCCGACAAGGTTCAGAAATCTAGAAGACAACTTTGAAAAAGAACTAATTATTAACCAAAGTGGCGTTGTAGGCAAAAAAAAAAAATGGAAGCAATGGGTACTCATGTACTCACACATATAACTTTCCAGGTGGAAAAAAACTTGCACTGGACAAGACAAATAGACAACCTGTAACGAAATAGTTTTCACTCAAAATAAAAATACCCATATGTTTATTCCCTCGCTGAGCTATCAATTTTCAAAAAGAATGCAAGAAAAACGCAAACAAGGCGAATCGACCCCAGTAATAGACAATTTAATTACTTTTTTATGATACTTGTGTGTGTAGCTATCATCAACTAGTCTTCTTAACAATGCCCCTGCTGCAAAATCTACAATAGACCCTGCAATAGACAATTTCATAGAGTCAACAGAGGTATGCTCACCTAGGGCTACAAACACGAGAAAATAATAAAAACTATCGAGCCTAATGATACCCTGTAGTTGATCTTTTTAGAAGAAACTCCTCCGCCACCAAAGAGATGGCGTAAGAGACTGTTACTAGGGCTCAGGGAACTTGAATCAAAAGCTGAAAGTGTTTCTAGGAAATTCAGTGGGATGGAAACAAAATCGCTTGTCGTAGGGCAACAAGAAAAGGAGATAATTAGTTAGCAAAAAGGGAGGAAGCTTCCCTGAATATTTGAGCTAGGTTGGAGATGGAAAAACACTGGTCTGGAAGAATATAACGTTGCAAAACCTAAATAAGAATCCTATTGCAACAAACACTAAAACCCTAGCCAGCGAAAGCCAGCGTCGCCATGAGGAGTTGCAAAAATGAGCTAAGGCACCGACGAACCCCTAAGGAAGTTACCTTATCACCCAGCCAGAGAAAATTGCGACCATTGATTCATTGACAGGACATGTGTAGGGTGAGATCGTAAGTGATTCCACATTGATATTAGTGCCACCTCGGGCTCAGAACAAAGAAAAAAAATCTACTGCCCGATACATTCCAGAGAATTTGTATTAAATAAAAAAAGAATGACCCAAAAGGAAAAAATATGAGCATGGACCTTAGGAGCGAGAATCCACAACATTTTCTAACCAAGAATTGATTCCAACTTCATTAAATATCAAGTCAAGTCCCACATACATAGTCATCATTATGAATGTTGGATTCAATAGTACACCTGCGGAGTACAAGCATGCCATTATGATTTAATAAAAGGAACGTTGAGATAACAAATCACAACGTAGAAAAATAGATTTAAAATAATCCAACAAAATAAATTATTTTTTTATTATAAAGTTAACATTACATATGATGCTTTAATCTTTTAGTCAAATTAAAAAAACTTGGCGTCAACACATTTCTGAATGCTATCTTTTAGTCAAATTAAAAAAAAAAAATGGCGTTAACACATTTCTGAATGCCTAATATCATGTTGTGGCATGAATAAAAAGGTCGCATAGCTAGCGTTCCCTGCTACTTAGTTTAATTAATGAGTTTTGATTAGTGAAATTTTGTTTGTAATATATTGTACTACATACATACACTGCGGAGTTTAATTAATGAATTTTGATTAGTGAAATTTTGTTTGTGATATATTATACTACATACATACACTTTGATAGGATTGGTTATTGGAAAAAATGACTAATACATTTTTGCCACTTAGTTTAATTAATGAATTTTGACTAGTGAAATTTTGTTTGTGATATATTGTACTACATACATACACTTTGATAGGATTGGTTATTGGAAAAAATGACCAATACATTTTCGCAAGTTACAACGACTAAACAAAGTGCACCAAATTATTTTGATTAGACAATTGGAGAAACTCATTCACGATTCACATAACAATGTACAAGAATGCGATCACTAAGAATGCAGAATATCGGTTTAAAATAAAAATAAAAAGAAGTCATCTTTTATATTTAAAAAGATTTCATGTTATGTTTTTTTCACTTAACAATACATTATTACCATAAGTGAAGTTAACCAATAATTTGTACAAGAGAGACATTTAGCAACTTATAATAATAAATCCAGCAATTCCAAAATTGTTTTCGCCAATATCCCAAGAAAAACCAAAACTATTTCAACTACGACAATATATTATTTCTAAAAATTGATAACACAATAATTATTTGGACATTAAGACCAATTTTGGAAACAAGTCTTACAAACAAGATGAAAAACCCAATATTTTCCTAACCTTTTAAACTGAACAAAAATAATTGTATTAAACATGATTTTTAAAATTTTTTTAATTATAACAAATCAATGTTGAAATAATAACAACACCAACCCACTAAATAAAGAAACACCATTTTAGCAATACTTTAACTTATTATATTATTTTTCTTAATTTATTTGTTAAAATTATTATACTGTTATTGTTTTTTTTTTTTTGTAAGTTGGGGTGGGACTCATACATCATACTCGCCTGCCGCGGCAGGATTTGAACCTGGGTGGGGGGTGCTACAGCGCACCGCCCTCACCATTACATCGTGCACCATTAATTTAAAAAAAAATTATACTGTTATTGTTATTATTAGTAAAAAATCAATTTTTGAAGATACTATTTTTATTTAAAATAAAACACTTCGATTTTAACCAGATTTTTTTTTTTTAAATATTTCTTGAGACATATATATAGGAATCATTTGGCATATTTATTTTGATTTAATACACATGAATCAAAAATCTTCGTGCCATATATGCACATCCTCTCACATCGCTTATCGATTTGATGGGTTCCAGAATTAAATGGACATTATTGGTGACGTCTTTTTTTTGGACATTTGGCGTGGCAAGCTAAGGACGCTCATATTGATAATAACATACAAAGAACGTTTAAATCTGGCACCTATTGCAAGGTATATTTGTCAGATTTTAAATTATGCAATCTACTCATAGAAGGGTGTACCAAATAAAGCCAAATCTCGCGCATAGTTTAATGAGGTGGAGGAGTTGCCGTGGAAAGTTATAGAAATTCCGTTTATATTTAGAGAAAATTCGTGTATTTTTGTAAATCCAAGTTATAGCTATTAAACTTCAAAATTTTAGGTGCTCTAGAAGTTTTTGATGGTGCTGAATCCATTTCTACCATCAACACTGCTTCTACAAAAACTTTTGAATTTTTTTTACCCAGATTCCAGCCACTTTTGACCGTCCGCGTAATTCCTTTGCCTTGTTAAATGACTCCAATCTCAAGTAATAACTAAATAAAAACCTCTCTTCTCTGCACCAATCAAAAATTAAATAAATTTAATTTAATAATGGAAAGAAATAAATTATTTATATATTTTAATGTTCACTTTACATATTTTTTATAAATTTTTGGTCAAACAAAAATTGATGGAGAAGTAAATATATTTTTGAATACGTTATATCTCTTCTCTACACTAATCAAAAATTAAATAAATTTAATTTAATAATTAAAAAACATATATATATTTATATATTCTAATTAATGTCCACTTTACATATTCTTTATAAATTTGTAGTCAAACAAAAATTCGCATGGTAAAAGCTAAGATTTAAAATTAATTTGGCGAAAGGGAGGAAAGCATTTGAGCAAAGGAAGCAACACGATTGTGAATGTAAGTCCTTTCTTCGAGGAAGTTGACGGATAAGCTATACATCCATCCATGTAGTTTAGGTGATTGCGTGAACGGGGATTATATTTTAATCCTGGGTATTTGGTAGAGATTTATTAGGATTATATAGAATTTAATATCAATTTTCATATTTATAGGTTAAATTTTTGTTGTAGCTTTAAATAATTAGTGAATTTTTTTATTAGAAAAAGATTTTTTATTCACTCATGACATATAAATGTTTATTCGTAAGACTTGGATATGTTGGGTTGATTAAATCTTTTTGACATCCGTAAGTCTAAAATGACTTTGTAGGTATTAAGAATTTCAAAAAAGATATTTTTAATTGATCCAAGGGGATCTAATTAAGCGCTTATGTTAAATACTAGCTAAAAACAAACCAAAGGAGTGAATGAAAGTAAATAATGTTTTAGGAATACAATAAAGAGGGTCGCTTTTCTTAAACATCAAATGGGAAAAGACATTTATATGTTTATATTTAGGTAAATTTAGAATAAATAAGGGAGAAACATCAATCCCAATAATTTGTATTTAGATGTTGGGAGGTATCATAATTTTTTCTGGGTTTTTAGTGTAAGGATGCAAAATCCATGCACTATACTTGATAAGAAAATTGGTTTATGAATTGAAATTTCATTGTTGTCGTTTGCCCAATATTAATAGATATAAAAGAAAGTTGAACTAGAAAACATAATGCACATTAGACATGTTTGTTAAGGACCAATAAGGTTGTTGGGAAGAGATTCTTGAAATTAGTTATAAGTTAGGAAATTAAGTTAGCAATAAGATCATGTATAAAAGAGAAAAGGGATTAACATCGAAGTCATGTTGATTCCCTTAGGGTTAGTAAATTTATTTGTTAGGAGAGATGATCTTCTTATGGGTGAGACTGCAGAGGAATGTGATACCATATACCATTATGTGATACCATATACCATTTAGAGACGATGCAGAACTCTTTCTAGGTTTCTATGAGTCATTGAGATACTTGACAAGGTTAAGATAATTTCTTATTGAATCTCATTATGACCTAATCTACCCATGATGTAGGATGTCATCTCTAGTAGTATTATTGATACATTCCAAGCTATTTATGTCAAAAATGTAGGACGAAATGTGCTACTAGAGAAAACACAAAAATTTTGTGCATCAAGGTTGCCTCATCATTACCTTAACTATAACTTTGGAATTAGGTTTTTCTAAAGGATGGGTGTATGCAGTACCTGATACTTCAAATTGTATTTAACCCAAAGTTAGGACTTTATTTTCCTTTTATTTGTGTTAGTGATTTATTGACTAGGGTTTCTTATTTTAGTCAACCAAGGATAAATCAAACCCCTTTCAATCTTTTCGCATTTATGTGGTTCCCTGCTCTTGCAGTAAATCCTACATCAATCAAATTGATCTTTCCTTCTGGGCCGACCTCAAAGAGCACATAGTTGGTACCACCCATAATCGCATCTCTAACTCAACCATTTTCGAGCACTCATTCAAAACTCAACATCCTATCTGTTTTGATCAAGTTAAGATCTTGACATATGTCATAAACCTTGAATCATTTAGGAAGCTCTCGAAATCGAAAAACACCCTAACAAAATCAATAGGGGAGATGGTTACATGTTAAAACGGTCTTGGAAGTTTGTTATCCATCACTTATCCCAACAATACTCTCTTTGGTTTGTCTCATTTTTGTCTGCCCCCTTGGTTTTCACTTAGTTAACTTTCTCTTTAATTTCTATTGTTAATCATTCTTCAATTTCATTTTAACTTTCATATTTATTATCTTTCTCCTTTTTGTTCCCTTGTTTACATTATTGCTCACACAGGCCCACACACACACATCTTTCATTTATATGTTATAATTGTAATTATCAATATAAAAATTAAATTTATTGCGCCGAGAGGCGCCTTCTACAACCCTGTATGACCTCGATGTCGGTGCTCAAAGTTAAATTCTAGCTAATGTCAGCCAACATAAAAATAAAAAATCAGAAATCTAAGTAATGTTTATGTTCATTTCTTGAATACATAATAATGGAGTTGTCTTTAGTGAGACTTTTTGGAAGCTTTTTTGGTGGCATTTTCCGGTCTAATTTCTCTAAAATCAAGAATTTATTGAAATCACAAGCTTCAAGATAAAAATCAAACTTTGAATTAAATGAAGGAGTTGCAGCTCACAGGTGTGTACAACACCTGGGAGACTGCACTCAAACAAAGAGGAGACTCTCTCTCTCGTTCACTCTGCATTACATCAAATGAATATTACAATATTAAATACATCACTTAAAATTAAGTAGTTGTGAACAACCTCCTAAACTCTAGGAACTAATCCTAAACTAAGGAGATGCGTTACAACCATATAACCATTTCTCCATTATTTTTAACTCCCCCCCTTAACGGAGAAAGGGTTATTCTGCACTCCTAACATCCCTCTAAATAATTCAAACTTTACTCGCCCTAAAGGCTTAGTAAAAATATCAGCTAAATTATCACAAGTGTTACAATACTCCACACATATTTCTTTTGACTGTATCTTTTCTCGAACAAAATGAAACTGAGTGTCAATATGTTTAGTATTTTTATGGAAAACTGGATTGTATGCAAGCTTTATTGTGCTCTGGTTGTCAGTTTTGATGCTAGTTGCTTCTTTCTGTCCTTCGCCTGCATTGCTAAGCAATCTCCTCAACCAGATGGCTTCGCATGTAGCTGCACACAATGCCTGGTACTCAGCTTCACATGATGATAATGCTACAATACTTTGCTTTTTGCTACTCCACGAAATAACCCCGGATCCAATACTAAATGTGTAACCTGTGATAGATCTACGATCATCCAGGTCACCTGCCCAATCAGAATCTGAATAACCTGCTAAAGTAACATCAGAAATGTCAGTGTATAAAATACCATAATTACAAGTACCACTAAGGTACCTCAACACACATTTTGTTGTAATCCAGTGACTTTCAAGTGGTTTGGACATAAACTGGCTCAGCACACTAACATAATATGCCAGATCAGGTCTAGTTGTCGTGGCATATATCAAACTTCCCACTAGCTGTCTATACAAAGTGGCATCCACCTGTTTTGTGCCATCATCACTGCTTAACTTGAGATTTTGCTGCAATGGTGTTGCTGCTGTTTTGCTCTGTTCCATTCTGAATCTTTCCAACAGGGTTCTGGCATACTTTCCTTGAGTTAGAAAAGTTTGACCAGAATCTTTCCACACCTCCAAACCTAGGCAATAATGAATATCTCCAAGGTCTTTCATTTCAAATACCTGTGACATTTGCTGCTTGATTTCTTTGATCAAATTATTTGCATTTCCTGTTATAATCATGTCATCCACATACAAAGAAATCAAAATGATTTGCCTCTGTTTATTTATCTTGGTATACAGGTTTGGGTCGTTGAGGCTCCTATGAAAACCATGCTGTATAAAAAATGAATCAATTTTCTCATACCATGACCTGGGTGCTTGTTTCAAACCATAAAGTGCCTTATGCAATTTACACACTAAATGCTCCTGCCCCTTTTTCACAAAACCAAGAGGCTGTACTAAATAAATTTCTTCCTTTAATTCTCCATTCAGAAATGCAGACTTAACATCTAGCTGGTGTAGCTTCCATTTATGTTTTGTTGCTAAAGAAATTAGCATTCTAATTGTATTTAATTTAGCTACAGGGGCAAAGGTGTCATCGAAATCTATTCCTTCTTGCTGTGAGTAACCCTTTGCTACCAGTCTAGCTTTGAATTTTTCTACACTCCCATCTGCATTTATCTTAGGTTTATACAACCACTTGCATCCTATAGGGGTTTTTCCTTTAGGCAACTCAACTAAATCCCAAGTATGATTTCTATATATTGATTCAATTTCCTCATGCATTGCAGCCCTCCATTCATCTGATTTACTTGCTTCTTCATAGTTTGAAGGTTCTACAATGTTTAAAATTTTGGACATTAAAGCATAGCCTTTCAATCTTTCAGGTAGTCTAGTCTTCCTACCTGATCTTCTAGGTAGAGGACTTACCTCAACTCTATATGTTTCAGCACTTTCCGGGCCTGCATCATCACTTATTACACTATCTGCTGCTACTTCTTCCTGTTTCTGCTCCTGCTCCTGCTCTTCATCTTCGTCACTGTTCATCTCTATCAGCAATGGAATGTGGCTGTCACTGTTAGAGTCTTCCTTTCCATCTTCAATCTGTTCATGAAAAATAACATCTCTGCTTGCAAAAACTTTATGAGTCACAGGATTATATAACTTGTATGCCTTATACTCTGTGCCATATCCTACAAATATACATTTCAAGGCTTTGGGGTCTAACTTCTTTCTATCTGCTTTTGGTATATGAGCATAAGCTTTAGATCCAAATATTCTTAGATGACTAACTGCTGGTTTGAGTCCAAACAATGCTTCAAAGGGGGTTTTGAAGCCTAGACATTTAGTAGGACTCCTATTCTTTAAATAAACAACAGTATTAATGGCTTCTACCCAAAGACCATTCGATAGACCTTTACCTTGAAGCATACTTCTCGCGCACTCCACAAGAGTTCTGTTCTTGCGTTCTGCTACTCCATTCTGCTATGGAGTGTGTGGCACTGTGAATTGCTGCATAATCCCATGCTGCTTGCAGAAGTTCATGAACTCTCCTAACCTGTATTCTCCCCCTTGGTCCGAGCGGAGAATCTTTATCCTCTTTCCTGTTTGGTTCTCTATCATAGATTTGAACTCTTTAAAGTACTGAAAGTCTTGACTCTTTTTACTTAAAAAATACACCCATGAAAACCTAGTGCAGTCATCTGTAAACAACAAAAAATAATATGCACCTCTTAGGGACCTAGTTTGCATAGGTCCACAAATATCTGTATGCACTAGTTCTAGGATGTCTCTTTCCTTTCTGTTGACATGCAAAGGGAACTCTTTTCTATGCATTTTCCCTAATGCACATCCATCACATTCCATCTTGACATTATGAAAAACAGGGAGTCCATCGACCATACCTTTCTTCTGAAGTAAGATGAGGTCTTGCAAATTGAGATGTCCAAATCTCTGATGCCAGAGATTTTCGACTGTTGATCCAGCTGCAACCATTTCTTGTCGTGGCATGCTCTTTGAATCCAATCTGTACAAATTCCCCACGCGTACTCCTGTTGCAACTATTTCCATCTGGCTATCCTTAATGACACAACCATTCTTAAAGAATTGCACCTGCATGTCTTGGTCTGTAATCATTGAGATAGAGATCAAGTTTTTCTTAATTCCTGGAACATATAATACATTTTTAAGATGTTTAATGTCGCCACTAGGTAGCTTCACAGGAATATCTCCATATCCTTTGATCTCATACCCACTGTCATCTCCTAGATAAATTTTTGATCCACATGCAAATTCTTCAAGAAATTCAAAACAGTCCTTCTTACCGGTCATATGTGAGGATGCGCCAGAGTCGACATACCATATGTCGTCCTCATCTCCCTTTGATGCTGAAAGAGCACAATCGACTGTGAATAGTCGAAGATCATGGCTGTGGTCCTCCTCTTCTCCAGCAAAACACCCCTGATGTTTCCTCTGTTTGCCTCTTCTTTCATCCGCCTGCCTCTTATAGCATTCTTTAATCTGATGACCAGGTTTCCCACAATAAAAACATCTCTTAACATAATTATCAGTCATACCTCTGAATGATCTCTTTTGAAAAGAGTTGGCTCCCTTCTGCTGCTGCTGCTGCGGTTGCTGGTGCTGATGTTGGTGCTGGTGCTGCTTTCCTCTGTACTGTCGCCTCTTCGCCATCAGAGCTAGGTCATTGCTCTGAGTTTTCAGATTCTGTCGTCGCTCCTCCTCCTGGAGCAGAATCGTTGTCAGCTCATCAAATGAAGGGGATTTCTCCCTCGCTGACAGCCCTGAGATAAACGTCTGATATTCATTAGTCATTCTGTTCAATGTGAGTGTGACTAGATCTGAGTTGGACACCTTTTCTCCGATAGCTCCCAGTTTGTCACTAAGATCCTTGAATCTGGCCAAGAATCCAACAACGGACTCATTCTCTTCCATCTTCAATGCAAACAACTTTCCCTTAAGTGCCAGAACACGATTTGTATTCTGAGTCTCGTACAGGTTCTTGATCGTTGTCCATATATCAGCAGTCGACTTGGAATCTCTGATATGTGGGATAATATTGTCCTTAACAGACATCTTCAGTATAACTTTTGCTTTCGTTTCTCTTTTATCCCAGTCTTGTTCTTGGGTCGCTGTTCCAGATCTCAGCTCATTTCCCTCAACGATCGCCCATGCATTTACGCTCTCCAGCAAAGTTTGCATTTTGAATTTCCAGTTGGAGAAATTCGATCCATCGAGTTTGCCAGACTCGTGGAGGTATGATTCTATACTGTTGTTCATTTTCGCCCAACTGAACACTCCAATCGGCCACCACCGGGCAAGTCCGATCTGCTACCACCGAACAGATCAGGAACTTCACTGTGCCACCACCGGGCAAGTCCGATCTGCTACCACCGAACAGATCAGGGACTTCACTGTGCCACCACCGGGCAAAACCGATCTGCTACCACTGAACAGATCAACAAACAAGCTCCAACACGCCACCACCGGGCAAAGGTGATCTGCTTCCACCGAACAGATCAAGGAGCTGCACTGCGCCACCACCGGGCAAAAAACTGATCTGCTTCCACCGAGCAGATCACAGAGCTCTGATTCGCCACCACCGGGCAGGTCCGATCTGCTACCTCCGAGCGGATCACGGAACCCCAATTCGCCACCACCGGGAAAATCAAATCTGCTGCCACCGAGCAGAAATCTCCACGTGCCACCACCAGGCAACTCTGATCTGCAACGAAAAAATTGCAGATTTCCAGAGAGAAAGAGGTTGGCTCTGTGGCGCTCTGAACAGCTACGAATCCGCGCCAATGGGCGCGTCTGTTCTTTAAAAACTCGCGCCTTTCTATTATATTCTGGATTGGCGCGACTGTCTGTAAAAAATCCGCGCCAACTGCTCCAACCCTTTCTTCGGCTTAGAGATGATCAGTCATCTGAGACCCTTCGTTCCAGGTGTTACTGCAGTTCCACCTGATCACACAAATACATTTACATGCACTCCTACCACTACAGATATGTAACTAATGATACATCCCTAAAAAAAATGAGGCTTTCTCTACCCTAAGCTCTGATACCAAGATAAAAATCAAACTTTGAATTAAATGAAGGAGTTGCAGCTCACAGGTGTGTACAGCACCTGAGAGACTGCACTCAAACAAAGAAGAGACTCTCTCTCTCGTTCACTCTGCATTACATCAAATGAATATTACAATATTAAATACATCACTGAAAATTAGGTAGTTGTGAACAACCTCCTAAACTCTAGGAACTAATCCTAAACTAAGGAGATGCGTTACAACCATATAACCATTTCTCCATTATTTTTAACTCTTCATGGGTAACCTCTACACAATCGAAGTGCCCTAGGGGTTTTTCACGGTGCTGAATCTATAAATACAGTCCAAAACCCAGTTTGAATAACACAAATCAAATCCAAAAACCAATTTAAATAACACAAATCAAGATTTCAGCTCAAAATCAAGTCCAAAAACCAATTTAAATAACACAAATCAAGATTTCACCTCAAAATTTTCAGTTAGATTTTGATACTAGAAAGTCCAAAAAGTCCCACTAAAGACAACTCCCATAATAATCATGAAAATAGAAAAAAATTAATGCAGGAAACAAAAATTAAAATAACCATATAGATAAAATAAAAAAAACTACAATACAATTATCTCATGCCTTAGATAAAAAAAAAATTATAATACAAATATCTCATGTGTTTAAAAGTTCTTTTATCATATACCTTTAATTTGAATGGATCATAATTTTACCTTCAACAAAAATTTTATGACATTAAAACTCCAAATTAGGTAAAAATTTAAACATCTTTACACTTTACTAAAGCCACTGCCATTTTTTAAATCAAAGTAAAAGGGTTAATTCAACGCAAAGAATCCAAAATCTTGTTGTAAAATCTTTTAATATTTATTTTAATTAGTTATTTGTAAAATGAATCTTTAAAAGGAAAATAAGGATATATTAAAATCTCTATATACATAAATATTTCCACGTAAAAGTTGTAATATTATAAAATATTCATTTCATTTCATGTAGTTTTATTATAAATTTTCATATCATGCCATGAAAAAAACATCATTAAATCTAATATTAATATTGAAAGATTAATATTCATATTAATATTATTCAACTTAATAACTTTTAATTAATACAATATTAAATTTTTTATATTATATGATATATATTGACTCTAGATATATATGGGAGGGAAGAATAAATACATAGAATGATAGAGGTGGAGGGGTAGAGGGAGAGGGAGAAAGGAGAAGAGAAAGAGGGATAAAGAGATGGAGTTGGAAGGAGAGAAATGGAGGGCAGAAGAAAGACACTGAGAGAGAAAAGTGGAGAGAGAGAGGGAGTGACAAGGAAGAGATGGAGAGAGAATGTTTATTCTTGGTGGTGAGAAAGAGAGACAAATTAGGAGAGATGGAGAGAATGGAGGGAGATAAGGAGAGAGGGAGGGAGATAGTGACAGAGTTGGAGGGGGGAGAGAGAGAGAGAGAGAGAGAGAGTTGAGGGGGTGAGATAGAGTGAGGTGAGAGAGAAAGGGAGAGAGGGGAAGTAAGAGAATGAGGATGTGAGAGAGAGAAGGAGAGAGGAGTGGAGAGAGAGAGAGAGAGAGAGAGAGAGAGAGAGAGGAGAGAGGAAGGGAGAGAGAGAGGGGGGAAGGTAAGAAGAAAGACACATATAGAGAAAGACAGAGAGAGTGAGAGGGAGTGATAACAAAGATGGAGAGAGGGGGAGAGAGGAGAGCAAAAGGGAAGAGAGATAGAAGGGGGGAGAGAGGGAGAGAAGGGGAAGAGAGAGAGTGAGGGAGAGGAAGAGGGAGGGAGATATAGATAGATATGGAGAAATAACGTGTATGTTTTGGGGGTGATATAAAATAGACAAGAGAGAAAAAGGGAGATAGATATATAGATGGAAGGTGAAGAGAGGGAAGAAGAGAGAGATAGATAGAGGGAGAGACAGATAAACATGGAGAGAGAGAGAGAGCATGTGTGTTTGGGGGGTGTTGAGATAGAGAAACAAAGAAGGATAGATGGAGGTAGGTATAGATATAGATGGAGGGGGGAGAGAGGGAAGAAGATTTCCTACCTAGATACATTGATTTTGGTGTAGATGGTGATGTCTAATCCTATTTGATTGCTTGCATTGAAGGAGATAAAATAAATCAGAGGGGAGAGGAGGAATGAAGAGAGAAAAAAGAAGAGGATTGAGAGAGGAAGAGAAGGCTAAGAGAGAGAGGGGGACACAAATATGGAGGTGGAGAGAGAAGGAGAGAGGGAGGGAGAAAGTGACAGGGTTAGAAGAGAGAGAGAGAGAAAGAGGGAGAGAGATAGGGGGAGAGAAAGGGATAGAGAGGAAGGACGAGATAGAGGAGGATAGAGGGAGGGAGAGAGAGGAGGAGAGAGGGATGGACAAAGAGATGGAGTTGGAAGGGGAGAGAGGGAGAAAAGAAGAAAGACATAGAGAGAGAGAGGGAGTGACAAGGGAGAGATGTAGAGAGTGTGTGTATGTTTGGGGGTGTGATAAAGAGACAAAGAAGGAGATATGGAGGGAAATATAGATATGATGGAGGGGAGAGAGGGGGAAGAAGATTTCTTACACTAGATGCATTGATATTAACATACATGGTAATTTCTAATACTATTTGATTGCTTGCACTAGATGCATTAATTTCAATGTAGATGTTAATTTTTAATGATATTTGATTACTTGCACTAGATGCATTGGTTTCAGTGTAGATGTTGATTTCTAATCCTATTTGATTGCTTGCACTAGATGCATTTATTTCAGTGTAGACGTTTTCTAATTCTATTCGATTTCTTGCACTAGATGCATTGATTTCAGTGTAGATGGTTATTTAGAATCCTATTTGATTTCTTGCACTAGATGCATTGATTTCATTGTAGATGGTGATTTATAATCTTATTTGATTGCTTGCACTGGATGCATTGATTTCAACATAGATGTTGATTTCTAATGATATTTGATTGCTTGTACTAGATGCATTGATTTCAATGTAAATGTGATTTTTAATCCTATTTGATTGCTTGCACTAAATGCATTGATTTTGGTGTAGATGTTTTCTAATTCTATTTGATTGCTTGCACTAGATGCATTGATTTCAGTGTAGATGTTGATTTCTAATTATATTTGATTGTTTTCACTAGATGTATTGATTTCAGTGCAGATGTTGCTTTTTATTATATTTGATTTCTTGCAGTAGATGCATTGATTTCTGTATAGATGTTGATTTCTAATCCTAATTGATTTCTTTCATTAGATGCATTGATTTCATTGTAGATGTTTTTTCTAAAAATATTTGATTGTTTGCATTAGATGCATTTAATTCAGTGTAGATGTTTATTTATGATTTGATGTAATTGGATGTATGATGGTACATTAATTTTAAAGTGACTAGATTAACAATGTGATTGCTTTTAGTGTTTCCAGCGCCAATGTGATCCCGTGGGGTCAAAATAGATGAAGCATAAGAATAAGAGAGACCCCGATGAGCGGTTTTCTTAAACTTCCCAACAAAGCGATCGATTGCCAGGATTTGTTTTGAAACCACTATCCTCATCTCTGGAAACCGCCAAGAGGTGCTCCTGAAGGCATTTTATGGTTTTCAATGGCCACACATATGGTTTTGTCAACGTACACCAATAGGAAAACTACGGGGTCCGCACCCACTTTATTTTTAATTTAAAGGCCCAATATTCTTAATGTTTGTAATGTAAAATTTTAAAGGGCGGAGGTTTTATTTTTAAAATGGAATTGTATTTAATATATATAGTTTTGTTTTAATTATTTTAATTATTTATTTTTTAAAGAGAGACAATTTTCTATAACAATTCCCATAATCAATTTTTGAAACTGATTATGAAAGTTAGAGAATTAGGACTAGGGCTGGGAAGAAAATTCTGGTAGAAATATTTTGTAAGGGTTTAGAGTTTGGTTTTCATGACTTATTTGTAATAATGAAATCTCTCTAAAATCAATGAACTTGAAGAAATTTTGATTCCAACTTTGGGGTTGATTGCAGGCATTGTTTTTCTTCTTGTGTTCAACATTCAGTTATTTTTTTTACCTCTCTTGGACAGTGTAAGATGCAACTGGTTATTTTAATTTAATTTTTCATGAATTTACTTGTAGGTACTCATGTTATCTAAATATGAAACCCTTAATGAAGTGCTCCACATTCGGGGAAGTCATCCACAACTTGTCAGTGTTTCATTATTCTTTCCGAAGAAGTTATATTTATATTTGTAATTGCCTAGATATAAACTTCGTCCTCTTTATTTCTCTTCAAACCACTCCTTCAATCCAAAGACCCTGCAACCCTAAGAGTTTTCTAGCCATTCTGTTTTGAAATCTAGGTTTTCAGAACTAGAAGCTTTGTTGCAAGGCCTCATGTTTTGTCCCTCCAACCACAATTTTATCAAATTTTCATCAATCTTAAGATGTCTCAGGAACTAGTTCCCTTACAATTAGGAACTATCTCTGGGGAGCAACATAGCCCCACCAACTGTATGTAGATAATGCCATCTATTGCCTCCCGTAGAAACATCCTCTTTCCTCTAGTTAGTAGCTCGAGGAGTGTCCATGGACTTGCAATCCTACATATGGAATCCTGAAAGGATGTTAGAGGTGTACTTTCCCTTACTAACAAATAGCTCTCCATCTCCCTACCACACCTCCAAACCAAGGAAGTAGTGCATCAAACCCATATCCTTCATCTCAAACTCTCTTTCAAAGTCCTCCTTGCAAGAATGGATCAATCTGCCATCTCCTGTCAATATCAAATCATCTACATAAAGGACTATAAAGGACTAAGATGAGCATACAACCATCTACCATAATGTAGTAGAGATTGGCATCTGCTCCACTCTTAGTGAACCCCAATCCACTGAAATAAGAATCTATATGAGTTTATCAAGCACGAGATTCCTGATTGAGACCATAGAGTGTTGTCCTAACTCTACACACATGCATCTCCCTGTCAAATGTCTCAAATACCTCAGGTTGCCCAGTTTATATCTCTTCCTCAACCTCTCCATTGAGGAAGGTAGTCTTAACATCCATTTGGTGGATCCTCCACCTAAACTGTGCTTCCAATGAAAGTATGATCCTAATAGATGAGTATCTTTCCATAAGGGAAAATGTGTCCTCATAATCGATCCCCTCCACCTGCAAGAAGCCTTTGGCCATAACTATAGCCTTGTACTTCTCAACACTCACATCATCTGCATGTTTCACCTTATAAACTCACCTAGAGCCAATAGCATATTTTCCCTCAGGTCTAGGCACAACCTCCGAAGCATTATTATTCATGAAAAAGTCATACTCATCCACCATGGGATCTACCCACTCCTACTGGGAAACAACCTCTTCAAAAGAAGATGCCTCATAATCAATCAACTCTAACATGAGTACCATATATCTGTTATATTTTCCTGGTGATATCCCCTGTTTGCGTGAGGAAATAAGAGCTTGAACCTGCTCTTGAGCTTCCTACACCAACATATCAACCATTCTGGTCCTCTTCCTCCCTTCTATGGAAGGCGCTGTGTGATTGGGTGCCTCTGAAGGTTTTAACCCCGTACAGAAATTACATGCATACAAATTCTAAAAAAACAAAAAATAAACAATGGAAAGAGCATAAAACATAAAACATATATACACAGAGATTCCCCCCTGGATCCCAAAACCGGGACTACCAGATCAATTTTTCATTGTATTCCTTTCAATGTTACAATACATATATATACATGCTGAAGCATCCATAAACCCCAATCCATTAACCTTGGATTAGATCATAACCATAGTTCCCTTGACCGGATCTATAAAATACCATGGAAATAATATAACACACACCCAACAACCTCCACTTAGTATGCTTTCTACTCCTCCACATGTGGCTTCACCACATCATCCTCCTAGAATGTCCTCTTGCCTTTGAGAAAGATATGACATTGTGGATGTGGCCGAGGTTCCTCCTTTGGAGCTAGAGGCTCCTCATCTGGTGGTATGCTCAACTCTCGCTCTAGACAACTCCTCATGGCATTGTCCTCATCAAATCTCACATCCCTCCTCAACACAGTCATCCTGATTGAAGGCATGTACACTCGGTAAATATGGGGTGTCTATGTGTATCCTACAAAGATCCCCCTCTTTGTTGTGGGTTCCAATTTTTTCTTTCTATCTTTGGAGACATAACAATATACTATGGATCCAAAAACGTGAAATTCGGAGACATATGGATTCCTCCCATAGAAATCCTCTTCAGGTGTAATCATTCCAAGAATTTTGTGAGGGCTCATGTTCTGCAAGTAAACAACTTTATTGCAAGCTTCTTCCCACAAGGGTAGTGGAAAGCCTTGGTCATGCAACATTTCTCTAACTCCCACAATACTTCTATTTTTCCTCTATGCAACCCCATTTTGCTGTGGGTTGTGAGGTGAAATAAATTCCATTATAATACCCTCTTTGGCACATAATTATTTGAAGGCATTAGGCACATACTCTCCTCCATTCTCACTTCTCAGGAATTTAATTTTATGTCCAATCTCATTTTCTTTTTTTTTTGCTGAAGCAAGAGTCGTACCTTCTATTTCATTAAATCTAAAAATAACTTACATAATATACACCATTCCCAAAGGAAATGTGGGCCACAGAATAAGATTTTGCTAATAGCCTATGGCCCCTAGCAAAAACTTAAACTACAAAGTCCACAAAACTACAAAGTCCACAAAATGCAAACAAATCAAACAGTAAAATTTGGAGTCAGACCCAGTAATGAAATAGGGAAACCGCTAAACGGAAATCGGGTCTGGAAGGGGGGATAACTCTCGAGCATGTGGGGCGCGCGAAAGCCACCGGTTTCCATCAAGACACATAACCTGCCCGGAAGATAATTTTCCTTGATCTGCGCCATTGTCCTTGACCATCGATCCTCCATGCCAAATCCTGTGGCGGAGGATAATATTGCACTGCCAAGTAGCCCGTCAGTTACTCACGTGATAGCCAACCTAGACCCACAAACTAGCTCTCTTGTTCCTGACCATAGATTTTTCCTGCATGATCCGATGACCGAGGATCATATCGCATGGGCCTAACCCACCAAAGAATAGCACGCGATGAGGGCGATATTCCTTCCCCGTACTATGCCATGTGTTGCTTGGTGAGTGGAATCGCTCCCAACTCCACAAAACCACTTCCTGCGTGAAGGGCGTGCGATGGATGCCAAACCACCTCCCGAGCGGTATTGAAGCCGCCGAAAGGAAAACGGGAGTATTCAGGCTGCCGGGAAAGCCGGAAATCTGGCCCCTTTCAACAACTCTTCTCCGCAGTCGAAAGAACCCGTGCATTATGAAAATCCAGCTAGTCGGCCGACCATCCGCGGACCTGCATCTGCTCAACAACTCCCATCCGAAACTTCTGTGATCATACTATCGAGGGTTGGGGAGGCCGACAGTAACCTGCATCCCCAGAATGATCTTACTTCAGAGAAAATACTGCATGAAGAAACCAAATCAACTAGACACCGCCCCTGTGTCTTTGTTTCGAAACACCATTATATCCTCATCCGCCTAGTCGTGACATTGCGTCTTTAATCTATTCAGAGGCATCTCAGGCCAACTCAGCGCAACCCTGCTTTTAGTACTGAGTACTCCTTGATTTGCCAAGATGTCCGCCAATTTGTTAGCTGTTCTTCTCACATGGTTAAAACTCACAGTGCGTAATCCCCGGAGATGAAGCTGAATTCTCTGAAAGACATGGAGCAGTCTCCATTGTTTAGAGACTTTTTCCGGCTCTGTGCCATAGCTGATTCTTTTGACCGAGTTTATGATTAACTCAGAGTCAGCTTCGACAATAACATTCTGGAGATTATCCTGCTTCAAAAATTCTAAACATTGCTCAAGAGCCATTAATTCCGCCATATTGTTAGTAGCTCTTCCCAAATGGCAATGGAAAATGAAAAGGAGACTGCCATTTTCATCCCTTAGCACCCCGCCATAGCCAGCAATACCTGGGTTATCTTTGGAAGCCCCATCAATGTTGAATTTCAAAAAACCTTGAGGGGGAGGATGCCAATGATCCTGTTTAGAATCCATCTTCAAAACCTTCCTGTCCAATCCCTGTGGAATAAGCCCCTGCATACCTAACTTAAGAAGTATCTGTGATTCAGCTTCTGAAGGTGGATTCTTAGGGAAAGTTCGCACTATGGTGCTTACCGTCTCCTTAAGTTGTCTTAAGATTTGCTCGAGAAGGCATTGGGAGGAACTTTTTTCATTCTTAAAGATTCTGTTGTTTCTTTCTTTCCAGACAGTCCAAATTATGAAACTTGGCGTTAAAGCCTAGGCTGAGCCTAGAAGTTCAAAATCAGAGAAGTTGCGTCTCCAATTGATTAGGGTATTAATAATGCTTCCTTTGTCCCTGTCTGTTTTCTGGAAGATAGTGGCAAAAGTGTCCCACAACCAAGAGGTGAAAATACAATTATTGAGAAGGTGCTCCATTGTTTCCTCTTGGGCTTCAAATAGTTGGCATTTGGAAGGGCCCATAACACCCCTCTTTCTAATGTTATCCCATGTTAGAATTTTTCTATGATACACCAACCACATGAAGAGTTTAATCTTCATCCATCCTTGATGTCTCCATATGTTCTGCCAAACCTTATCCGATTCATTGGAATCCATCTCAAGGAGTATATGTTTTGCCTCCTTGAGATTGAAGGTGCCTGTAGAATTGTTGCCCCATCTAAGTTGGTCATACCCCCCTGTCGCTAATATTTTCCTTTGTTCCAACATTGTCAAAAGTGCCTCAGCTTTGGTTTTTAGTGGGATATCTTCCCTGTAGTCCATCTTCTTCCAGGTTTTCCATTTTCCTACACTAATGGTTTGATCCCAAAAATCTTTTACCTTAAATAACCTTTTGGTATCTGTTTCTTCCTAGAGGTCCAGAAGGTTCTCGTTTAACAGTGTAGGTTCTTGTTGCCATTTTTCCTCCTAAAACAAAGCAAGATCACCATCCCTGATTTCCCAGAAGCTGTTTTTTTGTACTAATCCTCTATTTCCCCAGGCCTTATTCCAGATGTGTGATCCCTTAATGATGCCCGTCATCCTTATTAGATCATTATCTTGCCAATTGTTGGCATATTTATCTTTCTAGATTCTATCCCGCTGTGCCTATGGTTCTTTAACCTAGCGCCACCATAATTTTGCCCCTAAAAATTTACTTAGTGCTTCTGGATCGTCTAGTCCAAGACCCCCATATTTTTTAGGTTTGCAAATCTTCTCCTAGGCCACCAAGACCCATTTCTTTTTATCCTCCCCCTTACCCCAAAGAAATTCTCTTTGAATGGTTCTAAAGTGTTGCAAAAATCCTTTAGGAGTTGGAAGGGCTGATAGCATGAAGACTGGAATTGATTGGAGAACAACTTTTGTAAGCACTAACCGACCAGCCAAGTTTAAAGATCTAAAGGTCCATTTCCTGATTTTATCCTGCATCTTGTTAATCACCAACTCCCAGATGCCCTTGTGCAAAGGCTTATCAGTAAGAGGAACTCTCAAGTATTTGGAGGGAAGGACATCCCTTTGAAAGCCTAGAATCTTGGAGATATATTTCTGAATAGCAATATTGGTATTAAAGAAAAAAATTAGATTTGGAGAGATTAAATTCCATACCTGTAGCCCTGGCAAATTCAGACAGGATATGCTTGTACGCTAAAGCTTCTTTGACAGTGGGGATGCCCTACGGCATAGTATCATCAACAAATTGTTGATGGGTCAAAGCCTGACCAGTCTCTGGAAGTTGGAGGCCTTTGATATCACCGACTTCTTTCACATGCTTGATAGACCGACCCAGTCCTTCCATCATGAGGATGAAGAGAAAGGGAGAGAGCGGATCACCCTGCCTGAGGCCTCTAGAAGGAGTAAAGGTATTGGAAGGAGAACCATTAACCAGAATTGAGAAGCTGGAAGAAGTTACCAGGGCCATGACCCATCTTACCCAGTTATGATCAAACCCAAAAGCAATAAGGACCTTCCTTATATAGGTCCAATTCAGCTTATCATAAGCTTTGGCTAGGTCCAATTGCATAATCATACCGGCCTTCCTATTGCTTATCAAAGCGTGCACCACCTCATGCGCTTGAATGATTTTATTGAGAATTTTTCCGCCCTCCACATAACCAGATTGCCCCACAGAAGCTAGAGTAGGAAGAAGTGGTTTGAGTCTGTTAGCCACAACCTTGGATATTATCTTATAAACCACATTGCACAAGGCTATGGGTCTAAACCTGTCTGGAGTCTGAGCATTGTCCTGTTTAGGGATTAGGGAGATGAAGGAAGTGTTGAGCACCTTCAAAATAGTTTTATTCAACCTGGAATCTTCCACTACGTTCAGAATATCCTGTTTAACTATGTTCCAACAAGCTTTAAAGAAATCCACATTGAAACCATCAGGGCCTGGCGCTTTACCATTCTTCATTTCTTTGATGACCTCACTAACCTCCTCTTCTGTCACTAGCCTATTGAGATTGAAATTAACCTCTCTAGTAACCAGTCTAGGAATGTACCATGTTAAATCCCTGATAAAATGCTCTCTGTCTGAAATGGTTTCATGTGCTATTCCATGAAAGTGTTGAACTAACACATCTTCATGGGAATTGTGAAGATGACCGCCCTCATCCTTGATCGAAGAGATTCTATTATGCGATCTGTTCGCTATGGTAGATTTGTGGAAAAATCTAGTGTTACACTCCCCTTCTTTCAACCATTGAACTCTGGATTTTTGTCTCCAAAATATTTCCTCTTGTTTACATAAATTCTCCCAGTCTTGATGGTGTTTGGTGACTTGGTCATTTCTATCTTTATCAAAGCCATCTGTGATAAGGGTTTGATTAAGTACCCGCATTTTATCTTCAACAACTTTTTTCGCTGTAAAAATATTGCCAAATTCATTCTTGTTCCAATCTTTAAGTCTGAGATTGATGTGCTTTAGTCTTTTGTGAAGCTAGAACATACTTGTACCTTGAATATGCAGTTCTTCTATCCACCATTTTGAAATGTTGCTGATGAAGTCCGGGTGGGTGAGCCAGATATTCTCAAATCTAAAAGGTCTATTCTTGGGGGTACCAATGCCCTGAACCTCAAGTTGAACAGGCCAATGGTCCGAGCCTCCAAAGGGGAGAATTCTCGCTATCATTTCCTTATTGGTGAGCATAAGATCCTCTGAGATTATGAATCTGTCTAACTTTGAGGCTACTTGAGACTCTCCTCCTCTTTTATTGTTCCAAGTAAAGAGACCATTACTCATGTCAGTATCCACAAGCTTCATATTATCTATAAAAGTTTGAAAAGTTGTAGAGTCTCTGCTTAAAGTTCTGGTACCCCCTTTTTTCTCTGAAAGTGATTTGATCATGTTGAAGTCTCCACACAAGATCCATGGTACATCAACATGTCTGTCTCTGAGCTCCATAAGAGAATCAAGAAACTCGAGTTTGTCATCCATTCTTTGAGGGCCATATACATTTGTGACCAGATAGGTCTCCCTGTCTCCCACCGGATGTATAACCACTGATAAATAATTTCTAAATGCCTTAGCATCTATTATACCAATCTTTTGGGGGTTCCAAGGAGTAAGTATGCCCCCCTGCTGTATTATTTGCTTTGACTTCTAGAAATTCAAATCGATTGAGCCATTTGTTGTGAATTTATTTTATTTTTTGAATGGAACATTTAGTTTCCTGGATAAAGATCATATCCGGAGCTTCTTGTTTCATTCTGTTACTAAGAATTCTTTGTTTTCTTTTACTACCTAGACCTCTGATATTCCAAGATGTAAACTTCATAATTAAAGATTCGTAAAGGAGTAACTGGTTAGATCTTTCATCTTACCTGAATCTATCATTAGCTTTCCACACTCCATCAATGAATCGTTCTGCTTTTTCCTGCCTCTTTTCTTTCCTGGATTTCTGGGTGCTAATCTTGGTGTGATTTTCATAGGTTTCACACCTTCGTTGCCCTGCCTTTCATTTTTCCTTTGCCTATCCAGCCCTTTAGCCTGAATTTTCCATAGGAACAAATGTTGTACCCTATTGAACTCTTCTAGTGGTAATGAGTCTACCCCACTTATGGTCCCCTGTTTCAAGAACCTTTCCAGATCTAGGTGTTCCCTGTCAAGAATCTCCTGCAGTTCATGATCCTCCATTTCCATCTCACTCTGGGTCATTTCTTGGTCCATCTCCGGTTCTGCATCACTCAGCATAGCCTATTTTTGTTTGTTAATATCCTGTGTTTGTACTGTATCTTCCTCTTTCTCCTTCTCCACTGGGCTTCCTTCCATTACCTGATCTACTTTTGTTATCTCTTCTTCTTCTTCGAGTACTTGGCCCTTCTGTTTGATATTGCTTTGGTCCCCTCTTGCCCCCTTTTCCTCTATGTACCACTTTGTGAAAGCCTTTAGTATCTTTCATTGTGGTCACTTTACTTCTGTTCTCTATTTTACTGAGAGGGCAGTCTCTAAATAGGTGCCCATGCTCATGGCATTTCCAGCATCTGAAAGGAATATGTTCATAGTCTACTGTTTGCACCCATTCTTCATCAAAAACTTCCAAGATGACCTCATCCGGTAGAGCTCTAGAGAGATCCATCTACACACATATTCGTGCGAAGGAAGTGTACTTTCCCCTTTTGGTGGCCTCAGAAGCTTTGAAAAAATTCCCTAACTTGTTTCCTATGGCAAATAACGATTCCATTTGCCAGTAGTCAAGAGGTAGTGAGTAGAGTCTTACCTAGACCGGGACCGAAGTGAAAGTTTCTCTCTCAGGGACAAAATTCATCATCCACGGCTGCATGTAGAGGCCTGCTGCTGCATAGAAGTAGGGCCCTCCTTCAAACACCCTGTCTTTATCCTCAATATTTGTGAAGGCTACAGTAAAGAAACCCTTTGACCCAAGATGTAGGTCAATGCTTCCTTTTGGTTTCCAGTTGTATTTAATCCATGTCTGTAAAGCCTTTTCTGTGGGCCATAATCCCATGAATTTACAAATGATAGCATATGTCCGCATGTGGTCCCTGTGTGCCTGCAGAGCAGGATCATTTAAAACTACTCTGGGTGTGACCTCAACTTTGGGTTTACATGGCCCCTTTTGTGCTTTTCTTTTTCTCCCTGTTCCTTGTCTTCTTTCTCATTTTATTTATTGTTGTTATTCTCCCTTAACTTGTTTAGTTCTTGCTCCTCTTCCATATTCCTTATCCCTTCTCTTGAAGGTCCTCTGACATTCTCTAATGGTTTCTTCCCTCGGCTAGCGATTGCCTTCATGTAGGAGGGAGTGGAGCTCCCTCCTTTGTGTGCTTCCATGGCAACTTTCGCGAACGCCTGCAAACCCTAGCACTTCTAGGAAACTCCCGCCAACATCAATCCTCTTCCCGATTTTTGATCTATCTTGTCCTACCTTATCTTCGATGTTTACGATTATCCCACAATTTTTGAAGAAAAATGGATAATTGAATCTCCAATCTCATTTTCAACTAAGGCTCTGAATTCAAAAAACTTTGAATAAAACTCATATTTCTTCTTCATAAAATAGATCCAACATTTGCAGTAAAAAGCATCTACAAATGTCACATAATATATTTGATTTACAACTAAGACTGTAGAAAATAGTCCACACACATCTGAGTGAACTCACTCCAAGATGGCTCCAACTCTGCTATCTTAGCCTTGGAAGGAGGATTTAACATATTTTCCAAGAGTGCATCCCTTGCAAACATCATGTTGATCAAGGGTGCATTTTAGAATTCCAGTGGTGATCTACTGCATTATTTTCAAAGCTCCATGGTGTAGGTGTCCCATGCACCTATGCCAGAGCTCTCCAACATCTCAACCCTGAATATGTTCTTCCTTGCTGCTCAATGCAGCGCATGCATCCACCTCTAGCTTGTAGATATTTTTAACCCGAACACCAATTTGTTTTACTTGTCTAGTAGCAACATGCTTTAGATAATATTTCCCTTACTGAACACCACATCATATCCACGGTATTCAAGTACAACTTAAGAAACTAATTTTTTCTTCAGACCAGACACATACATTACATTCTTTAGGTGAAGATGAGAGTCTGACTCCCTCTTAAAGGTGACAGTTCCAATCCCTTTGGTAGTATACCTCCCATCATCTGCAAGTTCTATGTGGAATTATAGGTCCTTCTCCTCTTTGCTCTCAAAGAACTCCTTATTTCTTGTCATATAAAATGAATCACCAGAATCTAAGTACCATAATTACCTCGTACAATACTTACCATGCATGTAATGAGGGCGAAATCCAACTCAAATCGTGATGTGAAAGCATCACCTCCTATTGCTCCTATGGAATTCTTACTGGATTTCTTGTGCAAACACTTGGTTGCATAGTGTGCATACTCATGACAATGAAAAAATTTAATTTTATTGAGATCTTTCTTCTTGCCATGGTGCTAGCTAGATTTTGCCTTGCCTTGCGCCTTCTTTCATTTGACTTTCTTTCCTTTTCCTGCCAAATCAAAGTTTTCTTCCTCATCAGTTTTGGATGTGACACCATATCCAACATTTCTTCTAATCTCCTCCTACACCAAATTAGACCAAAGTCTCTCCCAATCCGGGATCTTGTCTCTTCCATTAATTAAATCTTGATAATTGTGTTAGGATTTCAGAAGGCCAAGGAGTGCTAATTAAGATCACAAGTTCAGATAATGGCACATTCTCTCCAACTTCTCCAAGTTCATCTCTCACCTGAGTGAATCTCGATAGGTATTGAACAACAATTTCATTTTTACCCATTTGAATGTTCTTGAGTTTGTCTCTCAATGCCAATTTGCTGGCATCACTTCTACTTTAGAATATATATGTGAGAGTTTTCCGCATTGCAAATGGAGTCTCCTTGTCATGAAAATTTGAAACCACATGATCTCTAACCCCCTCCAGAATAATCTTCCTCAATTTTGCAGTATCTTTCTTCCACTGAGCCAGTTGTTATGTATTTGATGTTGTTGGTTTTGGAATATCAGTTTGTGTGTACTCCAATACTCCATTGTCAACCGACGCAACTTCCATTCTATCTTTCCAAGTACATAAATTTAAAGTTCCCTCCAATGTATACTCAATCCTAAATCCATTGAAACACATTGTTACTGCAACGAAGAAATTCTTGCACTCAAATTCTTGTGCCACAAATTTTCTATTTGATTTTTTTTTTAGAGATGATTAGGAACCTAGTTTCTATGTATTTTTAAATAGCTTTGATACAATTTATAAATAACTCAAAATTTGCAGCTACTAATGAATTCAGATTGAAAACAATAGACACAAATTTATTCTACTCAATCTACAAAAGGGAAAACATACAGTAGAAACACATGAAATCATTCAATCAAAATGAACACAATTTTTACTAGGGAACCGAACTAGGAAAAACCCCTCCTCTATTTGTATTATATCAAATGAGAACAATGATCTATTACAATGACAACTTCAATCCTTGAAGCTCAATTTGTACTACAATATTGATCTCCTCCTCGTGAGTCTTCTCTAGCCAATACTTAGCCAAAATAGGCCTCCTTCTTCCTCCTATTTCCTTGCGCAATTCTTGCTCCTAAAGAATAGGGAAGCTCTTATTTCCTTGTGCAAATCCCAAGAGAAATGGCTCACCTGCTACATGAAAACACTGTACACTCACTAGTATAAAATAATGATTACATTGATGCATTTTTCATCCACTCAACTAGGCAATTTGAATTCCATGCATGACTAGAACTACATTTAGTAAATTGACTAGTTAACTAAGAGATCGGTGAGTTAAAAATAGTTACAACTATTCAACTGAACTCCTACTGACTCTATTCATGACTAGAGCTCAGATAACTGAGTTTCACTAACTATAACTCCACTAGATTGTTAGATCTTAGCAATCAACTCATGCAAAACTCTACTTCTTGCCCACAAAACCGAATTGAATGATTTGACTAAGTGACTTGGCCATGTCACTCCTACTAATTTCAACTGAGGTTATCTTGCTGATGTGTAAATTTGAACTTCTCCATTTGACTAAGGCACAAATCAAATGAAGCCTTTTCTTGCTACAATTTAACATATGTCACCCTAATGGCATTATAATTGACAGTGGGGGTGATATCCTTAGAGAACTGCATCTAGTTGGGTGAAAAATTACTCAATAATAGCTAGTTTCCTTGGACTAGCTTGTTTATGGATCAATGTCCCATCTATGTTTACAAATTCATACTTATAATTGTAAAATTAAGCTTGTGTTTGATTATAGATGAACTGGAATATAAATCATGGTTGTATGATGTTCTCTTCTTATTATTGCAAGTTTGGGCTACTAACTTTACTAATGGTTACTTGATAAATTTTAAAACGCCTTAAAGTTATTTGAGTTTGAAATTCTATTATGCTTTGAAGTTTAGTTGTTGAAGATTGGATATATCAAATTAAGTATGAATGATGGAATGGTTGCAGGCCAAACACCATGATTGAGTAGGTATATTTGAAATATTTAAGAGAGTTGAAAGGATGTTTGAAGCTTCTAGGCATGTTTATTATAATGTTTAGGACCATTTCCATGTTTGAAGTGATAGCTTCAAATGGAAATTAATTTAAATTTTGTTACTTGTTTTGAAACAGATTCCTCCTAAGTAGGTCAATGATCCACATGTATCAAAACGTATATCCTTTTAATTGTTTGTTCTAACTTCGTTCAAAATGATTTTGAATAGGTTGACGCAATTTTACTTTGAAGAGAATATTCAAAGTGTGCCAATTGGGGTCTTCTTTGGAAGAGGCCTTATGATCTCATTTCTACCTTTTGAATGGAATTTATATTTCAAAGAGCCCAATGGCCTATTAAGTCCTTTCCAAAGTTGTAAGTTTTAAATAGGTCCGATGATCTAATGGGGCCTTTCAAAATATGTACTTTTAAAGAGGCCCAATTTGTTTCCCCTCAAGCAAATCTTTTGAAAGATGTTTGATATTTCAAATATGACCAATGCTCTTTTGAGGCCTTTAAAAGGTGCTATTTTGAAGGAGCCCAATGTTCTATCAATGCCTTGTGAAATTTGATATTCAAAGAGCTTGATGGCTGCAATTTTTAGGGCCAAAGTTGATCCTTCAAAAGGGTCTGTTGGTAAAAATTTTAAAAGGGGATTTGAAATTTCAAAGAGGCCCAATGGATCTTCCATCAAGTGAATCTTTCAAAAGAGATTCATTCTTTGAAAAAGGCTTGATGGTATATTGATTCCTTTTCAAAGATTATCCTTTATAGGAGCATGATATTTGTGATTTATAGGGTTAGGATTTTTGTTTCAAAAGGGGATTTGAACTTTCAAAGAGGCCTGATGGATATTCCATCAAGTGAATCTTTAAAATGAGATTCATTCTTTAAAAAATTCTTGATGGTATATTGATTCCTTTTCAAAGATGATCCTTTAGAGGAACATGATAGTTGTGATTTATAGGGTTAGGATTTTTCTTTCAAAGGGGATCGATGAATTTTACATTAGTAAAACATTTGAAATGATGCATAGTATTTTTAAGAGGCCCAATGGATTTTTCATTGGATAAATCTTTTAAAATAGGTTTGATCCTTTGAAGAGGCTTGATGGCCAATGGAGAATTTTGAAAGATGTTTCTTCAAAGGGACCTGATTGTCTATGAGGTCCTTTCAAAGGGCATTCTTTTAAAGATACCTAATGGTTCTAACCTTCATGGGAGGGGTTTAGGTGATATTTGAAGGGAAAAATGAGTGAGGTATCCACAAGGGTCCAAGCTAATGGAAAATGATGTCAAGAAAAGTGTCACACTCTCGCTAAGATTGTAAAGGTTTTTGGGTATGTGATAGAGTGGTATTAAATCAAGTTCTAGCACTTGTGGATATTATGAGAAAAAGATTGAGAATGAGCGTTAGAGAAAATTTGAGGTCTAAAATGGGTCTCCTAAAGAATATTATAAAATAATATTAGATTACCTTATTAAGTTTTGGAGGGAAAAAAGAAAAAACTACTTTTTGAAATTGTCTTTTTAAGCTATCTCCCTATGATTTTCCTCAAATTTTGAGCAAGAGCATCATTGGATGCGGAATTTAATTTTGTATCTAAGGAGTACCCATGTTGCATACTTTCAATGGACCCTACTACACGAAAAATGTGAAATGCGTGAAAAAACGTGATTGCAATAATGTTTTTTCAAGTATTTCTCATTTTTCATGCAGTAGGGTCCATGAAAAGTATGAAACATAGGTACTCCTTGGATGCAAAATTAAATTTTTCATCCAACGAGTGCTCCCACTTGAAATTAGAGTAAAATCATAAGGAGATATGTTGAAAATATGAGTTGAAAAAATAGTTTTTATTCATTTTTTTATTTATCTTTTTACCTTTTTACTCTAAAAATGGTGAATCATCCCCCTTGGTTGACATCATCATATTGAATACTATTGGTTCTTATAAAGTTGATTTTTGTTGTACATTTTTGTTTTGAGGCCCATTTTTTACCTCAAAATTTTTCTAATTAAAGTGTGTATGATATGTTACAACATTGTTCCAATGGGGACATAACTCTTTGTTTAAGAATGAATGAATTCCAAGTAGTCCCAAAAATGTGAGGAAGGCCTTCAAAAATTGAAAAATCTTCCAACTAGTGTGTCATTGTAAGGACTGCAGATGCAGACAAAGATTTTGTTGTGTTCATATAGAGATGTAGAGAAGGACTTTGTGGACTTTTCATGTAAGCAACCATGAGGTGTGTTACAATTCAATGAAATTTAAGGACCATGAGAGAAATTATGTTACCCATGATCTACCTTGGTGTTTTAGTACATACATTGAAGATGTGGAGACTACTTTTTAATGTGTAAGAAGTTGGTGTTAATGACAAATCATAATGGATTGGATGATATATTTGACCATCCAAACTTGAATTCTGAGCAAGCAAGATGGATGTAATTCCTTTGTGAGTTTGATTTTGAGATTGAGAATGTAAATTGGATAGAAAACAAGGTTGCAAAGTGCATGTAGCTATCAACATCTGGAGATCTAATTGGTAGAATAGTGATAGAATCCATTTCTTTTGATGCACAATTTCTTCAAGTGATGGATGGACTGCAAAAAGAGAAATCATAAAATAATCTTGAAAGATGTCAATTATGTGATGTTGGAATTCTTATGTATAAAGCTAGAATGTACATTCCCAAAATTTTGGTGGACTTGAGAATGATCATCATGGATGAGATGCATAAGAGACCATATCTTGGACATCCAAGCCACCAAAAATTGCTATTTTCCACAAGGAACAAATGTTTTTGTTACAAAATGAAAAAATATGTCACTAAATACATTACAAGATGTATGGAATGTCAATATGTCAATGGAAAACATCAACATACAATTGACTTGCCGCAAACTTTTCTACTTCCAAAATGGAAGGGGAGGTTACAATAATCACACAATAATGGACTGCTAAAGATAGTGAAGTAGCATGATGCAATCATGGTTTTGTTTGATAAATTGAGAAGGTATTCTCACTTCATTTCCGTGAAGTGCACTCATAAGGAAATGTATTGTAGAAATTTTCATCAGACCAATTTTTATATGCATGTATTGCCCACCACAATTGTATTTGATAGGGATTGAAAATTTACTTTTAATTTTGAGAAAGGGGTTTCTGAAGGCTTAGGCAATGATTGAATGTCAATATTGCCTACCATTTGCAAATACACATGTAAATTGAAAGAGTAAATCAAGTTATTGAAGATATGATTTGCATTTATTTGATGGAGGAACCATCCAATTGGGAGGATTATCTACACCTTGTGGAGTATGGATTAAGAAAAGATATAATGTATCATTGAAGATGGCCCCTTTTGAGGCACTATATAACAAATGATGCAATAATACATTAAGTTGTGATAATATAGTGAATATATTAATACACGGTTTATAAAGACTTAAGTAAATGGAACAATAGGTTGCAAGGTTTAGGTAGAATTTAAAGGTGGCTTATAACATGATGTTGTTCTAGGTTGGAAACTCCATAATGTGGGCCATTTGAGATCCTAGATAGGACAAGGCTAGCTACATATATAGTTTCATTTCCTACAAACATGAAATATCATGAAATTTTCTATGTTTCTTTGTCTAAAAACATGTATGTGATCCTAAACATGTTATTGATTGGGTTGTGATTTGGTGGAACCAAAAGGAAAGTTCCAAGAAAATCCCTTGTGGATACTCGGCAAGAAAGTAACATTTCTCTAGAACCAAGCCATTGGGAAGGTAGAGTTTCAAAGGAATAACTTTAGTCTTGATGAAGCTACATTGGATCTAGACACGAACATGTGAGAGACATATCCATTTTAATTATGATAACAAGAGGAAAATGCAATCCTAGGGGCAATGTAATCACTCAGTTTTGACCCTTTGGATATTTTGGAACAAATTAAGTGAATATAATGATGGGATTCAACTCATATAAAATGACTCCATGTATAAATCATGTAAATACCTCATATGGATTCCTAGTGTGAAGCTCAAGGGAAAGGGTTGGCTCATGAATGTCAAGGCATGTAATTATGCTTTTTATCAAACATGAGGTAGATTTGACAAAAAAAAATTAGGACATGTAAATATCATTTAAAAATCAATATAAAGGTGCAATAATAGTTGTGAACGAGCACGAGAGGATATACGAGTCCACTCAAGGAGAATAGGAAAGGGAAATCTAAAGGGATGGAAAATAAACTTAGTTTCTTAACTTTACCATGTCTCACAACAATCATCATTTCATCATCTTCCTTATTAAAAACCCCGACCAACAATCATTAAATGTATTCAATGGTTTGTTGGAAATTGTACCTTTCATAATTATGAGAACATGGGGGTTTAGTACAAGTCATTGAGAGTAGAAGATATTCCATCCCCATAGGAATTTGAACAATATCTTTTTCTATGCTCACTTTCTTCATGAAAATTCAAGTTGACCTTTCCTAGTAGGCTTATTCAATTCATCACTTCAACCATTCTATTCCATTTACTCATGCTTTTCCATGCTACGCTCATGCCCATTCAACTTCAAACCAATAAGAGACCAAAGAGGGCTAGAGAAGAAGGAATGGTGAAGCTAAGAAGAGAGATGTAGGGATGAAAATGAGTAAAGAGACTAGGATAGGAAACAATCAACATTCTCTATAAATAGTTTCTCATTGAGAGATCAAGAGCCAAGATATAATTTTTTTGGGTTGATATTCAAAGGTAGACAACATATTGGACTCCTTATACACACATTGAAGAGTATTATAATGGAGAATATTCTAAAGGGTCCACTCAGTAGAGAAGGGAAATATTTCCTTTGAGTTGTTTGGAGGAAGGGAGTGTCGTGGCTATGATGGTTGGAAGGTTATCTAGAGAATTCTATGTTTAATACTTTGGATTAACTTGAAAATACAATTGGGTTGGATGAGTGACCTGAGTGTATTACACTTGTTACCATTTCTTATTGACCTCATCTTAGAGCTGACAACTACATAGTATTGCTTATGGTTAAGTGGAAAATTTATGATCGAAAAGTAGTTTCCTAGGACCAACTTGTGTAGTGATAAATGTTTCATATCTATATTTGAATTCCTATTATAATTTAAAATCTAAGCTTGTATTAATTTGTTTATGTGTTACTTGGGATGGAATACATGGTTGTATGATGTTTTCATACTTAGTTTTCCATGCTTGGGATACTTCATTACTTAATTGTTTAACTGGTAAAATTTGAAATGCCTTGGGCGTATTTTGGCTTTGAATATACTTATGCATTCGAATATGGTTGTCAAAGGTATGGATAAATTATATATGATGATGTGGCTACAAGCCAAATGAAATCATTTTTGCTACCTTTGAAATATTTAGGCCTTAGAGTTTGAAGGACATTTGAAGCTTGAAGTCTTTTTTATTATCCAATGTTTAGACCCATTACCAAGTTCAAAGTGATAGCTTTAATTGGTGATCGACCATTGTTGTTTTTATTTCAAAAGAGGCTCCTTCACATTAACTCAATGGGTCCCATGTAATCAAAGGAAGATCCTTTTAATTGGCCATTCTACATTGGTTTGAAACGGTTTTGGACAGATCAAAGTATTTTTACATTGAATTAAGTTAGTTGAAGTCTTCTGTGGAAGAATATTTATGGGCTCATTTCTACCTTTTGAATGGTGATCAATATTTTTAAGAGGTTTGATGGTCTACTAAGACCTTTTGAAAGTTATATTTTTAGGAGGCCCCAAAGGTCTATTGCAGCCTTTCAAAAAATATACCTTGAAAGATATCTAATAGATTTTTTTCAAAGTAAATTCGATCTTTTGATGATTCTTGATGGTCTATCAAGGCCTTTTAAAAGATGTTCTTTTGAAAAGGATTGATGGGCTATTGGGGTCATTTGAAAGATAATATTTTGAAGGACCCTCATGGCCATTATTTTCAAGCTTGGAGTTATTATTTTGAAAGGGAGTTTGGTTTTTCTAAGAGGCTTGATGGCTTTGCCATTGAGTAAATATTTCAAAAAGATCCAATATTTTGAAGGAGGTTATACAATCAAATATGTTATTTTGAAGAGGACCAATGGTCTATTGGGGCCTTTTAAAACAACACCCTCCAAAGGAGCCCAATGGCCATGACTCTTGAGGTCAGCATATTCTGTCAAAAGGGTCCAGTGGAAAGATTTTTTGAAAGGGCATATGATCTTTCGAAGAGCCCCGATGGCTATACTATTTGGATGATAAGGATTGTATCAATGTATTATTTTACATTCATATTGATTCTTTCAGAGTGGAAAAATACGAGGAATAAGCTCATAGGACCATGTTTACTAGTGGATCTTATTTTGGCAATTTGGGGGCTTAAACATTCCAGAGGCAGTGTGAGGCATTCCCTAAAGTTTTTTGGGGTCCAAAAAATATACCTTGTTTAATACCCCTTGAATTTTTTTAACCCGAGTTACCTTTTCAATGACACAAGAATGACCAAAAACAGAATTTGTATGCAAATGTTATGCCATCTGGAAGTTGAACTTCCTATTATGACCACCATGATTCAAGAGGATATCATGTCAACTCCACTACTCATGGAAAATTGCTAGCCACGTGAATATGATCAAGAAAATTCTATAAGGTTCAATATTGTAACTCTTGTTAAGAGTTGCACGAGTCAAACTTAACCCCAATTAGATATCATGCTATGTTATAACCAAGCCACTAGGAGGAAAAGGGTTCAATTCTATTCTAGTGCATTTTTTTTCCATAGTAGAGAAGAGTAGTTGAGAGGGAATTGAGAGAGGGAATAACATAGAGGTTTTGTTTTATTTAGTAACTCGTGGGTCATAGGTATCACTCTTTTTTATTTGCACCATTTCCATTAAGAGAAAGGGAGAGCAAAGCAGCGTCATCTTCTAGCTAGGTTTTCTCTTGAAAGGGTTTTCTAGGTCATATCTTGGTGTTATTTTGTTTGTGAGTGATTGTTTTACATGTTCTTTATTTTCTACATTTTATATATTGCACGCATAAGCAAAAATTAATAATTTAATAAATCTAGAAAATGTAAGGAAAATTAATTCGCATTTTATAGATTTTGGATTTCAACATATTTTGATTAAATTTGTTGCGATGAACTGTCTAGTGGAATATCCATGAAATTTTATGAGTCATACAATCTATTGGGGCCTTTTGAAAGATGTTTTTTCGACGAGGTCCAATGGTCTATTAGAGCCTCTCTTTTTTTTTGTTAAGGAGGCTTAATGGTCTATTGGATCCTTTCAAAACAAGATCCTTCAAAGTAGCCCAATAGACATGACTTTTGAGGTTGGGTTATTCTTTCAAAAGGGTTCAATGCCATTTTTTTTGAAAGGGCATATGATCTTTCAGAGAGCCCTATCGGCTTTACTATTGGGAGAATGTTTGCAAAGAGGTTAGATCATTTAAAGAAGCTCAATGGTCCATTAGGGCCTTTCAAAAAATGTCCCTTCAAAGAGATTTTATGGTCTAATGAGGCATTTCAAGGGGTGTTATTTTAAACAAACTTAATAGGTATACCCTTGAAACTATTGGTCAAAGTGATCTTCAAATAAGGTTGGATGAGTTTGTTGAGAAAGTGTCAATGGAATTATGTGTATAAAATATTTCAAATACGTTAAGGTAATGTTACGCTTAGGCCTAAGGTGAGTTGGTCAAACCACCCTCTTTTGGATGCTTTGTGACCTTGATAAGTCTTAGGTTCAAGTCCAACTATTTCCCATTCTAAATACTTGCAGTAGCTCAAAGTTTACTTCAACAAGGTGGTCATTTCCCAAAAAAGCTGAAGGGCTCCATATTCACTAAAAGGTATGGCTTCCCATGTGCTTATAGGTGGGTCATAGATGGAAAGAAAAAGGGTTGTAGACCAAACTATAAAGGGGTGATTTAACCTCTAAGTGGAAAAGAGAGAGAGAAGGGGTAAGTTCATTCAAAGGGGGAGAAGTAGCAAGGGATCCAAAGGGGTCCAAACTAGTGGAAAACAAAAGGGAAAATACAAAGAATAGTACCCTACTCCCTCACCATGGCAATAAAAGAAGATGGATATGTGACATTATGGTTCTTCATTCAAAAGTGTTTTAGCTTTTGCCAATACATTTTTTGGATTTTATTTCCATGTGATAACGTTGTTAGTGACTATTTATATAGCCCACTCTTTTTGTATTAAAACATTACAAATTTTATTTTATTAATAGCTAAAAAAAATACTAATATAGAAAACTAAACAAAAAGACATAAAACCCAATTAAAAAAAATCAATAAATTGTAATTATAAATTATCTGAAAACATTAACCAACCAAATAGAACGAAGTGGAAAACAACCTTAAAAATCTTGATGAGGAAAAATAGTTTGTAAGAAAAGAAGCCATTTTTTAGGACCCAAAAAATGACTCCAAATGTAACTAAGAAAAGGACATGTGGATTCCACTAAAATGACAAACAAGACAAATCAAAAGCAAAAACATAGTAGTCAACCCCACAAAAAAGAGTTAACATCAAACATAATGTAAAATGCTATCCCAGATTAGAACTCGATCGTAACTTAAAGATAAAGCTCTATATAGACATTGAAATCTACATCCAATATTACTTTGCTTCAACTTTCCTACACTTCATCACATATTTAAATTAAACAATTAATTTAAGAATTTTAAAATTATAGATTAAAAAAATAAAACATTTTAATTATCCAAGGTATAGAGTTATGCGGTGGGAGTGAAAATTTAGATTTTTTCTCATTGTAAATTTAAATCAATTAATTTCAGAAAACTATATTGCATCGTGAAATTAATTACTCCAAATTACATCTTCTATAGATTTTGATTTAAAAACTAGGATGATTTGTGGGTTTTTTTTTACACTTCTTCTTACGAACATCAATTCACTTACCAAGGCCATTTGGCACAACGGAGAATAATGTTTCTTCTTCAAATTTTTTAGAGATTACCAATGCATACAATCCAGTATAACTTGGAATGTCCTTTTCGCTATTAGGATTATCAGAATCATGATTGCGCTTTTGCCCACAGATGGTCGGAACAAATATGACTAAAGTTTTCTCGTTGTCCTTTGTTGAAATCCTCTGTTGGGGGTTGCGTCAATGCAACTAGAATTGCCTAATATCCTAAGAGGCTGAGTGGTTGGGAGATGGTTGTTGATTTTGAGATTTGTTCTTCTTTTGACCTCCAAGTGTCTTGGACTCTACTGCTATATTCAAATCTCTATAGCCGTGGTAGCTTCTCTACGATTCCTTATTGCAGAAAACCCCTTTTGAGGAGGGGCACACGTTTTGGAGGTGCCCAAGTTTTTGGAATATTTTGCATCTGAAGGCAATATTATTGTAATCCAAATGGTTGAATATAATCCTTTCCCTCCTACATTATGATGGTTTTGTCTGCTAAACCCTCGCTAAGGTCCACTTCCACGCATGTATGGAAATAACTTAGAAAACCCTTCACCAATGTATCACTGTATACTTTGATATAACTACCAATAGAGTCACCAATACCCTCTAGGATCTTTGGCATGATCCAATGAAGAGGCAAGTTTGGGAGCCTAACCCAAATTGAAATAGTCAAGGACTTCATGGTTAGAGGATTAAAATTTGGGAACCATGGTTGAATGGAAAGACGTGCCTGGCCCCAAAACCAAGGTCCCTAATTGAAGATCTTCTTTCGATCCTCCAAATATTTAAAGAAAACCTTGAAGTACCTCTTCAAGCAAAAAAACATGTCTACATTCTGAGACTAGTTATGGTAAACCCATTCTCTGAGGGCAGATGACGAAGGGTAGAAGCCATTAAAACGTCATATAATGCCTTGAATTTCGAAATATGTTTTTCTTCTCTTATGAATGCTCTCGTTCACTTGTAATGTTGGGATATTCAATGAATGTTCCACCACAAAATCATGACTAGAAAGTTCCTTTGTAATTTGAGGATTTGGGATTGTCTTCAGGGCTTTTTTAAAATTCATGGGCCATGAATAAGAAGAGGCATCGCCACCCATGGCACCTCCTCTTAGACTTTCCATCTTCAACATCCTCCCTTCAAAGATGAGCTTGAATGCTCGCACAGGTATACCTATATATTGTTGAATGAAGACGACTACATAAGATACCAAATCCTCCTCTTTTACCTTGAAACACTGGAAATCTCCGGTCAGGGATCTAACAAAGATGGAGAGGATTTGAAAGTCCTCGCCCCCCACACCCCTTGACCAACTCTCTAGTTGGAGGTTTTCATCAAACAGATTGCAAACTTGACCAAACTCCAAATTGACTTGTCTTTGTCAAGATTTGGCTCTAAGATTTTACACAACAATCCAGCCATAACAGGCCTAAGAAGGAATATGTCAATAATTGGTAGAAGCAAAATATTTAAACCTCCACATGCTATCCATAATTTGCAAAGAGAATCCCTTCCAAAAATTTTGACAATCATATTGCAGGAAACCATCTTTCCTATACATTTGATTTGTCTAGGTGCACTTAGAATCTTATAAGGCTCTCTAAAAACCGGGCAATATGGAAAGAAAACGTTGAAGCCTTGAGCCTCCTCAAGCCTCAGATTCCGACTAAGACCAAACGAAGGCAGCCTAACCAAACCTATAACAAGAATTCCTATGATCACATCAATGCAAGCTCCTCCATATAGGCTATTAATCTCTGCATAATCCACCATACCCAGGCCATAGGCAAAGGACTCTAGAGGGGTGAGAGACTTCCTCCTCATCGGAAACCATTTCTCCAGGTTCATAGCGACAGATCGGTTGAAACCTACAATGAAAACCTTGCGCACACAATGCTTGTTATATTCCTCAATAAATAATTTCAATTAGGGTGTTTTTTTAAATAACAATAATGACACAATTGAATAATAATAGTTAATAATAACTATCTCATTAGCAATTTGAAAATTGAATTATAATAGATATTCTAATATTTAAAAAAGAAAAGACTTAATATAATTAATAAACAAAATGACTTTTTATATAGTCAATTTAATCAAAATATAAAATATGATAAAGATTTTCAAAAACTTCAAATTTAAGTTATTTAATTTACCTCAAAAGAAAAACATCATTTCATGTATAGTCTGAAAAGGAAAAAAAAAACATATTTCAACCGCATATATCTTTAATTTTCCTTAAACTGCTTCTGGGTCAATAATCATTATCCTCATTGATATATATATATATTTCATCAAAATTTACATAAAACAAATCTAATTATTTTTAGCATAATATTTTTAAATATAATTGTAATTGTAACCATCTCAAAAGGATTATTCTACTTCCATGGCAAATCCACCTTTTGACAAATTGGATCCATTACGATTAAGATCGGCTGTCATTTTCACATTCACTTTATGTTCAACCAACGCCGTTGTACTAAATCACAGCCATCCAGGTTTCTTATCGAGTCTGTGAGGCGACCAGAGGAGTCAATCATCTCGTTTCTTAACTTTACCATGTCTCACAACAATCATCATTTCATCATCTTCCTTATTAAAAACCCCGACGAACAATCATTCAATGTATTCAATGGTTTGTTGGAAATTGTACCTTTCATAATTATGAGAACATGGGGGTTTAGTACAAGTATTTGAGAGTAGAAGATATTCCATCCCCATAGGAATTTGAACAATATCTTTTTCTATGCTCACTTTCTTCATGAAAATTCAAGTTGACCTTTCTTAGTAGGCTTATTCAATTCATCACTTCAACCATTCTATTCCATTTACTCATGCTTTTCCATGCTACACTCATGCCCATTCAACTTCAAACTGATAGGAGACCAAGGAGGGCTAGAGAAGAAGGAATGATGAAGCTAAGAAGAGAGATGTAGGGATGAAAATGAGTAAAGAGACTAGGACAGGAAACAATCAACACTCCCTATAGATAGTTTCTCATTGAGAGATCAAGAACCAAGATATAAGGGTTGATATTCAAAGGTAGACAACATATTGGACTCCTTATACACACATTGAAGAGTATTATAATGGAGAATATTCTAAAGGGTCCACTTAGTAGAGAAAGGAAATATTTCCTTTGAGTTGTGTGGAGGAAGGGAGTGCCATGGCTATGATGGTTGGAAGGTAATCTAGAGAATTCTATGTTTAATACTTTGCATTAACTTGAAAACACAATTGGGTTGGATGAGTGACCTGAGTGTATTACACTTGTTACCATTTCCTATTGACCTCATCTTAGAGCTGAAAACTACATAGTATTGCTTATGGTTGAGTGGGAAATTTATGATCGAAAAGTAGTTCCCTAGGACCAAATTGTTTAGTGATAAACGTTTCATATCTATATTTGAATTCCTATTAGAATTTAAAAACTAAGCTTGTATTAATTTGTTTATGTGTTACTTGGGATGGAATACATGGTTGTATGATGTTTTCATACTTAGTTTTCCATGCTTGGGATACTTCATTACTTAATTGTTTTCTTGGTAAAATTTGAAATGCCTTGGGCGTATTTTGGCTTTGAATATACTTATACATCCAAATTTGGTTGTCAAAGGTATGGATACATTATATATGATGATGTGGCTACAAGCCAAATGAAATCATTGATGCTACCTTTGAAATATTTAAGCCTTAGAGTTTGAAGGACATTTGAAGCTTGAAGTATTTTTTATTATCCAATGTTTAGACCCATTACCAAGTTCAAAATGATAGCTTTAATTGGTGATCGACCATTGTTGTTTTTATTTCAAAAGAGGTTCCTTCACAATAACTCAATGGGTCCCCATGTAATCAAAGGAAGATCCTTTTAATTGGCCATTCTACATTGGTTTGAAATGGTTTTGGATAGACCAAAGTATTTTTACATTGAATTAATTTAGTTGAAGTCTTCTGTGGAAGAGTATTATGGGCTCATTTCTTCCTTTTGAATGGTAATCAATATTTTGAAGAGGTTTGATGATTTACTAAGACCTTTTGAAAGTTATATTTTTTAGGAGGCCCCAAAGGTCTATTGCAGCCTTTCAAAAAATATACCTTGAAAGATATCTAATGGATTTTTTTCAAAGTAAATTCAATCTTTTGATGATTCTTGATGGTCTATCAAGACCTTTTAAAAGATGTTCTTTTGAAAAGGATTGATGGGCTATTGGGGTCATTTGAAAGATAATATTTTGAAGGACCCTCATGGCCATTATTTTCAAGCTTGGAGTTATTATTTTGAAAGGGAGTTTGGTTTTTCTAAGAGGCTTGATGGCTTTGCCAATGAGTAAATATTTCAAAAAGATCCAATATTTTGAAGGAGGTTATACAATGAAATATGTTATTTTGAAGAGGAACAATGGTCTATTGGGGCATTTTGAAACATTTTTTTCAAAAAGTATCAATGGTCTATTGGGGCCTTTTAAAACAACACCCTCCAAAGGAGCCCAATGGCCATGACTCTTGAGGTCAGCATATTTTGTCGAAAGGGTCCAGTGGAAAGATTTTTTGAAAGGGCATATGATCTTTCAAAGAGCCCCAGTGGCTATACTATTTGGATGATATGGATTGTATCAATGTATTATTTTACATTCATATTGATCCTTTCAGAGTGGAAAAATCCAAGGAATAAGCTCATAGGACCATGTTTACTAGTGGATCTTATTTTGGCAATTTGGCGGCTTAAACATTCCAAAGGCAGTGTGAGGCATTCCCTAAAGTTTTTTGGGGTCAAAAAAAATATCCCTTGTTTAAGATCCCTTGAATTTTTTTTTATAACCCGAGTTATCTTCTCAATGACACAAGAATGACCTCAAACAAAGTTTGTATGCAATGTTATGCCATCTGGAAGTTGACCTTCCTATTATGACCACCTTGATTCGAGAGGATGTCATATCAACTCCATTACTCATGGAAAATCTCTAGCCACGTGAATATGATCAAGAAAATTCTATAAGGTTCAATATTGTAACTCTAGTTAAGAGTTGCAGGAGTCAAACTTAACCCCAGTTAGATATCATGTTCTGTTATAACCAAGCCACTAGGAGGAAAAGGGTTCAATTCTATTCTAGTGCATTTTTTTCCATAGTAGAGAAGAGTAGTTGAGAGGGAATTGAGAGAGGGAATAACATAGAGGTTTTGTTTTATTTAGTAACTCGCGTGTCATAGGTATCACTCCTTTGTATTTGCACCATTTCCATTAAGAGAAAGGGAGAGCAAAGCAGCCTCATCTTCCAGCTAGGTTTTCTCTTGAAAGGGTTTTCTAGGTCATATCTTGGTGTTATTTTGTTTGTGAGCGATTATTTTACATGTTCTTTATTTTCCAAATTTTATATATTGCATGCATAAGCAAAAAATTAATAATTTAATAAATCTAGAAAATGTAAGGAAAATTCACTCGCATTTTATAGATTTTGGATCTCAACATATTTTGATTAAATTTGTTGCGATCAATTGTCTAGTGGAATATCCATGAAATTTTATGAGTCATACAATCTATATTGGGGCCTTTTGAAAGATGCTCTTTCGACGAGGTCCAATATTCTATTAGGGCCTTTTGAAAGATTTCTTTTTTAAGGAGGCTTAATGGTCTATTGGATCCTTTCAAAACAAGATCCTTCAAAGTAGCCCAATAGACATGACTTTTGAGGTTGGGTTATTCTTTCAAAAGGGTTCAATGCCATTTTTTTTGAAAGGGCATATGATCTTTTAGAGACCCCTATCGGCTTTACTATTGGGGGAATGTTTGCAAAGAGGTTAGATCTTTTAAACAAGCTTAATGGTCCATTAGGGCCTTTCAAAAAGTGTCCCTTCAAAGAGGTTTTATGGTCTAATGAGGCATTTCAAGGGGTGTTATTTTAAACAAACTTAATAGGTCTACCCTTGAAACTATTGGTCAAACTGATCTTCAAATAAGGTTGGATGAGTTTGTTGAGAAAGGGTCAATGGAATTATGTGTATAAAATATTTCAAATACGTTAAGGTAATGTTACGCTTAGGCCTAAGTTGAGTTGGTCAAACCACCCTCTTTTGGATGCTTTGTGACCTTGAGAAGTCTTAGGTTCAAGTCCAACTATTTCCCATTCTAAATACTTGCAGTCTCAAAATTTACTTCAACAAGGTGGTCATTTCCCAAAAAATCTGAAGGGCTCCATATTCACTAAAAGGTATGGCTTCCTATGTGCTTATAGGTGGGTCATAGATGGAAAGAAAAAGGATTGTAGACCAAACTATAAAGGGGTGATTTAACCTCTAAGTGGAAAAGAGAGAGAGAAGGGGTAAGGTCATTCGAAGGGGGAGATGTAGCAAGGGATCCAAAGGGGTCCAAACTAGTGCAAAACAAAAGGGAAAATACAAAGAATAGTGCCCTACTCCCTCACCATGGCAATAAAAGAAGATGGATATGTGACACTATGGTTCTCCATTCTCAAGTGTTTTAGCTTTTGCGAATACATTTTTTGGTTTTTATTTCCATGTGATAGCGTTATTAGTGACTATTTATATAGCCCACTCTTTTTGTATTAAAATATTACAAATGTTATTTTATTAATAGCTAAAAAAAATACTAATATAGAAAACTAAACAAAAAAGACATAAAACCCAATTAAAAGAATCAATAAATTGTAATTATAAATTATCTGAAAACATTAACCAACCAAATAGAACGAAGTGGAAAACAACCTTAAAAATCTTGATGAGGAAAAATAGTTTGTAAGAAAAGAAGCCATTTTTTCAGACCCAAAAAATGACTCCAAATGTAACTAAGAAAAGGACATGTGGATTCCACTAAAATGACAAACAAGACAAATCAAAAGCAAAAACACAGTAGTGAGCCCCATAAAAAAGAGTTAACATCAAACATAATGTAAAATGCTATCCCAAATTGGAACTCGATCGTAACTTAAAGATAAAGCTCTATATAGACATTGAAATCTACATCCAATATTACTTTACTTCAACTTTCCTACACTTCATCACATATTTAAATTAAACAATTAATTTAAGAATTTTAAAATTATAAATTAAAAAAATAAAACATTTTAATTATCTAAGGTATAGAGATGCGGTGGGAGTGAAAATTTAGATTTTTTTTCGTTGTAAATTTAAATCAATTAATTTCAGAAAACCATATTACATCGTGAAATTAATTACTCCAAATTACATCTTCTATAGATTTTGATTTAAAAACTAGGATGATTTGTGGGTTTTTTTTTTTTTACACTTCCTCTCACGAACATCAATTCACTTACCGAGGCCATTTGGCACAACGAAGAATAATGTTTCTTCTTCAAATTTTTTAGAGATTACAAGTGCATACAATCTAGTATAACTTGGAATATTTTTTTCGCTATTAGAATTATCAGAATCATGATTGCGCTTTTTCCCACAGATGGTCGGAAAAAATATGGCTAAAGTTTTCTCGTTGTCCTTTGTTGAAATAATTTCCTCTGTTGGGTGTTGCGTCAATGCAACTAGAATTGCCTAATATCCTGAGAGGCTGAGTGGTTGGGAGATGGTTGTTGATTTTGAGATTTGTTCTTCTTTTGACCTCCAAGTGTCTTGGACTCTACTGCTAACTTCAGATCTCTATAGTCGTGGTAGCTTCTCTACGATTCCTTATTGCAGAAAACCCCTTTTGAGGAGGGGCACACGTTTGGAGGTGCCCAAGTTTTTTGAAGATTTTGCATCTGAAGGCAATATTATTGTAATCCAATGGTTGAATATAATCCTTTCCCTCCTACATTAGGATGGTTTTGTCTGCTAAACCCTCGCTAAGGTCCACTTCCACGCATGTATGGAAATAACTTAGAAAACCCTTCACCAATCTATCACTATATACTTTGATATAACTACCAATAGAGTCACCAATACCCTCTAGGATCTTTGGCGTGATCCAATGAAGAGGCAAGTTTGGGAGCCTAACCCAAATTGAAACAGTCAAGGACTTCATGGTTAGAGGATTAAAATTTGGGAACCATGGTTGAATGGAAAGACGTTTCGGGTCCCAAAACCAAGGCCCCTAATTGAAGATCTTCTTTCGATCCTCCAAATATTTAAAGAAAACCTTGAAGTACCCCTTCAAGTAAAAAAACATGTCTACATTTTGAGCCTAGTTCTAGTTCTAGTAAACCCATTCTCAGAGGGCAGATGACGAAGGCTAGAAGCCATTAAAACGTCATATAATGCCTTGAATTTCGAAATATGTTTTTCTTCTCTTATGAATACTCTCGTTCACTTGTAATGTTGGGATATTCAACGAATGTTCCACCACAAAATCATGACTAGAAAGTTCCTTTGTAATTTGAGGATTTGGGATTGACTTCAGGGCTTCTTTAAAATTCATGGGCCATGAATAAGAAGAGGCATCGCCACCCATGGCACCTCCTCTTAGACTTTCCATCTTCAACATCCTCCCTTCGAAGAGGAGTTTGAATGCTCCCACACCCCTTGACCAACTCTCTGGTTGGAGGTTTTCATCAAACAGATTGCAAACTTGACCAAACTCTAAATTGACTTGTCTTTGTGAAGATTTGGCTCTAAGCTTTACACAAAAATCCAGCCATAACAGGCCTAAGAAGGAATATGTCAATAACTGGCAGAAGCAATATATTTAAACCTCCACATGCTATCCATAATTTGCAAAGAGAATCCCTTCCAGAAATTTTGACAATCATATTGCAGGAAACCATCTTGCCTATACGTTTGATTTGTCTAGGTGCACTCAGAATCTTATAAGGCTCTCTAAAAACCAGGCAATATGGAAAGAAAACGTTGATGCCTTGAGCCTCCTCAAGCCTCAGATTCCGACTAAGACCAAATGAAGGCAACCTAACCGAAACTATAACAAGAATTCCTATGATCACATCAATGCAAGCTCCTCCATATAGGCTGCTAATCTCCGCATAATCCACCATAGCCAGGCCATAGGCTGCTAATCTACGCATAATCCACCATACCCAGGCCATAGGCAAAAGACTCTAGAGAGGTGAGAGACTTCCCCCTCATCGGTAGCCATTTCTCCAGGTTCATAGCGACAGATCCACTGAAACTTGCAATGAAAACCTTACTTGCGCACACAATGCTTGTTATATTCCTCAATGAATAATTTCAATTAGGGTGTTTTTTTAAATAACAATGATGACACACTTGAATAATAATAATTAATAATAACTATCTCATTAGCAATTTGAAAATTGAATTATAATAGATATTCTAATTATTTAAAAAACAAACTTAATATAATTAATAAACAAAATGACTTTTTATATAGTGAATTTTAATCAAAATATAAAATATGATAAAGATTTTTAAAAACTTCAAATTTAAGTTATTTAATTTGCCTCCAAAAGAAAAAGACATCATTTCATATATTAGTTAAATTAAGTCTAGAAAAAACATTTAAAACATATTTCAACCACATATATCTTTAATTTTCCTTAAACTACCTCTAATAATAATTATCCTCATTACAAAAGAAATGTAATTATTTTTAGCATAATATATTTTAATATAATTGTAATTGTAACCATCTCAAAAGGATTATTCTCCTTCCATGGTAAATCCAACTTTTGAAAAATTGAATCCATTACGATTAAGATCAGCTTTCATTTTCACATTCACTTTATGTTCAATGGATGTCCACGTATTTCAGCCAACGTCGTTGTACTAAATCACATCCATTCAGGGTACTTCTCGAGTCTGTAAGGCGGCCAGAGGAGTCAAGCATGCCGTGTTCACTACGATGTACACTAGTATGATTACTAAATATTTCTTCATCTTTTTCGCGATATACGAAATATCATAAAACTTACCCGGAAAGGACACAAAAAAAACCTCTGCCAGCAAATGCAAGGTAATTTTCTTACATTTTAATAAGCATATAATTTTCGTCTTTTTTATTATTATTTTTATTATAATGGATTACATGATCTAGCAAGGGAAGTTTCGAGGCAACAAGTTTTTGGTGATGAAATTTAAATGTAAATTAATGAACTGAAATTCAAAGCTATTTCCAGGGCTATGTTACTAATGATACTCTTGGACCTGGAACTACTTATGCACTTGTAGACTATGGGTATGAGTCTTAATCTACTACGAAAGCTACTGATGGAGGATCTACTTCTGCTTCATATATATAATCAACTACTGGAAATAGATATAGAACTAGCTAGCTACTTCAGTGTCTCAACAATGAAAGATTATGCCCGTTGAAATGGTTTAGTAGTAGGTGTTGGTTCAGCTGGTTCAATAATTTACTAAGCTAGTTATTAGGAATCATTGTCCAAGCTTGCATCATATAATAACAACTCTCACCACCTGTTAAATACATCACTTAAGAGTTCAAAGAATCTATCACTATATTGATAGAGAGACAACTACATCAATCTTATAATATGATACACTCTTGATGCATTCTATTCGGAATTTAGTGATGCAAGCTTGGTAATGAGATGATAGTTGTGATGCTTGTAAAAATGATGTATATAATGTCTGATGTCTTGATGTATGAAGTGTGTAAATAATTTCATGATGTATTACAACTTTTTGTCTTCATTGTGTAAATGATGTGTTATGGGTTGATTTCTCCTTGTTTAAGATAATTTATTTATGGGTTGGCTTGTCGTTGGATAGGATTAATAAATGTCTGTATGGTGTCTCTTGTCTTTCCAACAATAATATATCTCCATTTGTCCCTAGGTTTTGTCCTTCAACTGTTTTTGAAGAATAAATCTCTCTCTTTCAAAGCAAAAGAGACTCCATAACTTGTTTCATATTGAGGTCATGGCTAATAGAACTGATAGATATCCTACTCATGTTGATAATCCTAGAGAACAAATATTTTTTTATAAGCAAGGTGGCTTACTAATGAGAGAACCAAGGTGGATAATCACGTTTCTAAGAAAAATAGAAAGAATAGAGGTGCTAATTCACCCATGAAACTCCTTTCTAATGAAGTTATTCAAATCCTAATGAAACACCGTCATAGAAGTGGGGTCTAGATAAAGGTTAAAAAAGGTTAAGTCTAGTCTATTTTGAATTATGTAGGTTCTCAACATGTGATGTAATAGAGATCATTAGAAACTTTTTTTGCAAAGCCTTCCAAAAAACCTTTAACTATATCAAACATGTTTCTTGATTCATTTGGAAGACATGTATCTACCAAAGAATGCCCATGACATAGCACTAGATAGATGGGGAACCAACTATTCATCTAAGATATATGGTTCAGTTGGTTAAGATAAGAGGATTGAAACTCTAAAAATGACTACAATTTTTTAAAGCCACGGAAATTAAGTTTCTAGATCTACTAGATGGAATCTAAATACATCTAACTAGAATAAATAATTTCCCAACAACAAGTTAATATGTCCAAAAAAACCCGTGATATTGATTGTTGAACTTTAATTTGCAGAGTTGCAATTCTAACTGGATAGTCAACCAAAATTCTACTATCAGGGCAGGTACTAGTGAGTTTTCACAAAATCAAGAAAATGGAGGGATTCATAATGTTGCTACACCTTTACTAGAGAGGCCTCTAAAATTGGAACCAGAGATTGTCGGGCTAGGAAAAGATAAAATAGGAAATATTCCTCAGGATAAGGGAGTACATTTAGACAATCTAAAACACTTTGTTGCAGGGAAAAATATTGCAGGAATATCAGGAGAGAGTATGAAACTATTCAAAGTAAAAGTAAAGGGTGTCACTCAACCTGGAGAAGATCATATGATTGATTTCCTTGGAAGAGGCCCTGAAAAAAATTATGATAACTTTCTTGCACTCAAAATAGTTCCTTAACAAAAGCTAGTATAAATGTTGCAACTACTCTTTGGTCCTTAGCACACAGGAATTCAAATTTGAATCCAGAATGCTTGGATCCACCCCAAGATCAACCAACAAAGGCATCATATTTGGCTCAAAGTTCCACCCAAGAAGATCATAAAAAATCAAGAAATTTGGGACTAGAGGTCCCCAAATCTTCCTTGAAGGATGGGAAATCCAAGGCTCCTAAAATATACACTAGAAAAATCAATGGAATTGCTAGAGAAAATATTGAAAATGACCCAAAATAATAAGAAGCCAATGATTGACTGGGAATCCATGAGGGAAAATGCTCCTATATTCCATAAGAGAGAGAAATATCCTGATACAACGGATGATATGAATTGGGAAATAATTAGATGTGCGCATGTTGAAGATATTGTTGAAACTACCATGGAAAGTATTGCAACTGAAACACAAAATTTTAAGCACCAAAATCCAGCACATTGTTTATCCCACGTTTATCCTCAACCACATTGATCTGGCTTCTCCTTCAAAAATTTTAGGGATATTGTGCGCATGTCATTCAATTGCAGGCCTCTTAGTGGAGTTACCTTAACTTGAAAACAATCTAGGTCAATGACATTAGAATTAGGAGATTAGGATATTGAGACTTAGACTTGTTAGCAATGGAGATCACTAGTCTAAGCCTAACTTGATTTCTCAATTGATGCATGATAGCATTTACTACAATCCTAATGTCAAGAACAAAGGCATAATTTTGAATTAGGTAGTTAGACGACTTGTAGCTTTTGGCCCTATCAATTGTAATTTCCACTTCCACCCAGTGTTGGGTAGTGGGGGCTCTTGATATTAGTATGTTATTTTCATGGATTAAAACCTCTCATTTTTTATGAATCATACTAGTTTCAATCAATGTATTGAATGCTTATGCAATAAATATGTTAAATGAGTGAACATAATTCAATTAGGGTAGAGCATTATTTCGAATGGGGCGTGGAATTTAATTAAAAAAATTCCTTCATGTAAATTTTTTGGTCTCAACCAAGATGAGTTCTTGATATCCAAATTAGGCCTCCTAAGGGTTTTTGAAAATGTGAACTCATCACAAATGCCAAATATAATTTGGAGGTTTACAAGTATGAAGATGTGAAATTAAGGTTTTGACGCTTGAAACTTCACAAATTATAAAGAGATAAAATTGGCCATGGAGCTAAGCACACAACCACCCTACAAGCACCATTTCAAAGCCTAATCGCTCCTTTACACATTGGATTTTTTTTTTTTAATCTATGAAAGATCATATGGGAAAGTTAAAATTTCACAAAATTTATTAGAGGAATGGAAAGCCCCAAAAACTAGACATATGCTTTTCCAAAAGATGGTTCGAGTCCTAACATTATGAAAAAAAAGGCTTTTGATATTTGGAGTCCATTTCTAAATCAATATTAGTAAAGCTTGCTTTGAAAGGTGTAGACATTACAATTATAGAAGGCTAGGTCATTTTGGCAACCTATAAGGAAAGATCCAATTAAGAATTAATGTGAAAAATAAATAAGCTAATAGTGGCTAAAATTAGCAACAAATTAGATTTTGAAAGAACTTCTAAATCAACATTAGTATTAGATGACAAATAGATTGAATATCTAGGTATCACTTAAATTTTATGCAAAACTCAGTGAACGGAAGCAACTAGTTAGGTGATCTTGTGGGAAATTAATTTTGGCTTGTGCAATGCAACTTGTGACCTATCAGTACTCAGGTATGAATTGTCTCCATTATGTAAAGGTCATCTCTACCTCTAATCAAATAAATATAAATGTATACATTCCTAAAGCTAGCTAGGTGCTTGTTTGGTCGTGTCTTGAAGGTACAAAAAGCCTCAGACATAAGCATGATTGGCCATGATTACAATTTATAATCTACATGTCATTACCATCATATCTCTGTATTTACAGATTATTGCAATATAGTAGAAGGGTATGCTTATAGACTTAACATTATTTTTGTGTGTTTTACTGAACTTTTTTAACTCTATGCATCTTTAATCATTGTTGCTAGAGGAAGTTGGCTTCCTCCAACTCTGTCATTACTTTACATGGCTATTATGTATGTTATGCAATATGGGCCCTTCAAAAGTTGTGAATTTTATATGGAAAACAAGGATTGCATGGAAAGAATACTAAATTTTGAATTTGGTCTTCGGATAGTTTTTGGAGATAGAATAGAACTTATCCCCAAATATGTAGTAACACAACTGCTAATATTTGATATGCATAGAATATAATAGTTTTTGGTCTTATATCTTTAATTTAAGAAGATTCTATTTCAATTGTTGTGGATTATCATGTCAGCGTGCAGAGTCATATATTTATTCTAGCATCTCTTGGCATATGTAAAGAATAGGTGGACTACCTTTCTTTTTTATTTGTAACTACTCATATCTGCATGTCAAAAATCCCTCATCATATAATCAAAAGTACAACTATTTTTCTTATCTGTTTTCACTTTCACACTGGAACTTCATTCCTTTTCATTCAGTGTTATGTTCCACTTGTCATATTTGTCATTGATAGTCAAGGAAACATTAAAATAGCCTTAGATGTCACATTGTTAACTTCCATATGTGTTGAGTCACCATGGTAAAACCCTCCCCACATACATACATTAAGCAGCTCTGCAACATGATAATCCTAAGAGCACAAAGCACTTATGCACACAAAAGTATTATCCGACTTGCTCAAATCAATGCAAGTTACAAACTAGAAATAAGAAGAGCCTTAGTGTAGTTGGGTTAAATGATTAATGCTATATTACAGTCTTCCACTGATGTTATGGACTCTGTACTTCAACAACCACCATTCAGATATGGTCTAGAGGAATGAATCGATGCTTTGTTGATGATAGAGGACAACTATCCAATGATGTCCATTCTTTATTACAAGCCGATATAATCAACTCTTCTAAATATTGTGAGGCCAATTATGTCCTTGAATGGGAATGAGGATATCATTGTTGAGGCAGCGCAACAAAGCCCAAGATACCTAGGAATGTTTGGATCACAACGAGAAGTATTGGAAGACATGCTCAAAGCAATAAAAATAAAGGATGATACATACACATAATTTACTAGAGCTCACACCTAGAGGTAATTGAAGAGTTCACATGAACTGAGAGAATGCCCACAAAGACACATAGATAAATGTTGCAACTCCAAAATACTATGGAAAAACTGCAAAAACATATGAGGTAAAATGCCTTTGGTGAGATATGGTGTCTAGTGAAGTCCCCTCTTAGGATAAGACATGCATATGCTCTAGTTAAATAAGGAGAGATACCACTATAAGGCTCTCCTATCTATTCCTTTAAAGACACACCCGTAAAGGATAAAGGACCTATAAAGGATTGGATAGCTATTTTATATTGATAGGCAAGGATGGAAATAGATAAGCAAGGATAGCCAAATATATTTATAGGAACCTCTCGAGGTTAAACATTACCATCGCATATGAATATAACTTCGACAATTTAAAAATATTATAAGATTCAAGGCTAATAATAAATTGGTTTAACAATGTTTTTAGTTGAGAAATTTCACCCAACAACCTATTTTTGAGGAAAATTGGAGAATTGGAGAATTCAGGAGGGTTTCATATAGGTTACTTTCTCCTACATATTCCAAGAAAGGAATCAACTGGTTCTTGGGATATGGTTGGTGCCTGAAGATAAAGGTGGACAACTTTTAGATTATTCTCATAAAACTTTTCTTTGATATTTCTATTGCGATGTATAATTTCCAATTTTAATAGAAATTATCCATTTTGCTTACGTTTTTTATAAAACACATATGCAAGATTATACAAAGGGACTGTTATTACGTCAAGGTCACATGTTATCATGATGGAAATAGTCTTCTAAATATTTTGATGTTGAATCTATGGACATTATTATGTCTTTTCATTTGAGCTGTGAAAGGCTATAAGAATGCATGAGAAACATCTGCTCAATGTAATTTTTCTCTTTTATCAATAAATTATAATTTTTGGAGGTAGGAAAAAAATGACCTCCCAAGACATGGTGAGAACCCTGATAGAAATTTAGGTGGAATGGACAACTCTCATCACCAACGAGATAGAGAGAGAGACAGAAACGACAATAGTAACAAACTTCATACATCTTGCTTGCTCAAACCTTAATATTCTTTCATGGCTTGAAGACCTTCTAGAGTGAGCATTCCCTATTGAGGGTCTTTGAAATTCTTGTCTCTAGATGCCTTTCAGAAAGAAAAATGACACTAGTTAATTGAGTCAGGCAAGGATGGATTGAGTTCTGTTGGATATAGTTTAAACAAGGATGGATTGAGTTTTGTTAGATACAATTTAAACTTTCATCTAAATAAAAATAAAATAAGAAAGAAACTACCTAATCATTATTCCCGAGCATGTTTGCTAACCGAGAGAAGGTACTGCTCCGAGCACCGATGGATTCATTCTCCAGATCATGGATAAATGATAATATGGAAGTAACAGATAATACAAAACTAATAAACTATTCACATTTGTTGTGTAGATTGAAATTTCTATATTTTAAGTACCTAGGGGAAGTTATACTTAGGATAATCTTGGCCGAGTGTTGCTAATCCATCATAGATTTGTTTTAAAACCATTGTTGCTCACACCTACCTTGATTACTATAAGTAGTCTAAGGCTTGTACAAAGAATGCATGGGCTTGTAAAAAGAACACCATTCGTTCTTGGGACCAAACTACAATTCCTACTTGTTGTAGCAGTTGCAACACCCTTCAAAATTTTGGCCTTTGATTAATTTCAGAGCCTTCCTTGGTCCTGTACATTGTTGTCCCAAACACTAAGACTCATTTCATGTATCTTTCTGGAGTGTTTTGATCCGGTTTGTTACTTAGGAAAAATGTCGTATTTCCGTATGTGGGTTGTCGCATCAAGTGTAAAAGCTCATTCTGGTGGTTTCAAGGGTCTATCTTTGTTTTTATGAGTTTTCCTAACCATTTAAACATATGTCACACTGATTCACAAATTTTTTAGCACTGCCTTACATGTGTCATAATGGTCATCGTAAAGTGTATCTATGGTGTCGCACTTGTCGTAACTGGTCATAGAGCGGTCACACACAGTAAAATGTATTGTTTATGTGTCATAGGTAATCTATGTTATTGATTCGCCAACTTTTCTAAGTGTTATATCACAATCAATGCTTTATTTAATTCACACATCAGTCTCACTGGTCTAACACTTAACCATTTCTGAATAACCATTTCTGAAGAGGCTTCTCGACCCAACAACTTGATCTCACCCGACCTACCTGGACTACGCATTGTGCGGTTCCAGTCCTCTAGCTATGACCTTGACCTTTGGTTCTGCATAATGCGTAGTTCCTCCCTCTCAGGATTGCTGCACTAAGAAATTCCTGAGCCCAAGACCTAGCCTCCACATCAAGAATTGTGCAATCCTCTCAGATATCCTAGCCTTAACTGTGCATTGCGCAAACCCAAGCCCCAAGTTATCTCCTCGAGCCTATGAAATGTGCAATATCTCAGTGGAACAACCTCCCTTACCTCTCAGAACTATGTACAGTGACCATTCCTTCAACCTATCCCACTGGCTTAAAAAACTATGCATATTTGTCCCTCATCCCAACTTGAACTACACATTGCGTAGTTTTAGGCCTCAAGCCTCTACCCTAGCTGCTGGAACTATGCAATGCATAGAATCCCAACCTCCCTTGACATCCAAAACTATGCAGATTTCTTTCCCATTTTCCATTCCCTTAACTAGACCCCATGGTCTCTAGGAACTACGCAATATTGTCCTTCAAGCCTCCCTGATTTGCACACTGCACAGTCTCAGAGCTCAATCTCTCCCCCTTGACTGCTAGAACTATGCAATGCATAGTCATTGAACCCCTCTCCCTAGCTTGTCACTTGTACCGGGCTCAATTGATGGATTAGAATGCATCATCTTAGACTAGGGGTTTTTTTCAGGCTGATGTCGTCTCTTCATGGATGAAGCACAGATACATGTATCTTATCATATGATGGAGGGATGATGGAGAAGGGGATGAAGGAGGAGGAGATGCAAAATACATTCATGTAGCTAAGCATGAAAGATGATCTACCATGGAAAAGCAAAGGGACACCAACTCGCGACCACAACTCAAAGACTTGAGACCATTGAAGATTCCTATCACCAAGCCACAAGGAGGTGGAAGACAAAATCATTCTCAAGAAAACATCATTCACAACAGAAACAATGGCTTGACATTGCCACATCATTCAATCAATTCATATCAGTAGTGCCATGTCATGTCTTGTCATGAGTTGTCATATGCCACATCATCATTGTGGAAAATGTATATTGTATTCATTGTAAAGTGGAAGTCCAAAGAACACATATGTAATATGGAGAGTCGTGTAAGCTGAAAAGTCATAGGAATTCAAACAATCATGAGGGTAGTCAAAGAATCACAAGGATGGGAAGCATCAACCCTTGGTTATGTATACTCCCTCATTGTATGAGAAAAGGACTTTTCACCTTGGCTCCTCCCACAAGGAATTAGACAAATAAGATAGTTCTCTGAGGAGCAAGGAGTGGTTCCAATGTTCCACTATGGGAGCTAGTGATGTACATTGTAAACATGTGTCTTGAACTTTTACTTAATGATAGAAGCCTTCAAGGCCAACACGTTCTTCATGCATGGATTATGAATGTTTGTAAGACTATTATGTGAATGTTTGTATTTCATGTTTGCTTTCACATGTGATAGGATAGTTGAAGTATTTCTTTTGTTTTTGTACTTAACTTATTTATAATATGTTGTAATGGTTGTTATTGTTGTCCCATGCGTGTGGACTATTTTGCGGGAGATTAGATAGATCTTTCTTCATTTGTTGGTTGTAATGACTGTCACATCCTCTGTGGACTATTCCACTAGATGTTAGATGGATCCTTCCGGTTCATGTGTGTCTCTTCTTGGGTGGTACTACTACCTCTCACTTAGAGGCTCACTTTTCTCCCCTCTCCGTAGTAGAAGAACCTTGACACATTTAAAACTGAACACTCACCAGGCACACCTCCTCACTTTTCAAAGACACCATTGCATCCCTCTCTCATGCTGACAGTTAGAGCCAATGCATATCTTTAAGATATGTGGCAACTGGGTTGATATTCTGGATGGGGCTCCTACACCAAATGGTGTGAGGTCTAATTGGGACTTCACATCAAGGAGACCCCTTGGTTGATGGATTTCCAACACCATCAACATTGGCACTAGAAGGAGGGCCAGATGACAAGTTGAGCCCATTGAATCTGGTTTGAATCTCTTATCTAAAATGGCTTATAAACAAATATTACTCCCAAGGTGTTTCTCCAATTTTTCCCTTTATCAATTTTCAATCCCCGATGAGCCTCTCGATCACTTGTCCTAGTTAAAGTTTGACGGTGAGGATGGAACACCCATAACTAAGCACATTTATGATTTTCTTAAATTTTGTGAATTTTACGAAATTGATGATGGCGAATTTGCTTGTGTGCTTTTCTTCCTCGCCCTTGAAGGTCGTCTTAATCGATGGTGCCATACACTACCACCTGCTTCCATCTATTCCCTTCATCAGTTCCTCGGGGAGCTCCATCAAGCCTTTGACATGTATAATTACCGAGATGTTTGTAAAAGAATCAATCTCTTAAGAATGAAGCCTAATGAATTAGCTGAGGATTTTTCTGATCAATTCCTTCACCTTTGTTGTGAAATTTTTGAAGAAGTCATGAATCAAGATTTCTTGAAACATGAGTTTGAGAACTTGGTTCTTATCTCTTTACACTGTGAACCTAAACCCCTTGATTTTTCTACTCCCCCAACTCTTATGAATCATGAGAACCTTTGATTCTGGAGGAGGAATCTATTACTCCTTTTGTGCCTTGCCCTCCTCCTTTTCCAGTCCCGATGTGGGTATCTTTGTGTGATAACATTAAAGTTAAAAAATCCACAAATAAAATTCCTAATTCACCTTCTCATTCTTCTTCTATTTATGATTCAGATTCAATGGAGGAAATTCCATAATGGCTCATGAAGCCTATGGTGAAGACTAACTCCTCCATTCCACAAGATGATCTCATTGTTCATAACTCTAGTCTGAATTCCTGTTATCCTCTCTCATCTACATGCCTTGACTCTTTGTACTGTGATCCCCTCGATCAATTTGCTCCACCAGTTGGTCTTTCACACTCTCTTGATTTTCGCATTGCTAGTTCAAATTGTGATCAGGTACAAGGAAGTCACTTTACACGGGAAGAGGAGAAGGAAGGTGAAGATGCTCTAAATATTTCTTTTTTTTGTCAAGATCCTCCGTGTCAAGGTTATGCGCTTCCATTCTTGGGTGATTGTCAATATGCTAATATTGGTAGTGAATCAGATGCAATCAATTATTTCAATCAATCCATAGCCTCGAATAACAACCATTCCAATGATGTTGATTTTATTGATGCATGCAATCACGAAAGCCCAGGTGCATCAACTGATATTTTGGTATCTCACGAAGATTCTACTTTGGATCCAGAATCCAATTCAGATAAATAATATGTGCTTAATGAAACTTCCTCTTCATCTCACTATCCCTTGTGCTCTACCATCTGCGATACATCTACTTGCGATAAGGTTACTCCATTTTCTTCAAGTCCATTATTCGATGAGTTAACTTCTCAATTGGCACAATTTGGTGAGATTATCCATGATGCAAATGAAAACAATAAAATCTTTGAGTACTCTTCCCAACCCTCATCATCTCTTCACTTGCATGAAGACAACTCTTCAAATTAGCTTGCTCATGAAAATTCCTCGATTCATTTATCTTTGAATTCGCGATCAGAAGAACCTTTCGACTTGAGTAATCTGGTTATTGAAGTTGAAGAATCTAGTCAAACCAGTGACAAAGATGGCTGCCATTTGGTGAGCAGTGGGCTTATTGAAACCGATAGTAGCATCTACCCTCACACCATGCACAATCTGGTACAATCTTCAAAATGTGATTTTAAAATTCTAGAAAGTTCGGGCAACTGCGAGGGAGTTGAGGCACTTCAACTTTCGTTGATGGTTATGTCAGGATCGTAAGCCCCCCAAACTAAGTCAGATCTTGTTTCTCCCAATCAAGAACCCTCGAAACCCTTGCAAACATTCTGAAATCCAGAGACCATTTGTATAGTAAAAAAATTTCCTCAAAATCAAAACAATGCGAGTTTTTTTGCATCTATCCTACATGACTCACAACCGTTTGTACAGTGATAAAATTTTCTAAAAATCAAAATAATGCACGTCTTTTGCCGCCTATCCTCTAGGTTAAATCCCACAACCCATTGTACAATGGTAATATTTCCACAAGAATTAGAACAACGCAAGTTTTTTCCCACATGTTCTCTAGGTCTAGAATAGGTAGTTGGTTCACCACATCTATATTAGGGTTTTAGGTTCGAAAATGGTAGAAGCATCAATTGAAGCCCTACGATGGAAGGCCAAAACATGTAAGACAAATAATGTAGGTTTTAACCCCGTACAGAAATCACCTGCATACGAATTCTAAAACACATAAAATAAACAATGCGAGAGCATAACACATAAAACACATATACACAAAGATTTTCCCCTGGATCCCAAAACCAGGACTACCAACTTGATTTTTCATTATGTTCCTTTCAATGTTATAATACATATGTATACATGTCGAAGCGTCTAATACCATGGACCGAAAATCATCGCGTCCAATACAATGGACCGAAAACCATTGTATCCAAAAAACATGTGCGAAAATCATGCACAAAACCATAGGTGGGTCCGCCCAACCTAACATAGGTTCCAAAACCAAAATTTTTCGAGGTGCTGCCCCGGACCGCATAGAGTTGGGTTACCTGCACCCCTCAAACCCCTTGTGATCCCCCCGCTACGCAATCAACACAATGAAGGGGGGGGCTCTGCCTCCCCTCTAACCCCCCAGTTAACTACGTGGGCTAGTCATGGAAAGAATATAACACAATCCAACATTATCCCACTTGTTGTTTTCTTTCCACAGGGGGCCACAAGAGAGCTTAGTCATTTATCCAACCCTGCAATGCCCATTGTTTCTCTACACCAAGAGAACTTCTCAGAGCTCACAGATTTTGTCAATGCATCTGCAGTATTCTTCAAAGTGTCCACCTTTACTAGCAACACCTTTTTGTCTTCTATCATATCCCTCACAAAGTGATACTGAACATCAATGTGCTTTGTCTTTGAGTGATATGCAGGGTTCTTTGCCAAGAAAATTGCACTTTGGCTGTCACAGTCTATCCTTATAGCTCCCTGTACTAACCCCATACTTGAACACAATCTCTGCAACCAAACTACTTCCTTGCTTGCATGAGTGGCTGCCATGTATTCTGCCTCTATAGTTGATAGTGCCACTACAGATTGTTTCTTACTCATCCAATTGACTGCACCTCCAAATAGGTTAAACACATACCCACTTGTAGATCTTCTATGATCCAGATCTCCAGCCCAGGCTGCATCAACAAAGCCACGAATATCCAACACTCTGGCCAATCCTGGTCTTCCTTGGTAGCACAAACCATAATCACTAGTGCCACACAAATACCTGAAAACCCGCTTCACTGCTGTCCAATGCTCCTTTCCTGGTTTTGACATAAACTTGCTCAATACTCCCACTACATGTGCAATGTTTGGTCTAATACAGACCATTGCATACATTAGGCTACTGACTGCACTTGCATATGGAACACGGGACAGGTCCTCTTCCTCTTCTTGTGTCTTGGGACACTATTCAACATATAAATTTACACCTACAGGAATAGGAACCTTCACCGATTTACCATCATGCATATTAAATCTCTGCAATATTGTCTCGACATACTTCCTCTGGTTTAACTAGAGCTTCCTCTTTGCTCGATCTCTTTTAATTTCCATGCCCAAAATATAGTTTGTAGCACTAAGATATTTCATGTCGAATTTGGAGGACAATTGTGTCTTCAAATCTTGGACATTTTCTTTGTCATTTCCAACTAGCAACATATCATCAACATACAAGACCAGATAAATAACACGATCACCAATTAGTTTAAAATACAAACAGTGATCTGCTTTTCTTCTGGTGAAGCCAAGTCCCCGTATAAATGTATCAAATTTCTGATACCACATCCTTGGTGATTGTTTTAACCCATACAGAGACTTCTTTAACTCGCATACCAGTTCTTTCTTACCCTTTACCGTAAAGCCTTCAGGTTGCTTCATGTAGATTTCCTCTTCCAGATCCCCGTGAAGAAATGTTGTCTTCACATCCATCTGTTCTACCTCAAAATCAAAAGCAACAACAACAGATAAAGGTAATATAATAGAAGTCACCTTGGCAACAGGAGAAAAAATATCACCAAAATCAATTCCCGACACTTGGGAATAACCTTTTGCTACCAACTGAGCTTTGTATTTCTCCACCTTTCCTTCTACATTTGTCTTCTTCTTGAACACCCATTTGCTGCCAATGGGTTTCCTTCCAGCCAACAACTCCACCAGATCCCAAGCCTCATTTTTGTGCAAAGATGCCATTTCATCAACCGTGGCATTTTTCCAGAGTTTTCCATCCTTTGAATCTACTACTTCCTTCATAGTTCTGGGATCATCATCAGTAATAGATAAGGAAAAATTCGAAGAGAAAGCAGATGGACTATACCTTTCTGGTTGCCTTCTTTCTCAAACTGATCTTCTCACACTGTTGGCCGGATAAATCATTCTTGCGGACAAGGCCGATCTCCCTAATATCAAAAGATATCTAGCAACAAGCAGGACAAGAAAATATATCTTTCTATAAACATATTGCAATTGATTAATAAAAACTAAAGAGGTGTTTTGGACCCTACCGTAAGTCCAATGCTAGTTTGTGGCAGCCATGATTCAACCATCCGAAAGAGTTTCCTTTTGAGGACCTGCAATCATAAACAAGCACACATCAAATAACTCCTGCATAGCTAATATAATAAATCATGTTCATTATGATGATCAAGGAGTTCATAAAATAAACCATAAAACACAGCTTATTGAGAAAAATAAACTTGATTGTATTAACTTTGAAATAGAAGAACTTTACAACCTTTGGTGCCTTGATGCTGTACAAGCTCTTTCTAGGGGTCCAAACAGGAATATCCTCTACTTTGACAAGCCTCACACTCTTCCAAATGAGATCAAAGAGGTATGTAATCTTTCCTCACAAACTCAATTAGGAAGACTAAGTTCCAGCAGCATTTCACCTCAAAAATATTCCGCTTTCAACCTCCTCAGTAACCAGCCCAATGCTTCATTTTATAGTGCAAAGGAAGGAGGTTACAGGTCCACCTATGAAGGGATAGAGTCCTCCTTCAAAGGGACAATCTCCTCACATCAAGGGGTTAGCTCCTTAAGGTATGGGATGCATGAACCTTAAAGGAGCGAACTTGCCACCTCAAGATTCCTTCTAGAAGCTTCCAGAAATGACTCAAAGTGAGTTTTTAAGAATGTACTTGCGCCTTTTTGACTTTTACAGGGGTCCGCACCCATTACACAGAGACAGAGTGGTCAGGTACACAGGGGACATGACCATTAGGTGCGGGACCGCAAGTAATGCTAAGAGAAAGTGCGGAACCAGAGTTTTAGAGACTTTTAAGGGCTTTCTCTTATTTTCAAGGCTTGACATGAAGAACTGAGGTTTAAGACTTGCAAAGGAGGAAAGTATGAGTGATGATAGACTCACACCGATTGCAGAATGTCATGGTGACAATATTTTGTGCAACAGATTGCCCCCTAAAGTGCGAAGTCTGTAATAGATGAGGATAGCATTTGTCATATAAGAAGAGTGAAGCACTTTATCATTTCAAAGATTATCCTGTGGACACCTTGGTCGGAACCTGTAAAAACATTCAATACAAAATATATATATGTGAACATATCATCGCTGAGGTAGGCATTCCCATACTCAGATCAAAACTGACTAGAAAACTAACTAAACTGCTCTGATACAGAAATGATTTTGCAATACATCACAAGTATAGACATATGTAGACACAGTATGGGCGCAGCCATTTGTTTATGAATAGTCCACTATATAATGAATAACAAAATTCCTCGTAGCCTGGATGGTGGAAATTAGATCCAGGGTCTTGATTTCTGCTTCCCGAACTAGTACGATTCTAACCATGTGAATGAATGTGTCGAAGTCGAACATGGTAGAAACCATTTGATTACCAGTCAATGATGTAAACTGTTAACAAGTGCGAGAGAAACCACCAGTAATGTCAATGGCTCTCAAAGTACTCAGTACAATCCATGAAATATGAATAAATGAGTTGATGTCGAACATGTCACAGAATCCTTTGATCGAAGGTCAATGATGCAACTTGTCGTCGAAGGCGAGAAATCTGCCATTGAGGCATGCAGATTCCAAGGTACTGACGATTTCTAGATCATCTTTCTAGATAATGAGTTGGAGTCGATAGAAAGCAATCTGTTGTAGGCAAGCCCACAACGCGAAATCATAGATCAAGTTTGAAGAAATATATTTGGCAATGACTAACTCAGGGATGGTCAAAATGGATGACAGAGATTTTGCAAATGAATGGTTTATTTGAACTGACCTCTTGAACACATAACGACACTGCAGATGGTTTGGTGACAATTGACCCAAAGCTAATACCCAGAAACCGACTGAAGACTTTCAATATGGTTTGATTAACTGTTAGGCAAAGGATTTCCCAACCCAGGTGAACAAAAAGTGTCGTGTTCAAGAGTGGTTAACTGCTTTTCTAAAACACAAACTATAACAAACAGGTTCATTTTTCTCTCTTTTCCCCCACCATTTATGGCAAGTACCTCTTTATTTTTGACAAGCTTGAGGAGGATAACATTTGCTTGGTTATAATCTCATCCTTCGGATGAGTCCAACTTAGTTTAAAATTCGAACCCTAAGAAGGAGTGGTTCGTTCCTGTTTAAAAGTGAACAGGTCCTTTACTATTGCATTTTAACGAGTCCAGTATAGGGAAAACTCAGTGTTTTTCAATTTTAGGGAGTCAGAAGAAAAACTTAAAGAAACTCCATGGGTGTCATTTTTCGTAAATTTGTGTCCCTCAAGCCCCCGAAAAAGTATAAAATAATACTTGAGAGAACCGCTTGACCATTATGATCAAGGAGTACTTTTAATAATTAGTGGCCCTGATCTGAAAAAGTAAAAAAGCGATCAAAGACACGTCGTTTTATAACCAATATCGAACTTGAAACGATAAAAGTTCGGCAATATTTTCATGTTTATACGGTCAGAAAAGAGTTGTAAGTGGACCGTCTTTTTAATTCCGTTTTAACGATTTTAAAAGGGAAAAAACTCGGCAATCTTTTCATATTTTACGAGTCAGAAAAGAGCTTAAAGAGGACTCCAATATTTGTTGTTGAAAATGACCAATTATCCCTAAAAATCCAATATTCTGGACAAAAACTCAAAGAATTACTCATACCTGTTTAAGATAAATAAAAATGGATCAAAAATATACCTTTTTAAAGTGAAAAATAAATAAATTAAAAATTCATTTATTCAAAAAAGCTTATAAAAAGGGCTTTTTTAAATTCATTTTTACCGTTTGACTTCAGAGTGAGAAGTAAGAGCTTTTGGGTAAGAAACTTCCTGTGAAGATTTCGGAAAATCCAACTGTTGGAATCAAAAACCGTCAGCTCCAGGTAATCCACATCATCCCTATCTTGCATTTCAACAGTTTAAATTTTGTTTTAGGGCTTTAAAAAATGATTTTTTAAAGGAAATTTTGATTAAAAAACCGCTCGCAGGGGTCCGTAGGTGCAACATGTGGAGCCTGCGGACCCCGACTTTTTTCTACAAAGGAAAAAGTCAGAGTTCTGCACCTAACGCTAAGGACGAGTGCGGACCCACGCACTGTCCCTAACTAGCGGGTGCGGACCCCGCGAAATAGGTTTTAAAACTTCAATTTTTTCCATTTCCGCCCAAAAAATTTTGAACTAAATTGTTCTAATCTGTCTTTTTGCAATGTAGGACATACAAAATGCTCATTTGGAGGGAACGCGAGCACGAAGATGTGGATCTAGCCGCATTAATTCATCCACCTACAATACGGGCATTAAAAGCATGTGGACTATTTAAATTCTGGGCCATACCCGGCATGAGGGCCCAAGTAGACTTCTTACAATGGCTGGTAGACAAGTGGAGCACACAGGACCAGTGTTTCATGATTGGTGGCCACCAGCTCGAAATCGAGCTAGAGGACATATATTTCTTGACTGGTTTGCCCAAGAGAGGCAAACGATTATCTCTATTCGGGACTAGGCCAGGTGGCCAGTCTGTCGCTAGTCTCCGATTAGAGTTTTGCAATGAACAAACAGGGGACAAACGGATAGATATTAAAACTATCTCCCATCCTGAACTTAAAGTTATCGCGTTCACTGTCACCAGACTCTGCGGGAGCGCAGCACTGCATGTAGCTACTGGATCCCAAATGCAAATGGCAGTAGACTGTTATCAAGGAACCATCTTCAACTGGTGCGAAGCTGTGTTGGCGAATGTAAAAGGCCAACTAACTAGAGCAAAGAATGGGCAACTAAAAAAATTTGGATATGGTTTCCTGGTTGTCAGCTTTGGTCTAGAGAGGGTCCCTATGTTGGTCCCACAGCAGCTTTCCGTTGAGGATGGACTTCCTCGAGAGCCTAGGATTATGCGCTGGGTTGCAGTGATGGCCCGTCATCCTGAGGAGGGTTCAGAGGTTGTTCGATTTCCACCTGAGTATTTTCGTTGGTTGAGAAACCAACTTTTTGTGATTTAGGATTTTCCATATGCTGGGATGGATTATCGTGGTGATCCAGACATGGCTCTTCCACCAGGAGAGCAATGGGATGATTCAGGTAAAATCATTTTCAACACTTTCTAAATTTTTAACTAATTTTTTTTTTAAATCGTCCAAAACTGATAGTAAAAAGTTTTAAATGCAGATGTGGGTCCACGGCGACCAACCGCTCTCCAGCCCTATGAGAGGAGACACCCAGCTACAGCAGTACCGGCCCCACAGGACCCATCCACAGAGACCCTGACCGAATTGGAAAATCATCTAGAGCGTTTGACAACAGATATTCCAGAGACTAGCATAGATGATATTCCACTTAGGTTACAACGTTACGTGATTGGGGTCCCAGGACCTTTTAGGAGGTTCCTTTGTAGGGTGGCCCGAGCAGTGGTTTCTTATCGTGATCATCATTAGTGATAGGATGATCGCCTTTGTAGACTCATACGACATTTTATGTCTTTTTGTACTATCATTTTTGCCGATCATAAGGTGTTTTTCAACCTATGATCGAAGACGATGTATATTTGACACACTTCTATGCTATGATATATCACTATTATTGGTTATCTTGTAAAACATGTTATGGAATGTTTTTAAATTTATTGTTTTGATTATTGCAAATGTCTATTTAACATTCGAGAAGCAACTGCATCTGCTAATGTATTTAAACATCTTGGAATATTTTGATATTCAATGTAGTCAAATTCACGTTCCAAGAGACGAACTCTCAAAAATAATCTTAATAATACTAGATTTCTAATGGCATAAACTCTATTAAGTTGTAATACAACGAGTTCAGAATCTAACCTAACAATCAAACTCCGAATCCAGAATGAAATGGATTCAGATAATAACTCAATCACTGCACTATACTCTGCAATGTTGTTCGTTGTTTGATTGAGGCTTACCCCATGCATATATACTAACTCATCAAAGGGTGAATATATAACCCAAGCTGCGGAAGAAATGTTCCGTGTACTACGAAAAGCACCATCAGCGAAACCAATGTATGTTTGAAGAGACGTCGACATCTGCAATATCAAGAGTAAAATCAAGATAAGTAGGAATAATGATAAAAACACTCTCTAAGCTAGGCACACATTTCTAAAAACACACCAGCTAGAAAGAAACTAATCTAACAAAAATCTCCACACCCAGATTTAAGCATAATATCTCTTCAGATAAAGACCATTTCTGGGTTTACCCAAAGAGACACCGTCAAAATCTACCAATTCATAGGCCCCTTTTGCCAGCTTTCACTTAACAACATAAGGACCATGCCACATAGGTACAAATTTTCCAGCCCCTAGCTTATTGTTTGCTTATCGATTCTCATCTAGCTGAGCTAAGTACAACAAACATTTCTCCTCTTCGGAAGTGGCTAGGAGTAATTCTATGGCTATTTGCAATTGACAGAATTTCGCATTCAATGGGTAACATTGCTTCCAAACCGTAGACTAGTTCAAAATGAGTGAAATCAGTTGATGTTTTTACTGAGGTTCGATATGCCCAAAGCGCTGAAAATAACATGTTATGCCAATTCGACCTATGAATACCAATGATTCGTTGGATCATAGTGACTAGAACTTTATTGATAGCTTCAACCAAACCATTAGCCTGTGGGTAATATGGAGTAGAACTATCGTGATGCAGGCCAAGTTGATCTGTTAGTTCAGTCATCATGATGTTTCGAAAATGACTTCCATGATCAGTAATAATCGCTTGAGGAACACCGAATCTAGCAATTATATGATTGAAAACAAAAATTGCAGCAGTTTTTCCGTCTGCCGAAAATGTAGGCATCGCCTCGACCCACTTAGTAAAATAATCTACCACAAGGATGATATACGCATGCCCCCCGGCCGAGTGAGGGTTACATGTAATAAATTTGATACCCCACTTTGCGAAAGGACCGACGACAATTATAGGGTGGAGAGGAGCAGGTGGAGCACGCATCTTACGATAAAAAATTTGACAATTGTGGCATTTCCGGACTGCATAGATACAATCTTTAAATAAGGATGGCCAGAAATAACCAGCGCGCAATATCTTTTGGGTTGTGGCATACCCAAACATATGACCGCCACATGCTCTAGAGTGACAGTCATTAAGAACCTTTTTAGCTTCTTCATGAGTTAGACAACGTCGGAAAACAGAATCCGCCCCACGACGATAGAGTGTATCTCCAATAATATTGTATTGTTGGGATTGGAAACGTATTTTCCTTTGCTGAGATCGTGAGATTTCAGGCCGAAAAGATTGGTTTTGGAGATAAACAATTATATCTCCATTCCATGGATCAAGAGTACTGATAAGAAACAAGGATTCATCCACAATGGGTTCTTCCACCACATTTTCAGTATCAGTACGCGGGAAATCACACATCAGTTCCGCAAAAACCAAAGATTTCTTTGCCTTGGATTTTTCAAATTCCAAGTCACATTCCTGCAGGATAACTATCCATTTGGAATACTTGCCCCTTAGCAATTGTTTAGTCAAAATATACATCATAGGGTTACAGTTAGAAATTACCATAGTTTTGCGTAATAAGATGCAATGACGAAATCTTTGGACAGCTTGAACAGCGGCCAAGGCCAATTTCTCCACATGCGAATATTTAAGTTCAGTTGGATTCATAGTTCGACTAAGATAGTAAATCACATGTTCACTGTTGAATTCATCTTCCTGAACTAAAACCATCCCAATGGTGGAATGAGAAGCGGCGAGGTACAAGAAGTAATACTGGTTGTAGTTGGGAGGATGCAATAACGGTGCATGGGTAAACACGTGTTTAAGTGCATCAAAAGATTTGTGAGCTATCTCATCCCAAAAGAATGGTGTATTATGTTTCAACAACCTGGTAAAACTCTTTCTTATCTCGGCGTAGTGAATGAAACTACGTAAAAAGTTTGCTTTCCCTTGCAAACTTTGGAGTTGGCGAAGAGTCGAAGGAGGAGGTAATTTGACAATAGCTTCCACCTTCGAGGGATTGACACGAATGCTGACTTTCGAAACAACAAACCCCAATAAACGACCTGTTTCTATACAGAAAACACATTTGTGTGGATTCAGCCTAATTCGATAATGCCTACATCTCATAAAGATTGCTCGTAAATGAATGAGATGATCGGCTCTATGTAATGAATGGGCAGGTAAATCATCGAGATATGGCTTCACAATGTGCTTGATGTCATGAAATGCGTAAGACATATCCCTTTGAAAAGTTGCTCGGCGTTCTTCAATCCAAAAGGCAATTTGCAATAAACAAACGTCCCCCATGGACAAATGAAAGCCGTTTTTGGTTGATCAGCAGGGAGTATGTTGATTTGATTGTAACCGGAAAAACCATCCATAAAGGAGAACATTTCACTGTCGGCACAATCATCAATAATTTGATCGATATAGGGGGTTGGATAATTGTCTTTAGGACAAGCTCGATTAATATCCCTATAATCGATACATATTCTTATCGTTCCTTGCTTTTTATTAACAAGAACAATATTCGATACCCAATCCGTTAAAGGAATTGGATAAATGAACCTGCTCGAAGTAATTTTTCAACTTCCGCTTTAATTGTAGCAGCTTTTCGCGGATGTATCTGACGCAAACGTTGCCGGACAGGTTTAGCATCCGGGTAAGTTTTAATTTCATGGATAACAATTGATGGATCGATTCCTGACATTTCTTCATATGACCAGGCAAACACGTTACAGAATTCTTGAAATAGGGCTTTATAAGTTTGGAATTCATTATCCGTACAGGAAGCACCTATATGAATGTTTTCAATAATTCCAGGTTTAACTGAAATGTCAATAGGAACCATTCGAGAAATATTTCCCAAATTTAACTCAGAATCAGGATGTTGCAATGGATTCTATGGTTCTTTGACATAATCAGCAGTAAAAATAGATGAAAAATCATTTTCAAAATGATCAAGTTCAGGTAAGAATGAAGATCGATGATGAAGATCTTCCCATGGTAAATCATCAACAAACAAAAGTTCACGAATCTGCTCATCAGTATGAATAGGATCAGAAAATGTTGTTGAATCTGAGGTTGATATTGAAAGTGATTCTCCATGGACCACATTCATTGGATCAATTTCGGTTGAACAAGAGTCGGAAAACGACTGTACCGCCTGGTATGCAATTTCAAAGGGACTCAAAGGCATCGCGTTACCAAATGAATCCACCTCAGACTCGGAAGGTACGATCCAAGGATCATCAAAAGCAATAGTGTTCGATGAAATCATATGAATAGTTGCAGTAGAAGGCGATACGTTAGGAGGAGGAAAGGAAAAAGTTCCTAGTAAACCAGAATCTTTAATCAATCCTACCCCAACATCCTTATAAGGGATAGTTGTTTTACTGACATGTTGAATACTTTCAGAAGAGGCTGGGTCGGATGAAAAATAAGTCAGCTGGTCTATTGTAATGATCTTTCCATTATGAGGAAACTTGATAAGCTGAAAGACCGATGAAACAATAGCAGTCATAGCGTAAGACCAACTGCGACCCAAGAGAAGGTTGTAATCTAGAGGGGCGTCAACCACTTCCACATCTAGATTTACAGTTTTGCCTTCAACCCTTATAGGTAAATCCTGTAGAATGCCAAAAGGATGAAACCCTCGGCCATCAAAAGCTTTAGAATCGTCGGGGATTGATTGAGTGTAGGAGAACCAAGCGATCTCCAACATTGAATCGATATAATACACGTGGAAGCTCTCTCATCAATTACAGTCCTAAAGCAAGGTCTGTTTTTGACTAACACTGGAATCTGGAAAGCCATTTGATGAGGTAGGTGAGGTGTACTATTTTCTAAATCGAAGATTATAAGGTTCGAATCCTAAATATCAACATCTCCTATTGACAACAATAGTAATTTATGCTGTGCTGGACACAATTGCAGCGCCTCCAAAGCCGACATTGCTGAAGGGGAAACAGCTAAGTGTTCAACAATGTTATAATTCTGAGCAGCTCTTGCATGTGGATTGAAAGCTGACTTCCGAAGTATACCTTTAGTAGGCGGTTTGATTACTAAGTCTGGGTTAGGTTTCTCGATCTGTAGCGGATTAGAACCAGAAGGAGTTGAAGTTGATGGGTTTGAATTAGAAGATTCTGCTTCCTTACCACCAACAGGACTTTTACTACCATAATCTTGCGATCGCGTCGCAATCCTGACATGTGACATCATCATTATGGGTTCTTCTGAGGCATTTGAGGAAGAAATGATCATCTTACTATCTTGACTAGGAAAACGATCCTTCAAGACAGCAGGGATTTGAGAACCTTTGACGATTTTCGAAACCTTAGCTCGATGTGGGCAGTCTCTTGTAAAATGCTCCTTGTCACAAATGAGACAAGGATAGCGAGGTTTACGTTTCTCGTTAGTAGATTCAGTTTTATCTGATTTCTCTTTTGAGTTTTGTTTATTTTTCTTCTTCCCCTTCTTTTTACCATCGGATTTTGATTTGGCCATAGATGATTCTAGGACATGAATATCGGTATGAATTTCAGCGGAAGAGTCTCATGTCGGGGAATCTGGTAAAGTTATAATAGGAGAAGAATTCTTTGAAGATTTCTTCTTGCTTTTGGTACTAACTAAACCAATCATACCATCAGCGGCATGAGACCCTGAAGGAGCTGTGGTTATTTGATTTTGTTTCGGAAGGTCGGGGATTTTTTCGTGTAAAGTACCCGACTGCATATAAACAAGGCCAAGGTACTGAGCCTGAGCAATTACTTGCTCTTCAGTAACAACTCCTACCTTAGCTACATCCTCAGTGATTTTAGGTAATAATGATTTAACGAACCATTCTGCTAAAATTTGATCCGGAATAAAAACTTTCACTAAACATCGTCTACGTCGCCATTCATGGATATGATCTGAAATATATGTGGACGTTGACTGTTTTAATGAAGTTAATAATTCCGTGCCATTGTCGTATCTGACAGGCAACTGAAAATGAGTTAAGAAAGAAGTGGCTAACTGACTAAAATTATAAAAAGAGCCTCGTGGTAACTCAATGTACCATTTGGCAGCAAGACCAATCAGAGTGTGTTGAAAAAGACGTAAGTGAATTGAATCATCGATAATGGAATTGGATGCACACCAGAGGTGATAAGTCATCACATGATTTGACGGATCCTCTCCTGACTTACCCTCAAACTTTGGGATATCACTGGGCAACTTATTCGGCATTGGTGGCCAAAACGGAAGATAATTAATTGGATCGTTCGTAAGGCGTGACAAATCAGGTAAATCCAAAGTTGCTATAAACGGTAACTGACGGTTAGGGTCGCGAAAACCTTGGGTCATAAGACCAGCCCCAGGAGGAGGATATCTAGGATAACTTGGAATTGGATTTGCATTTGGAATATTATATCCTCCCGGAAAACCAGGATTAACCAGACCAAACTGGGGTTGTTGAGGTTGCTGATAAGTATATCTAGGGTATGGTTGATACTGGTAAACTGGGCTTTGCACAGCAGGACCGAATTGGTACTGTCCCTGGTACAGTTGATAAGTGAATTGCAGTTGACTTGTGACAACCGTACTTGGACCAGGTTGTCCTACAGGCATCTGAACCGAAGTCTGAATTGTAGGTCCCGACTGTGGTAAAGAGGCTTGAGGAGTTGATGCAGGAACAGTAGAAACCGGAGTTGTCGATACTCCAGAAGTAGGTGGGGTAGATTGAACAGAAGTTGCAGCAGTCGTTGCGGTAGTTACAACAGTCGTTTGAGGCGGAGTTCGAGGTGAACTAGGCCCAGACTGATGAACTACACCAGGTGCAGAAGTTTGAATAGTAGGCTGGACAGGTTGCTGGGTTGGACCAGAAACCAAAGGTTGTCCAGATTGAGATGACAACTGCACATTAGGTTGCAAAATCTATTGAGTTTGAGATGGATCCCACACCATGTTCATTCCGGGGTATGGACCCATAAAAGGTTGAGCATATTGAGGACCATAACCGGGTTGAGCGTAGGGCTGATAATTGAGAGGTACATTTCCAGCTCCTTGTACAAATGGTTGACTAGAAGGTGGTTGGAAACCTTGAGTTGGGTACTGACCTTGAGGTTGATAACCTTGAGGCATGTACTGAAACTGGGGTTGACCTTGAGGTACATATTGATACTGGGGTTGACCTTGAGGTATATATTGAGTCTGGGGTTGACCTTGAGGTATGTACTGTCCCGAAGGTATGTACTGTCCTTGAGGTTGCCCCCCAGGCGGTAACTGACTACCCTGAGGTTGCCCCCCAGGCGGTAATTGAGTACCTTGAGGTTGCCCTCCAGGCGGTAACTGACTACCTTGAGGTTGCGGATTTGGAATAGTACCAGACATCATAAGAATTTCTTCTACGCTCAACGGTTGAGTTCCGTTATTACCAGTTGATATCCCATGTTCAATTGGTTGAGGAGATGCTCCTGAAAAAGTACCAGTGAGTGACTGATACCCAGAAGGAATAGAAGGACCGCCATATAAAAATGTTTCCGGTGTTTGGGAAAACATGGATGACCGTTTCGACATATTCAAAGGAGGATAATAACCTCTGGACGTAGGATGAAAAGGAATTCGAGGTGGTGAAAAACTAAGACCCAGATTTTCTAAAAAGTTGGTCAATGAGACGTACCAAGCGTCACTCCTAAATGGACTGTAGAAAATTGATTCACGCTCCCTAAGTTCTAAAGTTGGTTGATTTTCAGGGAGAGTTATATGTTTGTCCAGACTAACAAGTTCTTCAATGGAAATGAGTCTAGAAGGAAGATTTTGGGTAATAACACTTCCTACCCTGGGTGAACCAGGACCACTAGAAGTTGGAGAAGAAAATCCTGAATATGGAGTAGCAGCAGGTTCAGTTTCAGGCTCAGAAATTTCAGGTTCTTCAGCTAATTCATTGGTAGAAGAAATACTACCAGTAACTTTGGAAAATGAAATTGGTTCAGAAATATGCTCTATTGCTTGAACTTGATAATCAAGATGAACAATTAAAGAAGACTCTTCGGCTTCCGGTGACCCAACTCTACTGTCACTAGGTGATACAAGAGCTCGTAGCCCTTCAAGTTGGCTTGGTGTATACTCGGGAGGTTTCCCCTGAAGTCTACGGGATTGTCTCGGTAATTCAGCCACGATTAAATATTTTAATTACTTCACACGCAAACAAAGAAAATCTCAATAAAACCACCTAGAGTCTCTAAAGAACCAAACAATTGAATCACATGCCTAAAAAATCTAAGAGTTCAAACCACACACAAACAGTAACTTTTCGTACCAAAAACACTAGTTGGTGATGAAATCCAACGTCGCAGAATTCAATACAGAAAGGGCGGTTGGAACAGTTACCCCGACAACCTGCTTAATGAAACAGACTGGCACAAGTTTCTTCACAAAACCGTCTCGAGTGAAGAGAACCCCCCAGAGAGTCCAAGTGAGTCTAGTCGACGTCTGCTCCAGGTACAGTGAGACCCGTCCTTCATCGTCACCTTAGGAAAGAATCTTAAGATTATGGTCACTAAGGTTACCAACAGTAACAAATACAACTGGGGGAACAATCTACGATCCGATCTACGCGCAAGGGCAGAGTAACAAAGCTCAATCCCCTTGAAGGCTCCTCGACATGATCAATCTGAGGTTTACCAACAAGTGACCCCAGGCTCCTCGACAATGGTTAATCCGAGGTTTACCGTTTTTAATATGCACAAATCTTCTATCTTTCCCAATGAGACAGACTTGATTGTCTCAAAGGTTCGGACATGATCTCGTGATTGACTCCTTTAAGAGGAGCTTCCCAGATTATATCAATTACAATTGGATTTATTTCCTACCGCAAGATATAGCTACTTGTTTGTTTTAACTATCTTGGAGAGTTAATTACTCCCTACTCCAAGATACTAGCCTAAGCTATATTGGTGATAAGAGCCCTAGAAATAAAAAGATTGCTAGATCAATTTTAATTAAGCGTTATTTTTATGGGTTGTTTCTTAAGTCAATAGGTATGGAGATGAAACTTTGATGGTGTGAAGACTCGACTCCAAAAACACTAAAAAATGCACCTAAGATGATAAACAATTCGTTTTTTCCTTCAATGAATTTCTAGCTAAAAGAAAGAGTTGAGAATGCAATTCTTTGAAAAACAAATCTTTCCTTCAACATGTAAATGAAAAGAAAATAATTTTTGTCTTTTTCAATAAACTCAAAACGAGACTACTAATTATGCTCTCAAAAAATCCCTTTCTTTTTCAACACTCAAAAACTACAAAAAAAACAACTTCTTTCAAAAGAGATTTTACAATTTCTAGAAAACACTCAAAACTATGAAAGACTAATTTTGAGATCTAAGAAATTCTAAAAATCTAATCGAAATAAAGGCTTGAAATCTTTTTGAGGACGTTTTACTTAGTTATTCAACAAACTAAGGATTAATTCGTTCAGAATAACAAATCAATCAAAAAACACCCAGCTATGTTTTCTTTTATAAATATGAAATTCAATACTTACAAGCAAGTTCCTTCAAAGATTTGCAAAGAGAAAACAAAATTTATTTCTCACCAAGGACAGATTTCACAAACTGGTCAAACTCATCAAGAAGACAAAAGAGACCAGGGTGATCTAAAGTTTCTTAGGCTTCTAATCTTTGAGTCACTACAAAGACCAAGCGAAAATCAATCCAAGCATGCAAAACTTCTAGAAAATCACCTAAAACAAAAATGCCAATGGAACTCGTTCACAAGATATTCTTGAGAGAACACATGCAGATCTGGGTAGACACTAAAAGTCGAAAATAAAAACTAAACTTAACTGGACGAAAACAATTTAGGTTTTTCAAAAATTGACAGCGTCCGCAAGTTTCCAGTAGAACCAGATGCGGTACCGCTCTGTGCACTAAAGGGACAGTGCGGATATGTATGCACTGTCTTATAAAAAGAAAGTGCGGTCCTCTTTAAAATTTCGAAAAAACAAAAATCACTCCAGATCCTAAAAACTACCCAATCCCACATACATCAAGCAAAAACCAGAAACAAGAACAAGTTTCTCAAGTCAAAGATAAAGGAAGACCAAAAACCAAATTCAGTTCCCCAGTATGGTCACCAATTTGTTGGCTGGATAAATCGTTCTTGCGGACAAGGCTGATCTCCCTAGTATCAAAAGATATCTAGCAACAAGCAGGACAAGAAAATCTATCTTTCTCTAAACATATTGCGATTCATTAATAAAAACTAAAGAGGTGTTTTAGACCCTACCTTAAGTCCAATGCTAGTTTGTGGCAGCCATGCTTCAACCATCCAAAAGAGTTTCCTTTTGAGGACCTACAATCACAAACAAGCACACATCAAATAAGACCTGCATAGCTAATATAATAAATCATGTTCATTATGATGATCAAGGAGTTCATAAAATAAACCATAAAACATAGCTTATTGAGAAAAATAAACTTGATTGTATTAACTTTGAAATAGAAGAACTTTACAACCTTTGGTGCCTTGATGTTGTACAAGCTCTTCCCAGGGGTCCAAACAGGAATCTCCTCTACTTTGACAAGCCTCACACTCTTCCAAATGAGATCAAAGAGGTATGTAATCTTTCCTCACAAAAGCTCAATTAGGAAGACTATGTTCCAGCAGCATTTCACCTCAAAAATATTCCGCTTTCAACCTCCTCAGTAACCAGCCCAATGCTTCATTTTATAGTGTAAAGGAAGGAGGTTACAGGTCCACCTATGAAGGGATAGAGTCCTCCTTCAAACGGATAAGCTCCTCACATCAAGGGGTTAGCTCCTTAAGGTATGGGATGCATGAACCTTAAAGGAGCGAACTTGCCACCTCAAGATTCCTTCTAGAAGCTTCCAGAAATGACTCAAAGTGAGTTTTTAAGAATGTACTTGCGCCTTTTTGACTTTTACAGGGGTCTGCACCCATTACACAGAGACAGAGTGGTCAGGTACGCAGGGGACATGACCATTAGGTGCGGAACCGTAGGTAATGCTAAGAGAAAGTACGGAACCAGAGTTTTAGAGACTTTTAAGGGCTTTCTCTTATTTTCAAGGCTTGACATGAAGAACTGAGGTTTAAGACTTGCAAAGGAGGAAAGTATGAGTGATGATAGACTCACATCGATTGCAGAATGTCATGGTGACAATATTTTAGTGCAACACACACCCGAAGTTTATGGCTCTTCATCTTCTGATTCCTCCTCTGTTGTAGAGTCTGATTCTTCCTCCTTTAGCTCAAACTCTATCTTCTCAGATTCCTTTGGTTGGAATTCATGTTTAATAACATATTTCACCTCTCTGAACACCACATCTCAACTATACACAACCTTCCTTGTTACTGGGTTCCAAATATTATAACCCTTTAAACCATCCTTATACCCAATAAAGATGCACCTTTCAGATTTACTATCCAACTTGGTTCATTTCTCCTTTGGAACATGTACATATGCATCACATCCAAATACCGTCAAATGTGAAAGAGAGGGTTTCTTACCAGTCCATACCTCTTGTGGAGTTTTATCCTCCAACGCTGATGAAGGTGATCTGTTGACCAGGTAACATGTTGTCTCCACCGCCTCTGCCTAGAATTCATGTCCTAACCCGGCACCACTGAGCATGCTTCTTTCCCTTTCCATCAACATCTTGTTCATTCTTTCTACAACTCCATTTTCTTGAGATGTTTATGGAATAGTCTTATGCCGTGCTATACCACACTTCTTACAGAATTCTGCAAATTCCTTACTACAAAACTCTCCATCGTTATCTGTCCTCAGCACCTTTATCTTCTTCTTTGTCTGGTTTTCCACCAGAGCCTTGAATTCTTTAAATATTTCAAAGACTTCAGATTTCTTCTTAAGGAAATATATCCATGTATTCCTTGAGAAGTCATCTATAAATGATACATAGTACACATACTTACCCAGTGATGGAACCTTCACAGGTCCAAACACATCATTATGCACAAGCTCTAATATGTGTTTTGCCCTCTTACCACCAGAGGGGAAACTCACCCAATTCTGCTTCCCATATACACAATTTTCACAGAAATCAAAATCCAGAGAGCTATTACTCATGCCTTATACCATACATTTACCATGAAGTATTCGAAAGCCCTTCTCTCCAATATGTCCAAGCCTTTGATGCCACAACATGGTCTTCTCTCCAGAGACCACTAGATTTTCTGCTCCACTTTCAGGAACCACAGAACTGTTGCACCCATCAACAACCGTGCTACCTTGCAGCTTGTACAGAGTTCCAATCCGAACTCCCTGCATCAATACCAATGCTCCCCGAACCATCTTGTAGGTATCCTTCTCGAACACTGTTTTTACACCTGCATCATCCAACTTGCTTACAGAAATCAGATTTTTGTCCAATGCAGGAATATGCAGAACACCCGAAAGTGTTCTAACCCTTCCACCTTGCAACTTCAACTTTACTTTTCCGCGACCAACGATTCTAGCCTTCCTATCATCCCCTAAGAAGACATCACCACCATCGTATTTCTCATACTCGCAGAACCACTCTCTATGGGGAGTGAAGTGAAAGGATGCACCTGAGTCAATCAACCATGTCTCATGATCTACATGTGTACTTGAAGAAGCCAAGTACACATCCCCACCTTCATCTGAGGTGTTTTTGCCTCTGCAGAAGGAGCATCATCAGATCCCTTGCCTTTATCAGGAGCTTTAGATTTACAGTCCCTTTTGTAGTGCCCTTCCTTTCTGCATTTCTAGTACACCACCTTTACAGGTTTTCCTGGAGATTTAGATATCCCTCTAGATTTAGATCTCCCACTCGATGACTTATTTTTGTTTCTGTTCTGGGACCGTCCTCATACAGACAAGGCATCACCATTTTGACTCTCCATATTTTTCCGTCTCATCTCCTCCGTCAGCAAGGATGAGACTATTTCATCAAACTGCAAGGCAGTGGCATTGCTACTTATTGCAATAACCAGACTATCCCACAAATCTGGTAGAGAACACAACAAACTGATGCACTTATCTTCATCTGAAATTTTAATATCAACAGATGCTAACTGGCTTACCACAGTATTAAATGCGTTCAGATGCTCTGTCACCGTGTCTCCATCTTTCATCCTCAGGTTATACAGCTTTTTTCGTAGGAATAGTTTATTCACCAGAGACTTAGATTGGTACAAAGTCCCTAACTTGTCCCACAAAGCCTTTGTCGTAGCTTCCCCTGATACATTCAGCAATACTGAATCTGAGACACACAATCATATTGTGCTCTTTGCCTTCTGATCCAACTTCTTCCATTATTCATCGGACACTCTCATTAGTTTAATACCTGGATCTACTGCGATCCACTGAACTTTATCCACCAATAGATCCTCCATCGTGAGTTTCGACAACTCAAAACACTGGCCATTAAATTTCTCAATCTCTATCTTTCCACTGCTCGCCATCTTCTTTCACCACCAGAATCGATCTCACAGATCTCCCACTGAACAGGGTCTACCACAGGCCATAGCGAAACCCCTCAGCAACAAAGGCGTCTCCTTGAAGCCAAAACAACTCCGATACCAAATGTAGGTTTTAACCCTGTATAGAAATTACCTGCATACAAATTCTAAAACACATAAAATAAAAATGCGAGAGCATAACACATAAAACACATATACATAGAGATTTTCCCCTGGATCTCAAAACCAGGACTACCAGCTTGATTTTTCATTATGTTCCTTTCAATGTTACAATACATATTTATACATGCCAAAGCATCCAATACCATGGATCGAAAATCATCGCGTCTAATACCATGGACCAAAAACCATCGCATCCAAAAAACGTGTGCGAAAATCATGCACAAAACCATAGGTGGGTCCACCTAACCTAACATAGGTTCCAAAACCAAAATTTTCTGAGGTGGTGCCCCGGACCCCATAAAGTAGGGTTACCTACACCCCTCAAACCCCCAATGACCCCCTCGCTACGCAATCAATGCAACGAATGGGGGGTCTCCGCCTTATCCCCCCAATTAACCACGTGGGGTAGTCGTGGAAAGAATATAACACAACCCAACAAATATATTAATTTAACTATGGAATATACAAATTTCTATGCTACAACACTGCTATGTACTTTCAATTTACCTTATACTTGCTGAAATTAAGAATGATAAGCACCCTGGCTCGAATAAAATGTAATAGAGAAAGATGAACTAAAGGGAAAAACAGAAGATGAGAATTTACCTCCACATTCTTGTTGTCTAGGTAACTCCTCTCCACAGACAGAGACGATCCCTCTAGCCCAATGAGTGGGTCTAGCATCAAACGAAACAATCTACAAGACACTTTCCTAGATTACAATCAAAATAAGAGAAGAGGATGGGGACCTACCTCGCTCTGATGCTATAATGCGCTCCTTTGTTGAAGATCTTCATACCTTGCTTCTCAGGCTTAGTTCTTGCTACTCAAAGTGTTTGAATACCTTCACAAGAGGCCAAAACACAACAAAGCATAAAAGTGAAACAATATTAATCAAATGTAATCCACTTAACATATCAAGGAGAATTAAGATAAATGAAGCATTGACACGAGCATGTATGGAAGGTGAACCAACAGTTTTATATATTAATAAACAAAAGAGGAAGCATACAACCTAGGCATTGATAGTAGTAGCCCTCTTTGAGTGAATGTCCAAGTCCAAGCTCAAGCTCTTCAAGCACTCCTTCTCCCAGCCAAAGTGAATAGCATGTAGGCACCATCTTAGCATAAGGGTGAAAATAATTAGAGACCAACCATCTGGGAATGGAGGGGGATGAATTTATAAGCATGTAGAGGGAGTTAGGATCTCACCAAAGATAGAGGAAGGTCAACATATCAAGGAGGAAGCTCATAGGGATAAGATCAAAGGGAAATATTGGGAGTATAATACCACTTCCACAATGAAGCACATCCATCTCGTTGTTCTAGAAGCCTATAGATCACAAAGCTTCTCTTACAGTTTGGGAAAAATTGCCTTAAAGGGTTCAAAATGAGTATCCAAGAAAAAACCGCACTAGCAGTGCAAGGCTCCTATAATGCAACTTGCCATCAGCACGAGAGGGCAGTGTCACAGTTGCGCTGACCCAAAAATTAGGGTTTTGAGCTTATATTTCTCAAGAAAGGCTCGAGGCAACTTTTCAATAGTTCTTTAGGGAGGATTTGGTCTACATATCAGGCTCGGTACACTGCATAGTTTCAATGTTTTGGCACACCGGGTTATGACATAGGGAAGTGCAAGAGGCGTGACAAAATACTGGGTAACAGATGCCCCCTGAAGCATGAAGGAAAAACAAGGAGTGGTGGCTGAGATGCTTTATAAGCCAGTGCAAGGACTAGAACAAACACCGTCAGGAGATCTGCAAATCAAGGACACATATACATATACATATCTGATACCTCTATAATATATATCAAAACATGAATCCATGGTATGCATGTAACCATCCACATAAAAAGGATCATGTGAAAAGATCCACGGTATGGGTGCAGCCATCAGAATGAAAAGGATCATCTGAAAATTTAAGATCCATAGTATGGACGCAACCATCCAAATATAGAAGGACGATCATTGATGAGCCTCAAAATTGGGTAACTATATGGACCTTAATTCGCCTCCTAGCTTAGTCAAATCAACTCTTCTCACAATTTATTACATGTTTTGATTATATTTTGTTTAATGAGATGAGTCAAAGTGAGATATTATGCCTAGTGGATTAATGTGCATTGAATGGAGGTTTGTGAGAGAAAATCACAGAATTTTGGCAAGATTAAAGGCTGAAACTCGAATGGGACACGTAAAAGAGATTGTAGGAGGTAAATCCTCCTCATTTACTCCTCCCTCATTCGAATATTCCTCCATCAATCACACTAGCGCGAAGTACAAGAAGCCAAGTCATGAAGATCAAAAGGCAACCGAGCAAGTGAGTCATAGTCAAAAAGTTAGTTTATCTCGAGTTTGGGAGCTGAGCCTCCCTAGATTTAAGGAAGTCGTTGGAGACTTCAGTGGTGTAAATAAAGAGGCCTAGAGCCTCATTAGGATTCAAATTTTTTTCTGTAAAAACACTAGTTATTTTTTAGCTCCAGACTTGTGGAAGACATTGCTATGTAATTTTATGTTTTGATAATGAGAATGAGCTTCTTCTTGATCTAGTACTGAGTTAACTCAGAGGGTTGAAGCTCTTGGGTTAGGGCCCAACCCTAGCAGCAAAGGATCCTCTTCTTGTATCTGTATGCTTAGATTGATTTCATAGATTCATGGTTAAATTATCCATAGAATAATTTCATTGGAAGTAGTGTAGATTTGATTTGTTTGTTTATTAGTTCACATCCATTTGTGCTTTACTTCAGTAGTAGTTTAGAAGAGATAAAGAACCATAAAAAAACTATCAATAGGTTTTTTGGCCTCACTTCTCCCTTCAAGGATCATGATTTGAGGAAAGGACTCCTATGCAGCCCCAAAAAGACATAATTCTACTTTCTCATAGAATTTAGAGTTTTCTATACTTAAGCCAACATTTGATCAAGTTGCAAGAGTAGGACCTAGACATCATTTCTTCCATCTTCAGCCTTACAATAGATCTCATTAATGATCCCATCTTATTTTGGAATTTTTCCTCATGCATGAAGTAGACATCTAACTCATTAAACTCTCTTTTCCTAGCTTATTGAAATTATCCTTGTTTACATAATTTTTGGGCAAATATCAATGTTTGATGCAGTGAAGGTGTTTCAGAAGTAAAGAGAGATCTCCTAGCCAGCAACCTCCTTCAAACTTTATCCATCCATGATCATTCCTTTCTTTCACTAAGACCTCACCAATTTCATCATTTTACAATGAAACTTCTCCAAGCATGTTGAGCAAATCCAACCATCTACCAACCTTGGTTTTGAGTTCTGAGTGATCCTAGGAATTTCTTGCTTCATTCCATTCACCAACCACCTTCCCTAAGCCTTCCATCACCTTCAACACCCATCATTTTTCTCTCGGTTGTATCCTGTAGAAATAGAGGGAATACTGTAGGTTTTTAGGACATCGTGTAGGTTTTCCTATAGTGACCTATTTTGGGGCCAAATTGAGGGAAAAGCCTCTAGAAAGCTAGACAAGGTCACCTAAGGGTCTTCCAAACCTTCCAACCATCCACCATCATTCCTAAGCCACCTGCCACATCGCTAAAAGATATCAGCTTTCACACTCTTCCATAAAAAAAGATAAAAAGAAAAACAGATTTATTCTAGTCATTTACATGCATAGTAGTAATGTTTGATGTTTTGAATTTACATTCTTAGGAAAGTAGAATTTCATACATGTTAACTTAGCATTATTTCTGAAGCATAGTCTCTTAGTAGTTAGTTAGAAAATGGTGTGATTTTAGCATTGGATTTCAGTCTTTTTCCTTATTGGAGTAGACAATCTTTCTCTTATAGTAGATTTCTTTTTCCTTCATCAGTAATCAAGCTTCTTCCGAATCCATAGAAGTCTGGCTTGAAAAAACCTAGCGGTCTCTCGCCAGCTGAACAGTGACAAAAGGGCAGAACCATCACTTTTACTTGTGTATACACCACTGTCACCTCCAATTTTATACAAACCCTGAGTTGATAAAGTAAAGCTGGTAGCCCCAGGAGTTGCAACATCTTGTTGCAATACTGGTGCTCATCACTTTTTGGCATTGTTGCCGGGGAGGTGTCTGAGTAATATGTGATCACTGCTTTCTTTCTTCCATTTCTTGTTTCTGATACCTTGTTATTAGTTTCATTTCTGCAAGAGTAATTTAATTGCTTTCTTTTCCATTCTGCAAGTAAGATTCCATTCAAATTGTTAGTTTTCATTCAGTTAGTTAATTTTCATTCAATCTGCAATTTCAATTTTGAAATCAATTTCAAGGTTTGAAAAAAAAACTCAAAACAAAACAAAAACAATTTTTTCATGCCTCGTAGGAATAGGGATAACTTAGGGAAATTTTTTCCAAATACCCCCACTGGTTCAAACATCCAACCTTCCCTCTTCTTCGGTGGATGTGAATTGGAGGAACCCTTAGGTGAGAAACCTGAAATATTTGAAGAACCTACAGGGGAAGAAGAAGAAGAAGAACCCATTCCTACTGACCCAATGGCTAAAAATAGAAATGACAAAGGAAATAGAGAAAGAGTTGAGAGTGCCTTCCCCATCATGGAAACGAACGGGGATACTAAGATGAAGAATATAAGCCCCTCTGCCCTTCCTCATTTCCATGGCCTGACCATAGAAGATCCAGACACTTTCTTATTTGAATTTGTTGTCATATGCCAAACCTATGACTACACCAATGATGAGCAGAAGTTGAAACTATTCCCATCCACTCTCAAGGATGCAGCTTTGCGCTGGTTCATGGGTTTACTTGGGGATAGCATCACCACTTGGGCTCATATGCAACAAGCCTTCAAAAACAAGTATCGGGACTACTGTAGGTCTAAAGACACTAAAGAGGAAATTTTTAGGATGACCTTAGGGCATGATGAATCCCTAGAGGATTATGAAGAAAGATTCCATCTTAGCTACAAAAGGGCCAGGTGCACACTTGACCCTGAGTCACTGAATCTAGTCTTGCTTAGAGGAGTAAGGGAAGATATTCTGAATACCCTAAACTTGTTAGCAGGAGGGGACATCTACTAGTTACCCTATGAGGATATCAAGATTGTCTTTAGAAACCATTCTAGGGCAGCTAGGAAAAAGGGTAGGGGTAGTCAACCTATGGTCAGTCCATCCTCTTCCAATGCATCCATCAAGGGTGAAATTGGAAACATGTTGGAGGATTTCAAGAGTGAGATGCTGCAAACCCTTGCCCTATAGATGGACACTATGCACATTAAGAGAAAACAGGAGGAAGCAGAGAGAGCCTTAGCCATTTTCTGCCCTAGATGCACCAGGAGGCACCCTAGGAATGAATGTCCATTGAATTCGATTGAAATTTGCTCAGTCTGTGAAGAAAACCACTCCACAGACAAGTGCCCTTCTCTACCTGGACTAAAAGTTGTATATCAAGGAGCTGAAGGGGTAACTGAACATCTCTACTACATAAACCAAAGGAGACCCCATGGGCCTGGGCCATACCAGTAGGGCATGCAAGGGTCATCCCATGCATATTACAACCCCAATTAGACCACATCCATTCCCTCTTGGGGAACCCCTTCTCATCCTTCCTAGTCTACACCTCCTCCTTGGTCCTTTGCACCTTAGTATCGTTCATAGTCAACCAGCCAGTCATTTCAACCATATGCTTCGCCACAACCTTAGTGGAATGCACCACCTCAGGGGTGGAGGCCCCCATACAACAATGTTCCAAGTTTATTACCTTCACCACTTGCTCAACCACAAATATTACATTCCGCTCCACCTAAACAACCCCAGATGCCTGCCCAGCCAAATCCGAACCCGAACAACAGATAGACACAACCAGTATATAGTGGAGAGACATCCTATCCAGCTTATGTTGTGGAAATTCAGGAAATCAACCTGAGATTTGGGAGAGTGCTCCCAGACAACCAACCTCTACCTCCACCTAGGGAGGTCGAGGAAGAAAGAGAGGAAAGCATGCCTAAAGTAAATCCACCACCCTTTCCTGAGAGATTAACCCAACCACTCCAGCCTACCCCAGAAGAGACTGAACTTTTGGGAGAATTGAAAAATCTACGTGTCAAAATTCCACTTCTCCAAACTATAAAATATGTGCCTATTTACAACAAGTTGATCAAGGAGATGTGCTTCAAGAATCCAGGGAGGTTAAGAAGAGATACCCCTACCATTAATGTCATTGGACAACTGTCTGACTTAATCCTGGGGCAGGTAATCTGTCGAAAGTATTTGGACTCTAGAAGCCCTGTAGTAGATGTGCACACCAATGGCACCATCGTCCCACACACTTTGATTGATCTTGGGGCTTCCATTAATGTGATGACCAAGGACACCATGCTTAAGCTCAACCTCCAGGGTTCATTGAGAAATATCACAACAGTCCTGCAACTTGCAGATCGCTCCACAGTGACCCCCGAGGGGATTGTGGAGGATGTGATGGTCTTCATTAACTCTTGGGAATACCCTGTAGATTTCCTAGTTCTCAAGCCTGAGGCCAAGCTTACTAGTTACCCTCTCATCCTTGGGAGGCCCTGGCTAGACACTGTCGATGCCTACATTAGATGTAGGGCTGGAAATATGACTATCAAGAATGGGCATATGTCCAAGTAGTTATTCATATATCCTCCTGCTCAGTGATTTCTAGAACATGACTTACCTTTATGGCTGGAAGAGGAGGAAGAAGATGAAGTTTATTTTGCCCAACTCTATACCTTAGAAATAATCATGGGAGGGGGGACAACTAGATGAAGATGATTTGATTGAACACATACTCCAAAGTCCAACTCCTGATACATTGTCCTTAGAAGAAGTAGTAAAGGAAACCCAGAACAACCATCATATTGATCTATGCTTAGCCGATTCCAACCCTATCCATGTCAAAACCATAGAATTCAGCCTTGAGAGAACTTTGAGAATCAACCCATCTCTTTCTGTTCACCAAGAAGAAAAGTTGTGCAACCCGCTAAAGGAACACCTGGATGCCTTTGCTTGGAGTTGCAAAGAACATTCATATCAAAGAAGGTTGCAAACCAGTCCGGCAAACCCAAAGGAGGATGAATCCAACTCTCAAAGATATAGTCAAAGAAGAACTGCAAAAGCTGCTAGATGCAGGATTCATTTACCCTATCTCCAACATTGAGTGGTCCTCTCCTTGGTGTTGGTTCCAAAGAAAAATGGTAAGTAGAGGATTTGTGTCAATTACAGAGAGTTAAACAAAGCCACAAAGAAGGACTATTTCCCTCTGCCTTTCATCGACCAAGTGCTAGATGGCCTGACAGGGAAAACGTTTTTCTCTTTCCTAGATGGATTCAACGGGTACAATCAAATCCAGATCAACTCGGAAAACCAGGATAAAACCACCTTCACTTGTCCTTGGGGTAATTTCGCCTATAGGGTCCTTCCTTTTGACCTATGTAATGCTCCTGCCACTTTCCAGAGAGCAATCCTAAGTATCTTTGTCAAGTTATTCCATGATTCAATCGAGATTTATATGGATGATTTTACACCTTATGGATGTGATTTCCAGGAGTCTTTGTCCAACTTAGGTAAGGTGCTGAACAAATGCATTGAAATGAACCTGTCTCTTAGTCCCAAAAAGTGTGAGTTCTTGACGACCGCAGGGACTGTGCTAGGTCATTCAATATCCCAACAAGGATTGCAAGTGGACCCAAACAAAATAGCTATCATCCAAAGGGTCCCACCTCTGCAAAAGCAGAGAGATGTCAGAAGTTTCCCAGGGTTAGCTGGATACTAGCGAAGGTTTATAAAATACTTTAGCAAGTTAGGTTCTCCTTTATTTGGGTTGTTGGCCAAAGACTTTGAGTTTGTATGGTCAAAAATCTGTCAAGAGGCCCTGGACACCCTGAAAGACAAGTTAACCACTTCACCAATTCTCCGAGGCCCAAATTGGGCCCTTCCTTTTCATATATATGTTGATGGCTCACATAAAGCCATAGGAGCAGCTCTAGGCCAGATAGATAAAAAATTTCCTTATGCCATTTACTTTATTAGTAAGAATCCGTCAAAGGCCGAATTGAACTACATAAAGACCGAAAAGGAGCTCCTCGTTGTTGTGCATTCATTGAACAAATTTAGGAATTACATTACAGGTTATCAAACATTTGTACATACTAACCATGTTGCAATCAAATATTTAATGAATGAACCTGATGTGAATGCCTGTATTATTAGATGGTTACTTTTATTATAGTAGTGTGATCTAACCATTGTTGATAAGCCTGGCAAGGAAAATGTTGTTACAGATTTTTTGTCCAGATTAACTTTGCCTGCAGGTGAGGAAGGAATGGTTGATGATCAATTACCGGATGAACACTTATTCACCATTTTAGTTCTCTCTCCATGGTTTGCTGACATAGAAAACTATTTGGTATTTGCACAGTTCCCATCGAATTTGTCCTCCAAAGAGAAAATCAAGATTGTGAGGAAGAGCGCCCCATTCACTTGGATTGAGGGCAACCTCTTCAAACTAGGCCCGAATCAAATTCTAAGAAGATGTGTCAGGGAGGAGGAAGTCTTTGACATCCTTCTGACATGTCATGATGGGCCTTGTGGAGGTCACTTTGTAGCAAAGAGGACAACATTCAAGGTGTTACAAGCTGGTTATTATTGGCCCACTCTTCATCAGGATGTGAAAAGATATACTAGTCAGTGTGATCGGTGCCAAAGGATTGGAAAGCCTACTCCAAAGGATGAAATGGCTCTGCAAGCTCAAGTGACTTTTGAGCCATTTGACAAGTGGGGCACGGATTTCATTAGACCTATTAAACCTCCTTCCAAGCAAAAGCAGTACATCATTGTGTGCACTGGGTATTTGACTAAGTGGGCTGAAACCAAGGCAATTAAGGCAACAACGGAGGAGAAGGTGGCTGATTTCTTAAGGGAAAATGCCTTTTACAAGTTTGGGTACCCTAGAGAACTGGTCATTGATCAAGGCAACCGGTTTACATCCAACATGACTGAAGACTTGTTAAGCCAGCACAAGGTCAAGCATAGGACCTCCACTCCCTATCACCCACAAGCCAATGGGCAAGTGGAGGTGATCAACAGAGCGCTGGAGGGCATCCTAACCAAAGTGGTTAGCAGAAGCAGAAAAGATTGGGCAGATAGACTAGTTGAGGCCACCTAGGCCTACAATACCACTTGGAAGACCACCACTAGATTCAAAACCTATGAGTTGGTCTATGGGAAAAAGGCCCCGCTGTCCATTGAATTTGAGTACAATACATTGAGGATGGCAGCCCAACTAGATCTAGATCTCAGCAGTGCAAAAAAAGAGAGATTGCTCCAGTTGAATGGGTTAGATGAGTTCAAAATGCAGGCCCTCCTACACACAGAAGTAACTCAAATTCAAAGGAAGATCTGGCATGACAAGAATATCAAGGACAAACAATTTCAAGAAGGTCATTGGGCTTTGTTATATGATTCTAGATATAAAGACTTCAAGGGCAAGTTAAGGACTAGATGGTTAGGGCCTTATGTCATACAGAAATGTCATGATAATGGTTCAATGCAGATCAGAACCATAGATGCCTCCAAGAGGTTTTCATCCTAGCTACTTACCCTGGGCACCTCAACAGGAGGATGATCAAAGCAACAATGGAGAATCAAGAGGGACCTATTCAGCTCATATTTTTATTTCTCCATTCATTATCCTTCATCATTCTACAATTCCTTTCATTTTTTCACTCATTTGCCTTAGTTTTCACGGGTTCTTTGTTTTCTATAGGATTCCTTGTAAACCTACAGGATCCCCTGAAAACCTACAGGATGATCCTGTAGGAATTACAATGGCTTGGGAATCCTAAAGGAAGTAACCCTAGAGCAAGGAAATGACTTGCCCATGTCAAAGAAATAAATTCCTACATCACCATCTCATTACCATACCTCTCTCCACCTTGATCACCCCTGCATTCATCCAAAAAAAAATTAGTTTAAACTTTTTTTTATAGTTGTCAAGAAAAAAAAACACAGAGAAAAAGATGAAGATAGAGAGCAAGGGGAAAACACCTAAAGGTTATTTTTTACCATTCACAAACCCCTAGACCTCCTCTCTTCCCATGCTAATCATCCTCAGGTCCCAACAGTAGAATATGATTAAAATTTTTGAGGGAGAAGCAGCTACAGGACATCTTGTAGGAAATCCTGTAGCAGCCTATCCCACAAAACAGAAATCATAGGTTGTAGCAAGTTTCAAGCATGGAGATCCAAAGGTAGAAGAAGCTCCTCCAGAGCCTAGCAGCAACAACAACATCATCATCATCAACACCAGGTACCTGCACATCAAATAAAATCATCAAAGGACAATAAAAAGAGAGAGGAGAAATCACATGCAACCAACACACAACAAAGACCTCATTTCTTTAACAACTGCAGCAAGGTATTGTTACCACAGGTAAGTATCTCGCTTCCACTCTCTCATTTGCATAATGTGATCAAAATATGTAAAAATTGTGAACGAGTTGGTTTATAAGCGAAAGGTGGCCAGTTAACTTGGCCACCTTCGTTTAGTCAATGAGGACAAAACAATTAGTCCTCACACACGTGGCAACAGTCAAGTCAAAGAAAAGGAGGATGAGGTCGAAAGAAGTTAAGACTACGGATGCTCGAAGTGGGAGTTGATTACGAGGTGAGGAGAATGATGATGTGGTAGTGGGACCAACAGTCCAAAAATAGATATTCGTACCTCGACTGCCAGCACACCACCTCACTCGAATCAACCATAAGAGGAAATAAATGTTGATCCCCATGCATAGATGCATTCACATTCTCAAGGCTCACACTAGCAAAGTCACTCTCGACCCTCCAGCAGTCTACAAGAGAGGTAAATTTCATTTTTTTCCTACGTAGGACCACCTACAGGATCCTACAGGGAATCGTACAGGATCCCACATGAATCCTATAGGATACAGTCAAACAGTCTACAGGATTGGAAGCGAGCAATTTTAGAGGGAGAAAAATAGGGGTTGGCTACATCAAGCATTGTAAGGAGGTAGGCTCTACATTTCCTCCTATTTTTCCAAGTGAAAGGAAAAAAAAAATCCTCTAATTTGTTGAAATTGATTGTAGTAAAAGGGAATTGTATCCACAGAAATTTCAGTTCAATTTCCTCCTTCATTAAAATTTTGTATCAAACATATATACTCCTCCATCCATCAGACAAAATAGAACGGAGCCCATCAACATTGTGAGGATTCACCAACACCCTCCTATGCTAGAAATATTCACAAGGCATAATTGGATGGGCTTCTTTGAGAAATTAATAGGGTATGATGATGAAGTAGCCAGAGATTTTTCTCTCTCCCTCATTCCACTAACTAGGACCCATGCCACTGTTGTGGTGAGAGGCCTCTCCATAGAGCTCACTGTTGGAAATAATACTGAGAGGGGGGGTGAATCAGTATTATCAAGCCAAATAATTTCTTTTTCAACTTCAGATCATATACGCTACTTCAGTTAATAAAAACCGCGTATATACGCAACTACAGATAAAGAAACTAGCGTATATAAAGCAGACTTATTATTTGATTTAACTTTCAGATGTTAGTCATTAATCTGTGAATCAGAAGCAAATAAACAGTACCAGAAACAGTGAAACAGAGCAGAAGACAGTCACACACAAGAACACAAGATATAAGGAGGAAACCCAATGTGGGTGAAAACCCCCTGCTGCAATTCGTCTCTATCTTCCTTTTAATAAGAAACTTCTCTTTACAATGTTTTGTACTGGTGCAGTCTTTACCAGTACGCAGGCTGCAACCTGCAGAGAGCTACAACTCTCTCTCGTTCTCCAGCTTTCCTGGAAGGGAGCTCCAACCCCCTTAGTTCTTGTACTAGCCTTGAGATACTAGTACGCAGGCTCCTACTTGCAGAAGGCTGCAACCTTCTCTTTGCTTTCAGGGACCTCATTTCATGAATTTTCAGACTGGATCCACAGATATCATCAATCAAACATCAAGAATTTTTGCATCAACCAAACTCCTTTTCACCAATCAACAACTGAATCAAATAAACACTTCTCTGACCGCTGTACCCAGAACACAGTAACTGTAACCAAACACCAATTCTGAACCCAGAACACTGCAGCAATAAAACAGAAGCAACTAGAACATAAATCAAGATATGTACGCTACTTCACTATTCAGAAACCTGCGTGTATACGCTTCTGTACCACAACCAACCTGCGTATACGCTTCTTTCACTTACAGAAAAAGCGTGTATACGCGCCTGAACTTCACTGAACCTGCGTACAGATCTATAAAGGATAATTCATTCTTTTAAACATTCAGTCATTAGTTAACCTAGATTATCAGATTTATAGATCAAGTGTGCGCCACATATAACAGATCAAAATCATACAGAGATACCAATGTTCAAGCCTTGAGATTTTGATCCATCAATAGACCTTATCCTTCTTGCGCTCAAGTTCTTCCTCCCTTTAGATCCAGATCTGCACCATAATCCAATCACCAGTATTCCAGATCTAGAATAACATCAGATATTCAATAATTCAGATGGTATTCTTGCCTAATGATCTCCTCCCTCTTTTATAGTGCTAGGCCTTTCTCAATACCAAGGTCCAAAACCATAACAAAACAATACCAAGGGCCCAATACTTGGGATCAACACACTTGTCGAGATACCATGGTCCAAAACCATAGGTTCAAATACCGAGGACTAACTACCACGGACCAAAAGTAAGTTCTCCAACATATACGCGCTTTTCCTTGCATGAAAGTGCGTGTATACGCATACGTGCCTTTGAAACGTCAAACCCACATGTATACACGTCTTTGTCTAGATGAACCTGCGTATATGTCTTTTCCTTCATTCTGAAAGCCTGAACTGAGATCTGTTACCAAAGAGAGTTGCCATCAAGGACAACACCTGTGCCATAGCTCCAAACCTGTGCCATAATGCCAACAATCTCCCCCTTTGGACTTGATGGCAACCCAAAATCCTCAAAGTCATTCTCCCCCTTTGTCATCAAGGGCAAAGGGTTGTGCTCCCCCTGAGTACATGCTGAAATTTCTGCCCTGCTGTGCTGACCATGCTCCCCCTGACTATAGGTAAGATCTGCAAAAGATGTTCTTCAAGAAGAACCATGACTTATACATTATAAAAGACCTTCCTATCACCAAAAGACTCAATACATACATCCATCACCCAACCAAGTGGGGATACATCAGAAAATTACATATGACAACCAAGTTCATTACATGTTCATCCCAGGCATAGTGGGGAAACCAAGATAGGCCGTTACATGACCTTGACACCATAAAAGAGATACATGAAATAGAGACGAAATATCTAGAACAAGACTTATGAAAGTCACAAATAACTGATAGCAGCAGCATCTATCAATTACAATTCAGATCAGTAACCAAGATTTCCTTCTGTTCTCCCTCTACCTCTGCTCCACCTAAAACCAACAACAGTTGTTAACTAGAACCAAACGCTTCTAAGATAATTCCAACAATGCATTATTAGAAGATTATCTGCTCCCCCTGAACCTGTGTCGGATGGTCTCTGTCAGACCCATATCAGAATATCTTCAACCAGAGCCTGTCCCTACTGATATCCATCAAATCTCCATATACGCGACTGTCTCTGCACAAACCGGCATATGTACGCGGATCCTCCTCATTCAACTCGCGTACACCCATTTTTCTCTGAAACAGACACGATTTAACAGCAAGATGATGCATCAACTACTCCCAGCTTCTGTCTGAGGTATTCAAATGTCTCCCTGGGTAGTGGTTTGGTGAGAATATCAGCAACTTGTTCCTTAGAAGGAACATACTCCAATTTGACCTTTTTTTCCAACACTTTTTCCCGGAGAAAGTGATACTTGATCAGTATGTGCTTGGTCTTTGAATGCATGACTGGGTTCTTTGAAATGCTGATTGCACTTGTATTATCACATAAGATGGAGATAGGTGGTGTACAAGTGATTTGAAAATCCTGCAAGGTTTGCATCATCCAAAGAAGTTGAGTGCAGCAAGATGCAGCAGCCACATATTCCGCTTCAACTGTAGATAAAGCAATCGAACTATGTTTCTTGCTGAACCAAGATACTAATCTGGAACCCATAAAAAATGCACCACCACTTGTGCTCTTCCTGTCATCCACGCTTCCGGCCCAATCTGCATCTGTGTAAGCATGAAGTGTGAGATCTGTATCTCTAGGATACCATAAGCCATAGTTTTGAGTTCCTTGAAGGTACTTGAAGATTCTCTTGACTGCCTAAAGATGAGTTTCCTTTGGATTTGCCTGAAATCTTCCAACTATTCCCACTGCATGCATGATGTCTAGTCGGGTACCTGTCAAATAAAGTAGACTTCCAATTATAGATCTGTAGGTTTGTTGATGCACTGCTGCTGATTCATCATTTGCACTGAGGCTGCATCCTGTGACCATGGGGGTACATACTGGTTTTGCATCTTCCATGCCATATTTCTTCAAAATCTGCTTGAGATACTTGGTTTGAGACAAGAAGATACCGCCTTCATTTTGTTGGATTTGCAATCCAAGAAAATATGTCAGTTCTCCAAGCAAAGACATTTCGAATTCTTTCTGCATTACCAAGGAAAAGCTTTGACTCATAGCTTCTTCATTGCTGCCAAAGATAATATCATCTACATACACAACAAGTATTAGCAATTTGTCATTTTCAATTTTTATGTAAAGATTGCTATCTGCTGATCCCTTTGAAAAACCTTGTTGATGAAGATATTTGTCCAAATGGTAGTACCAAGCCCTTGGAGCCTGTTTAAGACCATAGAGAGCCTTTTTTAGTCTACATACAAGATTTGGATCATTCCCAAGGATGAAACCATCTGGTTGCTCAATGTACACTTCTTCTTCTAAGTCACCATTCAGAAAGGCTGATTTCACGTCCATTTGAAAAACTTTGAACTTCTGAAAGCTTGAGAGAGCAAGGAACATTCTGATGGCCTCAAGTCTAGCAACGGGAGCAAAAGTTTCTTCAAAGTCTATTCCTTCTTGTTGAGCATACCCTTTACACACAAGCCTGGCCTTGTTTCTAATTACTTCCCCATTTTCATTCAACTTATTTTTGAAGATCCATTTTGTCCCTATGACATTCTTATCTTTTGGTCTAGGAACCAACTCCCAAGTGTTGTTCTTTTCGATCTGCTCAAGTTCTTCATCCATTGCCTTGACCCAGAATTCATCTTTGCATGCCTCTCTTACATTTTGTGGTTCAGTGGAGGAGAGTAATGCCAAATAGCTTGAGGCTTCTGCAATTGTTCTTCTTGTTTGTACACCTGCCTCTTTCTGCCCCAAAATCTGAGATTCTAGATGATTCTTCTGAACGTACCTGGATGGAGTCTTCTCTTCTATCCTTATCTGTTCCTCAGGTGCCTCTTGAGGTTCTTCTTCATCATCTGTCTAATTTGGAGAGTAGTCTTCATCCTCTTCGATATTTTCATGATTTACTTGCCTAGGGATGTATCCTTTTTCATCAACCACTACATCAATGCTATCAACAATTCTTCCAAGTCTTTTATTGTAACACTTATATGCTTTACTGTGGGGAGAATAACCAAGGAGAATGCCTTCATCTGCTCTAGGTTCAAGTTTTCCAAGCTGTTCATCAGTATTCTTAATATAGCATTTGCTCCCAAAAATTTTGAAATGCTTTACCGAAGGAGTCTCACCATACCAAAGCTCATGCGGAGTTTGAGTGTTGTTTACTCGGACATTTGTCTTGTTGAGAATAACAACCGCAGCAAATGCAGCTTCACCCCAGAAGGTTGCGGGAGTTCCAAACTCATCAAGCATAGCAAAGGCCATTTGTTGAACCGTTCTGTTCATCCTTTCCACCACTCCATTTTGCTGAGGAGTCCTAGCCGTAGAGAATTCCCTTCTTATTCCATGTTCTTCACAGAAATCAAAAAATTCATTTGAGGTGAACTCCCCACCTCTGTCAGACCTGAGGCACTTAATTTTATGATTTGATTCGTTTTCAGCCAAGGCTTTGAAAGATTTGAATTTTTCGAATGCTTCCTCCTTGTGTTTCATAAATCCCAACCAAACCATCCTGGAGAAGTCGTCAATGAATAATATAAAGTATTCTTCTCCTCGAGGTGACCTTGTCCTAAATGGACCACATACATCAGTATGGACTAGCTCAAGAGGCCTACTAGCTGATCCTTCCTTCTCAGTGAAGTTAGTTCTGGTTTGCTTACCAAACTGACATGATTTGCATATTGTGTTGTCTGGAATTTTGATATCTGTAAGACCACGAACTGCCTGATATTTGCATGCTTTCCTTATTTGTGAAAATCTTAGATGCCCCAACCTCCGGTGCCATAACCAGTGTTCATCATCCTTGCTCAAATAGCATTGTTGTTGTCCTTCTTCAAATATGTATAGATTATTTGGAGTTCTTCTGCCTTTGATCACTATTTTTCCTGTATCAAGATCACGAACGCTACATCCATTTGATCGAAATATTACCTCGGTTCCTTGATCGCACATCTGACTAACACTCAGTAGATTATGCTTCAAGCCATCAACATACAAAGCATTTCCAGCTTTGACCTTTTCTTTCAACTGAGCAGTGCCTTTTCCTTTTATGGCTGCAGGGGTATCATTTCCAAAAGAAACCTTCTTTCCCTTTTCTAAAGCAGTATATGATTCAAGTTTTTCTTTATCACCTGTCATATGCTTCGAACATCCGCTGTCGATATACCATAGATTTTCCTGTCCTTCTGCATAAAAAGTTATCCCACATCTTTCTGGTTGTCGTTCCTTTATTCTCCATGTTCTGGTACTTGAGGCTTGTTCCTTTGTCTGCCAAAACCTGCTCCTGCATTCAGAATCTTCATGACCAAAGTTATTACAAATAGAACATTCAACTTCATTTTCAAGGGCCGAAAAGTTGTTATAAGTCCTTTTCGTGATCCCAGTCATATTTCTTTGTTTTTGAGCTTCTCTAGTCATGATTGTCTTATAGGCAACACATTGAGCTACTTTGTGACCAAAGTTATGGCAAGAGAAACATTGGCCATTGAAAAAACTCCTGCGATTATCAAGTCTATCATCCAACCGATTGTAGTTTCTACTGACATCCATTCTTGAGGCAAATTGGGAAGATTTTACCTGTGGCTGGTTGTAGCTTCTGTTTGTCCTCAAGGTAGCTTGCCCCCAATTTTCTTGATAGTCTTTGTTCGTTCTTGAGGTATACTGTCCCTGATTTACCTGATGATTTCTATTAGGCCTTTGCTCGTTCCTCCTTGCTGCATCAAGATAACTTTTGGAGGTGGATGCTTGAGATGCTTCTCCATTATATCCCAGACCTGTCTTGATTAGTGGAGAACGCTGCACATTGATGATCTCATCCAGAGTTTCAGATTCTTTAACAAATTTAAGATTAAGAGCTTTTGTTTTCTCAATCTCTTTTCTAAGACCAACAATTTCACATTCCAATTTTTCAAGATGTTTTTCCCTTTCAGCCAGTTGACATTGCAGAGAATCCATAATCACATTTTTCTCTTCTAAGCAAATTTTGAGATTAGACATCTCTTCATAAAAACCTTCTTCATCTATAGCATCCATGTAGTCATCATCTTCAAAAGCCATTAAAAGTTTATAATCATTACCTTGTTCATCTTCGTCACTATTTGAAAGCCCATCACTATCTTCATGAGTGTAATAGCTTTTCTTATTTGCATTCTGTTTCTTGTTCCATCTAACAGGTTCCTTCCCCTTATCATTTTTATCCTTATGAGGACATTTGGCAGCATAGTGACCGACTCTTCCACAAGCAAAGCATTTGAAAGGTAACTTACCTCGGAATCGTCTAGCACCCCGTTGGAGATTTCTGACAAAATTTGATTCTTCTTCTTCTTCTGACATGTGTCCTGACTCATAGTACTCTACTTTTCCTGAAGCCTTGAAAGCAACGTCTCTCCTGTCTGATGGACCTCCTTTTCTCATTTCATAGGCAGTTAGAATTCCGTGCAGCTGTGACATTTTGAGGTTTTGTAGATTCTCTTTTTCTTCTATTGCAGAAACTTTAGATTCAAACCTAGGGGACAAAGATCTTAGAACTTTTTCAACCACAACAGCCTCTTTTATTTCTTCACCCAAGTTTTTCATACAATTAACAATCTCATCTACACGAAGAAAATAGTTAGCCACACTTTCATCATTGTACATTCTGAGATTTTCATACCAAATTCTGAGGGTTTGAAGTTTTTCTCGTTTTACCTGATCATCTCCTTCATAGCTCAGAACAATCTTGTCCCATATTACTTTTGAGGATTTATACTGCATAACTTTGACAAATTCTGATTGAGATAGACATCCTAATAGAGTATTGACCGCCTTTGCATTTGTTTCATATTTCTTCTTCTTAGCCGGATCTGTAGGAGTTGTTGATGGAAAAGTATACCCTGTATCTATGATATCCCAGACTTGTGTACCAAGAGATTGGAGATAGGCAGTAACTCTTACCTTCCAATATACGAAGTTTGTCCCATCAATTGGTGGCCTGATTGATGCTTCCCTCTCGTAGTTGCTCATGATGAAAGATCTTTCTTCAAGCGATCAAGCTTCTTCTGAAGGACCGGCTCTGATTCCAATTGTTGGAAATAATACTGAGAGGGGGGGTGAATCAGTATTATCAAGTCAAATAATTTCTTTTTCAACTTCAGATCATATACGCTACTTCAGTTAATAAAAACCACGTATATATGCAACTACAGATAAAGAAACCCGCGTATATAAAGCAGACTTATTATTTGATTTAACTTTCAGATGTCAGTCATTAATCTGTGAATCAGAAGCAAATAAACAGTACCAGAAATAGTGAAATAGAGCAGAAGACAGTCACACACAAGAACACAAGATATAAGGAGGAAACCCAATGTGGGTGAAAACCCCCTGCTGCAATTCGTCTCTATCTTCCTTTTAATAAGAAACTTCTCTTTACAATGTTTTGTACTGGTGTAGTCTTTACTAGTACGCAGGTTGCAACCTGCAGAGAGCTACAACTCTCTCTCGTTCTCCAGCTTTCCTGGAAGGGAGCTCCAACCCCCTTAGTTCTTGTACTAGCCTTGAGATACTAGTACGCAGGGTCCTACCTGCAGAAGGCTGCAACCTTCTCTTTGCTTTTAGGGACCTCGTTTCATGAATTTTCAGACTGGATCCATAGATATCATCAATCAAACATCAAAATTTTTTGCATCAACCAAACTCCTTTTCACCAATCAACAACTGAATCAAATAAACACTTCTCTAACCGCTGTACCCAGAACACAGTAACAGTAACCAAACACCAATTCTGAACCCAGAACACTGCAGCAATAAAACAGAAGCAGCTAGAACATAAATCAAGATATGTACGCTACTTCACTATTCAGAAACCTGCGTGTGTACGCCTATGTACCACAACCAACCTGCGTATACGCTTCTTTCACTTACAGAAAAAGTGTGTATACGCGCCTGAACTTCACTGAACCTGCGTACAGATCTATAAAGGATAATTCATTCTTTTAAACATTCAGTGATTAGTTAACCCAGATTATAAGATTTATAGATCAAGTGTGCACCACATATAACAGATCAAAATCATACAAAGATACCAATGTTCAAGCCTTGTGATTTTGATCCATCAATAGACCTTATCCTTCTTGCGCTCAGGTTCCTCCTTCCTTTAGATCCAGATCTGCACCATAATCCAATCACCAGTATTCCAGATCTAGCATAACATCAGATATTCAATAATTCAGATGGTCTTCTTGCCTAATTATCTCCTCCCTCTTTTATAGTGCTAGGCCTTTCTCAATACCAAGGTCCAAAACCATAACAAAACAATACCAAGGGCCCAATACTTGGGATCAACACACTTGTCGAGATACCATGGTCGAAAACCATAGGTTCAAATACCTAGGACAAACTACCACGGACCAAAAGTAAGTTCTCCAACATATAAGCGCTTTTCCTTGCATGAAAGTGCGTGTATATGCATACGCGCCTTTGAAACGTCAAACCTGCGTGTATACGCGTCTTTGTCTAGAAGAACCTGCGTATATGTCTTTTCCTTCATGCTGAAAGCCTGAACTGAGATCTGTTACCAAAGAGAGTTGCCATCAAGGACAACACCTGTGCCATAGCTCCAAACCTGTGCCATAATGCCAACACTCACCCCTGAACTTATAAGCATAATTACCACACTCCCCTTAGGAGTGCCTTGGAGAAAGGAAGACAAGGGAAATAGCCAAACTGCAAAGAAGAAATTCTTTTTAGAGGGATAGGAGACCATGGAAGACAAAAATGGACTAATAAGAGCAAGCCTACCATACCCCTGGAATGAAATAAGCTACCACTTTATAAAATATATATCATGTGAAGGTAGGTATAGTGTGGTATATGGATACTTTAGGCTTCTTAAAGAACTGAGGTTTGGAGTAGATACACCTCCTCACCACAGACTCAACATACCCTACTTCCTTCTTCAATCACTGATATACATGAGCATGAAGGTGAAGAAAGGAAACTACCAACAACTAGCCCATAATGGGTTAATTAGAATCATCATAGAAGATTCCCTCCACAACCTTAGAATTCCTATCACATGGGAAATTTTCAGAGACATGCAGACAAAGGAGGATATAAAATCCCTCGAATATGACAAGAGCCCTACTGCCAGTGAAAGGGATGAAGAAGAGACTGAAACAGATGAAGAAGAAGCAGAGAGGGAAGAAGAGGAATAGAAAGAGAAGGAAAGTGGTGAAGAAACAGAAGAAGATGTCAAGGAGGAAATTGATGAACAAGGTGAGGAACTAGAGGGAGAAGAAGAGGAGAAAGACAAAGATGAAAAGGGAAATGGAAAAGAGGAGGCAGAAGACAAGGAGGAGTCACCCAGGGTGTCTCCAAAACCCACTCAGAAAGAGGCAACAACTGCCCTCACTTCCCTTAGCATCCCTATCAAACAAAAAGGCAAAAGACATAGACAAACTCCTTTATACTTTAGAACAAGAAAAAGTACAAGAATAAGGCAGGGAAAACCTCAAACTCCCACCAAGGTTCCCATTGTTATTGAAGACTCGCCTAAATAGCAGGAGAAGATCACTCCTCTTATACAAAATCAAGGAGAAAGATCCTCAAGACAAACCTCCCCTAATTATCCTATCACTTATGTGAGAAGGCATGTGACTAGATCTACCTCATTCGAGGGGAAAGACATCCTACAGGATACACAGCAGGACCTACAGGAAGCAGAGGCAATCCTATAGGAAACTTTGCTAAACCTACAGGAAACTAAAAAATTGGATAAGGAAGGGAGTATATAGCAAGAGACAAATAAGGAGGATCCAGAGTTAAGGGAACCTAGTGCTCAACCTAACCTTGACTCCTACTACAGATTTATTGAAGGGGGCAGGGTCATTCCAGAAAAAATTGCCATCCCATTACTCTTTGAGCTTGAGAAAGAAAGAGCAAGAACACATAGATGGATGCAGATTGCCAAGTTCAAGGTAGTGGAGGACATAGGTCACATGGAGGAGAAGCTCAAAGAGATGGGCAGAGAACTAAGCAGCCTGAGGGAAAAAGAGGCCATAATGAAAATAGCGTTGGAGGCCAAAAATGCATGGTTGAAAGGACAACTGCAAGAAAAAGAGAATCAATTGGAAACCATGGCCAATCTATCTTTAGAGGCAATCTAGTGCAGGATGCCAGCTAAGTCCTATGCATTATACCTTAAGGAATAGTGGCTGCAGTTCCAAATCAAGACCCTAGCACAGAGAGGCACTATGCCATTCCAGGATTATAGACAGTTCATTGATATTTGTGATCAAAGTACATTGGAGGATAGGGCTAATATGTCTGAGTTCTACTTGCATAACATGGCCTTGATAGATCTGAATGTATGGGACCCTAATGCAAAACTAGGGGATTTACAGTTGATGGCTTTGGCATCATGGATGAACCATGAGGAAGCAAGGGCTGTAGAAATGAAGAAGATATTGGCAAGGGAACAAACAGAGCCTCTCATGATAAGAGTTGAGCAGTCAAATCCAATGGTTATCATCAGCACACATAATTTAATTGCAAATGATCCTCAACTTGCACCTAGGTATCTTGCTGCCCAAGAGCAAGCAATTACACATTTTGAGGATATGTTCAGGCTATTAGGGGATGACAGCATGCAAGATTTCCAAAGGAGATGGAATACTTTGCCATACAGTTTGAAAATCAAAGAGTACCATTCTCCTCAAAGAATGAGAGAAGCACTGAACAAGACACCCATGTACAAGAAAACCATCCAAAGGCTCAAAGTCAATTGGATTGGCTTGAGACTCAGTCCACCACTACTCTTGGGGATGTTATAAGGAAGGAAGGAAGATGAAGAAAGAAAAACAGTGGGAGGAGATAGAAATGAAGGCATGATTCTATGCACAAGAAGAGGAAACCACAGCAGAAGCATGGGATGTCAGGGAGGCCACTAGGGCTATGAAAGATATGGATATTGATTAAGTTGCTCAGAGGATGAGCAACACTTTCAGTAGGGGGTGATGATGAACCTCATCATTGGATAAGTATATGGACCTTAAATCACCTCCTAGATTATTCAAATAAACTCTTCTCACAATTTATTACATGTTTTGATTATATTTTGTTTAATGAGATGAGTCAAAGTGAGATATTATGCCTAGTGGACTAATGTGCATTGAATGCAGGTTTGTGAGAGAAAATCAAGGAATTTTGGCAAGATTCAAGGCTGAAACTTGAATGGACAAGGAATAGAGGTTGTAGGAGGTAAATCCCCCTCATTTACTCCTCCCTCATTCGAATATTCCTCCATCAATCATACTAACTCGGATTACAAGCAACCAAGTCATGAAGATGAAAAGGCGGTTGAGCAAGTGACAGTCAAAGAGTTATTTTATCTCGAGTTTGGGAGCCGAGCCTCCATAGATTTAAGGAATTCATTGGAGACTTCAGTGGTATAAATAAATAGGCATAGAGCCTCATTAGGATTCAATTTTTTTTGCTGTAAAAACACTAGTTATTTTTTAGCTCCAGACTTGTGGAAGATATTGCTAAGTAATTTTCTGTTTTGATAATGAGAATGAGCTTCTTCTTGATTCAGTACTAAGTTAACATAGAGGCTTGAAGCTTTTGGGTTAGGGCCCAACCCTAGTAGCAAAGGCTCCTCTTCTTGTATTTGTATGCTTAGATTGATTTCATAGATTCATGGTTAAATTGTCCTTAGAATAATTTCATTGCAAGTAGTGTAGATTTGATTAGTTTGTTTATTAGCTTGCTTCCATTTGTGCTTTACTTCAGCAGTAAATTAGAAGATATTAAGAACGATCAAAAAACTGTTAATAGGTGTTTTGGACTCACTTCTCCCTCCAGGAATCATGATTTGAGGAAAGGACTCCTATGTAGCCCCAAAAAGACAAAATTCTACTTTCTCATAGAATTTAGAGTTTTCTGTACTTAAGCCAGCATTTGATCAAGTTGCAAGAGTATGACCTAGTCATCATTTCTTCCATCTTCAGCCTTACAGTATATCTCATCAATGATTCCATCTTATTCTGCAAGTTTTCCTCATGCATGAAGTAGATAGCTAGCTCATTAAACTCTGTTTTCCTAGCTTATTGAAATTCTCCTTATTTACATGATTTTTGGGCAAATATCAATGTTTGATGCAGTGAAGGTGTTTCAAAAGTAAAGAGAGATCTCATAGCCAACAACCTCCTTCAAACTTCATCCATCCATGATCATTCCTTTCTTTCACTAAGACCCTCACCAATTTTATCATTTTACAAGGAAACTTCTCCAAGCATGTTTAGCAAATCCAACCATCTACCAACCTTGGTTTTGAGTTCTAAGTGATCCTAGGAATTTTCTTGCTTCATTCCATCCACCAACCACCTTCCCTATGCCTTCCATCATCTTCAGCACCCATCATTTTTCTCTCGGTTGTATCCTATAGAAATACAGGGAATCCTGTAGGTTTTTAGGACATCGTGTAGGTTTTCCTTTACTGGCTTGTTTTGAGGCCGAATTGAGGGAAAAGCATCTAGAAAGCCAGAGAAGGTCACCTAAGGGTCTCCCAAACCTTCCAACCATCCACCAACATTCCTAAGCCACTTGCCACATTACTAAAAGAGACTAGCTTTCACACTCTTCCATAAAAAAGATAAAATGAAAAACATATTTATTCTAGTCATTTACATGCACAGTAGTAATGTTTGATGTTTTGAACTTACATGCTTAGGGCAGTAGAATTCCATACATGTTAACTTAGCATTCTTTTTGAAGCATAGTCTCCTAGCAGTTAGTTAGAAAATGGTGTGATTTTACCATTGGATTTCAGTCTTGTTCCTTATTGTAGTAGACAAGCTTTCTCTTAAAGTAGATTTCTCTTTCCTTCATCAGTAATCAAGCTTCTTCTGAATCCATAGAAGTCTGGCTTGAAAAACCCTAGTGGTCTCTCGCCAGTTGAACAGTGACAAAAGGGCAGAACCATCACTTTTACTTGTGTAAACAACACTGTCATCTCCAAGTTTGTACGAACCCCGAGTTGATAAAGTAAAGCTGGTAGCCCTCGGAGTTGCAACATTCTTGCTGCAATACTGTTGCTCATCAATCATCATCATAGATATAAGGTCCCATGGTATGGTCACAACCAAACATATAGGGGAAACATGCAACTTGAGTTATATCAGACAAAACTCAGAGTTTTGCGCTCCATCCCAACTTGATCAAAGTATGAATTCTAACATGCGAATGAATGTGTCGAAGTTGAGCATGCTAGAAAACCACCTGATTACCAACCAATTATGTAAACCATTAACAAGCACGAGATAAGCCACCAAAAATGACAATAGTTCTCAGGGTATGACAGTACAATCTGTGAATGTGAAAATGAAGTTGAATTCGAACACTCATGGAATCATTCGATCGAAGGCCAATGATTAAAACCTATTGTTGAATACAAAGAACATTCCATTAAGGCATGCAAGCTCTAAGGTGGTGTAACGGAGTTTCTAAATCATCTTCTTGGATAATGAGCTAAAGTCAACAAGAAGTGACCCATCAAAGGAGGGCCATAATGATTCCCTCATCATTGGTCATGAAACAAGGAATAAAGTGGAATAAATAAGTATGACATAGGACTGTGGTAAAATTTTAGACAATGTATAGGTAGTAAACTACAAATAGGACTTCTATTGAACATATCGGTGACACGACTCCGGAGTGTGGCATCATTTGACTCAGCATAGGACCAAGGGTCATGATGGTGAAGTGGATTAGTCAGATGAGAGGCAAAATGGATTACCCAAACCCAAAAGGACAAGTGACTAAGTGAGGATACCCCAAACCCGACACAAGAAACATATGAGTTTCATGTTCAAGAGCGACATGCTACTTATACAAGAGGTGTTTCACTTTCACTTTTTCCCCACTATTTATAGTGAGTACCCCAATTATTTTTAATCACAAGCTTGAAGGAGATAGCATATGCTTGCCATATAAGTTCATTCTTCAAATGAATCCATCCTAGTAAGTGTTACGGGTCCTAGGAAGGAGAAACTCGGTCCCGTCATGGTGACAAGTCTTTCATAATTTAATTTTTATGAGTCCAACGGAAGAGTAACTCGGTGCCTTTTTCATATTTAAAGAGTTTGAAAAAAAGAAGAAAAATAGAACTCCATGAGGTCCATTTTTGTAAATTGTATCTCCAATCCGAAAAGGTAGAAAATAATATTCGATAGAACCACTTGGCCATGTTTGACTAAGGTATTCCTTTTTCATACAATAGTCTATCTCAGTCCAGAAAAGAGTTAAATTTATACTGAGTAGACGTCATTTCATTTACTTTTACGAGTTCGAAACGACAAGTACTTGAAAATCTTTTCATTTTTCGAGAGTCAAAAAAGAGCTGAAAGATGACTCCCCCTGGAGGAACGAGTGGTATAAAAGGATAGCCACTGGTTCTAGTCATGATGGAACTGCTCAAAACATGTAAGGGTCAAGAGGCTAGCTAATAAAACAACTCATCACAAATGTTCCTCAGGAAAGGTTAAAACAATTAGGTGAAAGTGTATGATCAACCAGAGAGATGGTGACGATGGAATGAAAACACAAAGGATCATCTAGCAAAAACAGGCTGATAAAAATGGAAATCACGAGATGTAAAGTGGGAAATGGTTTCATTTTTACATGAGAAACTATTATTGAGTATACTTGAAGATGGTTTCATTTTTCACAAGCTTGAAACGGAAACAAACTATGCTTGGGTTTGGTTTCATTTTTACACAAGCTTGAAACAGAATTAAACTATGCTTGTGTTTGGTTTCATTTTTACACAAGCTTGAAACAGAAACAAACTATGATTAGATAAGTTTGCATGCCCCCAGTATAAAGATTTAACTTGAGGTACATGCCCCCCCAAGCTTAATTTCATTCACCTAAGTAGAATACTAGTTACTAACAAGTGGATGGACTGAAGGTGGATGGACTTGACTGGGATTTTACGAGATCTAATCAAAGACTCAAATTGGAAGGCTTGGATTTGTTTCATTTTTAACGAGCTTGACACAGGAGAATAACCATGCTCATAGTCCTTGTTTCATTTTTTAATGAGCTTGACATAAGAAAAGGAAATTTGCTCCATCCCACTGATTTCATTTTTTAATGAGTTTGACATGGTAAAAGAAATATCCTCATGGGACCTATTTAATTTTTAAATGAGGTTGACATAGTAAAAGAAATATCCTCATGAAGACCTATTTCATTTTTTAACGAGGTTGACATAGTAAAAAAACTATTCTCACGACTCGTGTTTCATTTTTTAACGAGCTTGACACAAGACAAGGAACTTTGCTGCTCCATCCCACCAATTTCATTTTTTAATGACGTTGACATGGTAAAAGAACTATCCCCATGGAACCTATTTCATCTTTTAACAAGGTTGACATCGTAAAAGAACTATCCTCATGAAGACCTATTTCATTTTTTAATGAGGTTGACATAGTAAAAGAACTATCCTCATGGCCCTTGTTTCATTTTTTAACGATCTTGATACAAGACAAGGAACTCTGCTCCAAACTATTGATCACAGACCAAAAGAGGCCATGGCTTCCAAGAGTTTCTCATCAAATGGGAGAACAATACTCTGGAAGGGATACATGTCTAGGGATCCAATGGAAAAATTGGGCTCCAATGCCCCTAGTACATGGTGTACTACATCACCTACTAGATCATCAGTAGATGTGGGCATGGAATAGGTGGCCACATAATTAACCTATGGTAAGGGTGATACCGCTTTCATATAAGAACCATTTAGGGATGATGGTTGATTGGGAGTTGATTCAGGACCAATGAATGTAAGTTGATCAATGATCACAATGCTTCCCTCATGCGGGAAACACATCACTCGAAAAAGGGAAGAGACAAGAGCTCCCATGACGTAAACATAGTCATGGCCAAGAAGTAGATTAAAGTCTAAAGGGTCTTGGACAACCATCACGTCTATATAGATAGTCTTTCCTCCCAAAGTAATAGGTAACTTAGGAAGGATCCCTAACAGTTGATTGGTTCCTCTATTAAAAGCCAACAGATTCTGGGTGACAGGGACAAGCTGAGGAGAACCTAAAGCTTTCCAAGAAGTTGAGGACAGGATTCTAACAGATGTGCCCTCGTCTATGACTGTGCTAGGTACGACCATATGGTAAGGTTGTACTGTATTCTCGAAAGGCACATAAGACAGAAGACGATATCCTGCCAGTCTACTCCAATCAAAATAAATGAGTAAACTACTCGGAGGGGGTGTTGTAGGAACATAAGAGCTGCCCTCTTGCTCTATGGGAACATAAGAATTGCTCTCTTGCACCTTGGGAACAGGAGGGTTTCCCTCTAGTTCTAGCGAAACTGAAGAAACCAGAAGAACTGAGCGGTATGGGGTTCACTCTCTACCAGAAAGGTACGGTTAATTAAAGGTGGATCCAAGTCTACCATTTTCTCAACCAATGGTTTGTTAAGAATGGACTCATGAGACTCACTTTCAGAGAGAGTGGGGTTGACCAAAGATTACTTTTGATCAATCACTTGATTAACTAGCGAAGGATAAGGGGAAAGCTTCTGATAACCACCCAGAAGACGAGGCTAGGAAGCAGTAAGATTTTACAACTCTTTGGAAGCTCCATCCATAAGAGGACAAAGGTGAATGGGATGATTACCTTCACATAACTTACAGGGAAATTTGACTTTTCCTTTTGTCCCTTGGGCTTTACTATTACTAGTTGAAGGTTTATCACCAACATGATCTCCAGAGGCTGATGACAAAGGTTGATGTGAACCTGTAGACCACACTTCTAAGACCTTAGGAATACCAGGACATTCTTGAAGAAGGTGGTCACCCTTACATAACATGCAAGGGAATTTCACTTTCCGGGGCTGATTGTAATAATTTTGTACATCAATTGCATCCGTAGCAATGGATGCTTGGTTGCCCCCTTGCTTATTTTTCTTCTTCTTCATCATTCTCTTCTTCTTCTTAGCTCCCTAGTTAGTAAAATCCATACTTTCACCAGGAGAAGAGGAAGAATGAGGTGAAGAAATAGGCGAAGAAGGCCAGGGGTCAACTTTAGGATCAACATGAGGTTGATGTTATTCAGGTGGAGGAGAACTCGGTTGAAAAGAAGTTTGGACACTCGGAATCGCCGAGGTCGAAAATAACCAAACTGGTAGACCAATGGTCAATCCAAGAAGGGAAAACATTGCCAAATAGCGAGCACCAACATTTCCAAAATAAGGAAAATGACTAAGATTCCCATTAGGGGGGTTTCCTTGGTTGATAGACTCAGAAAATGTTGCCATTGGTATCAACCTAAGATCTACTAATGAGTATTTCCACAATAAGGATTTTCTCCGCGGTCAATTAATTTTAGAAACTAACAACAAATAAATAAAAAAGGGATAACTAGGCAAAAGGGTTTACCAAGTATCCATGAACCACTATATACACCTTAGACGAAACCAAGGATTTAACGTACGATGGGCAATCTCCCTAAATGTTGTGTTCAGTGTATCACGTCTATAAGGCAGATGACTCAGTTACCTGTGGCTAAAAGATAACAACCTAGTGGGGTTTCCCATTATATACTCAATGGTACGGGGAGCACAAGTCCGTATTAGCATTGTCTAATGCATAATCGTTCGGTGAGAGCATTCCAATATACTTGCCACACTGAAGTGCCTCCTATATACCCGAAAGTATTGGCGAACCTTCGATATGCTTCCGTATTGGAACAAGATTTCACCCCCGGGATATAATGCAGGAAGTTAACGATAACTGCTAGGTTTATAGATGCCAGAACACGTCTCTAGACTAGACCTTCAATTATTTGTGTTAAGTTCCAAATGCTCCTTAGGTTAATCGAGGTAAATTTTATGTTTATCTTCAATTAAGTTTTGGTTTTAAAGCTCAAAACGATGTCACCTAAATCCCTAAGATGTAACTATATGAGAAAAGGAAACTTTCCACTTCAATGAAAGCTAGACTAATCAAGGGAAGAAATTTCAATCAATAATGCATCAAAAAATGCATCAAAGAAGAAGCCTCCACTAACTTTCACTTTCATCTTCTAAATGCAATGCCAAAAGTAAAAAAGATTTTCACTTTTCACTATCCTAAATGCAACTCTTTGAAAGCAAAATGATTTTAACTTTACTAAGATGCATTTATATGAGTTATGATTTTCTTTTCGTTTTGAATGATTTGATGCACCTAATACAGTCTTTAGATTTCAATCACCGAAAATTGTGATTTATTTTCAATGATGAATCTCAAAAAAACAATTTTTCAATGCAACTAATCTAATGCATTTTCACAAAAATTAAATTTCGAAAGACAAGCTAAAACAAATGCAAAACGATGTTTTCAATGATTTCCATACAAAACAAAACTCAATCAATCAACAAAACCAACATCTCAATGACACCAATAAGCAACAAGCGATGACCAATTGACTAGAAACTCTAGAAATCAATCAAATTTCACTTCAAAGCCAATGAGACAAATTTCGCAAATTAATCAATACAATCAATCAAAAACACTAACAAACCTAAGCATATAGGATGAGAAAAGACCTCAGGGGCCAAGACACACTGGATTCTAAGGCAGAAACCTTAAAAATTCTCACATTCAAGGATCAACACTACTTTAGATAGAAAAACCCGTGCTGATAGGGTCATTAACACTGCTTTTCATGGCACAACCCGTGCTAGTTGGGGTCATCAACACTACTTTATATACAAAAAACTGTGCTGATTTTCAACGTGAGAAAACAGGGTTTTCAGCGCAACTGTACAGGTAAAAATAGGTGTTGTCAGCATGACTGTCACTGATAAAACTCGCGCTGAGCGAGGAATATGGGGAAAGAAAAGGTTCACAAACACTCTAAGGTAGTAATCAGTGACTGTGCAGACCTATACATACTCACACAAGCCGATAAATCAATGGTTGGTCAAACTGATCAAAGAATCAGATTGAAGAAATGGATGGAAAAGTTATAGCTTCTCTAGTGGAGACACCATTTTTCTATGTAGGTAAATCCTCTATGCGGACAGAGATGATCCCTCTAGTCCAATGTGTGGATCTAGCAACAAACAAGACAATCTACAAGACACTTTCCTAGATTACAATCGAAATAAGAGAAGAGGAAGGGGACCTACCTCGCTCTGATGCTATAATGCACTCCTTTGTTGAAGATCTTGATCACTTGCTTCTCAGGCTTAGTCCTTGTTTCTCACAATGTTTGAATACCTGCACAGGAGGCCAAAACACAACAAAGCATAAAAGTGCAACAAACATAATAAAATGTAATCCACTTAACAGATCAGGATCATTAAGATAAATGAAGCATCGACACGAAAATTTACGAAAAGTGAACCAACAGTTGTATATAATAATAAACAAAAGAGGATACATATAACCCAGGCCTTGATGTTAGTAGCCCTCCTTGAGTGAATGTCCAAGTCCAAGCTCAAGCTCTTGAAGCACTCATTCTCCCAGCCAAAGTGAATAACATGTAAGCATTATCTCAACATAAGGGTGCAAATAATCAGAAACCAACCATTTGGGAATGGTGGAGGATGAATCTATAGGCAGGGAGAGGGAGTTAGGATCTCACCAAAGATAGAGGAAGGTCCACATCTCAAGGAGGAAGCTCATATGAATAAGATCAGAGGAAAATATTGGGAGAATTCGACCACATCCAAAATAAACAACATTCAGCTCGTTGTTCTGGAAACCTATATATCATGAAGCTTCTCCTTCAGTTTGGGAAAACTTGCCTTAAAGAGTTCAACGCGAGTATCCAAGCAAAACCGCGCTTGCAGCGTGAGGCTCCTATAATGAAACTTGCCATCAGCATGAGAGGGCAGTGTCATAGTCGCGCTGACCCAGAAATTGGGGTTTTGAGCCTATCTTTCTCAGGAAAGGCTCAAGGCAACTTTTCAATATTTTTTTAGGGAGGCTTTGGTCTGCTTATCAGGATCGGTACAATGCATAGTTGTCAATGTTTTGGCACTCCGGGGTATGACAAAGGGAAGTGCAAGAGGTGTGAGAAAATACTGTGTAACACTTCTCCCCTTGGAGGAGCTTCTTTTGCCTTGAAAGCCTTATGCCTAAGTTGAAACATACCGACTTTTGGTACAAAATTTTTTTAACGACAACACGACGAGCTGAAACTTTTTCTATTTTCACCCTCGGGACCTCTAAAACTGAAGTTTAAAATCGTTATCACAGAGAACCAAAGTCCTGGCTAGCCCAATTCTTAGGACTCTCAAGACTCTCGCCATTATAGTTTCTCACAAGCACTACAACAACAACAATATTTGTTGAGTGTTCATAGTGATGGAAAGACTGGTTGCCATGAGCCTAGGCTTTGTAACACCAGTTTCCATGAACGTCGACGTTATAGTTTAAAGCAAATACTGAAAAGCATGGCGGGTAAGGAAGATTAAATTAGAACCTTGTCTAGATTGCATCTGACTACGTATACTGATGAATAATAACAAGAACCTAGAGTTACCTCAAATTTAAACAATGTGAAGTGTGTGTTGGCATGAATCTATAATAGTTTCTTTGCATTGGTGACCAGGTGTGTAGTGTAGTTTTCGGAGGCCACACTGATGACAACTAGTCACAATTTTACAATATCTATTGTTATTAACCACTAATGGTTGGTAAGAAATTTTGTTATATCATTATAGGTTGACTATTAATAAATTGTTATACTGATTTTATTCTCGGTTAATTTTAAATAAATTTGGATCTTATTCTCATAAATTTTCCAATAACTCACTTATATTCTCTATTTCCACCATATTTCTTAAACATTTCACATTATTTTGTATGTTTTTATACATCTTTTAAAATTATATCTATAAATAATTCATCTATAAAATTGATGTTTTCAAAATTTTTAAGTGATGCTTTCAATTATATATATCTATGTGTTAAATATTTTATTATCATTTTTTAAAACCATTTTCTTTCTATTTTCAACAAATTCCAAATACATATATATAATGGAAAGGATTTAATGTCTCATAATTATAATGTCTCATATATATAATCTGAGGATGTTAGCAATGTCTCATAATTTAAAACTCACATACATATCACTATTTTTTTTCCACGATTTAATTTAATGTATGCAGCAACTATCAAGGATATTTACTCGGATCTCATCTCCAAGAAAATTATTCCGGCTAGAAAGATCTTCCCATCAAAATGGTGGAAGCTCACTTGCCCCCTAAAAGTGATCATATTCTCTTGGCTTGTCTTCTACAACAAGAATTTAACTTGGGAAAACTTAAGAAAGCGATCTTGGCATGGTCCCAGCAGATGTGTATTTTGCAATATGGAGGAGGAAACCAACTTCCATATGTTCTTCTCTTGCAGGACATCCCAACAAATCTGGTATGAACTTGCCATGCATTTTTCTTTTCAGCTCCCTAACTTCTCTTCTGTGGATGCAGCTTTTCAATGGTGGGGACGTCAAGATGTAAACAAGCGCCCTGTCCTCCCTACAACAATCTGGTGCCTGTGGAAATGGAGGAATTTAAATTTTTTTGAGAATTCAAACATTTCCTTCAAATATGTGTTGTCGTCTGTCACAGCACTCTATCCTCCTATCACATGACCGCAGATCGTCCGGAGGGTACAATGCTTATAATTTTGATTCTGAAGTTTGTTTATAGTTTGGCTGTGGGATTCTTCCCTCTCCTGATGTTTTAAAGGAGACAATGGTGGTGAAATCTTTTATCAGATTTTAAATCTCCTCTTATGTGATGCTTCAGCTCATCTTTTTCTGATTGCCATACTGTCTTTCCTGGACAGTCATGTTTTTCATGAGAACTCATCAAGTATATGTTGTATATATTACCTCAATATAAATATAATGCTTTTCTTTCTGAAAAAAGATATATATCAATTCCATTTCGCTCGTGTAAATTTGGATTCGATTCTAAATTGGTAACAAAGCTTTGTCTCAACTTAAATAATTTAAAGTATTTAATGTAAGTATATTAGTCTTATAGTTTAAAACTCACCCTATATATATATACTCTTTTGTAATTTTGCATTTGATTCTAATTATATAAGGTTTGCTTGTTCCCAAATTTACTAAAGAGTCAATTAAAGTGAGCTTACAATAATCAACTAATGCATGGATCCACTCAATAACTAGTTGATGAAGGGGGCATAAAGTGCGGGAAGTTGACATTTTCCTTGCGACAAAAAAATGGCTTTGATTTTGCATGAGTAATGAGAATATTTTAATACCATCTTTTAAAGAATGGTTCACCGTTTCTTAAAATCCATAGTTTTTTTGGTCAGGCTTACTCGTTATCCTTTTCTATTTTGATATAGAGTTTCAAAATGAAGGTTTTTTCTTTTTGATATGTTAATGTACTAACTAGGTTTCGCTTACTAGAATTTTTAACACTATCAAAATATAATGGCTAGATGTAGGATTTAGATTTCTATATGAGTTTTCGTTGCTTGAACTGTTGAAGATTGTCCATTTCCTTTGGCATCTCAAGGATCTTTATTTTGCAACTGGTCATGCAGAGTGTTTATAGAAACAACGCACAAACTACTTATGGAAACAATTTTGAGCATTTTGTGAATTACTTGTTACAATTTAGTGCACTTATCCTTCAAGTTTCTTGTTGCATAGTTGTTTGGCATTATCTAATGGCAAAAAGACCAAAAAAGTTGCAATTGTTTCTCTGGTTTTGACTCTCAAATTATATGATTGTGAAAAAAAATGTATTATCTATGTTAAGGCATTAACATTGTTGGTTTATTTGCAACAAAATAATAAAAATAACTTGTTAAAGATAATGCATCCTATGTATGATGTCACATTGTGTATAAAAACAAATAAACAACTCATCTCTATTTCAATCCTATCATGTACGTTTGTGCTCCTGTTTAAACATGCGGTAAATAAGGAATTTCTACAACTTTGGTAGTGCTTCACTGATTTGAACATACATTGAATATTTTGTTTTGGTGAAGCAAACCAATGTCCGCTTTGTGAACTATGGATTTATCAGGTCTGTCGCTTTTAGTTTATAAAGTGAAATTCCTTTTTGCCACGAACTTCAGATATTTCCATTCAATATATGTCATATATCTATGATATTCAATATGATACATAACTATTTTACACTCAGTGACAGGAAAAGACAGCTAGCAAGTACAAACTACAAAAGAAAAAGCAAAAGCCATGTGAGCAAAGACAGTGACATTGCCACCACGTGGCTCTTGTTATTATATTGTAATCATTTTACAGTCAAAATGCTTTGACTTTTAATTAGATTTGAAAATTTTAATAAGATTTTATAAAGTCTATTAAAGTTTTGAAAAAAAATAATTATTAAACTGAATATTTTGAAAGTAAAAAATAATTTTTAAAATTTGAATTTCTATTTTCTTATTGGCTCATATAGATGAAATAACTAATTTTATGAAGTTATAAATATAATTTGTCAAAAATAAAATTTATTTTAAAAATAAAAAAATAAAAAATAAAATCTTTATGCCACCAAATGTCATAATAGTACACACATCAAATCTCAATATTTATGAAAAACATTACACACATTAAATTTCAATATTTATGAAAACATCACACATGAAATTTCAATATTGATGAAAATTTCATTAATAAAAAAATAAAAATAAAAATAAAAATATGACACCAAGTGTCATAATAGTGCACAAATCAAATCTCAATATTTATGAAAATTTCATTTCTAAGTGTCAAATTCATGTTTAACTTTTAATAATGTGTAACTTTTGAAAATAATTTACAAAATTAAAAAATTAAAAAAAAAAATCACAATTTATTTTATGATATTCTTTTTTCATATATATATATATATATATATATAATTTTAAATGTGAAATTACTTTATATATAGTCACTTTTATATATAATATTAACATATATAATCTACTTAATATAAGAAAAACATCTAAAATTATTATGTCATTACTGAAATAAAATATTCCCAAGTTATAATGAGAAATCTTTATCAAAATCTCTTGTAAGCCTTACTACTAAGACTTCAATACTATTGAAACAATTACAAAAAAATCCAACAAACACATTTGTGATTTTCTATCACTTCCTATATCAATATAAAGATATTGAAAATGCAATCTAAGTTCTTCATCTGAACTCTTCCTACATTTGAGTTCATTCCTACATTAATACAATTTCTTTAGATAGATGATTAACATTTGAATTGAATTATATATATAAATTATTTTTTACCTTCATAAATTGTTTTCTAATTGGAACTAGTCTCAATTTTACATTTATTGTCTATGTAATTTATTAATAACTTAAAATCTTGCAATACTTATAAATATTTTTCTATTTCTTTTTTCATAAAAATATAAAATGCCTAAAACTTAACTATTCTTTCACTGACAACATATTTCAAAATAATATAATGTATTGATAACAAAAAACAATGTCCATTTCATTATAAATTTTTATAGCTCTTTTGTATGCCCTGAAGTCATCATGCCTTTTGATAATTAATTATGTTTCCTTTAATATTATATAATGTTTTTTTCTTTCAAACGTTTTTAGCTACCTTTAATAGCTAGCTTGATTTTATGATATTAAATATTTTTATTTCAAACGTGTTTACTTATTTTTAATAGCTAGCTTGATTTTAAGAGCAACTTGTGTAGGAGTCATATAAGGCCTTGAGACATAGGAATCATATAAAGAGTTAATGGTATTAATGTATTTTAAAAAATTTAATTGTTATCAAAATGAGACAACCATTTTAAAATGACGATATTAAAAAGTTGTGAATTTTAAAATTTTTATATAAATAAACTTCAAACATATTGGTCACTTTTATTAAAACCATATGATGTTTTAAAAAATCACACGTTCAATTTTTAAATAAAATTAAATATTTACAATCCAATAAGATAAATAATCAAAATTTATAATTGATTAGTACACTACAACTAAAAAAATTATATAATCTTTTTAAAAATCACAAATTTAATTTTTAAATAAAGTTAAATATAAATTTAGGTTTTATTACAATACCATGACTTATCAATACCATGTACCCAAAAACTATAAGCCATTTCAATATCACAATATTTTATAAATATTTTTTTTTATTTAATTTTATACAATATAACAATAATTTTAACCATTAATATTTACTCTATTTTACTATGGATATTATTAATTTACAAATAAAATTTATTAATTTTTTGTTGTTGTATAAAATGTAGATATTAAAAATACATGTTACACTGGTTTAAAATGAATTCAATAATTTACCAACAAATTTAAAATTGTATAATACAAACTTAAAAAATACTATTAACTATATATAATATATAACGTGCATTTCCTTTAATAGCGTATTCAAATGTATAATATTTATTCTTTAAAAGCATTTCAATTCTATAATATTTATTTTTATTATCATAATTATGTATATAATGTTACTAAATATTACGACACGCCTCAATATACCTAATGTAATAACAATACTCAATTCAAAATCCATTCTAGTTTTTTAAGACTTGAACAAGTCCGTGGACCGAGAATAGAAGTCGAATGAAAAATTTTCAATTTAAAAAAAACACGAAAATAGATATCTTAAAGACTTAATTTTTATTAGTATTATTTGAATTTTTATTAACTCTGAATAATATAAGTTTACGAATAAAATTTATCAAAAAAATATATTGGTTTTTTTCTTTTAATAATTTCTTTTCAAAACTCACATGTAATATTTATTTTTTTTAATTTAAAAATTTATTTATATAATAGATGTACATTTATAAAATTTACATTGAAAACTTGTTTATCTATAATTTCTCTATTAATAAAAAACAATCATTTATATTATTAAGTTACTTTCACACATTTTTTTCTTTCCTCTTTCCCAAAGTTTCTAAAAGTGAAAAAACATTTTTTTTTCCTAATTTCACTTTTACCTTCTTTTTACCTCTCATTTTCTTTCTTTCTTTGTATATGTTATCCTCTATCTATTTTTGTTCCAAAGGCAAAATATAATAGGAAATGAATAATCTTTTTGGATATGAGCCATAAATTTTCAATATAGTATAACAAAGAACGAGTAATCCATTTAGATATGAGTCATAGATTTTCAATTAATATAATCTATTGGATTAGCTTCCTACATTTAGAAGGCATCCTATGCCAAAGAATTAACCAACTAGAATAACCCCTTTTGCTATGAATCAGATCGAATTTCGTTAATTGTTCGACATGAACTGAATTGGCGAATTTCTATAGTTTTTCCCAATTCAAGCGAATTTGGTAACTATGGACCAAAGTAATTAGGCTTATGTTTGCCAACAAGTCAACTAAATCTGATGGTTTATGTTCGATCCAAAGTGCACTTACTCCCTACAGGATCAACTACATCTTGGAATAATAATTCAAGCACACCTCTAGCTTTTGCACAGGTATAAGGCCTTTATAAAATTTTGTTGCATTCGGCAACAAATTAATGACACTTAATGGTTAAGCAGCCTATAGGACTCATAGGCAACAAAGAAAATTATGTATAGTGCAAAACACTGCACCTAAATTTCCTTTCCTTTTGCATTTTGGATCTTCTATTGTGGAAATCTGCAACTCTTATTATCTTCTTTCCTTCAAACAAATTACTCAAGTTGTTCACTTTTAATGTCTCAAAGTAATTGATTCATATATCCTTGTAACTTGAACATTCTATGATGTAATGCAATTACATCTCTATCATTTCTTGAGTGCAATAACTACACCTTGTGTCTATCCACTCCTCTTTATGTATCATCCACCTTCCTATTTCACATCTAAGTTGATGTCAACTAGTGATTAACATTTTTTTTTTCCATTTTATTTATGTTCTTATGTAGGTCTTTTGTGTATGGTTATATGTAGGATTGAAATGTTTGACGAAGTATCCATTTTTCCTCGCAAGGAGCCATTTCCACATGTTTTTATTTTTATTTTCCTTGCATGTACTTTTTTATTTCCCCTTTATTATTGGGACTTTTACTTATATTAATACCTCATTTATTTATCCATTTGATGTTTTGTTTCATCTACCTCTCTCCCTTCTATCTAATTTCTCTCCCACTACCATTTTTGAAGTCTCCATGTTATGAGTCTCTTAGATAACTTACGACCAAAATATAGCCACTGATTTGTATTTAAGTAGAGTTAGGTGGGGTGGGGTAGGGTAAGGAGATGGTGTCGTGTTTGACTACAATGCAAAGAAGAAATGAATACTAAATCATTGTCACAAAATGAAAACAAACACAACTGAGGAAAGTAACAGGAGTTTCAGTAGCAACCATGGATTAGCCACCGTAGGTTGCTCACCAAAAGCCCAACCGAGGAGGTGATAATAAGGTACTCACTGCAACATCCATATTGTCGTATTTTATGTATTTCTAATTTTTCCTTCCGGGTTGTGGATATTATCGCTCCTGGTTCTGGAAAAATGTTTTCATAAGCGGTTGACATGGGGATAACAATAGTTATGTTCATGTTTAGGCATTTTCATTTTATCAAGAGGTAATCCATGCTTCTTGGGATACCAAAAATACTTATTGAGTCGGGTTGCGAGTCTGGTTGCCTCTTGAGTGGACAAAGGGTTGTTAGGATAGTGATAATGAAACAAGGAGAAAATTCGGGTGTTGGGCCTGCTAGGGGTCATGGCAGAGATTCTCCAACTGATATGCCGTATTTAATACTATTATTTTAAGGAAAATGATATATCTTGTCTCAAAAATGCTCGTGGTCAATTGTAGGACCTTCAAGGCAACCTCTATACGTGGAACTTTGCGAACAATACGAAGGGGTTTATCTGCAATTTTCTAGGAATCACTTGTTGGCACAACGATGGTAACAAAGTGTTGTCAATTTCGCTTCAACAAATGGGGCTTCAAGGTGATTTCCCATCTAGATTAAAGTTCTATGAGAGTATGAAGAGCTTGACTCTCTCTCGAAATAGTCTTATGGGAACCATTCCCAAGGATCTTTGCCAACAACTTCCTTATTTGGTAAGAATTGATCTTTCCCAAAACCAATTTGAAGGGTCTATTTCTATCGAGCTTAGTAATTGAACATATCTCAATGTCTTCCACCTAAATGGCAATCAACTTACAATTAACTTACATGGAAAATTCCCGGCAATTGTCATGGTTGGACCGCCTCCAAGATTTAAATGTAGCAAACAACCAACTTACTTGATATATACCTAGTTTAAGATACAATATTCGAGCCTCTAATTTGCAGGGTAACCGTGGACTATGTGGGCTTCCCCTTAAAAATCCATGTGGATCGACCAACTGGCCAATAAAGATAAGCCATTGAAATTGAGAAGCATTCTATCAATCTCAACAAGGATGATGGCTAGAAATTAAGCAAGAAATAGATTCCTGCCCTCTCCTCTTGATTGTTATTTTTTATATTTTCATAATTTTTTTCTATGTTCATTTCTCTCTCCTCTATTTTACTTTTTCCTTTTGATATTTTCTTTGTTTTCTTCTTTCTTGATTATTTGTTTCCTTTTCTAGGTTCCTTATAATTTTTTAACCCTGAGATTTAATAATTATAATTATATTATAACTCATTTTTAGTCTTCTTTTTATAATATATATGTTTCAATTTTATTATTAATAATTACACTATTAATATAATTCTAATCGCTTTCCTTTTTGTTTTCTTTATTCTATGGATTACTAATTTATAACTAGTAATAAACACTTCTATAATTTAAGCTTTAACATTGAGATTAAAAATAAATTATTAATAAATAAAATTGTATCCCATTAGTTTAGTATTATGTTATATTATATCATTATAAACATTAATTTATTTCAAAAGAACATTGAAATTGCGATTAAACAATTAATAAATAGTTTAATATTATATCTCTTTAATTAATTTTTAACAACTTTTTCTTAACGGCTAGTTCCTAACAGCTAATTCCGGGAAAGGATGCTTCTCTGCTAATTAAAACTTTGTGAAAATTGATTTTTTCACCATTTGTCATGAGGATGAACCACATTAGTTGGTTCGAAACGTCGACCAAATCTCTACAATGTGATTAATCTGAAAGACAAACTTGTTATAAATCTGAAGGTCGTCATAACTTTTCTTCTCTTTGGCATAGTGTTAATTGTCTCGATTTTACCAATTTTTCATTGGATGATTTCTAAAGCAAAAAGAAGATCTCTTAAAATCACATTGCCAACATCCAAATAGTCCAACGATTGGCAGACATATGTATGAGTTTGAAGATACATTAAAGTTCGCTTGTTCGAGAAGCCAATGAGAAAGATGAGATTGGACGATCTTTTGGCTACCATTTAATACTTTAGCAAAGACAACATTATATTGTGTATAAGAACAGGTATATTGTACAAAGCCAAGCTTCCCGAGGGTCTTTGTTGGCAGTAAAAAGGTTTCACTCATATTCATAGGGTGCATAAGATTTCAAGTGCGAGATGAAGACATTAGCCCACCCGAGTCACTGAAATCTTGTTCTTCTTTGTTAAAGATAACTAATTACTCCCACATGAAGAGTTGGCTAAATTTAGAGAGTCAATTAACTGAGTCAAGTTGAGTTAAGTCTTATTTTGGGTAAAGTCAAATTTAGTGTGTGGTTGCATATCAAGTTATTTTAAGTGAGTCACTAGTCGGAAAAAGTTTAAATACCCATTAGGGGAATTTTGAGGTCTAAAATGGGCCTCCTAAAGAAATTATAAAATAATAGTGGAAATAATAAAATAAGATTAGACTACATCATCAAATTTTAGAGGGAAAAAAGAAAAAACTACTTTTTCAACTCGTAGTTTCAACTTATCTCCCTATGGGTGTACTCAAACTTCAAGTGGGAAAACTCGTTGGATGCAGAATTAGATTCATCATCCAAGGAGTACCCATGTTGCATACTTTCGATGGACCTTACTACACGAAAAATGAGAAATAGATGAAAAAGTGATTGCAATCACATTTTTTCATGTATTTATCATTTTTCATGTAACACAATCCATCAAAAATATGCAACATGGGTACTCTTTGGATGAAGAATTAAATTTTGCATTCAACAAGTGCTCTCACTTGAAATTTGAGTAAAACATTAAGGGGATAAGTTGAAAATACGAGTTGAAACAAATAGTTTTATTACTTTATTATTTTTTAATCTTTTCACTTTTTTATTCCAAAAATTGTGAATTATTCCCCATGGTTGACATCATCGTCTTGAATCCTATTGGTTTTTATAAAGTTTATTTTGGTTGTACATTTTTCTTAGAAGATCCATTTTAGACCTCAAAATTCCCCTAAAATCTCGCCAGGTTCATTGTAATAATCAAGATTTGTGTGATCAATAGAAGAGTTGCAGCTCGTGTGTGTTGTGTGTGAATTATTTGTTATTTTTTTCCTTACCTCCTATGTCTTTCCAACAAATTGATATCAGAACTGAAAAAAAAATACATATACGTGAAGCCAGCAGAGCCAATAAAAATAAGGCCAAGTGAAAAAAGCCAACAATTTTTTTTTAAAAGAATTACATTAAAAAATCGTCGGGCTGTGTATGTCATATTAAAATCTCTTTTATAATTTAAATACGTGACATTTTTTTCAAGGTGTTATATGTCATATACAAAGTGTTAAGTTTGAGGTTCATAAAGCTTATTACAAAGAGTTTTTACAAAAGTATTTGTTTTTTAAAGGCTTTTTATAATAAAAGGTTTTCGAAAGGACTTTAAAAGACGGATTTATTACATTAAACTTTTTAAAAAGAGTTTTTTGAAGGGTTTTTATATAAAGAAATTTTTATAAAGTTTTTATTATAAAAACTAATAAAGGAGGTTCTGCAAAGTTTAAAAGGGATTTTTTACGAGAAATTTTTAAAGATGGTTTCATCTAGTTTCCAATCACATTTTCCTCCATTCATAGTGAAGGATTATGATGTGTAGGCCATTAAGATGGAGACTATGTTGAAGGTTCATGATGTGTGAGATTATGTCTAGTTTGGGTTTCTATAACCTAAGAATGAAGTAGAAGAGCGAGCCCTCACTAATGCAGAGAAGGAACAATGGAAGAAAGACAAAAAGAAGAATGCACATGCGTTGCAGCTTATTCAGCAAGGAGTGAACCGAGTTGTGTTCTAGAAAATTATGATCATGTCTTCAACAAAGACAACTGATGGGAGACCTTGGCAACAAGCTATAAAAGTATAGTCAAAATCAACATTGTTAAGTTGCAGAATACTAGAAGAGATTAGAAAGTCTATAGATGAAGGAGACAAAGGACATTGATTCATTCAAAAATTAGGTCATGACTGTTGTAAATAAGTTAAAAAATTATGGTGATGATAGGAAGAGCACTTCCAGTTATATGTTCCATCGTGGTTCAGGTGTGATTTCATGGGCCTCTAAGAAGCATCCTATTGTGACACTTTCGTCAACATAAGCAAAATATGTGGTAGCGACATTAGTAGCATGCCAAGCAATATGGTTAAGAAGAGTATTTGATGGAATCAAGTAGAAACAACAAGGATCAACATCAATATATTGTGACATCACCTCAACAATTGCACTATCCAAAAATAGTGTGTTTCATTAAAAGAGCAAGCATATTGATACTAGATATCACTTTATTAGATAACTTATGAGCAATGGAGAAGTCCACTTGAAGACTTGTAAAGCGAGATATAAATTGGATGATATATTTACTAAGCCATTAGCAAAATATGTATTTGTGTTTCACAAAAGAAACTTAGGTGTTTTAAGCCTAGCTGAGACATAGACCAGTAGGCATGTTTGAATTGTCATGAATCATGTCTTAGTTTAGCAGTCGTAATTAAGGGGGAGTGTTAAAGATAGCTAATTACTCCGGCATGAAGAGTTGGCTAAATTAAGAGAGTCAGTTAACTGAGTCAAGTTGAGTTAAGTCTTATTTTGGGTAAAGTCGAGTTTAGTGTGTGGTTGTATGTTAAGTTATTTTAGGTGAGTCGCTAGTCGGAAAAAGTTTAAATACGCCTCACCGGGTTCATTGTAATAATCAAGTTTTATGCAATCAATAGAAGAGCCACAACTTGTGTGTGTTGTGTGTGAATTATTCAATGTGTTATTTTGTTCATTACGTCTTCTTCCTTTCCAACACTCTTATGGGCTGCTACATTCTAGACGAAAAGAGGTTGTTGGTGTACAAATACATGTCTAGGGGAACAATCCCCATCTACCTCCACAATGTTAATGGTGAACATAATCCTCTCAATTAGGCAACAAGGTTGAAGATCTATATAAGCATGACCAGAGGAATCACTTGGCTTCACCACAACTGCAATCCTTATGCTGTCCATCACAATATAAGCGGTGTAATAATCATTTTGGATGAAGAGTATGAACCGCGCATAAGTGGATTAGGATTGGCCAGACTTTTGAATGTCGAGGATAGTCAGTGTGTTATGATTTTTTACACTGGGCATAATATTGATGAGGTTGTGGAGGAATTTGGGTACAATGCTCCTGAAATGTGGAGGAACTCATTTGTTGCGACATTGAAAGGTGATGTGTACAATTTCAGAATAATTGTGTTGTTAGAGATAATCACAGGGTGAAGGCCGCATGACACAATCATGGATGAAGAAAGTAGAAATGAAATGACTTTCCATGAATGAATACATGGTCCTTTTGTACTTGAGGGTGTCGACTACATAGAACATGCAATACAACACTATCGTGCGAATCATATCAATGTATTATTAGAGGATTGGATACGTCTATTTGTACATGTAGGTGTTGGCTTTATAGAGAAGGCAATACAACTCTATTGTGTGAATCTGATGAATGTATTGTACGAGCAAAAAGATTGTGTTGAGTGGGTAAAATACAGGTATTGTGTGAATTGATTGCGAAATTTTTGGAATTGCCAAGGAATTTGTCTAACTTATGCATGAAAAGCACTAAAGAAGGGAGGCATCGAGGGACTATTGACATAGTGAAGGCCTCCTTTTATGCATTTCTTTTCTAATTAGTGAAGGGCTCTCTTCATGCATATTGTTTCTGATTAAGTCATTATTTGTTATAAAACAAAGTCTTTCGGTAGAAATCACATGAGATATTTTTTTTGGCCGACGCGTTTCGAACCAACAAGTGTGGTTCATCATCAGAACCAGATGAAGAGGCAGACCATGGCAAAGCCTTAAATAGAGAGCAATGTAGAGATATAATTTCAAGTAACGACTATATTTGAACAATAATGTTTAACTTATAATATTAATTTATTAATATATTAAAAACAAATATTATTAAGTAACAACTATATCAAACGGCTAGTTTTTGAAAAAAATATTTAAATAATGATATTATTTCATTAATTTATTAAAAATAATAATAGGTAACAATGATATTAAACAGCTAGTTTTTGAAAAATAATATTTAAATTAGTTTATTAAAACCAAATATTACTAGTTCTTGATAAATAATATTTAAATAATGATATTAGTTTATTAATTTATTAAAATATTAATATGTAACAGCTATATTAAACGGCTAGTTTTTGAAAAAATATTTAAATAATGAAATTATTTCATTAATTTATTAAAAATATTAATGGGTAACATCTATATTAAATTGCTACTTTTTGAAAAATAATATTTAAATTAATTTATTAAAACCAAATATTACTAGTTCTTGAAAGATAATATTTAAATAATGATATTAGTTTATTAATTTATTAAAATATTAATATGTAACGGCTATACTAAACGACTAGTTTTTGAAAAATAATATTTAAATTAATTTATTAAAACCAAATATTACTAGTTTTTGAAAAATAATATTTAAACTGTGATATTAGTTTATTAATCTATTAAAAACAAATATTAATAAGTAACCGCTATATTAAACAACTAGTTTTTAAAATAAATAAATTTATAATCAAAGTCAAACTTTAAAGGAGGAGAGTCAAAAATTATAAAAACGAGTGAAGACCCTAATCGAGACAAGATCATTGGATAAATAAAATAACTAATGGAAATAGATTAAATAAATTAAAAATAATTAAAGGAAAAATAAATAATAATAAAAACAAAATATACGCAAGTCAAAATAAATATATATATAAATAAATAAATAAAAATAAATAAATAGAAATAAATAAAAATAAAATAAAAAACAGAAACATATATATATCTATATATCTATATATATATATATATATATATATATATATATATATATATATATATATCCAAAGAAAAATAATCAATAATTAAAACGGTGTCAGCAATAAAATATGGGGCTCATTGATGAAAAGCGATTTTGGGGTAAGGCCAAAACCCCTTTCATATCAATATTCGATCTTGAGGCCTCTGGGTTATGGCCCACAAACCCTATCAGAAGCGTCTATTTAGGCCTTAGCCTTTACATAGGACAACAACACTTTATCTGGTTTTCCTTTAAAAACCTGAGACCATTCGTTTAATCGAAATACACAGGAAACATGGGAAAAACTCCGCCGGAACACAAAGTCAGACTTCAAATATTATAAGCCCGCTTTTATAAAATCATCGGGTCTGCACCTTTAGTCGCTCCACAGCACTGCTCTAATCTCCGATCGGCACTATATTGGCCTATCGGCAATATCATGATGTCACATATCGTCCCTTCATTATTCCACGGTCGCCAGCCCTTTACCTCCTCCGAAATGCGATCATTGATCATTTCAATCTCCACCGTCCACTTCTTTAACCGATCCAACGGTTATCATCTTTTCCCACTCAATCCAACTTGCACGACTAACCTCAACCGTTGATCTCCTCTCGCAAGATCCAACGGTTGACGGTAGGTTTTGGATAGACAACACGCACGGGGGTTAACCGCCCGATAAAGCAGTTTCCCCTCACTCCTCTGCTGCTACGTGTCCTCCGATTAGTGGAATCAGAGCCAAACACTTCGAAACCACTTATGGTTTTGAGGTCGCTCGAAATCCACTTGTATTGTTCCGAAACTACTTTCCCCGCGCTAACACTCTCGCAGTTTAACTACGCGATAACCGTCGATCTATGAGATCCGACGGATCTCATGCATCCTTCATTCATCCGCCATTTGATGGATTTACGCTAAAACTCCAGGTTCTCTGCCATACTCTGTCTTTACACTGTTAAACATTTCCGACACCTATACAACAATTCGTTACGATATCTTTAGATCGCCATCGATCCTTCAGTGATCGATGGTCGATCAACAATCCGGCAACATAAGATTAACTCTATTTAAGAATATACACACAGGTGCATAAAATCAACACTAAACACACACTTTTCTATATTATACAGAATAGTTACAATCTAAGGCATTTCAGCCTTAGGCACAAGTTCTCCCTTCAGTTACATTTTGTTCACTCTCTCTATCTATCGCTCTCTCTATCACCTCCTTACACAGACTCTCTTTATATAAGAGATTACAACAGTCGTGGATCATTTAAGATGCACAATTCCTCCCACAATCACTCAACAAATCCCTAATCTCCCATTATGCACACATATGGCAGATTAAATTACATTAAATAAGTCTTCGAGAGACTTTATCCACTCCATCATTTACTCTGTTTTTAACAGAAATGTCCCTGTTTTGCTCCGATGGTCCACGTCCTTCTCCTTGCTTCGCTTTGGATTCCTCCTTTAATTATGAGTGCTTGGATGCTCCTGCATCAGACTCCCGAGGCACAAAAATTTATGACCTCCTGGTCATATGCTTCTCCTTGTCCTTAGCAATTCTACCCACCTCTTAGTGGAACTGCCTTCATGATCTTCTGTGAGCTGCAACCAACCTCTGCAGTAACAGTCTTCCTCTGCTACATGATACCTCACCAAGCTCTCCTCACTCAGTCTTTTGGCATCCTTCTGGTTCTCTTCTCTGGAACCAATTGAGCACTCCTTGCTCTAGGTTGCTGCAAGTCTTCTCACCTTCCGCTGTCGTTCTCTGCACGACAGTAAGACCATAAACTCTCTGGTCTTCACCACAACTATACCTCCTTCTCCTTCTGCTTGCACTCTTCTCCCTTCTCGCAGGAAATCCTTTCCCTGCTCTGATACCACTTGATGAAAAGTGATTTTGGGGTAAGGCCAAAACCCCTTTCATATCAATATTTGATCTTGAGGCTTGTGGGTTATGGTCCACAAACCCTATCAGAAGCATTTATTTAGGCCTTAGCCTTTAAACTGGACCACAACACTTTATTGGGTTTTCCTTTAAAAACCGGGACCATTCGTTTAATCGAAATACACAGGAAACATGGGAAAAACTATTATGCAACACAAAGTTGGACTTCAAATATTATAAGCCCGCTTTTATAAAATCGTCGGGTTCGCACCTTTAGTCACTCCACAGTGCTGCTCCGATCTCCGATTACCGATCGGCCCGATCTCCGATCGGCACTATATCAGCCTATCGGTGATATCGCGATGTCGCATATCAGCCCTTCATTATTCCACTATCGCCAGCCCTTTACCTCCTTCGAAATGCGATCACCGATCATTTCAATCTCTGTCGTCCACTTCTTTAACCGATCCAACAGTTATCATCTTTTCGTGCTCGATCCAACTTGCACGACTAACCTCAAATTAGTGGAATCAGAGCCAAACGCTTCGAAACCACTTATGGTTTTGAGGTCGCCTGAAATCCACTTGTACTATTCTGAAACTACTTTCCCTACGCTAACACTCCCGCAGTTTAACTACACGATAACCGTCAATCTATGAGATCCGACGGATCTCATGCATCCTTCATTCGTCCGCCATTTGATGGATTTACACTAAAACTCTAGGTTCTCTGCCATACTCTATCTCTACACTGTTAAACATTTCCGACACCTATACGACAATTCGTTACGATATCTTTAGTTTGCCATCGATCCTTCAGTGTTCGATGGTCGATCAACAATCCGGCAACATAATATTAACTCTATTTAAGAATATACACACAGGCGCATAAAATCAACACTAAACACACACTTTTCTATATTATACAGAATAGTTACAATCTAAGGCATTTCAGCCTTAGGCACAAGTTCTCCCTTCGGTTACATTTTGTTCACTCTCTTTATCTATCGCTCTCTCTATCACCTCCTTACACAAACTCTCTTTATATAAGAGATTACAATAGTCGTGGATCATTTAAGATGCACGATTCCTCCCACAATAACTCAACAAATCCCTAATCTCCCGTTATGCACACATATGGCAGATTAAATTACATTCAATAAGTCTTCAAGAGACTTTATCTACTCCATCATTTACTCTGTTTTTAACAGAAATGTCCCTATTTTGCTCTGATGGTCCACGTCCTTCTCCTTGCTTCGCTTTGAATTCCTCCTTTAATTATGAGTGCTTGGATGCTCCTGCATCGCTCAGGCCCATTAAACAAATAACAAAACTAAAAGGAGTTAAGGACGAATAGGATGATAAAATACGTAAAAAAAACGAAGGATCAAGAAAACAAAATCTAATGAAGAATAAATCAACAACAAATACTATAAAAATGATGCCAATACCTACATAGATTAAAAAAAAAAAAAAAAAAAAACTAGGAAGACAAGACAGGGACCCAACTTCTACTAATATTCCAACCATCATCTCTATTCAAATTATTGGGTCTTTTTTCAATTTCTAGGGCCTCCCTCAATTTACGATGATGAAAATGACTAACCTTAGCAACGACTTGGGCCTCCTCAATGCAGATGTGATGCTTAGATTTATCTGCATGCTCCGCTAAAGCAGAGGAGTGGGTCTTGCCATGCTTGATGTCAACAACATGCTCACGAATCCTTTGATTAATCGAGCGACCAGTCTCACCAATGTAGGGAGTCCCACAAGAGCATGGGATAATGTAAACACCCTTCATATTCTTGGGGTCCACTGGGTCTTTTACAGATCTAAGGGAGCTCCGTATGGTATTTAAAGGCTGAAAGGTTGAAGCCACCTTATGCTTCCTTAGGATCCTTGCAATCTTGTCAGTGGTCCCTTGGATAAAAGGAAGATGAACACCAGAAAATCGATCCTTGGTATCTTTCTTAGCACTAGGACCTTTTTCAACTCTAAGGAAAGCCTTAGTACATTGGTGTCTACTATACCCATTATTAAAGAAAACACTTAGGAGATGTGCTTTCTCTTCCTTGAGATGGTTCTCATTAGAAACTCTTAAAGCTCTAATTGTTAAGGTGTTGAGAACACCAAGCTTTTGAGCTGGGAAATGATGAGAATTAGCATGAAGATATTGTTTCGTATGAGTTTTCTTACGATATACCTGATGAGAGAAAGAGCCATTATCATTCCTTGAGAGGAGGACATCAAGGAAGGGAAGACTACCATTACATTCAAATTCCATGGTGAACTTTATAGAACTAGATTGATTGTTAAGATGGAGGAAAAATAGTTCCAACTTTTCTTTACCATGGGACCAGATGACAAAAGTGTCATCCACAAACCTCTTCCACAACTTAGGCAGAAGACGAGAAGAGGCTAAGGCCTTTGATTCAAAATCCTCCATGAATAGATTAGCTACCACAAGGGAGAGGGGGGAACCCATGGCGACACTGCAAGTTTGCTCATAGAATTCCCCATCGAATGAAAAGAAAGTAGAAGTAAGACAAATACCAACTAAAAAAGTCATATCAAGATCTGTGATACGCTTGATGACTTCGATGGCCTCGTTGATAGGTGAGCAGTGACCATTTGTTGAGATTAGGCAAGTAGATGATTGTGTTTGAAACGACAGGAAAGCACTGATTAAGCCATGACAATTTTTGGGTGTTTGGGCTGATTAAGCCATGACAATTTTTGGGTGTTTGGGCTTGCTACGACTCCTGCTACCCATTCTCCAACTCATATGCCCTATTTCCTCCCATCCCATTTCTCCAAAAAATGATACAAAATGGCTTCATACTACTAGGTAAATCTATATTTATATTCGGTAAACGCATCTAAAAATATAAGAAAATATAATCTATGTTTATGTGACCAACATAAATTTGAATTTAGAAATTTAAAGAAATTATTATTAAAAGCTCATTTGTTAATATAAAAGAGATTGTAATTAGAAAACGAATTGTCCTGCAAACATTTAATAGGAGATGTCTACAACTGAAAAATCAATCATTCCATCTAGATTCAAATCGAGCCCACTAGAACCTATTAAGAGGATGCTACCACGTCTTAGAGGTGACATTGAAAAATGGTCATCTAAGAAAAGTGAGTTTTTTTCGCAATAATATAAGGTGTATATTAAAATTTGATAATAAGGGTTCTTGGTGAGTGTCACATAAATAAGGTAATATAAATATGTTGCAAAGTTTTTCTCAAGTTTTTAAATGAGAGAAACACTCTTTCAGAGCCAGAACGAACATATAATTAGCGGATGCTTACTTAGCGAATGGTATTGTGATTTCTTAGAGTCAAATGACAAGGAGGACGTATAGCTCGCCTGGCATATTAAAGCTTCTAATCTTAACATTGATGATGAAAAGAAAGAATTACTTGAGAATCCAATGACATTTCTTTCACACTGTATTAATTTTTTTTAATGTAGAGCATAAAATCTTTGAGCATGATATTAATATCATGCTAGATTCGAATGGAGAATAAATAAATATTGAAATCAATGATGTTTAGTAATTTTATTTTATTGGTAAGGATTTTATTCCATTTGGAATAATATTTTTATATTTTATTAGTTTGCATTAATGTGATGGAATATGATGGAATATGAGTAAAAAAAGACTTAACATGTGAAAAAAAGCAAAGTTACATTACTTATTTGTTTTATAGAATATCACTTAATATTTTTTATCATTTTTTTTGAAACCTCCCTGGTATCACAAAAATCATAAATCATAGCAATATTGTTATTGGTAATTATTTAGAATGTTTTCCAAGTTCCAATCAATGTGTTTGTTCTTCACTTAAACACATCATGCCTTTGTTGAACCGAGAGACTCATTTTACAGCCAAGCCATGTGTAAGTATGTCTCTCCATCTTAAAATAAAAATCAAATATTCTCTAAATAGAAAAAAAATGTCATATATATATATATATATATATAGATAACTTAATATATATATATATATATATATATATATATATATATATAACTTAATCTAGTTTCATGTAAAGTATTTAGAAGTAAAAAAAAATGTGAGTAAGATGTTTAAACCTTATATTTTTCAAAAATATTTTAACACGTGATATCAACTTTATGTATATCTATATATATAGGAAAAAATGTTAAACAAAAATATTTTAATATTGTGTAGAATACAATATCCAATATCAGTTGTGAATAAAATATTTTAATATGAATTAATATTGATGTGTACTTAAAAATATATTAATAAAATGACTCAATGCACATGTTATTCAAAAATACAATTCAAACAATAAAAAAATACTCATTGTTTTTTTCACTCTAAAATAAGTGTGCACTCAGAGAAATATGATTGCTCTAGGCTTATGTTAGGCTCATGTTAGATCCATGGTTAAGATAGATCTATGCTAGTACTATCTCTGTTTCATGGAAGGTATTATCTGAATCCTTGCAATGCTCAATTTGAATTATGTTAATATTTCCTTTTTTGAATATCAATAACATGCCCAAGAACTTAGCATCACTCACATCCTAATTTTTTTTGAATGATTTGTGAAACCCATTGTTCATAAAGTGAATTTATAAAGCATTTTTATTCTTCAAATATATTCTTATAATTTTGTATTTGATGTGAAAAATTTGAGCTGTGCCAATATTTCATATGGATTTTCTACCATTGTTTGTTGGATGCCGATATCCAATATTATGTTTTTAAATCTTTAATTGTTTATGATGTGTTTAGGTTTAATCTCTTAACTAATTATTGTATGTTCATTTTGTTTGATTTTCACATTCGCCTAGTTGGGGATCAATCCACCCTGGACAACTTTAAAAGGTAATAATAATGTTTTGGAAGTTTACTAATGTTTAGGGGTTTTAGTGTAATGGAAAATCTAACACGTTTTAAAGACTACATATGTAGAGACATTAATTCTCATTTCAAAAATATGAAATTAAATTTCTCCATATTTGATTTGGAAAGATTGTGGATTATCCAATTCTGTTTTTCAAGTCTGAAATTAAATGTCAAATCTGAAATTAAATGTCTTTATGTTTGTTTTTCATAAATATGAAATTACATATTCCTTTATGTTTGATTTGGAAAGTTAATGAATTATCCAAATTTAAATTTTTCTTCATCATGATTGCATATTCCATTAAAAAAATTTGTATTTTTTATTTTTAAATTGTTGTATATTTAATTAAATAATAATTTAAAAAATAAAAATAATAAAATGACTTCTTTATTGAGAAATGAATAAATATAATGGATATAACTTGACAGAGCTGAGGAAATGGAGACTAGGGTTTTGTCGATGGCTCTTTCTTTTGCAACTCTCGCGCCGCACCAGAGTGCCTCGAACGACATTGACCCTGCACTATGTGCTCCGCTCAGCCCTTGCTATGTGGATCTGCAAAGGCAGACGCAACATTCAGAGAAACAGCGACAGATTCAGCTTTTCAAGGGTCCCTTTCGCCCCTCTGCAGCTCTTTATGCTGGTAACCTCAGCATTTATCACGGTTCAGTGGCTCTCTCCGTTGGAGTTTCAGCGCCGAGTAGGCTTGAGTTTCAGACTGTGGCTGATCCCGCACCAGTTCCTAATGTTCGGCAAAACCCACACTCTGTAGCGCTAGCGCTTACGACCACAATCGATGGCCGGCTTCTTCTCCGGCTTGCTGGTGGCCTCTGCAGATATTCTGAAGACTTGCTTGCCAGCTGCCCAGACTTTTCTCCCGGGACAGAGACCCTGGACACGCTCCAAGCGTTGGCCTCACTCGCTTTACTCCAAAAAGGCAGCGAGGCAGGGGTTTGTCTGATGCAAATGATCATTCGGCCTCTCTACAGATCTGCAGCCCTATCCTTTGCAGTGGATCTGGGCTGGAGCGATAGCTTCCATCGGCAGAAGCTTTTTCCTCCCCCTCCGCCTCCAGTTCGTCAGGAGATAGGAGACCCAAAAGATTCTGGCCCTGTGTCGCTCCAGAAAGCTTTTGAAAATTTCTCTGCCCCCTTTCAAGTTCAAATCACACAGATCTCAGGCAAGACCATTCTACAATGGGTATACCCTTTAGATTTGGTGCAAAATCTCAAGGTAAATCTGGAACGCCGATTCGGGATCCCCTCTACCCTACAGAGACTTATATTTCAAGGTAAACAACTCGATGATCCTCTTCCCCTCTCTTCTTACAGCATAAAAAATAATAGCTCTTTAGTGTTTTCCCTTCGTTTGAGAGGTGGCGCTGCAAGTCAATCTTCTTCTGCTCCTCCCTTCTCCAACAAAGCTGCAGTACACTCTGAGATTCCCATTTCCCCTGAGACACCCAAACCCAAGCCTTTTCTGGTTGACAAGTTAGAGGAGGTTCCCTCTATTGAGATCTCCCACCCTGGCCTTGCAGATGACCTTCGAAAATTTGTTGAAAGGGCCATCATTTGCATATTCAATGGGCTTTGGCCACGCTGTAAGGACCTCTATGACTAGATCCATGACAACTGGACTCACCATTGCAAGGTCTGCTTCTGCTCAAAAGGATATTTTATAGTTCTGTTCGACAATCCTAAGCACTATGAACATGCCTTAGAAGAAGGTCCTTGGTTTATGGGTACAACAGGACTCTTCTTAACTCCATGGTTCCTAGATTTTGATCCAGCATCTGCAGTCATCACCAAAGCGCCTGTCTGGATCAGACTTCCAAACTTTCCAGCTCACCTGTGGCATTTAGTAGTCTATAGGAGCATAGGCAACACCTTGGGCCGCTTTTTAATGGGAGATTCCTGGCAGGAACATCAAGGTCTCTACACATATGCCAGAATATGTGTGAAGCTAGATCTAAGCAAGGGACTGCTAGATCAAATCAATCTCAAGATCAATGACTTTGTTTGGACCCAGAACCTAGATTACGAAAACACTGCCTTCCGTTGCCGCCACTGTCACCTAACAGGGCACTTGTAGAATTCTTGCCCATCGCTGACTGCAAAATCGAAAAAGGGCAACTTTGCAAAGACCAAACCCAAGCATTGGACCCCTTGTTCTCCGCTGCCAGTAGTGAGCTTTGATTCCTCAAGCTCGGAAGATGAGGAGAGCGATGCAGAACCGGACCAGGCGCCTCAGACGATGGATCCGTCCACTAATACTCCTGCGCACACCACTGTCACAGCAATCTCCCAGAAACGCATCCATGAGACCTCCTCTTCTGAATCAGATAAGGAGATCCCCCTGTTGGAGAATTCCAGTCTTCAAGTTGTTTTAGCTCATACTCCCCAGGATGGCTGGATAAAAGTCAATAAAAAGAAAGGGAAAAAACATTATGTTGAGAATTCTGCCCCTGTGGGGTAAAAGTCAGTTTTTGCTCTCAAGTTAATTGTTGTAGCTCTGTGAATGGTTCACTCCTTCTCCGGGACCGAGGTTGATAGTTTCATCATTTCCGGTCGGCCAGTTTCTTGTCTCTCTTGATTGTACTATATTTTACTCAATAGAAATAGTTTAATTTTACTGAGAAAAAAAAGAAATGAATATATATATATATATATATATATATATATATATATATATATATATATATATAAATAAATTCAATAACTAACTCACAAATTTAAGATTATATAATAAACATTTTAAAATATAATTAATCATTTTAATAATGATATAGAAAACATGTTAAAACAATAATATCAAAAAATAAATATTCATTTTTTAAATTAAATATTATAATTAGTTGGTGGTCTAATTAACAATAAACGAAATGACCATATTTTTCTTGGTTAATTTTAATGAAAATCTGGCAAAAAAATTATATAAACTCAACTTTGAATTGTTTAATATGTAGAATTAGAGTTCCCAACAGGTTTTCGAGGGTGTTGAATATATTTATGCATTCCACAATGTATTTTAAATAAAAAAAATACATACTTAAAAAAAAGTGAACATATCCTCATCCACCTTATATTGAAATAAAAAATCTTTAACAATTAAGTTGTGTCTATAATTTGTATAATTTGTATTAGTCAATACTAAACAAATAGTAATTTAATCATTAAAATCTTACTTTACCAAAAGCGTTTTATAAAGTATAACCTCAAAATTAAAAGCAATACACCCTATCCTATTCTCCTTATAGAAGTGGGTCTTTCCCCTATCGAGAACATAAGCACAAACTCAATAACATAAGAGATCATAGACTTCCTAAGCTAGCTTTAAATTCTAGCCAAAACCACCTAAGGCTCAAACGAAGTTGGTATAAAGACACCGGGGGGCTGGTTAAACCATTGGGAGATGGTTAAACCATTGGAAGATTGACGAGAATGTTGCATTACAAAACATTAATAACATTAAAAATATTGTTACTTCTATGTTCAAAGAAAAAAAGGTGTGAGAAAGATTTAGCAACTAAAACAAAATTAAGATATTATAAGGAGGTCATCAACCCCACCCTAGAAGATCAAAAGTATCTCTCGGTTTTAACTAGGGAAAAGAAGAAAACTAATATAGCCAAGATTAGAACGAACTCTCATGAGGTCCATAGTGAAATGGGTAGTTGGGTAGTTCCTAAAACACCATGGATAGAAAGTATCTGCCATCTTTGTGAGAATATGAACATCGAGGATGAAAATCACTTCCTCTTAGAGTGCCTTGTGTACAATCACATTATATCTTAGTTTCATAATCTTTGTTAAAATATTGGCCTTCCTAACCTTCTTCGATGTCAAAATTATAGTGAGCTCGGGAGGCTTCTCTCCAAGCTTTTTAAGCATAAGAATAAAATCTTAAATCAAATTAAATATTTCATTTTTTTAGGTCCGATAAACCAAAATTTAGTCTTAGTTAACCACCATCATCATTAGTTATACTTTTGTTTTTAAATATAACAAATATAATATTTCAAAACATATTCAAAATATATATATTAAAAAAAAACTCAATATACCTTATGAAACAACAAGCAATTAAAAATCCAACTCATATTATACATTTTTTTAAGTATAACAAATATAATATTAAAAACCATATTCAAAATATATATACTAAAAAAAACTCAATATACCTCTTGAAACAACACGCAATTAAAAATCCGGAAAGTGTTCAATTGCAAAGTATTTTGTCTTTTTAATTAAATAACTTAATGGAATTTAATAATAATTAAATTGCAAATGAACTTTTCAATTTTCAAACTCCATGTAGCACATAGACTTCCCAATTTCTTTTCCTTGAACTTTGCAACCAGATAACCATTTCAACAATTTTATTCCGTATGCATGGGCCAACCTTAATAAAAAGTTTTGTGCCCACTAGACGGGCCAAAGAACTTAGGCTTGAGTTCCAAGAGGTCAACTAAATCTCACGGTCTATGTTCGATCCAGAGTGCACTTACTCCTTGCTATGTTCGACCTAGAGTGCACTTACTCCCTGCTGCATCAATTACATGTCAAATCATGTAATGTTATTATGACTTTAAGTTGATGTTAACTGGTTTTTATTGGTCAGAAATAAATAACATGCTATAGGGTATTAATTGGGCAGTAGTTGTATATAGCAAGAAGAGCTTCAGACCTTCAATTTCTTATTGCAATTTAGCTCTTCTACTATCAACATTAAAAAATTGACCTGATGATGGATCTCTATTAGGATTTGAAGTGTTGACAGAATATGGGCATTACTGTGGGTTCTACGGTTACTAACTCAGAAAATATAAACCATAGATGTCTAAAATCCAAAATCATTTCCCTGTACGGAGGGGATACATGGAGTGAAATTATTTTACTTGAAAAATTCAGAGTGAAGATAGCAAGAAGAGCTTCAAACCTTCAATTTCTTATCGCAATTTAGCTCTTCTACTATCAACATTCAAAAATTGTCTTGATGATGGATCCACGTTGGGATTTGAAACGTTGACAGAATATGGGTATCACTGTTGGTTCTCCGGTTACTAACTCAAAAATTATAAACCACAGATGTCTAAAATTCAGAATCATTTCCCTGTAGGGAGGGGATACATGGAGTGAAATTATTTTACTCGAAAAATTGAGAGTGAAGATAGCAAGAAGAGCTTCAGACCTTCAATTTCTTATCACAATTTAGCTCTTCTACTATCAACATTAAAAAATTGTCCTGATGATGGATCCCTGTTGGGATTTGAAACGTTGATAGAATATGGGTATTATTGTGGGTTCTCCGGTTACTAACTCAGAAAATATAAACCACAGATGTCTAAAATCCAGAATCATTTCCCTGTACGGAGGGGATACATGGAGTGAAATTATTTTACTCGAAAAATTCAGAGTGAAGATAGCAAGAAGAGCTTCAGACCTTCAATTTCTTATCGCAATTTAACTCTTCTACTATTAACATTCAAAAATTGTCCTGATGATGGATCCTTGTTGGGATTTGAAACATTGACAGAATATGGGTATTATTGTCGGTTCTCCGGAAACTAACTCAAAAAATAATTATTTCATTATCAATTTAAAAATTAAATTATAATTTATTATTTAAAAAAAAAAAAAAAATTAATTTAACTAATAAACAAAATGACTTTTTATGTAGTTAATTTTAATCAAATATACAATATGACTTTTTATATAGTTAATTTTAATCAAAATATAAAATATGATCTAGATTTTTAAAAACTTCAAATTTAAATTATTTAATTTGCATCTTAAAAACATTATTTTAGTTATTTAATTTGCATAAAAAAACATCATTTCATTTCATTTATTAGTTAAATTAAGTTTGAGAAAAAAATTAAAAATTTATCACAAATTATATAAAATAAATGTAATCATTTTTTACATAATATATTTAATATATTGTAATTGTAACCATCTCAAAAAGATTATTCTACTTCCATGGTAAATCCAACTTTTGAAAAATTGAATCCATTACGATTAAGATCGGCTTTCATTTTCACATTCACTTTATGTTTAATGGATGTCGACGTATTTCAGCCAACGTCGTTGTACTAAATCACATCCATTCAGGGTGAGGCGGGCAGAGGAGTCAAGCATGCCGTGTTCACTACGATGTACACTAGTATGATTACCCAAGAATAATTGCATACTAAATATTTCTTCATCTTTTTCGCGATATACGAAATATCATAAAACTTACCCGGAAAGGACACCCAAAAAAAACTCTGCCAGCAAATGCAAGGTAATTTTCTTACATTTTAATAAGCATATAATTTTCGTCTTTTTTATTATTATTTTTATTATAATGGATTACATGATTCAGCAAGGGAAGTTTCGAGGCAACAAGTTTTTGGTGATGAAATCTGAATGTAAATTAACGAACTGAAATTCAAAGCTATTTCCAGGGCTTCTGAATTCAGAAGACCTGAAACTCAAAGCAAAGCTAATGCGAATTCTTGAACTGAAACTCAAAGCTAACTAAAAATCAAAGCTAACTCGAGGGCTTGTGAATTTAGAAGACCAGGAACTCAAAGCAAAGCTATCTCCAAGTCTTCCACCTTCTTGCATATTAACAATATCAATTAATATTTCCATTCTCAAAGCAATGGCTTGAGTGAGTTTCACTGAGTCATTCCACTTATAGGCCTGGAACTAGATAACAAGGGTTTCCTACTGGATTGTATTGGTCCTAGCTACCGGATCTACCTCGAACTAGGTATGCTTAATTTGTGCTTGTAACTAGAACTGCGACTACTGGACCAGGAACTACCTCTCATACTGTTTATAGATCCCTGGCTATCAATCTTGAATATAAAAATCATAACCAACTACTAGATCAACTACTTAGATTGGATCATATGATGAAACTGGGTATATAAAATCTATTGATGCACTTGTTTATATGGGATATGCTGCTCTTAGGTATGCTACTCCATTTGTTATTGGCTATGTTACTAATGACACTCTTGGACCTGGAACTAGTTATGCACCTGTAGGCTATGGGTATGGGTCTCAATCTGCTACTAGATCAAACACTGGACTAAGGGAAGCTACAAAAGCTACCAATGGAGGATCTACTTATGCTTCATATATAGAATCAACTACTGGAAATAGATATAGAACTAGCTAGCTACTTCAGTGACTCAACAATGATAGATTATGCCCCTTGAAATGGTTCAGTGGTAGGTGTTGGTTCAGTTGGTTCAATAATTTACTAAGTTAGTTATTAGGAATCATTCTCCAAGCTTGCATCATATAATAAAAACTCTCACCACCTACTGAATACATCACTTAAGAGTTCAAATAATCTATCACTATATTGATAGAGAGACAACTAAATCAATCTTATAATATGACACACTCTTGATACATTCTATTCGGAATTTACTGATGCATGCTTGGTAATGAGATGATGGTTGTGATGCTTGCAAAAATGATGTATATAATGTCTGATGTCTTGATGTATGAAGTGTGTAAATAATTTCATGATGTATTACAACTTTTTGTCTTCACTGTGTAAATGATGTTTTATGGGTTGATTGCTCCTTGTTTAAGATAATTTATTTATGGGTTGGCTTGTCGTGGGATAGAATTAATGAATGTTTGTATGGTGTCTTCTGTCTTTCCAACGATAATATATTTCCTTATATCCCTAGGTTTTGTCTTCTGACTATTTTTGAAGAATAAATCTCTCTCTTTCAAAGCATAGAGACTCCATAACGTGTTTCATATTTATATCATGGCTAATAGAACTGTTAGATATCTTACTCATGTTAATAATCCTAGAGAACAAATATTTTTTTATAAGCAAGGTGGCTTACTAATGAGAGAACCAAGGTGGCTAATCATGTTGCTAAGAAAAATAGAAAGGATAGAGGTGCTAATTCACATATGAAACTCCTTGCTAATGAAGATATTCAACTCCTAATGAAACACCGTCATAGAAGTGGGGTCTAGATAAAGGTTAAAAAAGGATAAGTCTAGACTAGTTTGAATTTTGTAGGTTTTCAACATGTGATGTAATAGAGATCATTAGCAACTTTTGCTGCAAAGCCTTCCACAGAACATATAACTATATCAAACACGTTTCTTGATTCATTTGGAAGACATGTATCTACCAAAGCATGCCCATGACATAGCACTAGATAGATGGGGAACCAACTATTCATTTGATATATATGGTTCAGTTGGTTAAGATAAGATGATTGAAACTCTAGAAATGACTACAGTTTTTTAAAGCCATTTATTTAAGTTTCCAGATCTACTAGATGGCATCTAAATACATATAACTAGAAGAAAATAATTTCCCAACAACGAGTTAATACGTCCAAAAAAACTCGTGATATTGATGGTTGAACTTTAATTCGCAGAGTTGCAATTCTAACTGGATAATCAACCAGAATTCTGCTAGCAGGGCAGGTACCAGTGAATTTTCACAAAATCAAGAAAATGAAGGGATTCTCAATGTTGTTACACCTTTACTAGAGAGGCCTCTAAAATTGGAACCAGACACTGTCGAGCTAGGAAAAGATAAAATAGGAAATATTCCTGAGGGTAAGGGAGTACATTTAGAGGATCTAAAATAGTTTGTTGCAGGGAAGAGTATTGCATGACTATTAGGAGAGTGTATGAAACTATTCAAAGTAAAAGTAAAGGGTGTCACTCAACTTGGAGAATATCATATGATTGATTTCCTTGGAAGAGGCCCTGAAAAAAATGATAACTTCCTTGCACTCAAAATAGTTCCTTAACAAAATCTAGTATAAATGTTGCAGCGACTCTCTGGTCTTTAGCACACAGGAATTCAAATTTGAATCCAAAATGCTTGGATCCACCCCAAGATCAACCAACAAAGGCATCAGAGTTGGCTCAAAGTTCCACCCAAGAAAATCATAAAAAGTCAAGAAATTTGGGACTAGAGGTCCACAAATCTTCCTTGAAGGATGGGAAATCCAAGGCTCCTACAATATACTCAAGGAAAATCAGTGGCAATGCTAGAGAAAATATTGAAATGACCCAAAATAATAACAAGCCAATGATTGAATGGGAATCCATGAGGGAAAAGGCTCCTATATTCCATAAGAGAGAGAGATATCCTGATACAAAGGATAATATGAATTGGGAAGCAATAAGATGTGCGAATGTTGAAAATATTTATGAAACTACCATGGAAAGTATTGCAACTGACTCACAAAATTGTAAGCACCAAAATCCAACACATCATTTATCCCACGTTTATCCTCAACCAAAATGATCTGACTTCTCCTTCAAAATTTTATGGGATATGGTGTGCATGTCAATCAATTGTAGGCCTTTTAGTGGAGTTACCTTAATTTGAAAACAATCTAGGTCAATGACATGAGACTTAGGAGATTAGGAGATTGAGACTTAGACTTATTAGCAATGGAGATAACTAGTTTAAGCCTAACTTGCTTTCTCAATTGATGCATGATAGCATTTACTACAATCCTAATGTCAAGAACAAAGGCATCATTTTGAATTAGGCAGTTAGACCACCTATAGCTTTTGGCCCTATCAATTGTAATTTCCACTTCCACCCAGTGTTGGGTAGTGGGGGCTCTTGACGTTAGTATGCTATTTTCATGGATTAAAACCTCTCATTTTTTGATGAATCATACTAGTTTCAATCAATGTATTGAATTCTTTTGCAACAAAGATGTTAAATGAGTGAACATAATTCAATTAGGGTAGAGCATTATTTCGAATGGCGCGTGGAATTTAATTAAAAAAATCCTTCATGTAAATTTTTGGTCTCAACCAAGATGAGTTCTTGATCTCCCAATTAGGCCTCCTAAGGGTTTTTGAATATGTGAACTCATCACAAATACCAAATCTAATTTGGAGGTTTATAATTATGAAGATGTGCAATTAAGGTTTTGACACTTGGAACTTTACAAATTATAAAGAGATAAAGTTGGCCATGGATCTACGCACACAACCACCCTACATCCACCATTTCAAAGCCTAATCCCTCCTTTACACATTGGAAAAAAATATTTTCCCTATGAAAGATCATATGGGAAAGTTAGAATTTCACAAAATTTATTAGAGGAATGGAAAGCCCCTAAAACTAGACATCTACTTTTCCAAAAGATGGTTCAAGTCCTAACATTATGGAAAAAAAAGGCTTTTGATATTTGGAGTCCATTTCCAAGTCAATATTTGTAAGCTTGCTTTGAAAGGTGTAGACATATAGAAGGTTAGGTCATTTTGGCAACCTATAAGGAAAGATCCAATTAAGAATCAATGTGGAAAATAAATAAGATAACAATGACTATAATTAGCAACAAATTAGATTTTAAAAGAACTTCTAAATCAACATTAGTATTAGATGACAAATAGATTTAATATCTAGGTATCACTTAACTTTTATGCAAAACTCAGTGAATGGAAGCAACTAGTTCAGTGATCTTATGGGAAATTAATTTTGGCTTGTGCAATGCAACTTGTGACCTATCAGTACTGAGGTATGAATTATCTCCATGATGTAAATGTCATTGCTACGTCTAATCAAATAAATGGAAATATATAAATTCCCAAAGCTATCTAGATGCTTGTTTTCACGTGTCTTGAAGTTACAAAAATCCTCAGACATAAGAATGATTGGCCATGGTTACAGTTTATAATCTACATGCCATTACCATCATATTTGTGTATTTATATATTATTGCAATATAGTAGAAGGGTATGCTTATAGCCTTGACATTATTTTTGTGTGGTTTACTGAACTTGTCTAACTCTATGCATCTTTAACCATTGTTGCTATAGGAAGTTGGCTTCCTCAAGCTCTATCATTACTTTACATGGCTATTATGTATGTTATGCAATATGGGCCCTTCAAAAGTCATGAATTTTATATGGAAAACAAGGATTGCCATTAGGGGATTTTTGAGGTCTAAAATTGGCCTCCTAAGGAAATTATAAAATAATAGTGGAAATAATAAAATAATATTAGATTACATCATCAAATTTTAGAGGGAAAAAGGACAAAACTATTTTTTCAACTCGTATTTTCAACTTATCTCTGTATGGGTTTACTCAAATTTCAAGCGGAAACACTCATTGGGTGCATAATTGGGTTCCGCATCCAAGGAGTACCCATGTTGCATATTTTCAATGGACCCTACTACACAAAAAATGAGAAAGACGTGAAAAAAACATTATTGCAATCATGTTTTTCATGTATTTCTCATTTTTCGTGTAGGAGTGTCCATCAAAAGTATGCAACATAGGTATTCCTTGGATGAGGAATCAAATTTTGCATCCAACGAGTAGTCACACTGAAATTTGAGTAAAAACATAGGGAGATAAGTTGAAAATACGTGTTGAAAAATTAGTTTTATTATTTTATTATTTTTTAATCTTTGTACTTTTTTACTCTAAAAATGGTGAATCATCCCCCATGGTTGACATCATCATCTTGAATCCTATTGGTTCTTATAAAGTTTATTTTGGTTGCACATTTTTCTTAGAAGGCCCATTTTAGACCTCAAAAATCCCCTAATGATGGAAAGAATACTATATTTTCAATTTGGTCTTCGAATAGTTTTTGGACATATAATAGAACTTATCTCCAAATATGTAGTAACATGACTGCTAATATTTGATATACATAGAATAGAATAGTTTTTGGTCTTATATCTTTGATTTACAAAGATTCTATTTCAATTGTTGTGGGTTATCATGTCAACATCCAAAGTCATATATTTATTCTAGCATCTCTTGGCATATGCAAAGAATAAGTGGACTGCCTTTCTTTTGTATTTGTAACTACTCATATCTGCACGTCAAAAATCCCTCATTGAATATTCAAAAGTACAACTATTTTTCTTATCCATTTTCACTTTCACACTAGAACTTCATTCCTTTTCCTTTAGTGTTATGTTCCACTTGTCATCTTTGTCATTAATAGTCAAGGAAACATTCAAATAGCCTTAGATGTTGCATTGTTAACTTCCATATGTGTTGAGTCACCATGGTAAAACCCTCCCCACATACAGACATTAAGAAACTCTACAACGTGATGATCCTGAGAGCACAAAGCACTTATGCACACAAAAGTATTGTCTGACTTACTCAAATCAATGCAAGTTACAAATTAGAAATAAGAAGAGCCTTAATGTAGTTGGGTTAAATGTGTAATGCTATATTATAGTCTTCCACTGATGCTATGGACTCTGTACTTCAACAACCACCATTAAGACATTGTCTAGAGGAATGAATCGATGCTTTGTTGAAGATAGATGACAACTATCCAACGATGTCATTTCTTTATTACAAGTCGATATCATCACCTATTCCAAATATTGCGAGGCCAATTATGTCCTTGAATGGGAATGAGGATATCATTGTTTAGGTAGTGCAACGAAGCCCAAGATACCTGGGAATGTTTGGATCACAACGAGAAGGATTGGAAGACATGCTCAAAGCGATAAAAATAAAGGATGATACATACACATAATTTAGCAGAACTCACACCTAGAGGTAATTGAAGAGTTCACATGAACTGAGAGAAGTTCCCACAAAGACACATATATAGATGTTGCAACTCCAAAATACTATGGAAAAACTGCAAAAACATATGAGATAAAAGGCCTTTGGTGAGATATGGTGTCTAGTGAAGTCCCCTCTGAGGACGAGACATGCATATGCTTTATTTAAATAAGGAGAGATACCACTATAAGGTTCTCCTAGCTATTCCTTTAAAGACACACCTGTAAAGGATAGAGGACTTGTAAAGGATTGGAAATCTATTTTATATTGATAGGCAAGGATGGAAATAGATAAGTAAGGATAGCCAAATAGATTTATAGGAACCCCTCAAGGTTAAACATTACCATCGCATTTGAATATAACTTCGACAATTTACAAATATTTAAAGACTCGAAGCTAATAATAAATTGGTTTAACAATGTTTTGAGCTGAGAAATTTCACCCAACAACCTATTTTTGAGGAAAATTGGAGAATTAGAGAATTCAAGAGGGTTTCATATAGGTTACTCTCTCCTAGATATTCTAAGAAAGGAATCAACTGGTTGTTGGGATGTGGTTGGTGCCTGAAGATAAAGGTGGACAACTTTTAGATTATTCTCATAAAATTTTCTTTGATATTTCTATTGTGATGTATAATTTCCAATTTTAATAGAGATTATTTATTCTTATTACATTTTTTATAAAACACATATGCAAGATTGTACAAAGGGAATATTATTACGTCAAGATCACATGTTATCGAGATGGAAATAGTATTCTAAATATTTTGACGTTGAATCTATGGAAATTATTATGTATTTTCATTGGAGAGTTGAAAGGCTATAAGAATGCATGAGAAACATCTTCTCAATGTAATTTTTCTCTTTTATCAGTGAATTATAATTTTTGGGGGCAGGAAAAAATTGACCTCCCAAGACATGGTGAGAACCCTGGTATAAATTTAGGTGCAATGGACAACTCCCATCACCAACGAGATAGAGAGAGACAGAAACAGAAACAAAAGTAACAAACTTCATACATCTTGCTTGATCAAGCCTTAATATTCTTTCGTGGCTTGAAGGCCTTCTAGAGTGAGGATTCCCTATTGAGGGTCTTTGAAATTCTTGTCTCTAGATCCCTTTCAGAAATAAAAACGACACTAGTTAATTGAGTCAGGCAAGGAAGGATTGAGTTTTGTTGGATATAGTTTAAACAATGATGGATTGAGTTTTGTTGGATACAGTTTAAAATTTCATCTAAATAAAAAAAGAAGAAGAAAGAAACTACCTGATCATTATTCCCGGGCATGTTTTCTAACCGAGAGAAGGTACTATTCCGAGCACCGATGGATTCATTCTCCAAACTATGAATAAATAATAATATGGAAGTAACACATAATACAAAACTAATCAACTATTCACATTTGTGGTGTAGATTGAAATTTCTATATTTTAAGTACCTAGGAGAAGTTATATACAGGAGAATCTTGGTTGAGTGTTGCTAATCAATAATAGAGTGGTTTCAAAACCATTGTTGCTCACACCTACCTTGATTATTGTAAGCAATCTAAGGCTTGTACAAAGAATGCATGGGCTTGTATAGAGAACACCATTCGTTCTTGGGACCAAACTACAATTCCTACTTGTTGTATAAGTTGCAACACCATCCAAAATTTTATCCAATGCTTAATTTTAGAGCCTTCCTTGGTCCTGTACATTGTTGTCGCAAACACTAAGACTCATTTCATGTATCTTTTGGGAGTGTTTTAGTCCTATTTGTTACTAAGGAAAAATGTCGTATTTTTGCATGTGGGTTGTCGCATTAAGTGTAAAATCTCATTCTGGTGGTTTAAAGGGTCCATGTTTGTGTTTATGAGCTTTTCTAACCATATAAACATATGTCACACTCATTCACAAAATTTTGAGCACTGCGCACAAGTTTCATCATGATCATTGTAAAGTGTATCTGTGGTGTCGCACTTGTTGTAACTGGTCATAGAGCGGTCACATGCCGTAAAATTTATTGTTTATGTCTTATGGGTGATCTATGTTGTTAATTCACCAAGTATTTGATCCGGATTTAAACAGGAACGCAACAAATTACAGAGGTAACCATATACACAAAGATGCAGCGGAAATAATACTTCATTTCATTAATGGAAAATACTGAAATATGCTTACAAACAGAAATGGCAATAAACTAGCTAGGGCGATGGTAGCTTATCTCTGAGAAGAGATGTGATGGCTACATGCCTCTGAACTGTGTTACAATGAGGCTCGAAGGCCTATTTATTGTTGAGAAACAATGGAAAACCCTTAACATTCCAAAACCTAACCCTAGGAGATGAAACGCCAAACTGTGGGCCCCGTTTGGGTAAATTGGTACACCAACTTCCCAGGGTCGTAACTTTGGCATACGATCTCCGTTTGACGCGTACAATAGCTCGTTAGAAAGATCTATCCCATGGACCCATGTTGCCCCCAGATTTCCCAAAAAACGTCGTTTAGGGCCTCAAAACGGCTCCAGAAGTTCAGGACCCGAAAAACTGCTAAAAATAGTAAGTTGTGCTACAATTAAGGAAACTGAAAATGCTGAGAAAGACAATGGTGGGGGTCCAGGTGGACTTGCCAGGTTGCCACCAATATCCACCTGGATCATTCCTCCCCCCTTAGGAAGCAATGGTCCCCATTGCGTTGAGCTCCTCCATGAGATGAGGAAACTTCTGCTGAACTTGTTCCCTGGTGAGCCACTTGCCCTGCTGAAGGAGTTGGCCCGCTTTGACAACTCGATACAGTTGGATATTCTGTTGGCGAGTGTTCTTGATCTGTGTGTCCATGATCCGATCAGTTGCAGCTTGTTCCATGCAATCTGGATTTAATTCTGTGGGTTTGAGCTATTCTGCAATGTCGGATGTGTCTAGCAATGAGGGAAAGTATGGCCGAAGGCGGTCCACATTAAATACTGGGTGCAGGCCAAGGAATGGGGGAATGCTGAGCTCAAATGCATTGTCTCCCATAGCCTTAGTAATGGTGTAAGGACCATATCGGAGTGGTCTCAATTTTCGATAGGCTCCAGTAAGGCGTTCCTTTTGCAAATGCAACCAGACTTTGTCGCCCACCTGAAACTTGTGTGGCACCCGATGTTGATCATGTCGCTGCTTGTACTTGGCATTTGATTTCTCAAGAATGTCATGGACCTGCTGGCGAATATGTTGGATGCGCTCAATGAAGCTGGTGGCCTTATCTGTTTCGGACTGGACATGAGCTGAATTCATGTGAGTAGCTGCAAGTGGCATGGCCACATCAATGGGGCATAGTGGCTGGAATCCCAAACCCACCTGAAAAGGGCTATGGCCAGTGGAGCTGTGAAGAGCTCGGTTGTAGCTGTGCTGAACGTAGGGGAGGCTCTCGTCCCATGTGCGTGGATGCTTTGAGTTATACATGCGCAGAATGTGCACAATCATCCTATTGACAACCTCTGTCTGGCCATCAGTTTGAGGATGGAAGGCTGTGGACTTCGTGAGTTTGGTGTCCAGCATTGACCAGAGACTGGACCAAAAGGTGCTGAGAAACCGACTGTCCCGATCTGAGATGATAGACTGTGGGATCCCAAAGTGCACCCACACTCGTTCAAAGAAGAGTTTAGCAGTGGCTTCTGCTGTGATATTCTTCTTGCAGGCCATCATAATGGCCATCTTTGAGAACCTGTCGACGACCACAAAAACACAGTCATTTCCATGCTTAGTGGAAGGAAGGCCTGACATGTAATCCATGGAGATGGATTCCCAAGGTCGACTAGGGGTAGGCAACGGGGTATAGAGGCCTTGCTTCTTAATGGTCGGTTTGGCAATGGCACAGGCAGTACATGATCGGATGTACTTCCCAACATCCTGTCGAAGATTCGGCCAATAGAAATAGTTTTGCAGTACTGCCACTGTTTTCTCGACCCCGAAATGCCCAGCAGCCCGACTGTAGTGTGCTTCCCAAATCATCTTGGCACGCTCGCTTGAAGGAACACAGAGGTGACCGAGGTGGCATAATAGGGCATCCTGGAGGTGAAAATCTGCAACCTGCCGACCCTCCAAGAGTGTCTGGTATGTGTGGCCGAATTCTGGGTCGCTTTTGTAGAGAAGTGGCCAATCAGAAGTCTCGTGCCCGCAAGAGTTGAGCACGGTGGTTAGCGCCATGATCGGTGGTCGACTGAGGCAATCTGCAACATTATTGGTGCTGCCCTTTTTATACTTGATATTCAAGTGAAACTGTTGCAGGTATGTAGACCACTTCTGATGGCGATCATTCTGCAATTTCCCTTGGGTCTGTATGAACTGCAGAGGTCGGTGGTCTGTGTGGATGACTGTTTCCTTCCCCAAAATGTAATGCTTCCATTGTCGGCAGGCCTGTACAATGGAATACATCTCTTTATCATAAGTGGGGTACTTCCGGACTGTGTCTGAAAGTGTTTCACTGTGATATGCCACTGGATGTCCATGTTGAGTAAGGACTGCCCCAATAGCATAGTCAGAGGCATCTGTCTCGACCTCAAATGGTTGTTGTAAATCTGGTAACGCGAGCACTGGTGCTGTGCAGAGGCGATCCTTCAACTCCCTGAATGCCTTCTGTTGAGATTCAGACCAAAAGAATTTTGCTTTCGCCCCGCCCTTGGTGACTTGACTCAAGGGCCAAGAAATATGAGAAAATCCCAACACAAACCTGCGGTAGAAGTTGGCAAGACCTAGAAAGCTGCGGAGCTCTGTTAGAGTGGTTGGAGAGGGCCAATCCTGAATGACTTGGACCTTGGCTGGATCGACATGCACCCCCTGTTCATCAATGATGTATCCCAGATACTGAACCTCGGTCATGCCAAAAGTGCATTTCTCCAAATTGGCACATAGCTTGTGTTGCCGCAGTGTTTGGAGAACCTGTCGGATGTGGTGGAGGTGCTCTTCCCAACTCTGGCTGAAGATCAGAATGTCATCCAAGTATACTACTACAAAGGAGTTGGTGAATGGCCGCAAGATGTCATCCATTAGCCTCATAAAGGTTGCAGGAGCATTCGTCAATCCGAAAGGCATGACCAACCATTCGAAGAGGCCCTCCTTGGATTTGAAGGCAGTCTTCCACACATCTGAGGGTTCAATTGGTACCTGGTGATATCCTGACTTCAGATCGATCTTGCTGAAATATTTCGCCCCCTTTAGTTGGTCTAGGAGGTCATCAATCCGCGGGATCGGGTACCTATTACGGACAGTGATCTTGTTCAGCGCCCGATAGTCAATACAGAGTCTCCACGTCCCATCCTTCTTCTGTACCAACACTATCGGGCTCCCACAGGGCGAAGAACTCGGACGGATGTGACCTTTTGCAGGAGCTCCTGAATCTGCCTCTTGATTTCATTGTTCTCCAGAACGGAGCGCCGATAAATTGGTCCATTGGGTAGCGGCGCACCTGGGGTCAGATCGATGGAGTGCTTGACTTGACAGTGCAGAGGAACCCCTGCCGGGGAGGTGAAGATGTCTTCGTACTCCTCCACAATCTTGTCCATCTGTAGCTGCCGTGCAGAGGGACCCCGTTTGGAGGTCGCGGCCACTGTCTTCTTCTTCCCTTGAGGGCGTATCATCAGGAAAACAAATTTCCTGGTTTTGGAAATGATCTTACTGCATTGTTTTGCAGTAATCAAAGAGATGGCGGCAGGTGGTGCTACCTCTGGTATCCTGAACAACTTATTTCCCAATGTAATAATAACAGCACGGGGCCTTGATTCATACACAGCATGTCGCTTCCACAAGTATGGTTGTCCTAGTAATACATCACAAACTTCAAGGGGAGCAATGTCACACAATACCTCATCCGTGAAGGGCTTGATGTTGTATGGAAGGCGACACTGCTGGCTCACGCGAAGATCTCGCCCTTGGTGAAGCCACCCAATGGTGTATGGTTGTGGATGTGTTGTGGTCGGTAAGCCCAACCGCTTCACGACCTCTGCCGAAATGAGGTTCTTTTGACTCCTGCTATCAACAATGAACTGTATCGGGGAGCCCTTTACCCACATCTGGGAGTGGAAGAGACGCTCCTCCTCCTCTGGATCTTCGGGTTCATTTTTCTGGATCTTTGCGGTAGCAACAGTGGCGCTGGGATCCGCATCAATGATCTGCTTCCCTTTTTCATACCCCTTATCGGGTTCTGACTCAGAGTCGGAACATGCATCTGATTCTGAAACCTTTAGCTCAGCCACCAGTGACTGCTTGGCCCGACACTCACTTGTGTTGTGAGTGGAGCTCTTATGGAACTCGCACCATTTTCCAGTGTCCTTTCTCGGCTTCGCGGCGTTTCTCTTTGCTTGCAGCTTCGGCTGGTTGTCTTGGGTTGTCCCGCCTTGGCTTTGTCCTTTGTTCTGTGGTTTAGGGGCACCTTTCCCCTGCTTTGGATTCGCAGATCCAAAGTCTCGCTTCTTTTGTTTAAACTTCTGCTCGACCTTGACGGCATACCGGTATGCTGCGCCGAGCGAGGGGATGTTTAGGAACTGTATTTCTTCCTGGATGTACTTGTGCAGGCAGCCACGGTATTTGAGTATCAAATGTTGCTCTGAATCCTTGATACCCAACTTTGTGCGAAGGGTATGGAAAAGATTGGTGAACTCCGGCACGTCTTGGTCCCTTCCCTGCCGCAGTGTGGTCCACTTTATGTATTCATCCTCATAGCTTCCGACAGGGTAGTACTGCTCCTTGATGGCATCCCGGAACGAATCCCAGGTGGGTGCGGCTGAAAATAGTGAGCCAGTACTTTCATCCTTCTGCTCGCAGTAGGTTTCCCACCAGTCCTTGACGTGGGGGGCTGCTTTGAGAAGAGCAAAAACAATCTTTTCCCGACTCGAAAATTCATGAACAGAAAAATAACCCTCTAGCAGATTTAACCATTTATCTACGGCATCGGCGTCTATCTGACCCTCGAATATGGGGATTTCAAAATTAACTTGTACCTTAAAGGGTGTGGCGTTTCCAGAGGAGCTGCTGGAAGCCGATGCGCCGCTTCTGGGTAGCCGCTGAAGGATCTGCGCAAAGCTGTCCATCATCGCGTTCCGTTGTCGCTCGAGCGCTTCTTCGAGCAAGATTTTGATGGGATCTCCTGCCCCCTCGTCTTTCTTCTCGTCCGCCATGGGAGGCCGTCGGGATTTGCGAGGCTGGTCTTGCAAAGGTTCAACCAGTTCAAGCCCTAACTCCTTATATCCCGACCTTGTTGGGGACATGCAAAGAAAAACAGAGAAAAAGCAGACCGCTCTGATACCACTGATCCGGATTTAAACAGGAACGCAACAAATTACAGAGGTAACCATATACACAAAGATGCAGCGGAAATAATACTTCATTTCATTAATGGAAAATACTGAAATAAGCTTACAAACAGAAATGGCAATAAACTAGCTAGGGCGATGGTAGCTTATCTCTGAGAAGAGATGTGATGGCTACATGCCTCTGAACTGTGTTACAATGAGGCTCGAAGGCCTATTTATTGTTGAGAAACAATGGAAAACCCTTAACATTCCAAAACCTAACCCTAGGAGATGAAACGCCAAACTGTGGGCCCCGTTTGGGTAAATTGGTACATCAACTTCCCAGGGTCGTAACTTTGGCATACGATCTCCGTTTGACGCGTACAATAGCTCGTTAGAAAGATCTATCCGAGCACTACCACTTTGGGAAGGGCAACATCAGTCCATGGACCCATGTTGCCCCCAGATTTCCCAAAAAACGTCGTTTAGGGCCTCAAAACGGCTCCAGAAGTTCAGGACCCGAAAAACTGCTAAAAATAGTAAGTTGTGCTACAATTAAGGAAACTGAAAATGCTGAGAAAGACAATGGTGGGGGTCCAGGTGGACTTGGCAGGTTGCCACCAATATCCACCTGGATCAGTATTCTAAGTGTTAGATCACAATTGAAGCTTTATCTAATTCACACATCAGTCTCAGTGGTCTAACACTTAACCATTTTCGAAGAGGCTTCTTGACCCAGAAACTTAACCTCACTCGACCTACTTGGACTACACATTGTTCAGTTCGAGTCCTCTAGCTGTGACCTTAACCTTTGGTTTTGCGTAATGTGCAGTTCTTGCCTCCCATGACTGCTGCACTAAGAAATTCCCGAGCCCAAGACCTAGCCTCCATATCTAGAATTGCGCAATCCTCTTAGATAACCTGGCCTTAACTGTGAATTGCGCAAACCGAATCCTAAAGATCTCTCCCTGAGCCTCTAAAATGTGCAATATTGTAGTGGAACAACCTCCCTTACCTCTCAGAACTGCATAAAATTATCCCATAGTGACCATCCCTTCAACCTGTCCCACTGGCTGAAAAAACTGCATAGATTTGTTCCTCATCCCAGCTTGAACTACACATTGCGCAGTTTTATCCCTTAAGACTATACCCTAGCTACTGGAACTGCATAATGCGTAGAAACCCAACCTCCCTTGACATCCAAAATTACATAGTTTTCTTTCCCAATGTCCATTCCCTCAGCCAGACCCCATGGTCTCGAGAAACTACGCAGTATTGTCCTTCAAGCCTCCTTGGTCTGCGCACTGCATAGTCTCAGAGCTCAATCTCTCCCCCTTAAGTGTTGGAACTATGCAATGCATAGTCATTGAGCCCCTCTCCCTAGCCTATCACTTGTCTTGGGCTCAGTTGATGGATCATAATGCATCTTCTTACACTAGGTGATCTTTTCGGGCTGATGTTGTCTCGTCATGACTGAATCGCAGATACAGGTATATTATCATATGATGGTGGGATGATGAAGAAGGATGAAGGAGGAGGACATGCAAAATACATTCCTGTAGCTAATAATGAAAGTTGATCTACTAAGGAAAAGCAAAGGGACACCAACTCACGACCACAACTCAAAGACTTGAGACCATTGAAGATTCCTATCACCAAGCCACGAGGAGGTGGAAGACAAGAGCATTCCCAAGAAAATATCATTCACAGCAGAAACAGTGGCTTTAAGTTGTCACATCATTCAAGAAGTTCATATCAGTAGTTCCATGTCATGAGTTGCCATATGCCACATCATCATTGTGGACCATGTATATTATATTCATTGTAAAGTGGAAGTCCAAAGGACACATATGTAATATGGAGAGTCAAGTAAGCTGAAAAGTCATAGGAAGTCAAACAATCATGAGGGTAGTCAAAGAGTCACAAGGAGGGGATGCATCACCCCTTGGTTATATATACTCCCGCATTGTATGAGAAAAGGAATTTTCACCTTGGTTCCTCCTGCAAGGCATTATACAGATAAACTAGTTCTCTGAGGAGCAAGGAGTGGCTCCAATGTTCCATTACTGGAGCTAGTAATGTACATTGTAAGCATGTGTCTTCACTTTTACTTAATGACAGAAGCCTTCAAGGCCAACACGTTCTTCATGCATGGATTATGAATGTTTGTAAGACTATTATGCGAATGTTTTTATTTCATGTTTGCTTTCACATGTGCTAAGATAGTTGAACAATTTCATTTATTTTAGTACTTAACTTATTGAGAATATGTTGCAATGGATGTTATTGTTGTCCCATCCTTGTGGACTATTCTGCAGGATATTAGATATATCTTTTTTCATTTGTTGGTTTTAATGATCGTCACATCCTTTGTGGACTATTCCGCTAGATATTAGACGGATCCTTCTGGTTCATGTGTGTATCTTCTTGGGTGGTACTACTACCTCTCACTTAGAGGCTCAATTTTCTCCCCTCTTCGCAGTAGAAGAACCTTGACACATTTAATACTAAACACTCACTAGGCACACCTCCTCACTTTTCGAAGACACCATTGCATCCCTCTCTCATGATGACAGTTAGAGCCAAGTCATATCTTTGAGATATGTGGCAATCATGATGATATTCTGAATGGGGCTCCTAAACTAAACGATGTGAGGTCTAATTGGGACTTCACATCGAGGAGACCCTTTGGTTGACGGATTTCCAGTACCGTCAACATTGGCACTAGAAGGAGGGCCAGATGACACGTTGAGCCCGTTGAATATGGTTTTAACCTCTTATCTAAAATGGCTCATACAAAAATCTTACTCCCAAGGTGTTTCTCCAATTTTTCCCTTTATCAAATTTCAATCCCCAATGAGCCTATTGATCACTTGTCCTAGTTAAAGTTTGACGGTGAGGATGGAACACCCATAACCAAGCACATTTATGATTTTCTTAAATTTTGTGAAATTTACAAAATCGACGATGACGAGTTTTCTTGTGTTTTTTTTCCTCACCCTTGAAGGTCGTGTTAATCGATGGTGCCATACCCTACCACCTGCTTCCATCCATTCCTTTCATCAGTTCCTCAAGGAGCTCCATCAATCCTTTGACATGTATAATTATCGAGATGTTTGTAAAAGAATCAATCTCTTAAGAATGAAGCCTAATGAATCAGTTGAGGATTTTTTTGATCAATTCCTTCACCATTGTTGTGAAATTCCTGAAGAAGAAATGAATCAGGATTTCTTGAAACAAGAGTTTGATAACTTGGTTCTTATCTCTTTACACTGTGAACCTAAACCCCTTGATTTTTCTACTCCCCCAACTCTTATGAATCATGAGAAACCTATGATTCTGGAGAAGGAATATACTACTCCTTTTTGTGCCTTGTCTTCCTCCTTTTCCAGTCCCGATGTGCGTGTTTCAGTCTTCTTCTATTTACGATTCAGATTCAATGGAGGAAATTCCATAATGGCTCATGAAGCCTATGGTGAAGACTAACTCCTCCATTCTGCAAGAGGATCTCATTGTTTATAACTCTAGTTTGAATTCCTGTTATCCTCTTTCATCTACAGGCCTTAAATATTTATGTTGTGATCCTCCCGATCAATCTGCTCCACCAGTTAGTCTTTCACACTCTCTTGTTTTTTGCGTTGTTGGTTTGAATTATGATAAGGTATAAGGCATTGACTTTACACAGGCAGAGGAGCAGGAAGGTGAAGATGCTCTTGATCTTTCTTATTTTTTTCAAGATCCTTTGTGTCAAGGTTATGCGCTTCCGTTCTTGGGTTATTTTCAATATTCTAATCTTGGTAGTGAATCAAATGAAATCAATTATTTCAATCAATTCGTAGCCTCAGACAACAACCAGTCCAATGATGTTGATTTTATTAATGCATGCAATCACGAATCCCCAGGTACATCAGCTGATATTTTGGTCTCTCACAAAGATTCTAATTTGGATCTAGAATCCAATTCAGATAAAGGATATGTGCTTATGAAACTTCCTCTTCATCTCACTATCCCTTGTGCTCTACCGTCTGCGATACATCTACTTGCGATAGGGGTACTCCACATTCTTCAAGTCCATTATCCGATGAGTTAACTTCTCAATTGACACAAGTTGGTGAGATTATCCATGATGCAAATGAAAACAAGAAAATCACTGAGTACTCTTCTCATCCCTCATCATTGCATGAAGACAACTCTTCAAATCAGCTTGCTCATGAAAATTCCTCGATTCATTTATCTTTGAATTCGCTATCAGAAGAACCTTTCAACTTGAGTAATCTGGTTATTTAAGTTGAAGAATCCAGTCAAACTAGTGACAAAGATGAATGCCATCTCGTGAGCAGTGGGATTATTGAAACAGGTAGTCGCATCTACCCTCACACCATGCACAATCTGGTACAATATTCAAAATGTGATTTTACAATTCTAGAAAGTTCGGGGACCTGCCAGGGAGTCGAGGCACTTCAACTTTTGTTGATGGTTATGTCAGGATCTCGTGACTCTCGTAAGCCCCCCATACTAAGTCAGATCTTGTTTCTCCCAATCGAGAACCCTTGAAACCCTTGCAAATGTTCTGAAATCTAGAGACCATTTGTACAGTGAATTTTTTTCTTCAAAATCAAATAAATGCGAGTTTTTTTTCCATCTATCCTAAATGACTCACAACCATTTGTATAGTGATAAAATTTCCTAAAAATAAAAACAATGTAGGTTTCAACCCCGTACAGAAATTACCTGCATACGAATTCTAAAACACAGAAAATAAACAATGTGAGAGCATAACACATATACACAAAGATTTTTCCCTAGATCCCAAAACCGGGACTACCAACTTGATTTTTCATTATTTTCCTTTCAATGTTACAATACATATTTATACATGCCGAAGCATCCAATACCATGGACGGAAAACCATCACGTCCAAAACCATGTGCATAAACCATGCACAAAACCATAGGTAGGTTTGCCCAACCTAATATAGGGTCCAAAAAAAAATTCCCCAGGGCGTTGCCCCAAACCCTGTAGAGGGGGGCTACCCGCCCCCCTCAAACCCCTTGTAACCCCCCCGCTGCGCAATCGGTGCAACGAAGGGGGGGCTCCGCCCCCCTCTAACCCCCCGGTTAACTGCGTGGGCTAGTCGTGGAAAGAATATAACACAACCCAACATTCTCCCACTTGTTGTTTTCTTTCCACAGGGGGCCACATGAGAGCTTAGTCATTTATCTAGCCCCGCAATGCCCATTGTTTCTCTACACCAAGAGAACTTCTCAAAGCTCACAGATTTTGTCAATGTATCTGCAGTATTCCTCAAAGTGTCCACCTTTACCAGCAACACCTTTTTGTCTTCTATCATATCCCTCACAAAGTGATACTGAACATCAATGTGCTTTGTCTTTGAATGGTAAGCAGGGTTATTTGCCAAGAAAATTACACTTTGGCTGTCACAGTCTATCCTTATAGCTTCCTGTACTACCCCATTCTTGAACACAATCTTTGCAACCAAACTGCTTCCTTGCTTGCATGAGTGGCTGCCATATATTCTGCCTCTGTAGTTGATAGTGCCACTACAGATTGTTTTTTACTCATCCAACTCACTGCACCTCCAAATAGGTTAAAAACACAGCCACTTGTAGATCTTCTCTGATCCAGATCTCCAGCCCAGTCCGCATCAACAAAACCACGGATATTCAAAACTCTGTCCAATTCTGGTCTTCCTTGATAGCACAAACCATAATCACTAGTTCCACGCAAATACCTGAAAACCCGCTTCACTGTTGTCCAATTCTCCTTCCCTGGTTTTGATATAAACCTGCTCAATACTCCCACTACATGTGCAATGTCTGGTCTAGTACACACCATTACATACATCAAGCTACCGACTGCACTTGCATATGGCACACGAGACATATCCTCTTCCTCTTCTTGTGTCTTGGGACACTATTCAGCAGATAACTTTACACCTATAGGAATAGGAACCTTTACCAGTTTACTATCCTGCATATTAAATCTCTGTAGTATTGTCTCGACATACTTAGTCTGGTTTAACCAGAGCTTCCTCTTTGTCTGATCTCTTTTAATTTCCATGCCCAAAATATAGTTTGCAGTACCAAGATCTTTCATGTCGAATTTGGAGGACAATTGGGTCTTCAAATCCTAGATAATTTCTTTGTCATTTCCAACCAACAACATATCATCCACATACAAGACCAAATAAATAACAAGGTCACCAATTAATTTAAAATACACACAGTGATCTACCTTGCTGCTAGTGAAGCCAAGTCCCCGTATAAATGTATCAAATTTCTGACAACACATCCTTGGTGACTGTTTAATCCATACAGAGACTTCTTTAACTTGCATACCAGTTCTTTCTTAGCCTTCGCTGCAAAGCCTTTAGGTTGCTTCATGTAGATCTCCTCTTCCAGATCCTCGTGAAGAAATGATGTCTTCACATCCATCTCTTCTACCTCAAAATAAAAAAAAGCAACAATAGATAAAAGTAATCTAATAGAAGCTACCTTGGCAACAGGAGAAAAAATATCACCAAAATCAATTTCCAGCACTTGGGAATAACCTTTTGCTACCAACCGAGCTTTGTATTTCTCCACCTTTCCTTTTGCATTTGTCTTTTTCTTGAACACCCATTTGCTGCCAATGGGTTTCCTTCCAGTCGGAAACTCCACTACATCCCAAGCCTAATTTTTGTGCATAGATTTCATTTCATCAACCATGGCCTCTTTCCAGAGTTTTCCATCCTCTGAATCTACTGCTTCCTTCGCAGTTCTGGGATCATCATCAGTAATAGATAGAGAAAAATTTGAACAGAAAGCAAATGGACTATACATTTTCGGTTTCCTTCTTTCTCGATCTGATCTTCTCACAACCAGAGTTTGTGGCTCTTCTTCTTCTAATTCCTCTTCTGCTGTAGAGTCTGATTCTTCCTCCTTTAGCTCAAACTCTATCTTCTTAGGTTCCTTTGATGGGGCTTCATGTTTAATAACATTTTTCACCTCTTTGAACACCACATCTCGGTTGTACACAACCTTCCTTGTTACTAGGTTCCAAAGTTTATAACCCTTAAACCATCCTTATACCTAATAAAGATGCACTTTTCAGATTTATTATCCAACTTGGTTATTTTCTCCTTTGGAACATGTACATATGCATCACGTCTAAATACCCTCAGATATGAAAGAGAGGGTTTCTTACCAGTCCATACCTCTTGTGAAGTCTTATCTTGCAACGCTGATGAAGGTGATCTGTTGAACAGGTAACATGTTGTCTCCACCGCCTCTACCTAGAATTCCTATCCTAACCCGGCACCACTGAGCATGCTTCTTGCCCTTTTCATCAACGTCTTGTTCATTCTTTCCGCAACTCCATTTTTCTCAGGTGTGTATGGAGTAGTATTCTGTCGTGCTATACCACACTTCTTACAGAATTCTTCAAATTCCTTTCTGCAAAACTCTCCACCGTTATCTGATCTCAACACCTTTATTTTCTTCTCTGTCTAGTTTTCCACCAGAGCCTTAAATTCTTTAAACCTGTGAAAGACTTCAGATTTCTTCTTAAGGAAATATATCCATGTATTCGTTGAGAATTCATCTATGAATGATACATAGTACACAAACTTACCTAGTGATGGAACCTTCACAGGTCCAAACACATCATTGTGCACAAGCTCTAATATCTGTTTCGCCCTCTTACCACCAGAGGGGAAACTCACTCGATTCTACTTTCCATATACACAATTTTCACAAAAAATCAAAGTCCAGAGAGCTATTACTCATACCTTCTACCATACCTTTACCCTAATGTATTTGAAGGCCCTTCTCTCCAATATGTCCAAGCCTTTGATGTCACATCATGGTATTCTCTCCAGAGACCACTAGATTTTCTACTCCACTTTCAGGAACCACAGAACAGTTGCACCCATCAAAAATAGAGCTACCTTGCAGCTTGTATAGAGTTCTAATCCGAACTCCCTGCATCAATACCAGTGCTCCCCGAACCATCTTGCAGATATCCTTCTCGAACACTATTTTTACACCTGCATCATCTAGCTTGCCAATGCATCAAATTTCTGGCCAGTGTAGGAATATGTAGAACACCCAGAAGTGTTCTAACCCTTCCACCTTGCAACTTCAACTTTAATTTTCCGCGACCAACGATTCTAGCCTTCCTATCATTGCCTAAGAAGGCATCACCACCATTGTATTTCTCATATTCGTAGAACCACTCTCTATGGGGAGTGAAGTGAAAGGATGCACATGAGTCAATCAACCATGCCTCATGATCTACATGTGTACTTGAAGAAGCCAAGTACACATCCCCACCTTCATCTGAGGTGGTTTTCGCCTTTATAGAAGGAGCATCATCAGATGCCTTTCCTTTGTCAGAAGCTTTAGATTTACAATCCCTTTTGTAGTGCCCTTCCTTCTGCATTTCCAGCAAACCACCTTTACAGGTTTTCCTGGAGATTTAGACCTCCCACTCGATGACTTATTTTTGTTTCTATTCTGGGACCTCCTCATACAGACAAGGCATCACCATTCTGGATCTCCATATTTTTCTGTCTCATCTCCTCCATCAGCAAGGATGAAACTATTTCATCAAACTGCAAGGCAGTTGCATTGCTACCTATTGCAATAACCAGACTATCCCACGAATCTGGTAGAGAACACAACAAACTGATGCACTTATCTTCATCTGAAATTTTAATATCAATAGATAATAACTGACTCACCATAGTATTAAATGCATTCAGATGCTCTGTCACCGAGTCTCCATCTTTCATCCTCAAGTTATACAACTTTTTCTGTGGGAGCATTTTATTCACCAGAGACTTAGATTGGTACAAAGTCCCTAACTTGTCCCATAAAGCCTTAGCCTTAGCTTCCCCTAATACATTCAACAATACTAAATCTGAGACACACAATCGTATTGTGCTCTTTGCCTTCCGATCTAACTTCTTCCATTCATCATCAGACACTCCCATTGGTTTAGTACCCAGATCTACCGTGATCCACTGATATTTATCCACCAACAAATCCTCCATCTTGAGTTTCCATAACTCAAAACTCTGACCATTAAATTTCTCGATCACTATCTTTCCACTGCTCACAATCTTCTTTCACCACCAGAATCGATCCCATAGATCTCCCACTGAACACGGTCTACCATAGGCCCGAGCGAAACCCCTTAGCAACAAAGGCGTCCCCTTGAAGCCAAAACAAATCCGATACCAAATGTAGGTTTCAACCCCATACAAAAATTACCTGCTTACGAATTTTAAAACACATAAAATAAACAATGTGAGAGCATAACACATAAAACACTATACACAGAGATTTTCCCCTAGCTCCCAAAACCGGGACTACCATCTTGATTTTTCATTATGTTCCTTTCAATGTTACAATACATATTTATACATGCCAAAGCATCCAATACCATGGACCGAAAACCATTGCGTCCAAAACCATGTGTGTAAACCATGCACAAAACCATAGGTAGGTCCGCCCAACCCAACAAACAATGCAAGTCTTTTGCCACCTATCCTCTAGGTCAAATCCCACAACCCATTGTACAATGGTAATATTTCCACAAGAATCAGAACAACACAAGTTTCTGCCACATGTTCTCCGGGTCTAGAATAGGTAGTTGGTTCACCACATCTATATTAGGGTTTTAGGTTCGAAAATGGCAAAAGCATAAATTGAAGCCCTACGATGGAAGGCCACAACATGTAACAAAAATAGATTAATTTAACTATGGAATATGTAAATTTCTATGCTACAACACTGATATGTACTTTCAATTTACCTTATACTTGCTGAAATTAAGAGTGATAAGCACCCTGGCTTGAATAAAAAGTAATAGAGAAAGAAGAAATAAAGGGAAAAACAGAAGATGAGAATTTACCTCCACCTTCTTGTTGTGTAGGTAAATCCTCTCTGCGCACAAGGATGATCCCTCTAGCCCAATGAGTGGGTCTAGCAACAAACGAGACAATCTACAAGACTCTTCTCTAGATTACATTTGAAATAAGAGAATAGGAAGGGGACCTACCTCGCTCTGAGGTTATAATGCGCTCCTTTGTTGAAGATCTTCATCACTTGCTTCTCAGGCTCAATCCTTGTTGCTCACAACGTTTGAATACCTGCACAAGAGGCCAAAACACAACAAAGCGTAAAAGTGCAACAAAGCATAATCAAATGTAATCCACTTAACAGATCAATGAGCATTAAGATATATGAAGCATTGACACAAGCATTTATGGAAAGTGAACCAATAGTTGTATATATTAATAAATAAAGAGGAAGCATACAACACAAGCCTTGATATTAGTATCCCTCCTTGAGTGAATTTCCAAGTCCAAGCTCAAGCTCTCCAAGCACTCCTTGTCCCAACCAAAGTGAATAACATGTAGGCACCATCTCAGTGTAAGGGTGAAAATAATCAAAGACCAACCATTTGGGAATGGAGGGGGATGAATTTATAAGCAGGGAGAGGGAGTTAGGATCTCACCAAAGATAGAGGAAGGTCCACATATCAAGGAGGAAGCTCATAGGGATAAGATCAAAGGGAAATATTGAGAGAATTCAACCACATCCACAACGAACAACATCCAACTCACCATTCTAGAAGCCTCTAGATCACGAAGCTTCTCCTCCAGTTTGGGAAAACTTGCCTTAAAGGGTTCAGCGTGAGTATTCAAGAAAAAACCGCGTTGGCAGTGCGACGATCCTATAATGCAACCTGCCATTAGCACGAGAGGACAGTGCCATGGTTGCGCTGACCCAAAAATTAGGGTTTTGAGTTTTTCTTTCTCAGGAGAGGCTCAAGGCAACTTTTCAATAGTTATTTAGGGAGGATTTGGTTTGCATATCAAGATGGGTACACTGCATAATTGTCAATGTTTTGGCACTCCGGGTTATGACATAGGGAAGTGCAAGAGGTGTGACAAAATATTGTGTAACAGATGCCCCCTAAAGCATGAAGGCAGAACAAGGAGTGATGGCTAAGATGATTTACGAGCTAGTGCAAGGACTAAAACAAACACCATCAAGAGACCTACAAATCAAGGACACATATACATATACATATATGATACCTCTATCATATATATAAAACATGAATCCACGGTAAGGACGCATGCATCCAGATAGAAAGGACCATGTGAAAAGATCCACGGTATGGTCCCAACCATCTGAATGAAAAGGATTGTTTGAAAATTTAAGATCCACAGTATGGATGTAGTCATTCGAATATGGAAGGATCATCATCATCATAGATATAAGGTCTAACGGTATGGTCACAGCTAGCCGTATAGGGGAAACATGAAACCTGAGTTATATCAGAAAAAACTCAGGGTCTTGCGCTCCATCCCAACTCGATTAAAGTAAGAATTCTAACATGAGAAATGAATGTGTTGTAGTCGAACATGCTAGAAAACCACCTAATTACCGACCAATGATGTAAACCATTAACAAACATGAGAGAAACCACCAATAATGACAATGGTTCTCAAGGTACAATGGTGCAATTCGTGAATTTGAAAATGAATATGAATTCGAACACTCGTGGAATCATTCGATTGAGGGCCAATGATGAAAACCTGTCATTGAATGGGAAGAATTTGCCATTAAGGCAAGCAAGCTTTAAGGTATTGGAAGGGAGTTTCTAGATCATCTTCCTGGATAATGAGATGAAGTCGACAGGAAGTGCCCTGTCGAAGGAGGGCCATAATGATTCCCTCATCATCGACGTAAAACAAGGAATAAAGTGGAATAATAAATATGATCTAGGACTGTGGCAAAACGTCAGACAATGTATAGGTAGTAAACTGCAAATAAGAATTCTCTTGAACATATTGACGACACGACTTCGGAATGTGGCAGTATTTGAATCAACATAGGACCAAGGGTCATGATGAACAAGTGGAATAGTCAAATGAGAGGCAAAATGGATTACCCAAACCTAGAAGGATAAGTGACTAAGTGAGGATACCCCAAACCTGATACGAGAAACATATGAGTATCATGTTCAAGAGCGACATGCTGCCTATACAAGAGGTGTTTCACTTCCACTTTTTCCCCACTATTTCTAGTGAGTACCCAAATTATTTTTAATCAGAAGCTTGAAGGGGATAACATATGCTTTCCATATAAGTTCATTCTTCGAATGAATCCATCCTAGTAAGAAGAGTCCTAGAAAGGAGAAAATGGGTCTCGTCATGGTGACAAGTCTTTCATCATTTAATTTTTATGAGCCCGACGGAAGAGTAACTTGGTGTCTTTTTCATATTTAAAGAGTTTGAAAAAGTGATGAAAAAAAAAAAACTTCATCACGTCCCTTTTCATAATTTGTCTCTCGAATCCGAAAAGGAAGAAAACAATATTCGATAGAACCTCTTCGCCATGTTTGACTAAGTTATTCCCTTTTCGTAGAATAGTCTATCTCAGTCTGGAAAAGGTTTAAACTTATAATGAGCTGACATCATTTCATTTACTTTTACGAGTTCGAAACAACAAGTACTCAGCAATCTTTTCATTTTTCGAGAGTAAAAAAAGAGCTGAACGATGACTCCCCCTGGAGGAATGAGTGGTATAAAAGGATAGAAAATGGTTCCGGTCATGATGGAACTTCTCAAAATAGGTAAGGGTCAAGAGGCTAGCTAATAAGACCACTCATCATAGATTTTCCTTAGGAAAGGTTAAAACAACTAGGTGAAAGCGTATGATCGACCAGAGAGATGGTGACGATGGAATGAAAAAACCAAGGCTCATCTAGCAAAAACAAGCTGATAAAAACGACAATCACGAGATGTAAAGTGGGAAATGGTTTCATTTTTACACAAGCTTGAAACATGAGAAACTATGTCTGAGTATACTTGAAGATGGTTTCATTTTTCACAAGCTTGAAATGAAAAAAAACTATGGTTGGGTTTGGTTTCATTTTTACACAAGCTTGAAATGGAAACAAACTATGCTTAGGTTTGGTTTCATTTTTACACAAGCTTGAAATGGAAACAAACTATGCTTAGGTTTGGTTTCATTTTTACACAAGCTTGAAATGGGAACAAACTATGCTTGTGTACGAGTGCGTGCTCCATCATAAAGATTTAATTTGAGGTACATGCCCCCCCAAGCTTCATTTCATGTACCTAAGTAGACTACTGGTTACTAACAAGTGGATGGAATGAAGGTTCCCTGATGAGATCAAGTGAAATAATCGACTGAGATTTTATGAGATCTAATCAAAAACTTGAATTCTAAAGGGATTTGTTTCATTTTTTAACGAGCTTGACACAGGAGAAGAACCATTCTCATAGCTCTTGTTTCATATTTTAATGAGCTTGACGCAAGAAAAGGAACTTTGCTCCATCCCATCGATTTCATTTTTAATGAGGTTGACATGGTAAAAGAACTAGCCTCATGGGACCTATTTCATTTTTTAATGAGGTTGACATAGTAAAAGAACTATCCTCATGAAGGCCTATTTCATTTTTTAACGAGGTTGACATAGTAAAATAACTATCATCATGACTCTTGTTTCATTTTTTAACGAGCTTGACACAAGACAAGGAACTCTACTCCATCCCACTGATTCCATTTTTTAACAAGGTTGACATGGTAAAAGAACTATCCTCATGGGACCTATTTCATCTTTTAACAAGGTTGACATAGTAAAAGAATTATCCTCATGAAGATCTATTTCATTTTGTAATGAGGTTGACATAGTAAAAGAACTATCCTCGTAGCCCCTTGTTTCAGTTTTTAACGAGCTTGACACAGACAAGGAAATCTGCTCCAAACCCTTGATCACAAACCAAAAGAGGCCATGGCTTCCAAGAGTTTATCATCAGATGGGAGAGAAATACTCTGGAAGGGATACATGTCCAGGGATCCCATGTCCAGGGATCCAATGGAAAAATCGAGCTCCAATGACCCCAGTACATGGTGTACTACATCACCTACTAGATCATCAGTAGAAGTGGGCATGGAACAGGTGGACACATAATTAACCTATGGCATGTGTAATACCGCTTGCATATAAGAACCATTTAGGGATGATGGTTGATTGGGATTTGATTCAGGACCAATGAACATAAGTTGATCGACAATCACAATGCTTCCTTTATGCGGGAAACACATCACTCAAAAGAAGGAAGAGAAAAGAGTTCCCATGACATAAACATAGTCATGGCCAAGGAGAATATTAAAATATAAAGGGCCTTGGACAACCATCATGTCTATATAAACATTCTTTCCTCCCAAAGTAATAGGTAACTTAGGAAGGATCCCTAACGGTTGATTGATTCCTTTGGTAAAAGGCAATAGATTCTAGGTGACGGGGACAAGTTGAGGAGAACCTAAAGCTTCCCAAGCAGTTGAGGACAAGATGCTAATAAATGCGCCCTCATCTATGACTATGCTAGGTACGACCATATGGTAAGCCTGTACTGTAATCTAGAAAGGCACATAAGACGGAAGACGATATCCTGCCAGTCGACTCCAATCAAAAGAAGTGACTAAACTACTCGGAGGGGGTGTTGTAGGAACATGAGAGCTTCCCTCTTGCTCTATGTGAACATGAGAAAAACTCTCATGCTCCTCGAGAACGGGAGGATTTCCATCCAGTTCTGGTGAAACTGAAGAAACCAGAAGAACTTGAGCGGTATGGGGTTCACTCTCTACCAGAAAGTTATGGTTAACTGAAGGTGGAACCAAGTCTAAAATTTTCTCAACTAATGGTTGGTCAAGAATGGACTCATGAGACTCACTTTCAGAGAGAGTGGGGTTGACCGAAGATGAATTTTGATCAATCATTGGATCAACTAGCGAAGGATCAGGGGAAAGCTTTCGATAATCATCCAGAAGATGAGGTTGGGAAGCAGTAAGTTTTTCCAACTCATTAGAAGCTTCATCCATAAGAGGACAAATGTGAATGGGATGATTACCTTCACACAACTTACAGGGAAATTTAACTTTTCCTTTTTTCCTATGGGCTTTACTATTACTAGTTGAATGTTTATCACCAACATGATCTCCAGAGGCTGATGAAAAAGGTTGATGTGAACCTGTAGACCACACCTCTAAGACCTTAGGAATACCAAGACATTCTCGAAGAAGGTGGTCACCCTTACATAACATGCAAGGGAATTTCACTTTTTGGGGTTGATTGGAATATTTTTCTACACCAATTTCATTCGTAGCAATGGCTGCTTGGTTTCCCCCTTGCTTATTTTGTTTCTTCTTCTTCGTCCTTTTCTTCTTCTTCTTAGCTTCATGGTTAATAAAATCCAGACTTTCACCAGGCGAAGAGGAAGAACGGGGTGAAGAAATAGATGAAGAAGGCGAGGGGTCAATTTTAATATCAACATGAGGTTGATGTTGTTCAGGTGGAGGAGAACTCGGTTGAAAAGCAGTTTGGACACTCGGAATCACCGAGGTTGAAAATAACCAAATTGGCAAACCAATGGTCAATCTAGGAAGGGAAAATGTTTCCAAATAGGGAGCACCAACATTTCCAAAAGAAAGAAAAGTACTAGAATTCCCATCAGGAAGGTTTTCTTTGTTGGTAGAATCTGGAAATGTTGGCATTGGTATCAACCTAAGATCTACTAAGGATTATTTCCACAAGAAGGATGTTTTTCTGCGATCAATTAATTTTAGAAATTAATAACAAATAAATAAAAAAGGGGTAACTAGGCAAAAGGGTTTACCAAGTATTCGTGAACCGCTATATACACCTTAACTGAAACTAAGGGCTTAACGTACAACGACCAATCTTCCTGAATGTTGTGTTTGGTGTATCACGTCTCAAGGAGGATGACTCGGTTCCCTGTGGCTAAAAGATAACAGCCTAGTGGGGTCTCCCAATATATACTCTATGGTACGGGGAGCACAAGTCTGTGTTAGCACTGTCTAATACATAATTGTTCGGTGAGAGCGTTCCGATATACTTGCCATACTGAAGTGCCTCCTATATACCTGAAAGTACTTGAGGACCTTCGATATACTTGCGTACTGGAACGATATTTCACCCCCAAGATATAATGCAGGCAATTAATGGAAACTGCTAGGTTTATAGACACCGGAACACGTCTCTAGCCTAGACCTCTAATTGTTTGTGTTAAGTTCCAAATGATCCTTAGGTTAATTGAGGTAAATTTTAAGTTTATCTTCAATTAAGTTTTGGTTTTAAGGCTCAAAACGATGTCACCTGAATCCCTAAGATGCAACTATATGAGAAAAGGAAACTTTCCACTTCAATGAAAGCTAGACTAATTAAGGGAAGAAATTTCAATCAATAATGCATAAAAAAAAACGCATCAAAGAACAAGCCTCCACTAACTTTCACCTTCATATTCCAAATGCAATGCCAAAAGTAAAAAAAATTTTCACTTTCGCTATCCTAAATGCAACTCTTCGAAAGCAAAATGATTTTAACTTTACTAAGACGCATTTATATGAGTTATGGTTTTCTTTTCATTTTGAATGATTTGATGCACCTAATAAAGTCTTTAACTTTCAATCACCGAAAAATGTGATCTATTTTCAATTATGAATCTCAAAAAACTAACTTTTCAATGCAACTAATCTAATGCATTTTCACAAAAAGTAAATTTCGAAAGAAAAGCTAAAACAAATGCAAAACGATGTTTTCAATGATTTCCACATAAAACAACACTCAATCAATCAACAAAACCAGCATCTCAATGACATCAACAAGCAGCAAGCGATGACCAATTGACTAGAAACCCTATAACTCAATCAAATTTCACTTCAAAGCCAATGAGACAATTTCGCAAATTAATGAATACAATCAATAAAAAACACTAAAAAATCTAAGCATACAGGATGAGAAAATACCTTAGGGGCCAAGACACACTGGATTCTAAGGTAGAAACCTTAAAAATTCTCACATTCAAGGATCAACGTTACTTTAGATAGCAAAACCTGTGCTGATAGGGTCATCAACACTACTTTTAATAGCACAACCCATGTTGATCAGGGTCATTAGCTCTACTTTATATAGAAAAAACCGTGCTGATTTTCAGTGCGAGAAAACAGGGTTTCCAGCGTGACTGTACAAGTAAGAAAAGGTGTTGTCAACATGACTGTCACTGATAAAACTCACGTTGAGCGAGGAATATGGGAAGAAACAAAAAAGATTTTACAAACACTCCACACTTAGCACACTAAGGTAGTAATAAGTGATTGTGCAGACCTATGCAGACTCACACAAGCCGAGAAATCAACGGTTGGTCAAACTAATCAAAGGATCAGATTGAAGAAATGGATGGAAAAGTTATAGCTTCTCTAGTGGAGTCGCCATTTTTTTGTGCAGGTAAATCCTCTCTTCGGACAAAGACGATCCCTCTAGCCCAATGTGTGAGTCTAGCAACAAACGAGACAATCTACAAGACACTTTCCTAGATTACAATCGAAATAATAGAAGAGGAAGGGGACCTACCTTGCTCTGATGCTATAATGCCCTCCTTTGTTGAATATCTTGACCACTTTCTTCTCAGGCTTAGTCCTTGCTCCTTGCAGTGTTTGAATACCTGCACAAGAGGCCAAAACACAACAAAGCATAAAAGTGCAACGAGCATAATCAAATGTAATCCACTTAACAGATCAGGAGCATTAAGATAAATGAAGCATTGACACGAGCATTTATGGAAAGTGAACCAATAGTTGTATATATTAATAAACAAAAGAGGAAGCATACAACCCAGACCTTGATGTGAGTAGTCCTTCTTGAGTGAATGTCCAAGTCTAAGCTCAAGGTCTCAAAGCACTCCTTCTCCCAGCCAAAGTAAGTAGCATGCAGGAACTATCTTAGCATAAGGGTGCAAATATTCAGAGACCAACCATTTGGGAATGGAGGGGGATGAATTTATAGGCATGGAGAGGGAGTTAGGATGTCACCATAGATAAAGGAAGGTCCACATCTCAAGGAGGAAGGTCATATGGATAAGATCATAGGGACATATTGGGAGAATTTGACCACATCCACAACGAACAACATCCAACTCGCTTTTGTGGAAACCTATAGATCATGAAGCTTCTCCTCCAGTTTGGGAAAACTTTCCTTAAATGGTTCAACACGAGTATCTAAGCAAAAACCGCGTTGGAAGCATGAGACTCCTATAATGTAACTTGCCATTAGTGCGAGAGGGAAGTTTCATAGTCACACTAACCCATAAATTAGGGTTTTGAGCTTATCTTTCTCAGGACAGGATCAAGGCAACTTTTCAATAGTTCTTTAGGGAGGATTTGGTATGCATATCAGGATGGGTATAGTGCATAGTTGTCAATGTTTTTGCACTTCAGGGTATGACACAGGGAAGTGCAAGAGGTGTGACAAAATACTGTGTAACACTTCTCCCCTTGGAGCAACTTCTTCTGCTTCGAAAGCCTCATGCCTAAGTTGAAACATACAGACTTCTGCTTCCAACAATTTTTCAATGACAACACGACGAGATGAAACTTTTTCTATTTTCACCCTCAGGACCTTTAAAACTAAATTTCAAAATTTTTGTTGCAGAGAATCAAACTCTTGGCTAGCCCAATTCCCAGGACTCTCGCCATTATAGTTTCTCGCAAGCGCTACAACAACAACGACAACAACAACATTTCTTGAGTGTTCATAGTCCTGGAAAGACTGGTTGCCATGAGCCTGAGCATTGTAACACCAGTTTCCATGAACATCGACGTTATAATTTAAAACAAATGCTGAAAGACATGTCGGGTAGGGAATATTAAATTGCAACCCTATCTAGATTGCATCTGACTACGCATACTGATGAACAATAACAAGAACTTAGAGTTACCTCAAATTCAAACAATGTGAAATGTGTGTTGGCATGAATCTATAATAGTTTCTTTGCATGGCGACCAGGTGTGCAGTGTAGTTTCCGGAGGCCACACTAATAACAACTAGTCACAATTTTACAATATCTATTATTATTAACCACTCATGGTTGGTAATAAATTTTGTTAATATCATTATAAGTTGACTATTAATAAATTGTTATACTAATTTTATTCTAGTTTATTTTTAAATAATTTTAGATCTTATTCTCATAAATTTACCACTACCACACTTATATTCTCTATTTCCATCATATTACTTAAACATTTCATATTATTTTGTAGTTTTTTATACATCTATTAAAATTATATCTATGAATAATTTATCTATAAAATTGAAACATTCAAAAATTTTAAATTATAATTTAAATTATATATCTATATGTTATATATTTTATTATCATTTTTTTAAAACCATTTTCTTTCTATTTTTAACAAATTCAAAATAGATCTATATAATTGGAAGGATTTACTATATTAGCAATGTCTCATAATTTAAAACTCACAAATACATATCACGATATTTTTTCCACGATTTAATGTATGCAGATCTATACAATTCCATTTCGCTCTTTTGTAAATTTGAAATACATATCAAGATTTTTTTTTCCACGATTTAATTTAATGTATACAGGGGCTCCTGTCACGAGCTTGCTCTTTCTCTGTGTCTCTTCGTATTTCTCTGGTGGCCAAATCCTGATGAACTAGTGATGAACCTACTTGGATCTTTCACACTCTGACGGCCTCAACAACGACATCCATGCCTTCAAACGGCCTTGGTGTCCCTTCGATCTTTTGGCGAACTTCCTATGAACTTGGGATGAAAGCACAGAGAAAACTACTACCACAACGGACTTATAAATACACAGAGGTACTCAATAACAGAATGACATACTCATTTTATTTCAGAATGGAGAAAATTCTTATAGGATGCTCACAGAGCTATTTCAGAAATGGATTCTATACAGAGATAGACTAATCTCGCATTTACCGAACTTTTCACAGCTCAAAAATTGAACAAGTTACTACCGGAGGCTACCTGGCGAGGTATAGACTCTATCTCAGAATCAGACTTAACACCCAAACACTTGACTCTTCTAATGGTTCGGCCACTTTAGGTTCTTACCAGTGCCGAGCACACTGATACACAAGCTTCTCAAACCAACTAAGGACTTTGAGTGATTTCTCGTGTTGCAAGCAGATCAGACTAGATGTCCGCAGATGCAGAGCAGGAGAACACTCGACTCAAACACACACAAAACTCTCAAAATGCCGATGCCCAACAAATGAACCTTACCCTTCTTATATAGGATGAGAAGGGGGGACAAACATTACTGTTGGTCGGACAGAAATGACTTAAAGCTTAAAGAATCATTACTTTTCAGTCTTTACCAGAGCGACGTCCGCACAAATATTCGGGTCCATAAAGCAGACCGAATAATTGCTTTCGGGTAACGCATGAGATATAGTCTGTAAAGTAGATTCATGTACCTAAAACAAATCAGACATTATGGCTATCTACACAGTGGATACTTTTGTACAAAAAGCCCACGAGAAAAGACTAGATGAGAATATTTACACTGTGGAAGCTTTTAAACAGTAAAGCCCACGGGAACTCTAGTCACAATTAAGCCCTTGTGACTGGTACGTAATCAAAATACAGTCAGATCAGGGAATCTGCCTCTTTTATAAAGTAGATCATCACATGCCTTTGTATAAATCCTCCAGACTATCATGGGTTTGCCCAGTATGATTTGATGCTGGACTTTGGTTAAGACATACCATTCTAAGTGCTCTCTCATGTATTCCTGGAGGGAATAATTTGTCATGTGAAAAGGATCCCACTCTTGATCTGTCATTTCTTTGACTGTGTTGTATATGCGATGAAAACATTCCCCAATGTTGTACTCAAAACATCTGTGACAGTATTTTCTTTCATATCTTTCATGATATACTGGGTCCATGGCTGTTCTGCTGACTCCGTAATCTGTCCACCAGTTCTGAAACCATTCACATTGTAGATTTTTCTGGGATGCTGCCATTGTGCTGAATTTCAACTTTGTGTAATGGGTTTCTTCTCTGTCATCAACATTCATGAAGTCCCACCACAACTTTTTATAATCTGAAAAATCATAAACTGTGTCGGGGAACATTACCTTGGGATCATTTCTGGGCCATCGAGCACATGGTTGGACTTGAGGGTGGTTGATCCACAAGTCTCTGGTTCGGTAGATGCAATAATAGCTTTCATAGATTCCTGTGTCATGGCCTCCATGGTACCAAATACCGGCAATGTCATGAAAATTCATTTCCAGGGCCCGCCTTGCGGTTCCAGGATCTGCTTTTGCTTTGTCATACATCATATCATGGATCCATTTTCTACCCTTTGGGTACACCTTTCTTTCAGGTACATAGTGCTGGAGATCAGTGTGAGGCTGTAAGTTGGCATCAAGGACTTTTGTGTTCCTTAATTGCCATGTGGGTCTCCAGTTGTCTTTGTATGTATCCCAGTCTTGATTATCTGGAATGGTTCTCAAGACCTCTCATTTTTGGTGCTGGTCCCACTCAGTAATAATCATCATGACGTGTGCTGCGTTTTGTTCAAGGTATTCCCTGCTGAGGAAGTCAGGAAGACAATTGTCCTCTCCTTTGATGTGCTCTATGGAAAAGTCAAAATTTGCAAAGAGTGCCTGCCATCTGGCAAACATTGCTTCTTCAGGTTTCTTGATGTCCTTGGATAGGAATTTCTTCATTGCTGACGCATCTGTTCTGAGAAGAAAAGGCTTGTTTATTAGATATACTGCAAACTTGCTGATGCAATTCCATGCAGCTTTCACTTCTCTTTCAATAACAGAATAATTCTGTTCTGCTGGGTTCCACACCCCTGAGGAAAACTGTACCACTTGTTCTTCTTTGCCGACTTTTTGTTTCAGAATCCCTTCCCAGCCTATGTCACTGGCGTCGAATTCAACTATCTTGAATGCCTCATCATCTGCTATATACAGTATAGGCAAAGACTTTACCTTTGCTTTGATTTCTTGCACTGCTCTGGTATGGGCATCTGACCATTGAGGGGGATTTTTGCCAAGCCGCTTATTGAGCACTTTCCTGTCACTGGCACAGTCTTGATAAAAACTGCTTACATAATTTAGGCAGCCAAGGAACCTTTGCAGTTGTGTCTTGTCTTTTAAGACATCTGGAAATTTGTCTGCAAAGTCAATGGCATGTTGTTGCAGAGAGATTTGTCCATTAGAAATCTGGTGGCCTAAGAACTTTATAGAAGTCTGAAATACTTCTATTTTCTTTTTGCTAAGCACAAGCCCATTTTTCTTGACCAACTTCATGAAAATATTTACATGTTTGAAGTGATCATCAATATTTTTGGAAAAAATTAAAACATCATCAATATATACAAGTAGCCAATCAAAATATGGCTTAAAAATATCATCCATGACCTTTTGAAACTTTGAAGGAGCATTTTTAAGACCGAATGGCATGACATTCCATTCATAGTGCCTTGCAGGAATACTAAAAGTAGTTTTGAACTTATCTTCCTCATCAATGGCAACTTGCCAAAATCCTGCTTTTAAATCGAACTTTGAGAATATTTTGTCTCCTGCAATTCTTCTGATCAAATCTCCTTTATGTGGAATGGGATAAGTATCATCGGCCAAGACTAAATTTAGAGGCTTGTAATTTATCACAAGTCTAGGGATACCTCTAATTTGTTCAGCTCTTTTGTTTACATAGAATCCATAGCAATTCCAGGGGCTAGTGGATTCTCTGATCAATCCTCTATTGAGCAACTGCTGAATTTCTTTTTGGTATAGTTCTCTGTATTCTTGGCTCATAGGGATTGCTCTGCTTTTACAGGGCTTTCCTCTGTATCCTTCTTTATAGGGCAACTTAATGGTATGTTGCTTTCTATGCCAAAAAGCATTTGGCTCTTCTGAACAACTTTTTTCTTCCAGTTTTCCTTTCAGTTCTTGGATTCTTCTTTTGATTTGGGGTAGTTTCAGCTGTTCTTCTACTCTCAATGTGCTTTTTAGATCTTTAAGATCTGATAGCAAAGATTCTACTTTGTCTAATTTCTGCATGGCTTGAACCATTGTAGAAACTCTTGGGGTTGAAACATAAGGAAGCTCAATTCTTTTTCTTCTACCTTTAGATGTGGTTACATAAATAAAATAACCAACTCTACTTCCCTTCAACCTGGCTAAGCCATGAGGTTCTACTGCAGCTAAAAAGACATTCCCTAATATACAATCAACAGGGATGTTTGCTATGGAAAACTTCATGTATACACAGTGGGTATCAAAACATAGTGAAGCTCTAGAATTTCATATTTGAGTTTCTTATTTCGCTTGGAACATTTCTGATGTTAAGAATATTAATATCTGCACCAGAATCTAATAATGAAGTCATGAAAAATATCTGGCCTTGGATACAGATTTTTACCTTGACATGATGTTGCTGATATGTGATGGTAAACAATCTCATATCTTGAAAGCCAAAATTTGGGTCTGACCTTCCTTCAGCAACTTGAATTTCTTGACTATAGGCTGTTGTGTTCCAGGATTCTTCTTCTTTAATCTCCTTGCATTTCTTAATTTCTGCAATTTGAGCTTTGATTGCAGAAATCTCTGCTTTGAGTTGGTGAATTTCACCACTCACTTCTCCCAAAGTCAGGGATCTTAATTTTCCTGGTTTCTGGTGATGCATTTGGAAAGATTTAGTGTTCCTTTCATAGGATGCATCGACAAACAAAGGTTTCTTTCCTGATTCTTTTGAAGCTTTTGATTTAAGTTGATCTGTGAATGCTTCTATTAGGCGGTTCTTCATGGCTCCATCTTCCATTGTCCTGATATGAGACAAAATCTTCATTTCTGCCTCTTCTTCAGCAGATGCCATTAAGAATTTTTCTTTAGGAGTCTTTGTCCTTTCTTCCTCTTCGTTGGAACTGTACAAAAATTCAGAGTCATCTTCATAAAATATATGACGTGCACATTCTTCTGAATTAGAGAAAGAACATTCAGATGATTCAGAATTAGAATACTGGCCCATATTAACTTGAAATTCTTCTTCTGAAGTGCTAAAAGAATCAAGAGATGATTCCTCTAATTGGTGCTGCTGGGCTGAGTCTTTGATAATAAGATTTGGGCACCTTTCTGTAACATGGGTCTTTGATTTACATCTCAGGCAAAAGATTGGGCCTGAATGCTCTTTCTTAACCTGTTTAGATTTTTGAGCATAAACAACTGTCTTTTTTCCCTTATTAAGCTTTGATTCTTCCCCTTGGGGACATCTTGAAGCTGTATGCCCAGTCTGGCCACACAACCAACAAGTAATTTTGTTCCATTTTTCTTGCTTGGATGTATGCAAATGGATGTCAGAAGGAGTATAATAATGGGTTTTTGGGATATATTTGTAGTGACCCTTCTTTTTATGGCTTTTATCCCTTGTAGAATACTTCCTTTTATTTTTTGGATAATTCCTTCTATTCTTGTAGAAAGTCTCTTTGAATTCTCTTTTGGCCCTTTTCCTAGACTTTCTCTTTTTGACCAATGGGTCATCTATTGTCAGTCCATATTTGCTGCAAATGGACTTTCTATCTGGTAGTCTAGACAATTTTTCCAAAGACTTGTTCACCTTTGAACTGGTACAAAGACTTACCAGTGTCTTTGTAATATGGGAATAAATTTCTCCCCATGTATAAGACTCAAAAGGCAACTGAAAAATTTCTTGCAATCTAATATAGTCAACAAATCTAGAGGGTAGAGCAGCTAGATATACCTGCTTCCAAAGCAAGTTTTTGGAATCTTTCACCTCATAGATTCGCTGCATCCAATCTCTATGAAAATCATCAAATTGAGACATCTTATGACATTTGAGGTTCATCAAAATGACCTCATGCTTGTTGGCAATTTCTATCTCACTGCCACACCAATGTTCCAAAATCATTGATGTTAGCGCACCAATCATATTGCTTATTACAGTACCATCAGGATTATGAATAACATCTCCTTTTTCATCCTTGAGAACTTCTGCTTCCATGGTCTCAATAAGTTTAGGAGAAGATTCAGTTTCCCACCATCTGAGAAGAGTACCTGTAAAACATTGGATGATGGTTCTGCAAGCATCTACCTCTGATTTTCCTCTAAGAGACATGAGTTTATATTCAGTATACATTAAATCAATCATCTGGCGAATTTGGCCAATGCTAATGTTGTCTATGCTCCACTCTCTGTGGGAATCAGGGAAGAAAGTATGGGCTTCAGGCAATTTCCCCTTCCCTTCAATGTCAGGAGTAGAATATCTAGAAAATCTATGTTCAAGAGGCTCATAGATTGGGAGGATTTGTGTTTCCTGAGACTTTTGTTCTTCTGTTTCTGGTTCCCTAAATAAGGAAGCAATACTGATGTGTTCAGACTCATCAGTCTTTGAGGTGGTTTCTTTGGGGAACAACAGAGGGAATTTCTGTACATTTCTTATTGGATTCTCAATCTTTATATTTCTTTTCACCAAGAAATAATTTGGAACTGGCTTCTCAACTTTTGTGATCTGCATCCTTTCAAATTTCTCATTCAAGCCAGTAAGGAGTGTCTTAGTTACATCAATATGTCCAACTAAGTTTTCTCCTATTTCATCAATCTTATTCAATGATTCCTTGGTGTAAGAACAAGTCATGCTGGAATCAAATTGTAAATTATTCAAACAAGAATTTACACTATTAAGTGAGGACTGTACAACATCTACTTGCTTCTTTACATCTTCTGCTTTAGCCACATTCATTTCCAGACCCTTTATAGCAGTATTGGTCCAATTTAACTGTTCACTAGCCTTTTGAATTCTACCATCAATTCCTAAGGCATTATCATCTTTTTGAACCAGGGGAATGGCTCTGGCTGCATTTGTCTTTTCTCCCAAGATGATTCCTTTATATGGGGGAAAAGTAGTAGGGGTTTCAACTGTGGATCCATCAATTGCAGTCCATCCATGCTTATCAGTCATACTGCTAGAAGTAGCACCAGTTAAAACATTTATAGGAGCAATTTTATCTTTCCATGACTAGAAAGATATCCAAACATTATTTACTTCCATATAATGTTTCCAATCTGTTGCTAACTTTCTTTTCTGATCTGGGGTATATCCTTGGTCAAATTCATCTGCTTGAGGATTTGTATACAAATCCCAATTCGACATTTCTTTCATCCATTTAGAATTGATTTGTGATTTTAAGCATCCATCCATAAGTGCAAAAAACTTATGCATTTCCATGACTGCAGGCTTTTTACAGTCAGAAGGAATCTGTTTGAATCTGCATTATGGAATCAGTTCTGATTGCTCAAGTTTCCCCAACCCAAACCTTGGCTTTGCTGGTCTCATTAAGAAAATCATCTGAGTAAGCCTAGGGTCTTCTTCTTCTATTGAATGGATCATGAGAACATGATCTGAATCGGGCTCAGGCTCATGTGGGAAAGGAATATCAGAACATTTAGGATTCGGGCATGAGCTGATAGAAGTGGATGGAGGAGCAACACCAGTGCGAGGATTATGGTGCAGATGAACATTATGTTCGGCTAGGGTAAGCTGATTTATGACATTTGTACAATATGGACATTTTACTTCTAAAGAAGAAAAATTAACAAGCTGAGCTAATTCGAAAAGTTGTGGATGTTTACAAGAAGAAAAGGATGATGATGAACAGGCGGTATCGACAGTGGAAGGATCTTTGTAGTATTTGGATGTTTTACAAGCAGCGTCTATTCTTCTCCGATCAATGGTTGACCTGCGAGGAAAGGATATGATTGCATTGGAAGCATTTTCAGTTATGTTGGCAGAAGTGATATTTCGGGGAATTTGTGGCCTGGAGTGATTTACAACCCAATGTTCAGGGAATTGCAAATCTTCCCATTTTATCAATAGATGTTCAATCTTTTGGTTCTTTGGGTCAGTTTTGACTACCACACTTGATTTGGAATCTCGACTGGGAGTATGACGGATTGCTGGCCATAAAGTGTTGGTATGTCTGAAACAGGCTTTGGTCTGGATGGCTATATTGTTCCTCTTTCTCTTCATATCAAAACCCGTAGTATGGATTTGCCGCTGTAAGATATCTTTAATGGTTTCATCAAACACATATATGGAAAAGTTTGGGAAACAATCAAAGTATACAGGGCCATCAGACAAAGGGGCTACAATCCCACCGATTATAGAATCTGTATATCTGTTGTGCGTTAGATCTCTAACAGTAGCAAGCACAAATGTTTTTAATCCTTTATGGACCAAAGGATTGATGCCAACTCGAATGCAACCAAGATGCAGATAATTTGTCTTTAACCTTTTTGCTTCTGCTTGTAAGGCCTAAGGATTTAGCAGTGGTGTTGTTTGAATACTCTCAGAGTTCTCCTGAACTTGACTAACAGACTCTTTAATGCTAATTCTAGATGCAGCAATTAAATGGAAAGGAGCTAAATCACTATAGACTTCAGAGGGTGTTATATCTGGTAAAGCCCATCTTGCAGAGAGCTGAAATTCCTCATAAGTAAGTTCAGCAAAGTTTAAGGTTCTACTTGAACTATTTTCAAACATTTCTTTAAGAGGATTTTCTTCTGGATGGGAATCATTTTCTTCAAGCTCTCGAAATGAAACAGACTTTCTGAATGACTCCATTCTTTACTTAAAACAGTTTAGATCTGAGTACCAACCTTTAGAACCAGACGCTACTGGCTCTGATACCAATTTCTAGCAGGGGCTCCTGTCACGAGCTTGCTCTTTCTTTGTGTCTCTTCGTATTTCTCTGGTGGCCAACTCCTGATGAACTAGTGATGAACCTACTTGGATCTTTCACACTCTGACGGCCTCAATAACGACATCCACGCCTTCAAACGACCTTGGTGTCCCTTCGATCTTTTGGCGAAATTCCGACGAACTTGGGATGAAAGCACTTTTTTTTTCCACGATTTAATTTAATGTATACAGATATATACAATTCCATTTCGCTCTTTTTGTAAATTTGGATTCGATTCTAAATTGGTTGCAAAGCTTTGTTTCAACTTAAATAATTTAAAGTATTCAATGTAAGCATATTGGTGATATCTCGTAGTTTAAAACTCACCCATTTCTATCACAATTATTTTATATATATATATATATAACTCTTTTGTAAATTTGCATTCGATTCTAATTATATAAGGTTTGTTTGTTCCCAAATTTACTAAAGAGTCCATTAAAGTAAAGTTATAATAATCAACATGGATCCACTTAATAACTAGTTGGAGAAGGGGTACAAAGTCGGGCAAGGAAAATCAACTAATGCATGGATCCACTTAATAACTAGTTGAAGAAGGGGTACAAAGTCGGCCAAGTTAACATTTTCCTTAGGACAAAAAAATATGTGTTTGATTTTGCATGAGTAATGAGAATATTTTAATACCATTTTTTAAAGAATGGTTCACTATTTCTTAAAATCCATAGCCTTTTTGTCAGGTTTACTTTTATCCCTTTCTATTTTAATATAGAGTTTTAAAATACAGTATTTTTTTGATAGGTTAATGCACTAATTAGCTTTTACTCACTAGTATTTCCAACACTATCAAAATACAATGGCTAGATGTAAGATTTAGCTTTCTATATGAGTTTTCGTTGGTTGAACTGTGGAAGATTGTCCATTTCTTTTGGCATCTCAAGGATTTCTATTTTGAAACAGGTCATGTAGAGTGTTCTTAGAATCAACGCACAAATTGCTTATGGAAACAATTTTGAGCATTTTGTGAAGTACTTGTTACAATTTAGTGCGCTTATCTTTCAATTTTCTTGCTGCATAGTTGTTTGGCATTATCTAATGCAAAAACGACCAAAAAAGTTGCATTTGTTTATCTGGTTTTGACTCTCAAATTATATGATTGTGAAAAAAAAATTGTACTATAGCTATGTTAAGGCATTAACATTGTTGGTTTATTGCAACAAAACAATAAAAATGACCTGTTAAAGATGATGCATCCTATGTATGATGTCACATTGTCTATAAAAACAAATAAACAACTCTTATCTATTCCAATCCTATCATGTACTTTTGTACCACTGTTTAAACATGTGGTAAATAAGGAATTTCCACAACTTTGGTAGTCCTTCACTAATTTGAACATACATTGAATATTTTGTTTTGGTGAAGCAAATCAATGTCCACTTTGTGAACTGTGGATTTATCTGGTTTGTCGCTTTTAGTTTATAAAGTGAAATTCCTTTTTGCCACGAACTTCAGATATTGCCATTCAATATATATATATATATATATATATATATATATATATATATATATATATCATATTCAATATGATACATAACTATTTTATACTCGTTGACAAGAAAAAGTAGCTAGCAAGTACGAATTACAAAAAAAAACAAAAGCCATGAGAGCAAAGACAGTGACATTGCTACCACGGCTCTTGTTATTATATTTTAATCATTTTATAGTCAAAATGCTTTGACTTTTAATTAGTTTTGAAAATTTTAAGAAGATTTTATAAAGTCTATTAAAGTTTTGAAAAAATTAATTATTAACTAAATATTTTGAAAATAAAAATAATTTTTGAAATTCAAATTTCTATTTTCTTATTGGCTCATACAGATGAAATAACTAATGTTATGGGGTTATAAATATAATTTTCCAAAAAAAAAATTTATTTAAAAAAAATATTATGTCATAATCTCAATATTTATACAAATTTCATTATTTAAAAAAAAAGTTAAAAAAGTTATAACACCAAGTGTTATAATAGTACACACATAAAATCTCAATATTTATGAAAAATAATACATACATCAAATCTCCATATTTATGAAAATTTTCATTTCTAAGTGTGTCAAACTCATATTTAACTTTTAATTACACATATTTAACTTTTAATTAAAGTGTAACTTGTGAATATACTTTACAAAATTTACTCAATCTTTCCTTTTCCCCGTACTATCCCAATGGAATTTCTACATTTTCTTTACAGTTTTCCTCGTTAATTTCACAGCGGTTCTGTGCGTTCATTTTGACCAGCATCCTCTTTACAAAATTAGTTCACTTTCGCTGCATCCAAACCAAGTTGGCCCCACTCCATTAGTTTGTTGGACTGTTTTCGTTACGACTCCGCCCTCTTTTTTGACAAACTTACAAAACTGGAACTTTCCGTTACTCTTCTTTAACCCATGGTTCAAAAAGTTACCTCGCCTCTCACATCGAAGCACTGCTCTGTTATCTAGAAGTAAATTTATAACTTTCTTGGAAATTTCATAGAATAAAATTTTCATCATTGAATGCAACAAGATAGCTTCAATTTAATACATTATTTTTTATTTATTATACAGGCGAGTTAGTGCTAGAATTCGCTAACTGTACGATAACAGAGATTCCTATATTTAAATGGCCGGGGCTCTTTCGTTTTTTTTTGACTGTTTCTGCAGCGTAAAGTCCAAATGAACGTACGTGCAGTGGACGGCCGGCGGAGCTTTTCTCAACGGCACATCAAGGCATCTTTCAACGGCGGCCAAATTGACCATCTGCAAAACGGAATGGAAGGTAAGGTAAATTTATCCATTCCTTATAAACACTGTTTGGAAATTGAAAGTAAGATTGTGCGTCTAAAACCTTGTAACATAACATTAAAATGTGCAAGGTTTTGGACAATGAATGCTCAAAAATCCATTTACACAGTTCTAAAAAATTATAATATGAAGCTGTTTCAGTAGAAATGAAAAACCAAAAAATCTAGTTGCATTCTTTCAAAGAGTTTAAAGTAAAGGTTCTCTGACAAAAAAGTCTAAATTGTTTAATGCTCATCGTATAGGACTGTAAATTAAAGTGTTTTTCAATTGCATAGCATTTGGTCCTTTCAATTAAATAATTTAATGGAATTTAATAATGAATGAAAAAAATTAAATATTTCACAGTTCTAAAATGGACTTTTCAATCTTCGAGCTCCATGTAACAAATAGACTTTTCAATCTTTTTTTCTCGAATATGAGTTGCAAATAGACTTTTTAATTTTCAGTTTGACTGGAAAAACCTCTAGATAGCCATTTCAACAATTTTATCCGCAACCTGAAAATTTCCAAGACGAAATTTTATATTCAAACTTGGAAATTTCCATTATACTTCAGACGAAAGACACACGAAAGTATCGTATTCCGTATGCACCGGCCAATCGCAATGAAAGGCTCTGTGCCCACTAGATGGGCCAAAGTAATTGGGCTTCCGAGTGCTGACAGGTCAACTAAATCTGACGGTCTATCTTCGATCCATAGCGCACTTACTCCCTGCGAGATCAACTACATGTCGGAACAATAATTCAAACACAAACTCCGGCGTCCGCACATGTGGAAGGGTTGTATAAAAGTCCGCTGTATTCGGCAACAGATTAGCGGCGCTTAAGGTTAAGCACAAGAGATTGGGATTTAGCTGGAGTTAGGTGGGGTGGGGTAGGGTAAGGAGAGTATGCCGTGTTTGACTGCAATGCAGAGAAGAATCGAATACTAAATCATTGTCACGCACTGAAAACAAACAAAGCAACCACGACCGAGGAAAGTAACAGGAGCTGCAGCAGCAGCCATGGATTCGCCATCGGAAGCTGCCCACCAAAAGCCCAGCTGAGGTGGTGATAATAAGGTGTGGTGATAATAAGGTACTGACTGCAACATCCATATCGTCGTATTTTATGGGTTTCTGATTTTTCCTTTCGGTCCTGGTTCTGGAAAAACGTTTTGGTAAGGGGTTGACATGGGGATAACAATGCTTATGTTCATGCTCAGGCTTTTTCATTTTATCAAGAGGTAATCCATGCTTGTTGGGGTAGCAGCAATACTGATTGATTCGAGCCGGGAGTCCTGTTGAGTGGACGCTGGGTTGTTAGGATAGGCGATCAGTGAAACCATGAGAAAACTCGGGTTTTTGGGCCTTCTGGGGGTCATGCTAGTGATTTTCCAACTGATATGCCTCATTTCGTGCCAAACCATTTCTCCAGGAGATGATATGGCGGGTCTTCGGACTACTTTCAAGGAATTGAAGGACCCTCTGGGGAACCTTTACACCTGGAACTTCGAGAACACTACCAAGGGGTTTATGTGCAATTTTCTGGGAATTACTTGTTGGCATAATGATGATAACAAAGTGCTGTCAATTTCGCTTCAAGATATGGGGCTTCAAGGTGAGTTTCCATCTGGAGTACAGTACTGCACGAGTATGACGAGCTTGACTCTCTCTCAAAACAAGTTTACGGGTACCATTCCCAAGGAGCTCTGCCAATGGCTTCCTTATCTGGTAACCCTCGATCTCTCCCAGAACCAGTTTACGGGACCTATTCCTGCTGAGCTTGGCAATTGCACATACCTCAATATCCTCCGCCTGAATGGGAATCAACTTACAGGGGAAATTCCCTGGCAATTGACACGGCTCTTTCGTCTCAAGCACTTCAATGTAGCAAGCAACAAGCTTACTGGAAATATACCTTCATTCACTCACAACTTTTCTGCCTCTAATTTTCAGGGTAACCCTGGGCTATGTGGGCCTCCCCTTTCGAAAGCATGCGAATCGACCAACAGGCCAGTAAATCCCATGGTTGTCGCGGCTTTTCTTCTGTTTGGCATAGTGTTAATTGTCTGGATTTTACTTGGTCTTCATTGGATGATTTCTGAAGCAAAAAGAAGAAGATCTGCTAAAATCCCATTCCCAACATCCAGAGAGCCCAGCGATTGGCAGAAATATGTACGAGTTCGGAGATCTGTTAAAGTTCGCTTGTTCGAGAAGCCAATGAGAAAAATGAGATTGGACGATCTTCTGGCTGCCACTCAAGACTTTAGCGAAGACAATATCATATTGTGCGGAAGAACAGGTATCCTCTACAAAGGCAAGCTGCCCGATGGGTCTTTGTTGGCAGTAAAAAGGCTCCGCTCATGTTCACAGGGTGCAGAAGATTTCAAGCGCGAGATGAAGACATTAGCCCATCTGAGGCACCGAAATCTTGTCCCTCTTCTGGGCCACTGCATTCTAGAAGAAGAGAGGCTGTTGGTGTACAAAAATATGGCGAGGGGAACGCTCCTCAGCTGCCTCCATGGAGTTTATGGCGACCATAATACGCTCGACTGGGCGACAAGGCTGAAGATCTGTATAGGCACCGCCAGAGGACTCGCTTGGCTTCACCACAGCTGCGATCCCCACGTTGTGCATCGCAATATAAGCAGTGGAATCATCTTTCTAGATGAAGAGTACGAACCGCGCATTAGTGGATTCGGATTGGCCAGACTTCTGAATCCCGAGGACAGTCACTGCGTTACCATTTCTTGCTCTGGAGAGAAGACTACTGATGAGGTTGTGGAGGAATTTGGGTACGATGCTCCGGAAACGTGGAGGAACTCGTGTGTTGCGACATTGAAAGGCGATGTATACAGTTTCGGAATACTTGTGTTAGAGATAATCACGGGGTTAAGGCCGCGTGACACCATCATGGATGAAGAAAGCAGGAATGAAATGACTTTCCTTGAATGGATACATGGTCCTTTTGTACGTGAGGGCGTCGACTGTATAGAGCAGGCAATACAACGCTATCGCGCGAATCAGATGAATGTATCATCAGAGGATTGGATACACCGTCTTTTTGCAGAGAAAGATTGCGTTGAGCGGGTAAAAGACAGGTATCGTGCTAATCAGATGGCGGAATTATCCGACGAAGATATTTCAGCCGTTGCAGAGGTGACCCGCGTGGCATTTGAATGTGTGAATATTAATCCGGGAGAGAGGCCATCGATGTATGAAGTGTACAAGCATTTGATGAAGATTGGAGAGAGGTATAGTAGCATTTCAGACGAGGAGGAGGAGGAAGTCTCCCTTCTTCAATACAATCCGGCATCATCCGGTTAATGGCGTTGTCGTTTACACACAAGTGTTAAATAGACATAATGTTTAATAAATGTTTTTGACTATGATTTTGAAAATATAAAATTACATAATTAATTTTCGTTGTCGAATGATTTTATTATTTAAATTAGATTTAATGTATTGACAAAACGTAATGGATCACCTAAAAATCCACATGGTAATATTATTAATGGTGGTGTGTTTGGGAAATTATGGAAATTTTGGTAAAATTTTAATAAAATATGGTAGGGATTTTTGTAAATCTAAGTTATAGCTGTTATATTTTAAGATTTTAGGTATCCAAGAGGTTTTTGATGGTGATGAATATATTTCCACCATCAAAAACATGTTTCAAACACTACTATTGCAAGATTTTTTGAATCTTTTTGGCCCAAATTCCAACCACTTTTGATGGTCCAGACAATTCCTCCCCACCAATTTCTTCTATCAAAACTTGATGTTACTTTTCCTCTGCCAATTTCTTCTATCAAAACTTGATGTTACTTGTTAAATTAAATAGTCTTACCCAGAATGATACATAAGTTTGAATCTGAGTGAAGAGTTTTCCTTCGAAAGGTGGTTGATGGATTCACCATGTGAGGAAAATTTTCAAATTTCAATCTGAAATTTTATTGAACAAGGTCGAGGCCGCATAGCTAGCCACTTAGCTTAATTATTGAATTTTGACTACCTTTGAGCAAGGGCTACATAGTAGATACTCTTGCTTAGCTAGTATAGTTAAATTAGAGTGAAAAACAATGAAGACATACATGAATATAATGAATAGATAAACAAAGTGTTTTTCAGTAGCCATACAATACTGCTAATGACCTCCTACTTATAGTCTCTGAAAGTTGGAACTAAAATACTAGAGCCATACTTCCAAGTTATGTTGCATTGGAAATAGGCTAACTAATATATATATATATATATATATAATCAAATTCTACTTTTACACAATATTACATTTGTTCGAATACATTCAAATATCCAAACATCACAAATATAAGTGAATATACTAAACATGAACGACACTCAAGAAGAGATTTTTATCAAGCACAATAAACGAACTAATAAATTAAGAAGATGTTGAAGCTATAATGCTTTATGTAATAAAGACACAATTACAATATTAATTTTAGGTGATATAATTTTTAATAAAATTGTGATTATTTTTTATTTTAAGATATTAATTTTTATTTCATTTTAGGCATAATTGACTAGTACAATTTCACCAGCACTTAGATTCTAATGTTTTGTAAAAAAGATATAAAAAATTTACATTTACATTAATTACCTTATAACCTTTCAAAATGAATAGAGTATTTGACAAAAATTAAAAATATCATTTAAACAATATAAAATAATAATTTAACTAACCATTATCTCGTTGACTTTGAAAACAGTATTGTTAAAATCTAGATTAAAAATTATGTTAGCTAAGCAATGTAAAATAATAATTTAGCCAACCATTACATTACTTAATTACCTGCGTATTTATCAAAGTCGAACTTTTCATTCACTAAGACAATTTGGTGAAATTCTTTAAAATATAATTTAAATCATACTTCCATATATTTTAAAGTGAAACATTGCATTCAATAAACATTGCATTCAATAGAAGAATTTGGGGAATTTTTTTAAAATGTAATTTAAATAATGTATAATAGTAATTTTGTCCACAATTAGGTATATTTAAAAGATTTTTTCTCCTATCTATAACTTTTGAATCACAATATTTCATTTTGTGACAATTTGGTGGGAATTCTATCAAGTTGGTGGGATTTCCATCAATGGATTTTGAGTCTAGTCCACAAGTATGTTGACTAAATTTGTCATTGTTTTAATTAAAGATAGCGTTGAGGTTAGTCTATGATCTCAAGCATTTAACAATAAAGATTCTCAGATGAAAAATATAAATGAGTATAATTGAAAGTGAGATTTTAGAATCAAAATTAAAATGTGATTAATAATAAATTAGTATAAATATATTAGGAAATGTGATTAATAAATGTAGTTAATATATATTAATTGACATTATTTTTTATATGATGTAGTTTATAGTTTATATGGTAATTTTATAATTATATTACTTTAAAAATTAAAATTGAATATAATTTTTTTGTGTAAGCTTAGCAAGATTACATCTTCAACATGTCAAATATATCACCCCGATAGGAGAAGCAATGACTTCACATCAAGGAGTGCCTTAAGAGAGCACTCAATCACCGTCCATCCAAGACCCCGTGGACAAATTGAATATAAATTAAAAATGCAAAATAATTAAATAAAAAATCAAAAGCACAAAATAACTAAATAAAACAAAATATATAATATTTTAAATTTTTGAATTAAAAAAAAATAATTTCCAAAACATTCATCATAAACTTGATAGGACACTTAAGCATGTTGCACCTTCTTACTTTTCCTTCTCGTTGACAATGGAAAAAAATTAATTGTTTAAAGAGACTTGTATTTCTTGTTTGAAAAACTTTTGAAACTATTTGTGGCATCATGAATTCACATGCAGACTTTCACAGATTTTAGTGTGTTTTGGGCTTAGATTTAATTGGCCAAATTATGAAGCATTGTCCCAAAAGGTGCAATTAGTTGGCTATGACGTGTTACAAAACATTTTAACATTACTTCCCCGTCTTCTCAAATTGGTGGTATTTATTAAAAAGTTGGATGACTTTTAGCATAAATTTATTCTATGCAAAATATGAGTGGGCTTGTGGTACTTTTGCAAATAGTGTCATAATGATTGCAATTAAATTTCACTTCACCATTTTTAGTAAAAAAACCTATTAAATAATATAGTATTAAATCTTAATAGAATACATATGCGAGAGAGCTTACAAGGCACATTAACTTGTTGCATTACATGGCACGTATTGTACTTAATTGATTTAATTTAATTTATAAATAAATATTGAAGAGTTGTACATTTAATTTGTTTTTTTTTTTTTTCAGTGGAAAAAATCAAAATGTATTATATTAAGGTGATATAATGATCGTCATTACAGATGTCTCAGAGGAGACATTTTGCTAATAAGAGAGCATGTTGCTGATAATGATAGATGGATAAAATCATATAATTTGGCCCCGGAGGCCGCGTAATAACAACCAGATACTACTAACTAGTTGGCATATCTGAAAACCAAATGAAAGCCATATATGAGTCATGTAAGCAGATAATGTAGATATGTGTGTAAGGCCGCAAATAGACACAGGAAGATAGGATGAGAAGAAACGAAGCAGATCTGCCTAATAGAACAAAAAGAGCTTATGCCAAGGAGGGCATAGATCCCGTAATAGAAACCAAAATAGAGTGCAGAGGTTTGTAGGAATCCTGGAAGAGGCGATGATTCCTCCAATTCCAGATGTACCAGCATGTAAGGATGAAGAGAGCTCGCCAGGAGGGGCGCTGAGAGCTCCACCAGAGGAACCCGTCCATAACAGATGCAAAGGATTGGTGAGGAAAACCGTAAATGAGTGAGAGCTCATACCAGATAGAAGAAGCAGCAGCACATCCAAAGAACATATGATAGTTTGATTCATGATGTACAGAACAGAGAAGACACCTGCTCGGACCATACCATCCCTTTTTTTGTAAAACCTCCCAGGTGAGGTTCTTGTTGGAGAAAAGAAGCCAGGAAAAGAGGATTGCTTTTAAGGGGCAGGGCGCTTTCCAGAGTTTTGTGGGAAAGATGGGGAGAGGAGGCGGGAGGGAGGATGTTAGGAGAGAGTAGATGTTTTTGACGGTGAGGGGGAGGGAAGGCTTCTGAAAGGACCAAACCAGCTCATCCTTGGTGCCTGATTGAGTGATACCAATGTGGGAAAAACTGTTTATAGCAGAGCGCCAAAGGGGAAGGAGGGGAGGGGGCAAGGCAAGCTGGTGTTCATTTTTCCAGATAGGCTGTTGAGAGGGCCATGAGTCAATTAGCTTGTTCCAGGTGAAAAGGCCCTTTGTGTGGAAAAAGGCAAGAAGAGCTGGGGGAATGAAGGATTCTAGCCTGTGCTGAGTTGGGTCGATGCAGATGAGGACATTCTCGCCAGTAACAATGGACCAACTTAAATTCTGTAAGAAGAAAGATTGTATCTTCCTGAAGTTCAACCAGATTGTGGAGCCTTTTCTGATGCCAATGGAGGAGCGCCTGTGCCAGTAGGATAAATTCCGCCCTTTGAGGTATTTCTGTCTGATGAAGGAGCTCCAAGGATTGTTGCCATAGATGCCTCGGTGAAGGGATTTGCAGAGAAGCGCTTTTCCAAAAGATCTTATGTGAAGTAAGCCCCAGCCTCCAGCTTTCCTTGGTCTCATGATAGAATCCATGTTGGCGAGGTGGAGCTTTGTTTGGTATGAGCGTCCACCCCACATATAATTTGCAGCAAGAGACTTCAATTTGTTTGTCACAGACGTGGGCAGAAGAAAGAGATGACTCCAAAAAACAGCTAGTTGTGAGAGCACAGCTTGTACCAATATAAACCTACCTGCAAGGGAGAGAAAGCGCAGTTCCCAGGTGGATATTTTGTTGTAGAAGCGGTCTATAATCCAGTTCCAGTCACGGACACGATACCCCTTGGGTTTTAAGCGAAAGCCGAGATAAGTGAAGCCTTCGATCAGCAACGCTAGATTAATACCAAAACGGTCAGCGACCCATTGTGCAATTTGGAGATTAGTTCCATTGTGATAAAGCACAGTCTTTGATTTATTGATGGCCAAGCCAGTGGCCAAGTGGAACTTCTGAAGAATCACATATAAGCATGCCCATGTGGATTTGCAGAGAGAGGCAAAAATCAAAATATCATCTACGAAAAGATTATGTGACAGAGTGATATTCTTGCAAATTTTTACAGGCTTGCATCTACCCTCTGTGACCGCGCTATTTATGTGGGTGCTGAGGCAGTTCATGACCAATATGAAGAGGAGAGGGGAGAGGGGGCATCCCTGGCGGAGCCCCCTCTCAGCTTTGAAGAAGGTTGAAGGAGTACCATTAATAATGACAGAGAAATTGACACTCTCAACGCATGCCATAATCCAACAAATGCCCTGTGATTGTATACCGATTTTTGCAAGGAGAATTCTGAGGAAGCCCCAGTCGACGCAGTCGAATGCCTTGTTTAAATCGATCTTGAGAGCAGCAGCATCCGTGTTTTTGGAATAGATGGAAAAAAGACATTCTTGTGCCATGGCCACAGCATCCAGGATGAGCCTGCCTTTGAGAAAAGCATGTTGATCTTTGGTAATGAAAGAGTTCAGCACTTTCTTCAAGCGCTCAGCGATGATTTTGGATGTAATCTTGTAGAGGCAATTGCACAATGCAATGGGCCTGTAGTCCCCAAAAGATGTCGACTTGGCCTTCTTTGGGATAAGGGCAATGAAAGTGGCAGAGAGGGCGCCATGGATGTGACCCGAGATGCGGGAGGCTTCAATCATACCCAGCAAGTCTGCTTTGAAGAGATCAAAGAAGTGTGTAAAAAATTCAATGGGCCAGCCATCGGGCCCGGGGCTTTTGTCCTTTTTGAAGCTCTTGATGGTGTCCGATAGTTCGCTCTCCGTTACAGGCCTGTAGAACTCTTCATTTTTGCTACCATCAAACATGATCGGCAAGTTTTCGACTGCCCACATCATGTTGGAGACATCACTTGTCTGTCTTTTGTATTTTTCTTTGAAAAACCTAGTAGCTTCTGCCGAGATATCCTGTTGAGAGTAATAATAGTCACCATTGCCATCATCGATCTTCCATATTGAATTTTTTGCTCTACGCCCATTTGCCACATTGTGAAAAAACCTCGTGTTGCGGTCGCCTTCCTTCAACCAGGTAGCTCGACTTTTGAGCCGCCAATGGATTTCCTCTTTTAGCAAGAGGTCTTGTTTTCTTTTCCCAAGAGACCAGAGGAGAATTTTTTTGTCCATGGTGAGACCGCTAAGATGGACAGAGGAGGAAAGGATACCTATCTCCTTGTTTATGTTTTGAAGATCCCGACTATCTTGCTTGACTTTCCGGATCTGCCAATCTTTTGTAGCACCTCTGAGAGACTGGATCTTTTCCCGAAAGGTGAGCCACTTTGCCTCCTCGGATTGTTGAAGATTAGCCCAGTAATTCTTTATGAACTCATTGAAAGAGTCGTCCAGCAAGTGCGCTCTGTTAAACTTAAATGCATAGCCCGTAGTGCGCTCCATAAACATCCATTTCAATAAAATGGGCTTGTGGTCTGATGGGGAAACACATCCCGTCGATGCCGTCGGGATCCCCCACTGTTCTATAATACTTGCATTGAGGATGAATCTATCGATTCTTTTAGCGATAAATGCTGAGCCAAGTCTGCCATTATCCCAGGTGGGGATCAGACTATCAGGAGTAATATCGACCAGATCCCTGTTTAGGAGCACCTGTCTCATGTAATCTGCCATGCTATCCTTTCTTCTACATTGGCCCCAGCATTCTTTAGTGTTGAGGGTGAGGTTGAGATCTCCTGCAATTAGAAGGGAATGGATATCAAGAATGCCAGAATCGACCAGAGATTCCCAGAAGGAAGCTCTGTGCCGGTAAGGCGCATATATATTTAGAATATTGAGAATGTGAGGCCGTCCTCTGATGGAGGCCGATATGAGAATACCAGCATCACATTTGTAAGCTTTTGCATTGATCCTTAGCGGGTCCCATAGAGACACCAAACCACCTGATAAACCCTCTGCATCTGTGGCCACCATGTGCCAAGAGGGGAACATCTTCCTGAAGAAAGCCAGGGAGGCAGAGGCGGAATGCATAGTTTCTTGAATAAATATAATGTGGGGGCGAGCAGAGACAAGGATCTCCTTCAGTGCCAGAAATTTGGGGGTGGCACCAATACCCCTGATGTTGTAGGAGATCAAGAAGGTCATTTGGAGGATTGACCAGCCGTGCATGCTCTAAGAGGCTGTGGGGAGGGAAGCTCATGGATGGGAACTTCGACCAGAGGCAGGTTGGTGATCTGAAGATCAGAGGCAAGCGTCCTGCCTTTATAGTGACGGCTGCCCCCTTTTTGCTTTTTTCTAACAGTAATGTTCTTGGCCGAATTGGGGCTAATGATGGGGAAAGAAGGCTTATGGATCGTCAAAGGTTCAAGGATGGGGGGGTGGCGCAGAAGGAGAAGATCGATGTCACTGTCAAGCCTATTGGGCGGCGAATCAGATGGAGAGTTGAGGGGGGTCGGGGTGGAGAGGGTTCCTTTGCCTTTAGGATTTGCAGGGGAGGGAGGTGATGAAGAGATTTGTATGGGGTGCGATCCCACAACGAAATCGGCTATGTTCATTGCAGGTGGAGATGGCACGGTTGCCTCCTCTGGCTGTTCAGGAATAGGAGGACAATAAAAGTCCGTCATATTCATAAGCGGAGGAGAGAGAGCGGCTGATACGCTGTGTACCTTAGGAGAGCGCGGGCTCTTGTAGTCCGCCGTGGGAGGAGACCCTTGTCTATTTTGGGAAAATACCTGCGAGCTTCTGGCAACATGAGTCTCCGCGAAGGAGTGATTCCCCGATAAGCTGACATCATCGGATTGAGAACCTGTATTCGTAAACCTGCCCGTCCGAGGAAGGGGAAAGACATGCTTGTGGCGACGGTACCTGCAGTTTTCAATGAGGTGACCCGTTCGATGACAAGAAGAGCATCGAAACGGGATGCCCCAGAAATCAAGGCGCTGGCAGATCGAGGAGCCATCCCAGGTGATTTCGATCTGGTCGGGATAGCCTCCCTTGTATGGTCTTTCGATAAGAATCCATGCGATTCTTTTATCCTTTTCGCCACGAACCCAAGGATCCACATAAATAAACTTTCCGATGGCATTACCAATCAGTGCCAGTGACTCCGGGGTCCAAAGCTCCAAAGGCAGGTTGGGGAGCTTGACCCAAATCATGCTGTGTGAGGGAGTGTTCTTGAGCGGGTCAAAACCCAGATACCATTTTGTCAGTGAGAGGAAGCTACGACCTGAAACCCATGGTTTATTAATGATCAGCTCGAGGTCGGATTCTTTTTGAAAATGGAAGGAAAACCAGTCCTTCATTAATCGAGAGATGATAGGCGTGTATCCAATGAGAGGGGACCAGTAGGATGTGAGCCATTGTCTCATGACGTCCTCCTTCATTTCAGGAAAGTACCACTTTCCTACAAGAGCATGCTTTTGGAGGCTTTGGATGCGGTCCGTTAATGGCGCACCAGAGACAGAAACGGCTTTAGGGGGAGCAACCGTCTTTACAGGGGCCTTGTGCCGGTGACGTGGCCGCATGGAGGGAGACAGGCCCAGTTTTTTGGAATGGGAGGCAAGATTCCCTTGGAGAGGGGGGTCCCTCAAAGCGCGAGGAATCATATCAGACACCGTGGCATGCCAGCTAGGATCCCGGGAGGCGGGTTGACGAGATGATTCAGCCATGATGGCGGCGGCAAATAAAGCCTTTGTGTCAGGTGAGTCACTGTCGTCTGCCATCACTATTGAAAGAGAAATCTCTAAAAGAGGATCGATAAGTACAGCAAGTACCTTTGGAATGCTCAAAAGTAGGAAGACCGACGGAGAGAAGAGCCTGGAGAATGAATATATCTGCACAGGAGGTACAGATCAGATCATTCTCAGAAGATAGCGACAGAGAAGGACGCACTCTGGAAGAGTGTATGAAGGAAATCGGAGAGATGGAAGGTGTTCCGAGAATGCAGATGACGAAAGCCTGCCGCCAAAGGAGAAGAGCTGGGATGACAATAGATCAGAGACTTAATGTGAGTTGATGACAGAGGCAGTGAAACAATCAGAACGTAGAGGTGGTGCATTGATGGATGAGGAGGACACCGGAAAAAACGAAATTTGAAATGAGCTCCGGGATGCAATTGCCGGAAAAAGAAAGGAGGACCAGGGAGGATTCGAAGCTAGGCCTTCGGAGGACAGGTTGCTTCAGGCAATATAGCAGCAACAACAGTAAAAATAGAAAATGCACCAGCAGTTTCCAATTCGGAAGCGGATGTCCTGGCAGGGACGGTATACTGATAAGGATGATTTTATCCTATTCAAGAGGGCCCTGAACATTTTAACTCCCCCCCCTGATAAGAAACTCAGAAGAGAAAAAAGGAACCCACCTCTGTAACTTGAGAATACATTCCTTCTGAAACAGTGTCAGCAGGGATGTGAAACTAATAATGCTATGAAACTGTAGATGAGCTAATATAACTAATATAACTGCTAGATATTATATGCCTCCTCGTAAATATCCCGGTAAATTAAGCTACAAATCAGCTACAGAGAAGGAGCTTGTAATTATAACACAGAGAATAAAGATCTTACAGCGAGATAACAAGGAAGTATAAAAAACTAACCTGTAACCCGAGCCGCGCAGCGCCAGGAGAGAGGAGCCGAGAGCAAACCAGACATGCCAAGTAGCATCATGTGAGCAGAATGTGTGGAAATGGAGGCCCTCCAGCCCGCAGGACTGGAGGAGGGAAACCCGTCTGGCCGCTGAGTGCTGGTTTATAAAGAAGAGGGAGAAGAGGTTCCTGTATGAGTCAATGAGCAGAGAAGATGCACGTAGCTATGAACAACATGCAAGTGAGGCAGGTGTAACGACGATGAGAGCGGACGTGTAGGAACCAGTATTCGGCGAGGATACGTGTTATGAGGTCGCCTGAACCACTTCCGGAAAGCTATTGGCTGGGTAGGGCAGCAGGGCGACGGTTATTGGATGCAGGATTCCATGAAAACGACGAATGAGAGCTCCCCTCCTGGCACGCGCACTCCCTCCAACTCTTCCAGATATCCGTAATGTTTGAATGTATTACAAATCTGTAAATATACGAGCCGAAAGGGATCCAATTTCTACATCTGCAATTTTTTTATCTAATACGAGCCGAAAGGGATCCAATTTCTACATCTGCAATTTTTTTTATGAGTTGAAAATATTTAAATGTTTTGTATAATTATTTTTTTGTTTAGATTTTTATTTTTATTTTTGTTTACCAAAATGAACAAAATTTTAACTTTAATGAAAAATAGATATTGTTACACATAATAATGTGAGTAATAATTAATTCTGACATCTCCATAAAAACATACCAAATGAAATATTAATTCAATGATTTTAAGTTGTTATTTTTTTTAATTAAATTTGAAAAAAAATAATTATTAATAAACTAAAATAATTTAATTAAAACAATGACAAATAAATACAATTAAATTAACTTCGAGGTGTCAACAAGCAAATATATCTCGAATTCTGTGTAAGTGTATAAGAATTTGGTTCCTGGGAATTAGTGTACCAAAGAATTTATTGTTCTGGTTTTATTTTCAATATAATTACAGTATACCAAAGAATTTATTTTCTAGTTTTATTTTCATCTCTGTTCATTCCCCAAGAATTTATTGCTCTGGTTTTATTATCAATATAATTACCGTATACCAAAGAATTTAGTTTCTGGTTTTATTTTCATCCCTATTTATTCGACAGTCTGGTATTCTAGCACAATTCTCAGCCCCTTGGGAGCTCCTCTATCGTGCCCCTTTGGAGCTGCTGCGCAAATGGGTCGAAGCTACCTGAGAACAGTAGATCATTTTCCGTCTAGTTTCCTTCCATTTTCTGAGCTTAAACATCATTGACACGCGTGTGGATAAAACAATAACTAGCATTTGCACCTTATGTTGCAAAGGAAACGTCGTAAGGCATAGAGTGGGGAAGAATAGCATAGAGTGGGGAAGAATAGGGACATGTGAATGGACATTGTTGAAAGCAAGGGTGGATGATAATGAGTTACAATTGCAATAGTTAGTTATGTGTATTCTGAAAATGAATATTTTGTAAATAATAATAGTTTGTGGAAGAATTTATAAAAAGTATGCCATCAACTACACAATTGATATCTACAGAAATAGAAGGCTAGAAAACAAGAATTTTAATTTATGAGATCCAATTTACATGGTTGGTCAACATGTAGAAACCCCTTGTGTCATCGCTCTGTCCAAGTGGGGAATAATAATATGACAATGGAATCACTATTGTGAATATGCAGAGACATAATACTATGGCATGCTTATAGATCGTTGTTGGCTGAATGACTTGCAATTGGCTTTCAAGCTGCTCGTTCACCATAAGTTGGATCTACAAAATGTTAGTTGGATCTGAAGAACAAATAAAGCTAGGATAAAAGGTCCAAATTTATGAAATTATTAGTTTCTTCCTTCCCCACCTTTCCATTGTTGTTATTATTATTATAATACTAATAATAATATTACTATTATTACCAGATAGCTCCCTGGATGCCGTCAAACAATTAATATTTATTTTATTAGAACAAATCAAGGTACGGATAGAAAGCTAAAATTTATGAAATTATTAGTTTCTTCCTTCCCCTCTTTTTCGCTCTTAGCATTATGACACTTCCTTTCACATCCTACAGTGGATTGAACTTGCAAGAAAATTCGAGGTGAACCTTATACCTCTGCCTCTTCTATTCATTTTTGTATAGAAGGAGGTATATACATCTTCAGTTCATATTTCTAGCCATTATCAACACCTAATACATGCTTTTGTATACAGGGAATTAAATTTTCATCATGTTTGAACTCAACTATTTGCCTTCCAAGGCTGGCTAAAATGGTTGTTGGGCTGAGGGCCTCCACTGCAAATATTTTTATAGACAATGACCCTTACAGAGAGTTTATTTTCAAGCATTTTCAAGTGGCTTCTGCGGATGAAGAAAGAGCAGCAATAGTTCTAGTAAGTTGATCAGTCTATAAAAGAAATTCCCATCTGAAGCCCTGAGTAGGCTATGAGTGAGACTTTTTGCCTCTACATAAGAGTTCATTAGATAATGTGTTCTACAAACCCCTCTCACATACTCAACTGCATGACTGCCCTATTCAAGAAGCCAGCTATTCCAATAAGCATGTGAATGAAAATCACCTATACAGTTTACCAATTACAACAACAACCAACCAACAAAAAAAAAATGTACTCAGCAGACTAAGGCAACAAACTGGTCAAGTAGTAATCCTCAAAAGGGCCAATATACTAGGACTCTCCATTCAACTAGGTATTACCACCTATATTTTATCTTGATTTAAATATATTTCCTGTAACAATTCACCAAACTGTAGTCAGCCTATGTGATGAAACAATATCACCGAAAGTTCAAACTACACATGTGACCAATAAAACTGTTGGCTAAACCTATAAACAATCTTAATCATCCACTTCTACTTGCCTTTTTAGTATTAGGCTTTTACCAACATGTGTGTGATTAAGTTGTTTCTCATCTTTTATCAGCTACCAGGTTTGACAGAAAAGAAGTGCAAATTTCCTGCCTCCACTATCTAACAGATCTGCTAATTTATGAATCATTCAAAACTTGAACAGGGTCAATATGTTGAAATAACACCATGAGAGCCTCAAAACTTATGCCTCCATTTATAAGCTATCTTAACTAAGCCATTTCTTTTGGTAATCCAAATAACAAAAAAACCATTCCATTTCTTGCCTTTAAAACAGATATTTTCATCCAACAACTTCTAGTGGCACACAGAGGCAGATTCATTGAATTTTACCATTCACGCCAGTCTTGGTATGCAGAGGCAGATTCATTGAAATCAGATATTTCTTTCAGCAAAATATAGCAGTGTGATGAATATGTTGGCAACGATTAAATGACCCCTAGTCCACTGCAACGAGGAGAACATGATTCAATAACTATTCGAAGGCTCTGCATGTACAAATGTAGTACACTGTTTTCTTCTGCCCAAGCTGCATTTATGGTTGTGATTATCACAGTCTTGTTAGGCATTGAAGTTTTTTCTAGATCACTCCCTAAATCAAAGGCAGTTACAGATGAATTCAACTCTGAACTCTGCAAGAGATTGGCTCTTAATTGAACCGTAATAGCCATGGAAATTTATTTATAAAAAGTATGCCATCAACTACACAATTGATATCTACAGAAATAGAAGGCTAGAAAACAAGAATTATAATTTATAAGATCCAATTTACATGGTTGGTCAACATGTAGAAACCCCCTCCACTACAAATATTTTTATTGACAATGGCCCTTATAGAGAGTTTATTTTCAAGCATTTTCAAGTGGCTTCTATTGATGAAGAAAGTGCAGTAGTAGTTCTAGTAAGTTGAACAGTCTATAAAATAAATTCCCATCTGAAGCCCTGAGTAGGCTATGAGTGAGACTTTTTGCCTCTACATAAGAGTTCATTAGATAATGCGTTCTACAAACCCCTCTCACATACTCAACTGCATGACTGCCCTATTCAAGAGCCAGCTATTCCAATAAGCATGTGAATGAAAATCACCTATACAATTTACCAATTACAACAACAACCAACCAACAAAAACAAAAAAAAATGTACTCAGCAGACTAAGGCAACAAACTGGTCAAGTAATAATCCTCAAAAGGGCCAATATACTGGGACTCTCCATTCAACTAGGTATTACCACCTATATTTCATCTTGATTTAAGTATATTTCCAGTAACAATTCACCAAATCGTAGTCAGCCTATGTGATGAAACAATATCACCAAAAGTTCAAACTAAGCATGTTACCAATAAAACTATTGGCTAAACCTATAAACAATCTTAATCATCCACTTCTACTTGCCTTCTTAGTATTAGGCCTTTACCAATAGGTGTGTGATTCTCATCTTTTATCAGCTACCAGGTTTGACAGAAAAGAAGTGCAAATTTCCTGCCTCCACTATCTAACAGATCTGCTAATTTCTAAATCATTCAAAACTTGAATAGGGCCAATATATTGAAATAACATTTCCTTTGCTCGAAATTGTTTCAATCTATGATTGTTTATATAATCGTCTTACAACTTGTATATTTTTATAGAGGAGTGTGGTTTCCTAGCATGCTTATGTATGAAATTAGGTCCAAGATAAATGGCAGGAATTTGACTGATTTTAACATTTGAGCATTTTCAAAGCATTTCACGTTCAGCTAAATAAAATACTTAGCTTGTTGTTTGTCTACTTTACAGTTTCCAGCAGCAAACAGAATTTACTTTTATACTGGAGTCTAGCCTTGAACTCTTAAATAGAACTCTACACATGTATCCTTTCTATTAAGAGTGCTGATTTTTGTCTGTTCATTTTCTTTTCGACTGTGACTGATGCTTGTTCAAAACAATGTTGTCAGACTCTTTTCGGACTCCTGAATCTTGCCAAGTCCACTGAGTCGCCGCTGAAAAGAGTAACTCCTAGACACTCTTCTGTCATAATCCCCACTTGCCAGACTCCTCTGAAACTTGCCAACACATATTCTGAGTATTTTTTTTTTCTCTTTGCCAAGTCTGAAAGATTCTGCTGAGTCTTCCTGAGTCACAGCCCAGCCGAGTCTTAGAAGAGTCCAAGTCTGACAACATTGGTTTGAAACAATTTCTTTTTCAAGTCAGGTCAGCACATCTTCCTATTCTTCCCACAATATTTATGTATGTGTCCATGTGTGTAGGATGTGTATGTGGATCTTTTGCCCACTTTATTTCGTTTGAGTGAATCAATCATTGTTAAGATGAACTTTACAACAAACCAGTTTGTAAGTGAGGTGTCATGAACATACTTCTCCACAAAAAAGTTGAACTCTTGTGCAATACAAAAGTTGTTTCATCTATGGAATGAAAATTTTGTTTGATACTACCAGATTCAAACTGGATCGAGAGAAGTTTTTGTCCAATGTTTATAGAGAGTAAAATTAGTCTTTTAACTAGATGTTCTGTATAGGCAATTGTTAAAAATGGTCAACTAAGGTCAAATTCCACTATGGACAGCTCCTTTGTATGAGATGATGATGGCATTGGATTCTGAGTCTTCTCGAGAGGACCAATTTTGACCTAAAGCACGATGGATTTTGACAGGTAGAAATGTATATTTGAAGTCAAGCCCACAATGTTGGTTTTGGTGAAGGTCAGCCCCACAATCATGTAGGCTCATGAAGCCCAAAAGACATGACCTTTGACCCTAAGGTTCTTCATAGGTATCCAAGAAGGCAGAGAAAACCAGGGGCATTTATTCTAGCGAAGCCATATAAGGTTTGGTAATCACACCTTCCTCAAAAATCTCTTCACCAGATCACCTTTACTATCAAGAAGTTGCAACTTCTTCGTAGCAATGCCACGATAAGCTGTATTGTGGCAAAGCTTCTTCACGCAATGCTGAAACAACTGGTGACTCCAGCTTTTGTAGCATGATATTTGAGAGCTGTTGTCATCGCTATCTGGGTTATCAACATTAGCTTATGTATATCTAATCAGCGTGAAGTACTACAATACTGAGAGGGGAGGGTTGAGATCTCACCCATTATATGCGTCCAGATCGAAACCCCTTATTTATGCAACACGAGAAAGGGCATCTCTCCAGGTTTGAATGCTGGTGGAGTCGTATCGTGGTTTCCCTTCACCCGTTTACGCTATTTCTATCCCGATTTCAGTTTCAGAAGGGTTTTGGGGGCATGAGGATACAGGGGATGCCATTGCCAATGCTGATTCGACTATACAAACAGAAATTGGAGCCTGTAAACCGCAACAGCCATAAACTCCATGAAACCGTAAACAGAAACAACCATAAACTCCACGAACTCAACCGGCAGCTCGGCGCACAGATGTCAAGTGGAAAGTGAAACGTTTTTTAATGTTTTAAAACATTTTTTATTAAATCAGACGGCTGATTTTTGTTCAATCGTATAACAAAAGATCTAACGACTACGATTAGGACAGAAAGGCATTTGGGGGAGTTCATTTCAGAGGGAAACGCCTTACGGCATAATAAACAAAAGATACAAAGCATTGTGAAAGAAATCTCTAAAAATGTTGCAGTCTAAATACCTCCAAGAAGTGGCGAGGACCAGATAGAAATTATAAATCCCTATTGAACTTTATTAACTACATCAGATAGCCCCTTAACGACATTAGACAGTTCATGTATTTTCTGCTTATCGAAAGAATTATTTGAATTGTGGAGAATTTTGCATTTCGGCAAATGTTGAAGTTTGTTGAGAAACTTTCTCACTGCTAATCCCTTCAAATAATTGTTTTCTAACTATTTCATGAAACTTCCCTACAAACTGTTTCTTTAAAGCATCGAAAGCCATTTCCAATCTCTCCTACTATTATGTTGCATTGTTATTATACATAAATAAACCATAATAAAGATCAAAGCTATTTCCACAAGTGTTGTCAACAATTTTGAGCAATGTTTCATAACTTTTAATATTAATTGGAGTAGATTCTAAGTTCAACTTGGCTAACATCCCTCCCACAGTCTGGGTTTTAAATTGACTTTCAACAGCATGGCAATCATGTTCAGTGCATGACATCTCAACCATCCTGCATCTTTATTTTGCCAATATATCCCAAAACTTATAACAACGTTCTACTCTTTCTTCTTGGCCAACTCTAACCTTAGTCATAAACAAAAGGAAGGCCACTCCACCCAAACTTCCCGCTCTCGAGCCAAACATAGGATGGGTGCACAATATATGAAATTCTGGAGGTAATACCTGTAGTTTTTAAATTGACTTTCAAAAGCATGGCGATCATGTTCAGCACATGACATCTCAACCATCCTGCATCCTTATTTTGCAAATATATCTAAAAACTTACAACAACGTTCTACTCTTACTCCTTGGCCAACTCTAACCTTGTCATAAACAAAAGGAAGGCCACTCCACACAACTTTCCTGCTCTCGAGCCCAAACATAGGATGGATGCACAATATACAAAATTCTGGAGGTAATACCTATAAAAATAGATTGCGGGCAAACTCTTTGACAGAAAGGACATCTGCAAATAATGTGTTTCTCTTCGGCCTTTGAGTTGGAAATGACCTCAACACAGACTGTGTCGCTAAAATAGATGAACATAGATATATCACCTCAGGAACACTGCAAATCCTCTGGGAAGGTTCATGTAATGATAATTATGTCTGAGATGAAAATGATGGACTACGTTTATCAGGCTTTGGTTCAATGCAGATAAGAGAACGGAGAACGCTAGATTTATGCCTCTCCGTTCTCTTCAACCTGCAGGTGTAACCTGCTATCAGACCTTCATCTACGTATTTCTTCAATCTAGATGGGCCAAAGCTATGGAAATCAACTTTGATTTACCCTATTTTGAATAAGCCTGAATATGCAGATATTGAATTATTGATTGGAACTAAAGATAGGGACACAACTGGAACTGATTTACCCTGTTATAGATATTTCTATAAACAGGGATAGTGACCAAATAGCAGCACTTCTCTAGATTGGGCATCCTTATAGAAACTGTGTATTCTTCATTGGGGAGGATCCCTATTGGGCACCAAGACAAAGATGAGGCTATAGCTAAAGAAAATTAGAAATGAGTTCCAGGCCATGATGAAGAGGACTTGACACAGAAGAGCTTTCCAATGTTCTTTTGTAAAAAATCTCTTAATGTAAAGTAACACATTTTGAGAAAAAATGCTTTACCTCAAGACATGTTTGTCAATGTTAAAGACAAAATTTGGGTGTCTATTTTTAATGGTAGTAGTAATCCCTCTATCCATAAACAATAAGAATACAACATTGCATTCTATGCGGAGGAAGGTGGAAGTAAACAAAAGGAGGAAACAAACTGTGGGTGCCCTCCTAAACAGCGAAACTGCATCCTCCCTCAATTAGAAACTGCAACTGGTGCTTCTAAAGAAGCGTCTCAGGCTGATGCAGAGATACAAAATATCAGAAAATTGCAGTATGTTTCATGAATTTTCTTGGATACTTCCATTTCACATATCTACCATGCATAAACGTTAAATGAGGATTCCTGAGTCTGATGTTGTACATGGGAAGCAAGGTTGTTCTTCTCAAATAGATTTTGAAAGTTATGCAGAGCTGTCGAGATAGGAATTGGTTGGTAGATTTTGTACTACTTAAGAGTTTACATAGTTCTAGATTAGCGTGTTGAGAATTTGGTGGTGGAATTATTTTGCCCACAACTGATTCAAACAAGACTTGGAGAAGTGATGCCATTACAAATCCGATACATAGAATTAAAGTGTCTAAAAATTGCTCCTTTTTTCAGTTGGGGACCCAGCTCTTTCAGAACCCAGTATATTGAAATCAGGCCTTTCGTATACTCTGTTCAGATTTTAGAGGGGGGTTTATTTTGCCCATAATTGATTCAAACCAGATACAATTAAGTCAATGCGATGGTGTGTATTAACCCGTTCAGAAAATAATGCCCATTATCAAATAGATACAATAAATTGGTGTCTTGTCATCAGAAAATGCATTACGCTGTTTAGCTACCACTTCTATGTTTTCATCACTGTTGTTATCATAAAGAAACCACCTCTGGACACCTACATAGCATGGTACATGATCCATTCTTTAAGAAATGGAGCTTGGTTCCAAAGCATTGTGCAAGCACAGACCTGATGGAGAGGCCTAAACATCTGCACAGGTTTTGAGATCATCATGGATTTAACTTCAACCCTATCTACAGATGGAAGTAAACCACTTCTGGATCTCCATATGAAAGCCTTCATCCCTTCAATTTCCTGTATTCTAAGCCATTAGGCTTCTCACATCTGATCACTTGAGCAGCCATCAAAACCTTGGTATGAAAAATCTTGCTGCGCAAATCTATGGTGTCCCATTTCTTGAAATCCCTAGCATTAAGCAGATCGGTGTCCAAATTGGAACCAAAATCGTAGACAAGATTATCAGTATCAGAAATCCTACCTCTCCTCAAGTTCAATCCTTTGACAAACAAAATCACGTTGTCTGGTTCTACTAAGTTCAATCCTTTGACAAACAAAATCACATTGTTTGGTTCTACTACTGCCTCATAAAAAAGCGTTCTCCATGAAAAATTGTTTGGATACCTAGCTTGCGAAGTGACAAAAATTGTATTTTCCTTGAGTTTTATAGTTAAAGTGATCTTCAAGGGTCGCTTCAGGACTTCTTTTCCAAGCTCTTCTACTTTGCTGATTTGTTGAGCACTGATATGGTGCACCCTCGGTTGCCCCTCCTTTGAAGGTATGTCTGTATAACAAAATGCCAATTTGCAACTTAAAGGAATGATGTTGGAAAATAATATATGCGACGATGTTGAAAAATTATAAAATCCACCTAACAAAAAAAAATTATGCAAAGAGGAACTTGACAAGAAAGCATAATCATCGATCAGCGGGCACCACTGGCTAAGATCCCAACTCATATCCTTCAGAGAGCTGACACTCGTTGAAAATTGGCATTTTGTGTTGGGATACTGTTTGAATGGTTGAACCAGCAAATTGGCGTTCTGCATTGGGATACTGTTTGAAAATTGGCGTGATCAGTGCAGATCTTGATGCCAAAAGAATGTGAATTGTTGCAGAAGTCTTAGTGGGGAAGGAGGAAATGGATAAATTTATCCTTCAAATTCCATTTGAAGAGTCTACAGGGTCTACAGGGTAATGCTAGATATAATGTTGATGCATTCCATCCCTATTCATCATTCTGAATCTATAGGGTAAGCCTGCTCTTTTTCCTCTTGATTCAGTGAATTTAGAGCTTGTGAACCCTTTAAATCTAGGAAAAATAGGCGAGGGTTCTAATCAGTGTGAAGTACTACAATACTGAGAGGGGAGGGTTGAGATCTCACCCATTATATGCGTCCAGATTGAAACCCCTTATTTCTGCAACACGAGAAAGGGCATCTCTCCAGGTTTGAATGCTGGTGGAGTCGTATCGCGGTTTCTCTTCACCCGTTTGCGCAATTTCTATCCTGATTTCAGTTTAAGGGTTTTGGGGGGATGAGGATACAGGGGATGCCATTGCCAATGCCGATTCGACTATACAAACAGAAATTGGAGCCCGTAAATTGAAACAGCCATAAAATCCACGAAACTGTAAACGGAAACAGCCATAAACTCCACAAACTCTCCCGGAAGACCGGCGGACAGATGTCAATTGGAAAGTGAAACATTTTTTAAGGCTTTTTAATGTTTTAAAACATTTTTTATTAAATCAGACGGCTGATTTTTGTTCAATCGTCTAACAAAAGATCTAACGGCTACGATTAGGAAAGAAAGGCATTTGGGGGAGTTCATTTCAGAGGGAAACGCCTTACGGCGTAATTATGTTGCATTGTTATTATACATAAATAAACCATAATAAAGATCAAAGCTATTTCCACAAGTGTTGTCAACAATTTTGAGCAATGTTTCATAACTTTTAATATTAATTGGAGTAGATTCTAAGTTCAACTTGGCTAACATCCTTCCCACAGTCTGGGTTTTAAATTGACTTTCAGCAGCATGGCGATCATGTTCAGCGCATGACATCTCAACCATCCTGCATCTTTATTTTGCAAATATATCCAAAAACTTATAACAACGTTCTACTCTTTCTTCTTGGCCAACTCTAACCTTAGTCATAAACAAAAGGAAGGCCACTCCACCCAAACTTCCCGCTCTCGAGCCCAAACATAGGATGGATGCACAATATATGAAATTCTGGAGGTAATACCTGTAGTTTTTAAATTGACTTTCAAAAGCATGGCGATCATGTTCAGCACATGACATCTCAACCATCTTGCATCCTTATTTTGCAAATATATCCAAAAAATTACAACAACATTCTACTCTTTCTCCTTGGCCAACTCTAACCTTGTCATAAACAAAAGGAAGGCCACTCCACCCAACTTTCCTACTCTCGAGCCCAAACATAGGATGGCTGCACAATATACAAAATTATGGAGGTAATACCTGTAAAAATAGATTGCGGGCAAACTCTTTGACAGAAAGGACATCTGCAAATAATGTGTTTCTCTTCGGTCTTTGAGTTGGAAACGACCTCAACACAGACTGTGTCGCTAAAATAGATGAACATAGATATATCACCTCAGGAACACTGCAAATCCTCTGGGAAGGTTCATGTAATGATAATTATGTCTGAGATGAAAATGATGGACTACGTTTATCAGGCTTTGGTTCAATGCAGATAAGAGAACGCTAGATTTATGCCTCTCCGTTCTCTTCAACCTGCAGGTGTAACCTGCTATCAGACCTTCATCTAGGTATTTCTTCAATCTAGATGGGTCAAAGCTATGGAAATCAACTTTGATTTATCCTATTTTGAATAAGCCTGAATATGCAGATATTGAATTATTGATTGGAACTAAAGATAGGGACACAACTGGAACTGATTTACCCTGTTATAGATATTTCTACAAACAGGGATAGTGACCAAACAGCAACACTTCTCAAGATTGGGCATCCTTATAGATACTGTGTATTCTTCACTGGGGAGGATCCCTATTGGGCACCAAGACAAAGATGAGGCTATAGCTAAAGAAAAAAAGAAATGAGTTCCAGGCCATGAAGAAGAGGACTTGACACAAAAGAGCTTTCCAGTGTTCTTTTGTAAAAAATCTCTTAATGTAAAGTAACACATTTTGAGAAAAAATGCTTTACCTCAAGACATGTTTGGTAATGTTAAAGACAAAAGTTGGGTGTCTATTTTTAATGGTAGTAGTAATCCCTCTATCCAGAAACAATAAGAATACAAAATTGCATTCTGCGCGGAGGAAGGTGGAAGTAAACAGAAGAAGGAAACAAACTGTGGGTGCCCTCCCAAACAGCGAAACTGCATCCTCCCTCAATTAGAAACTGCAGTTGGTGCTTCTAAAGAAGCATCTCAGGCTGATGCAGAGATACAAAATATCAGAAAATTGCAGTATGTTTCATGAATTTTCTTGGATACTTCCATTTCACATATCTACCATGCATAAACGTTAAATGAGGATTCCTGAGTCTGATGTTGTACTTGGGAAGCAAGGTTGTTCTTCTCAAATAGATTCTGAAAGTTATGTAGAGCTGTCGAGATAGGAATTGGTTGGTAGATTTTGTACTACTTAAGAGTTTACATAGTTCTAGATTAGTGTGTTGAGAATTTGGTGGTGGAATTATTTTGCCCAAAACTGATTCAAACAAGACTTGGAGAAGTGATGCCATTACCAATCTGATACATAGAATTAAAGTGTCTAAAAATTGCTCCTTTTTTCAGTTGGGGACCCAGCTCTTTCAGAACCAAGTATATTGAAATCAGGCCTTTCGTATACTCTGTTTAGATTTTAGAGGGGGGTTTATTTTTCCCATAATTGATTCAAACCAGATACAATTAAGTCAATGCGATGGTGTGTATTAACCCGTCAGAAAATAATGCCCATTATCAAATAGATACAATAAATTGGTGTCTTGTCATCAGAAAATGCGTTATGCTGTTTAGCTACCACTTCTATGTTTTCATCATTGTTTTTATCATAAAGAAACCACCTCTGGACACCTACATAGCATGGTACATGATCCATTCTTTAAGAAATGGAGCTTGGTTCCAAAGCATTGTGCAAGCACAGACCTGATGGAGAGGCCTAAACATCTGCACAGGTTTTGAGATCATCATGGATTTATCTTCAACCCTATCTACAGATGGAAGAAAACCACTTCTGGATCTCCATACGAAAGCCTTCATCCCTTCAATTTCATGTATTCTAAGCCATTAGGCTTCTCACATATGATCACTTGAGCAGCCATCAAAACCTTGGAAAGAAAAATCTTGCTGCGCAAATCTATGGTGTCCCATTTCTTGAAATCCCTAGCATTAAGCAGATCGGTGTCCAAATTGGAACCAAAATCATAGACAAGATTATCAGTATCAGAAATCCTACCTCTCCTCAAGTTCAATCCTTTGACAAACAAAATCACGTTGTCTGGTTCTACTAAGTTCAATCATTTGACAAACAAAATCACATTGTTTGGTTATACTACTGTCTCATAAAAAGCGTTCTCCATGAAAAATTGTTTGGATACCTAGCTTGCGAAGTGACAAACATTGTATTTTCCTTGAGTTTTATAGTTAAAGTGATCTTCAAGGGTCGCTTCAGGACTTCTTTTCCAAGCTCTTCTACTTTGCTGATTTGTTGAGCACTAATATGGTGCACCCTCGGTTGCCCCTCCTTTGAAGGTATGTCTGTATAACAAAATGCCAATTTGCATCTTAAAGGAACGATGTTGGAAAATAATATATGCGATGATGTTGAAAAATTATAAAATCCACCTAACAAAAAAAAATTATGCAGAGGAACTTGAAAAGAAATCATAATCATCGATCAGCGGGCACCACTGGCTAAGATCCCAACTCATATCCTTCAAAGAGTTGACACTCGTTGAAAATTGGCATTTTGTGTTGGGATACTGTTTGAATGGTTGAACTAGCAAATTGGCGTTCTGCGTTGGGATATTGTCTGAAAATTGGCGTGATCAGTGCAGATCTTGATGCCAAAAGAATTTGAATTGTTGCATAAGTCTTAATGGGGAAGGAGGAAATGGATAAATTTATCCTTCAAATTCCATTTGAAGAGTCTACAGGGTCTACAGGGTAATGCTAGATATAATGTTGATGCATTCCATCCCTATTCATCATTCTGAATCTATAGGGTAAGCCTGCTCTTTTTCCTCTTGATTCAGTGAATTTAGAGCTTGTGAACCCTTTAAATCTAGGAAAAATAGGCGAGGGTTCTAATCAGCGTGAAGTACTACAATACTGAGAGGGGAGGGTTGAGATCTCACCCATTATATGCGTCCAGATCGAAACCCCTTATTTCTGCAACACGAGAAAGGGCATCTCTCCAGGTTTGAATGCTGGTGGAGTCGTATCGCGGTTTCCCTTCACCCGTTTGCGCGATTTCTATCCCGATTTCAGTTTCAGAAGGGTTTTGGGGGCATGAGGATACAGGGGATGCCATTGCCAATGCCGATTCGACTATACAAATAGAAATTGGAGCCCGTAAACTGAAACAGCCATAAACTCCACGAAACCGTAAACGGAAACAACCATAAACTCCACGAACTCTCCCGGAAGCTTGGCGCACAGATGTCAAGTGGAAAGTGAAACGTTTTTTTAAGGTTTTTTAATGTTTTAAAACATTTTTTATTAAATCAGATGGGTGATTTTTGTTCAATCGTCTAACAAAAGATCTAACGGCTATGATTAGGACAGAAAGGCATTTGGGGGAGTTCATTTCAGAGGGAAACGCCTTACGGCGTAAAAATAAGAATAAAAAGAAGTACGCGTGGAACATTTTCCATGTCTTTTCCTTTTAATGTGGTATACTTTTCCATTTTCTTAGCTTATACTTTTCCATTTTCTTAGCTTAAACATCATTGATACGCGTGTGGATAAAACAATAAAAATTGATACGCGTGCGGATAAAACAATAAAAATAAGAATAAAGAAAAGTACGCATGGAACATTTTTCATGTCTTTTCCTTTTAATGTGGTATACTTTTCACAAATAAATAATGAGAAGGTCGACAACTCCATTCAAATAAATGACCTGTGAGATTATTTAAACGTAAATTACACTCCAAAGGTCCATCACCTTGGAAGTGCTGGACTCAATTATTAATCTTCGAAAAGTAACATGCATATTCTAATTATCTGCTTCAAAGCTGAGTTATATATACAATATTTTCTTAACATATTGGTTTATTTATCGTTAGCAAGTCATAAGAGCAAAATCATTGGAGTGGTGACATATTGGCTTATTTATCATTAGCAAGGCATAAGAGAAAAATTATTGGAGTGGTGAGAGATCAGGGTTAGACGTTCTCTATAAGACATGCATTGACGTTATCTATAAGACATGCGTTTACATACTTGAGTATACTCATGCATTTGCAGATTTGGTAGCATGAGGATGCAACCCTCAAGAGAATAGAGACATTTTTAGCCATGGGAAATTTATTGTAATAAGTTGGATTTCATGATATTTAAATATCCCATTTACTTGTAATAGTGTTTTGGCTTTTATATTTTAGTGGAAATAAACAATGACTTTTCAGTCTTTTTATTTTTTGCATGTAAAATATCTAAGTTAATTTTGCAACATTTTTACTCAATCAAACTAATTGGTTTTGTAAAGTTTTATAGGTGTGTTTTTGTGAATTTTTTATGAATTGGAGTTGTTTTTTCTAACCCCAAAAGTTCATATGGCTAGAAATTTTTCCTCTTGGTTCGGTTTCAAACAAGCAAGATATGATTGTGCACAAATATTATCTTAGCCTAGAATTGATAATGATTAATTGGATGTAATAAGAGTTGTTAAAAGTAAATGATTCATAAGATTTCACACTATTGATCATTTATCTTTTTATCCAAATGCATAACCCAAATAATAAATCAAATTTATCCACAATTCCATATTGATTTACGTTTTGTAAAAATTATTTTAATTTAACTTTTTTTTATTAAATAAATTAATAAATCATAAATAATATCTAACAACATCCTTAAATTGAGATAAAATACGCCTACACCTAAGTTTAATACTAAGAGAATGGCTAACACATACCATCCATCATTACAAAAGATCAAAAGTCTCTTATCATCTCCCAACATTAAATATATTAAGATATAATGTGCAAAGTCCATGTAGTACAACTATTTTAATATCTTTATATCTAGGTAGCTCTAGATGATAATGGTGGCAAACTATAAAGTTCCCTGGGTAACTTTCCAACTATAAAAGTTCCTTGTCATTCTGGTCTTTTGCCTCTCCTTCATTTATAATTTCAACAACTCATATTTTACAATTTGATATTAAATTTTTCTCTTACTTCAACCACTCAAATCTTACAATATGATATTAAATTTTTCTCTTAGAATATAACAATATAAGCCAATGGAGTGGGGTTGCCGATGAACTAGAGAGCCTTTCTAGGCTGGATATGGCAAACTTAGTATTCACTCTTATCCATCAACAAACCCCCTTTACAAATTAAACACTATAGAGCTCTTCACCCTCAAAGTAATTTACATGAGAAAGATAATTTATATTTAATAACCATGTATTTTTAAACTCTCAAAACAATTTACATAAAAAAGAGAAAGATAATTTATTTTAACAAGTGTTGCATGCAGCCGGTAGTCCCTGCTGCCAAGCACAAATGAAGCCCTTTTCTGATTTGTGCTTCAGTCTTATCACTGCCAAGCACAAATGAAGCCCTTTTCTGATTTGTGCTTCAGCCTTATCATTGTGATTTAGACGAAGCACAAATGAAGCCCTTTTCTAATTTGTGCTTCAGTCTTATCATTGTGATTTGGATGAAGAAAGGCCACTTCGCCTGAACCCCATGTCAAACCGGGTTTTATTTCTAATAGAGTGATTTGGTCCCCTAACATTTCATTGGAGACATGTTTAAATGATACCTAAGGGAAGGATGCTCCAAGACAATCATTGCCTACCTCAGAAGCATGCCTATATAGTATATGCATACCCAACCATATCTAATATCCACACATGGTTGAAGGAATTGTGTGACTGAAAGTTCAATTCAGTCCACAGATTTCTTAGGGGGTCAATGAAATGATCCAGTTATTCCAAACTCTTCTCTTCAATAAATTGAAAGAAGCAAATAGCTTGCTACAAGTGAAATTTAGAAGCAGGCCTGGTGCTGGATATTGTCCTATGGAGTGAGGAATACATGCCATTACAGTGCAGAAAGTGGATGAATTATTCAATGCATCCTTATTATCTGGTTATTATTAATTAATTAGGATACTTTATTAATAATTTGAATAATGCATTAATGTTCTCATAATTCATAATAAAGAAAGAAAAAACCCACAGAAAACCATTATCATGAAACAAAGATCCAACAATATAAAATATGCACATTGCCATTCACTCTTTAAAATATATTACTATTAAATTACCAAATATGCACATTCACATTCACTCATTAAAATCTTTTATTATTAAATTACAAATTGTAATATGCACATTCACATTCACTCATTAAAATCTATTATTATTAAATTACAAATTGTAATATTAGAGAGAAGAGAAGAGAACCAAATAACAAAAATAAAAATCGCTACAATAACATAACATTTAAGTCTCGATTATGTGCTAAGAGGAATGATTAATGATGATATAGAATCATTTTACGTTGCCATCCACACATTAAAATATATTATTAAATTATAAATGGTAACGATAAAGAAATGGGAACCAAATAACAAAAATAAAAATCACTACAATATTGAACGTTAACACATTAACATTTAAAGTCTTAATTATGTGCTAAGAGGAATGATTAATGATGACACATAATATGAATTATCAAAATGATTCTAAGGGCAGTATCTAGGTATACAATATTGAACGTTAACACATTAACATTTAAAGTCTTAATTATGTGCTAAGAGGAATGATTAATGATGACACATAATATGAATTATCAAAATGATTCTAAGGGCAGTATCTAGGTAAACACATACAAGACCATAGGACACACCGAATTTCCTGAGTGAAGTTGTAAAAGCCTTCTTATTTATTTTGCAAGCAAATTGAATGAGTAAATTATATTAACAATAAATAAATCCCATTAACCATTTTAATGGCAAACGTGTAACAATTTTATGGTAGATGTGAAAAAAGTTATTGAAAAGGCGGTAACACCACATTGAAAAAATAACTGGAGTAGATGTGAAAAAAGTTATTGAAAAGGCGGTAACACCACATTGAAAAAATAACTGAAATGGCAATTCCACCACAATTTAATAGCCCAGAGTAAAGGATCATGTATTTAATAAACACTATTATTATATATCTTATGTAAGTAGGGCATCAAACATCTTGTGCAAGAAGGCATCATAGCCGAAAATTGAAAGCCAGTCATTTTTACAAAGCTTCACATGTAAGCAACTCCTCGGGATGGCAGAAAAAGCCCCCCTGGCTTCGGTTCCAGAAGTGAATGGTGAATACCTTTCACAGCATACGTGGTAAGAGGACGGGGTAACATTTACCCTCAAAGCAGAGGAATGGGGAACTTTTCTTCTACCAGACGTTTCCAACCAACTCCAAACAGGAAAGAAGCAGCAAAGAGAATACCACCTTGGACATCTCAACATTTCCCAACCAACTCCAAATAGGAAAGAAGCATCAAACATTTACCAACCAACTCCAAATAGGATAGAAGCATCAAGGACAGTACCACACCCCAACGATTTGTGGATTTGCCACCATTACAGTAACCAAATACAAACAGAAAAAACCCAGCTCCCACAAAAACACCTGTAAAGTGGATACCATTACTATCAATAATGATAGGGGAAGGACAGTATCAATGTAACATGAGATCTCAGCGAAGGACATGCAAACTACAAAACGAAGGACAACATCAATGTAACACGAGATTTCCATGAACAAACTTTCCATATTTCCTGAAATTTCCACCAGATTTGAAATCAGGTAGGAATCTCCAAATCAGGCCGAAATTTCCATTGTTTTTCGAGCAAATTTGTGGCCTCGTTAGACTATAGTACCGATTAAAATTTTCTATAAACCCACAACCTGGAAAATTTCAAGTCAACAGTTCCACCTGACTGATGGAAATAGAACACCTTTGCCAGATCTTTTCGCCAAAGTGGAACCTTTCTTCCACAGGAAGGAAGATTAGGTTGGTCTGATTGAGGCATTTAATAGCAAAACTGCGAAACTGCTGTCAATGATCCAGAAACTGGAACTTACACTCAAAGATAGCTTCCAACCGTTCACAAAGACCTGCAAATACAAATATAATTAACACTAAAAAACGTCGTTAATCGTTAAAGCCATCACCGATTCATCACCACATGCTTGACATAATTTGACCCAAAAAAAAAGCAACACGACTTGGGCACCATCACAATAGACAAAGAAGCCCCCAGTTACAGTTCAATTCCTTTGAAACGGAAATGTCTAAAAAACCAGCAATACATTCATTAAAATGGCCAAAACCCCGTGAGAAACAAAAGAGATGATCATGTAACGGGAAAAGAGCAACGCTTATACTTACGACCTTTAAGGCTTAAGTTTCAGACACAATGCACACTCAAAATCTCTACCTAGGATTTCCGTCAGTGTTAAACTTAGAAAAATATACCATAGTGTGTAAATTCGTGGAAATATAAGGGCTGTAAGAATTTGTTTATCAAGAACTCCGTTAATATGACACTATTTATCAGAAATAGGAAGAAACAAGACTGTCGATCAATAATGATCGAGGATTATGGAAATGCTAAAATCAATAACATAATTGAAAGATTCGTCAACATAAATAAAGGTACGAAGAAAAACGGAAAATCTCCAGAGTGACATAGGGTAGGGGCAACCTCTGTCACACAGACTGTAAAGAAAAATGGAAAATCTCCAGAGTCACAATGCAAGGTGACGGAGGGTAGAGGTGGCCTCTGTCACACAGATTGTAAAGTAAAACAGAAAATCTTCAGTCACAATGCAAGGTGATGGAGGGTAGAGGCGTATTTAATGATCAGATGCAGTAGGCCGACGTCCGAATAGAACGACACGGGTGTAGGACATGCACAAAGAAACATGGCAGGCATTACGAGATTAATATAACCATGTAAAGAGCGAGATGTCTCGACTAAGAAGGAATGGTTAATCGAAATGATTTGGCGATAGAGTTACATGAATTGCAACCATTCCATAGAGTGTGTATTCCTAATATGCCCAAGATGCAACGTTTGGCTTGTAACTGATGATTATATTTACTATAATCTATGCTTTATAATGTAATCATGTAATTATAGTATCCAGAGCTGATCCTAAAATTCACAAAGTCAAATGAGCCATCCCAAACTTTGTTCTAAAATTCACAAAGCGAAATAAGCCATCGAAATTTTGGTTAATTTTTTTTTTGATTTGGAAATTCAGCAACCCGAACTTTGGATATCTTATATTTACCCCGAATATAATGTCTTGAACTCTGCGAAGCGCGCAATAAGACCCCCAACTTTATTGTCCAATCAAAAATTACATAATAAATTTTATATTATTTTGTAATATGAAAACTTTGGTTAAAGTTGTGATGTATAGCAATATTTTTTGGTCAAACAAGAGATTAATAGGCAGTCAACGCACGATCGATTGCTAAGAGTCCCAGGCAGGGACTAATAACAAATGTGGAGTGAATGTTGGCTCCTTAAAGTTAAAAATATGTTCAAAAAAAATTGCATAAAACTTTATAATTTATATTGGTGAACTCTAAATTAATAATGATTAATGAAGATAAATTTTATTTTTATTTTTATTAATACCACCTTGTTTAATCCATAAACATGTTCAATGATCTACACTCGTCATATATCCTTCAACGTTATGTTTCCTATCTCAAAGGAACTTTGAAACATGTAAGTAGAAATTACAAGGTCTTTACTATCTTAACAAATTTTTCTACACAGTTCGAACCCGAGCTCTCTTAAATGGGAACAATTTTTTTTTCGCTACAACCCATAATCTTGCTTTTCTTCCTATTGAATTAGAGCCAACAAGGTTTAGAAATATGGAAAACAATTTTGAAAAAAACTAATTATTAACCAGAGTGGCGTTGCAGGCAAAAAAAAACTGGGAGCAATGGGTACTCATGTACTCACACACATAACTTTCAAGGTGGAAAAACAACTTGCACTGGACAAGACAAATAGACAACCTGTAACGAAATAGTTTTCACTGAAAAGAAAAAAATACCCATATGTTTATTCCCTCGCTGAGCTATCATTTTTCAAAGAGAATGCAAAGAAAATGAAAACAAGGCGAATCAACCCCAATAATAGATAATTTAATTACATTTCTATGAAACTTGTGTGTAGCCGTCATCAACTATAAAAAAAGAAGCCATCTTTTATATTTTAAAAAGATTTCATGTTATGTTTCTTTCACTTCACAATACATTATTACCATAGGTGAAGTAAATCAATAAAAAGATTCAAGGTTATGTTTTTTCACTTAACAATACATTATTAATTTGTACAATAGAGACATTTAGCAACTTATAAGAATAAATCCAGCAATTTCAAAATTGTTTTGGCGAATATCCCAAAAAAGACCAAAATTACTTCAACTACCACAATATATTATTTCTAAAAATTGATAACACAATAATTATTTAGACATTAAGATCAATTTTAGAGACAACTCTGGCAAATAAAATGAAAAAACCAATATTTTCCAAACCTTTTAAACTAAACAAAAATAATTATATTAAACATGATTTTTTTTAAACTTCTAATAATTTTAACAAGTCAACGTTGAAATAATAACACCACCAACCCACTAAATAAAGAAAAACCATTTTAGCAATACTTTAACTTATTATATTATTTTTCTTAATTTATTTGTTAAAATTATTATACTTTATTATTAGTAAAAAAATCAATTTTTGAAGATACTATTTTTATTTAAAATAAAACACTTCGATTTTAACCAGAATTAATTTTTTTTTAAATATTTCTTGAGACATATATATAGGAATCATTTGGCATATTTATTTTGATTAAATACACATGAATCAAAAATCTTAGTGCAATATATGCACATCCTCTCACATGTTCGCTCTGAAGTAGCTTATCTATGTGATGGGTTCCAGAATTAAATGGACATTATTGGTGACGTTTTTGTGGACATTTGGCGTGACAAGCTAAGGACGCTCAGATTGATAATAACATACAAAGAACGTTTAAATCTGGCACATATTGCAAGGTATATTTGTCAGACTTTTAATTATGCAATCTACTCATAGAACGGTGTACCAAAGAAAGCCAAATCTCAAGTAATTACTAAATAAGAACCTCTCTTCTCTGCACCGATAAAAAATTAAATAAATTTAATTTTATAATTGAAAAAAATAAATTATTTATATATTTTAATGTTCATTTTACATATTTTTTATAAATTTTTGATTAAACAAAAATCAATTGAAAAATAAAAATATTTTTGAATACTTTATATCTTTTCATCAAAAATTAAATAAATATAATTTAATAATTAAAAAAGAAATATTTATATATTCTAATGTCCACTTTACATATTCTTTATAAATTTTTAGTCAAACAAAAATTAATTGAAAAGTGAATATATTTTTGAATACGTTATACTAGCCTGCAGCAGGGATTTATTAGGATCATGTAGAATTTAATATCAATTTTCATATTTATAGGTTAAATTTTTGTTGTAGCTTTAAATAATTAGTGAATTTTTTATTGGAAAAAAAGATTTTTTATTCACTCGTGACATATAAATGTTTATTCGTAAGACTTGGATATGTTGTGTTGTTTAAATCCTTTTTGACATCTGTGTAAGTCTAAAATGAATTTGTAGGTATTAAGAATTTCAAAAAAGATATTTTTAATTGATCCTAGGGGATCTAATTAAGCCCTAATGTTAAAAGATAAGTACTAGCTAAAAACAAACCAAGGAGTGAATGAAAGTAAATAATGTTTCAGGAATACAATAAAGAGGGTCTAAGCACTAATGTTAAAAGATAAGTACTAGCTAAAAACAAACCAAGGAGTGAATGAAAGTAAATAATGTTTCTTAAACATCAAATGGGAAAAGACATTTATATGTTTATATTTAGGTAAATTTAGAATAAATAAGGGAGAAACATCAATCCCAATAATTTGTATTTAGATGTTGGGAGGTATCATGATTTTTTTTTTGGGCTTTCAGTGTAAGGATGCAAAATCCATGCACTACACTTGATAATAAAATTGGGTTATGAATTGAAATTTCATTGTTGTTGTTCGCCCAATATTAATAGATGTAAAAGAAAGTTGAACTAGAAAACATAATGCACATTAGACATGTTCGTTAAGAACCAATAAGGTTGTTGGGAAGACATTCTTGAAATTAGTTATAAGTTAGGAAATTAAGTTAGCAATAAGATCATGTATGAAAGAGAAAAGGGATTAACATCGAAGTCATGTTGATTCCCTTAGGGTTAGTAAATTTATTTGTTAGGAGAGATGATCTTCTTATGGGTGAGCCTGCAGAGGAATTTGATACCATTTAGAGACGATGTAGAACTCTTCCTAGGTTTCTATGAGTCATTGAGATACTTGACAAGGTTAAGATAATTTCTTATTGAATCTCATTATGACCTAATCTAGCCATGATGTAGGATGTCATCTCTACTAGTGTTGTTGATACATTCCAAGCTATTTATGTCAAAAATGTAGGATGAAATGTGCTATTAGAGAAAACACAAAAATTTTGTGCATCAAGGTTGCCTCATCATTACCTTAACTATAACTTTGGAATTAGATTTTTCTAAAGGATGGGTGTATGCAGTACCTGATATTTTAAATTGTATTTAACCCAAAGTTAGGACTTTATTTTCTTTTTATTTGTGTTAGTGATTTGTTGACTAGGGTTTCTTATTCTGGTCAACCAAGGATAAATCAAACCCCTTTCAATCTTTTCGCATTTATGTGGTTCCCTTCTCTTGTAGTAAATAACCTGATCTTTCCTTCCAGACCCACCTCAAAGAGCACATAGTTGGTACCACCCATAATCGCATCTCTAACTCAACCATTTTCGAGCACTCATTCAAAACTCAACATCCTCTCTGTTTTGATCAAGTTAAGATCTTGACATATGTCATAAACCTTGAATCATTTAGGAAGCTCTCGAAATCGAAAAACACCCTAACAAAATCAATAGGGGAGATGGTTACATGTTAAGTCAGTCTTGGAAGCTTGTTATCCATCACTTATCCCAACAATACTCTCTTTGGTTTGCCTCATTTTTGTTTGCCCCCTTCGTTTTCACTTAGTTAACTTTCTCTTTAATTTGTATTGTTAATCATTCTTCAATTTCATTTTAACTTTCATATTTATTATATTTCTCCTTTTTGTTCCCTTGTTTACATTATTGCTCACACACGTGCACACACACATATTTCATTTATACGTTATAATTGTAATTATCAATATAGAAATTAAATTTATTGCGCCGAGAGGTGCCTTCTACAGCTCAGTATGACCCCAATGTCGGTGCTCAAAGTTAAATTTTAGCTAATGTCGGCCAATATAAAAATAACAAAATTAGAAATCTAAATAACGTTCATGTTCATTTCTCGAATACATAATAATGGAGTTGTCTTTAGTGAGACTTTTTGGAAGCTTTTTTGGTGGGTTTTTCCGGTCTAATTTCTCTAAAATCAGGAATTTATTGAAATCACAAGCTTCATGGGTAACCTTTGCACAATTGAAGTGCCCTAGGGGTTTTTCAGAGTGCTGAATCTATAAATACAGTCCAAAACCCAGTTTGAATAACACAAATCAAGTCCAAAAACCAGTTTAAATAACACAAATCAAGATTTCACCTCAAAATTTTCAGTTAGATTCCAGTACTAGAAAGTCCAAAAAGTTGCACTAAAGACAACTCCCATAATAATAATGAAAATAGAAAAAATTTATGCATGAAACAAAAATGAAAATAACCATATAGATAAAATAAAATAAAAAACTACAATACAATTATCTCATGCCTTTAGATAAAAAAAATTACAATACATATATCTCATGTGTTTAATAGTTCTTTTATCATATACCTTGAATTTGAATGGATCATAATTTTACCTTCAACAAAAATTTTACCACATTAAAATTCCAAATTAGGTAAAATTTTAAACATCTTTACACTTTACGAAAGCCACTTTTTAAATCAAAGTAAAAAGGTTAATTCCACATAAAGAATCCAAAATCTTGTTGTAAAATCTTTTAATATTTCTTTTAATTAGTTATTTTTAAAATGAATCTTTAAAAGGAAAACCAGGATATATTAAAATCTCTATATGCATAAATATTTCCACGTAAAAGTTGTAATATTATAAAATATTCATTTCATGTAGTTTTATTATAAATTTTCTTATCATGCCATGTAAAAAATATCATTAAATCTAATATTAATATTGAAAGATTAATATTAATATTAATATTATTCAACTTAATAACTTTTAATTAATACAATATTAAAGTTTTTATATTATAATGATATATATTGACTCTAGATATATATGGGAGGGAAGAATAAAGACATAGAGTGATAGAGGTGGAGGGGTAGAGGGAGAGGGAGAAAGGAGAAGAGAGAGAGGGATAGAGAGATGGAGTTGGAAGGAGAGAAATGGAGGGCAGAACAAAGACACTGAGAGAGAAAAGTGGAGAGGGAGTGACAAGGAAGAGATGGAGAGAGAATGTTTATTCTTGGTGGTGAGAAAGAGAGACAAATTAGGAGAGATAGAGAGAATGGGGGGAGATAAGGAGAGAGGGAGGGAGATAGTGACAGAGTTGGAGGGGAGAGAGAGAGAGAGAGTTGAGGGGGAGAGATAGAGTGAGGTGGGAGAGAAAGGGAGAGAGGGGAAGTAAGAGAATGAGGACATGAGAGAGAGAAGGAGAGAGGAACGGAGAGAGAGAGAGAAGGAGAGAGGAAGGGAGAAAGAGAGAGGAAGGTAATAAGAAAAACACATATAGAGAAAGACATAGAGAGTGAGAGGGAGTGATAACAAAGATGGAGAGAGGAGGAGAGAGGAGAGCAAGAGGGAAGAGTGATAGAATGAGGGAGAGAGCGAGAGAAGGGGAAGAGAGAGAGTGAGGGAGAGGAAGAGGGAGGGAGATATAGATAGATATGGAGAAATAACGTGTATGTTTTGGGGGTGATATAAAATAGACAAGAGAGAAAAAGGGAGATAGAGATATCGATGGAAGGTGAAGAGAGGGAAGAAGAGAGACATAGAGAGAGGGAGAGACATATAAATATGGAGAGAGAGAGAGCATGTGTGTTTGGGGGGTGTTGAGATAGAGAGACGAAGAAGGATAGATGGAGGTAGGTATAGATATAGATGGAGGGGGGAGAGAGGGAAGAAGATTGCCTGCCTAGATACATTGATTTCAATGTAGATGGTGATGTCTAATCCTATTTGATTACTTGCACTGAAGGAGATAAACTAAATGAGAGGGGAGAGGAGGAATGAAGAGAGACAAAAGGAGAGGAGTGAGAGAGGGAGAGAAGGATAAGAAAGAAAGGGGGACACAAAGATGGAGGTGAAGGAGAGAGGGAGGGAGAAAGTGTCAGGGTTAGAAGAGAGAGAGAGAGATGGGGGGAGAGAAAGGGATAGAGGGGAAGGACGAGATAGAGGAGAGTAGAGAGAGTGAGAGAGAGGAGGAGAGAGGGATGGACAAAGAGATGGAGTTGGAAGGGGAGAGAGGGAGAAAATAAGAAAGACATATAGAGAGAGGGAGTGACAAGCGAGAGATGTAGAGAGTGTGTGTATGTTTGGGGGTGAGATAAAGAGACAAAGAAGGAGATATGGAGGGAAATATAGATATAGATGGAGGGGAGAAAGAGGGAAGAAGATTTCTTACACTAGATGCATTGATATTAACATACATGGTAATTTATAATGCTATTTGATTGCTTGCACTAGATGCATTAATTTCAATGTAGATGTTGATTTTTAATGATATTTTATGTAGAAATTTTGAATAATTTAACACATATTCAATGGAGATTATCCTGATCATGTACTAATGCGGAAAACATACACAATACATAAGCTCCTCTATGCTGATCAAGAATATAGCAGCATCAATAACAATAAAACATCAAGAGCATTCACACATTAACACAGTATGTATCACGGGGAAAGCATCTCGCTAAAAACCCCACACTATCTGTATATTAATGATTGAGTCATGTAACATTACATAGCATAATACTTCTCACAAGTATCTCCACCTCTGTTACACACAATACATCTCAGATCTGATCTCCAAATCTCTTCCACTGCTTGCCTGCCTCCACTGCTCAATACCTGCTCAAGAACTGATGAGAATTGCTTCCCAAACTCGATTTTCACCTGCAAAATAGTCACTCACTCTTTGTGGACGTGAGCAAAGGCTAAAATGCGGGCCAAATACGTGAGCAAACTCATTGGCATACTCAATCCTTTGATTGTGCAAGATCTGGTGCACAACTATAGTCACAACTGATAGCAATCTGATTCTCTACCACCTGTCCCTGTTGAACTGAACATGCACTGACATGCAACTGAGTTAACTGATGTATTCTTTAGTTGTATTATGAGTTAATAATTAGTTTAACAACTCATCATTAGTCTATCTGCAGTTAGACTAACTACAACCAGTTTAACTAAGTTAAACTGAACACAACTCCATCAACTGTACCTCCAGTCCACTAAACTCAACTCACTTGAGTTCTAACTGAAGTCATGCATGCAACAACTCAACTGACTCATAAGAAAAATGAATTTCCTTCTGACAGCTGCATGTGCCACTTCCGTAGCTCAAACTGAAGTGCTCCAAGAGAATAAGATTAAGTTTATAGTCCAAATATTATTGTGAGATAATAATATTTGACTTTTCTATTTTTGACAGCCAGTCTAAAAATAGACTTGATCACTCACACTGTGATCACTCACACTTTCATCAAAAATAGAAGTCCATCTATTTTTCCCAACTTGATCAATCATCCATAAACATAGACATGATCCATATGTCTAAAAATAGACATAGTCTAAAAATAGACTTGCGCCAAAAATAGCCTGCGGGCCCACTTAGTGAAGGCGACTCTTTTCACTAAGCTCCATCATCTTGTTGCAATCTCAACATTTTAATACTTGCACTAGATGCATTGGTTTCAGTGTAGATGTTGATTTCTAATCCTATTTGATTGCTTGCACTAGATGCATTTATTTCAGTGTAGACATTTTCTAATTCTATTTGATTTCTTGCACTAGATGCATTGATTTCAGTGTAGATGGTTATTTATAATCCTATTTGATTTCTTGCACTAGATGCATTGATTTCATTGTAGATGGTGATTTATAATCTTATTTGATTGCTTGCACTAGATGCATCGATTTCAACATAGATGTTGATTTCTAATGATATTTGATTGCTTGCACTAGATGCATTGATTTCAGTGTAAATGTGATTTCTAATCCTATTTGATTGCTTGCACTAAATGCATTGATTTTAGTGTAGATGTTTTCTAATTCTATTTGATTGCTTGCACTAGATGCATTGATTTCAGTGTAGATGTTGATTTCTAATTCTATTTGATTGCTTGCACTAGATGCATTGATTTCCGTATAGATGTTGATTTCTAATCCTAATTGATTTCTTTCATTAGATGCATTGATTTCAGTGTAGATGTTGATTTATGATTTGATGTAACTGGATGTATGATGGTACATTAATTTTAAAGTGACTAGATTAACAATGTGATTGATTTTAGTGTAAGCACAAAAAAATTATTGACAATGTGCATTGATTTTTGTGTTATAGTAATTCAACCTATTAATATTGGAGAGCAAGAGAGAAAATGTAAGATGTTTACTACAATAGCTCGAGTTAAATATTTGAATGGTTTACGATTTCAACTACACTTTTCATATAATCGATATGAAAATATGGCAAAACTAACAGGGGTGAAAATAAGAATAGTAGAAGAAAATAGTTTAGATTGATCACAATGAATACTATTTGTAATTACTACATTCTTATTATTCACATTTTTTTTCCATTCAACACTATTACATTGTCACTCTGCATTTAAAAATTTTATTTCATCAATTTGCATAGCTAAAGTTATTAACAATATCTATCATCTCAACAGATCAAGGTGACTTAGCAAATTTAAAATGAAAACTACTCTTCAAGATATATTTAGTAATACCTGGAGGGACACTATTAAGAATTAATTAGTTGTCAAAAAATGTGATACCTAAAATTAAATGAAATGGATGTGCAATATCAATCCTCCTTAAAACTATTGACAAGATTGTCTTGCTTCTTATCACCAACTAATTACTAATATACAATTACATACACATATAGAAATATAACACAAAAATTGTAACATTCACAAACATTACCATCCAAATCCAAACACATAAACACACAAACCACTCAAAGCATCCAAACACAGACACACACAAACCACTCAAAACATCCAAACACAGACACTCAAACCATTCAAGGAAATAAAAATAGACTAAATTAAAGAACAAAATTATATGGTCATTTCAGGAAAAGGAAACTTAATGACAATTTCAAAGTATGAAGTTTATCTCAAACATATACATAATAATGATAATCTAAAAATATGACATTGCTGCCCTCAGTTGGAACCAACCTAGATCCATCTAAATCTGGATCTATCATGCGCTGAGAGGGATCGAATCCCTTGAGGTGTAAACCTTTCCTCAAATTCTACACTCCAAAAAGAAGGTTTGCACCTCGAGGGATTTGATCCCTCTCGGCACATGAAAAATCTGGAGTTAGATGGATCTAGGTTGGTTTTTAACCTCTAGGGTCAGCTCAATTGATCAAGTCGCTGTCGTCAAAGCACCAGTTGTTGATTTTTTAAGTTCAATAGATACAAGAACTTAATTTATAAAATTGATAATTAATTCCAATAATCTATATATATTTTGGCACTTCCAGTTTATCAGTAAGCAATTACACTTCAAAATTTCAACCATAAAAAGTAGTAGGACAGTAGAGATCAAAATGCACAAAGAAAACACAAGATTTACCCCGAGAAAACGCACTTGGGGAAAAAACCCAACAACCTTTTCCTTAGAGAAATTCTCCAGTTCAACAAGAGATGCATATAATTCTTCTGGTCAAATACAAAATCAAAATAACCAACAATATAACCCTAGTCAAACAACCCCCAAAACTTGGCCCCAACAAATCATGCGAATTTTCTATTATGCATGCACACTTCTTGTTACTCGTGCACACTTCATGTGACTCATGCATACTTCTTGTGACTCATGTGTAGTTCCTATGACTCATGCACAATTCCTATGACTCATGTGAACTAGGGCTGACTTGACTTGATGGAGGGTTGACTTGATCATCTTGGAGTCAAAAATTTAAAATTTAAAATTCAAGATTTTCTCTTTTTGAAACCGACATGAAGAACATGTCGTATATTTTTCATTACATATATTTCAAGAGCTATAATATTAGATACAAAGACCGACCATAGCTACAAAATTCAACACTACCTCTTAGCTAGGGAGGTGCTCAGGTGCTCAGTATTTAGCTGAAAATAAAAATTATCAGATTGGCTCAAAAACTATATGATTGCATCTATCTCGTCAAGACGATCACAACAAAATTTGTTTCACTGAAAATGGAGTCCGGATGAAGGAGAAAAGGCCTAATGTTCGTTTTCCTAAACAGTTAAAAAAATTGTAGAATAAGATAGAATGATGACATCGCAGTCCAATCAGCAGTCCAATCAACAAAGGTAATCTTCTTCAGTTTTCACCCAATGGGGCTGTGACAAGTGTCACTTTTGGATTCTCTATTTTGGTTGTGTGAAGATGAAACTTCCTACTTGGCCTCCAAGGTGGAAATTATGTTTTGTTATATATATATATATATATATATATAGAGATATATATAGAGATATATATATATATATATATTAAATTCAAATTCAAACAGGCAGAGCCGGTTTGAACCCATGACCTTCCCCGCACCATTACCACCACCCACCATTGGACCGCATGTCAGATTTGAAAACAGTAGCCACGAATTTGTATTTAAGCCTACAGGAATGACTGACGTTGGAGAGGAGGGAGCCAACGCCGTGGGGCCAACTCCCTCTCCATACAACCATACATTAAAAACCGTGGGCCAGTACTAAGGTTAAGCGCGATTAGTGCACCACTAATCCCGATTAAATTTAATTAAACCATTGTTTAAGTTGGCGACATTTATGGCAGAGCCACCAAATTTGGTGGACTTAACTGGAGTCTCTCCATATTTAGCGGGGTTTCTTAGGGAAAAATTGAATGCAGCATATCTTGAGCAATTTTCGACCAAATTGAGCTAAAAAATAAGTGTTTTTGGCTAATTTGGACCTTCTGAACACATTGGTGCAGGTATCATGAGCCATAGATCTTTGTAAACATAATTTTTTCCACATTGAGCTAATACAGAGGCCCAAGCCATGGAAGCTGGACCAAGGAGACGTAGCCCAGGAGGGGTGAACTCCTTCATCAAAACACTGTGTTAATGTGTCTCTTTGATGGTTTGTTGCATTGTACATGTTTGTTGTTCATCATTAATTTTTGAAGCTATTTTGCTCTTGAATGTCTTGTTTAACTTAAGGAAATTAACCTGTTTGTAAGCACCAACAACTAAGGAAACCTTAGCACAAAAAGAAAAAAGCAAGCACATGTTTATAAATATGAAATTGTTATTAGTACAACAAAACTAAGCATAAAAATATAGATCAAGATGGTATTAGAGCCCAAGGTTGAATTTCTTGATTGCTTGAGTTTGTGCAATTAGGGTTTTAATGGTTGCAAAATTGTGATGCTTACAAGGTTAAAGTTGCAGAAAGGAGAAGGGAAGTTATTGGTTGCAACTCCTGAGGTAATGCCCAGAGGAAGGAGAGCCACAAGGCCACAATATCCACCACTCAAAGTTCCAATTCTAGTTGCACTTGAAACTCCTCAAGTTTTTCCTTCAATTGAGATTGAAGAGGTACAAGCAGTACAAATTTATGAGCCTGAATCCATAGCCATTATGTCTGGAGAAAGAGTTCTTGATGGTCCCTCTTCAGAAGAGGAAGAATTCAAGAAACATTTTTATACTTTGATTAAGATGGTTGAATTCCTCTATAAAGAGAGGAACACTAGAATGGTTGAAGAGAGTTCTAAACCTCCACATGGAGAAGGAAGCTCAAAGGACAAAAAAGATGAGAAGAATGATTCCAAAGGGAATGGTGGAAAGCCACCTCCATCTCCACCATCCTCATCATCTTCCTCATCATCTCCATCATATCACACAACATCATATTCCACTACCACCACTGAAACTTCCCATACTCATTCCAAAACCCCAAAAGGAAAAACTCCATTACTGAAATTGAATATAAAATTCGAACTTCCCATGTACAATGGAGAAGTGAATGTAGAAAAGTTGGACAATTGGATTCAACAGTTGGAGGTATACTGCAGAATTCATAACCTTCAAGAAGACAACATAAAGATCCAGTTGGCTTCATTGAGGCTAGAAGGAGTTGCACTAGTTTGGCGGGAAGCAAAGATTCAATAGGAAATGCGAATCCATGGTAAGATATCCATCACTTGGGTTGAATTTGTTTATGCAATTAAAATACAGTTTTATCCTTTAGCCTATATGAAAAAAGCCATTATGAATTGGTAGAATTTTAGGCAGCTTAAAGGCCAAACAGTCCAAGATTATACATAGGAGTTTAGGAAAAGAGATTTCTTATTAGGAGTGAATTTGAATTCCCAAGATAAACTGCTGAAATATATTGGGGGTTTACATTCCTATCTGAAACATAGTATTCTTATGTTCAATCCAATTAATTTAGATGAAGTATGTGTGCAAGCCACAGATCTTGAATCTAGAGGAAAGAACACTTATGAAGAGAGTAGTAATAAAAAACCACCTAAGGGTAAGGAGAAAGAGAAAGGAGAAAAATGGAAGGGAAAGAAAAATGCAAGTGTGAAGAAAGAAGGGGAGAAATTTATATGTAAACATTGTTCATAAGAGGGACATAATGAGGATAATTGCTAGAAACTCCATCTAGAAATGAGACCAAATAAGTTCAACAATAAGGGAAAAAGAAAACCACTGTTATCACTCAAGAAGATTTAGGTTCTGAATCAGGTGATGAAAACAAAATCACTGCCATGGGAATCAAAGGAAAACAAGATATTGCAAGCACTAGTTCACAAAATTGTAACACTAGTACTACTCCAAATGAAAAGAGACAAATTGAGTTATTTCATGTTAGGGTCATATCTAAACACATCAATATTGACACACTCTTCAATAGTGGGTCACAAGCAAATCTAATCTCTGAAGACTTAGTCAACCGATTGAATCTTAAAGCTGTGCCTCACCATAAACCATACCCTTTGGGATGGATAACAAGAGACACTGGTTTATAGGTTACAAGAAAATGTTTGTTTAAGTTTGCAATCACTGCAAATTTTGTTGACGAAGTAGAGTTAGATATGGTACCACTTGATATTTCAGGGGTGGTGTTGGGTAGTCCATATTTGTATGACCGGAAAGAAATCTTTTACCACCATGAAAACAAGTATCACTTGTTCAAGGATGGTGTGGAGTACATAGCGAGAGCCCATCGCAAAACGCGGAACATTGATTTGGTTAATGCAGGGGAGGCAAAAAGACTAGTGAATTCAAGTAAAAGTTAGTACTTCTTATGTTCAAGTCAAATGATGATATTGTTTATGAAATGTTGTTGCATGTAATGCTAGTTTCAATTCTGATTTGGTTGGTTCAGTTCATCAGAGTGATGAAGTATTTCAGGTTGTGAAAGGATCGTCCTTCAAGGAGAAAGAAACTTTACATGAAATATCTTTGCAGCAAGAGGTTTCTCTTTGTGATGTTAGCATGCAAGGTTTGACAAAATTTCAAAGTGTAGAGACACCAATGCAATGAAAAAGTTTGTTGAACAATGGGCTCATTCAATCATCCCTTACGCCATGTTGTGCACCGATGGTTATGGTGCCAAAGAGGAATGGTAAGTATTTCAAGAAAGAGGACAAATGAGTAGTTTTCGCCAAAGCAAAGTTGTAAAAAGAGGCCAATGCAGGAATATACATAACACCAAACAAGAATGGTTTGTATGGATTTTAATGTTGTATGTTCTTTGTAGCACGTCTATTACATACATTTATTTGAATTATCGCAAAAAAGAGTCATTTCTTGAATAAATTGTCCACTTGGGTGACATAAACATGTTTATAAAGTTTTCTTATGCACATGTCATCTATGAAGGGAAATTGTTTGATGTTTTGAAGATATCAAAGTACTAGTTGGGTTTCACTTCTTTGATGTATTTGGGCCATGATATTGGAGGAGGTAAGTTGAAGGAAAGTCTCCAATTTGGATGCCAATGTTGATTGGTCAACACCCAAGATTGTCATTTTGATAAGAGGTTTGTTGGGAGAAGCCCAATGTTGGAGGAGTGTTGTTGTTGACATTTCTTATTTCAAAGCTCCTTGGCATGCATTGTCATGTGTGTGCAAAGTCTTCCAGTGGGGAGGCAAACAACAAGAGGCATGTGTTGCTTCAAACCAAAAGATCAGTTCAATTCTTTATATGCTCTTTCAAGCTTGAAAGGTTCATTTGAGTTTCAAATTTATGCAAGCAACTTCACCGTCTTATTTCGTTCAGAAGATTTTCATGGTGTAAAGATTAAGTTGCAACGATCCATGCATTTTCATTGGATGGATACTTGTCAAAATTTTCACTTGGTTCGAAGGTACAAAAGAGGTATAAGTAACAAGTTTATTGTTATGCCTTTTAGGCCTATTGGTTATGTAACTGTTGCATTCAGGCGTCATTATGTTTTACATGAAAGTTATGTTCAGAAAATTTCATACTTTCAAGATGTACAATCGAGTTTGAGTCATGGAAACCAAGTAGTGAAATTTGTCATCCATTTGCATTATATTTTGTTATGTCATATTGGTAAGAAGGATGTTTCTTTTGGTGGCGACATGGGAAAAACCATGAGTTTCTATGAACGACTAAAAATGATGCAACAAATAGTGCAAAATCAGCTTGAAAAGCGAAAAGACAATTATAGGTATTATGTCAATCATAGGTTTCAAGTCGACGATGCAATCTGGTGCTAATTTTGCAAAAAGAGGCTTCAAGTTGTTGAACAAAGAGAGAATGTTCAGATTTCACATTCTGAATGCATTCCTACAGAATTTCTGAATCAGTTTCAACAAGACACCATCCGTGACAGAAGAATGGGGTCCTCAAGGCAAGTGAATGTTGATTTCCTTAGAGAGGAGCTCAAGGAGACAAATTCGTCAAAAGCCAATTGGATTGAGATTGGAAAGGTGAGGGGGTTGTATCCTCATATGCATGTCAGATAATAATATCTTTTGGGGTCCAACAGGATTCTAGTGGGGAGGAATGATCAGGTGCTTAATATTTATATCAAAAATAAAAGTTCTCAGATTGGCTCAAAAATTGTATGATTGCGTCCATCTCGTCAATACGATCGCAACGCAATTCGTTTCACCGAAAACGGAGTCCGGGTGAAGGAGAAAAGGCCCGTTGTTCATTTTACTAAACAACTAAAACAAATTGCAGAATAGGACAGAATGATGACATGGTAGTCCAGAAAGTAGTCCAGTCAGCATGGAAAATATTCTTCAGTGTTCTCCCAATGGGGTTGTGGCAAGTGTCACTTCTAGATTCACCAATTTGGTTGTGTAAAGGTAAAACTACTTACTTGGCCTCCAAGGTGGAAATTATGTTTTGTTATATATATATATATATATATATATATATATATAGATATATATATGATTTTCTTTAATTATATATTATAATTATAATTATAATTATATATATATATTATAATATAATTATTATATATATATATATATATATATATATATATATATATATATATATATATATATATATATATATATATATATATATATATATATATTCAAATGAAAAAATCGGCGGAAAATTAAAATTTGAAACAGTGGCAAAACCATTGCATGGGACAGGCGGAGGCGAGTTTGAACCTGTGACCTTCCCCACACCATTACCACTGCCCACTATTGGGCCACACGTCAAATTTGAAAATAGTAGCCACAAATTAGTATTTAAGCCTACAGGAATGATCGATGGCAGAGAAGAGGGAGCCAACCCCCTCTCCATACGACCATATATTAAAAACCGTGGGACAACGCTAAGGTTAAGCGCGATTAGTGCGCCACTAATCCTAGTTAAATTTAATTAAATCATTGTTTAATTTGGAGAAATTTATGGCGGAGCCACCAAATCAAGAACCGCCACCAAACTTGGTGGACTTAACTGGAGTCTCTCCAGATTTAACGGGGTTTCCTACGGAAAAATTGAATGCAGCATATCTTGAGCAAATTTCAACCAAATTGAACTTAGAGAGAAGTGTTTTTAGCTAATTTGGACCTTCTGAAGACATTGGTGCATCTATCAGGATCCATAGAGCTTTGTAAACAACATTTTTGCCACATTGATCTAATATAGAGGCCCAAGCCATGGAAGCTGGACCAAGGAGATGTAGCCTAGGAGGGGTGAACTCCTTCATCAAAACACTATGTTAATGTGTTTGTTTGATGGTTTGTTGCACTATGCATGTTTGTTGTTTATTTTTCATATTTGATGATATTTTTCTCATGAATGTCTTGTTTAAATTAAGGAAATTTACCTGTTTGTAAGCACCAACAACTAAGGAAACCTCAGCACAAAAAGCAAGAAGCAAGAACATGTTTATAAATTTGCAATTTTTATTAGCACAACAAAACTAATCAGACAAATACAGATTAGGAGGTATTCATAATGACTACTGATATGTTCTCTTGTTCACAAATTTCTCCAAGAAAAAGTTGAATGAGCTAGTTATGTTGATGTATCTAACTGCTAACTATGGAAAGTATCCTCCATCAACATCATGCTCTGTTAGAAACCAAGACAATACTGAGAGGGTGGTGAATCAGTATTGTGAGAATTTAAGAAACCTTTTTTCACAAAGTAAATAATACTAAAACACTAACAAACTCTTTAACAACAATTCATGTAGGCATCAACATAAGAAGAATATATGCAACACATAAATACTTCAATATTTTATTCAATTTCTTGTACAAATGAAAGCTTCAACTTGTTGTTACATCAATTGGTAGGCTTGAACATACTTGAGATATACAACCCTCAATCTGTTGATTTCTCAAGATCCAACCTAAAGTAAGGTACTACTCCCTAGTTTATCAGTTGCTACTAAAAGGAGCTACAACCCTTGAGTTTATCAACTATAATTGAAAGGAGTTATTAATCCTGAGTTTATCAACTACCCCTGAAAGGAGCTACAAACCCTAATTTGCAAGCTGACATTTGCTTGACCTCCTTGATTCATCTTTCATCACATTTTCAAACTCAAACCATGAAGACCACTCATAAAACAAATCAATCTCTCCTCACTCAATCACCACAAAATCACCTTAAACAATCTATGATCTCTGGTCAATTCACTGACAAAAACAACATTCTTGCTAATTCAATTTATACTTATAAAAAATAAGAACTGATATTTTAGATTTAGAACTTTAGTTAAGTTCATCTCTTAATCATGCATGAATTCTTAATTTTCAGTTATATTCCACTTCTGTAAAGTCTTTTTGACGTGTTCATGATGTCTTTAATCTCTTCTTTATTGTCTTGATATGAAAAATTGAGTTGAAATTATAATTTCTCCAATTCTAGTACATTATAGGATTTAACAAAGGTTTTATTTGTAGTTATAAATCTATAAAACTTCCAAATTTGGAAAAAACTACCAAATATGTCACACTGCACCAGAAATGTTGTCAACTCGTTCATGCCACTTTATTCTAAGTTTTAGCACATTATCAGTTATGGTGGAATCCACCAAGTATATTTGTCAAATCGTTCATGTTCTAATGCCCATAGGTGCTTTTCTTAAGCCCCAAGGCCTAACACTATAACACATCAATGCCACAAGAAACATTGCATAAAACTGCCTTAAGGGGATTAACCACTTAAGCCCCCTTATTTTAAGCCTTAAGGGGATAAAACACTTGCATCAAACCTTTTGCACCCTTGGTCACAAAACCTTTGCATCGAACCGAAACCTGGAGGAGCATTTATCCTTCAGCCTTTTATAGTGAAGCACATTTGAGAACTTCCAAGATTTATCTGTTGGGGTGATGTGACACTTTATGTTTGGTTCACCGCTCCACTTCTGCACCATCTTGTATGATACCTCATCCATATGCCCTGTCACCTAGGAAATAAAACTTGTGCCTCCTCTGGAAACCACTAAGGTTAGGTCATCGAGGTAAGGTGTCCCTATGGGACTAGATGTTGCACTCATGGGCCTTTGTTGGGAAGGGATGGATTCAACATGATTGTGATCCCTACGTCCTTCATCATAATATAAGCAGAGGAATCATCTTTCTTGATAAAGAGTAGGATCCACGCATAAGTGGATTCAGATTGGCTAGAATTATGAATAGTGGGGACACTTGTGTTTCCCTTTCTTCCTCTAGAAACAAAGTCAAGCAACTTGTGGAAATATTTGGATAGGATAATTCGAAAGCACGAAGGAACTCGTATGTTGTGACATTGAAAGTTGATGTGTACAATTTCATAATACTTGTGCTAGTGATAATCACAAGGTTAAGGTCGCGTGACATGATGATAGATAAAGAACAAATGATGGTGGCAACCACTTTGGTAATGATTGTGGCTTATAGTCTTCACAAAGTTTTGCACCATCTGTAAGCATTGGTTGAACTATTGTTGGGGGTGATCTATAAGCCAAATCATGGGGTGGATCGACAAGCCAGAGCAATCGCCTGTTGTTACAAGTCAATTTGGGCACATCAATCCCGACTTCCAGATCAGTACTATTAGGGTCCATCAATCCCTAATTCAGTTGTTTTCATTCCCTAATGAGGTCAACCTACATCATGCTTGCCTCCCAAGAGTTTCCATGACACCATTCATCCAAAAGGTGTGCTTGAGGAGATCAGCGCAGGTAGCCTTATATTAGGTTGCATTGCAAAGCAGAAACTGCACTGACTGGGTGCGCTACAACACACTTAGCCTTTGTTTCACCTGCGTTGAGCGAGATTCATCGAATATTTTTAAATGAATCCATTAGATTCCTCATCCAATGGATACTTCTGGAAGAGGATGAATGAACCTAAATCCATTATCCCTTCCTCCATGGAACCACCTCCCAATTTTGGCAGAGCATTCATGAGGGCCATTAATGGCTTAACCTCCTCCATTTAGCTATAAATTGACCAAGCATTCAAAGGCTGGTCTAGGTTGGAATTTCTTGAGCTAAGGAGATGCTATTTGAATGATCTTAGTAAGAGCATTGTAATGATGTCAAATTGTTGCTTCATGAGGAGAGAAGGGATCGAAACTGGAAGGAAGACACTGAATCAAGCATGAACATGCATGGGTTGTAATCTTTCCTTTTATCAATAAAGAATTCAAAGATTTTTCCATTCATGTTCTTATATGATGTATATCATATTCTGGATTCTAAGATATGTTTAATTAAAAGATCTTTATTGTATGCTTTGATGGGTTTCAGTCTCGGATTGTGTGCAGGTACTTTCCAAGCGAGTTAAGTACGGAAAGGAGAGGCGAAATCGGTCAAAGGAGAGAGGGAGTAAGCAAAAGCTACAGGTTGGTTTCTCCTCTTACCTCTCTTATCTGTTGATTAAAGAAAAGGTAGTGAATTACTTTGGTTGTTGTTTCTAGACTAGCTACTAAGTCTAGAGGGTTAGGTGTTTTATAAAACACTAAATTTGCCCAAAACACCTTTGAACGTTTGAGGTAATTGGAAAAGGCTTATCCATGCTTAATCTATGCATATGTAGGGTATGTTGAGAAATGGAAATAAAAAATTCCAGTTTAAATTTGTCCTTGAATTTAAACAGTGAATTAAAATTGAATTCTATTCTCATAACAACTTGTAAATAGTTAATTAAGTTTAATTAGCCTAGGAATTTCGAGTTGGAAGTCTTTCTGAAGTCATGTATATGTTCTCCCTAAGTTTGAGGGGTCCACAATGAGTTTAATTGTGAGTTGTAATTAGATCATTCAGTTTACTGAGTTATGTTCAATTAAATTAGTTCCAAAATGTTTGAGGAACTAATAGAGTTAATAGTCAGTTGGTGCACTAGTGCATCCACAAGTGTCACTCTAGCTAACTAAATATTCCCTCATCAGAAACTCATGCATGTCGATTATGAGAAAGACCTAGTTGAGACTAGAGTGCAGGGACAATGTACTATCAGTTGTGTGATTTACTGAGTTGTAAATATCATGAATGCAATCAAAGAAGGACCTGTGTTTGGATTGCGAAGTTTTGGAAGCATGAATTCCCTTTAAATATAGGTTATTCATCCTATGAAATAGGGGCTTGGAGAGTTGAAAAATTGGCTAAGTGTTGGCCAAGAGCTTGCTTGTGAGCAGAGAGAGTTGATCATACTTGTGCGGAATTGTTCTAGTGTGAACAAGCTTTGTATCTTCACTCATATTTATGATATATGTAATACAGATACCGAGGTTTTGAGCAGTGGCTTTTCTCAGATACATCTTGTGTTATGTGCCATTGATTTATCTTTTTCTTGTTCATATTGTTTTCATTGATCTTTTGGCTTCTGCTGGTTGAAGGTAGAAGTATATTCTTATCTTGTGCTTTAGTACATTGCATGAGCTTGTGAATCTATAGGAAATTCTACATGGTATTGGAGTTGTGAACAGTATACTAGAGGATATTTGAAGCTTTCAGTTTTTGGTTACAAGTGAAATTTGAATTTGCAATACATACTTCAAGATCGATAGATGGTGTTCTACGGTTTGAGGCTCGAGTATGCCTTGGAAGGAAATTCAAATTTTATAGCCTGGAGGGACATACTGGAGGCTGTGCTAGAAGATAATGGCTTGAAGGAATTCATTGATTATGAAATTCCTAAGCTAACAGTATCAGATGCACAAAATTTGGTCGAATGGAAGAAGTGTGTGGTGAAGGTGAGGTGGATAATCCATGAGGGAGTTTGAGACCACATTTTCTTGAGTCTCCATGGAAAGGAAACTCTGTATGCCATGTGGAAAACATTGTCGAACTTGTATCAGAACAACAATGATCAAAGGAAATTGGCACTAAAGGAGAAACTTCGAAAAATAAAAATCGAGAAAGGTGAAATGATTCCAAAATACTTGACCAAGTTCACTCAATGTCATGAAGAACTTCGAAGTGTTGGAATCACAGTTGCCAAGAATGATATGGTGAGTCTTGCTCTTCTAAGACTCCCAAAGAGTTGGCATAATTATGAGGACTCTGTCAATGGTCGAGAGAAGTTGCCGAATTCAAGACAATTGTGGTCGGATTTGATGCAAGAGGAGATCAAAAGGAACACCAGGGATGGTTGTTCATCAAAGACTAATGATGAAGAGAATTGTGCCTTAGTGATTAAGGCGAAGAAGGGGAAAGGGAAATCTTCCCATTCCAAATCAGATTCTTATCATGGAGGTAAGAAGAAATACATGACGAAAATTAAGTGCTTTCATTGTCATGAGCTGGGTCATTTTGTTACAAATTGTCCACTCAGGAAGTCCAAGAAGAATTCCTCAGGAGGAGTGGCGGGTGAGGTTTTGACCTCTCAATTCAAATTGGACTTTTCCCTCATTACATGCATGGTGTCATCAATGATGGGAAGTGTATGGTACTTGGATAGTGGATCTTCATTCCACATGACTGGCAACAAAGAGTTATTCAGTGACCTGGAGGAGAAAGATCTCCAGATGCATATTGAGATGGGTGATGATGGGAAGTATAATGTTACCGGATTGGGCAAGATTACTTTTAATAGGTTGCATGGGGCTCCACTCACCTTGAATAATGTTATGTATGTGCCCGGGCTGAAGAAGAACTAGCTATCCGTTGCCATGCTTGATAATTGAGGATATGATGTGATCTTCTTGAAAGGAAAGACGTTCCTTTGACACATAGCCACGGGTCAAGTAAAGAAGATAGCGATTCAATGATGTAGGAGCATCCAGACTTAGCCAGCAATGTGAAAGTTTGTTCACATGTTGTGGCTAAACAAGTGAATTTCATTGACCTGATTGGTAAAAATCTAGTTTTACTGAGAGGGTTGGATCTCTCAAGAAATGAGTTGTATTTCATTATTGTAATAGTTAGAAATTGTCTTATTTTAGGTTCAAAGATAAGTTGTTAGCATAGTTGTGTGGTAGAGCTAGGAATTAGAGATTTTCTATTAGATTGATTAAAAATAGGGATTGAGTTGTTAGGCACAGAATAGAGTGATATTCGATTGATAAAAGAAGGGAAAAAATGTAATGAAGAGACAATTGAGTGGAGCGAGAGTCAAGAATAGTGTGTGGATTTCCTTTCGAAATAGAGTTCTTTTATTTGTGTAATCAGGCCAAGGCCAAGACTCTGTAACTATTTTTATTGTGAATAAATGATGTTGTGCGTTTGATTAATTATCAATCCTGTGGAAATCCTTGTTATGCTTTCAGATTCTTTGTATTCGGGGCGGAGTGATTATTCCTTTGTTTTTTTTAATGTTTCACACCTAAATCACAGGATTGATGGAAGTCAGAGGCTTTTTATAGAATTATCATTGGTTGATGCCGCTTTAATCCTGACCATTGGATCGCGAACAATCGTGGCTGTTGGATTGTGAAAGTATTTTTGCAACAAGAAGTGGTATTTCAGGCGAGGTAGGAGTGGTAAGTGGTAATTTAGGTTGGGCACTCGATTCGACTAACCATTCGACACGTAGCAGCCGAGGAGAGAGGAAAACTTCTTTTCATGCGGGTAATCCCCATGCTATTTGTCCACCCAAAATCTTTGAAAGCCGTTGGATCTAGTGCGAGTTGATCAACGGCGGAGGATCAACGGACTGTTTGAAACTTCAGAGTGAATATTGACCATTGGATCGTAGGATGTAATGGAAGGCCGAGATCCTTGCGACTGGCGATTATGCAATTTAATCTGGACCATTGGTTCATTTAGATCGTGATCTACAGTGAACCACGAGTGCTTCTAATTTAAAAGGGAAAATCATTGTTTTGGCTTTTTTCCAATGGCATTCTGGTTAGAAAGGAAAAAGTTGGATTGTTAAAGAAACGGTGACCTGCAGGGTGATTGTTGAGATTTCTAAATCCATTGTTTCTGCCTGCGTCATTCAGGTGAAGAATCTCTATAGGATGGAGGTAGAGGAGTGTGTTTCTTTGAGCACAAAAGTAGAAAGGGTGTAGAGTCGAGACATTGGCGAGTTGTGGCATAGGCGATTGGGCCACTTGCATCATGGGGCTTTGAAGATATTGCAGCAGATCTCTATCAGGCTTCCCAAAGGTACGCTTGAGCAAGTTGATACATGCAGGGGGTTTACTTTGGGAAAATACACCAAGTCTTCCTTTCATGACACGGAAAATCAAGCAAAGGCTATTTTAGAGCAAGTCCATTCAGATGTGTGTGGACCATTCTCGACAACATCCATAGCCAAACACATGTATTATGTTATTCTTGTTGATGACTTTTCTCGAAGCTGTTGGATATTTTTCAGGCAGAAAAATGATCAAACCTTCACAATTTTTTGTGAGTGTAAAGCATTGGAGGAGAAAGAGTTGGGGAAGAAGGTTAAATCTCTACGGAGTGATAACAGTGGTGAGTATGTCTCAAATGAGTTTAAGAACTTCTGTGCAGTAGAAGGGATTAAATGGGAGTTGACGACACCCCATAACGCTCAGAGGATCCTCAAATTGATGTGGAGCAGCCACATGCAAAGGATCCTAGAGTGGAGACATCCACTCAGGTAGCATCTTCCAAAGAGGGAAGAAAGCGCACCAGAGAGGTTGACAGATTGTTGGATGATGCATAGGAGAATGTGGGAGCACCCACTTCTTAGTGCAGGCAAAGGAGGTCACCTGAGAGGTATGTTGGATACATAGCTCTTATGGGTGAATGTGTTGTGATAGAGCCATCTTCCTTTAAGGAATCAATGCAACAACTGGTTTTGGTTGATGCCATGGTGGAGGAGTATGACTCCATAGTTCATAACAGTGTTTTGGATGTGGTCCCAAGACTGGAGGACAAGTCAGTGGTGAGATCCTATTGGCTTTAAAAGGTAAAGAAAGATGCATATGGTAGTGTGGATAAGCATAAGTCTAGATTTGTGGTCCATGGCTTTTCACACGTAGAGGGGATTGACTATGATGAGACCTTTGCTCCTGTTGCAAGGCACTCGTCGATTAAATCTAAATTGGCACTATCAACATAGATGGGTTGGAAGATACATGAAATGGATGTGAAGACAACATTCCTTAATGGCACAATTGAGGAAGAGGTGTACATAGAGCAGCTTGAAAGTTTTGAGACCTTCGACTTTGAGTCGCATGTGTGTTGGCTCAAGAGAGCATTGTATGGGCTGAAGCAAGCACCCCGTGTTTGGTACACCGGGATAGATAGCTACTTCACTGGGTTTGGCTTCACGAAGAGTGAAGAAGATGCGAACCTGTACCACATAGTGGTGGAAGGTAAATTGTGATCATTGTAGTTTATGTTGATGATTTCATACTGATAGGTGATGATCAACTGATCAAATCTTGCAAGGAGGACCTTGCAAGAGAGTTTGAGATGAAGGACATGGGGCTCATGCATTACTTTCTTAGCAAGGAGATGGGGAGTTGTTTTTGTCTCAGAGCAATTATGCCAATGAGATGATCAGGAGATTATGCATGGAGAGAAACAAACCCATGGAGACTCCTCTAGCAGGTAACTGGAGGAAGGAGGATGCTACTTCAAGGGAAGTAGTGGAATCTACTGTTTACAGGAATCTTGTGGGTTCACTCATGTGCTTGGTGAACACACGACCAGATATGTGCTATGCAGTTAACTGTCTTAGTCAAGCAATGGTTAGGCCTACCAAGCTGTATTGGAAGGTGGAAAAGCATGTGTTGAGATACCTCAGGGGAACTTCTCATTATGGATTATGGTATAGATGGATAGAGGGAGTGAATCTTCAAGGCTTCACTGATGTAGATTGGGCAGGGAGTCCATCCGACCGTAAGAGCACATCAGGAGGGTTCTTCAGTATTAGCTCAGCAACAGTTTCTTAGTACAATAGGAAAAAGAGATCGATTGCACTCAGTTCGGTAGAGGTCGAGTACATGGCTGTGAGTTAGGCAACATGTGAGGCCATCTGGATGAGGAAGATCCTAGTTCGTTCTTTTGGTCAGCAGATGGATCTAATTGTGATTTACTGTGATAATCAAAGTTGGATCAAACTCTCTGAAAATACAGTTTTTCATGATCGGTCCAAGCATATTGATATCTGATATCATCATCTCAAAGATTGTGTATTGAGGTGGATCATATTGTTAAGGTACATTCTCACGGAGGATCAATATGCTGACATTTTGACAAAGGCATTGTCAAGATGTAAATTCGAGTTTCACAGAGACAGGATCAAGGTAGCTGGTAATCCCATTCTTGTTGAGAGGGAGTATTGAGAAATGGCAACAAGAAATTCCAGTTTAAATTTGTCCTTGAATTTAATTTGTGAATTAAAATCGAATTTTATTATCATAGCAACTTGTAAATAATTAATTAAGTTTAATTAACTTAATTAGCTTAGGAATTTCGAGTTGGAAGTCTTTCTGAAGTCATGTATATGTTCTCCCAAAGTTTTAGGGGTCCGTGATGAGTTTAATTGTGAGTTGTAATTAGATCACTCAATTTACTAAGTTATGTTCAGTTAAATTAGTTCTGAACTGTTTGAGGAACCAATAGAGAGTTAACAGTTAGTTGGTGCATTAGTGCATCCACAAGTGTCACTCTAGTTAACTAAAGATTCCCTCATCAGAAACTCATGCATGTCAATTATGAGAAAGACCCTGTTGACACTAGAGTGCAGGGATAGTGTATAATAAATTCTGTGATTTACTGAGTTGTAAATATCATGCATGCAATCAGAGAAGGACCTATGTTTGGATTGCGCCGTTTTGGAAGCATGAATTCCATTTAAATATGGGATATTCATCTTAGGAATTATGGAGGGAAATAGGGGCTTAGAGAGCTACAGAATTGGCTAAGTGTTGGCCAAGAGCTTTCTTGTGAGCTGAGAGAGTTGAGCATACTTGTGTGGAATTGTTCTAGCGAGAACAAGCTTTGTATATTCACTCATATTTCTGATATATGCAATACATATAATGGGGTTTTGAGCAGTGAATTTCCCTAGATACATCTTGTGTTATGTGCCATTGATTTATCTTCTTCTTATTCATATTATTTTCATTGATCTATTAGATTCTACTAGTTGAAAGTAGAAGTAGATTCTTGTCTTGTGCTTTAGTACATTGCATGAGCTTGTGAATCTATAGGATGTTCTATAAGGTATCTGTTAATGTGTGTCAGAGTTTGAGAACTCATGCTGCATAGAGCTACATTCTTCTCCTCACTACGATCATTCACAATCTTGCTTTCCATATGTATATTTCATCACTTAGCTCAAGGGTGGCATGGTTGGCAACATCCCTTTTATTGAAATTTGTACCACTGGTGTCCTTCAATGTTCCACCCTTTTTAGGGGCCTCTTTAGCAAGGGAAGAAATGATATATATTCCATCCAAGGAATTGTCACCGACAAATCTAAAGGAGTTTCACAAAGTAATGGCATTTCTCCTCGAGCATTCTTATATTTTGACGTCATGTGGGATGTTAGAATTTGTCTCAAATCTTGTGGATGTCGCAGCTGCATTGAGGATGCAAGTTTCACTTTTGAAGGTGCAATTCTCTGGTCTAGTTTTCATGACATACTTGTAACAATGAAATCTCTTTGAAATCAAAGAACTTGAAGCAATTTTGATTCTAGCTTTGGGAGTAACTATAGGCAATGTTTTTCTTCTTGTGTTTAACTTTCATTTATGTTTTTTTCCTCTCTTGGACAAAGTAAGATGCAGTTGGTGATTTCAATTTAAGTTTTCATGAATTTACTTGCAGGTACTCGTGTTATCAATATCTAAAAGCCTCAATGAAGCGCTCCACATTCAAGAAATTCATCCACATCTTCTCAACCTTTCATTATTCTTTCTGCAGAAGTTATATTCAAATTATTAATTGCTTACGTATAAACTTTGGCCTCTTTATTTCTCTTCAAACCACTCCTTCAATCCAAATACCCTGCAACCCTCAAAATTTTCTAGCCCTTCTATTTTGAAAGTTGGGGTTTTAGAACTAGAAGCTTTGTTGCAAGCCCTCATGGCCTGTCCCTCCGACCACTAATTTTAACAAATTTTCATCAATATTGAGATGTCTCAGGAACTCGTTCCCTTACAAACTGGCACTATCTCTGGGAAACAACATCAAATTGGTGCCATTGCCGGGGAATGGATTAGAAAATATTTTTCCTTGGGTTTTATGAAAATTTGGAGTTGATTCTTGAAGGTGACAAGATTCAAAAATTAGTTGTATATCTTCACCTATCTCCTTAACTTTGGGTTTTTATTCTCTTGGGTTTTAAAATGGAAACCTCTACATCCTTTTCTAATGAGCTCATTCCAGGAAAAGAAGAGTTGATTCAGATGTAGACAAACCCTCGAAGGTCATATTTTGCTTAGTTTTCTGGTGTTACTATTTATGAGACTTATCTTGCAGATGAGGGTTTTGGTTGCTCAATAGATTCTCCAATTTATGATACCTACAGTTCATAAGAGGAGTATTTTGTTGAAGTCTTCCAAGAAGTTTTTCTCTCAACCAAGCAAGAAGAAGGTGACCAACAACAATATTTCTAGGAAGAGCCCAAGGTGGAAAAACCAAGCAGTGACTGTAACTACCTTGTGCAAGAAGTTACATATAGGTAGGTTGTTCAAGAAAAGAAGGCAATTGAAAATTTTTATTCTATCAATTTTATGATCTAGTAGTTGACTATATGGAAACTTTCTTTAGTCAACAATAAACATCAATTTTGGGGTATGTGTAAAATATTTTATTTGAAGATTTCATGTGGTGCATGCCTATTTTTATTTTCGGTTTTCAAGAGCATACTGGCATAAGTTCCACCACTCAAATGTTGTGATGGTACCATTGGAAGGTTGAATTCACTTGAAGGAATCCAACCATGTTTATAGATAGGACCTGTACAATTCAGTTTTTTTAGACGGTGAATAAGGGAGGCGGTCCTACTTGAAGCCAATTTTGAGAGATTTCAGTTTTCAGACTTGAGGTTTGTTGGACACCTAATCCTCAATGGGTTAGTGTGGAAGCCGAATAGACAAAAGCAGTCCAAGAGACCTTGGGATGTGAAACCCAACGGTCACATAATGTACTATAAATGTATATCTCTTGTTAATAAAAAAATCGTATTCTCATGTTTTATCTTTCATATTTCTCTTGCTCCCATGTGTGTTTAACATGGTATTAGAGTGGGCAATTTCTGGTCTTGCTCCAATTTAAGCCACTAATTTTTGTGGTCATTTTCTATGAGTTTGTTTTTAAACCTTAGCGTTATCTAGACTCTCTGAAATCTGCAACTGTTAGAACGCAGGACCTAAATTGGGCTCTCTGCCCCACTAAATATTGCTATTAATCATTCACCTGCCGCTGCACCTTATTATAGCCTGCCCCAGGCAATGTCATTTCCTAACTGCCATTACACCAAAACCCGCAGGTGTTAGTAAACGGATGCATTGCCAGAGTTAACGGATCCTCGAGAGGCGGTTAGTCCATGTCACGAAACACACGGGGAGCGCTGGATTATCCAATGCCCAACAATCTCCCCCCCAGCGCGAGCCGGGTGTGATTCGAACTCGATACCTTTGGCTCTGATACCACTAAATCTTGCTATTAATCATTCACCTGCCGCTGCACCTTATTATAGCCTGCCCCAGGCAGTGTCATATACGTTTTTGATATTGTTTGCGCCCTCTGTCAAGCCTGCGCCCTCTGTCAAGAGACCTGCTACAAACGCTGCCTCTCTGCGTGTCTTCTGTGCATAATTTTCTACAACCTGGGCTCTTCCAACACCTGTCACCTGCCCTCTCTCTACTTGGATTGATTCCAACGAAACTCTCTTCTGCGTACCTATTATGCCTTCAACAAAATCTTGCTTTTAACGTTATTAACCTATACTAGAGACTCTTACATACAACAGGTGGCATACATTTATTTTCCCATGACTGTTTTCCTTTTCTAATGCTCAGATAGCGAACAACCAGTGAGAGAAATTAGGTATCTGAATCAGTTTTTATGTCATAAATCCTCTCTGCACCTTTCAGAAATGCCAACACTGACATTTCTATTACCCTTGCTAGACCTGCACTCTGTGCATTCTCCCATGCAAATAACACTCATATTCTGCATTTGCTAAATGTTGTCCTCTCAATTTTTTAGTGAACGTAACGGTGCTCTGTGAACAAAAACAAAACTGAGTCAAAGCTGGAAACAACTGTAGTGATATAAACTTTCTGGAGATAGTTTCATTTGAAGAGATAATGCGTGTTTTTGGTATGTTGTTTCCTTCAAGCGGTTCATTTCAGTCATAGCGCATTGGAATGCTAAACACTATTGTATATATGTTCATTGAAATCTTCATAGTCTTCATGTGAAAATCAATTAATTTTACAACGGAATCCCATGCCTATGTGAGGAGGTGAGAAGTATGGCTCATAAATTTTTAAAACTGTGTGAATGAAGTCTCTGCGAAGGAGTCTGTGAAATCATAGTTGTTGAAATAAAGCATTGTTAACATCATCTTGGTGGTATCGTGCTGCTGGACTAACATATATGTTGGTGAGTTTTGAATCAAGATTGAGAACAAATTGACAGAAGATCGAAGCATTATATTTCCTCAGGGATGAGAGTTCATTTCCTTTGGTAATCAAGCGTGTCTGATTAGGGATCAAGTTTGTCTATTCATTAAGGATGAAATTATTTTATTGAAGGTTGAATTCTTTGAGGTAGGTTGAATTCATCATTTCCTCGGCAATTAAACCAACCTACTATGGAGGCCAAGTTTATGCATATTCCGGGAGATCGCATTGATCCTTAAAGTAGGTTCAATTTTCCCACATTGAAGGTCGAATCTCTTTGGAGCTCGCTTGAATTCTTCAACCGAACTCCTTTGTCTTCCTTGCGACTTCGTTCTGCAACCATACGCACAAACCAAAGGGAAAGGTATGTACGAAATTTTGTGAACTGGAGCTGCGGGTTGGAATTTGGTGAATTGTCCAAGCAAACTGAATTTTTGTGACACTCCATGGTATTGTAATTTGGTGATATTTACATGCTTTGAGAAGGGAGCCAAGCTGGAGAGTTGGGGCTACCCATTTGTTGTAAACTTGACTTTTATAAAAGAATTGAAGGATGGAACTTTTCAAAAATATATATATATGTTAACGTAGTTCTTATATTTATGATGTCTTGTGTATTACATTGAACGTAGCATGTATTGATCGCTGCCCCATCCATTGAACGCTGAAACACGTCAACATCGGAGTGTGTTCCATTCGCCATTAACCCTCCACGCTGCTTGCTGTTGGGTAGACCTTACTGCTGGTTGGAATACCCTTGCCATCTACTGTCCAAGAATACTGTTGCCCAATAACACTGTTGTTCTGGTGCATTAACTCGATGACTGTGCTTGGTGCCTTTTTAATATTGGATTCATAATTTCTGCGTTGACTTCTTCTTATGAAGTGTGGAGTTCTCCTTATGATGTGCATGGAGGAAAGGATGACTGGTATTATTAATATGATTTATGCTCGTTGGGTCTAAAGTTGATATCAAATTAAAATTTTGAAGTTCTTCCACAAGTATTTGTCCAGCATATTATATATTTACATGAACCAACAACAAGGAATGCACCACCTCTGCTGAACGTAGCTGTGATACCCTTCTGCGTGGAGTTTATTCTGACATTGTGGGGGCCACGAAACACTATATTGTTGACTAATATAAGCCAGAGGACCAACACTGTACAGTTTGCTAAGTATTTGGACATGTAAGGAGGTCTATCACTGTTGTTTCAGCGTGCTAGAGACTCATTCCAATGCCTATGACCTGAGCAAGTGTTGGAGTAGCATTCTGGGTCTGAAAGTCCTTGCTGGAATTTACTCTCATTGCTTATCTTCATTGCCAGAAAGTGGCAAGATCAGAGAATTGTGTTATAATTGTTGAAGTTTTGATAGCCATCATTTCTGATTTGAAAGTGAAGGAGTATTTGAAGGATCCAAGCAAGTTTGCAGTTGTTGCTGCCCCAGTTGTGGTATTAAAACTCATTATAGTCTCTGTCTACATATATATGCATTGATTCCTTGATTCATTTGCTTCGCATTTATAAAGGATATTGTTGCGTACTGTGAGTGGGTATTACTTTTCTACACTGAGTAGTAGTTGTGATCAATTTTTAAGGTGTAAATCTGACATTGAAGAAAAAAAATGGCTAGAATCAGTGAAGTATTAGAGTTCCTCAAAACTCTCATATTGTCTACTAATCATCATACATTAAAAGTCAGCAAAGTTTCTCTCACAGACATTCAGGTCTGTCTACAAAATGCACAAGAGAAAATTGATTTTTTGCAGCTAATCTCAGCTACAGTAAGAAGAATTAAAATGGAGGAGTCATTCTAAACCTGTTTCTGTTCAGAACAATGAAGCAGACTCCCATAAATAGCAAGAAAATATTGTTGAAGTTCATTCAGAGCTAGTGCCTAATAAAGCAGCAGCTGTACATGCAAATGCAGAAACTCAATCTGCACTTCCCAAGCCCATCATCAGATCTTGGGAACAACTTGTCCACAACAAACACAGAACTGGTTTTGGATATGACAAGGGCTTGTCCTTTCATATCCCAAACTACGCCAAGCCCATTCAGTTTCAGAGTGCTGGATTCATTCATGACAGTTCACCTGCTCCTCATCATGACAGTTCACCCCCTCTTCCACAACAACAACAACAACAACAACAGATTGTGAAATGCCAACACTGTGATCGAGTTGGCCATTTGGAAGATCACTGTTTTGATCTTCATCCATGCAAGCACTGTCATAAAACCACCCATTCTTCATACAGATGCTTCAGAAATAAACGTCCTGCAAGAACAAAGATTCATCTTGGATGGATCACTTCTCGGCAATGGGCATCAACAACCAAGAAGATATTCCAATCACATGTCAGAACCTGTTCCAGAGTATTGAACAATCTTGCAGTTGAGTTTTCTCCATTATCTCACCTTGTATCTGACAGGGGGGAAATGATGGTCATCTACAAGCTTCAAAGCCACATCAAGCGAGCCTGAGCCACAACCTGCCACACCAGTTTCAGAGTTGTAGCCAGAAACAAAGATGCCCGTGAACATGCCTTCAGTTGGCAATCTGGGACACTTCCTCTAGCAAAAGACTTCAGCTTCTTGCCAGTTTCGGAAGAATTCCAGGAACAAAATTGGGGACACTTCCTCTAGCAGAAGACTTCATCTTCTTGCCAGTTATGGAAGAGTTCTAGGAATTGCATTAAGCATTCCAGAGTTGTTGGTCATCCTTAAACCATCACACGTTAAGACTTCCCTTTTCAGGTTGAAGTTCTCCCTTTTATGCGGGGTGAGACCTCCCTTTCATGGTTGAAGGTTTCCCTCTTCAAAACAATATGAGCACTTCCTCTAGTAGAAGACTTCAGCTTCTTGCCAGTTTTGGAAGAGTTCCGGAAATTGCACTAAGCGTTACAGTGTTGGTGGTCATCCTTAAACCACCGCCCTTTATACCAACATTTCAGAGAGCACATTCAGTCTAGTGCTGCCATGCATTTTTGCACATTTTGTATTAAAACTCTTTTCTTGGACTCATACATAACTCTTCAGATTAAGGGGGGGAATGTTGGACACCTAATACTCAATGGGTTAGTGTGGAAACCGAATAGACAAAAGCAGTCCAAGAGACCTTGGGATGTGAAACCCAACAGTCACATAATGTACTATAAATGTATATCTCTTGTTAATAAAAAAATCGTATTCTCATGTTTTATCTTTCATATTTCTCTTGCTGCCCATGTGTGTTTAATAAGGTTTGACTCCATACCAAACCAAGGCCATTGGTCTACATTTATCAGTGCTTTGTAGGTAAACCGTTGTCCATAGTTGGAGCCAATAATGTTGGAGCTCAATTTTTACGAAGCGAAAATTTTAAATTTTGGGAGAGAACTAGAGCCAACAATTAAAATTGATAATAAGATTATAGAGTAAGTTTACATAATTTTTATTTCTCCTTCTAAAGTTAATGCTTGTAATATTTATTTTAAAGGAAGAATTGTTTATGAGAACATTTGTGTTTTTATAAGCATTATCATGCTCTCGGTATAAATAGTTCTTGTATTTAAAAGAAAATTTATCATGCTCTCGGTATAAAGAGTGCTTGTATTTAAAAGAAAAAATAACTGAAGCCAAAATTTTAAATTTTGGGAGAGAACTAGAACCAACAATTAAAATTGATGATAGGATTATAGAGTAAGTTTACATAATTTTTATTTAAAAGAAAAAATGGCTGAAGCCAAAATTTTAAATTTTGGGAGAGAACTAGAGCCAACAATTAAAATGGATGATAAGATTATAGAGTAAGTTTACATAATTTTTATTTCTCCTTCTGAGGTTAATGTTTATAATATTTATTTTAAAGGAAGAATTGTCTATGAGAACATTTGTGTTTTCCTAAGCATTATCATGCTCTCGGTATGAACAGTTCCTGTATTTAAAAGGAAAAATGATGAGCCAAGTCAGAAGTCGAGCATTTAGGAAAAATGATGAGCCAAGTCAGAAGTCGAGCATTTATTTCATCAATTGATAGTCTATTAATACAACAATAATCATTTCATCAATTGATAGTCTATTAATACAACAATAATCACACAAGGTTTGAAGTGTAGAAGGGCGCCACTAACCATTGGCACGACATGTCAATATATGCTCTCAGCCTTGGGAAAAATAAACACATAAAAATGTATTCACTTGGTCAATATGGGACATTTTCATGTTAGCATTAAAAAAAAAGAGTGAAATGTCGTTTGGGGCCACATACAGAAAATACATCCCCTCCCTTCACCATATTTGTGAGGTTTCTTTCAAATCGAATGAAATTTAAATGAATTGAAGGTTGTTGTCTAGGCACCTGCAGATGGAGTTGTAGTAACATGTGCTTTGAAAGAACAAATTATAGTGACAGCCACTTCGGTAATGATTGTCGCCAAAAGTCTTCAGAGAGTGTTACACCATCTGGAAGCATTGGTTGAACTGTTGATGGGGGTGATCACTCAGGCCAAATCATGGGGTGGATCGACAAGCCAGAGCGATCACCTGTGAACGTTTGAGGAAAATGGAGAAGGATTATCCATGCTTACTCTATGCATATGTAGGGCATATGTTAATAGTGTGCGAGAGTGAGAGAACTCATTCTAAGAAGAGCTACATTCTTCTCCTCGCTATGGTCATTCACAATTTTTCTTTCCATATGTATACTTCGTCCCCTGGCTCAAGGGTGGTAGGGTTGGAAACATCCATTTTATCAACATCTGTACCACTGGTGCCCTTCAATGTTTCACCCTTTCTAGAGGCCTCTTTAGTAGGGGAAAAAATTATATCTATTCCATGCCGGGAATTGTCACCGAAGAATTTGAAGGAGTTTCATAGAGTAATGGAAGTTCTCCTGCATCCATAGATTCTGACTTCATGTGAGATGTTATAATTAGTCTCAAATATTATGGATGTCATAGCTGCATTAGGGCAGCAAGTTTCACTTTTGAAGGTGCAATTCTCTAGTCTGATATATCCTTATGAACATATTCTTTGTCACCTTGTTTTGATGATATTTACTCATTTTCTAGATTATTTTGATGGGGAAAACAAAATATTTTTATATGCCTAATATTAATATCCAAGGAGGTATCTCAACCTATTTTTCCCTGCTTGCTTGCTATTCACTAGATACTCGTCTTGGAGAGTCTTTCTCTGCAGAAGGAAAGAAAATCGTTGCTCATCTATATGACCTCTGGATTATACCCATCAGTTTTTGATATGATTTATGGAAGGCATAAAACTTGATGATCTTGCATATTGCGCAGTTGATTTTGATCCATCTCTGAGAGATACCGACCATCATTCTGCCACTCGGCCCAATACAGTAATCGCAACAGAGAAATGGCCAGTTTTGAAAAGCGATGGCCCTGTTGTAACAAAACACAAGGAAGTAATTGCATTTGTCCCCAATGTCTGTTCTATTGATCGAAATGTTCTCTACAGACTAGCATTGAGTATATGTTCAAAGACAATCCATTATTATAGAGTTCATATGAATACATTGTATAGTTGAATAAAGACGTTGTTATATAGTCGAACATCACAATAATAGTAAGCTTCTAGATACCTCACGAATGTAAAGGAAATCGACAGTTCATAGCATTTTTCCCAGCGCCAATGTGATCCCGTGGGGTCAATGTACATGAAGCATAAGAATAAGAGAGGCCCCGAGGAGCAGTTTTCTTAAACTGCCCAACAAAGCGATCGATTGCCAGGATTTGTTTTGACACCACTATCCTCATCTCTGGAAACTGCCAAGAGGTGCTCCTGAAGGCTTTTTATAGTTTTCAATGGCCACGCATATGGTTTTGTCAACGTACACCGATAGGACAACTACGGACCCACTTTATTTTTAATTTAAAGGCCCAATATTCTTAATGTTTGTAATGTAAAATTTTTAAGGGCGGAGGTTTTATTTTTAAAATGGAATTGTATTTAATAAATATATATATATATATATATATATATATATATATATTTTTTTTTTTCCCAGCAAAAAAACGAACTTTTTTATAAGTAAGAAAAAAGTTACAATGCATATGAGTTAACATTCTGTAAACAAAACTGCCTACTTAGGAGCTAGAACTCCTCTGATATGATCATCAGCGCCCCTACAGAGCACTAACAGCATCTTCTGTACTCGGCTTCATCAGCCACATCCAAGAAAGAAAACGCTACAAAAAACTTCAGTACCGCCTGGGCCTCCTCTCTTGAGGAAAACAGCCCAGGCAATGAAACATCCATGTTACCGAATCACAGTCTGCTCTTTAAACCAGAGCTTAAACGTACAAGTGTTTTAAACATTGTTTGACATATGCCACCATTATCTAACAAACCCAGATAAAACAGTGCATATATATGGAAAGGCAAAAAAGGAAAAATTATATGTTTGGAGGGAGATCCGACACACGGATCTGATCATGGTCCTGTTCAGTTACTCTCCAAGAGCCCACAACTTGCTGCAGGCCTTCTTTAGATAGTCGATCCGCTTCCTCATTGAATTCCCTGTAGATGTGATCAATAGTAAAAACATTAAACTGCTGTTTTAAAATTTGAATCTCTTCAAGTAACGGCATCAACATATAGTGCTGGCATCGATGTTTCCCCAAAACCCAATTTACAACATTCATCGAATCACCGAAAATCTGAACTGTGAGGATGTGTTTGTGAACAAGCCAACAGAGGAGCAACTTAAGAGCAGTAAGTTCAGCAAAATTATTTGTCCCCCTTCCTATTCCCACTGAGGCTTTTAGAGAATGTGAACCGCTAAGATGTATGTATAAACCGGCACCTGTGAAATCATTTTGTGCTGCCCCGTCAAAAAAAGCCCATGGAATCCCTTCTCTGATAAGAGGTTCCTTCCGCGGGGCAGCATTTGCCGATTCCTCCTTTTCAGGAATGCTCTCAAGAATGGCGCTACTTTGAATGGCAATAGCAGTCCCCGGGGTCGCCTGTTCACGAAAAATACTACGGTTCCTTACGATCCAGATACCCCAAATTCCTCTCTTGAAAGTGGTTCCACCAATATTCCCAGGCTGTGGCCAAACAGTCTCCTTCCCATCTTATTTTAACATTTATAAGTCTTTTCGCTTCAGCCCAAACCTGTTTTGTAAAAGGGCATGATAGAAACAGATGGGTGATAGATTCGAAATCAGAAAAACACAGGGGGCATCTTCCAGGACCTTGTTTGAACCGAGCTTGCAGGATTTCCCATGTAGGGATCTTATGGTTTAAGGCGCACCAAAAAAAAATTCTAGCTTTTTTTGGACATTTAAGTTTGAACAAAGGTTTTGACCACCAGACAGGAGGGTTCCAACCTTGATTCTTCATTAGTAAACTGTAACCAGCCTTTGGTGAATAAAGCCCTGTCTCCGCATGCGCCCAAACCAGAGAATCTGGCCTATCCGATATTCTCACATTTGATCTTTTAAGCTCTTGGATGAATAACTGCCATTCATCTCTCCAGGCGGGGTCTATTCCTAGGTCGGCCTCAGACCTCCAAGCCTGCCCCCAAATGGAGTATTGCTCCATATTAGCTATCTGCCTTAAGTTTCTAATCCCAATATCATCCAGATGATTGAGCATATCAGGAGAAAGAGCATAAGCCTCACTACACCCCACCCATGGGTCCCTACCAATCCTCACATTCTCTCCATTCCCAACCCGCCAAGCCAGCCCTTGTTCAATTACCCTAAAAGCCTCAGAAGTGGCTTTCCAAATGACTGAGCAGTTCCTTCCTTTTTTGTTTGGCATTCTAATCCAATCTTCAAGCGGCATGGGGTCAATGTACTTTCTCTTAACAACCTTCGTCCAGAGATTTTCCATAGAGATTATTCTCCAGCCCGATTTTGCTGCTAGAGCGAGACTGAAGTCAATGGGACTTTTCAGACCCCATCCACCCCAGTCCTTAGGCCTAGCAATCTTATCCCATGCCACCCATGGAAGAACGGAATCCTCTTTCGACCCCGACCACAAAAACCTACTGCAAATCTGCTTTATTTTATGGAGAATCCCTTTTGGAATCCATGTCAGCGCTGCCCAGAAAACCGGAATAGCCTGAAGGACTGAATTTACCAGTGTAAGCCTTCCCGCCCTAGAAAGCCACTTAAAGCTCCAATGAGAAATTTTTTGTTCAATTTTCGCAATTAGCCAATTCCAGTCTTGCTTTCTATAAGCAGATGGTTTTAGCCAAAAGCCCAAATATTTGAATGGCTGCTCCATATTACAAGTTCCGAAAGGCAGATGGGCAACAATCACATTCTCCTCTTGTCTATTGAAGCCTTCAAAAATTACTTGAGACTTCCTCTCGTTTATTTGCAGCCCTGTAGCTTTCAAGAACTGATCAAGAATACGCTTAATCTCTAAAATTTCATTTAGGTTCCCATTTGAAAAAAGGAGTATATCATCAACAAAAAGCAGATGAGTAATGAACAGGTTAACAACAACTTCCAAACCTTTTATCAAACCTGTACTTTTTGCCTTTGCTATCAGTCTGCTCAAACCTTCTGCAGCAAGAAGGAAAAGAAGAGGGGAAAGTGGACATCCTTGGCGCAGCCCTCTTTGACTTCTAAAGAAATGGGAAGCAGCTCCATTTATCAGAACAACAAAATTTACATTTGAGACACATCCCATAATCCAATTTATGAAGCCCACCGGGAAACCCGGGTGTGTTAGAAGTAACTTTAAGTACGTCCAGCTGACCCTGTCATATGCTTTTGATAGATCTATTTTGAGCACTGCCCCCTTCTTGTTTGCTTGCCTTATACTGTGAATAGTTTCTTGAGCTACCCCTATAGCTTCATGAATTTGCCTCCCATCCAAGAAACCAAATTGCTCCTTTGATATACAGTCAGATAAAAGCGGTTTCAAACGAACATCAATGATCTTTGATATAATCTTGTAAATGGTGTTGCACAGAGAGATAGGCCTAAAGTCTTCAAAAGAAGCAGGATCTTCTTTTTTTGGAATAAGAGCAATGAAAGTTGCATTGAACGGACCATAGATTTCTCCTTTTACACGAGATTCTTCCACCACCTCTGTGAGTTCTGCCCCGATAGATTCAAAGAAGTGTGAGAATAGCTCTATAGTCCATCCATCAGGCCCTGGACTTTTGTCTTTTGGCATAGACTTTATTACACTTTCTACTTCTTCCTTTGTCACTTCTCTAAAAAGGTCTTCCGCATCTTCCTCCTCCACAAAACGAGGGAAAGCCTGGGCAGTTCTGATTATTTCAGGCAAAGATATCCCCCCAGGATCAGAGAAAAGAGAACGAAAATGGTTTTTCCCCATAGAGGACAGTTCTTCAAAAGATGAGGCCTCCCTGCCTTCAGCATCCCTCAGCTTCCATATAGTGTTTGCATTCCTCCTCCCTTTTGCAAAATTATGAAAAAAAATTGTGTTTTCATCCCCTGCTTTCAGCCAAATAGCTCTGCTTTTTAATCTCCACTCCTCTTCCCTATCCAAAAGGATCTTCGCCTTCCTCTTTTCCAGAGCCAGAATTCTTTCTTTCGACTCCTGGGATGAATAAGCATCAGTCGCTGGGTCTTCAAGAACCCCCAGATCCTCATCAATGCTTACTAATTCTTCAATTTGCTTTTTCCTTCGGTCTGATGCCCATTCAATTGTGGCTTTTTTAAGTCTCTTAAGGTTTTCCATGAACCGGCCTGCTTTATTCTCCGAAGCCTCCTGGTCCGCATGTCTCCAGGTTTCATTAAAGAGCTTAATGAAAGATTCCTCCTGAAGCCAAGAGGCATTAAATTTGAAAGGCGCAGCCGGTTTTGAGGGTGGTTTTGAGAAATCCAGAAAAATGGGGAAATGGTCTGAGTTTCCCCCATCACCCACCCATTGCCGGAACAGAGGAATAGAGGAAGCCAACCTTTCATTGATAAGGAACCGATCCAATCTTTTCGCAATTCTATCATCCCCCGTTCTTCTGTTCCTCCATGTTGGTTTTGCTTTTATGATATTGACATCTATCAGGTGGTGAGAGAGGAGGGCGTTTGAAAAGAAATCAGTCAGGGGGTCCTCCCTCGCAAGAGGCCCCCAGGCTTCAGCACTTCCCATCGAAAAGTTCAGGTCTCCCCCAATGATAAGATTTTTATCTTTGAACAGGTCTTTTGAGAGGAGATCGTTCCAAAAAGGAACCCGACCCTGGCAAGGGCCGTAAACATTTACGAGCAACAGTGGGATGTCAAAATCAGGGGACACCACCTCCAACCCCAAAACATTTGATAAGCCCCAAGAATTTAAAACCTTCAGTCTTCCCCTCTTAAAACCCATGGCAAGCCCACCTGAGTGACCGATAGCATCAGCAGCTATGAAGACCCAGCCAGGTAGTAGAGAGCCCAGTGACACTTCAACATCCATACCTTTGCCCAGAGTTTCTTGAAGAAAGACGATATCCGGGTTATTACGAGAAATGAGGTCTTTCAACGCTAGTTTTTTGGGTTTACTAGCTAAACCCCTGCAATTCCAAGAAAGGCAAATCATTTTATAACCGACTCAGGGGGTTTTGCTGCTCTAAGCGCCCCGGGAATTGTCATCTGTTTCCCATCAGCTACATCATAAACTGCTTTTGCTTGAGTTTTTGAAAGCATGGATTTTCGACCTCTACCCTTCTTAGGGCAAGACTTTGGGGTTTCAGTCCCCAAACCACCAACAGGGTCCATAATCTCCTTCGAACACCCCGATTTTTTACTATGAGATCTAAGGTTATACTGACAACCAACAGAAGAGGGCTCAGTACCCGATCCCAAAGGGGGGAACTCCTCACAGTTCAGATTTAAGGTGGGCATTTCAGCCGTGAGATTATCAATATTTTGCATAACTGTCTTACATTTGTTTAACTTAGAAACCCCCCCTTCAACAGTTTCAGATAAAAAGGCAGAGGTATGATGAGAGAACTGCATACCCGATTGTTCTTCTGCGATGGCCACGACCGGAACAGAAGGAGAAGGGTCCAGTATCGGTTGATCCTCGGGCACGATCCTCGCTTCTCCATCGTCCTTGTGCTTCCCCTCCATTGTCTGCTGCAATTGCTCCTCCACAGGATTCCCAGATGGAGCAGTCTCCTCCTGTGATCTCTCGACCTGCCTTCTAGGCCCATTCCACTCCTCTTCATCTCTTTGGGTCCTCCTCCTCCTCCTACCCAACGGGCAGTCCCTCGCCAGGTGCCCATATTCATGGCAGTTATGACAGCGGAACGGAAGGAGTTCATAGTCCAACGGCTGTTCTACCACATAATCCCTATATCGCAGAGTGATGGATTTTGCCAGGCCGTCCTTGGGATTTAGCCTCACCAGTATCCTTGCCACTGCCTTCTCGTAAGTGTCGAGATACGACCTATCTGCATCCAGATAGGTTCCCAACAAGTTCCCAATGGACTTGAATACGGAGTCCGCCCAGAGGAAGGGAGGTAAGCTTGGAGCCCTTACCCAAACAGGGAACTCGTCGACTTTCTCTTTTGCTGCATCGAACAGCGGCGTCCATCTTTTGAAGAAAACCGGCCTGTTCTCGTATTGCCAATTTTGTCCCTCAACCCATTCCATAGCCTCCTTGCTGTTGAAACTGACCATGAACCATCCTTTTACCAGTGAATTTATTTTGAACGAGGCCGCTGGGGAGCCCGACCATTGTCTCGACGCCCACTGCCTGAGGGCTTTGCCTGAAACGGGCCGCCCTCTGATTCTGCCCACAAGGGTGACCTCTGCCACCTCCAGAATGTCATCCACCTGCATGTCCATACCCAGAACAAGTTCCGAGAAACACTTTGTCTTCAGCGGTTTTGATTTCTTCCTTTTTTCTCCTGCCCTTCTCACCTCCGGATCTGCATTCTTATCGCCGAGATCTGGGGCTTGGAAACCATCATCCCTTTGCGTCCCAGACTCAGGCCTAGCTGCCTGAACATCCCCATCCTTTAACGATGTTTCTACCAGCCCCTCAACTGGGCTGCCTACCCCTTCTTTCTCCGAGGGTTCCTTTCCCCAAACTTTCCCTACCCCCAGGGATGACGAAATCACTCTCTGGTTTGCTTGTCCGCCTGCGTCAGTAAGCAGTCCTTCCGACCCACTGATCCCCTGATAAGGGTCCTTTGAAAAAAGTCCCCTATTTACAGCCGACGGATGGGGGCCTCTCCCGACCTCATTCCCTGAAGGTTTGAGTCCTCCTACCGATCTCCATACCCCTTTGTTCTGAACAGAATTTATAATATCCTCTAAGCCCCCGGACGGACAAAAGATCTTAGATGGGGATAAAGACTTACCAGTCGGCGCAGCAAAGCCTTTTTCTCTCCACGAGCTCAACTCTGGAATTGGGGTTTCCTTCTCAAGACTCTTGCCAACGATGCCTAGGTTACCAGACAGATCCCAGCTCTCATCCAGCAGACCTCTAGCAAAGCTTGAAGTCCTTGTACCAGCCGCCAAGATCGAACCAGCTCCATTCCCTTCAAGCTTTCCAAGCAACTCTCCAATGTTCTGCGCAGTGATATCCTTCCCCCATACCGTGAGTAAATCTTCTGGCGATGGGTCGAGCTCCACCGACTCATTTGCAATAACCATGGTAAAACCCTAAAAGTCCGTAAATGGTAAAAAAACCTTCCAACCGTCGCCCGAGAAAGACAGCTGAAAAACCGCCTGCAGACCGAGAAAATGCATACAAAGCAGCTAAAACAGGACTTCAACAGCTCCAAGGTTATGTCACGGGTTGCAAAAGGAAACCGCTCACTCAGCCCTCTTCCGGATAATAAACCGCCCGCCTGTGGGAAGAAAACTTTGACCCTACCGTCGCAATACCACTTGGCCCACGATAGCAACCGACTCCCTCTGCGTCCGCCAGCGCTGCACCACCCGTACCTGCGTGTCAGCCTGCAGGATCCTGTGCTACCTAGGCCTAGGGCCTAGAGGTCCAGGATCGAAACCTGCCCTCGCCATCTATTCTGAACTCATTGTCACATGATATATATATATATATATATATATATATATATAGTTTTCTTTTAATTATTTTAATTATTTATTTTTTAAAGAGAGACACTTTTGGATAGCTATTTCCATACTCAATTTTTGAAACTGCTTATGAGAGTTACACAATTAGGACTAGGGTTGGGAAGAAAATTCCGGTAGAAATATTTTGTAAGGGTTCAGAGTCTGGTTTTCATGATTTACTTGTAATAATGAAATCTCTCTAAAATCAATCAACTTGAAGAAATTTTGATTCCAACTTTGGGTTTGATTGCACGAATTGTTTTCCTTCTTGTGTTCAACATTCATTTATGTTTTTTACCTCTCTTGGACATTGTAAGATGCCGTTGGTTATTTTAATTTAATTTTTCATGAATTTACTTGTAGGTACTCATGTTATCTAAATATGAAACCCTTAATGAAGCACTCCACATCCGGGGAATTCATCCACAACTTCTCAATCTCTCATTATTCTTTCTGAAGAAGTTATATTTAGATTTGTAATTGCCTGGATATAAATTTTGCCCTCTTTATTTGTCTTCAAACCTCTCCTTCAATCCAAAGACCCTGCAACCCTAAGAATTTTTTGGCCATTCTGTTTTGAAATCTAGGGTTTTAGAACTAGAAGCTTTGTTGCAAGCCCTCATGTCTTGTCCCTCCAACTATTAATTTTAACAAATTTTCATCAATCTTAAGATGTCTCAAGAACTAGTTCCCTTATAATCAGGAACTATCTCTCGGGAGCAACATAACCCACCAACTGTCTGTAGATAATGCCATCTATTGCCTCTCCTGTATAAGCATCCTCTTTCCTCTAGTTAGTAGCTCAAGGAGTGTCCATGGGCTTGCAATCCTACATATGGAATCTTGAAAGGATGTTAGAGGTGTACTTCCCCTTACTAACAAATAACTCTCCATCTCCCTACCACATCTCTAAACCAAGGAAGTAGTGCATCAAACCCATATCCTTCATCTCAAACTCTCTTTCAAAGTCCTCCTTGCAAGATTGGATCAATCTGCCATCTCCTATCAATATCAAATCATCTACATAAAGGACTATAAAGGACTAATATGAGCATACAACCATCTACCATAATGTAGTAGAGATTGGCATCTGCTCCACTCTTAGTGAACCCCAATCCACTGAGATAAGAATCTATACGAGTTTATCAAGCACAAGATTCTTGATTGAGACCATAGAGTGTTGTCCTAAGTCTACACACATGCGTCTCCCTGTCAAATGTCTCAAATACCTCAGGTTGCTCAATTAATATCTCTTCCTCAACCACTCCATTGAGGAAGGTAGTCTTAACATCCATTTGGTGGATCCTCCACCTAAACTGTGCTTCTAATGCAAGTATGATCCTAATAGATGAGTATCTTGCCACAAGGGAAAACGTGTCCTCATAATCGATCCCCTCCACCTGCAAGAAGCCTTTGGCCATAAATATAGCCTTGTACTTTTCAACACTCGCATCATCTGCATGTTTCACCTTAATAAACCCACCTAGAGCCAATAACATATTTTCCATCAGGTCAAGGCACAACCTCCAAAGCATCATTACTCATGACAGAGTCATACTCATCCACCATGGGATCTACCCACTCCTGTTGGGAAACAACCTCTTCAAAAGAAGATGGCTCATAATCAATCAACTCTAACATGAGTACCATATATCTAGTATATTTGCCTGGTGATATCCCCTGTTTGTGTGAGGAACTAAGAGCTTAAACCTGCTCCTGAGCTTCCTACACCAACATATCAACCATTCTGGTCCTCTTCCTCCCTTCTATGGAAGGCTCTGTGTGATTGGGTGCCTTTGAAGGTTTTAATCCCGTACATAAATTACATGCATACAAATTCTAAAAAAATAGAAAATAAACAATGGAAAGAGCATAAAACATAAAACATATATAGACAGACATTCCCCCCTGGATCCCAAAACCAAGACTACCAGATTGATTTTTCATTGTATTCCTTTCAATGTTACAATACACATATATATACATGTTGAAGCATCCATAAACCCCAATCCATTAACCCTAGATTCAATCATAACCATAGTTCCGTTGACCGGATCTATAAAATACCATGGAAATAATATAACACACACCCAACAACCTCCACTTAGTATGCTTTCTACTCCTCCACATGTGGCTGCTCCACATCATCCTCCTAGAATGTCCTCTTGCCTTTGAGAAAAATATGACTTTGTGGATGTGACTGAGGCTCCTCCTTTGGAGCTAGAGGCTCCTCATCTGGTGGTATGCTCAACTCTCACTCTAGACAACTCCTCATGGCATTGTCCTCATCAAATCTCACATCCCTCCTCAACACAGTCATCCTGACTGAAGGCATGTACACCCGGTAAATATGGGGTGTCTATGTGTATCCTACAAAGATCCCCCTTTTTGTTTTGGGCTCCAATTTTTTCTTTCTATCTTTGGAGACATAGCAATATACTATGGATCCAGAAACGTGAAATTCGAAGACATATGGATTCCTCCCATAGAAAGCCTCTTCAGGTGTAATCATTCCAAGAATTTTGTGAGGACTCATGTTCTGCAAGTAAACAACTTTATTGCAAGCTTCTTCCCACAAGGGTAGTGGAAAGCCTTGGTCATGCAACATTTCTCTAACTCCCACAATACTTCTATTTTTCCTCTATGCAACCCCATTTTGATGTGGGTTGTGAGGTGCAATCAATTCCCTTATAATACCCTCCTTGGCACATAATTACTTGAAGGCATTAGACACATACTCTCCTCCATTCTCACTTCTCAGGAATTTAATTTTATGCCCAATCTCATTTTCAATTAAGGCTCTAAATTCAAAAATTTTTGAATAAACCTCATATTTCTTCTTCATAAAATAGATCCAACATTTGCAGTAAAAATCATCTACAAAGATCACATAATATCTATTATTTACAATTGAGACTGTAGAAAATGGTCCACACACATCTCAATGAACTCACTCCAAGATGGCCCCAACTCTGCTATCTTAGCCCTGAAAGGAGGATTTAATATATTTTCCAAGAGAGCATCCCTTGCAAACATCATGTTGATCAAGGGTGGATTTTAGAAGACCAAGCTTGACCGACTGCATTATGTTCAAAGCTCCATGGTGTAGGTGTCCCATGCACCTACGCCAAATCTCTCCATCATCTCAGCCTTGAATATGCTCTTCCTTGCTACTCAATGCAATGCATGCATCCACCTCTAGCGTGTAGATATTTTTAACCAGAACACCAATTTTTTTACTTGTCTAGTAGCAACATGCTTTAGATAATATTTCCCCTTACTGAACACCACATCATATCCATGGTATTCAAGTACAACTTAAGAAACTAATTCTTTCTTCAGACTAGACACATACATTACATTCTTTAGGTGAAGATGAGAGTCTGACTCCCTCTTAAAGGTGACAGTTCCAATCCCTTCAGTAATATACCTCCCATCATATGCAAGTTATATGTGTAATTATAGGTCCTTCTCCTCTAGGTTACCGAAGAACTCCTTATTTCTTGTCATATAAAATGAATCACTAGAATCTAAGTACCATACATTGTCTCATACAATACTTACCATGCATGTAATGAGGGTGAAATCCAACTCAAATTGTGATGTGAGAGAATCACCTCCTGCTGCTCCTATGGACTTCTTACTGGATTTCTTGTGCAGACACTTGGTTGCATAGTGTGCATACTCATGGAAGTGAAAATTTTTTAATTTTATTGAGATCTTTCTTCTTGCCACGGTGCTAGCTAGATTCTGCCTTGCCTTGGGCCTTCTTTCATTTGACTTAATGTGCTTTTCCTGCCAAATTGAAGTTTTCTTCCTCATCAGTTTTGGATGTGACACCATCTCCAACATTTCTTCTAATCTCCCCCTACACCAAATTAGACCAAAGTCTTTCCCAATCTGGGATCTTGTCTCTTCCACTAATTAAATCTTTATAATTGTGTCGAGATTTCATAAGGCCAAGGAGTGCTAATTAAGATCACAAGTTGAGATAATGGCACATTTTCTCCAACTTCTCCAAGTTCATCTCTCACCCAAGTGAATCTTGATAGGTATTGAACAACAATTTCATTTTTACCCATTTGAATGTTCTTGAGTTTGTCTCTCAATGCCAATTTGCTGACATCACTTCTACTTTAGAATATAAATGTGACAGTTTTCCGAATTGCAAATGGAGTCTCCTTGTCATGAAAATTTGAAACCACATGATCTCTAACCCCCTCCAGAATAATCTTCCTCGATTTTGCAGTATCTTTCTTCCACTGAGCCAATTGTTATGTATTTGATGTTGTTGGTTTTGGAATATCAGTTTGTGTGTACTCTAATACTCCATTGTCATCTGACACAACTTCCATTCTATCTTTCCAAGTACATAAATTCAAAGTTCCCTCCAATCTATACTCAATCCTAAATCCATTGAAACACATTGTTACTTCAACGAAGAAATTCTTGCACTCATATTCTTGTACCACAAATTTGCTATTTGATTTTTTGTTTAGAGAATATCAGGAACCTGGTTTCTATGTATTTTTAAATAGCTTTGATACAATTTATAAATAACTCAAAATTTGTATCTACTAATGAATTCAAACTTAAAACAATAGACACAAATTTCTTCTACTCAATCTACGAAAGGGAAAACATACAATAGAAACACATGAAATCATTCAATCAAAATGAACATAGTGTTTACTGGGGAAACGAACTAGGAAAAACCCCTCCTCCATTTGTATTATATCAAATGAGAACAATGATCTATTACAATGACAACTTCAATCCTTGAAACTCAATTTGCACTACAAAACTGATCTCCTCCTCTTGAGTCTTCTCTAGCCAATACTTCGCCAAAATAGGCCTCCTTCTTCCTCCTATTTCATTGCGCAATTCTTGCTCCTAAAGAATAGGGAAGCTCTTATTTCCTTGCGCAAATACAAAGAGAAATGGCTCACCTGCTACATGAAAACACTGTACATTCACTAGTATACAATAATGATTACATTGATGCCTTTTTCCTCCACTCAACTAGGCAATTTGAATTCCATGCATGACTAGAACTATATTTAGTAAATTGACTAGTTAACTGAGAGATCAGTGAGTTGACAATAGTTACAACTATTCAACTGAACTCCTATTGACTCTATTCATGACTAGAGCTTAGATAATTGAGTTTCACTAACTATAACTCCACTAGATTGTTATATCTTAGCAATCAACTCATGCAAAACTCTACTTCTTGCCCACAAAATTGAATTGAATGATTTAACTAAGTGACTTGGCCATGTCACTCCTACTAATTTCAACTGAGGTTATCCTGCTGATGTGTAAATTTGAATTTCTCCATTCGACTAAGGCACAAATAAATGAAGCATTTTCTTGCTACACTTTAACATATGTCACCCTAATGGCATTATAATTGACATTGGGGGTGCTATCCTTAGAGAATTGCATCTAGTTGGGTGAAAAATTACTCAATAATAGCTAGTTTCCTTGGACTAGCTTGTTTATGGATCAATGTCCCATCTATGTTTACAAATTCCTACTTATAATTGTAAAATTAAGCTTGTGTTTGATTATGGATGAACTGGAATATAAATCATGGTTGTATGATGTTCTCTTCTTATTATTGCAAGTTTGGGCTACTAAATTTACTAATGGTTACTTGATAAATTTTAAAACGCCTTAAAGTTATTTGAGTTTGAAATTCTATTATGCTTTGAAATTTAGTTGTTGAAGATTGGATATATCAAATTAAGTATGAATGATGGAATGGTTGCAGGCCAAACACCATGATTGAGTAGGTATATTTTAAATATTTAAGAGATTTGAAAGGATGTTTGAAGCTTCTAGGCATGTTTATTATATAATGTTTAGGACCATTTCCATGTTTGAAGTGATAGCTTCAAATGGAAATTGATTTAAATTTTGTTACTTGTTTTGAAACAGATTCCTCCCAAGTAGGTCAATGATCCACATGTATCAAAACATATATCCTTTTAATTGTTTGTTCTAATTTTGTTCAAAATGATTTTGAATAGGTTGACGTAATTTTACTTTGAAGAGAATATTCAAAGTGTGCCAATTGGGGTCTTCTTTGGAAGAGGCCTTATGATCTCATTTCTACCTTTTGAATGGAATTTATATTTCAAAGAGCCCAATGGCCTATTAAGTCCTTTCCAAAGTTGTAAGTTTTGAATAGGTCCAATGATCTAATGGGGCCTTTCAAAATATGTACTTTTAAAGAGGCCCAATTTGTTTCCCCTCAAGCAAATCTTTTGAAAGATGTTTGATATTTCAAAGATGACCAGTGCTCTTTTGAGGCCTTTAAAAGGTGCTATTTTGAAGCAGCCCAATGGTCTATTAAGGCCTTGTCAAATATGATATTCAAAGAGCTTGATGGCTGCAATTTTTAGGGCCAGAGTTGATCCTTCAAAAGGGTCTGTTGGTAAAAAATTTAAAAGGGGATTTGAAATTTCAAAGAGGCCCAATGGATCTTCCATCAAGTGAATCTTTCAAAAGAAATTCATTCTTTGAAAAAGGCTTGATGGTATATTGATTCCTTTTCAAAGATTATCCTTTATAGGAGCACGATAGTTGTGATTTATAGGGTTAGGATTTTTCTTTCAAAAGGGGATTTGAACTTCAAAGAGGCCCAATGGATATTCCATCAAGTGAATCTTTAAAATGAGATTCATTCTTTAAAAAATTCTTGATGGTACATTGATTCCTTTTCAAAGATGATCCTTTAGAGGAGCATGATAGTTGTGATTTATAGGGTTAGGATTTTTCTTTCAAAGGGGATCGATGAATTTTACATTAGTAAAACATTTGAAATGATGCATAGTATTTTGAAAAGGCCCAATGGATTTTTCATTGGATAAACCTTTTAAAATAGGTTTGATCCTTTGAAGAGGCTTGATGGGCAATGGAGAATTTTGAAAGATGTTTCTTCAAAGGGACTTGTTTGTCTATGAGGTCCTTTCAAAGGGCATTCTTTGAAAGATACCTAATGGTTCTAACCTTCATGTGAGGGGTTAAGGTGATATTTGAAGGTAAAAATGAGTGAGGTATCCACAAGGGTCCAAGCTAATGGAAAATGATGTCAAGAAAAGTGTCACACTGTCGCTAAGATTGTAGAGGGTTTTGGGTATGTGATAGAGTGGTATTAAATCAAGTTCTAGCACTTGTGGATATTATGAGAAAAGGATTGAGAATGAGCGTTAGAGAAAATTTGAGGTCTAAAATGGGTCTCCTAAAGAATATTATAAAATAAGATTATATTACCTTATCAAGTTTTGGAGGGAAAAAAGAAAAAACTACTTTTTGAAATTGTATTTTTAACTTATCTCCCTATGATTTTCCTCAAATTTCGAGCAAGAGCATCATTGGACGTGGAATTTAATTTTGTATCTAAGGAGTACCCATGTTGCATATTTTCGATGGACCCTACTACAAGAAAAATGTGAAATGCGTGAAAAAACGTGATTGCAATCATGTTTTTTCAAGTATTTCTCATTTTTCATGCAGTAGGGTCCATCAAAAGTATGCAACATAGGTACTCCTTGGATGCAAAATTAAATTTTTCATCCAACGAGTGCTCCCGCATGAAATTAAAGTAAAATCATAAGGAGATATGTTGAAAATATGAGTTGAAAAATAGTTTTTATTCATTTTTTTATTTGTATTTTTACCTTTTACTCTAAAAATGGTGAATCATTTCCCTTGGTTGACATCATCATATTGAATCCTATTGGTTCTTATAAATTTGATTTTTGTTGTACATTTTTGTTTTGAGGCCCATTTTTTACCTCAAAATTTTTCTAATTAAAGTGTGTATGATATGTTACAACATTGTTCCAAAGGGGGCATAACTCTTTGTTTAAGAATGAATGAATTCCAAGTAGTCCCAAAAATGTGAGGAAGGCCTTCAAAAATTGAAAAATCTTCCAACTAGTGTGTCAATTGTAAGGACTGCAGATGCAGACAAAGATTTTGTTGTGTTCATATAGAGACGTAGAGAAGGACTTTGTGGACTTTTCATGTAAGTAACCATGAGGTGTGTTACAAGTCAATGAAATTTAAGGATCATGAGAGAAATTATGTTACCCATGATCTACCTTGGTGTTGTAGTACATACATTAAAGATGTGGAGACTACTTTTTAATGTGTAAGAAGTTGGTGTTAATGACAAATCATAATGGATTGGATGATATATTTTACCATACAAACTTGAATTATGAGCAAGCAAGATGGATGTAATTCGTTTGTGAGTTTGATTTTGAGATCGAGAATGTAAATTGGAGAGAAAACAAGGTTGCAAAGTGCATGTAACTATCAACATTTGGAGATCTAATTGGTAGAATAGTGATAGAATCCATTTATTTTGATGCACAATTTTTTCAAGTGAGGGATGGACTGCAAAAAGAGAAATCATAAAATAATCTTGAAAGATGTCAACTATCTGATGTTGGAATTCTTATGTATAAAGCTAGAATGTACATTCCCAAAGTTTTGGTAGACTTGAGAATGATCGTCATCGATGAGATGCATAAGAGACCATATCTTGGACATCCAAGCCACCAAAAAATTGTTATTTTCCACAAGGAAGAAATATTTTTGTTACAAAATGAAAAAATATGTCACTAAATACATTACAAGATGTATGGAATGTCAATATGTCAATGGAAAACATCAACATACAATTGACTTGCCGCAAACTTTTCTACTTCCAAAATGGAAAGGGGAGGTTACAATAATCACACAATAATGGACTGCCAAAGATAGTGAAGTAGCATGATGCAATCATGGTTTTGTTTGATAAATTGAGAAAGGTTTCTGACTTCATTTCCATGAAGTGTACTCATAAGGAAATGTATTGTAGAAATTTTCATCAGACCAATTTTTATATGCATGTATTGACCACCACAATTGTATTTGATAGGGATTGAAAGTTTACTTTTAATTTTGAGAAAAGGGTTTCTGAAGGCTTAGGCAATGATTGAAGTTCAATATTGCCTACCATTTGCAAATACATATGTAAATTGAAAGAGTAAATCAAGTTATTGAAGATATGATTTGCATTTATTTGATGGAGGATCCATCCAATTGGCAGGTCTATCTACACCTTGTGGAGTTTGGATTAAGAACTGATATAATGTATCATTGAAGATGGCCCCTTTTGAGGCACTATACAACAAATGATGCAATAATACATTAAGTTGTGATAATATAGTGAATATATTGATACACGGTTTATAAACACTTAAGTAAATGGAACAATAGGTTGCAAGGTTTAGGTAGAATTTAAAGGTGGCTTATAACATGAAGTTGTGCCAAGTTGGAAACTCCATATTGTGGGCCATTTGAGATCCTAGATAGGACAATACTAGCTGCATATATACTTGCATTTCCTACAAACATGAAAGATCATGAAATTTTATATGTTTCTTTGTCTAAAAAAATGTATGTGATCCTAAACATGTGATTTATTGGGTTGTGATTTGGTGGAAGCAAAAGGAAAGTTCCAAGAAAATCCCTTGTGGATACTCAACAAGAAAGTAACATTTCTCTAGAACCAAGCCATTGGGAAGGTAGAGTTTCAAAGGAATAACCTTAGTCTTGATGAAGCTACAATGGATCTAGACATGAACATGTGAGAGACATATCCATTTTAATTATGATAACAAGAGGAAAATGCAATCCTAGGGGCAATGTAATCACTCAGTTTTGACCCTTTGGATATTTTGGAACAAATTAAGTGAATATAATAATGGGATTCAACTCATATAAAATGACTCCATGTATAAATCATGTAAATACCTCATATGGATTCCTAGTGTGAAGTTCAAGGGAAAGGGTTGACTCATGAATGTCAAGGCATGTAATTATGCTTTTTATCAACCATGAGGTAGATTTGGCATAGAAATTTTAGGACATGTAAATATCATTTAAAAATCGATATAAAGGTGCAATAATAGTTGCGAACGAGCATGAGAGGATATACAAGTCCACTAAAGGAGAATAGGAAAGGGAAATCCAAAGGGATGGAAAATAACCTTAGCTTCTTAACCTTCCTATGTCTCTCAACAATCATCATTTCATCATCTTCCTTATTAAAAACCCCGACCAACAATCATTCAATGTATTCAATGGTTTGCTGGAAATTGTACCTTTCATAATTATGAGAACATTTGGGTTTAGTAAAAGTCTTTTAGAGTAGAAGATATTCCATCCCCATAGGAATTTGAACAATATCTTTTTCTATGCTCACTTTCTTCATGAAAATTCAAGTTGACCTTTCCTAGTAGGATTATTCAATTCATCACTTCAACCATTCTATTCCATTTACTCATGCTTTTCCATGCTACACTCATGCCCATTCAACTTCAAACCTATAAGAGACCAATGAGGTCTAGAGAAGACGGAATGGTGAAGCTAAGAAGAGAGATGTAGGGATGAAAATGAGTAAAGAGACTAGGATAGGAAACAATCAACATTCCCTATAGATAGTTTCTCATTGAGAGATCAAGAGCCAAGATATAATTTTTTTGGGTTGAGATTCAAAGGTAGACAACATATTGGCCTCCTTATACACACATTGAAGAGTATTATAATGGAGAATATTCTAAAGGGTCCACTCAGTAGAGAAGGGAAATATTTCCTTTGGGTTGTGTGGAGGAAGGGAGTGCCATGGCTATGATGGTTGGAAGGTTATCTAGAGAATTCTATGTTTAATACTTTGGATTAACTTGAAAACACAATTGGGTTGGATGAGTGACCTGAGTGTATTACACTTGTTATCATTGCCTATTGACCTCATCTTAGAGCTGATAACTACATAGTATTTCTTATGGTTGAGTGGAAAATTTATGATCAAAAAGTAGTTTCCTAGGACCAACTTGTTTAGTGATAAACGCTTCATATCTATATTTGAATTCCTATTAGAATTTTGAAACTAAGCTTGTATTAATTTGTTTATGTGTTACTTGGGATGGAATACATGGTTGCATGATGTTTTCATACTTAGTTTTCCATGCTTGGGATACTTCATTACTTAATTGTTTACTTGGTAAAATTCGAAATGCCTTGGGCGTATTTTGGCTTTGAATATACTTATGCATTCGAATTTGGTTGTCAAAGATATGGAAAAATTATATATGATGATGTGGCTACAAGCCAAATGAAATCATTGATGCTACCTTTGAAATATTTAAGCCTTAGAGTTTGAAAGACATTTGAAGCTTGAAATATTTTTTATTATCCAATGTTTAGACCCATTACCAAGTTCAAAGTGATAGCTTTAATTGGTGATCGACCATTGTTGTTTTTATTTCAAAAGAGGTTCCTTCACAATAACTCAATGGGTCCCATGTAATAAAAAGAAGATCCTTTTAATTGGCCATTCTACATTGGTTTGAAATGTTTTTGGATAGACCAAAGTATTTTTACATTGAATTAAGTTAGTTGAAGTCTTCTGTGGAAGAGTATTTATGGGCTCATTTCTACCTTTTCAATGGTAATCAATATTTTGAAGAGGTTCGATGGTCTACTAAGACCTTTTGAAAGTTATATTTTTTAGGTGGCCCTAAAGGTCTATTGCAGCCTTTCAAAAAATATACCTTGAAAGATATCTAATGGATTTTTTTCAAAGTAAATTCGACCTTTTGATGATTCTTGAGGGTCTATCAAGGCCTTTTAAAAGATGTTCTTTTGAAAAGGATTGATGGGCTATTGGGGTCATTTGAAAAATAATATTTTGAAGGACCCTCATGACCATTATTTTCAAGCTTGGAGTTATTATTTTGAAAGGGAGTTTGATTTTTCTAAGAGGCTTGATGGCTTTGCCAATGAGTAAATATTTCAAAAAGATCCAATATTTTGAAGGAGGTTATACAATGAAATATGTTGTTTTGAAGAGGACCAATGGTCTATTGGGACCTTTCGAAACAATTTTTTTCAAAAAGTATCAATGTTCTATTAGGGCCTTTTAAAACAACACCCTCCAAAGGAGCCCAATGGCCATGACTCTTGAGGTCAGCATATTCTGTCAAAAGGGTCTAGTGGAAAGATTTTTTGAAAGGGCATATGATATTTCGAAGAGCCCCGATGGCTATACTATTTGGATGATATGGATTGTATCAATGTATTATTTTACATTCATATTGATTCTTTCAGAGTGGAAAAATTTGAGGAATAAGCTAATAGGACCATGTTTACTAGTGGACCTTATTTTGGCAATTTGGGGGTTTAAACATTCCAGAGGCAGTGTGAGGAATTCCCTAAAGTTTTTTGGGGTCCAAAAAATATCCCTTGTTTAAGACCCCTTGAATTTTTTATAACCCGAGTTACCTTTTCAATGACACAAGAATGACCTCAAACAGAATTTGTATGCAAATGTTATGCCAGCTAGAAGTTGACCTTCCTATTATGACCACCATGATTCGAGAGGATGTCATGTCAACTCCATTACTCATGGAAAATCGCTAGCCACGTGAATATGATCAATAAAATTCTATAAGGTTCAATATTGTAACTCTAGTTAAGAGTTGCACGAGTCAAACTTAACCCTAGTTAGATATCATGCTCTGTTATAACCAAGCCACTAGGAGGAAAAGGGTTCAATTCTATTCTAGTGCATTTTTTTTCCATAGTAGAGAAGAGTAGTTGAGAGGGAATTGAGAGAGGGAATAACATAGAGGTTTTGTTTTATTTAGTAACTCGCGGGTCATAGGTATCACTCCTTTGTATTTGCACCATTTCCATTAAGAGAAAGGGAGAGCAAAGAAACCTCATCTTAGAGCTGGGTTTTCTCTTGAAAGGGTTTTCTAGGTCATATCTTGGTGTTATTTTGTTTGTGAGTTATTGTTGTACATGTTCTTTATTTTCCACATTTTATATATTGCATACATAAACAAAAATTAATAATTTAATAAATCTAGAAATTGTAAGGAAATTAACTCGCATTTTATAGATTTTGGATTTCAACATATTTTGATTAAATTTGTTGCGATGAATTGTCTAGTGGAATATCCATGAAATTTTACGAGCCATACAATCTACTGGGGCCTTTTGAAAGATGTTCTTTTGACGAGGTCCAATGGTCTATTAGGGCCTTTTGATTTTTTTTTTTTTTAAGGAGGCTTAATGGTCTATTGGATCCTTTCAAAACAAGATCCTTCAAAGTAGCCCAATAGACATGACTTTTGAGGTTGGGTTATTCTTTCAAAAGGGTTCAATGACATTTTTTTTGAAAGGGCATATGATCTTTTAGAGAGCCCTATCGGCTTTACTAGTGGGAGAATGTTTGCAAAGAGGTTAGATCTTTTAAAGAAGCTCAATGGTCCATTAGGGCCTTTCAAAAAATGTTCCTTCAAAGAGGTTTTATGGTCTAATGAGGCCTTTCAAGGGGTGTTCTTTTAAACAAACTTAATAGGTCTACCCTTGAAACTATTGGTAAAACTGATCTTCAAATAGGGTTGGATGAGTTTGTTGAGAAAGGGTCAATGGAATTATGTGTATAAAATATTTCAAATACATTAAGGTAATGTTATGCTTAGGCCTAAGGTGAGTTGGTCAAACCACCCTCTTTTGGATGCTTTGTGACCTTGAGAAGTCTTAGGTTCAAGTCCAACTCTTTCCCATTCTAAATACTTGCACTAGCTCAAAGTTTACTTCAACAAGGTGGTCATTTCCCAAAAAAGCTGAAGGGCTCCATATTCACTAAAAGGTATGGCTTCCCATGTGCTTATAGGTGGGTCATAGATGGAAAGAAAAAGGATTGTAGACCAAACTATAAAGGGGTGATTTAACCTCTAAGTGGAAAAGAAAGAGAGAAGAGGTAAGGTCATTCGAAGGGGGAAATGTAGCAAGGGATCCAAAGTGGTACAGACTAGGAAAACAAAAGGGAAAATACAAAGAATAGTGCCCTATTCCCTCACCATGGCAATAAAAGAAGATGAATATGTGACACTATGGTTCTTCATTCTCAGGTGCTTTAGCTTTTGCGAATACATTTTTTAGGTTTTATTTCCATGTGATAGCGTTATTAGTGACTATTTATATAACCCACTCTTTTTGTATTAAAACATTACAAATTTTATTTTATTAATAGCTAAAAAAAACACTAATATAGAAAACTAAACAAAAAGACATAAAACCTAATTAAAAAAATCAATAAATTGTAATTATAAATTATCTGAAAACATTAAGAAACCAAATAGAACGAAGTGGAAAACAACCTTAAAAATCTTGATGAGTAAAAATAGTTTGTAAGAAAAGAAGCCATTTTTTTAGACCCAAAAAATGACTCCAAATGTAACTAAGAAAAGGACATGTGGATTCCACTAAAATGACAAACAAGACAAATCAAAAGCAAAAACATAGTAGTGAGCCCCATAAAAAAGAGTTAACATCAAGCATAATGTAAAATGTGATCCGAGCTTGGAACTCGATCGCAACTTAAAGATAAAGCTCTATATGGACATTGAAATCTACATCCAATATTACTTTACTTCAACTTTCCTACACTTCAACACATATTTAAATTAAACAATTAATTTAAGAATTAAAAAAACAAAAAACAAAAGAAACATTTTAATTAACTAAGGTATAGAGATATGTGGTGGGAGTGAAAATTTAGAATTTTTATTTATTTATTTATTTTTATCATCTAAGGTATAGATATATGCCGTGGGAGAGAAAATTTAGAATTTTTTTTTATTTTTTATTTTTTATTTATTTATTTCTAAATTTAAATCAATTAATTTTAGAAAACCATATTACGTTGTGAAATCAATTACTCCAAATTACATCTTCTATAGATCTTGATTTAAAAACTAGGATGTTTGTGGGTTTTTTTTTACACTTCCTCTAACAAACATCAATTCACTGACCGAGGCCATTTGGCACAACGGAGAATAATGTTGCTTCTTCAAATTTTTTAGAGATTACTAGTGCATACAATCCAATCTAATTTGGAATATCTTTTTCGCTATTAGAATTATCAGAATCATGATTGCGCTTTTGCCCACAGATGATCGGAACAAATATGGCTAAAGTTTTCTCGTTTTCCTTTGTTGAAATAATTTCCTCTGTTGGGGGTTGCATCAATGCAACTAGAATTGCCTAATATCCTGAGAGGTTTAGTGGTTGGGAGATGGTTGTTGATTATGAGATTTGTTCTTCTTTTGACCTCCAAGTGTCTTGGAATCTACTGGTAACTTCAGATCTCTATAGTCGTGGTGGCTTCTCTATGATTCCTTATTGCAGAAAACCCCTTTTGAGGAGGGGCACACGTTTTGGAGGTGCCCAAGATTTTGGAAGATTTTGCATCTGAAGGCAATATTATTGTAATCCAGTGGTTGAATATAATCCTTTCCCTCCTACATTAGGATGGTTTTGTTTGCTAAACCCTCGCTAAGGTCCACTTCCACGCATTTATGGAAATAACTTAGAAAACCCTTCACCAATCTTTCACTGTATACTTTGATATAACTATCAATAGAGTCACCAATACCCTCTAGGACCTTTGGCATGATCCAATGAAGAGGCAAGTTTGGGAGCCTAACCCAAACTGAAACAATCAAGGACTTCATGGTTAGAGGATTAAAATTTGGGAACCATGGTTGAATGGAAAGACATGTGTGATCCCAAAACCAAGGCCCCTAATTGAAGATCTTCTTTCAATCCTCCAAATATTTAAAGAAAACCTTGAAGCACCCCTTCAAGCAAAAAAACATGTCTACGTTTTGAGTCCAGTTTTGGTAAACCCATTCTCTGAGGGAAGATGACGAAGGCTAGAAGCCATTAAAACGTCATATAATGCCTTGAATTTCAAAATATGTTTTTCTTCTCTTATGAATGCTCTCATTCACTTGTAATGTTGGGATATTCAATAAATATTCCACCACAAAATCATGACTACAAAGTTCCTTTGTAATTTGAGGATTTGGGATTGACTTCAGGGCTTCTTTAAAAGTCACGGGCCATGAATAAGAAGAGGCATCGCCACCCATGGCACCTCCTCTTAGACTTTCCATCTTCAACATCCTCCCTTCGAAGAGGAGTTTGAATGCTCCCACACCCCTTGACCAACTCTCTGGTTGGAGGTTTTCATCAAATAGATTGCAAACTTGACCAAACTCCAAATTGACTTGTCTTTGTGAAGATTTGGCTCTAAGATTTACACAAAAATCCAGCCACAACAGGCCTAAGAAGGAATATGTCAATAACTGGCAGAAGCAATATATTTAAACCTCCACATGCTATCCATAATTTGCAAAGAGAATCCCTTCCAGAAATTTTGACAATCATATTGCAGGAAACCATCTTGCCTATACGTTCATTTGTCCAGGTGCACTCAGAATCTTATAAGGTTCTCTAAAAACCAGGCAAGATGGAAAGAAAGCATTGAAGCCTTAAGCCTACTCAAGCCTCAGATTCCAACTAATACCAAACGAAGGCAGCCTAACCAAACCTATAACAAGAATTCCTATGATCACATCAATGCAAGCTCCTCCACATGGGCTGCTAATCTCCGCATAATCCACCATACCCAAGCCACAGGCAAAGGACTCTGGAGGGGTGAGAGACTTCCCCCTCATCGATAGCCATTTCTCCAGGTTCATAGCGACAGATCCGCTGAAACCTGCAATGAAAACCTTACTTGCGCACACAATACTTGTTATATTCATCAATGAATAATTTCAATTAGGGTGTTTTTTTAAATAAAAATGATGACACACTTGAATAATAATAATTAATAATAACTATCTCATTAGCAATTTGAAAATTGAATTATAATAGATATTCTAATTATTTTTAAAAATGCTTAATATAATTAATAAACAAAATGGCTTTTTATATAGTCAATTTTAATCGAAATATAAAATATGATAAAGATTTTTAAAAACTTCAAATTTAATTTATTTAATTTTCCTCCAAAGAAAAAAAAACATCATTTCATATATTAGTTAAATTAAGTCTGGAAAAAAATTTAAAAACATATTTCAACCACATATATCTTTAATTTTCATTAAACTACCTCTAATAATAATTATCCTCATTTCTCTATATATATATAGAAAAGAAATGTAATTATTTTTAGCATAATGTATTTTAATATAATTGTAATTAGGCCGATAGGCCTTCCTTTGGAACAGACTTTCGTCGTTCCTTTGTCTCCCGTGCTGACACGTGGCCTTATGCTCCACCATAAATGATGTCCAAAATTTTGGAGGTAAAACAAACAGGTGCGAGTCCATCATATGGAGGTAAAAAAGAGCAGGTAGATGACTTCCCACACCACTTCGTGGAAGCATAGATTCATTGACCTGCCACAAAAGTCTTGCCCTTTTTTGCATGTTGTTCTTTGTAATTGTCGACAGGCCATCCCTGGTAGTCAGGGTTTTTTACCCAAACTTTCTACAACGTTTCTCCATCTTCTTCAGAGCAGTTAACATATATTGGATTCCCTTTTATTCACTCAATACAGTCATTACTGCATCGGAAGGGCTGGGTTAGAGCTATATTTCTGCTGATGGCCGGCCCGCCATAAGCAATGTGCCTATATTTGTGTTGATGGCCATAAATCTAAACATTCAAATAGAAAACTCAAACCAGGATCGCACGTCTGCCCGTTTTTCCTGCCAGCAGCCGCCCTTTCCTTGCGAGAATGTAGGTAACCGTCACACAAAGCCTGGCACTCCAGAGTAGGGTAGTAATGGCGCATTCTGTTGCGGTCCCTGTTTTGCTGTGCACTGCTGTTCTGATGCACGATCAACTGTTCTGCGGTTTCTGTGGTTCCATGACCGGGAGCCTTCTTGGATCAAACTACCGGCAGTCTTGGATCAATCTCACACAGTATAGCACTGTTCACGAGCGGGTAACGGAGCTGGAAATCGAACCGGAAGAGAACATCTGCAGGACATCATTTCTTCCAGATCAGGTCATCGTCTCTCTCAGTCCTCTTTAATTTTTAAGCTCTCTCAGTCCTCTTTAATAGATGCCCACTATCGTTTGGCTGGAATCGAATGAAGTGGAAGTTAGAGGCATAGAAACTTTGTACAGAAACTAAATGATTTCTCATAGCTGTCATCTTCTGCATTCTCTGATTTTCGCTGCTTATACTCAACATTCAACGGTTATGGTCAGCTGTTTGATGTGGAGTAGTCTTTAGTTCCAGTGTCGAAAATGGTTGGCGATATTTCTCTAACTTGAAAGGATATGTCTCACTAGGACCAACAAAATAATACCCATGCTGCCTTGATTGCCAGTGTATATGCCTGCAGCCATTCTAGAACTTTTACTTCCATCTTTATTAGGCAACGACATGTTCTCACCATGGCTTGGGAGGTCTGTACTAGCTGCTTAAATGTTTTTGAACATTACCTGCAGCCTGCTCCCTATTTTGTTCAGGTTTTTCTGTTATGGCATCATATTTAAGCTGTGATTTGGGAGCTACCATAGTGCCTTCATGCACCACTTCGTGGAAGCATAGATTCATTGACCTGCCACAAAAGTCTTGCGCTTTTTTGCATGTTGTTCTTTGTAATTGTCGACAGGCCATCCCTGGTAGTCAGGTTTTTTACCCAAACTTTCTACAACGTTTCTCCATCTTCTTCAGAGCAGTTAACATATATTGGATTCCCTTTTATTCACTCAATACCGTCATTACTTTTCTGCCCATAACGGGGTTTGTTCTTTTTGCCAGTGTATATGCCTGCAGCCATTCTAGAACTTTTACTTCCATCTTTATTTGGCAACGACATGTTCTCACCATGGCTTGGGAGGTCTGTACTAGCTGCTTAAATGTTTTTGAACATTACCTGCAGCCTGCTCCCTATTTTGTTCAGGTTTTTCTGTTATGGCATCATATTTAACAAACCTTTACTCAAGTTTCGTTTCCTGTGTCAAATTTTATTTATTCACCGTCTAAACCCCAATTTTGACTATAAAGCTATTTAACAAACCTTTACTCAAGTTCCGTTTCGTGTGTCAAATTTTCGCTGCGCAAGACGCAAGTACATCCCAATATATTTTGATCCAGCTTCCAACTTCGTCCAAGAATTATGGAGGTAAAACAAACAGGTGCGAGTCCATCATATGGAGGTAAAAAAGAGCAGGTAGATGACTTCCCACACCACTTCGTGGAAGCATAGATTCATTGACCTGCCACAAAAGTCTTGCCCTTTTTTGCATGTTGTTCTTTGTAATTGTCGACAGGCCATCCCTGGTAGTCAGGGTTTTTTACCCAAACTTTCTACAACGTTTCTCCATCTTCTTCAGAGCAGTTAACATATATTGGATTCCCTTTTATTCACTCAATACAGTCATTACTTTTCTGCCCATAACGGGGTTTGTTCTTTTCTATAGATTCTAATCGGAAAGTGGAGGTTGTATTCTTCCATATAAGGTGAAATATTACTTACTTGTAAACTATTAAATATTACTTTTGATATATTTAAAATATATTATTTTTAGTGTTATAACCCAATTTCCAAAATTACTTCTAACATGTTACCAATTCACCATAGCTTAATAGCTTAGGGTGTTTGTTGTCCAAGAAAAGAATCCACCGTAGCTTAACAGCTTAGGGTGTTTGTTGTCCAAGAAAGTTTTTTAGGCACCGATATGTTCTCACCATCGCTTGGGAGGTCTGTACTAGCTGCTTAAATGTTTTTGAACATTACCTGCAGCCTGCTCCCTATTTTGTTCAGAGGCATATTTCTCTGTTTCTCCAGGACACAAATGGGTGCTAGAATGGTTGACTGGCCTGTATCCATCATCTCCAACATAAGTAGGAGCTCATTTAGACACCACTCTGATTCGGCATAATGAGGAGAACGGCAAGGGCTAACATTCACTGCAATTTCAAGAGTGCGGTCTCTGGCAGACATACACATCAATCCAGCATTCCCATTCTCCCGCATTGCACAGATGCACAAGAATCCATATCTTAAGCGTAGACAGCAAGAGCAATCATTCCTTGCATCAAAATCTATTGAGAATAATACACTTTAACCAATCGTACAACCTTTCATCCAGAATTACCCACATGGTAAACACCACTCACTACATAACGAAGTTTCACATATACTTGCTTGCTATTACATTTAGTTTCATATGATTTTATAAACGTTTGGAATCGTTAATTTATTTCGAATATTCAAACAAAATCGTCAAACATATTCATTGTCACTTACAATGTTTCCTTTTTGGACGACAACAGGTATGAATACATGCTACCTACGAAGGTTGTACGAGTGTTGCGAAGAAATTCAACAACAAGAACTTACGCTTCAAGATATGCAGACAAGGATCCTGCCACAACAATCAATGCCACTTTACCGTTTGCGCCCAGCCATCAAGTTGTTAAAAAAAATAAGGCAAATACTTAAGATGACAATTCACATTCATGAAAGGGACGCACACAGGCAAATGCGCCATCAATTGCAGGAACAGCTCGCACAATATGGCACCACAATAAACACTCACTGGTGTTGCCGATGCCATGGCCCATCATGCATATATGATTAGCTGCACATGCTCAAACACATCTCTACATAATAGAATGCTTTTATTGTACATATGTTTAGAAGCCAACAAATACTTTCATTGTATATATGTTTAGTTATATCTTTCCAAACACATCTCCATGTCTAGAGTGACTTGTCCCTGTCGACTTCAGGATCTTCAGATTATTACGGAAGTTGAGCATTTTAGCTCTGGACCAAACTCTGTTGTTTTGTTCTCGTTCTGTCAAGATCTATTTATGCAAATCATGGAATTACAGAGTTTTGTATGACTGTGAATGTAATCAGTAAATTGGTTGGGCATTCTCTTTTCCTTGTAGTATACATATATGAACTTTGGTATTTTATGGCTAAACATTTGGCTTGAAATAGTTCTGCAACCATCTCTTGCATGTTCGGCATGTAAATAATTCCATTTCTGAAATCACAAATGAATCTTGTCCGTGCAACAAATATGCATACAGTTTTTAGACAACAATGCCATTTCTTCCTCATCATGTTGACAATCCATTTTTCTCATAGATTTAATAGAGTCTTCTTATGTGTTCTATATGTTTTTAGGAAGATATTCTGTAGACATGAAATATCTGTATAATCAATTTCTAAATGAATTAATGAAATTTAATTCAGAAAACTGTTATATGATGTTTTCTCAGCTTCTCTAGCCCGAGTCTGTGAATGTCGAAGAGCATCCAATAAGTCTGACTTCCTGGTATAATCAGCTTCCAGATATTCTGTTTCTCCATCGGAGCTGGTTAACCTGCGATTGTATCTGCCAAACAATAATGACTAGCTTGAGCCACCAAGAAAATAAGAATAAATTACCAATACCCAGATTTATTAGCAAGAAGCCTTTGTCAATGACACCTTCATGTTATGGTTATCACTATATCTTTAATGCAGGGTTCTCCATGTATTGCATGTTTATAAACTCTCTAAGACTCAAAAGGGACATTGAATGGATGTGCCAATATAGTTTGCCAATTTATCATGGACTTTTGTTCACGTTCTGTGAAAGAGATTTTTTGTAAATATACATATTAGCTTTTGCAAAGAACAAGAATTACAAAGACAAAAATGCCCCTGCTTATCAAGTATATTTTACGCACCTTTGAAAAATAGTATTTTATGAGACATCATGGGGCAACCAAACTCACCTAATGATTCTCTCTCGGTAATCAGTGGAGGATGATTTATGGGCAACTTCTGATTCGGTGGCTTCTGAAGTTGAGGGTGAATGGCCATAAAGTAACAAGGAGTTCAAGCCCTTCTCTTCTTGATATGGAGATTTGAACCTGCCAACAGAAGTTGAAAAAACTGCATCTTTGGATTTAGACATGTCCATCTCTTTAAATTTGTCACTGCTTTTAAAAGGTGCACTCCCGTGCCAGATCACAATTTTGCAAGCTCCCTTTGATCAGCTCTACACCACCTAATTCCACCCTTCTCATAAGATTTTGCATTTGTACAGTTCAGATAGTGGTTTATGGAACCTTCAAGCCCAGTACCATCCATCAACTTATCCATTGTCCATGCCTGATCTTGACAACCATCAACAGCTGAAGCTGTATGATCTTTACTTCCATTCACTTTCTTGACTTTGTTAAAGGCAGAGTTTTCCTCATTCACTTCCCGTGGGCAGCATGTATCATTTTTGCTTTGTCCACATGTTTGTCCATTGGAACAATTACTCAAATCTGAGTCTGTACATGCAGGTAATTGAGCTTCAGTGATGCTCAATTTCCTACTGTACAAAGAGTCACAACCAAAATTGATCTTCCCTTGAAAGTCAGGCTGAAATTGTAACCACCATTTCTCATCCAGTGAGAGGCTTGGATTCATCTTGATCCAACTAGCTCTGTAATCAGATATTGCACCAACGGGAAATTATATTTGAAAGCAAACGGGTTCTGAACCACCAACTATAATCTATCTGCAATAGTGCAAAGCATATCAAAGAAAAGAATTCCATTGAAGGTCACTCTCCCTCTCTCTCTCTATATATATATATAGTTCAATGGGTTGGTGCCAGTATTGCCAGGACATTATTAGTACTCCAACAGACTGTGGAAGTCCCAAGTTTGATTCCCACAAAGTCAGGCATGCTTAGAATGGGGAAAAGTGTCTGGGAGTATCCTAGCGATTTATTTCCGATGATGTGTGTACGTGTGCAAATAATAGAAATAAAACAAAGAATTATAACACATAAAATGTGCAAGAATACACCATAGATCATACATAGTGCATTAAGATCCAACTATTGATAGTTTGAAAATAATTGACAAATGACAACATATGGGGACATTAACCATTGGCCACATCAGTTGGACACACAGGGCATGTACCCTACTCATGATATGTGCCCCAGGATTGACTAATACTCAGGGCTCAAGTGTTTAAGTGCTTAACATATATTCATGGACTGAAAAGTAAAATATATTTCTCATTTTATCATCTGAGATATCGATCACCTTAGGAATCCAGATTAGGCAATTGTGTTTTTCATTGACAAAGGATGAGACAAAACCTTTAATCATAGATGACACATGCATTTGTTTCTCACATGAAAAAAAACAAAATGTCATATTGCCCATCAAAGACGAAGAAGGTAGCATACCTTCTTCACAAAATGATATTAAGGGGAAGCGATCCACTATTTTAGTAGTTTATGTAAGGCCAGAGAAGGACTTTGTTTTTATTGCCAGAAAGAGTTTATAGATTTATTTTTTTCCATGGTAAATGCAGAGGAGAATGCACACTTGGAGAGGACAATAACTGAATAGGAGGTGTTGGGCACTCTGAAATCGATGACAAAGGAGAAGAGTCCATGACCAAGTGGTTGCTTGACGGAGCTCTTCTTACATTTTCAAGACATTATGTTAAGGGAGCTCATAGAATTGGTAGAGGAATCTAGGTCAAAATGCAAAATATCAGGGGTGACCAATGTTATGTTCGTAGCACTCATCCCAAATACTGAGAAGCCCTCAACCTTTTTTGACTTTCGACTCATATCATTATGTAACACAACCTACAAAATGATTTCTAAAATCATTGCCAGCAGGCTCAAAGCAACTCTATCAAGGCATGTGACTCTAGAACAATTTGGCTTTTTTGGACAACTGACAGATACATGATGTGGCTACAATCACTCGAGTGTATCCACATTTCATATCTTTTCAATTGGAGGCAAGCATCATGAAGATGCTACAGGGCTCAAACATGGATGCAGAACAGAAAAAAGAACAAATGATAGGAGGAATGCGGTTCCTTAGTATATACCTTTGTGGAAATGTGCATGTCCCAGTACCTGTCATCACAAAATCCATCAAGGAAGATTTGCATGAGTGCAATGCATTCTCCAGTCTCACACAATTTCAAGCCTCAATTTGTATATCATGTTAACCCATGAAGGGAAGATTTTCGAAAATGTATAATGTCAAGCATATTAATCACAGTCAAATATCTTGAATCTACCAGAACCAAAACGTCTTTTATATTCATATAAACTGGAACAGTAAAATTTGCAGAAGACAGAGTGGGTATAAAGGAAACTTAGTATGCATACCCTTAGCTTCTCATAACAAAATCAATAAAGAAAAAAATAATATGCAATATATCCAGGCATAAATGAAAGGTTGCATGCAGTTTTAAGACAGACAACAGGCAGGAAATGGGTCTATAATCATGTCACTTACTTATCATGGTGGAACCTACAATGGGAAAATGTATATCAGCGGAGGATGTAATTCCTGTCTTTAGTGAAATCTTTTGACTTTACTATGCTGTAGTCTAAATCCAGCAAGAATCGTTTTGGTTTTGATGGAATTGCACATATCAGATGTTAATTTTTACAAAAGTGGTTTTGAGTGGGAATATTAAAACGAACAATTTTACTGATTCAAACTTGCAGTTTTGACAAAGATTGACTGGCTCGATTTGGCTGATGGAAAACTGGAAAAGGATAAAAACGTAGTGTTTAGCCTTCTTCCATTGATATTCCCCTCAAAACCACTTTTGTACAGAACAACAATACAGAATGACAAATGTTACCTTTGTTTTGTTTATGTTAGCATTGGAAGATTCTCAGTTTAGGTGAAAACTTAAAAGTCAGAGCCAATAATGGTATATGGAATAGTTACCTTTGTACAGGATGATATTTTTTCTTAATTTAGGAGACTAATTGTATGTCATGATGTTGATCTAAGTTATCTCTATATGAATATCTGTCATATCTATTTTCCCTGATGAGAGTTCACAGGAAATGTTGGAAAAGTTTCAAAATTCTACAGATTATACTAAAAAAGATATACGATATCTGTTAGTACTGTTTCAAGAAACGTTTGCCTTGAAAGCAATAGTGGTAATATGATTCCCACAACATGTCAGTCATGCAACTACCTTGATGTTCTATTGAATGTGAAAGAAGGAGCATTTTCAAAAGGGAAATGATCATCATCGTTTCTGGTTTTCGAGCTTCATTATGTGACGGGCATTCATCAGTGCCTTATTACATGAGATATACGTACAAACCCAAACATATCTAATATGCAAATACCCATTCTTTAAACTGAAAAAAAAGTGTGTTTCAATACAAGAAATGAGGAAATAGGAGGACCATTTCTGCATATACAGGTCATCATGAAGGTCAGATTTTGCTGCTTGATAACAATATTTTATGCTACTTTTCAATGGATTTGTTCTATTTGGGATGATGAGAGTGCATTGATGCTCCCGTGAACTAGCCAATTGCTCTTTGTTCCATGGAAAACAAGGTTCAGGTGCCAAAGAAACAGAGCAGAGGAAGCAATGGTTAAATGACAATCCATATCTGACAAAGTTAAATTCTGGAACATGCAAAGGAAGCAATTTTTAGGCATGGAGGAGGAGAGGTAATTCTGTTATTTGTATCTTGCCTCAACTATTTAATGAAGCTACTAGGGTTCTTGCAATGTCAAGAAGGATGAGATGCTTTTTTCCCGGATTGGCTTTTTGTCCATTATTTCGCATCTTATGAAAAGCATCTTACAATTACTTAATGTTTTAGTTATAATGTGAACCACCAATGTAAGTGATTTGTTTTAATTAATGTTTTAGTTATAATGTGAACCACCAATGTAAGTGATTTGTTTTAATATTTGCAAATGTAATTCGCCGCTTTTCAATTACCATGTTCAATAGTTTCGTTGCCTATCTATAGAGGTTTCCTCCTTTTAATAATCCTATCGGCCTCTCATTGTACCTTTTGGGACAATTGCTAGTTGTAACCATCTCAAAAGGATTATTCTACTTCCATGGTAAATCCAACTTTTGACAAATTGAATCCATTAGGATAGATTAAGATCGGCTTTCATTTTCACATTCACTTTATGTTCAATGGATGTCCACGTATTTCAGCCAACGTCGTTGTACTAAATCACATCCATTCAGGGTACTACTTCTCGAGTCTGTGAGGCGGCCAGAGGAGTCAAGCATGCCGTGTTCACTACGATGTTTCATGCGTTGACGATGAAGCTATACAAATCAGTCTGTCTTTCGGTCCCATGGGTTATGTTTAGTGTGTTGATCATGGGACCATCATTATGCTTTGTGTGTTGATCATGGACATCACACATTCTTTCTTTCTGATGACTTTCTTTCTTTTGCAATTTATTGAGCTCGTGAAAATGGAAACGATTATTACAATTTTAATAAGCGGTATTTTTTCCTTATGGAAAACATTATATATTTGTAATTTAATGAGCTTGTGAAAATGAAAAAGATTATTGTAATTTTAATAAGCGGTCTTTTTTTCTCCTTATTTATGGAGAATGATATATATTTGTACTGAAGGACACTTTTCACTTTATCCAATATCCAATATATCATAAAATTGTTTTTAGTTTGTCATATATATATATAGCAAGTGGCTTACTCAATTTGCAAGTTTTGAATCATGCATTTAAAAAATACTTGAATTTCATTGAATGCAAGGTAATTTTATTACATTTTAATAAGCATATAATTGTCATCTTTATTATTTTTTTTATTGTAATGGATTACATGATGCAACAAGGAAAGCTACGAGGCAGCAAGTCCTTGGTGATGCAATCTGAATGTAAATTCTTGAACTGAAACTCAAAGATAACTCAAATTCAATGCTATCTCCAAGGGCTTCTGAATTCAGAAACCTTGAAACTCAAAGCAAAGCTAATGCGAATTCTTGAATTGAAAATCAAAGCTAACTGAAAATCAAAGCTATCTCTAAGGCTTCTGAATATAGAAGACCTGAAACTCAAAGCAAAGCTATCTCCAAGTCTTCCACCTTCTCGCATATTACCAATATCAGTTAATATTTCCATTCTCAAAGCAATGCCTTGACTGAGTTAACTTGATTGAGTTTGACTGAGTTATTCCACTTATAGACCTGGAACTAGATAACAAGGGTATCCTGCTGACTTTGTATTGATCCTAACTACCTAGATCTACCTCGAACCAGGTATGCTTAATATGTACTTGTAGGAGAAACTGTGATTACTGGACCAGGAACTACCTCTCATACTATTTATAGATCCTTGGCTATCAATCTTGAATATAAAAATCATAACTAACTACTATATAAACTACTTAGATTGGATATATGATGAAACTAGATATATAAAATCTATTGATGCACTTGGTTATATGGGATATGCTGCTCCTAGGTATGCTACTTCATTTGTTACTAGCTATGTTACTAATGATACTCTTGGACTTGGAACTAGTTATGCACCTGTAGGCTATGGGTATGAGTCTTAATCTGCTACGAAAGCTACTGATGGAGGATCTACTTCTACTTCATATATATAATCAACTACTGGAAATAGATATAGAACTAGCTAGCTACTTCAGTGTCTCAAAAATGATAGATTATGCCCCTTGAAATGGTTCAGTAGTAGGTGCTGGTTTAGCTGGTTCAACAATTTACCAAGTTAGTTATTAGGAATCATTCTCCAAGCTTGCATCGTATAATAACAACTCTCACCACCTATTGAGTACATCACTTAAGAGTTCAAAGAATCTATCACTATATTGATAGAGAGACAACTAAATCAATCTTATAATATGATAAACTCTTGATGCATTCTATTAGGAATTTAGTGATGCAAACTTGGTAATGAGATGATAGTTGTGATGCTTGTAAAAATGTTGTATATAATTTATGATGTCTTGATGTATGAAGTGTGTAAATAATTTCATGATGTATTACAACTTTTTGTCTTCATTGTGTAAATGATGTGTTATGGGTTGATTTCTCCTTGTTTAAGATAACTTATTTATGGGTTGGCTTGTCATTGGATAGGATTAATAAATGTCTGTATGGTGTCTCTTGTCTTTCCAACAATAATATATTTCCATTTGTCCCTAGGTTTTGTCCTTCGACTGTTTTTGAAGAATAAATCTCTCTCTTTCAAAGCAAAAGAGACTCCATAGCTTGTTCCATGTTGAGGTCATGGCTAATATAACTAATAGATATCCTACTCATGTTGATAATCCTAGAGAACAAATATTTTTTTATAAGCAAGGTGGCTTACTAATGAGAGAACCAAGGTGGCTAATCATGTTGCTAAGAAAAATAGAAAGAAAAGAGGTGATAATTCACTTATGAAACTCCTTTCTAATGAAGTTATTCAAATCCTAATGAAACACCATCGTAGAAGTGGGGTCTAGATAAAGGTTAAAAAAGGTTAAGTCTAGTCTATTTTGAATTATGTAGGTTCTCAACATGTGATGTAATAGAGATCATTAGAAACTTTTTTTGATAAGCCTTCCACAAAACCTATAACTATATCAAACATGTTTCTTGATTCATTTGGAAGACATGTATCTACCAAAGAATGCCCATGACATAGCACTAGATAGAAGGGGAACCAACTATTCATCTGAGATATATTGTTCAGTTGGTTAAGATAAGAGGATTGAAACTCTAAAAATGACTACAATTTTTTAAAGCCATTGAAATTAAGTTTCTAGATCTACTAGATGGAATCTAAATACATCTAGCTAGAATAAAATAATTTCCCAACAACAAGTTAATATGTCCAAAAAAACCCGTGATATTGATTGTTGAACTTTAATTTGTAGAGTTGCAATTCTAACTGGATAGTCAACCAAAATTCTGCTATCAGGGCAGGTACTAGTGAGTTTTCACAAAATTAAGAAAATGGAGGGATTCATAATGTTGCTACACCTTTACTAGAGAGGCCTTTAAAATTGGAACCAGAGACTGTCGGGCTAGGAAAAGATAAAATAGGAAATATTCCTCAGGATAAGGAAGTACATTTAGATGATCTAAAACACTTTGTTGTAGGGAAAAATATTGCAGGAATATCATGAGAGAGTATGAAACTATTCAAAGTAAAAGTAAAGGGTGTCACTCAACCTAGAGAAGATCATATGATTGATTTCCTTGGAAGAGGCCCTGAAAAAAATTATGATAACTTTCTTGCACTCAAAATAGTTCCTTAACAAAAGCTAGTATAAATGTTGCAACTACTCTCTGGTCCTTAGCACACAGGAATTCAAATTTGAATCTAGAATGCTTGGATCCACCCTAAGATCAACCAACAAAGGCATCATATTTGGCTCAAAGTTCCACCCAAGAAGATCATAAAAAATTAAGAAATTTGGGACTAGACGTCCCCAAATCTTCCTTGAAGGATGGGAAATCCAAGGCTCCTAAAATATACACCAGGAAAATCAATGGAATTGCTAGAGAAAATATTGAAAATGACCCAAAATAGTAAGAAGCCAATAATTGACTGGGAATCCGTGAGGGAAAATGCTCCTATATTCCATAAGAGAGAGAAAGATCCTGATACAAAGGATGATATGAATTGGGAAATAATAAGATGTGCGCATGTTGAAGATATTGCTGAAACTACCATGGAAAGTATTGCAACTAAAACACAAAATTTTAAGCACCAAAATCCAGCACATTGTTTATCCCATGTTTATCCTCAACCACATTGATCTGACTTCTCCTTCAAAATTTTAAGGGATATTGTGTGCATGTCATTCAATTTCAGGCCTCTTAGTGGAGTTACCTTACTTTGAAAACAATCTAGGTCAATGACATTAGACTTAGGAGATTAGGATATCGAGACTTAGACTTGTTAGCAATGGAGATCACTAGTCTAAGAGTAACTTGATTTCTCAATTGATGCATGATAGCATTTACTACAATCCTAATGTCGAGAACAAAGGCATCATTTTGAATTAGGTAGTTAGACCACCTGTAGCTTTTGGCCCTATCAATTGTAATTTCCACTTCCACCCAGTGTTGGGTAGTGGGGGCTCTTGATATTAGTATGCTATTTTCATGGATTAAAACCTCTCATTTTTTGATGAATCATACTAGTTTCAATCAATGTATTGAATGCTTATGCAATAAATGTGTTAAATGAGTGAACATAATTCAATTAGGGTAGAGCATTATTTCGAATGGGGTGTGGAATTTAATTTAAAAATTCCTTCATGTAAAATTTTTGGTCTCAACCAAGATGAGTTCTTGATATCCAAAAGCCTCCTAAGGGTTTTTGAAAATGTGAACTCATCACAAATCCCAAATCAAATTTGGAGGTTTACAAGTATGAAGATGTGAAATTAAGGTTTTGACGCTTGAAACTTCACAAATTATAAAGAGATAAAATTGGCCATGGAGCTAAGCACACAAGCACCATTTCAAAGCCTAATCCCTCCTTTAAACATAGGATTTGTTTCCCCTATGAAGGATCATATTGGAAAGTTAGAATTTCACAAAATTTATTAGAGGAATGAAAAGCCCCAAAAACTGGACATATGCTTTCCCAAAAGATGGTTCAAGTCCTAACATTATGGAAAAAAAGGCTTTTGACATTTGGAGTCCATTTCTAAAACAATATTAGTAAGCTTGCTTTGAAAGGTGTAGACATTACAATTATAGAAGGTTAGGTCATTTTGGAAACCTATAAGGAAAGATCCAATTAAGAATCAATATAAAAAATAAATAAGCTAACAGTGGCTAAAATTAGCAACAAATTAGATTTTGAAAGAACTTCTAAATCAACATTAGTATTAGATGACAAATAGATTGAATATCTAGGTATCACTTAAATTCTATGCAAAACTCAGTGAATGGAAGCAACTAGTTCGGTGATCTTGTGGGAAATTAAGTTTTGATTGTGCAATGCAACTTGTGACCTATCAGTACTCAGGTATGAATTGTCTCCATTATGTAAAGGTCATCTTTACCTCTAATCAAATAAATATAAACGTATACATTCCTAAAGCTAGCTAGATGCTTGTTTGTTCGTGTCTTGAAGGTACAAAAAGCCTCAGACATAAACATGATTGGCCATGATTACAATTTATAATCTACATATCATTACCATCATATCTGTGTATTTACAGATTATTGCAATATAGTAGAAGGGTACGCTTATAGACTTGACATTATTTTTGTGTGTTTTACTGAACTTTTCTAACTCTATGCATCTTGAACCATTGTTGCTAGAGGAAGTTGGCTTCCTTCAACTCTGTCATTACTTTACATGGCTATTATGTATGTTATGCAATATGGGCCCTTCAAAAGTTGTGAATTTTATATGGAAAACAAGGATTGCATGGAAAAAATACTAAATTTTGAATTTGGTCTTCGGATATTTTTTGGAGATAGAATAGAACTTATCTCCAAATATGTAGTAACACAACTGCTAATATTTGATATACATAGAATAGAATAGTTTTTGGTCTTATATCTTTAATTTACAAAGATTCTATTTCAATTGTTGTGGATTATCATGTCAGCATGCAGAGTCATATCTTTATTCTAGCATCTCTTGGCATATGTAAAGAATAGGTGGACTACCTTTCCTTTTTATTTGTAACTACTCATATCTGCATGTCAAAAATCCCTCATCACATAATCAAAAGTACAACTATTTTTCTTATCCGTTTTCACTTTCACACTGGAACTTCATTCCTTTCCATTCAGTGTTATGTTCCACTTGTCATATTTGTCATTGATAGTCAAGGAAACATTAAAATAGCCTTAGATGTCGCATTGTTAACTTCCATATGTGTTGAGTCACCATGGTAAAACCCTCCCCACATACATACATTAAGCAGATTTTCAACATGATAATCCTGAGAGCACAAAGCACTTATGCACACAAAAGTATTATCTGACCTGCTCAAATCAATGCAAATTACAAACTTGAAATAAGAAGAGCCTTAGTGTAGTTGGGTTAAATGCTTAATGCTATATTACAGTCTTCCACTGATGTTATGGACTCTGTACTTCAACAACCACCATTCAGAGATGGTCTAGAGGAATGAATCGATGCTTTGTTGATGATAGAGGACAACTCTCCAATGATGCCCATTCTTTATTACAAGACGATATAATCAACTCTTCTAAATATTGTGAGGCCAATTATGTCCTTGAATGGGATTGAGGATATCATTGTCGAGGCAACGCAATAAAGCCCAAGATACTTGGGAATGTTTGGATCACAACGAGAAGGATTGGAAGACATGCTCAAAGTTATAAAAATAAAGGATGATACATACACATAATTTACCAGAACTCACACCTAGAGGTAATTGAAGAGTTCACATGAACTGAGAGAAGTGCCCACAAAGACACATAGATAAATGTTGCAACTCCAAAATACTATGGAAAAACTACAAAAACATATGAGGTAAAATACCTTTGGTGAGATATGGTGTCTAGTGAAGTGCCCTCTTAGGATAAGACATGCATATGCTCTAGTTAAATAAGGAGAGATACCACTATAAGGCTCTCCTATCTAGTCCTTTAAAGACACACCTGTAAAGGATAAAGGACCTATAAAGGATTGGATAGCTATTTTATATTGATAGGCAAGGATGGAAATAGATAAGCAAGGATAGCCAAATATATTTATAGGAACCTCTCGAGGTTAAACATTACCATCGCATATGAATATAACTTACACAATTTAAAAATATTATAAGATTCAAGGCTAATAATAAATTGGTTTAACAATGTTTTTAGCTGAGAAATTTCACCCAACAACCTATTTTTGAGGAAAATTGGAGAATTGGAGAATTTAGGAGGGTTTCATATAGGTTACTCTCTCCTACATATTCCAAGAAAGGAATCAACTGGTTGTTGGGATATGCTTGGTGCCTGAAGATAAAGGTGGACAACTTTTAGATTATTTTCATAAAACTTTTCTTTGATATTTCTATTGCCATTTATAATTTCCAATTTAATATAAATTATCCATTCTGCTTACGTTTTTTATAAAACACATATGCAAGATTGTACAAAGGGACTATTATTACGTCAAGGTCACATGTTATCATGATGTAAATAGTCTTCTAAATATTTTGATGTTGAATCTATGGACATTATTATGTCTTTTCATTGGAGCTGTGAAAGGCTATAAGAATGCATGAGAAACATTTGCTCAATGTAATTTTTCTCTTTATCAGTAAATTATAATTTTTGGAGGCAGGAAAAAAATGACCTCCCAAGACATGGTGAGAACCGTGATAGAAATTTAGGTGGAACGGACAACTCTCATCACCAACGAGATAGAGAGAAAGACGGAAACAGAAACAATAGTAACAAACTTCATACATCTTCCTTGCTCAAGCCTTAATATTCTTTCATGGCTTGAAGACCTTCTAGAGTGAGCATTCCCTGTTGAGGGTCTTTGAAATTCTTGTCTCTAGATGCCTTTCAGAAAGAAAATTGACACTAGTTAATTGAGTCAGGCAAGGATGGATTAAGTTCTGTTGGATATAGTTTAAACAAGGATGGATTGAGTTTTGTTAGATACACTTTAAACTTTCATCTAAATAAAAATAAAATAAGAAAGAAACTACCTAATCATTATTACCGGGCATGTTTGCTAACCGAGAGAAGGTACTACTCTGAGCACCGATGGATTCATTCTCCAGATCATGGATAAATGATAATATGGAAGTAACACATATTACAAATCTAATAAACTATTCACGTTTGTTGTGTAGATTGAAATTTCTATATTTTAAGTACCTAGGGGAAGTTATACCTAGGATAATCTTGGCCGAGTGTTGCTAATACATCATAGATTTGTTTTAAAACCATTGTTGCTCACACCTACCTTGATTACTATAAGTAGTCTAAGGTTTGTACAAAGAATGCATGGGCTTGTACAAAGAACACCATTCGTTCTTGGGACCAAACTACAATTCCTACTTGTTGTAGTAGTTGCAACACCCTCCAAAATTTTGGCCTATGATTAATTTCAGAGCCTTCCTTGGTCCTGTACATTGTTGTCGCAAACACTAAGACTCATTTCATGTATCTTTCTGGAGTGTTTTGGTCCCGTTTGTTACTTAGGAAAAATGTCGTATTTCATATGTGGGTTGTCGCATCAAGTGTAAAAGCTCATTCTGGTGGTTTCAAGGGTCTATCTTTGTTTTTATAAGTTTTCCTAACCATATAAACATATGTCACACTCGTTCACAAATTTTTTAGCACTGCCTTACATGTGTCATAACGGTCATCATAAAGTGTATCTATGGTGTCGCACTTGTCGTAACTGGTCATAGAGCAGTCCCGCACAGTAAAATGTATTGTTTATGTGTCATGGGTGATCTATGTTATTGATTTTCCAACTTTTTTAAATGTTATATCACAATCGAAGCTTTATCTAATTCACACATTAGTCTCACTGGTCTAACACTTAACCATTTCCGAAGAGGCTTATCGACCCAATAACTTGATCTCACCTGACCTGCTCGGACTACGCATTATGCGGTTCTAGTCCTCTAGCTATGACCTTGACTTTTTTTTCTGTGTAATGCGTAGATCCTGCCTCTCAGGATTGCTGCACTAAGAAATTCCTGAGCCCAAGACCTAGCCTCCACATCAAGAATTGTGCAATCCTCTTAGATAGCCTAGCCTTAACTGTGCATTGCACAAACCCAAGCCCCAAGTTATCTCCTCGAGCCTATGAAATGTGCAATATCTCAGTGGAACAACCGCCCTTACCTCTCAGAACTGTGTACAGTGACCATTCCTTCAACCTGTCCCACTGGTTGAAAAAACTGCGGAGATTTGTCCCTCATCCCAGCTTGAACTACGCATTGCGTAGTTTTATGCCTTAAGCCTCTACCCTAGCTGCTAGAACTACGCAATGCATAGAATCCCAACCTCCCTTGACATCCAAAACTGTGCAAATTTCTTTCCCACTGTCTATTCCCTTAACTAGACCCCATGGTCTCCAGAAGCTGCGCAGTATTGTCCTTCAAGCCTCCCTGATCGGCGCACTGCACAGTCTTAGAGTTCAAGCTCTCCCCCTTGACTACTGGAACTATGCAATGCATAGTCACTAAACCCCTCTCCCTAGCTTGTCACTTGTATCGGGCTCAATTGATGGATCAGAATGCATCATCTTAGACTAGGGGTTTTTCTTAGGTTGATGTCATCTCATCATGAATGAAGCGCAGATACATGTATCTTATCACATGATGGAGGGATGATGGAGAAGGGGATGAAGGAGGAGGACATGCAAAATACATTCATGTAGCTAAGCATGAAAGCTGATAGACTACCATGGAAAAGCAAAGGGACACCAACTCGCGACCACAACTCAAAGACTTGAGACCATTGAAGATTCCTATCACTAATCCATGAGGAGGTGGAAGACAAGAGCATTCTCAAGAAAAAATCATTCACAACAGCAACAATGGCTTGACATTTCCACATCATTCAAGCAATTCATATCAGTAGTGCCATGTCATGTCTTGTCATGAGTTGTCATATGCCACATCATCATTGTGGAAAATGTATATTATATTCATTGTAAAGTGGAAGTCCAAAGGACATATATGTAATATGGAGAGTCGTGTAAGATGAAAAGTCATAGGAATTCAAACAATCATGAGGGTAGTCAAAGAGTCACAAGGATGGGAAGCATCAACCCTTGGTTATGTATACTCCCTCATTGTATGAGAAAAGGACCTTTCACCTTGGCTCCTCCCGCTAGGAATTAGACAAATAAGCTAGTTCTCTGAGGAGCAAGGAGTGGTTCCAATGTTCCACTACTCGAGCTAGTGATGTACATTGTAAACATGTGTCTTGAAACTTTTACTTAATGATAGAAGCCTTCAAGGCCAACACATTCTTCATGCATGGATTATGAATGTTTGTAAGACTATTATGTGAATGTTCGTATTTCATGTTTGCTTTCACATGTGATAGGATATTTGAACTATTTCATTCGTTTTCGTACTTAACTTATTTATAATATGTTGTAATGGTTGTTATTGTTGTCCCATCCGTGTGGACTATTCTGTAGGAGATTAGATAGATGTTTCTTCATTTTTTGGTTGTAATGACCATCGCATCCTCTATGGACTATTCCGCTAGATGTTAGGCGGATCCTTTCAGTTCATGTGTGTCTCTTCTTGGGTGGTACTACTACCTCTCACTTCGAGGCTCACTTTTCTCCCCTCTCCGCAGTAGATCAAGAACCTTGACACATTTAATACTGAACACTCACAAGGCACACCTCCTCACTTTTCAAAGACACCATTACATCCCTCTCTCATGCAGACAGTTAGAGCCAATGCATATCTTTAAGATATGTGGCAACTGGGATGATATTTTGGATGGGGCTCCTACACCAAATGGTGTGAGGTCTAATTGGGACTTCACATCAAGGAGACCCCTTGGTTGATGGATTTCCAGCACTGTCAACATTGGCGCTAGAAGGTGGGCCAGATGACAAGCTGAGCTTGTTGAATCTGGTTTGAAGCTCTTATCTAAAATGGCTTATACACAAATATTACTCCCAAGGTGTTTCTCCAATTTTTCCCTTTATCAATTTTCAATCCCCGATGAGCCTCTCGATCACTTGTCCCAGTTAAAGTTTGACGGTGAGGATGGAACACCCATAACCGAGCACATTTATGATTTTCTTAAATTTTGTGAATTTTACAAAATTGATGATGACAAATTTGCTTGTGTGCTTTTCTTCCTCACCCTTGAAGGTCGTCTTAATCAATGGTGCCATAAACTACCACCTAATTCCATCCATTCCCTTCATCAGTTCCTCGGGGAGCTCCATCAAGCCTTTGACATGTATAATTACCGAGATGTTTGTAAAAGAATCAATCTCTTAAGAATGAAGCCTAATGAATTATTTGAGGATTTTTCTGATCAATTCCTTCATCTTTGTTGTGAAGTTTCTGAAGAAGTCATGAATCAAGATTTCTTGAAACACGAGTTTGAGAACTTGGTTCTTATCTCTTTACACTGTGAACCTAAACCCCTTGATTTTTCTACTACCCCAACTCTTATGAATCATGAGAAACCTTTGATTCCGGAGGAGGAATCTATTACTCCTTTTGTGCCTTGTCCTCCTCCTTTTCCAGTCCCGATGTGGGTATCTTTGTGTGATAACATTAAAGTTAGGAAATTCGCAAATAAAATTCCTAATTAACCTTCTCATTCTTCTTCTATTTATGATTCAGATTCAATGGAGGAAATTCCATAATGGCTCATGAAGCCTATGGTGAAGACTAACTCCTCCATTCCACAAGATGATCTCATTGTTCATAACTCTAGTATGAATTCGTGTTATCCTCTCTGCCTTGACTCTTTGTACAGTGATCCTCCCGATCAATTGGCTCCACCGGTGGGTCTTTCACACCCTGTTGATTTTTGCATTGCTGGTTCAAATTGCGATCAGGTACAAGGAACTCACTTTACACAGGAAGAGGAGAAGGAAGGTGAAGATGCTCTAAATATTTCTTGTTTTTGTCAAGATCCTCTGTGTCAAGGTTATGCACTTCCGTTCTTGGGTGATTTTCAATATGATAATATTGGTAGTGGATCAGATGCAATCAATTATTTCAATCAATCCATAGCCTCGAACAACAACCATTCCAATGATGTTGATTTTATTGATGCATGCAATCACGAATGCCCAGGTGCATCAGCTGATATTTTGGTCTCTCACAAAGATTCTACTTTGGATCCAGAATCCAATTCAAATAAATAATATGTGCTTGATGAAACTTCCTCTTCATCTCACTATCCCTTGTGCTCTACCATCTGTGATGCATCTACTTGCGATAGGGTTACTCCATGTTCTTCAAGTCCATTATTCGATGAGTTAACTTCTCAATTGGCACAATTTGGTGAGATTATCCATGATGCAAATGAAAACAAGAAAATCATTGAGTACTCTTCCCAGCCCTCATCATCTCTCCACTTGCATGAAGACAACTCTTCAAAACAGCTTGCTCATGAAAATTCCTCGATTCATTTATCTTTGAATTTGCGATTAGAAGAACCTTTCGACTTGAGTAATATGGTTAATGAAGTTTAGGAATCTAGTCAAACCAGTGACAAAGATGGCTTCCATTTGATGAGAAGTGGGCTTATTGAAACCGATAGTAGCATCTACCCTCACACCATGCAAAATCTGGTACAATCTTCAAAATGTGATTTTAAAATTCTAGAAAGTTCGGGGACCTGCCAGGGAGTCGAGGCACTTCAACTTTCGTTGATGGTTATGTCAGGATCGTAAGCCTCCCAAACTAAGTCAGATCTTGTTTCTCCCAATCAAGAACCCTCGAAACCCTTGCAAACATTCTGAAATCTAGAGACCATTTGTACAGTGAAAAAATTTCCTCAAAATCAAAATAATGCGAGTTTTTTTCCATCTATCCTACAGGACTCACAAGCATTTGTATAGTGATAAAAGTTCCTCAAAATCAAAAGAATGCAAGTAATTTTCCATCTATCCTCTAGGTCAAATCCCACAACCCATTGTACAGTGGTAAAATTTCCACAAGAATTAGAACAACACAAGTTTTTTCCCACATGTTCTCCAGGTCTAGAATAGGTAGTTGGTTCACCACATCTATATTAGGGTTTTAGGTTCGAAAATAGTAGAAGCATCAATTGAAGCCCTACAATGGAAGGCCACAACATGTAACACAAATAGTGTAGGTTTTAACCCCGTACAGAAAGTATCGGTAGCCTGATGTATGCAATGGTCTGTAAGCAACGAATATCCAACAGTCTGTCCAATATTGGTCTTCCTTGGTAGCACAAACCATAAATGATACATAGTACACAAACTTACCCAGTGATGGAACCTTCACAGGTCCAAACACATCACTATGCACAAGCTCTAACATATGTTTTTCCCTCTTACCACCAGAGGGGAAACTCACCCGATTCTGCTTCCCATATACATAATTTTCACAGAAATCAAAATCTAGAGAGCTATTACTCATACCTTCTACCATACCTTCACCATGAAATATTTGAAGGCCCTTCTCTCCAATATGTTCAAGCCTTTGATGCCACAACATGGTATTCTCTCCAGAGACCACTAGATTTTCTGCTCCACTTTTAGGAACCACAGAACTGTTGCACCCATCAACGACTGTGCTACCTTGCAGCGTGTACAGAGTTCCAATCCGAACTCCCCACATCAATACTAGTGCTCCCTGAACCATCTTGCAGGTATCCTTCTCGAACACACTTTTTACACCCGCATCATCCAACTTGCTTATAGAAATCAAATTTCTAGCCAATGCAGGAATATGTAGAACACCCGAAAGTGTTCTAACCCTTCCACCTTGCAACTTCAACATTACTTTTCTGCGACCAACAATTCTAGCCTTCCTATCATCCCCTAAGAAGACATCACCACCATCATATTTCTCATACTCGCAGAACCACTCTCTATGGTGAGTGAAGTGAAAGGATGCACCTGAGTCAATCAACCATGCCTCATGATCTACATGTGTACTTGAAGAATCCAAGTACACATCCCCACCTTCATCTGAGGTGGTTTTCGCCTCTACAGAAGAAGCATCATCAGATCCCTTTCCTTTATCAGGAGCTTTAGATTTACAGTCCCTTTTGTAGTGCCCTTCCTTTCTGCATTTCTAGCACACCACCTTTACAGGTTTTCCTGGAGATTTAGATCTCCCTCTAGATTTAGATCTCCCACTCGATGACTTATTTTTGTTTTCGTTCTAGGACTGTCCTCATACAGACAAGGCATCACCATTTTGGCTCTCCACATTTTTCCGTCTCATCTCCTCCATCAGCAAGGATGAGACTATTTCATCAAAGTGCAAGGCAGTTGCATTGCTACTTATTGCAATAACCAGACTGTCCCACGAATATGGTAGAGAACACAGCAAACTGATGCACTTATCTTCATCTGTAATTTTAATATCAACAGATGCTAACTGAATTACTACAGTATTAAATGCGTTCAGATGCTCTGTCACCGAGTCTCCATCTTTCATCCTCAGGTTATACAGCTTTTTCCACAGGAATAGTTTATTCACCAGAGACTTAGATTGGTACAAAGTCCCTAACTTGTCCCACAAAGCCTTCGTCGTAGCTTCCCCTGATACATTCAGCAATACTGAATCTGAGACACACAATCATATTGTGCTCTTTGCCTTCCAATCAAACTTCTTCCATTCTTCATCGAAAACTCTCGTTGGTTTAGTACCCAGATCTACCGTGATCCACTGATCTTTATCCACCAACAGATCCTCCATCTTGAGTTTCCACAACTCAAAACACTGACCATTAAATTTCTCGATCTCTATCTTTCTACTGCTTGCCATCTTCTTTCACCACTACAATCGATCTAGCAGATCTCCCACTGAACAGGGTCTACCACAGGCTAGAGCGAAACCCCTCAGCAACAAAGGCATCTCCTTGAAGCCAAAACAGCTTCGATACCAAATGTAGGTTTTAACCTTGTACAGAAATTACCTGCATACGAATTCTAAAACACATAAAATAAAAATGCGAGAGCATAACACATAAAACACATATACACAAAGATTTCCCCTGGATTTCAAAACTGGGACTACCAGCTTGATTTTCATTATGTTCCTTTCAATGTTACAATGCATATTTATACATGCCAAAGCATCCAATACCATGGACCGAAAACCATCGCTTCCAAAAAACATGTACAAAATCATGCACAAAACCATAGGTGGGTCCACCCAACCTAACATATGTTCCAAAACCAAAATTTTCCAGGGCGCTACCCCTGGCCCCATAAAGTGGGGTTACCTACACCCCTCAAACCCCCTATGACCCCCCTGCTACGTAATCAGCGCAACGAAGGGGGGGGATCCGCCCCCCTCTAACCCCTCGGTTAACTACGTGGGCTAGTCGTGGAAAGAATATAACACAACCCAACAAATATATTAATTTAACTATGTAATATACAAATTTCTATGCTACAACACTGCTATGTACTTTCAATTTACCTTATACTTGCTGAAATTAAGAGTGATAAGCACCCTGGCTTGAATAAAAATTAATAGAGAAAGATGAACTAAAGGGAAAAATAGAAGATGAGAATTTACCTCCACCCTCTTGTTGTGTAGGTAACTCCTCTCCACAGATAGAGACGATACCTCTAGCCCAATGAGTGGGTCTAGCATCAAACGAGACAATCTACAAAACACTTTCCTAGACTACAATCAAAATAAGGGAAGAGGACAGGGACCTACCTCACTCTGATGCTATAATGCGCTCCTTTGTTGAAGATCTTCATACCTTGCTTCTCAGGCTTAGTTCTTGCTACTCAAAGTGTTTGAATACCTTCACAAGAGGCCAAAACACAACAAAGCATAAAGGTGCAATAATCATAATCAAATGTAATTCACTTAACATATCAAGGAGAATTAAGATAAATGAAGCATTAACACGAGCACGTATGGAAAGTGAACCAACAGTTTTATATATTAATAAACAAAAGAGGAAGCATACAACCTAGGCCTTGATATTAGTAGCCCTATTTGAGTGAATGTCCAAGTCCAAGCTCAAGCTCTTCAAGAACTCCTTCTCCCAGCCAAAAGTGAATAGCATGTAGGCACCATCTCAACCGGTGAAAATAATCAGAGACCAACCATTTGGGAATGGAGGGGGATGAATTTATAAGCATGTAGAGGGAGTTAGGATCTCACCAAAGATAGAGGAAGGTCAACATCTCAAGGAGGAAGCTCATAGGGATAAGATCAAAGGGAAATATTGGGAGAATTATACCACTTCCACAACGAACAACATCCATCTCGTCATTCTAGAAGCCTGTAGATCACGAAGCTTCTCTTCTAATTTGGGAAAACTTGCCTTAAAGGGTTCAAAATGAGTATCCAAGAAAAAAACACACTGGCAGCGCGAGGCTCCTATAATGCAACTTGCCATCAGCACGAGAGGGCAGTGTCACAGTTGCGCTGACCCAAAAATTAGGGTTTTGAGCTTGTATTTCTCAAGAAAGGCTCAAGGCAACTTTTCAATAGTTCTTTAGGGATGATTTGGTCTGCATATCAGGCTCGGTACACTACATAGTTTCAATGTTTTGGCACTCCAGGGTATGACATAGGGAAGTGCAAGAGGTGTGACAAAATATTGTGTAATAGATGCCCCCTAAAGCATGAAGGCAACACAAGGAGTGGTGGCTGAGATGCTTTACAAGCCAGTGCAAGGACTAGAATATACACCGCCAGGAGATCTGCAAATCAAGGATGCATATACATATACATATCTGATACCTCTATAATATATATCAAAACATGAATCCATGGTATTCATGTAACCATTTGGATAGAAAGGATCATGTGAAAAGATCCACGGTATGGGTGTAGCCATCAGAATGAAAAGGACCATCTGAAAATTTAAGATCCATGGTATCGACGCAACCATCCAGATATAGAAGGACGATCATTGATGAGCCTCGAAATTGAGTAACTATATGGACCTTAATTCGCCTCCTAGATTAGTCAAATCATCTCTTCTCACAATTTATTACATGTTTTGATTATATTTTGTTTAATGAGAGGAGTCAAAGTGAGATATTATGCCTAGTGGATTAATGTGCATTGAATGCAGGTTTGTGAGAGAAAATCACAGAATTTTGGCAAGATTAAAGGCTGAAACTCGAATGGGACAAGGAAGAGAGATTGTAGGAGGTAAATCCTCCTCACTTACTCCTCCCTCATTCAAATATTCCTCCATCAATCACACTAGCTCGGAGTACAAGAAGCCAAGTCATGAAGATCAAAAGCCAACCGAGCAAGTGACAATCAAAAAGTTAGCTTATCTCGAGTTTCAGAGCTGAGCCTCCCTAGACTTAAGGAAGTCATTGGAGACTCCAGTGGTATAAATAAAGAGGCCTAAAGCCTCATTAGGATTCGAAATTATTTTATTTTTATTTTTAATTTATTTTAATTAATTGATTTATTTATTATTTATTATTATTATTTATTATTTATTTTATTTATTTAGTTTTATTTATTTTTTATTTTTATTTATTTATTTTTATTTTTATTTTTATTTATTTTTATTTTATTTTTTTATTTTTTTTATTTTTTTGTAAAAACACTAGTTGTTTTTTAGCTCCAGACTTGTGGAAGACATTGCTATGTAATTTTCTATTTTGATAATGAGAATGAGCTTCTTCTTGATCTAGTACTGAATTAACTTAGAGGGCTGAAGCTCTTGGGTTAGGGCCCAACCCTAGCTGCAAAGGCTCCTATTCATGTATATGTATGCTTAGATTGATTTCATAGATTCATGGTTAAATTGTCCTTAGAATAATTTCATTGCAAGTAGTGTAGATTTGATTTGTTTATTTATTAGTTTGCTTCCATTTGTGATTTACTTTAGTAGTAGTTTAGAAGAGATAAAGAACCATCAAAAAACTGTCAATAGGTGTTTTGGCCTCACTTCTCCCTTCAGGGATCTTGATTTGAGGAAGGATTCCTATGTAGCCCCAAAAGGATAGAATTCTACTTTCTCATAGAATTTAGAGTTTTCTGTACTTAAGCCAACATTTGATCAAGTTGCAAGAGTAGGACCTAGTCATCATTTTTTCCATCTTCAGCCTTACAATAGATCTCATCAATGATTCCATCTTATTCTGGAAGTTTTCCTCATGCATGAAGTAGACATCGAGCTCATTAAACTCTATTTTCCTAGTTTATTAAAATTCTCCTTGTCTACATGATTTTTCAGCAAATATCAATTTTTGATGCAGTGAAGGTGTTTCAGAAGTAAAGAGAGATCTCTTAGCCAACAACCTCCTTCAAACTTTATCCATCCATGATCATTCCTTTCTTTCACTAAGACCCTCACCAATTTCATCATTTTACAATGAGACTTCTCCAAGCATGTTGAGCAAATCCAACCATTTACCAACCTTGGTTTTGAGTTCTGAGTGATTCTAGGAATTTTCTCGCTTCATTCCATCCACCTTCCCTACGCCTTCCATCACCTTCAGCACCCATCATTTTTCTCTCGGCTGTATCCTGTAGAAATAGAGGGAATCCCGTAGGTTTTTAGGACATCGTGTAGGTTTTCCTATAGTGGCCTGTTTTGGGGCCGAATTGAGGGAAAAGCATCTAGAAAGCTAGACAAGGTCACCTAAGAGTCTCTGAAACCTTCCAACCATCCACCATCATTCCTAAGCCACCTGCCACATCGCCAAAAGAGATCAGCTTTCACACTCTTCCATAAAAAAATATACAAAGAAAAACTGATTTATTCTAGTCATTTACATGCATAGTAGTAATGTTTGATGTTTTGAACTTACACGCTTAGGATAGTAGAATTTCATACATGTTAACTTAGCATTATTTCTGAAGCGTAGACTCTTTGTAGTTAGTTAGAAAATGGTGTGATTTTAGCATTGGATTTCAGTCTTTTTCCTTATTGCAATAGAAAAGCTTTCTCTTAGAGTAGATTTCTCCTTCCTTCATTAGTAATCAAGCTTCTTCTGAATCAATATAAGTCTGGCTTGAAAAAGCCTAGTGGTCTCTCGCCAGCTGAACAGTGACAAAAGGGCAGAACCATCACTTTTACTTGTGTATACACCACTGTCACCTCCAATTTTGTACAAACCCCAAGTTGATAAAGTAAAGCTGGTAGCCCTAGGAGTTGCAACATCTTGTTGCAATACTGGTGCTCATCACATTTTGGCATCGTTGTCAAGGAGGTGTCTAAGTAATATGTGATTACTGCTTTCTTTCTTCCATTTCTTGTTTCCGATATCCTGTTATTAGTTTCATTTTTGCAAGAGTAATTTAGTTGCTTTCTTTTCCATTCTGCAAGTAAGATTCCATTCAAATAGTTAGTTTTCATTTAGTTAGTTAATTTTCATTCAATCTCCAATTTCAATTTTGCAATCACTTTCAAGGTTTGAAAAAAAAAACTCAAAACAAAACAAAAACAATTTTTTCATGCCTCGTAGGAATAGGGATAACTTAGGGAAATTTTTGCCAAATACCCCCACTGCTTCAAATAGCCAACCTTCCCTCTTCTTCGGTGGATGTGAATTGGAGAAACCCTTAGGTGAGAAACCTGAAATATTTGAAGAACCTACAGGGGAAGAAGAAGAAGAAGACCCCATTCCTACTGATCCAATGGCTGAAAATAGAAATGACAAAGGAAATAGAGAAAGAGTTAAGGGTGCCTTCCCCATCAGGGAAACTAACGGGGATACAAAGATGAAGAATATAAGCCCCTCTACCCTTCCTCATTTCCATGGCCTGACCACAGAAGATCCAGACACTTTCTTATTTGAATTTGTTGTCATATGCCAAACCTATGAATACACCAATGATGAGCAGAAGTTGAAACTATTCCCATACCCTCTCAAGGATGTAGCTTTGCGCTGGTTCATGGGTTTTCCTGGGGATAGCGTCACCACTTGGTCTCAGATGCAACAAGCCTTCAAAAATAAGTATCGAGACTACTATAGGTCTAAAGACACTAAAGAGGAAATTTTTAGGATGACCTAAGGGCATGATGAATCCCTAGAGGATTATGAAGAAAGATTCCATCTTAGCTACAAAAGGACTAGGTGCGCACTTGACCTTGAGTCACTGAATCTAGTCTTGCTTAGAGGAGTAAGGGAAGATCTTATGGATACCCTAAACTTGTTAGCAGGAGAGGACATCTACTAGTTACCCTATAAGGATATCAAGACTGTCTTTAGAAACCATTCTAGGGCAGCTAGGAAAAAGGGTAGGGGTAGTCAACCTATGGTCAGTCCATCCTCTTCCAATGCATCCATCAAGGGTTAAATTGGAAACATGTTGGAGGATTTCAAGAGAGATATGTTGCAAACCCTCGCCCCACAGATGGACACTATGCACATTAAGAGAAAATAGGAGGAAGTAAAGAGAGCCTTAGCCATTTTCTGCCCTAGATGCACTATGAGGCACCCTAGGAATGAATGTCCATTGAATTTGATTGAAATTTGCTCAGTCTGTGAAAAAAAGCACTCCACAAACAAGTGCCTTTATCTACCTGGACTAAAATTTGTATATTAAGGAGCTGAAGGGGTAACTGAACATCTCCGCTACATAAACCAAAGGAGACCCCATGGGGCTAGGCCATACTAGCAGGGCATGCAAGGGTCATCCCATGCATATTATAACCCCAACCAGACCACATCCATTCCCTCTTGGGGACCCCCTGCTCATCCTTCCTGGTCTACACCTCCTCCTTGTTCCTTTCCACCTCAGTATCATTCGCATTCGACCAGCCAGTCATTTCAACCATATGCTTCACCACAACCTCAGTGGAATGCACCGCCCCAGGGGTGGAGGCCCCCAAACAACAATGTTCCATCTTTATTATCTTCACCACTTGCTCAACCACAAATATTACATTCTGCTCCACCTAAACAACCCCATATTCTTGCCTAACCAAATCCAAACCCGAACAATAGACAGGCACAACCAATATACAGTGGAGAGACATCCTATCCAGCTTATGTTGTAGAACTTCAGGAAATCAACTTGAGATTTGGGAGAGTGCTCCCGGACAACCAACCTCTACCTCCACTTAGGGAGGTCAAGGAAGAAAGAGAGGAAAGCATGCCTAAATTAAATCCACCACTCTTTCCTGAGATATTAACCCAACCACTCGAGCCTACCCTAGAAGAGACTGAACTTCTGGGAGAATTGAAAAATCTGTGTCAAAATTCCACTTCTCCAAACATTAAAATATGTGCCTATTTACAACAAGTTGATCAAGGATAAGTGCTTCAAGAATCCAGGGAGATGAAGAAGAGATACCCTACCATTAATGTCATTGGACAGCTGTCCGACTTAATGTTGGGGCAGATAATCTGTCGAAAGTATTTGGACTCTAGAAGCCCTGTAGTAGATGTGCACACCAATGGTACCATTGTTCCACACACTTTGATTGATCATGGGGCTACCATTAATGTGATGATCAAGGACACCATGGTTAAGCTCAACCTCCAGGGTTCATTGAGAAAGACCACAATAGTCCTACAACTTGCAGATCGCTCCACAGTGACCCCCGAGGGGATTGTGGAGGATTTGATGGTCTCCATTGACTCTTGGGAATACCTTGCAGATTTCCTAGTTCTCTAGCCTAAGACCAAGCTTACTGGTTACCCTCTCATCCTTGGGAAGCCCTGGCTAGCCACTGTCGATGCCTACATTAGCTGCAGGGCTAGAAATATGACTATGAAGAATGGGCATATGTCCAAGAAATTATTCCTATATCCTCCTGCTCAGCCATTTCTAGAACATGACTTACCTTTATGGATGGAAGAGGAGGAAGAAGATGAAGTTTAGTTTGCCCAACTTTATACCTTAGAAACAACCATGGGAGGGTGACAACTGGATGAAGATGATTTGATTGAACACATACTCCAAAGTCCAACTCCCGGTACATTATCCTTAGAAGAAGTAGTAAAGGAAACCCAGAACAACCATCATATTGATCTATGCTTAGCCGATTCCAACCCTATCTGTGTCAAAACCATAGAATTCGGCCTTGAGAGAACTTTGAAAATCAACCCATCTCTTTTTGTTCACCAAGAAGAAAAGTTGTGCAACATGCTAAAGGAACACCTGGATACCTTTGCTTGGAGTTACAAATAAATGAAGGGAGTGCACCCCTTAGTGCGTACTCACCACATTTATATCAAAGAAGGTTGCAAACCAGTCTGACAACCCCAAAGCAGGATGAATCCAGCTCTCAAAGATATAGTCAAAGAAGAACTGCAAAAGCTTCTAGATGCAGGATTCATTTACCCTATCTCCAACATTAAGTGGGTCTCTCATTTGGTGTTGATTCCAAAGAAAAATGGTAAGTAATGGATGTTATTGTTGTCCCATCCTTGTGGCCTATTCTGCAGGATATTAGATATATCTTTCTTCATTTTTTGGTTTTAATAACCATCACATCCTTTGTGGACTATTCTGCTAGATATTAGACAGATCCTTCTGGTTCATGTGTGTATCTTCTTGGGTGGTACTACTACCTCTCACTTAGAGGCTCAATTTTCTCCCCTCTTCGCAGTAGATCAAGAACCTTGACACATTTAATACTGAACACTCACTAGGCACACCTCCTCACTTTTTGAAGACACCATTGCATCCCTCTCTCATGCTGACAATTACAGCCAAGTCATATCTTTGAGATATGTGGCAATCGGGATGATATTCTAAATGGAGCTCCTAAACTAAATGATGTGAGGTCTAATTGGGACTTCACATCGAGGAAACCCTTTAGTTGATAGATTTCTAGTACCGTCAACATTGGCACTAGAAGGAGGGACAGATGACAAGCTGAGCCCGTTGAATATGGTTTTAACCTCTTATCTAAAATGGCTTATACAAAAATCTTACTCCCAGGTGTTTCTCCAATTTTTCCATTTATCAAATTTCAATCCCCGATGAGCCTATTGATCACTTGTCCTAGTTAAAGTTTGACAGTGAGGATGGAACACCCATAACCGAGCACATTTATGATTTTCTTAAATTTTGTGAATTTTATGAAATCAACGATGACGAGTTTTCTTGTGTGTTTTTTTCCTCACCCTTGAAGGTCGTGTTAATCGATGGTGCCATACCCTACCACCTGCTTCCAGCCATTCCCTTCATCATTTCCTCAAGGAGCTCCATCAAGCCTTTGACATGGCTAATTATCAAGATGTTTGTAAAAGAATCAATCTCTTAAGAATGAAGCCTAATGAATCAGTTGAGGATTTTTCTGATCGATTCCTTCACCATTGTTGTGAAATCCTAAAGAAGAAATGAATTAGGATTTCTTGAAACAAGAGTTTCATAACTTGGTTCTTATCTCTTTACACTGTGAACCTAAACCCCTTGATTTTTCTACTCCCCCAACTCTTATGAATCATGAGAAACCTATGATTCTGGAGGAGGAATATACTACTCCTTTTTGTGCCCTGTCCTCCTCCTTTTCCAGTCCCGATGTGCATGTCTCAGTCTTCTTCTATTTATGATTCAGATTCAATGGAGGAAATTCCATAATGGCTCATGAAGCATATGGTGGAGACTAATTCCTCCATTCCCCAAGAGGATCTCATTATTCATAACTCTAGTCTGAATTCTTGTTATCCTTTCTCATCTACAAGCCTTAAATCTTTATGTTGTGATCCTCCTGATCAATCTGCTCCACTAGTTAGTCTTTCACACTCTCTTGTTTTTTTGCGTTGCTTGTTCAAATTACGATAAGGTACAAGGCACTGACTTTACACAGGCAGAGGAGCAAGAAGGTGAAGATGCTCCCAATCTTTCTTATTTTTGTCAAGATCCTTTGTGTCAAGGTTATGTGCTTTCGTTCTTGGGTTGTTTTCAATATTCTAATCTCGGTAGTGAATCAAATGAAATCAATTATTTCAATCAATCCGTAGCCTCAGACAACAACCATTCCAATGATGTTGATTTTATTAATGCATAAAATCACGAATCCCCAAGTACATCAGCTGATATTTTGGTCTCTCACAAAGATTCTAATTTGGATCCAGAATCCAATTCAGATAAAGAATATGTGCTTATGAAACCTCCTCTTCATCTCATTATCCCTTGTACTCAACCATCTGCAATACATTTACTTGCGATAGGGGTACTCCACGTTCTTCAAGTCCATTATCTGATGAGTTAAATTCTCAATTGACACAAGTTGGTGAGATTATCCATGATGCAAATGAAAACAAGAAAATCATTGAGTACTCTTCTCATCCCTCATCATTGCATGAAGACAACTCTTCAAATCAACTTGCTCATGAAAATTCCTCGATTCATTTATCTTTTAATTCGCTATCAGAAGAACCTTTCAACTTGAGTAATCTAGTTATGTAAGTTGAAGAATCACGTCAAACCAGTGACAAAGATAGATGCCATCTGGTGAGCAGTGGGATTATTGAAACCGATAGTCGCATCTACCCTCACACCATGCACAATCTGGTACAATATTCAAAAAGTGATTTTACAATTCTAGAAAGTTCAGGGACCTGCCAGGGAGTCGAGGCACTTCAACTTTCATTGATGGTTATGTCAGGATCAAGCGACTCTCGTAAGCCCCCCAAACTAAGTCAGATCTTGTTTCTCCCAATCGAGAAGCCTTGAAACCCTTGCAAATGTTCTGAAATCTAGAGACCATTTGTACAGTGAAACTTTTTCTTCAAAATCAAATAAATGCGAGTTTTTTCCATCTATCCTAAATGATTCACAACCATTTGTACAGTGATAAAATTTACTAAAAATCAAAACAATGTAGGTTTCAACCCCGTACAGAAATTACCTGCATAAGAATTCTAAAACACAGAAAATAAACAATGTGAGAGCATAACACATAAAACACATATACACAGATATTTTTCCCTGGATCCAAAAACTGGGACTACCAGCTTGATTTTTCATTATGTTCCTTTCAATGTTACAATACATATTTATACATGCCGAGGCATCCAATACCATGGACCAAAAACCATCACGTCCAAAACCATGTGCATAAACCATGCACAAAACTATAGGTAGTTTGCCCAACCTAATATAGGGTCCAAAATTTTTTTTCCTTCGGGCGTTGCCCCAAACCCTGTAGAGGGGGGGCTACCCGCCCCCCTCAAACCCCTTATGACCCCCCCGCTGTGCAATCGGTGCAACGAAGGGGGGGCTCCGCCCCCCCCCCCCCCTCTAACCCCCCGGTTAACTACATGGGCTAGTCGTGGAAAGAATATAACACAACACAACATTCTCCCACTTGTTGTTTTCTTTCCACAGGGGGCCACATGAGAGCTTAGTCATTTATCTAGCCCCACAACGCCCATTGTTTCTCTACACCAAGAGAACTTCTCAAAGCTCACAGATTTTGTCAATGTATCTGCAGTATTCTTCAAAGTGTCCATCTTTATCAGCAACACCTTTTTGTCTTCTATCATATCCCTCACAAAGTGATACTGAACATCAATGTGCTTTGTCTTTGAATGGTAAGCAGGGTTATTTGCCAAGAAAATTTCACTTTGGCTGTCACAGTCTATCCTTATAGCTTCCTGTACTAACCCCATTCTTGAACACAATCTTTGCAACCAAACTGCTTCCTTGCTTGCATGAGTGGCTGCCATGTATTCTGCCTCTGTAGTTGATAGTGCCACTACAGATTGTTTCTTACTAATCCAACTCACTACACCTCCAAATAGTTTAAAAACACACCCACTTGTAGATCTTCTTTGATCCAGATCTCCAGCCCAGACCGCATCAACAAAACCACAGATATCCAAAACTCTGTCCAATTCTAGTCTTCCTTGGTAGCACAAACCATAATCACTAGTTCCACGCAAATACTTGAAAACCCGCTTCACTGTTGTCCAATGCTCCTTCCCTGGTTTTGACATAAACTTGCTCAATACTCCCACTGCATGTGCAATGTTTGGTCTAGTACAAACCATTGCATACATCAAGCTACCGACTGCACTTGCATATGGAACACTAGACATATCCTCTTCCTCTTCTTCTGTCTTGGGACACTGCTCAGCAGATAACTTTACACCTACAGGAATAGGAACCTTTACCGGTTTACTATCCTACATATTAAACCTCTGCAGTATTGTCTCGACATACTTCCTCTGGTTTAACCAGAGCTTCCTCTTTGCTCGATCTCTTTTAATTTCCATGCCCAAAATATAGTTTGCAGTACCAAGATCTTTCATGTTGAATTTGGAGGACAATTGGGTCTTCAAATCCTAGATAATTTCTTTGTCATTTCCAACCAGCAACATATCATCCACATACAAGAATAGATAAATAACATGGTCACCAATTAATTTAAAATACACGCAGTGATCTACCTTGCTGCTAGTGAAGCCAAGTCCCCGTATAAATGTATCAAATTTCTGACACCACATCTTTGGTGATTGTTTTAACCCATACAGAGACTTCTTTAACTTGCATACCAGTTTTTTCTTACCCTTTGCTGCAAAGCCTTTAGGTTGCTTCATGTAGATCTCCTCTTCCAGATCCTTGTGAAGAAATGATGTCTTCACATCCATCTCTTCTACCTCAAAATAAAAAAAAGCAACAACAGATAAAAGTAATCTAATAGAAGCTACCTTGGCAACAGGAGAAAAAATATCACCAAAATCAATTTCCAGCACTTGAGAATAACATTTTGCTACCAACCGAGCTTTGTATTTCTCCACCTTTCCTTTCGCATTTGTTTTCTTCTTGAACACCCATTTGTTGCCAATGGGTTTCCTTCTAGTCGGAAACTCCACTAGATCCCAAGCCTCATTTTTGTGCAAAGATTTCATTTCATCAACCATGGCCTCTTTCTAGAGTTTTCCATCCTCTGAATCTATTGCTTCCTTCACAGTTCTGGGATCATCATCAGTAATAGATAAAGAAAAAATTGAACAGAAAGCAATTGGAATATACCTTTCTGGTTGCCTTGTTTCTTGAAATGATCTTCTCACAACCGAAGTTTGTGGCTCTTCTTCTTCTGATTCCTCTTCTGTTGTAGAGTCTGATTCTTCCTCCTTTAGCTCAAACTCTATCTTCTTTGGTTCTTTTGATGGGGCTTCATGTTTAATAACATTTTTCACCTCTCTGAACACCACATCTCGGCTGTACACAACCTTCCTTGTTACTGGGTTCCAAAGTTTATAACCCTTAAACCATCCTTATACCTAATAAAGATGCACTTTTCAGATTTATTATCCAACTTGGTTCTTTTCTCCTTTGTAACATGTACATATGCATCACATCTTAATACCCTCAGATGTGAAAGAGAGGGTTTCTTTCCAGTCCATAACTCTTGTGAAGTCTTATCCTGCAATGCTGATGAAGGTGATCCATTGAACAGGTAACATGTTGTCTCCATCGCCTTTGCCTAGAATTCCTATCCTAACCCAACACCACTGAGCACACTTCTTGCCCTTTCCATCAGTGTCTTGTTCATTCTTTCTGCAACTCCATTTTTCTCAAGTGTGTATGGAGTAGTATTCTGTCATGCTATACCACACTTCTTACAGAATTCTTCAAATTCCTTTCTGCAAAACTCTCCACCATTATCTGACCTCAACACCTTTATTTTCTTCTCTGTCTAGTTTTCCACCAGAGCCTTAAATTCTTTAAACCTGTCAAAGACTTCAGATTTCTTCTTAAGGAAATATATCCATGTATTCATTGAGAAGTCATCTATGAATGATAGATAGTACACAAACTTACCCAGTAATGGAACCTTCATAGGTCCAAACACATCACTTTGCACAAGCTCTAATATCTGTTTCTCCCTCTTACCACCAGAGGGGAAACTCACCCGATTCTACTTTCCATATACACAATTTTCACAGAAATCAAAATCCAGAGAGCTATTACTCATACCTTCTACCATACCTTTACCCTAATGTATTTGAAGGCCCTTCTCTCCAATATGTCCAAGCCTTTGATGCCACAACATGGTATTCTCTCCAAAGACCACTAGATTTTCTGCTCCACTTTCAGGAACCATAGAACTGTTGCACCCATCAACAACAATGCTACGTTGCAGCTTGTACAGAGTTCTAATCCGAACTCCCTGCATCAATACCAGTGCTCCCTGAACCATCTTGCAGATATCCTTCTCGAACACTATTTTACACCTGCATCATCTAACTTGCCAATGCATCATCCAGCTTGCCAATGCATCAAATTTCTGGCCAATGTAGGAATATGCAAAACATCTGGAAGTGTTCTAACCCTTCCACCTTGCAACTTCAACTTTAATTTTCCGCGACCAACGATTCTAGCCTTCCTATCATTGCCTAAGAAGACATCACCACCATTGTATTTCTCATACTCGTAGAACCACTCTCTATGGGGAGTGAATTGAAAGGATGCACATGAGTCAATCAACCATGCCTCATGATCTACATGTGTACTTGAAGAAGCCAAGTACACATCTCCACTTTCATCTGAGGTGGTTTTCACCTTTGCAGAAGGAGCATCATCTTTCCTTTATCAAAAGCTTTAGATTTATAGTCCCTTTTATAGTGCCCTTCCTTTCCGCATTTCCAGAAAACCACCTATACAGGTTTTCCTGGAGATTTAGACCTCCCACTCAATGACTTATTTTTGTTTATGTTATGGGACCGTCCTCATACAGACAAGGCATCACCATTCTGGATCTCCATATTTTTCCGTCTCATCTCCTCCATCAGCAAGGATGAGACTATTTCATCAAACTGCAAGGCAGTTGCATTGCTACCTATTGCAATAACCATATTATCGCATGAATCTGGTAGAGAACACAACAAACTGATGGACTTATCTTCATCTGAAATTTTAATATCAATAGATAATAACTGACTTACCACAGTATTAAATGTGTTCAGATGCTCTGTCACCAAGTCTCCATCTTTCATCCTCAAGTTATACAACTTTTTCTATAGGAGCATTTTATTCACCAGAGACTTAGATTAGTACAAAGTCCCTAACTTGTCCCATAAAGCCTTAACCTTAGCTTTCCCTGATACATTCAACAATACTGAATCTGAGACACACAATCATATTGTGCTCTTTTCCTTCCGATCCAACTTCTTCCATTCATCATCAGACACTCTCGCTGGTTTAGTACCCAAATCTACCGCAATCCACTGATATTTATCCACCAACAAATCCTCCATCTTGAGTCTCCATAACTCAAAACTCTGACCATTAAATTTCTCGATCTCTATCTTTCCACTGCTCGCCATCTTCTTTCACCACCAGAATCGATCCTGTAGATCTCCCACTGAACAGGTTCTACCACAGGCCCGAGCAAAACCCCTTAGCAACAAAGGCGTCCCCTTGAAGCCAAAACAAATCCAATACCAAATGTAGGTTTCAACCCCATACAAAAATTACCTGCTTACGAATTCTAAAACACAGAAAATAAACAATGTGAGAGCATAACACATAAAACACTATAGACAGAGATTTTCCCCTGGATCCCAAAACTGGGACTACCACCTTGATTTTTCATGATGTTCCTTTCAATGTTACAATACATATTTATACATGCCAAAGCATCCAATACCATGGACTGAAAACCATTGTGTCCAAAACCATGTGTGTAAACCATGCACAAAACCATAGGTAGGTCCACCCAACCCAACAAACAATGCAAGTATTTTGCCACCTATCCTCTAGGTCAAATCCCACAACCCATTGTATAATGGTAATATTTCCACAAGAATCAGAACAACACAAGTCTTTTGCGATATGTTCTCCAGGTGTAGAATAGTTAGTTGGTTCACCACATCTATATTAGAGTTTTAGGTTTGAAAATGGCAGAAGCATCAATTGAAGCCCTATGATGGAAGGCCACAACATGTAACAAAAATAGATTAATTTAACTATGGAATATGTAAAGTTCTATGCTACAACACTGATATGTACTTTCAATTTACCTTATACTTGCTAAAATTAAGAGTGATAAGCACCCTAGCTTGAATAAAATTAATAGAGAAAGAAGAAATAAAGGGAAAAACAGAAGATGAGAATTTACCTCCACCTTCTTATTGTGTAGGTAAATCCTCTCTGTGGACAAGGACAATCCCTCTAGCCCAATGAGTGGGTCAAGCAACAAATGAGACAATCTACAAGACACTTCTCTAGATTACAATCGAAATAAGAGAAGAGGAAGGGGACCTACCTCACTCTGAGGCTATAATGCGCTCCTTTGTTGAAGATCTTGATCACTTGCTTCTCAGGATCAGTTCTTGTTGCTCACAATGTTTGAATACCCACACAAGGGGCCAAAACACAACAAAGCGTAAAAGTGCAACAAGAATAATCAAATGTAATCCGCTTAACAGATCAATGAGCATTAAGATAAATGAAGCATTGACACAAGCATTTATGGAAAGTGAACCAATAGTTGTATATATTAATAAATAAAAGAGGAAGCATACAACACAAGCCTTGATATTAGTATCCCTCCGTGAGTGAATTTCCAAGTCCAAGCTCAAGCTCTCCAAGAACTCCTTCTCCCAACCAAAGTGAATAACATGTAGGCACCATCTCAATGCAAGGGTGAAAATAATCAGAGACCAACCATTTGGGAATGGAGGGGGATGAATTTATAAGCAGGGAGAGGGAGTTAGGATCTCACCAAAGATAAAGGAAGATACACATCTCAAGGAGGAAGCTCATAGGGATAAGATCAAAGGGAAATACTGGGAGAATTCAACCACATCCACAATGAACAACATCCAACTCACCGTTTTAGAAGCCTCTAGATCACGAAGCTTCTCTTCCAGTTTGGGAAAACTTGCCTTAAAGGGTTCAACATGAGTATTCAAGAAAAAACCGCGTTGGCAGCGGGAGGCTCTTATGATGCAACCTGCCATTAGCACGAGAGGACAATGCCATGGTTCCGCTGACCCAAAAATTAGGGTTTTGAGTTTTTCTTTCTCAGGAAAGGCTCAAGGCAACTTTTCAATAGTTATTTAGGGAGGATTTGGTTTTCATATCAAGACGGTTACACTGCATAGTTGTCAATGTTTTGGCACTCCGGGGTATGACATAGGGAAGTGCAAGAGGTGTGATAAAATATTGTGTAACAGATGCCCCCTAAAGCATGAAGGCAGAACAAGGAGTGATCGCTGAGATGCTTTACGAGCTAGTGCAAGGACTAAAACAAACACCGTCAAGAGACCTACAAATCAAGGACACATATACATATACATATATGATACATCTATCATATATATCAAAACATGAATCCATGGTATAGACGCAACCATCCAGATAGAAAGGACCATGTGAAAAGATCCACGGTAAGGTCGCAACCATCCGAATGAAAAGGATTGTTTGAAAATTTAAGATCCACAGTATGGATGTAGTCGTTCGAATATAGAAGGATCATCATCATCATCATAGATATAAGGTCCAACGGTATGGTCACAGCCAGCTGTATAGGGGAAACAAGAAACCTAAGTTATATCAGACAAAACTTAGGGTCTTGCGCTCCATCCCAACCCGATTAAAGTAAGAATTATAACATGAGAAATGAATGTGTCGTAGTCGAACATGCTAGAAAACCACCTGATTACCGACCAATGATGTAAACCATTAACAAGCACAAGAGAAACCACCAATAATGACAATGGTTCTCAAGGTACGATGGTACAATCCGTGAATGTGAAAATGAATTTGAATTCGAACACTCTTGGAATCATTTGATTGAGGGCCACTGATGAAAACCTGTCGTCGAATGGGAAGAACTTGCCATTAAGGCAAGCAAGCTTTAAGGTATTGGAAGGGAGTTTCTAGATCATCTTCCTGGATAATGAGATGAAGTCGACATGAAGTGCCCTATCGAAGGAGGGCCATAATGATTCCCTCATCATCGACGTAAAATAAGGAATAAAGTGGAATAAATAAGTATGATCTAGGACTATGGCAAAAAGTTAGACGTATAGGTAGTAAACTGCAAATAGGACTTCTCATGAACATATCGACGACACAACTTGTTAGGATATTCCGACACATAGGATATAGTTAAGTTCAACTTGGTCTAGTTTAGAGTTAGGTATAGAGTTAGGTAAAGTGTGTTTCTTTACCGTTGTACATATTGTAACTTACAATCCGACGGTCACGATATGTAGTGATCCGACGGTTCACTCTCACCTCGGTATTATCGACACTTGATCCGTGGCTTGACACCCGATTGGTCCATGAGTTCTATTTAAAGCGCATGGAGGGTCATTGTTCGGGAAATCCGTGCATGAGAGAAGCTTATGTAAATTTTCATTCTTTGATTAATAAATTGTCTGTACCCACGTTGGGACAGGCCGTGGACTGTTTCCCTCCTTGCACTCTGAGGGTTTTAACCACGTCAAAAATACTGGTGTATTGATTTGAGATCTGGTTGTGAGCGGTGTCCTTTTGGTATTCTTTCTGAGGAACTTACCCTGTAAATTCCTACATGGTATCAGAGCTATTTGAGGGCCGCGTCCGTTGGTGATCCAAATCTGAAGCCGGTAGAACTGCATGCGGCTGTCGTTTCCTAGATCTGCTGTTTCTGACTGCTTTCGGGCCGAGAGGACTGCTCTGTTGCGTTCGGAGCATCTGTTTCAGTGAGGAACCCCTTTCGCTTCACGCGAAAAGGTTTCCGGTAGCCCTAGCTGCGTCATTTTTCAGATCGGGAGGTATACAGTGTTTTTTTTTTGCAGTTTACTGTCATTTTCTCTCTGCTTATTTCGGTTTCGGTTTATTTAGCCTTTTTTTTTCCCGGATCTATACCTTTCATTTCTGCGTATGCTCTTTGCCCTGCGACTCTGTGCGATCTGGGCAAATCAGAAACAGAAAGAAAGGATTTTTCTCATGCGTATGCTCTTTTCCTTGCACCTTAGTGTGATCTTGGAAAATCAGAAACATTGAGAAAAATATTTAGTTTTTCGGTTAAAAGCTAACTTTGAGATTTTTTTTTAAAAAATTCTAGTTTTTTGGCTAAAGCTAACTTTGAGCCGTAAGGTTCGTTTTTCTTTGCATATTCGTGTTGGGTTTTGTGTTTTGTGTTTTGTAGGGGAAAAGAGCCTTCCCAAGGCAAGCACGCAAATCGAGCCCCCCCCCCCCCCCCCCCTCTCTCTCTCTCTCTCTCTCTCTCTCTCTCTCAAATATTTTGTATAGATCAATTGGTTCAAAGACTTTTTAAGAGAGTAGAGGTCTTGGGTTCAAGTCTCCATTTTGTGGGGGCGGATTTTTTCATTCCCGCACATTCGCGCACTTTGCCGGCAACGTCAACAATTTTTTTTCAAAAAGCCATAACTTCTTCATCCGGAAGCCTTTTTCAGAGCCGTTTTTTTTAAAACCGCCTATTTTTTCGAGATCTATCCATTGGACCACTTACTTTCAGCATCTTCAGCTTCAGTTTTTTTTCAAAAAATGGAAAGTCCATGCCAAGTCATTCTTGACAGCACTAACTACTTCCAATGGGTAGCCTACATGGGAGATTTACTTAGAAGTAAAGGTCTCTTCAGAATAGCCACAGACCAAGAGAAGAAACCCAAAGATGAAGACAAGGCCGAAAAATGGGAAAATAGACAAGATCAAGCACGTGGTTTGATAGGAATGTCTGTTTCTCCTGATCTTAGATTCCACATTGCAGAAATTGAAACTCCTCATGAAGCATTAGAAAAACTTGCTAAAGTTTTTGGGATTAAAAATGAAATTAGAGCCCATCAACTTGAGAATGAGTTGCTTACTTTGGATCCTAATAATTTTTCTTGCATTGAAGATTTCTTGTCCAAATTCAAGACCCTTAGATATCTCTTGGAAGGTGTTAAAGTTAAGAAAGAAGATGGTAACCTTATTTATTCCATCCTTACTAAGTTGGGACCAGCCTACTCTGTATTTGTTTCCACTTTCCATTCTACAAGGGAGGCTTTCATTTGTCAAGGCAAAGACTACAAACCCCCTTCCTTTGACTCCTTTTGTGATTCCTTAATAAGAGAACAAGAAAAACTCTTACACCTTGGTCTTCTTAATCTTGGAAACTCTTCCTCGAAAGCGTTAGCCGCCCAGCAGCAACCAAATTCAAAGAATCCTAAGAAGTCTTATCCTCAAAGGAATGGTCCTAAACCAACTCAGCCTCAAGATGAAAGATCATTTCAGCAAAATGACAAGACCAATAAAAACAAATGGAAGAGGACTGACAGACATTGTAACTTTTGTAATCGAGATGGCCACTTAGAATCTAAATGCTTTAAGAAGATGGAAGCCTTGGAAGCCGCAATGAAGAAACATAACATCCATCTGGAGCCTACTTCAACTTCAACTTCCGGAACGGCACTTTCTGCATGTCATCGTCAATCATCTCAGTCTGGTTATGCATTAAATGTATCTTCTTCTTCTTCTCATTCTCATGAGTGGCTCATTGATTCTGGAGCCTCTTGTCACATGGCCAAAAACCAAGCCATGTTTTCTTCTTTAAATGATTGTAACACCAAAAATATATATGTTGGTGATGATAGATCTCTTAATGTTGTAGGGACTGGAACTGTTCATCTAGACAATGGTCAGTTCAATGATGTATTATGTGTTCCAAACTTATCCTGCAACCTTCTATCTGTCTATCAGATAACTCATTCAGGTGAAGGTAAAATTGTTGAATTTTCACCTCATGATGTTGTAATCAAGGATCTAAAAGATCCTAAACAGATTCTAGCTACTGGTCTTGCTGATGATTCCAAAAGGTTGTATAAGTTTCACAACTTTGGGTCATCCCATCTTCCCTCAGTATTTGTTGCTCATAATGATGAAGTGAGCAAACTTTGGCATGAGCGTTTGGTCACTTAAACTATCGCTCCCTTCAGCATCTATGTAAAGAAAATATGGTGACAGGTCTTCCTATGGTATCTTGCAAAGATGGTGTTTGTTCCGGATGTGTACTCGGAAAACATCATCGGGACAGTTTTGACAAACGTGCCTCTTGGCACGCCTCAGCCCCTTTACAGCTTGTGCACAGTGATTTATGTGGTCCTCTTCCTGTTGCTTCATTCTCTGGCTGCAAGTACTTCTTAACTTTCATTGATGATTTCTCTAGACGCACTTGGGTATACTTCTTAAAACTCAAGAGCGAAGTATTTAGCACCTTTTTGGCCTTCAAAGCATTTGTTGAAAAACAATCTGGACATCAAATTCTTAAGCTAAGAACTGATAATGGTGGAGAATATGTTAAAAACGCATTCATCAACTTTTGCACCGAAAATGGAATTCAAATGCAACATACTGTTCCATACACTCCACAACAAAATGGTGTAGCTGAAAGGAAAAATCGCACCTTAAAGGAAATGGCTAATTGTATGCTGCAATCTAAAGGACTCAGTCTTAGTTTTTGGGCCGAAGCAATTAATTGTGCAAATTATATAATCAATCGCACTCCTACTAAGGTTCTAGAGAATATCACTCCAGAAGAAGCTTGGAGTTCCATTAAACCAGATGTAAGTCACTTTCGTGTGTTTGGAAGTGAAGCATGGGCCCATATTCCAGATGAAAAGCATAAAGCTTTAGAACCTAAGAGTGAGAAATGTACTTTTGTTGGATATTCTGAAGATGTAAAAGGTTATAGACTTATTCCATTTAAGTCCAAAAATGTTATCATTAGAAGAGATGTAAAATTTGATGAAAATAAATCGGCCTGCGAGCCTAGTCCGGCGGATGTGCCACCTCTTCCTATCTCTTCTATCTTTGAAAACATTTCTTCTTCTGATGATGAAAGCGAGGATGATAATCCTCCCCCACCTTCTCAGGATCCTCAACTTCCAAGATGGGTCCGTGCTACTCGGGATGCAGCAGGTGATCTTGCCGGTGATCCTACAGATCAGCGACGTACACGTTCTCAGTTTGAAAGAGCCTCTTCTTTACTGGCTCAAGCTCCAGTAAATCATGATCCTGACACTTTTGCAGAAGCTTCAGGCCATCCACATTGGGAAGCAGCTATGAATGAAGAATATCATTCATTGATGACAAATGATACATGGGATCTTGTTCCTTACCAAAGGGACGCAAACTTGTTAGATGCAAATGGGTTTACAGAACCAAGTATGGACCAGATGGGAAAGTTGATAAACATAAAGCTCGTCTAGTTGCTAAGGGCTTTTCACAGGTTGAAGGCATTGACTACACTGAAACCTTCTCCCCTGTTGCCAAAATGAACTCTATCCGCCTTGTTCTTTCCCTTGCTGCCTCTTTAAAATGGGAAGTCCATCAGATGGATGTTAAATCTGCCTTCTTGCATGGGGACTTGCAGGAAGAAATCTATATGGAACAACCCATTGGCTTCATACAAACAGACTCCAGCCTTGTGTGTCGACTTAAGAAATCCCTTTATGGTCTCAAGCAAGCTCCTCGGGCTTGGTATGCCAAAATGGATAGCTTTCTTTTAGAATCTGGCTTTTCTAGGTGTCATTCTGACAATACTGTCTACACCAAGAAAGTGGGTGACTCTCTTATCATCCTTGTTCTTTATGTTGATGATCTTATCCTTACTGGTAGTGATCCCAACCTTATAAACCATGTGAAGTCTATCCTTAAAAAGAAATTTGAAATGACAGACTTAGGACACTTACACTATTTTCTCGGTCTTCAAGTCTTGCAATCCAAGGAGGGTATTTCCCTTTCCCAGTCCAAGTATGCTTGTGATATTCTTCGTCATTTTCACATGGAAGACTGTAAGCCAGCCCCTTCTCCCTTTCAGTCTGGAGTCAAACTTTCAGTCTCTTGTACTTCTCCTGAAGTTGATGCTACCTTATACCGTCAACTTGTAGGAAAACTCTTGTACTTAACCCATACTCGTCCTGATCTTTCCTTTGCCGTTGGCCTTGTTGCTCGTTTTATGCAAAACCCCCGTGAAAGTCATTGGAAAGCAGCTAAAAGAATACTTCGTTATGTTCGAGGTACAGTACAGTTTGGGATTCATTACAGTGCCAAAGCAGCTCCTCTGTTAGTTGGTTTCACTGATTCTGATTGGGCTGGTGACCCTGATGATCGGAAGTCTACTGCCGGTTATGTCTTCACTCTTGGTTCAGGACCAATTACATGGGCTTGTAAGAAACAGGCTGCCATTTCTCTTTCGTCAGCAGAAGCAGAGTATCGTGGTGCCGTGGAAGCTAGTAAGGAAGCCTTGTGGCTTCGTCAGATCCTATCAGAGTTTGGCTTTGAGCAGCAGCATCCAACCACACTTTGGTGTGATAATCAAAGTGCCATTCAGCTATGCAAAGATCCAGTTCAGCATCAGCGCAGCAAACACATTGAACTACACATGCACTTCATCAGAAAGCTCATTCATGACCATGTTCTTGAAGTGCAATATTGTCCAACAGATGATCAGGTTGCAGACATCTTCACAAAGGCTCTCACAGAGGCGAAGTTCACTAAACTTCGATATATGCTTGGAGTTCAGGAAGTTGTCACTAAGGGGGGATAGGCTCTAGTGCCTCCTTCCTTCTCCTATTGTGTCATATTTGTAAATCCTTCAATCCTATCCCAAGTTGTTCTTAAGGGGGGATGTTAGGATATTCCGACACATAGGATATAGTTAAGTTCAACTTGGTCTAGTTTAGAGTTAGGTATAGAGTTAGGTAAAGTGTGTTTCTTTACCGTTGTACATATTGTAACTTACAATCCGACGGTCACGATATGTAGTGATCCGACGGTTCACTCTCACCTCGGTATTATCGACACTTGATCCGTGGCTTGACACCCGATTGGTCCATGAGTTCTATTTAAAGCGCATGGAGGGTCATTGTTCGGGAAATCCGTGCATGAGAGAAGCTTATGTAAATTTTCATTCTTTGATTAATAAATTGTCTGTACCCACGTTGGGACAGGCCGTGGACTGTTTCCCTCCTTGCACTCTGAGGGTTTTAACCACGTCAAAAATACTGGTGTATTGATTTGAGATCTGGTTGTGAGCGGTGTCCTTTTGGTATTCTTTCTGAGGAACTTACCCTGTAAATTCCTACACAACTTCGGAGTATGGCAGTATTTGAATCAACATAAGACCAAGGGTCATGACGAAAAAGTGGAATAGTAAAATGAGAGGAAAAATGGATTACCCAAACGCAGAAGGACAAGTGACTAAGTGAGGATACCCCAAACCCGATACAAGAAACATGTGAGTATCATGTTCAAGAGCGACATGCTGCCTATACAAGAGGTGTTTCACTTTCACTTTTCCCCCATTATTTCTAGTGAGTACCCAAATTATTTTTAATCACAAGCTTGAATGGGATAACGTATGCTTACCATATAAGTTCATTTTTTTAATGAATCCATCCTAGTAAGAAGAGTCCTAGGAAGGAGAAAATGGGTCTCGTCATGGTGACAAGTCTTTCGTCATTTAATTTTTATGAGCCCGACAGAAGAGTAACTCGGTGTCTTTTTCATATTTAAAGAGTTTGAAAAAGAGATGAAAAAAAAACTTCAACAGGTCCCTTTTCGTAATTTGTCTCTCGAATCCGAAAAGGAAGAAAACAATATTCGGTAGAACCTCTTCGCCATGTTTGACTAAGGTATTCCTTTTTTGTAGAATAGTCTATCTCAGTCTGGAAAAGGGTTAAACTTATAATGAGCTGACGTCATTTCCTTTACTTTTACGAGTTCGAAACGACAAGTACTCTGCAATCTTTTCATTTTTCGAGAGTAAAAAAAGAGCTGAAAGATGACTCCCCCTGGAGGAACGAGTGGTATAAAAGGATAGAAAATGGTTCCAGTCATGATGGAACTTCTCAAAATAAGTAAGGGTCAAGAGGCTAGCTAATAAGACCACTCATCACAGATTTTCCTTAGGAAAGGTTAAAACAGCTAGGTGAAAGCGTATGATTGACCAGAGAGATGGTGACGATGGAATGAAAAAACCAAGGCTCATCTAGCAAAAACAAGCTGATAAAAACGACAATCACGAGATGTAAAGTGGGAAATGGTTTCATTTTTACACAAGCTTGAAACATGAGAAACTATGCTTGAGTATACTTGAAGATGGTTTCATTTTTCACAAGCTTGAAATGAAAACAAACTATGGTTGGGTTTGGTTTCATTTTTACACAAGCTTGAAATGGAAACAAACTATGCTTAGGTTTGGTTTCATTTTTACACAAGCTTGAAATGGAAACAAACTATGCTTGGGTACGAGTGCATGCCCCATCATAAAGATTTAATTTGAGGTACATGCCCCCCCAAGCTTCATTTCATGTACCTAAGTAGACTACTGGTTACTAACAGGTGGATGGAATGAAGGTTCACTGATGAGATCAAGTGAAAGAATCGACTGAGATTTTATGAGATCTAATCAAAGACTCGAATTCTAAGGGGATTTGTTTCTTTTTTAACGAGCTTGACACAAGAGAAGAACCATGCTCATAGCTCTTGTTTCATATTTTAATGAGCTTGACACAAGAAAAGGAACTTTGCTCCATCCCACCGATTTTATTTTTTAATGAGGTCGACATGGTAAAAGAACTATCCTCATGGGACCTATTTCATTTTTTAATGAGGTTGACATAGTAAAAGAACTATCCTCATGAAGGCCTATTTCATTTTTTAACGAGGTTGACATAGTAAAATAACTATCATCATGACTCTTGTTTCATTCTTTAACGAGCTTGACACAAGACAAGGAACTCTGCTCCATCCCACTGATTTCATTTTTTAACAAGGTTGACATGGTAAAAGAACTATCCTCATGGGACCTATTTCATATTTTAACAAGGTTGACATAGTAAAAGAATTATCCTCATGAAGACCTATTTCATTTTTTAATGAGGTTGACATAGTAAAAGAACTATCCTTGTAGCTCCTTGTTTCAGTTTTTAACGAGCTTGACACAGACAAGGAAATCTGCTCCAAAACCTTGATCACCAACCAAAAGAGGCCATGGCTTCCAAGAGTTTATCATCAGATGGGAGAGAAATACTCTAGAAGGGATACATGTCCAAGGATCCAATGGAAAAATCGGACTCCAATGACCCCTGTACATGGTGTACTACATCACCTACTAGATCATCAATAGAAGTGGGGCATGGAACAGGTGGACACATAATTAACCTATGGCATGTGTAATACCGCTTGCATATAAGAACCATTTAGGGATAATGGTTGATTGGGATTTGATTCAGGACCAATGAACGTAAGTTGATCGACAATCACAATGCTTCCTTCATGCAGGAAACACATCACTTGAAAGAGGGAAGAGAAAAGAGTTCCCATGACGTAAACATAGTTATGGCCAAGGAGTATATTAAAATATAAAGGGCCTTGGACAACCATCACGTCTATATAAACATTCTTTCCTCCCAAAGTAATAGGTAACTTAGGAAGGATCCCTAACGGTTGATTGATTCCTTTGGTAAAAGGCAATACATTCTAGGTGACGGGGACAAGTTGAGGAGAACCTAAAGCTTCCCAAGCAGTTGAGGACAAGATTCTAACAGATGTGCCCTCATCTATGACTATGCTAGGTACGACCATATGGTAAGCCTGTACTATAATATGGAAAGGCACATAAGACGGAAGACGATATCCTGCCAGTCAACTCTAATCAAAAGAAGTGACTAAACTACTTGGAGGGGGTGTTGTAGGAACATTAGAGCTTCCATCTTGCTCTATGGGAACATGAGAACAACTCTCATGCTCCTCGAGAACAGGAGGATTTCCATCCAGTTCTGGTGAAACTGAAGAAACCAAAAGAACCTGAGCGGTATGGGATTCACTCTCTACCAGAAAGTTATGGTTAACTGAAGGTGGAGCCAAGTCTACCATTTTCTCAACTAATGGTTGGTCAAGAATGGACTCATGAGACTCACTTTCAGAGAGAGTGGGGTTGAACAAAGATGAATTTTGATCAATCACTTGATCAACTAGCGAAGGATCAGGGGAAAGCTTCCGATAACCAGCGAGAAGACGAGGTTGGGAAGCAATAAGTTTTTCCAACTCATTAGAAGCTTCATCCATAAGAGGACAAATGTGAATGGGATGATTACCTTCACACAACTTACAGGGAAATTTAACTTTTCCTTTTTTCCTATGGGCTTTACTATTACTAGTTGAATGTTTATCACCAACATGATCTCCAGAGGCTGATGACAAAGGTTGATGTGAACTTGTAGACCACACTTCTAAGACCTTAGGAATGCCAAGACATTCTCGAAGAAGATCGTCACCCTTACATAACATGCAAGAGAATTTCACTTTTTGGGGTTGATTGGAATATTTTTCTACACCAATTCCATTCGTAGCAATGGTTGCTTGGTTCCCCCTTGCTTATTTTGTTTCTTCTTCTTCGTCCTCTTCTTCTTCTTCTTAGCTTCATGGTTAGTAAAATCTAGACTTTCACCAAGCTAAGAGGAAGAACGGGGTGAAGAAATAGGCGAAGAAGGCGAGGAGTCAATTTTAATATCAACATGAGTTTGATGTTGTTCAGGTGGAGGAGAACTCGGTTGAAAAGTAGTTTGGACACTCGGAATCACCGAGGTTGAAAATAACCAAATTGGCAGACCAATGGTCAATCTAGGAAGGGAAAATGTTTCCAAATAGGGAGCACCAACATTTCCAAAAGAAGGAAAAGTACTAGAATTCCCATCAGAAAGGTTTTCTTTGTTGGTAGAATCAGGAAATGTTGCCATTGGTATCAACCTAAGATCTACTAAGAATTATTTCCACAGGAAGGATGTTTTTCTGCAGTCAATTAATTTTAGAAATTAACAACAAATAAATCAAAAAGGGGTAACTAGGCAAAAGGGTTTACCAAGTATTCGTGAACCACTATATACACCTTAACCGAAACTAAGGGCTTAACGTACAACAACCAATGTCCCTGAATGTTGTGTTTGGTGTATCACGTCTACAAGGAGGATGACTCGGTTCCCTGTGACTAAAAGATAACAGCCTAGTGGGGTCTCCCAATATATACTCTATGGTACGGGGAGCACAAGTCTATGTTAGCACTATCTAATACATAATCGTTCGGTGAGAGCGTTCCGATATACTTGCCATACTGAAGTTCCTCCTATATACCCGAAAGTACTTGAGAACCTTCGATATACTTACGTACTGGAACAAGATTTCACCCCCGGGATATAATGAAGGCAATTAACGAAAACTGCTAGGTTTATAGACACCGGAACACGTCTCTAGCCTAAACCTCTAATTGTTTGTGTTAAGTTCCAAATGATCCTTAGGTTAATTGAGGTAAAGTTTTAAGTTTATCTTCAATTAAGTTTTGGTTTCAAGGCTCAAAACGATGTCACCTGAATCCCTAAGATGCAACTATATGAGAAAAGGAAACTTTCCACTTCAATGAAAGCTAGACTAATCAAGGGAAGAAATTTCAATCAATAATGCATTAAAAAAAAACGCATCAAAGAACAAGCCTCCACTAACTTTCACCTTCGTATTCCAAATGCAATGCCAAAAGTAAAAAAGATTTTCACTTTCGCTATCCTAAATGCAACTCTTCGAAAGCAAAATTATTTTAACTTTACGAAGATGCATTTATATGAGTTGTGGTTTTATTTTCATTTTGAATGATTTGATGCACCTAATAAAGTCTTTAACTTTCAATCACCGAAAAATGTGATCTATTTTCAATTATGAATCTCAAAAAACTAACTTTTCAATGCAACTAATCTAATGCATTTTCATGAAAATTAAATTTCGAAAGACAAGCTAAAACAAATGCAAAACGATGTTTTCAATGATTTCCACATAAAACAAGACTCAATCAATCAACAAAACGAGCATCTCAATGACACCAACAGGCAGCAAGCGATGACCAATTGACTAGAAACCCTATAACTCAATCAAATTTCACTTCAAAGCCAATGAGACAATTTCGCAAATTAATGAAGACAATCAATAAAAAACAATAACAAATCTAAGCACATAGGATGAGAAAAGACCTTAGGGGCCAAGACAAACTGGATTCTAAGGTAGAAACCTTAAAAATTCTCACATTCAAGGATCAACGTTACTTTAGATAGAAAAACCTGTTTTGATAGGGTCATCAACACTACTTTTAATAGCACAACCCGTGTTGTTCGGGGTCATTAGCTCTACTTTATATAGAAAAAACCGTGCTGATTTTCAGCGCGAGAAAATAGGGTTTCTAGCGTGACTTTACAAGTAAAAAAAGGTGTTGTCAGCATGTCTGTCACTGATAAAACTCACGTTGAGCGAGGAATATGGGAAGAAACAAAAAAATTTCACAAACACTCCACACTTAGCACACTAAGGTAGTAATAAGTGATTATGCAAACCTATACAGACTCACATAAGCCGAGAAATCGACGGTTGGTCAAACTAATCAAAGGATCAGATTGAAGAAATGGATGGAAAAGTTATAGCTTCTCTACTGGAGTCACCATTTTTCTGTTCAGGGAAATCCTCTCTGCAGACAAAGACGATCCCTCTAGCCCAATGTGTAATTCTAGCAACAAACGAGACAATCTACAAGACACTTTCCTAGATTACAATCGAAATAAGAGAAGAGGAAGGGGACCTACCTCGCTCTGATGCTATAATGCTCTCCTTTGTTGAATATATTGATCACTTTCTTCTCAGGCTTAGTCCTTGCTCCTTGCAATGTTTGAATACCTGCACAAGAGGCCAAAACACAATAAAGCATAAAATTGCAACAAGAATAATCAAATGTAATCCAATTAACAGATCAAGAGCATTAAGATAAATGAAGCATTGACACGAGCATTTATGGAAAGTGAACCAATAGTTGTATATATTAATAAACAAAAGAGGAAGCATACAACCTAGACCTTGATGTTAGTAGTCCTTCTTGAGTGAATGTCCAAGTTTAAGCTTAAGGTCTCCAAGCACTCCTTCTCCCAGCCAAAGTGAGTAGCATGCAGGAACTATCTTAGCATAAGGGTGTAAATAATCAGAGACCAAACATTTGGGAATGGAGGGGGATCAATTTATAGGCATGGAGAGGGAGTTAGGATGTCACCAAAGATAAAGGAAGGTCCAGATCTCAAGGAGGAAGCTCATATGGATAAGATCATATGGAAATATTGGGAGAATTTGACCACATCCACAATGAACAACATCCAACTCGCCTTTGTGGAAACCTATAGATCATGAAGCTTCTCCTCCAATTTGGGAAAACTTTCCTTAAAGGGTTCAACACGAGTATCTAAGCAAAAACCGCGTTGGAAGCATGAGACTCCTATAATGTAACCTACCATCAGCACGAGAGGGAAGTGTCATAGTCACACTAACCCATAAATTAGGGTTTTGAGCTTATCTTTCTCAGGACAGGCTCAAGGCAACTTTTCAGTAGTTCTTTAGGGAGGATTTGGTCTACATATTAGGATGGGTATAGTGCATAGTTTTCAATGTTTTTGCACTTCGGGGTATGACACAGGGAAGTGCAAGAGGTGTGACAAAATACTATGTAACACTTCTCCCCTTAGAGCAGCGTCTTCTGCTTCGAAAGCCTCATGCCTAAGTTGAAACATACAGACTTCTGGTTCCAACAATTTTTCAACGACAACACAACGAGATGAAACTTTTTCAATTTTCACCCTCAGGACCTTTAAAACTAAATTTCAAAATTTTTATCGCAAAGAATCAAACCCCTGGCTAGCCCAATTACCAAGACTCTCGCCATTATAGTTTCTCGCAAGTGCTACAACAACAACAACAACATTTCTTGAGTGTCAAAGACTGGTTGGCATGAGCTTGAGCGTTGTAACACCAGTTTCCATGAACATCGACATTATAATTTAAAACAAATGCTGAAAGACATGTCGGGTAGGGAATATTAAATTGGAACCCTATCTAGATTGCATCTGACTATGCATACTGAGGAACAATAACAAGAACTTAGAGTTACACAAATTTAAACAATGTGAAATGTGTGTTGGCATGAATCTATAATAGTTTCTTTGCATGGCGACTAGGTGTGCAGTGTAGTTTCCGGGGGCCACACTAATAACAACTAGTCACAATTTTACAATATCTATTGTTATCAACCACTCATAGTTGGCAATAAATTTTGTTAATATCATTATAGGTTGACTATTAATAAATTGTTATACTAATTTTATTCTAGTTTAGTTTGAAATAGTCTTAGATCTTATTCTCATAAATTTACCACTACCACACTTATATTCTCTATTCCCATCATATTACTTAAACATTTCATATTATTTTGTATTTTTTATACATCTATTAAAATTATATCTATAAATAATCTATCTATAAAATTGATACATTCAAAAATTTTAAATTATATATCTATATGTTAAATATTTTATTATCATTTTTTAAAACCATTTTCTTTCTATTTTTAACAAATTCAAAATACATTTATATAATTGGAAGGATTTACTATATTAACAATGTCTCATAATTTAAAACTCACAAATACATATCCCGATAATTTTTCCACGATTTAATGTATGCAAATATATACAATTCCGATTCTCATGTATTTTGATCTTTATATTCACTTAATATAATCCATGATGATTTTCTCTCTGAAAAAAAAAATATATACAATTCCATTTCCCTCTTTTGTAAATTTGAAATACATATCACGGTTTTTTTCCACGATTTAATTTAATGTGTGCAAATATATACAATTCCATTTCGCTCTTTTTTTAAATTTGGATTCGATTCTAAATTGGTAACAAAGCTTTGTTTCAACTTAAATAATTTAAAGTAATCATATTGGTGATATCTCGTAGTTTAACTCACCCATGCATATCACAATTATTTTATATATATATAACTCTTTTGTAAATTTGCATTCGATTCTAATTATATAAGGTTTGTTTGTTCCCAAATTTACTGGAGAGTCAATTAAAGTAAAGTTATAACAATCAACTAATGTATGGATCCACTTAATAACTAGTTGGAGAAGGGGTACAAAGTGGGGCAAGGGAAATCAACTAATGCATGGATCCACTTAATAACTAGTTGAAGAAGGGGTACACAGTCGGCCACGTTAACATTTTCCTGGGGAAAAAAATATGTGTTTGATTTTGCATGAGTAATGAGAATATTTTAATACTATTTTTTAAAGAATGGTTCACTGTTTCTTAAAATCCAGTCTTTTTGTCAGGTTTACTTTTTATCCTTTTCCATTTTAATATAGAGTTTTAAAATACAGTTTTTTTTATATGTTAATGTACTAATTAGTTTTTACTCATTAGCATTTTCTAACACTATCAAAATACAATGGCTAGATGCAGGATTTAGTTTTTTTATATGAGTTTTCCTTGGTTGAACTGTTGAAGATTGTCCATTTCCTTTGGCATCTTAAGGATCTTTATTTTGCAACAGGGCATGCAGAGTGTTCTTAGAATCAATACACAAAACTGCTTATGGAAACAATTTTGAACATTTTGTGAAGTACTTGTTACAATTTAGTGCGCTTATCTTTCAATTTTCTTATTGCATAGTTGTTTGGCATTATCTAATGGAAAAACAACGAAAAAAGTTGCATTTGTTTAACTGGTTTTGACTCTCAAATTATATGATTGTGAAAAAAAAATTGTACTATATCTATGTTAAGGCATTAATATTGTTGCTTTATTTGCAACAAAACAATAAAAATACCCTGTTAAAGATGATGCATCCTATGTATGATGTCACATTGTCTATAAAACAAATAAACAACTCTTATCTATTTCAATCCTATCATGTACTTTTGTGCTACTATTTAAAGATGTGGTAAATAAGGAATTTCCACAACTTTGGTAGTCCTTCACTAATTTGAACATACATTTAATATTTTGTTTTGGTGAAGCAAACCAATGTCCACTTTGTGAACTGTGGATTTATCTGGCTTGTCGCTTTTGGTTTATAAAGTGAAATTCCTTTTTCCCACGAACTTCAAATATTGCCACTCAATATATATATATATATATATATATATATATATATATATATATAGATAGATAGATATATGATTCATAACTATTTTACACTCAGTGACAAGAAAAAGCAGCTAGAAAAAGCAGCTAGCAAGTACGAACTACAAAAAAAAAAACAAAAAAAAGCCATGTGAGAAAAGACAGTGACATTGCTACCATGTGGCTCTTGTTATTATATTTTAGTCATTTTATAGTCAAAATGCCTTGACTTTTAATTAGTTTTGAAAATTTTAAGAAGATTTTATAAAGTCTATTAAAGTTTTGAAAAAATTAATTATTAACTAAATATTTTGAAAATAAAAACAATTTTTGAAATTGGAATTTCTGTTTTCTTATTAGCTCATATAGATGAAATAACTAATGTTATGGGGTTATAAATATAATTTTCCAAAAATAAAATTTATTTAAAAAAATATATATTATGTCATAATCTCAATATTTATAAAAATTTCATTATTTAAAAAAAAATAAAAATAATTATGACACCAAGTGTCATAACAATACACACGTCAAATCTCAATATTTATGAAAAATAGTACACACATAAAATCTCAATATTTATGAAAATTTCATTTCTAAGTGTGTCAAATTTATGTTTAACTTTTAATTAAAGTGTAACTTTTGAATATACTTTACAAAATTTACTCAAATTTTAAAAAAATAACAATCACATTTTATTTTATGATATTCTTTTATTAGTTTCATATATATATATATATATATATATATATATATATATATATATATATATATAATTTTAAATGTGAAATTATTTTATATAGATACACATATATAATCTACTTAATATAAGAAAAACATCTAAAATTATTATGCCATTACTTAACTAAAATATCCCTAAATGATAATGGGAAATCTTTAACAAAATATATTTTAAGTCTTACTACTAAGGCTTCAACAACTACAAAAAAATCCAACAAACACATTTAGGATTTTCTATCACTTCTTATATCAATATAAAGATATTTTTGAAAATGCAACTCTTGCTGCATTTGAGTTCATTCCTACATTAATACAATTTCTTTAGATAGATGATTAACATTTGAGTTGAATTATATATATATATATATATATATATATATATATATATATATATATTTATTTTCATAAATTGTTTTCTAATTGGAACTAGTTTCAATTTTACATTTATTGCCTATATAATCTATTAATAACTTAAAGTCTTTCAATACTTATAAATATTTTTCTTTCTTTTTTTCATAAAAATATAAAATGCCTAAAACTTAACTATTTCTTTATTAACAACATATTTCAAAATAATATAATGTACCGATAACGAAAAAATGTCCCTTCCATTATAAATCTTTATAGCTCTTTTGTATGCTCTTAAGTCAACATGCATTTTCATAATTAATTATGTTTCTTTTAATATTATATAATGATTTTCTTTCAAACATTTTTACCTATCTTTAATAGCTAGCCTGATTTTATGGGCAACTTGTGTAGGAGTCATATAAGACCTTAAAATATCTAGTTGTGAAATATGAAAGGTAAAGACTTATAAACATTTGCAGATGCATTAATTATTTAAAAATATAGACAACAAACAAAAGTCAATTGATGTCATTTGCTATATAAATTTTGTTATAAATGATTTTAATGAAAATTAGAAACTTCATTGTTTTAACTAAACACTTACTAAATCTTAACTTTATGAATGCAACTATAAAAATCTCCCTACTTAAAAATTTTAAAAATTTTAATATTCTAAAATAAAGATCTAAATTCAAAAGTTGAAAAAATCTAAACTATTATAATATCATTTACAAAACAGAACCTTGCCAATAATAAATTTTAATAATTAAAAAAATTTAAGACATTTATACATGCATACTAATTTTTTTATACTTCAACTATCAATTACTTTATAGATAAAAAACAAATACTACATATTAAATTTATTATTAAAAAAATTATTAAAATACACCCTCACCCTCACCCCCAAACCACTGATTCAAAAGACACAAACCACAGATCTCTTAAATCCAAAATCTTATCCCTATACGGAGGGGATACTTGGAGTGAAATCCTTTTACTCGAAAGATGTAGAGTGAGGATAACAAGAAGAGCGGCAGATCTTCCTCATTAGTATTTATTCTGCCTTATTGCTCTTCTTGTATCATCATTCTTCAACCCTGATGATGGATCCCACTTGGGATTTGAAACGTTGGTATAAAGATGTTCAAACTGTGGATTCTCCGATCACTGATTCAAAAGACACAAACCACAGATCTCTTAAATCCAAAGTTGTATATTTTATTAAACAATAATTAAAAAAATAAAAATAATGAAATGGCCTTATTATTAAAAAACCAATAAATATATATTTTTAAATAAATTCAATAATTCACTCACAAATTTAAGAATATATAATAAACACTTAATAGTTAATCATTTTAATAATACATGTTACAATAACATGCATTTCTTCAAAGTAATAAGTATAATATATTGTTAATTATTTTTATTTATTTTTTTTATTTTTTTTTATTATTTTTTTTTTTCTGAATAAGGCTAATTCTATATGAGTACAAAAATATTTTACAACGAGGCCAAGACCTTGTAGAGCTAGCCCAAAATTGCGGCATTATTACAAGCAAAGCAAATATGTGTGCCAAAATCTAGTAGAGTATTGCTCTCAAGAACTGTAGAGAGCCTATTCATGAGTAGAGCAAAAATACAGAAAGCCCCATAGTTGTACTTGGAATTGAGAATTGAACCTAAGCTATACGACAACCAAAAATTGGAATTGAGAATTAAACCGGAGCTATACGACAACCCAGACAGTGGAACTAGACTTGGTAGCTGTGACCAGCTACACGACAACCCATAACTGAAAACAGAGGTAACTGTGACTGCGACCAAAATTGGAAACTGAAGGTTGGCAGAATGCCCCTTGCACATGAAAAACTGGCAGTATGAGCTAATGCATTTGTCAACATAATTAGGACAGTGATGAGTGAACCTTCTCGTGCTGGCAAAAATCCAATAGAACCAAAAGGAACCAACCTGCTTAAGCATCAGGAGAGGGATCAGGCGGCTCCTCGGTGATGCGGCACCCATACTTGTAGTCATCGTCGTCATCAAAGGAGCCCGACCGATTCTTCATGCTTTGAGAAGCCTTGCCTTTACCGAAGCCTGAAGCTTTGATCGTATCGAGGTTTGCCTGGATGGGGCCTGGATTGTCTTCCGCCAGCCTGTCCGAAGTCGCTTTGAGGGAGGCAACCCCTTGACTTGAATTGAGCTCGCTAAGCTCAATGGTGACCGTGGCCATAAAGGAAGAGGTGCCATGACTGCAGGGGAAACGTAACCGAGCGGCATTGGTCATGGATTGGAAGGAGCTCGGTGCTGGTATCTGTAATCCTCTGCCCCTACCCCGTCCACTCCGAGTAGCAGGGTGCCTAATTGAGCAAAGATCCGGGCAGGAGGTTGAAGAGTCTATCGTGGAGGGGGCGGCCTGGCGCCCAATTTGCTCGCGAGAGCTGCCCCTTCTGCTACTCATCCGCTGTCGCAGTTTCAACATAGCTGGAGGGGCGGGATGAGCCTGGCTTCTTGGGGGACAAAGGAAGCAGAGAAGGAAAAGAACTAAATTGGCTTCAGTGCTCAGGACATCAAGCGGGTGGCGAGCATAAGAGCAGGGGAAATAGAGGATGGCTTGAGGGCTAAGCCAGAGGCTCCGCCAGCGAGCCAAAGCCTGGTTTGCTCCTGAGAGAGGCTGAAAACAAGCCGTTGCAATTGCAATAGAGGAGGAGCTAGAGCGTAGAGGATAAATGCGATTATGGCGAGTTGATAGCGCCATGATCAAGAAATTAACCGGCGTAAATGGATGTACTGGTGTCATTAAAGTCTCATTAAGCTAGAGCAGAGGAGGAGTTAAGACCAGAGCCGCGAGAGGATGTGTGGCGGTGCAAATCAACCATGCACCCATCCAAACCACTGGCCACGTGCCTATGTTACCGTCAGACACCCAAATCCAGGTTGTTAATTATTTTGATAATTATATACAAATATGTTAAAACAATATTATCAAAAAATAAATATTTATCTTTTAAATTAAATATTATAATTAACGGGTAGTCTAATTTTATTTTATTTTTCTGAATACGACTAATTCTATTATCATACAAAACATAGATACATATGGAGTACAGTGGGCAAGGCTATGGAGATTTGCCTATCAGCCTTCTTCTTGCCCTGATTACAGTTCCAAAATTGAGCAAAATCAAAAATTGGAATTTGATACATGGCCACTGAAGACACATAGATTCTGAACAGACACCAGGGCCATGGACTGACCCAGACAAAGACAGACATGAACAATTATAGCCGACACATAGACAAAGAAGCCGATACCAGTTGGCAGAAACATAAACAGAAAACCCAAGAAATGTAGCTAAGGTTGCCGGGAGCGAGCTCATTCTTCATCGGTGGTGTAAGGCACCTCTTCTATGCGGCACCCGAAACGGAGAGAATCCTCGGAGTCTGAGAGAGGGATGACCGCTCCAGAGGTCCCTCCCTGAGCTGGCTTGCTTGGACCAGCAAGCGCAGAAGGACCGGCGGCAGGGACGCAGTCCTTGACTGGGCGCTCGAGGTCAATTTCAAACTCGCGTCTAGGGGCCAGACGACTGGGTACCGCATCAACCGGAAGGCACGCGATAGGGGAATCCTCTCTGCTGTAGCGCTGCCAATCCGGTGCTGGCTCTGCCTCCCGCACAGGATGGCTTGCAGCAATATTAGTCTCTGCCTCCTCGCTTTGTGAGACTCCTGGCTCAATCTTAATGGAAATTACCAGAGTAGAATTGGCTTGAGGGCATGGGAGCCTATACCTGAGCGTTGGATGCTCCGACTGACCCTCCTCTGAACTAATGCTTCTACCAGTACGCTCGCCACCTTCCTCATTGCTTCCTTGGAACCTCTGAGGCACTGACGTGACTTCAATGGAGGAGGAGGGCGAATTGTGGCCTTGCCGCTGCGTGAGGGCCCTGCCTCTGGTTCCCCCTCGTCTGCTACACATACGCGGCCTCTCCCTCTCCATATCTGGCTTTTCCAGATGCACCCTCACGCAAACACCCGAAGCTTCCTTAGCGCTTAGGACAAACCCAATCTCAACACAATTGCAGGGCGTGCTCATCCCTTGCCCTGCAACCGGCAGAATGCACGTCTCCTCTTGCTTCTTTGAACTCAGCAGGGCATCGCCGCTATGCCATCCCACATTCCTCTGCAGAACAAACACCTCCCCCTTAAAATGCTCCATGGCTCTGATTTCCAAGCAACTCACGCAAGCGGAGAAGACCGGCATTAATGCCTTCGGCCGTCGGATTGCATGCGGGTTGATAACCCGCCTCACCTGGTACCTCCCTTCGTCATGGGCCTGCCACCTGCCCACGTGACTGTTCACACCATCAACACGTTTTATCTGCACCCGCATCCAGGAATTAAATGGTAGTCTAATTAATAATAGATGAAATGATAATTACTTTTCTGGTTAATTTAAAAAAAAAAACAAGCAAAATTTCATATAAACTTGACTTTAAGTTGTTGAATATTTTAAATGACAAAAATATATACTTAAAAAAAATCAACATATCCTCCTTCACCCTAAATTAAAATAAAAAACTTGATTATTAAAATCTTACTTTACCAAATTCCTATAATACAAAATTAAATTATTAATTATTAATATTTAAAAACATATTTATATATATATATATATATATATAACTCAATATGCCTAATGAAACAACACGCAATTAAAAAACCATAGTAGTTCGTGCTCATCGAAAAGTGTAAATGAAAGTGTTCAATTGCAAAGTATTTTGTCTTTTTAATTAAATCATTTAACAAAAATTAATAATAATTAAATTTCACAATTTTAAAGTCGCGAATGGAGTTTTAATTTTTAAGTAGCACATAGACTTTCCAATTTTTTTTCCTGGAACTTAAATTTCAACCAGATAACCATTTTAACAATTTTAGCCGTAAAAGTTAAAGTTTCCACATTGTATTGTATTCCGTATGCATTGGCAAATCTCAATAAAAACTTCTGTGCCCACTAGACGGGCCAAAGAACTTGGGCTGGAGTTCCAAGAGGTCAACTAAATCCCACGGTCTATGTTCGATCCAGAGTGCACTTACTCCCTCCTGGATCAATTACATGTCGGATCATATAATGTTATTATTTCTTTATTAAATTGATGTGAACTAGCTTTGACATGAGCCATTAATATTTTTGCTTGCTATTTTATTTATATTTTTATGTATGCATTTTTGTATATGATTATATGTAAAATTGAAATGTTTGATATAATATTCCTTTTTCCTCTCAAATTACCCTTTCCACGTACTTTTTTTGAATTTTCCTTAAACACACATTTTTTATTTCCTCTTTATTATTAAAATATTTAATTATATTAATACTGTACTTAATCGTTCATTTGATATTTTATTTCATCCACGGGTTTAACTTCTATATAATTTGTCCACTGATTTAGCCACTAATTTGTATTCAGGTGGAGTTATGTGGGGCGGGGTAGGGTAAGGAGAGGTTGCCGTGTTTGACTGGAACGCAGAGAAGAATTGAATCGTAAATCACTGTCACGCACGGAAAACAATCAAAACAAACACGATCGAGGAAGCTGCAGCAGCAGCAGCAGCCATGGATTCGCCATCGGAAGCTGCCCACCAAAAGCCCAGCTGATGTGGTGATAATAAGGTACTGACTGCAACATCCATATCGTCGTATTTTATGGGTTTCTGATTTTTCCTTTCGGGTTGTGGATATTATCGGTCCTGGTTCTGGAAAAACGTTTTGGTAAGGGGTTGACATGGGGATAACAATGCTTATGTTCATGCTCAGGCTTTTTCATTTTATCAAGAGGTAATCCATGCTTGTTGGGGTAGCAGCAAAACTGACTGATTCGGGCCGGGAGTCCTGTTGAGTGGACGCTGGGTTGTTAGGATAGGCGATCAGTGAAACCACGAGAAAATTCGGGTTTTTGGGCCTTCTGGGGGTCACGCTACTCATTCCCCAATTCATATGCCTCATTTCGTCCCAGACCATTTCTCAAGGAAATGATATAGAGTGTCTTATGATTACTTCCAAGGAATTGAAGGACCCTCTGGGGAACCTCTACACCTGGAACTTCGCGAACACTACCAAGGGGTTTATTTGCAATTTTCTGGGAATTACTTGTTGGCATAAAGATGATAACAAAGTGCTGTCAATTTCACTTCAAGCTATGGGGCTTCAAGGTGAGTTTTCATCTGGAGAAGGAGCTCTGCCAATGGCTTCCTTATCTGGTAACCATTGATCTCTCCAACAACAAGTTTACGGGACCTATTCCTGCTGAGCTTCATAATTGCACATACCTCAATATCCTCCACCTGAATGGAAATCAACTTACAGGAGAAATTCCCTGGCAATTGACACGGCTCGACCGTCTCAAGGACTTCAATGTAGCAAACAACAAGCTTACTGGAAATATACCTTCATTCACTCACAACTTTTCTGCCTCTAATTTTCAGGGTAACCCTGGGCTATGTGGGTCTCCCCTTTCGAAAGCATGCGAATCGACCAACGGGCCAGTAAATCCCATGGTTGTCGTGGCTTTTCTTCTGTTTGGCATAGTGTTAATTGTCTGGATTTTACTTGGTCTTCATTGGATGATTTCTGAAGCAAAAAGAAAAAGATCTGCTAAAATCCCATTCCCAACATCCAGAGAGCCCAGCGATTGGCAGAAATATGTACGAGTTCAGAGATCTGTTAAAGTTCGCTTGTTCGAGAAGCCAGTGAGAAAAATGAGATTGGACGATCTTCTGGCTGCCACTCAAGACTTTAGCGAAGACAATATCATATTGTGCGGAAGAACAGGTATCCTCTACAAAGGCAAGCTACCTGATGGGTCTTTGTTGGCAATAAAAAGGCTCCGCTCATGTTCACAGGGTGCAGAAGATTTCAAGTGCGAGATGAAGACATTAGCCCATCTAAGGCACCGAAATCTTGTCCCTCTTCTGGGCTACTGCATTCTAGAAGAAGAGAGGCTGTTGGTGTACAAAAATATGGCAAGGGGAACGCTCCTCAGCTGCCTCCATGGTGTTTATGGCGACCATAATACGCTCGACTAGGCGACAAGGCTGAAGATCTGTATAGGCACTGCCAGAGGACTCGCTTGGCTTCACCACAGCTGCGATCCCCACGTCGTGCATCGCAATATAAGCAGTGGAATCATCTTTCTAGTGTCGGGAATTTCTGGTTATTCCAAACAAAATACAGTGGAAAAATCCTCTGTTTCCATTGTTGAGAATTTTCTGATAAATTCCGAAACAACAAAAATATGAACAGAGAGTAATACTCTGTTTTCTGATAATTCAAAAACACAAGAACAGAGCATAAAATAATACTCTACTTTGCCTCAGGATGAAAAACTGATCAAAATAATACTTTGTCTTTGACGCAGAAAAATACTCTGTTTTTAACTCAGAAAAACAGAAAAATTTGTTCTCTGGAAACGGTGTTGCAGCAACACAGTTTTTTTGCAGTTGCTGTAACTTGTGTTGCAGCAACGCTGTTCGTGGTGTTGCAGCAACGTAAAAAAATTTTGGTTGTTGTTCGTGGTGTTGCAGCAACGTAAATTTTTGGTGTTGCAGCGACGTAACTTTTGACGTCAAGTATTTTTCGACTTACGGTGTAACAGCAACAGGAAATCTTTGACAAAATAACTTTTGGTGTAACAGCAACGCACAGAAAGAAATTTCTATTTATGAAAATAAACCAACAGATAAAACTAAGTCTTCCTCACGTGGAGGGATCTTCACAAAATATTATGCTAAAGAGCATCTCCCTCTTGACAGAGGGATTACAACAGGAACGCTTCAGTTCCACAAAACAACTATCTCAGAAAATTTCAGCACTGCTGTGCAATACAAAAAAACTCTCTTGTTCTACACTGTTGTGTGTTACAAAAGGACTTTCAATCTATCTCCTCTCTTATTTTTCAATCCATGCGCTGCTGTGCAAAAGAGCTTCATTCATGTGAGCTCATGCTGCTGCACATTCTTTCTTAAAAACACAGAAATTACATTCCAGCGCTGCTGTGCTATATTGCTGAGTACCTAACACTGTTGTGGCTCTACACATATATATAGTGCAGGAAGCGGTCATAACTTATCCATCAACCGCCTCAACTCTCTGACAGAGTCTCTGCTGCACATAATGAACAAATCTGATCTTTTGTTGTATTTCTTGAGTCGGTTGTGCTGAAACCCAAGACTGATAAATGCTGCGGCTGGCTCGAGGCTGGTACTTTCCTTCTCGGCCATGCTTCTTCTTTAATGCTGTTTGGTGAGCAGTTATGGCGCAGAGCCCAGATCTGATCTTCCTCCTCCTTTGGGAACACAAACAAGTAAACGGTGAAAAGACACTTATGGCGGTGGCGTGAATAAGCCGAAACAAATAATGGCTGTTGGATTAAAGACAGATGGACTGCTGGGATTGTTTGCAGGTGAGGGTGCGGTTTCTGTTCAACTATTGCTGCAGTTGAAATTACATTCCAACACTCCCCTTTAATTTCAACTGCTGGGTTATCAGTCATACCCAGACACTTCATCAAAAACTCGAAACTTTTCTGATCCAATGGTTTGGTCAGAATATCAGCAACGTGCTCCTTCTCTGCTCTCATGGGAGATTTAATTTCATATCTCTCCCCTTTAGGAAGATCCATCTGATAGAGTTCTACCAGGGTCTTCATCAGATCTTCAATCTCTTCCTCTGTCATATTGACAAGGGTTTTGGCAGTGAAGCCCATCTCAGCGATCTTGGCAAGAGTTACACATCGAACTGCATATTCTTTAAACAGATCTTCAAGGAACTTCAATTCCTTTCTCCCATTCATGGGTTCTGTCCATTTCCTATCTTGAACTCCATCTTCTAAATAAACAGGGTCATCAACATGACTAGATAAAGCAAACAAAGAATTCATACCTTCATTTGTTGCTTCTTGTGGTGTGCTTGGAGAAGCACATTCATTTTTCCTCAAGGGTGGTACTTGCTGCCCTTGTGTTGGCTCCGCTATTTGGGGATGTACTTCAGCCATCTCCTCATCACGAGACAAACAGTTTTTATCATTCACTGTTTTCTCTAAGCTTTTATCACAAGCTTCCTCCTCAATGAACTGAGGTTTTACTGTCTTCACTTTCTCCATGCCTTGATAGGCTATCTTGAGAGTTTGCCATGCTTCCCTGGATGTCTTAGCTGCTGCTATCCTTGGAAACACACTTTCATTCACTGATCGATACAAGAAGTAGAGGGCCAAAGCATCTTTCTTCTTATAGTTCTTTAACAACTCTTTCTCTCCCTGAGTTAAACTATGAAACTCATTTTCATTTGCTAGTTCTTCAAAACCATCTTCAACAAATTCCTATAAATCTTCTGAGAAAAGAAAAGCTCTCATAACTATTGCCCAATAGTCATAGTTTTTCCCATTAAGTAGTGGGAGCTGAGTATTAAAAATACCCACGCATGTGCTAACGCTGGCCATTCCTTGCACTTTAAATTATGCTTCAAATACTTGACTATATTTGAAAAATCACTGTCTATCTTCAACAGTAACACAGAAAAAATTCTTGAGAAATACCTTAGATTCTTTCTTGGCTGAGTCTTCACACTGCTGGAGAAGTTGCTGCTGCAAGAAATCTTCCTTCAGCTTCTTTGACACTTCAAAGAACCTGGCTCTAATAACATGTCGGGAATTTCTGGTTATTCCAAACAAAATACAGTGGAAAAATCCTTTGTTTCCACTGTTGAGAATTTTCTGATAAATTCCGAAACAACAAAAATATGAACAGAGAGTAATACTCTGTTTTCTGATAATTCAAAAACACAAGAACAGAGCATAAAATAATACTCTACTTTGCCTCAGGATCAAAAACTGATCAAAATAATACTTTGTCTTTGACGCAGAAAAATACTCTGTTTTTAACTCAGAAAAACAGAAAAATTCGTTCTTTGGAAACGGTGTTGCAGCAACACAGTTTTTTTCCAGTTGCTATAACTTGTGTTGCAGCAACGTTGTTCGTGGTGTTGCAGCAACGTAAATTTTTGGTGTTGCAGCAACGTAACTTTTGACGTCAAGTATTTTTCGACTTACGGTGTAACAGCAACAGGAAATCTTTGACAAAATAACTTTTGGTGTAACAGCAACGCACAGAAAGAAATTTCTATTTATGAAAATAAACCAACAGATAAAACTAAGTCTTCCTCACGTAGAGAGATCTTCACAAAATATTATGCTAAAGAGCATCTTCCTCTTGACAGAGGGATTACAACAGGAACGCTTCAGTTCCACAAAACAACTATCTCAGAAAATTTCAGCACTGCTGTGCAATACAAAAAAACTCTCTTGTTCTACACTGCTGTGTGTTACAAAAGGACTTTCAATCTATCTCCTCTCTTATTTTTCAATCCATGCACTGCTGTGCAAAAGAGCTTCATTCATGTGAGCTCATGCTGCTGCACATTCTTTCTTAAAAACACAGAAATTACATTCCAGCGCTGTTGTGCTATATTGCTGAGTACCTAACACTGCTGTGGCTCTACACATATATATAGTGCAGGAAGCGGTCATAACTTATCCATCAACCGCCTCAACTCTCTGACAGAGTCTCTGCTGCACATAATGAACAAATATGATCTTTTGTTGTATTTCTTGAGTCGGTTGTGCTGAAACCCAAGACTGATAAATGCTGCGGCTGGCTCGAGGCTGGTACTTTCCTTCTCGGCCATGCTTCTTCTTTAATGTTGTTTGGTGAGCAGTTATGGCGTAGAGCCCAGATCTGATCTTCCTCCTCCTTTGGGAACACAAACAAGTAAACGGTGAAAAGACACTTATGGCGGTGGCGTGAATAAGTCGAAACAAATAATGACTGTTGGATTAAAGACAGATGGACTGTTGGGATTGTTTGCAGGTGAGGCTGCGGTTTCTGTTCAACTATTGCTGTAGTTGAAATTACATTCCAACATCTAGATGAAGAGTACGAACCGCGCATTAGTGGATTCGGATTGGCCAGACTTCTGAATCCCGAGGACAGTCACTGTGTTACCATTTCTTGCTCTGGAGAGAAGACTACAGATGAGGTTGTGGAGGAATTTGGGTACGATGCTTCGGAAACGTGGAGGAACTCGTGTGTTGCGACGTTGAAAGGCGATGTATACAATTTCAGAATACTTGTGTTAGAGATAATCACGGGGTTAAGGCCGCGTGACACCATCATGGATGAAGAAAGTAGGAATGAAATGACTTTCCTTGAATGGATACATGGTCCTTTTGTACATGAGGGCGTCGACTGTATAGAGCAGGCAATACAACGCTATCGCGCGAATCAGATGAATGTATCATCAGAGGATTGGATACACCGTCTTTTTGCAGAGAAAGACTGCGTTGAGCGGGTAAAAGACAGGTATCGTGCTAATCAGATGGCGGAATTATCCGACGAAGATATTTCAGCCGTTGCAGAGGTGACCCGCGTGGCATTTGAATGTGTGAATATTGATCCGGGAGAGAGGCCATTGATGTATGAAGTGTACAAGCGTTTGATGAAGATTGGAGAGAGGTATAGTAGCATTTCAGACGATGACGAGGAGGAAGTCTCCCTTCTTCAGTACAATCGGGCATCATCCGGTTAGTGGCGTTGTCGTTTACACACTAGCGTTAAATAGATATAATGTGCGATAAAATGGTCTTTTTTAGTCTTTGAGAGCAGAATGCAAAATCCATGCACTACACTTAATAGCAAATTAGGGTTATGAATGGAAATTTCAATGTTGTCATTCATGCCATGCTAATAGATAGAAAAGAAAAGTGAACTAGAAAATGGAATACACTATGGAGTGCTTGTTAAGAACGAATAGGATTCTTGAGAAGACATTTCTACCTTAGGTAGAGCTTGTGTATGCTAATGAGTATCGTAGTAATCATGTATCCATACAATGTATTGTATAGTAGATTTTGGGGAATCATGGAGTAAAATAAGTTCAAACCCAGAACAATGTATCCCTTGATTCATAAGTTAATAAAATAAATTAGTAATAAGGGGAGGTATAAGATAGAAAACGGATCAACATCAAAGTTATGTTGATTCCCATGTACAAAATTTGAAAAAGAGAGATGATCTGCCTATGAGTAAGACTATAGAAGAGTGTGATAAATTTAGGAAAGATACAAAATTATTCCTAGATTTGTATAAGTTATTGATATATTTGATAAGTTTATATTAGTATGTTTTTTAATCTCATTATCGCCTAACCTACCCATAATATAGGATGTCATATGTAATAGTTTTGATACATTCCATGTTATTTATGTCAAATAATGTAGCCTGAAATGTGTTATAGTTGGAGAGGACACAAAAACTATGCATCGAGGTTGTCTCATTATTATATTAGTTATAATTTTGGAATTAGTTTTTTCTAAAGAATGGGTGTATGCAATGCTTAATATTTTGAACTCTTATTTGACCCAAATTTAAGATTTGAGTCACTTTTTATTTTTGTTAGTGATTCATTAACCAAGGTTTACCAAACCTATGTGGATATATTGAGATAATGTGAACTCTAATGTAGATAGCAATGTTTCATAATTTAAAACTCAGGCATACATATCACTATTTTTTTTCACGATTTAATTTAATGTATGCAGATATATATCAATTCCATTTCACTCTTTTATAAATTTGGATTCCATTCTAAATTGGTAACAAAGCTTCGTCTCAACTTAAATAATTTAAAATATTTAATGTAAGTATATTAGTCTTACCCACATATATATATATATTCTTCTGTAAATTTGCAATCGACTCTAATTATACAAGGTTTGCTTGTTACCAAATTTACTAAAGAGTCAATTAAAGTAAGCTTACAATAATCAACTAATGCATGATCCACTCAATAACTAGTTGATGAAGGGGGCATAAAGTGGGGGAAATTAACATTTTCCCTACGAGGAAAAATGGCTTTGATCTTGCATGAGTAATGAGAATATTTTAATACCATCTTTTAAAGAATGGTTCACCGTTTCTTAAAATCCATAGTTTTTTTTGTCAGGCTAACTCTTTATCCTTTTCTATTTTGATATAGAGTTTCAAAATGAAGGTTTTTTTCCTTTTTATAGGTTAATCTACTAACTAGGTTAATCTACTAACTAGGTTTAGCTTAGTAGAATTTCCAACACTATCAAAATATAATGGCTAGATGTAGGATTAGCTTTCTATATGAGTTTTTGTTGGTTGAATTGTTGAAGATTGTCTATTTCCTTTGGCATTTCAAGGATCTCTATTTTGCCACTGGTCATGCAGAGTGTTCATAGAAACAACGCACAAACTACTTATGGAAACAATTTTGAGCATTTTGTGAAGTACTTGTTACATATGGAAACAATTTTGAGCATTTTGTGAAGTACTTGTTACAATTTAGTGCACTTATCCTGCAAGTTTCTTGTTGCATAGTTGTTTGGCATTATCTAATGGCAAAAAGACCAAAAAAGCTGCAATTGCTTCTCTGCTTTTGACTCTCAAATTATATGATTGTGAAAAAAAATGTATTATATCTATATTAAGGCATTAACATTGTTGGTTTATCTGCAACAAAATAATAAAAATAAATTGTTAAAGATGATGCATCCTATGTATGATGTCACATTGTCAATAAAAACAAATAAACAACTTTTCTCTATTTCAATCCTATCATGTACGTTTGTGCTCGTGTTTAAACATGTGGTAAATAAGGAATTTCTACAACTTTGGTAGTGCTTCACTAATTTGAACATACATGGAATATTTTGTTTTGGTGAAGCAAACCAATGTCTGCTTTGTGAACTATGGATTTATCTAGTCTGTTGCTTTTAGTTTATAAAGTGAAATTCCTTTTTGCCACAAACTTCAGATATTTCCATTCAATATATGTCATATATCTATCATATTCAATATGATACATAACTACTTTACACTCAGTGACAGGAAAAAACAACTAGCAAGTACAAACTAAAAAGAAAAAGCAAAAGCCATGTGAGCAAAGATAGTGGCATTGCCACCACGTGGCTCTTGTTATTATATTGTAATCATTTTATAGTCAAAATGCTTTGAATTTTAATTAGCTTTGAAAATTTTAAAAAGATTTTATAAAGTCTATTAAAGTTTTGAAAAAAAATATTTATTAGACTGAATATTTTGAAAGTAAAAAATAATTTTTGAAATTTGAATTTCTATTTTCTTATTGGATCATATAGATGAAATAACTAATTTTATGAAGTTATAAATATAATTTGTCAAAAATAAAATTTATTTTAGATATAAAAATAAAAAATAAAATCTTTATGCCACCAAATGTCATAATAGTACACACATCAAATCTCAATATTTATGAAAAACATTACACACACATGAAATCTCAATATTGATGGAAATTTCATTATTTAGAAAAAAATTATGACACCAAGTGTCATAATAGTACACATATCAAATCTCAATATTTATGAAAAATAATGCACACATGAAATCTCAATATTTATGAAAATTTCATTTCTAAATGTCAAATTTATGTTTAACTTTTAATTAATGTGTAAATTTTGAAAATAATTAAAAAAAACAAAACAAAACAAAACAAAAAAACATTTTATTTTAATATATATATATATATATATATATATATATATATATATATATATAATTTTAAATGTGAAATTACTTTATAGATAGATTCACTTTTATATATAATATTAACATATATAATCTACTTAATATAAGAAAAACATCTAAAATTATTATATCATTACTGAAATAAAATATTCCCAAGTTATTATGAGAAATCTTGATCAAAATCTCTTTTAAGCCTTACTACGAAGACTTCAATACTATTAAAACAATTACAAAAAAATCCAACAAACAAATTTGTGATTTTCTATCACTTCCTATATCAATATAAAGATATTAAAAATGCAATCTAAGTTCTTCCTCTAAACTCTTCCTACATTTGAGTTCATTCCTACATTAATACAATTTCTTTAGATAGATGATTAACATTTGAGTTGAATTATATATATATATATATATATATAGTATTTTAACTTCATAAATTGTTTTCTAATTGGAACTAGTCTCAATTTTACATTTATTGTCTATCTAATTTATTAATAACTTAAAATCTTGCAATACTTATAAATATTTTTCTATTTCTTTTTTCATAAAAATATAAAATGCTTAAAACTTAACTATTCTTTTATTGACAACATATTTCAAAATAATATAATGTACAAATAACAAAAAACAATGTCTTTTGTATGCCCTGAAGTCAACATGCCTTTTGATAATTAATTATGTTTCCTTTAATATTATATAATGTTTTTTTCTTTCAAACATTTTTGGCTACTTTTAATAGCTAGCTTGATTTTATGATATTAAATATTTTTATTTCAAACGTTTTTACCTATTTTTAATAGCTAGCTTGATTTTAAAAGCAACTTGTGTAGGGGTCATATAAGGCCTTGAAACATAGGAATCATATAAAGAGTTAATGGTATTAATATATTTTAAAAATTTTAATTGTATCAAAATGAGACAACCATTTTAAAATGACAATATTAAAGTGATGTGAATTTTAAAATTGTTATATAAATAAACTTCAAACATATTGGTCACTATTATTAAAGCCATATGATGTTTTTAAAAATCACACATTCAATTTTTAAATAAAATTAAATATTTATAATCCAATAAAATAAATAATCAAAATTTATAATTAATTAGTACATTACAACTAAACAAATTATATAATATTTTTAAAAATTAAAAATTTAATTTTTAAATAAAATTAAATATAAATTTAGGTTTTATTACAATACCATGACTTATTAATACCATGTACCCAAAAATTATAAGCCATTTCAATATCAAAATATTATATAAATATTTTTATTTTTATTTAATTTTATACAATATAATAATAATTTTAACAATTAATATTTATATCCATTTTACTATAGATATTATTAATCTGCAAATAAATTTTATTAATTTTTTTTGTTATATAAATTGTAGATATTAAACATACATGTTACACTAGTTTAAAATGAATTCAATAATTTACCAACAAATTTAAGATCGTATAATACAAACTTAAAAAATACTATTAACTATATATAATATATAACGTGCATTTCCTTTAATAGCGTATTCAAATGTATAATATTTATTCTTTAAACAAACTTAAAAAATACTATTAACTATATATAATATATAACGTGCATTTCCTTTAATAGCGTATTCAAATGTATAATATTTATTCTTTAAAAGCATTTCAATTCTATAGTATTTATTTTTATTATCATAATTATGTATTTAATGTTCCTAAATATTAGGACACGCGTCAATATACCTAATGTAATAACAATACTCGATTCAAAATCCAGTGTAGTTTTTTAAAACTAGAACAAGTCCGTGGACCGAGAATAGAAGTCGAATGAAAAATTTTCAATTTTTAAAAAAATCGAGAATAGATATCTTAAAGACTTAATTTTCATTAGTATTATTTGAATTTATTATGATTTTTTATTAACCCTGAATAATATAAGTTTACAAATAAAATTTATCAAAAAAATATATCGGTTTTTTTTTCTAATATTTTTTTTCAAAACTCATATGTAATATCTTTTTTATTTCTTAATTTTTAATTTAAAAATTTATCTATGTACAGTTATAAAATCTATATTGAAAACTTGTTTATTTATAATCTCTATACTACTAAAAAACAATCATTTATATAATTAAGTAACTTTCACACATTTTTTCTTTTCTCTTTTGCAAAGTTTCTAAAAAGGGAAAAAAACATTTTTTTTTCTTAATTTCACTTTTACCTTCTATCTTTTATTTCCTTCTTTTACCTCTCATTTTCTTCCTTTCTTTGTATATGTCATCTTCTATCTATTTTTGTTCCAGCAAAATATAATAGGAAATGAATAATATTTTTGGATATGAGCCATAAATTTTCAATATGGTATAACAAAGAACGAGTAATCCATTTAGATATGAGCCATAGATTTTCAATTAATATAATCTATTGGATTAGCTTCCTACATTCAGAAGGCATCCTATGCCAAAGAATTAACCAGCTAGAATAACCCTTTTTGCTACGAATCAAATCGAATTTCGCTAATTGTTCGACATGAACTGAATTGGCGAATTTCCATATTTTTTCCCAATTCGAGCGAATTTGGTAACTATGGACCAAAGTAATTAGGCTTATGTTTCCCAAAAAGTCAACTAAATCTGATGGTTTATGTTCGATCCAAAGTGCACTTACTCCCTACATGATCAACTACATCTTGGAATAATAATTCAAGCACACCTCTAGCTTCCGCACAAGTAGAAGGCCTTTATAAAAGTTTGTTGCATTCGGCAACAAATTAATGACACTTAAAGGTTAAGCAGCCTATAGGACTCATAGATAGGCAACAAAGAAAATTATGTATAGTGCAAAACACTACACCTAAATTTCCTTTCCTTTTGCATTTTGGATCTTCTATTGTGGAAATCTGCAACTCTTATTATCTTTTTTTCTTCAAACAAATTACTCAAGTTGTTCACTTTTAATGTCTCAATGTAATTGATTCATATATCCTTGTAACTTAAACATTCTATGATGTAATGCAATTGCATCTCTATCATTTCTTGAGTGCAATAATTGTTGAAAATTAGCAACAAGAAATTGCTAAAAATAGAAGTGCTAAAAGTAACACTACTAAAAATAGTAGTTTGGGTACCAGTGCTGGATTGGTTAACAAGGAATAAAAAATGGAAGTGATAAAAATAGAAGTTCTATTTTTAGCGGTGCAGTGTGGATTTCTATTTTTAGACAGTCCCTGGTCTAAAATAGGAAGTAAAATTCGAATTTGGTCTTTCCAACAGTTTGAATATTAATTAATTAATTCTTCGTGAGTTAATTTTTTAAGGAAAATAAAACTTGAAGTCTTTGTGAGAAAATGCAATAGTTTCTCCACTGATTGGGGAATGTGTCCTTGATTTGCTCCACTGATTGAGGAATTAAGGATGAGTTCTATATTGAGAGGATCAGTTGACTTAGTTTAACTTAGTAAAGTTCAATTAGATTAATTTAACAAGTTGTTAAATTAATGAGATTCAGTTTGTTGATGCTTGCATGCATGTGACAACTGGTATTTTCAGATACTTGAGTATTCTCTCATGGATAACTGATGCATGGCAGTGCAGACCGAGACCTAGTTGAGATCAGATGAGGGACAATGTACTATCAGATGCTAGGATATTCCTAGCAAATATTCCTTGCATGAGGAAGGAATCTTCTTCCTTCTATGATTGCATAGTTGGACCTGAGGTGACAGTAGGTATGATTTGGGCCAATTCACACATGTTATGTAATTGGACCCCAATCAAAATTGTGCAAGGAAATAGAGCTTGGAGGACTTGTGAAGCCTATATATACAGGCCTAGATAGTCCATGAGTGACATCATCAGAGTACAGAGAGAGCATAATAGCTTTTGAGCTAATTCTTTTTGTATGTTGTTGAGGATTTCCACTTGATTGATAATACAGAGATGGGGTTTTAGGCTGGTGCTTTCCCCAAGTTATATCTTCTGTGTTATGTGTGATTTATTCCTTCTTATCAATTATATGTGTTCATGCTTGATGTTGCTCATGTTCAATTAAGCTTCCGCTAAGTTTATGGTAGATGTAGATCTAGTATTATGCTTTAGTACATTACATATATTAGTTGGATCTGCAGGTGAAATTTCTACATGATATCAGTGAGCTAGCTGATTTGTAGAGAAAATTCTACATGGTATCGGAGCACAGGTGATCAAGGAAGAACAATATAGAAGAAGGGAGAAGTTGAAGTTTGTGGTTTCTGAATATTGAATTGAGTTCTTATCACATCTATTTCACCGATAGCGTTCTATGGTTTGAGACTCGAATATGCCCTTGATGGAAGTTCAAATTATATAGCCTAGAAGGATCGCATGGAGGCAGTATAAGAAGATAATGGCCTTAAGGACTTCATTGATCAAGAAATCTAGAAGCCAACTGATGCTACTCAACTGGCAGAATGGAAGAAGTGTGTGGCTAGAGCTAGGAGAATCCTCTTGGAGGGAGTTCAAGATCACATTGTCTCGAGCCTCCATGGGAAGGAGACTCCATTTTTGATGTGGAAAACATTGAAATATCTTTATCAGAATAGCGGTGATTAGAGGAAGCTGACACTGAAGGATAAACTTCGAAAGATCAAGTGTGAAAAGGGTGACACGATCTCTATGTATTTGAACAAGCTCACCTCGTGCAAGGATGAGCTTGCAAGTGTAGGGGTTGTGACATTTGACGATGACATGGTGAGTCTAGCACTCCTTGGCTTTCTTAAGAGCTAGCACAGCTACCAGGACTCGGTTAATGGAAGGGAGAAATTTCCAGATTGGGAACGACTATGGTCGGATTTGATGCAGGAGGAGATCAGACGAAGCACCAGAGACGGTTCTTCATCCATGGAGGATGAAGAGAACTGTGCCTTAGCGAGTAAGGCAACAAAGGAGAAGGAGAAGGTTTCTCTTTCCGAATCCAGTTCTTCCCATGGTGGGAAGAATGTTGACAAATCGAAAGAGTGATGCTTTCGTTGTCATGAGGTGGGCCATTTTGTTACAAATTGTCCACATAGGAAATCCAAGAAGGGATCTAGGGAAGGATCTGAAGGTGAGGCACTTGCTTCACAGTTCGAGTTGGATTTCACACTCTTCTCATGCATGGTTTCATCCATGGTGGGAAGTGGTTGGTTTCTTGACAGTGGAGCTTCTTTCTGCATGACCAGTGACAAGAGTTTGTTCAGTACTTTGGAGGAGAAAGATCTCTAGATACTCATAGTGATGGGTAATGATGAAAAGTATAGTGTCTCAGGTGTAGGCACGATTATTTTTTAGAGGGAGCATGGAGCTCGCCTTACCTTGACCGATGTCAAGTATGTACCAAGACTGAAGAGAAACTTGGTGTCGATCGCGATGCTAGAAGATAGAGGTTATGATGTAGTCTTCAGTAAGGGAAAGGTTTTCCTTACACACATCATCACTAGACAGGTGAAGCAGATCAGTTCACGGGTCAAGAACCTGTATGCTCTTGAGGTTCAAGATGCATGCAAAGCCTTGAGCAGCAAGGCAACTGATGGAGACTTGGTGGTTGAGTGGGAGAGTATATTACCTCTCAACATGCAGTGCTAGAAGAAGTCTCGGACAATTGTGGAGGATCCACGATTCGTGCAGCAACTTCAAGAGGTTGTGGAGCACCCACAACAGGGGAAGCTGAGTGGAGATCGATTAGAGACATCTACTCATGCAGAGACCTCCAGTAGGGGGAAACTTCGAGCTAGTTGGGCAAAGGGATCACATGTAGCCATACCTCCAGGTAGGAGGTGGGGCAATGTGGAGTGATCGTCCCAAGGATGAGGGGCAAGATCCTTGAGGTACCCAACCTCTTGGATGAGACCTTGATATGGGAGCCCCGATATGGAGTAGCAGGAACTGACTAATTGGGTAGAGACATATGTGGATGGAGCGGCAGAGAGAGCTACAGTGTAGGGAATCCCAAGACAACGCGGAGCATGCAGGCTACAACAATGCGAGAGGCACAAGTGTGTTGCACAGTGCAGGGTAGCACAAAGATGGGTGCCACGGTGTGAGATGCATGGAGATGTTGTTGTAGCACAAAAGTCAGAGAGGGAGCACTTGTCAGCAATAGGTAGAGCTTCAGCGTCATAGTATGTTTCTAGCCAAACAGAGAGGTCAGTTGGGAGTATTTTTTGTTTTGAGAGTTACTGGAGCAACCACACTTGGTAGATGTGTTGCATGCAGAACATTCTGGAGGTACATGATCATATTCGAGAGGAAGCCTTTCTTGTTGAGAGGGAGTGTTGAAAATTGGCAACAAGAAATTGCTAAAAATAGAAGTGCTAAAAATAGTAGTTTGGGTACCCGTGCTGGATTGGGCAACAGGGAATGAAAAATGGAAGTGCTAAAAATAGAAGTTCGATTTTTAGCAGTGTAGTGTGGATTCCTATTTTTAGACAGTCCCTGGTCTAAAATAGGAAGTAAAATTTGAATTTGGTCTTACCAGCAGTTTGAATATTAATTAATTAATTCTCCATGAGTTAATTAGTTAAGGAAAATCAAATTTGGGGTCTTTGTGAGAACATGCAATAGTTTCTCCACTGATTGGGGAATGTGTCCTTGATTTCCTCCACTGATTGAGGAATTAAGGGTGAGTTCTATATTGAGAGGATCAGTTGACTTAGTTTAGCTTAGTCAAGTTCAGTTAGATTAATTTAACAAGTTGTTAAATTAATGAGCTTTAGTTTGTTGATGCTTGCATGCATGTGACAACTAGTATTTTCAGATAACTAAGTATTCTCTCATGGATAACTGATGCATGGAAGTTCAGACAGATATCCAGTTGAGATCAGATGAGTGACAGTGTACTATCAGATGCTAGGATATTCCTAGTGAATATTCCTTGCATGAGGAAGGAATCTTCTTCCTTCTATGACTGTGTAGTTGGACCTGAGGTGATAGCAGGTATGATTTGGGCCAATTCACACATGTTATGTAATTGGACCCCAATCAAAATTGCGCAAGGAAATAGGGGCTTGGAGGACTTGTGCAGCCTATATATACAAGCCTAGATAGTCCATGAGCTACATCATCAGAGTACAGAGAGAGCAGGATAACTTTTGAGTTGATTCTTTTTGTATGTTGTTGAGGATTTCCACTTGATTGATAATACAGAGATGGGGTTTTAGGCTGGTGCTTTCCCCAGGTTATATTTTATGTGTTATGTGTGATTGATTCCCTCTTATCAGTTATACGTGTTCATGTTTGATGTTGCTCATGTTCAATTAAGCTTCCGCTAAGTTTATGATAGATGTAGATCTAGTATGATGCTTTAGTACGTTGCATATATTAGTTGGATCTTCGGGTGAAATTTCTACATGAGATCAGTGAGCTAGCTGATTTGTAGAGAAAATTCTACAATAACTACACCTTGTGTCTATCCACTCCTCTTTATGTATCATCCACCTTACCGTTTCACATCTAAGTTTGTTTGTTTGTTTGTTTTTGTTTTTGTTTTTTTTTTTGTTTTTTGTTTTTTTTTTGTTTTTTTTTTTTGTTTTTTTTTTTGTTGTTGTTGTTGTTGTTGTTGTTTTTTTTTTTTTTTTTTTTTTTTTTGAATAAGACTACTTCTATTATTGATACAAAAATTTTACAACGAGGCGGCAACCTCAAGAGGTCTAGCCTGGAAAATGGCTTTCTCGCATGACAAATTTGGAAAATAATCCACTGAAGCAAGCATCAGACCGCCTAGTTCTAGAACTATTACCAGAGCCTTTAAACCAGAACCGCTTTGACAAAATGAAGACTGTATGGAATCCCAAAACTACTTAACAGGGGTGATACTATTGACTCGAACTGATGACATAGACAGAGACCAACTGAACTAAGACAGAAAACAACAAAGCATTTCCTTTGAACAGACACGATAATTTCAAAAAGAACGACAACTTGTTCAGGCATCATGAGCATTGGAGGGCGATTCTTCCACAATTGGACAGCCGAAACTTGAGAGGTCGTCCTCATCAGAGGGAAGGCCCTTTTCTTTTGGTGGACTCCCATCGCCTGGAGGATTTGAACGCGCCGTAGTAGGCTGGACCTGGAATGCAGAATTCTTTGGGATTTCACATTGCTGGCACTGATTCTGAGAGGTGCTTGGAAAGTCTTCAACCCCCGGCTTCGGTGGAGCGTGAGGAGAAGCCGAAACCATGCCTGCTGCGCCCTCACTTAACTGAATTGTAACTGTGGCTATGAAAGAATGATTGCTTAGCATGCAGGGAATTTGAAAGCGGGCCGAGTGCTCATGAGTGTGATGGGAGCTCGAAGTTGCCACCCGTTTTCCCCTGCCTCGACCTCGCCCACGTCTGGGAGCAGGATGACTCTCCGAGGAAGAGCCAGTGAATGTATTAGCTGAAGAGAATGAGGCATGGCGTAAAGGACGACCACGAACTCCACCCCTGCGACAACCCATTCTTTGTCACAGGATAGTCATGTTTCCCCGAGAGTAAAGCGCAGGAACAACAATGCTAAGGTGAACAGGGGAGATGGGAAGAGGGCGATTTAACAAGATGGACGGAGAATTAAGAGAGCGGGAAGGCATACAGCTGAGGAGAATGTTGTAGGGGCAGTAGCAAACCAAGAAAACCATAAACGTAGTTGCTCCACTAGCCTGAATACCATGGAAGCCTGAAACCTCCACCAAACAGAGCATAGCACCTGCGAGGAGGCCTAAAATGCGAGAGAATGGAACGGAGCTGAAATGGATATGCGCCATCTGATTTGAGCAGGGGAGCTTGTCACATCTAAGTTGATGTCAACTAGTGATTAACATTTTTTTCCATTTTATTTATTTTCTTATGTAGGTCTTTTGTGTATGGTTATATGTAGGATTGAAATGTTTGATGAAGTATCCATTTTTCCTCATAAGGAGCCCTTTCCACATGTTTTTATTTTTATTTTCCTTGCATGTACTTTTTTATTTCCCCTTTATTATTAGCACTTTTACTTATATTAATACGTCGTTTATTTATCCGTTTGATGTTTTGTTTCATCCACGTCTCCTCCTTCTATCTAATTTCTCTCCAACTACCATTTTTGAAGTCTCCATGTTATGAGTCTCTTAGATAACTTACAACCAAAATATAGCCATTGATTTGTATTTAAGTAGAGTTGGATGGGGTGGCATAGGGTAAGGAGATGGTGTCGTGTTTGACTGCAATGCAGAGAAGAATTGAATACTAAATCATTGTCACAAAATGAAAACAAACAAAAAAACACAATTGAGGAAAGTAACAGGAGTTTCAGCAGCAACCATGGATTCGCCACCGAAGGTTTCTCACCAAAAGCCCAACCGAGGAGGTGATAATAAGGTACTCACTGCGACATCCATATTGTCGTATTTTATGTGTTTCTAATTTTTCCTTTCGGGTTGTGGATATTATCGCTCCTAGTTCTGGAAAAATGTTTTCTTAAGCGGTTGACATGGGGATAGCAATAGTTATGTTCATCTTTAGGCATTTTCATTTTATCAAGAAGTAATCCATGCTTCTTGGGATACCAAAAATACTTATTGAGTTGGGTTGCGAGTCTTGTTGCCTCTTGAGTGGACAAAGGGTTGTTAGGATAGGTGATCAGTGAAACTAGGAGAAAATTCGGGTGTTGGGCCTGCTAGGGGTCATGGCAGAGATTCTCCAATTGATATGCCCTATTTAATCCTATTATTTTAAGGAAAATGATATATCTTGTCTCAAAAATGTTCGTAGTCAATTGTAGGACCTTTAAGGCAACCTCTATACCTAGAACTTTGCGAACAGTACGAAGGGGTTTATCTGCAATTTTCTAGGAATCACTTGTTGGCACAACGATGGTAACAAAGTGTTGTCAATTTCGCTTCAACAGAGGGGGATTCAAGGTGATTTCCCATCTATATTAAAGTTCTATGGGAGTATGAAGAGCTTGACTCTCTCTCAAAATAGTCTTATGGGAACCATTCCCAAGGAGCTTTGCCAGCAGCTTTCTTATTTGATAAGAATTGATCTTTCCTAGAACCAGTTTGAAGGGTCTATTTCTATTGAGCTTAGTAATTGAACACATCTCAATGTCCTCCACCTGAATGGAAATCAACTTACAATTAACTTACAGGGGAAATTCCTAGCAATTGTCATGGCTGGACCGTCTCCAAAACTTAAATGTAGCAAACAACCAACTTACTTGATATATACCTAGCTTAAGATACAATATTAGAGCCTCTAATTTGCAGGGTAACCCCGGGATATGTGGGCCTCCCCTTAAAAATCCATGTGGATCGACCAATGGGCCAATAAAGATAAGCCATTGAGATTGAGAAGCATTCTATTAGTCTCAATAAGGATGATGGTTGGAAATTAAGCAGGAGATGGATTCCTGCCCTCTCCTCTTGATTGTTCTTTTTTATATTTTCATAATTTTTGTTCTATTTTCATTTCTCTCTCCTCTATTTTAATTTTTTCTTTTCTTCTTTCTTGATTATTTGTTTCCTTTTCTAGGTTCCTTATAATTTTTTAACCTTGAGATTTAATAATTAATAATTATATTATAACTAATTTTTAGTCTTCTTTTTATAATATATATGTTTCAATTTTATTATTAATAATTACACTATTAATATAATTCTAATCGCTTTCCTTTTTGTTTTCTTTATTCTATGGATTACTAATTTATAACTAATAATAAACACTTCTATGATTTAAGCTTTAACATTGAGATTGAAAATAAATTATTAATAAATAAAATTGTATCTCATTAATTTAGTATTATGTTATATTATATTATTATAAACACCCATTTATTTGAAAAGAACATTGAAATTGTAATTAAACAATTAATAAATAATTTAATATTATATTTCCTTAATTAATTTCTAACAACTTTTTCTTAACAACTAGTTTCTAACAACTAATTCTGGGAAAGGATGCTTCTCTTCTATTTAAACCTTTGTGAAGATTGATTTTTTCACCATTTGTCCTAAGGATGAACCACATTAGTTGGTTCGAAACATTGACCAAATCTCTACAATGTGATTAATCTGAAAGACAAACTTATTATAAATCTAAAGGTCATCACAACTTTTTTTCTCTTTGGCATAGTGTTAATTGTCTCGATTTTACCCAGTCTTCATTGGATGATTTCTGAAGCAAAAAGAAGATCTCTTAAAATCACATTTCCAACATCCAAATAGTCCAACGATTGGCAGACATATGTATGAGTTCGAAGATACATTAAAGTTCGCTTGTTCGAAAGCCAATGAGAAAGATGAGATTGGACGATCTTTTGGCTACCATTTAATACTTTAGTAAAGACAACATTATATTGTGCAGAAGAATAGGTTTATTGTACAAAGCCAAGCTTCTCGAGGGTCTTTGTTGGCAGTAAAAAGGTTTCGCTCATATTCATAGGGTGCAGAAGATTTCAAGTGCGAGACGAAGACATTAGCCTACCTGAGTCACCGAAATCTTGTTCTTCTTTGTTAAAGATAGCTAATTACTCCCACATTAAGAGTTGGCTAAATTTAGAGAGTCAATTAACTAAGTCAAGTTGAGTTAAGTCTTATTTTCGGTAAAGTCAAATTTAGTGTGTGGTTGCATATCAAGTTATTTTAAGTGAGTCACTAGTCGGGAAAAGTTTAAATACCCATTAGGGGAATTTTGAGGTCTAAAATGGGCCTCCTAAGGAAATTATAAAATAATAGTGGAAATAATAAAATAAGATTAAACTACATCATCAAATTTTAGAGGGAAAAAAGAAAAAACTAATTTTTCAACTCGTAGTTTCAACTTATCTCCCTATGGGTGTACTCAAACTTCAAGCGGGAAAACTCGTTGGATGCATAATTAGATTCATCATCCAAGGAGTACCTATGTTGCATACTTTCGATGGACCTTGCTACACGAAAAATGAGAAATAGATGAAAAAAGTGATTGCAATCACATTTTTTCATGTATTTCTCATTTTTCGTGTAGCACAGTCCATCGAAAATATGCAACATGGGTACTCTTTGGATGAGGAATTAAATTTTGCATCCAACAAGTGCCCTCGCTTGAAATTTAAGTAAAACATTAGGGCGATAAGTTGAAAATACGAGTTGTAGTTTTATTACTTTATTATATTTTAATCTTTCCACTTTTTACTTTAATAATTGTGAATCATCCCCATGGTTGACATCATCGTCTTGAATGCTATTGGCCCTTATAAAGTTTATTTTGGTTGCACATTTTTCGCAGAAGATCCATTTTGGATCTCAAAATTTCCCTAAAATCTCACCAGGTTCATTGTAATAATCAAGTTTTGTGTGATCAATAGAAGAGTTGCAGCTCATGTGTGTTGTGTGCGAATTATTTGTTATTTTTTTCCTTACCTTCTATGACTTTCCAACAAATTAGTATCAGAGCCGAAGAAAAAATACATATCCATGGAGCCAGCGAAGCCAATAAAAATAAGGCCAAGTGAAAAAATCCGACAATTTTTTTTTTTTTAAATTGCATTAAAAATTCGTTGGATTGTGTATGTCATATTAAAATCTCTTTTATAATTTAAATACGTGACATTTATTTCAAGGTGTCCTATGTTATATACAAAGTGTTAAGTTGGAGGTTCATAAAGTTTTTTAGAGAGTTTTTTTCTCCGAAGGTGGTAAAACCTATCAACTCAGGTGTCAAACCAACAGTGAGGACAACCATCTCTGGCTGCTATCCGCGAATGCTGGGATGACTCATCACTGTTAAATAGGAAAACCACGCCACCTGACATAACCCTGCTGGTGGTCCGTAATCGGGAGCAGGCTCTCACTCCTGCCAGATGCCTCTGGGTCTTGGGCCGTTAACCTGTTTCCTTACGTCCGAGGAAGACGAGCTCTTAGCCAAGCAGAAGCAGTTTTACGGCATACTCCAGGCCGAAAGTTTTTTAGAGAGTTATTATAAAAGTATTTTTTTTTAAAAGGTTTTTTATAATAAAAGGTTTTTGAAAGGACTTTAAAAGAGGGATTTATTACATTAAGCTTTTAAAAAGGAGTTTTTATATAAAGAAATTTTTATAAAGTTTTGATTATAAAAACTAATAAAGGAGGTTTTGCAAAGTTTAAAAGGGATTTTTTAAAGAGAAATTTTTAAAGATGGTTTTATCTAGTTTTTAATCACAATTTTCTCCATTCACATCGAAGGATTATGATGTGTAAGCCATTAAGATGGAGACCATGTTAAAGGTTCATGATGTGTGAGATTATGTCCAGTTTGGGTTTCCATAACCTAAGAATGAAGTAGAAAAACGAGCCCTCACTAATGCAGAGAAGGAACAATGGAATAAAGACCAAAAGAAGAATGCACAAGAGTTGCAGCTTATTCAGCAAGGAGTGAACCGAGTAGTGTTCCAAAAAATTATGATCACGTCTTCAACAAAGACAACTGATGGGAGACCTTGGCAACAAGCTATAAAAGTATGGTCAAAGTCAACATTGTTAAGTTACAAAATACTAGAAGAGATTAGAAAGTCTATAGATGAAGGAGATAAAGGACATCGATTCATTCAAAAATTGGGTCATGACTGTTGTAAATAAGTTAAAAAATTATGGTGATGATAGGAAGAGCACTTTTAGTTATGTGTTCCATCTTGGTTCAGGTGTGATTTCATGGGCATCTAAGAAGCATCCTATTGTGACACTTTCGTCAACATAAGCAGAATATGTAGCAGTGACATTAGTAGCATGCCAAACAATATGGTTAAGAAGAGTATTTGATGGAATCAAGTAGAAACAACAAAGATCAACATCAATATATTGTGACAACACCTCAACGATTGCACTATCCAAGAATAGTGTGTTTCATTAAAAGAGCAAGCATATTGATACTAGATATCACTTTATTAGAGAACTTATGAGCAATGGAGAAGTCCACTTGAAGACTTGTAAAGCAAGAGATAAATTGGATGATATATTTACTAAGCCATTAGCAAAAGATGTATTTGTGTTTCACAAAAGAAACTTAGGTGTTGTAAGGTTAGCTGAGACATAGAACAACAGGCATCTTTGAATTTTCATGAATCATGTCTTAGTTTAGCAGTGGTAATTAAGGGGGAGTGTTAAAGATAGCTAATTACTCCTACATGAAGAGTTGGATAAATTTAGAGAGTCAGTTAACTGAGTCAAGCTGAGTCAAGTTGAGTTAAGTCTTATTTTTGGTAAAGTCGAGTTTAGTGTGTGGTTGCATGTCAAGTTATTTTAGGTGAGTCGCTAGTTGGAAAAAGTTTAAATACACCTCATCAGGTTCATTGTAATAATCAAATTTTATGTGATCAATAGAAGAGCCACAACTTGTGTGTGTTGTGTGTGAATTATTCAATATGTTATTTTGTTCATTACGTCTTCTTCCTTTCCAACACTCTTATGGGCTGCTACATTCTAGACGAAAAGAGGTTGTTGGTGTACAAATACATGTCCAGGGGAACAATCCCCATCTACCTGCACAATGTTAATGTGAACATAATCCTCTCAATTAGGCAACGAGGCTGAAGATCTATATGAGCATGACTAGAGGAATCACTTGGCTTCACCACAACTGCAATCCTTATGCCGTCCATCACAATATAAGCGGTGTAATAATAATTTTGGATGAAGAGTATGAACCGTGTATAAGTGGATTAGGATTGGCCAGACTTTTGAATGTTGAGGACAGTTAGTGTGTTACGATTTTTTACACTGGGCATAATGTTGATGAGGTTGTGGAGGAATTTGGGTACGATGCTCCTGAAATGTGGAGGAACTCATTTGTTGCAACGTTGAAAGGTGATGTGTACAATTTCAGAATACTTGTGTTGTTAGAGATAATCACAGGGTTAAGGTTGCATGACACAATCATGGATGAAGAAAGTAGAAATGAAATGAGTTTCCATGAATGAATACATGGTCCTTTTGTACATGAGGGTGTCGATTGCATAGAACATGCAATACAACACTATCATGCGAATCATATCAATGTATTATTAGAGGATTGGATACGTCTGTTTGTACATGTAGGTGTCGACTTTATAGAGAAGGCAATACAACTCTATAGTGTGAATCTGATGAATGTATTGTGCGAGCAAAAAGATTGTATTGAGTGGGTAAAATACAGGTATTGTGTGAACTGATTGCGGAATTTTTGGAATTGCCAAGGAATTTGTCTAACTTATGAATGAAAAGCACTAAAGAAGGGAGGCATCGAGGGACTATTGACATAGTGAAGGCCCCCTTTTATGCATTTCTTTTCTAATTAGTGAAGGGCTCTCTTCATGCATATTCTTTCTAATTAAGTCATTGTTTGTTATAAAACAAAGTCTTTCGGTAGAAATCACATGAGAAATTTTTTTTGTCTGACGCGTTTTGAACCAACAAGTGTGGTTCATCATCAAGACCAGATGAAGAGGCAGACCATGGCAAAGCCTTAAATAGAGAGCAATGTAGAGAAATAATTTCAAGTAACAACTATATTTGAACAATAATGTTTAAATTATAATATTAATTTATTAATATATTAAAAACAAATATTATTAAGTAATGGCTATATTAAACGGCTAGTTTTTGGAAAAAAATATTTAAATAATGATATTATCTCATTAATTTATTAAAAATATTAATAAGTAACAACTATATTAAGCAACTAGTTTTTGAAAAATAATATTTAAATTAGTTTATTAAAACCAAATATTACTAGTTCTTGAAAAATAATATTTAAATAATGATATTAGTTTATTAATTTATTAAAATATTAATATGTAACGGCTATATTAAACGGCTAGTTTTTGAAAAATATTTAAATAATGATATTATTTCATTAATTTATTAAAAATATTAATAGGTAACGGCTAGTTTTTGAAAAATAATATTTAAATTAATTAATTAAAACCAAATATTACTAGTTTTTGAAAAATAATATTTAAATAATGATATTAGTTTATTAATTTATTAAAATATTAATATGTAACGGCTATATTAAACGATTAGTTTTTGAAAATAATATTTAAATTAACTTATTAAAACCAAATATTACTAGTTTTTGAAAAATAATATTTAAACTGTGATATTAGTTTATTAATTTATTAAAAACAAATATTAATAAGTAACCGCTATACTAAACAACTAGTTTTTAAAATAAATAAATAAATAATCAAAGTCAAACGAGGGGAGTCAAAAATTATAAAAATGAGAGAAGACCCTAATCGAGACAAGATCATTGGATAAATAAAATAACTAATGGAAATAAATTAAATAAATTAAAAATAAATAATAAAAAAAACAAAATATACACAAGTCTATATATATATATATATATATAGATATAAACTAAACATATATATATATATATATATTCAAAGAAAAATAATCAATAATTAAAATGGGGTCAACAATAAAATATGGGGCTCAGTGATGAAAAGCGATTTTGGGGTAAGGCCAAAACCCCTTTCATATCAATATTCGATCTTGAGGCCTATGGGTTATGGCCCACAAACCCTATCAGAAGCATTTATTTAGGCCTTAGCCTTTAAACCAAACCACAACACTTTATCGGGTTTTCCTTTAAAAACCCAGGACCATTTGTTTAATCGAAATACACAGGAAACATGGGAAAAACTCCGCCGAAACACAAAGCCAGACTTCAAATATTATAAGCCCGCTTTTATAAAATCGTCGGGTCTGCACCTTTAGTCGCTCCACAACACTGCTCCAATCTCCGATTACCGATTGGCTCGATCTCCGATTGGCCCGATCTCCGATCGGCACTATATCGGCCTATCGACGATATCACGATGTCACATATCGGCCCTTCGTTATTCCACTGTCGCTAGCCCTTTACCTCCTCCGAAATGTGATCACCGATCATTTCAATCTCCGCCATCCACTTCTTTAATCGATCCAACGGTTATCATCTTTTCCCGCTCGATCCAAATTGCACGACTAACCTCAACCATTGATCTCCTCTCGCAAGATCCAATGGTTCACGGTAGGTTTCGGACAGACAACGCGCACGGGGGTTAATCGCCTGATAAAGTGGTTTCCCCTCACTCCTCTGTTGCTACATGTCCTCCGATTAGTGCAATCGAAGCCAAATGCTTCGAAACCACTTATGGTTTTGAGGTCACCCGAAATCCACTTATACTTCTCCAAAACTACTTTCCCCGTGCTAACACTTCCACAGTTTAACTACGCGATAACCGTCAATCTATGAGATCCGACGGATCTCATGCATCCTTCATTCGTCCGCCATTTGATGGATTTACGCTAAAACTCCACGTTCTCTGCCATACTTTGTCTTTACACTGTTAAACATTTCCGACACCTATACAACAATTCGTTACGATATCTTTAGATCGCCATCGATCCTTCAGTGATCGATGGTCGATCAACAATCCAACAACATAAGATTAACTCTATTTAAGAATATACACACAGGCGCATAAAATCAACACTAAACACACACTTTTTTATATTATATAGAATAGTTACAATCTAAGGCATTTCAGCCTTAGGCACAAGTTCTCCCTTCGGTTACATTTTGTTCACTCTCTCTATCTATCACTCTCTCTATCACCTCCTTACACAGACTCTCTTTATATAAGAGATTACAACAGTCGTGGATCATTTAAGATGCATGATTCCTCCCACAATCACTCAACAAATCCCTAATCTCCCGTTATGCACACATATGGCAGATTAAATTACATTAAATAAGTCTTCGAGAGACTTTATCCACTCCATCATTTACTCTGTTTTTAACAGAAATGTCCCTGTTTTGCTCCGATGGTCCACATCCTTCTCCTTGCTTCGCTTTGGATTCCTCCTTTAATTATGAGTGCTTGGATGCTCCTGCATCAGACTCCCGAGGCACAAAAATTTATGACCTCCTGGTCATATGCTTCTCCTTGTCCTTAGCAATTCTACCCACCTCTCAGTGGAACTACCTTCATGATCTTCTGTGAGATGCAACCAACCTCTGCAGTAACAGTCTTCCTCTACTACACGATACCTCACCAAGCTCTCCTCACTCAGTCTTTTGGCATCCTTCTAGTTCTCTTCTCTAGAACCAATTGAGCACTCCTTGCTCTAGATTGTTGCAAGTCTTCTCACCTTCCATAGTTGTTCTCTGCACGACAGTAAGACCATAATCTCTCCGGTCCTCACCACAACTATACCTCCTTTTCCTTCTGCTTGTACTCTTCTCCCTTCTCACAGGAAATCCTTTCCCTGCTCTAATACCACTTGATGAAAAGTTATTTTGGGGTAAGGACAAAACCCCTTTCATATCAATATTCGATCTTGAGGCCTGTGAGTTATGGCCCACAAATCCTATCTGAAGCATTTATTTAGGCCTTAGCCTTTAAAACGTACCACAACACTTTATCGGGTTTTCCTTCAAAAACCCGGGACCATTCGTTTAATTGAAATACACAGGAAACATGGGAAAAACTCCGCCGGAACACAAAGATGGACTTCAAATATTATAAGCCTGTTTTTATAAAATCGTCGGGTCCACACCTTTAGTCACTCCACAACGCTGCTCCAATATTTGATTACCAATTGGCCCGATCTTTGATTGGCGTTATATCGGCCTATCAACGATATCACGATGTCGCATATCGACCCTTCGTTATTCCATTGTCGCCAGCCCTTTACCTCCTCCAAAATGCGATCACCGATCATTTCAATCTTTGTCGTCCACTTCTTTAACCGATCCAACAATTATCATCTTTTCCCTCTTGATCCAACTTGCACGACTAACCTCAACTGTTGATCTCCTCTTGCAAGATCCAACGGTTCATGGTAGGTTTCAGATAGACAACACGCACGGGGGTTAACCACTCGATAAAGCGGTTTCCCCTCCCTCCTCTGCTGCTACGTGTCCTCCGATTAGTGGAATCGGAGCCAAACGCTTCGAAACCACTTATGGTTTTTAGGTCACCCGAAATCCACATGTACTGTTCCGAAACTACTTTCCTTGCGCTAACACTCCATAGTTTAACTACACAATAACCATCGATCTATGAGATCCGACGGATCTCATGCATCCTTCATTCGTCCGCCATTTGATGGATTTACGCTAAAACTCGAGGTTCTTTTCCATACTCTATATTTACACTGTTAAACATTTCTGGCACGTATACAACAATTCGTTACGATATCTTTAGATCGCCATAGATCCTTCAGTGATTGATGGTCTATCAACAATCCAACAACATAAGATTAACTCTATTTAATAATATACACACAGGCGCATAAAATCAACACTAAACACACACTTTTCTATATTATACAGAATAGTTACAATCTAAGGCATTTCAGCCTTGGGCACAAGTTCTCCCTTCGGTTACATTTTGTTCACTCTCTCTATCTATCACTCTCTCTATCACCTCCTTACATAGACTCTCTTTATATAAGAGATTACAACAGTCGTGGATCATTTAAGATGCACGATTCCTCCCACAATAACTCAACAAATCCCTAATCTCCCGTTATGCACACATATGGCAAATTAAATTACATTAAATAAGTCTTCGAGAGAATTTATCTACTCCATCATTTACCTGTTTTTAACAGAAATGTCCCTATTTTGCTCCGATGGTCCACGTCCTTCTCCTTGCTTCACTTTGGATTCCTCCTTTAATTATGAGTGCTTGGATGCTCTTGCATCACTCAGGCCCATTAAACAAAGAACAAAACTAAAAGGAGTTAAGGACGAATAGGATGATAAAATACATTAATAAACACTAAGGATCAAGAAAATAAACTCTAATGAAGAATAAATCAACAAAAAATATTATAAAAAGGATGCCAATACCTACATAGATTAAAAAAAAAAAAAAAGACTAGGAAGACAAGATAGGGACCCGACTTCTACTAATATTCCAACCATCAACTCTATTCAACTTATTGGGACTTTTTTCAATTTCTAAGGCCTCCCTCAATTTACGATGATGAAAATGACTAACCTTAACAACGACTTGGGCCTCCTCAATACAAATGTGATGCTTAGATTTATCTGCATGCTCCACCAAAGCAGAGGAGCTAATCCTGCCATGCTTGATGTCAGCAACATGCTCACGAATCCTTTTATTAATCGAGCGACCAGTGTCACCAATGTAGGGAGTCCCACGAGAGCATGGGACAATGTAAACACCATTCATATTCTTGGGGTCCACTGGGTCTTTTACAGATCTAAGGGAGCTCCGTATGCTATTTAAAGGCTGAAAGGTTGAAGTCACCTTATGCTTCCTTAGGATCCTTGCAATCTTGTTAGTTGTCCCTTGGATAAAAGGAAGGTGAACACTAGAAAATTGATCCTTGGTATCTTTCTTAGCACTAGGACCTTTTTGAGCTCTGAGGAAAGCCTTAGTACATTGGTGTCTACTGTACCCATTATTAAAGAAAACACTTAGGAGATGTGCTTTCTCTTCCTTGAGATGGTTCTCATTAGAAACCCTTAAAGCTCTAGTTGCTAAGGTGTTGAGAACACCAAGCTTTTGAGCTTGGAAATGATGAGAATTAGCATGAAGATATTGTTTTGTATGAGTTTTCTTACGATATACCTGATGAGAGAAAGAGTCATTATCATTCCTTAAGAGGAGGACATCAAGGAAGGGAAAACTACCACTACATTCAAATTCCATGGTGAACTTTATAAAACTAGATTGATTGTTAAGATGGAGGAAAAATACTTCCAACTTTTCTTTACCATGGGACTAGATGACAAAAGTGTCATCCACAAACCTCTTCCACAACTTAGGTAGAAGACGAGAAGAGACTAAGGCCTTTGATTCAAAATCCTCCATGAATAGATTAGCTATCATAGGGGAGAGGGGGAAACCCATGGCGACATCGCAAGTTTTCTCATAGAATTCCCCATCGAATGAAAAAAAGTTAGAAGTAAGACAAATACCAACTAAAAAAGCCATATCGGGATCTGTGATGCGCTTGATGACTTCGATGGCCTCGTTGATAGGTGAGTAGCGGCCATTTGTTGAGATTAAGCGGGTATAGGATTGTGTTTGAAACAATAGGAGAGCACTAATTAAGCCATGACAAATTTTGGGTATTTGGGCTTGCTACGGCTCCTGCTACTCATTCTCTAACTCATATGCCCTATTTCCTCCCATCTCATTTCTCGAGAAAATGATATAAAGTGGCTTCATACTACTAGGTGAATCTATATTTACATTCAATTCAATAAATGCATTTAAAGATATAAGAAAATATAATCTATGTTTATGTGATTAACATAAATATGAATTTAAAGATGTAAAGAAATTATTATTAAAAACTCATTTCTTAACATAAAAGAAATTGTAATTAGAAAACAATTGTCCTGCAAAAATTTAATAGAAGATTCTACAACTTAAAAATCATTCCATCTAGATTCAAATCGAGCCCACTAACCTATTAAGAGGATGCTACCACGTCTTACAAGGACATTGAAAAATGGTCATCTAAGAAAAGTGAGTTTTTTCGCAATACTATAAGGTGTATATTAAAATTTGATAATAAGGGTTTTTGGTGAGTGACACAACTAAAGGTAACATAAATATGTTGCAAAGTTTTTCTCAAGTTTTTAAATGAGAGAAACACTCTTTCAGAGCCAGAACGAACATATAATTAGCGGATGCTTACTTAGTGAATAGTATTGTGATTTCTTAGAGTCAAATGACAAGGAGGACTTAGGGCTCCTGACATATTAAAGCTTCTAATTTTAATATTGATGATGAAACATTTTTAATGTCATTCACACTGTATTAATTTTTTTTAATGTAGAGCATAAAATATTTGAGCATGATATTAATATTCTATTAGATTTGAATGGAGAATAAATAAATATTGAAATTAATGATGTTTAGTAATTTTATTTTATTGGTAAGGATTTTATTGCATTGCAAATAATATTTTTATATTTTATTGGTTTGCATTAATGTGATGGAAGATGAGTAAAAAAAAATTAACATGTGCAGGAAAAAAAGCAAAGTTACATTACTTATTTGTTTTATAGAATATCATTTAATATTTTTTATCTATTTTTTTTGAAACTTTAGTGGTATCACAAAAGTTCTAATCAATATGTTTTACAAGTGTAAACTTTAGTCTAAACTATTTAGAATGTTTTCCAAGTTCTAATTAATATGTTTATTCTTCACTTAAACACATCATGCATTTGTTGAACTAAGAGACTTATTTTACAACCAAGCAATGTGTAAATATAATAGAGTTCAGGCTTCTGTGATCCATATCAATTAAGAGAGAGATTTTTCGGCGAAAATCACATGGAAAATCATTTGTCGACGCGTTTCGAACCAACAAGTGTGGTTCATCGTCAGGACAAGTTGTCCTAACGATGAACCACACTTGTTGATTCGAAATGCGTCGACAAATGATTTTCCATGTGATTTTCGCCGAAAAATCTCTCTCTTAATGTGTAAATATGTCTCTCCATCTTAAAATAAAAATCAAATATTCTCTAAATAGAAAAACAATGTCATACACACACACACACATATATATATATATGACCTAATCTAGTTTCATGTAAATTATTAAAAAGTAAAAAAAAATGTGAGTAAGATGTTTAAACCTTATATTTTTCAAAAATATTTTAACACGTGATATCAACTTTATGTATATCTATATATATAGAAAAAAATGTTAAACAAAAATATTTTAATGTTGTGTAGAATACAATATCCAATATCAGTTGTGAATAAAATATTTTAATATGAATTATTATTGATGTGTACTTAAAAATATCTTAATAAAATGACTCAATGCACATGTTATTCAAAAATACAATTCAAACAATAAAAAATTACTCATTGTTTTTTGCACTCTAAAATAAGTTTGCACTCAGAGAAATATGATCCTCTAGGCTCATGTTAGATCCATGGTTAAGATAAATCTATGCTAGTACTATCATTGTTTCATGAAAGATATTATTTGAATCCTTGCAATGCTCAATTGGAATTATGTTAATATTTCTTTTTTTGAATATCAATAACATGCCCAGAACTTAGCATCATTCACATCCTAATTTTTTTTGAATGATTTGTAAAACACATTGTTGATAAAGTGAATTTGTAAAGCATTTTTCTTCTTCAAATATTTTCTTATAATTTTGCGTTTGAGGTGAACAATTTGAGTTGTGCCAATATTTCATATGGATTTTCTACCATCATTTGTTGGATGCCGATATCCAATGATATCCAATATTATGTTTTTAAATCTGTAATTGTTTATGATGTGTTTAGGTTTAATCTCTTAATTAATTATTGTATGTGTATTTTGTTTGATTTTCACATTCACCTAGTTGAGGATCAATTCACCATCGGACAACTTAAAAATGGTAATAATAATGATTTGGAAATTTACTAATGTTTAGGGGTTTTAGTGTAATGGAAAACGTAACACGTTTTAAAGACTACATATGTAGAGACATTAATTCTCATTTCAAAAATATGAAATTAAATTTCTCTATATTTAATTTGGAAAGATTGTGGATTATCCAATTCTGTTTTTCAAGTCTGAAATTAAATGTCAAATCTGAAATTAAATGTCTTTATATTTGTTTTTCATAAATATAAAATTACATATTCCTTTAGGTTTGATTTGGAAAGTTAATGAATTATCCAAATTTAAATTTTTCCTCATCATGATTGCATATTCAATTAAAAAGTTTTGTATTTTTTATTGCATATTCAATTAAAAAGTTTTGTATTTTTTATTTTTAAATTATTGTATATTTAATTAAATAATAATTAAAATAATAAAAATAATAAAATAACTTCTTTATTAAAAAATGAATAAATATATATATTTAAATAAATTCAATAATTAACTCACACATTTAAGATTATTTAAAGATATAATTAATCATTTTAATAATTATATAGAAAATCTGTTAAAACAATAATATCAAAAGATAAATATTCATCTTTTAAATTAAATATTATAATTAAATATTAATAGACGAAATGACCATTTTTTTCCTGGTTAATTTTAGCAATTTTTTTTATATAAACTCAACTTTGAATTGTTTAATATGTAGAATTAGAGTTCCTGGCGAGGTTTTCGAGGGTGTTGAATATATTTATGTATTCAACAATGTATTTTAAATAAAAAATACATACTTAAAAAAAAGTGAACATATCCTCATCCAGCTTAAATTGAAATAAGAAATCTTTAACAATTAAGTTGTGTCTATAATTTGTATTAGTCAATACTCGGGAAAAGAAGAAAATTAATATAGCTAAGATTAGAAGGACCCCTCATGAGCTCCATAGTGAAACTGGTAGTTGGGTAGTTCCTAAAACACCATGGATGGAAAATATCTACCATCTCTATGAGAATATGAACATCGAGGATGAAAATCACTTCCACTTAAAGTGCCCTGTGTGAATCACATTAGATCTCAGTTTCATAATCTTTGTTGCAATATTGAATATGAACATCGAGGATGAAAATCACTTCCACTTAGAGTGCCCCGTGTACAATCACATTAGATCTGAGTTTCATATTCTTTGTTGCAATATTAACCTTCCTAACCTTCTTGGATGTCAAAATTATAGTGAGCTCGTGAGGCTTCTCTCTAAGTTTTTTAAGCATAAGAATAAAATCTTAAATCAAACTAAATAATTTATTTTCTTCAAGTTCAATAAACCAAAATTTAGTCTCGGACTTTAACCATTATCATCATCATCAATTATACATTTTTTTTAAATATAATATTTAAAAACATATTCAAAATATATATATTAAAAAACAACTCAATATACCTAAGGAAACAACAAGCAATTAAAATCCCACTCATATTATACACTTTTTTAAGTATAACAAATATAATATTTAAAAACATATTCAAATTATATATATTAAAAAACAACTCAATATACCTCAGCAAACAACACGCAATTAAAAATCCGGAAAGTGTAAATGAAAGTGTTCAATTGCAAAGTATTTTGTCTTTTTAATTAAATAACTTAATGGAATTTAATAATAATTAAATTCCAAATTTAAAAAATTGCAAATGAACTTTACAATTTTCAAACTCCATGTAGCACATAGACTTCCCATTTTCTTTTCCCTGAACTTTGCAACCAGATAACCATTTGACTTGTGTGCCCACTAGACGGGCCAAAGAACTTAGGCTGGAGTTCCAAGAGGTCAACTAAATCCCACGGTCTATGTTCGATCCAGAGTGCACTTACTCCCTGCTGCATCAATTACATGTCGGATCATGTAATATAATGTTATTATGGCTTTATTAAGTTGATGTGAACTAGTTTTTATCGGTCAGAAATAAATAACAATAACATGCTCTAGGGTATTAATTGGGCGGTGGTTGTATAGGGTATTAATTGGGCGTTTTTATTTTATCTAGAAGTACTCCATGCTTGTTGGGTAGCAGGGGTAGCAGCAATAGGACAGGGAATCAGTAAAATCATGAGGAAATTCGGGTTTTTGGGCCTGCTGGGGTCATGCTACTCACCGGTAGCCATTTCTCCAGGTTTGGAGCGACGGATGCGCTGAAACCTGTAATGAAAATCTTACTTTCGCTGAAACCTGCAATGAAAACCTTACTTTCGCTGAAACCTGTAATGAAAATTTCTCCAGGTTTGGAGCGACGGATGCGCTGAAACCTGTAATGAAAATCTTACTTTCGCTGAAACCTGCAATGAAAACCTTACTTGCCCACACAATGCTTGTTATATTATCAATGCTTGTTATATTTCTTAATGGATAGAATTATTCATTAAGGTGTTTTTTAAAACCATAATAATTAATAATAATTATTTTATTATCCATTTAAAATAATAATAATTATTAATAATTATTTTATTATCAATTTAAAAATTAATTGATAATATGTATTTTCAATTATTTAAAAACAAACTTAATTTAATTAATAAACAAAATGATTTTTTATATAATTAATTTTAATCAAAATATAAAATATGATAAAAAGAATTTAAAAACTTCAAATTTATTTAAGTTATTTAATTTGCATCTAAAAAACATCATTTCATTTCATTTATCAGTTAAATTAAGTTTGAGGAAAAAATAAAAAATTTATCACAAATTAAATAAAATAAATGTAATTATTTTTTACATAATATATTTTAATACATTGTAATTGTAACCATCTCAAAAGGATTATTCTACTTCCATGGTAAATCCAACTTTTGAAAAATTGAATCCATTACGATTACGATTAAGATCGGCTGTCATTTTCACATTCACTTTATGTTCAATGGATGTCGACGTATTTCAGCCAACGTCGTTCAGGGTACTTCTCGAGTCTGTAAGGCTGCCAGAGGAGTCAAGCATGCCGTGTTCACTACGATGTACACTAGTATGATTACCCAAGAATAATTGCATACTAAATATTTCTTCATCTTTTTCGCGATATACGAAATATCATAAAACTTACCCCGAAAGGACACAAAAAAACCTCTGCCAGCAAATGCAAGGTAATTTTCTTACATTTTAATAAGCATATAATTTTCCTTTTTTTATTATAATGGATTACATGATCCAGTAAGGGAAGTCTCAGGTAACAAGTCTTTGGTGATGAACTCCGAATGTAAAGTTTTGAATGGAAACTCAAAGCAAACTGAAATTCAAAGCTATTTCTAGGGCTTCTGAAGTCAGAAGACCTGGAACTCAAAGCAAAGCTAATGCGAATTCTTTAACTGAAACTCAAAGCTAACTGAAAATCAAGGCTATCTCCAGGGCTTGTGAATTTAGAAGACCAGAAACTCAAAGCAAAGCTATCTCCAAGTCTTCCACCTTCTTGCATATTAACAATATCAATTAATATTTCCATTCTCAAAGCAATGGCTTGAGTGAGTTTCACTGCATTATTCCACTTATAGGCCTGGAACTAGATAATAGGGGTTTCCTGCTGGATTGTATTGGTCCTAGCTACACGGATCTACCTCGACCAGGTATGCTTAATCTGTGCTTGTAACCAGAACTGCGACTACTGGACCAGGAACTACCTCTCATACTGTTTATAGATCCCTGGCTATCAATCTTGATTATAAAAATCATAACCAACTACTAAATCAACTACTTAGATTGGATCATATTGGATCATATGATGAAACTGGATATATAAAATCTATTGATGCACTTGGTTATATGGGATATACTGCGCTTAGGTATGCTACTCCATTTGTTATTGGCTATGTTACTAATGATACTCTTGGACCTGGAACTAGTTATGCCCCTGTAGGCTATGCGTATGGGTCTCAATTTGCTACTAGATCAAACACTGGACTAAGGGAAGCTACAAAAGCTACCGATGGAGGATCTACTTATGCTTCATATATAGAATCAACTACTGGAAATAGATATAGAACCAGCTAGCTACTTCAATGACTCAACAACGACAGATTATGCCCCTTGAAATGGTTCAGTAGTAGGTGTTGGTTCAATTGGTTCAATAATTTACTAAGTTAGTTATTAGGAATCATTCTCCAAGCTTGCATCGTATAATAACAACTCTCACCACCTATTGAATACATCACTTAAGAGTTCAAATAATCTATCACTATATTGATAGAGAGACAACTAAATCAATCTTATAATATGATACACTCCTGATGCATTCTATTCGGAATTTAGTGATGCATGCTTGGTAATGAGATGATGGTTGTGATGCTTGTAAAAATGATGTATATAATGTCTGATGTCTTGATGTATGAAGTGTGTAAATAATTTCATGATGTATTACAACTTTTTGTCTTCAGTGTGTAAATGATGTTTTATGGGTTGATTGCTCCTTGTTTAAGATAATTTATTTATGGGTTGGCTTGTCGTTGGATAGAATTAATGAATGTTTGTATGGTGTCTTCTGTCTTTCCAGCAATAATATATTTCCTTATGTCCCTAGGTTTTGTCCTCTGACCATTTTTGAAGAATAAATCTCTCTTTCAAAGCACAAGAGACTCCATAACTTGTTTCATATTTATATCATGGCTAATAGAACTGTTAGATATCTTACTCATGTTGCTAATCCTAGAGAACAAATATTTTTTTATAAGCAAGGTGGCTTACTAATGTGAGAACCAAGGTGGCTAATCATGTTGCTAAGAAAATAGAAAGAATAGAGGTGCTAATTCACATATGAAACTCCTTGCTAATGAAGATATTCAACTCCCAATGAAACACCATCGTAGAAGTGGGGTCTAGATAAAGGTTAACAAAGGCTAAGTCTAGTCTAGTTTGAATTTTGTAGGTTTTCAACATGTGATGTAATGGAGATCATTAGCAACTTTTGCTACAAAGCCTTCCACAGGACATATAACTATATCAAACACGTTTCTTGATTCATTTGGAAGACATGTATCTACCAAAGAATGCCCATGACATAGCACTAGATAGATGGGGAACCAACTATTCATTTGATATATATGGTTTAGTTGGTTAAGATAAGATAATTGAAACTCTAGAAATGACTACAGTTTTTTAAAGCCATTTAATTTAAGTTTCTAGATCTACTATATGGCATCTAAATACATATAACTAGAAGAAAATAATTTTCCAACAACAAGTTAATACGTCCAAAAAAACCCGTGATATTGATGGTTGAACTTTAATTCGCAGAGTTGCAATTCTAACTGGATAGTCAACCAGAATTCTGCTAGCAGGGCAGGTACCAGTGAGTTTTCACAAAATCAAGAAAATGAAGGGATTCTCAATGTTGCTACACCTTTACTAGAGAGGCCTCTAAAATTGGAACCAAACACTGTCGAGCTAGGAAAAGATAAAATAAGAAATATTCCTCAGGATAAGGGAGTACATTTAGAGGATCTAAAACAATTTGTTGCAGGGAAGAGTATTGCAGGACTATCAGGAGAGGGTATGAAACTATTCAAAGTACAAGTAAACGATGTCACTCAACCTGGAGAATATCATATGATTGATTTCCTTGGAAGAGGCCCTGAAAAAAATGATAACTTCCTTGCACTCAAAATAGTTCCTTAACAAAATCTAGTATAAATGTTGCAGCGACTCTCTGGTCCTTAGCACACATGAATTCAAATTTGAATCCAGAATGCTTGGATCCACCCCAAGATCAACCAACAAAGGCATCAGAGTTGGCTCAAAGTTCCACCCAAGAAGATCATAAAAAGTCAAGAAATTTGGGACTAGAGGTCCCCAAATCTTCCTTGAAGGATAGGAAATCCAAGGCTCCTACAATATACTCAAGGAAAATCAGTGGCAATGCTAGAGAAAATATTGAAATGACCCAAAATAATAACAAGCCAATGACTGAATGGGAATCCATGAGGGAAAAGGCTCCTATATTCCATAAGAGAGAGAAATATCCTGATACAAAGGATGATATGAATTGGGAAGCAATAAGATGTGCGAATGTTGAAAATATTTATGAAACTACCATAGAAAGTATTGCAATTGACTCACAAAATTGTAAGCACCAAAATCCAGCACATCATTTATCCCACGTTTATCCTCAACCAAATTGATCTGACTTCTCCTTCAAAATTTTATGGGATATGGTGTGCATGTCAATCAATTGCAGGCCTCTTAGTGGAGTTATCTTAATTTGAAAACAATCTAGGTCAATGACATTAGACTTAGGAGATTAGGAGATTGAGACTTAGACTTATTAGCAATGGAGATAACTAGTTTAAGCCTAACTTGCTTTCTCAATTGATGCATGATAGCATTTAATACAATCCTAATGTCAAGAACAAAGGCATCATTTTGAATGAGGCAGTTAGACCACCTGTAGCTTTTGGCTCTATCAATTGTAATTTCCACTTCCACCCAGTGTTGGGTAGTGGGGGCTCTTGATGTTAGTATGTTATTTTCATTGATTAAAACCTCTCATTTTTTGATGAATCATACTAGTTTCAATTAATGTATTGAATTTTTTTGCAACAAAGATGTTAAATGAGCGAACATAATTCAATTAAGGTAGAGCATTGTTTCGAATGGCGCGTGGAATTTAATTAAAAAAATCCTTCATGTAAAATTTTGGTCTCAACCAAGATAAGTTCTTGATCTCCAAATTAGGCCTCCTAAGGGTTTTTGAATATGTGAACTCATCACAAATGCCAAATCTAATTTGGAGGTTTATAAGTATGAAGATGTGCAATTAAGGTTTTGACACTTAGAACTTTACAAATTATAAAGAGATAAAGTTGGCCATGGATCTACACACACAACCACCCTACAACTACCATTTCAAAGCCTAATCCATCCTTTACACATTGGAAAAAAAATTTGCCCTATGAAAGATCATATGGGAAAGTTAGAATTTCACAAAATTTATTAGAGGAATGGAAAGCCCCTAAAACTAGACATCTACTTTTCCAAAAGATGGTTCAAGTCCTAACATTATGGAAAAAAAGGCTTTTGATATTTGGAGTCCATTTCCAATTCAATATTTGTAAGCTTGCTTTGAAAGGTGTAGACATATAGAAGGTTAGGTCATTTTGGAAACCTATAAGGAAAGATCCAATTAAGAATCAATGTGAAAAATAAATAAGATAACAATGGCTAAAATTAGCAACAAAATAGATTTTAAAAGAACTTCTAAATCAACATTAGTATTAGATGACAAATAGGTTTAATATCTAGGTATCACTTAACTTTTATGCAAAACTCAACGAATGGAAGCAACTAGTTCCGTGATCTTATGGGAAATTAATTTTGGCTTGTGCAATGCAACTTGTGACCTATCAGTACTGAGGTATGAATTATCTCCATTATGTAAATGTCATCGCTACCTCTAATCAAATAAATGGAAATATATAAATTCCCAAAGCTATCTAGATGCTTGTTTTCCCGTGTCTTGAAGTTACAAAAAGCCCCAGACATAAGCATGATTGGCCATGGTTACAATTTATAATCTACATGCCATTACCATCATATTTTTGTATTTATAGATTATTGCAATATAGTAGAAGGGTATGCTTATAGCCTTGACATTATTTTTGTGTGTTTTACTGAACTTGTCTAACTCTATGCATCTTTAACCATTGTTGCTACAGGAAGTTGGCTTCCTCAAGCTCTGTCATTACTTTACATGGCTATTATGTATGTTATGCAATATGGGCCTTTCAAAAGTCGTGAATTTTATATGGAAAACAATGATTGCCATTAGGGGATTTTGGAGGTCTAAAATGGGCCTCCTAAGGAAATTATAAAATAATAGTGGAAAGAATAAAATAATATTAGATTACATCATCAAATTTTAGAGGGAAAAAAGACAAAACTATTTTTTCAGCTCATATTTTCAACTTATCTCTGTATGGGTTTACTCAAATTTCAAGCGGAAACACTCATTGGATGCATAATTGGGTTCCACATCCAAGGAGTACCCATGTTGCATACTTTCGATGGACCCTACTACACAAAAAATGAGAAAGACATGAAAAAAACATTATTGCAATCATGTTTTTCATGTATTTCTCATTTTTCGTGTAGGAGGGTCCATCAAAAGTATGCAACATAAGTACTCCTTGGATGAGGAATCAAATTTTGCATCTAACGAGTACTCCCACTGAAAATTTGAGTAAAAACATAGGGAGATAAGTTGAAAATACGTGTTGAAAAATTAGTTTTATTATTTTATTATTTTTTAATCTTTGTACTTTTTAACTCTAAAAATGGTGAATCATCCCCCATGGTTGACATCATCATCTTGAATCCTATTGGTTCTTATAAAGTTTATTTTGGTTGTACATTTTTCTTAGAAGGCCCATTTTAGACCTCAAAAATCCCCTAATGATGGAAAGAATACTATAGTTTCAATTTGGCCTTCGAATAGTTTTTGGACATATAATAGAACTTATCTCCAAATATGTAGTAACACAACTGCTAATATTTGATATACATAGAATATAATAGTTTTTGGTCTTATATCTTTGATTTACAAAGATTCTATTTCAATTGTTGTGGGTGATCATGTCAACATGCAAAGTCCTATATTTATTCTAGCATCTCTTGGCATATGCAAAGAATAGGTGGACTGCCTTTCTTTTGTATTTGTAACTACTCATATCTGCACGTCAAAAATCCCTCATCGAATATTCAAAAGTACAACTTTTCTTATCCATTTTCACTTTCACACTAGAACTTCATTCCTTTTCCTTCGGTTTTATGTTCCACTTGTCATATTTGTCGTTGATAGTCAAGGAAACATTCAAATAGCCTTAGATGTTGCATACTTGACTTCCATATGTGTTGAGTCACCATGGTAAAACCCTCCCCACATACAGACATTAAGAAACTCTACAAGATGATGATCCTGAGAGCACAAAGCGCTTATGCACACAAAAGTATTGTCTGACTTTCTCAAATCAATGCAAGTTACAAATTAGAAATAAGAAGAGCCTTAGTGTAGTTGGGTTAAATGCTTAATGCTATATTATAGTCTTCCACTGATGCTAGGGACTCTGTACTTCAACAACCACCATTAAGACATTGTCTAGAGGAATGAATCGATGCTTTGTTGATGATAGATGACAACTATCCAACGATGTCATTTCTTTATTACAAGTCGATATCATCAACTATTCCAAATATTGCGAGGCCAATTATGTCCTTGAATGGGAATGAGGATATCATTGTTTAGGTAGTGCAACGAAGCCCAAGATACTTGGGAATGTTTGGATCACAACGAGAAGGATTGGAAGACATGCTCAAAGCGATAAAAATAAAGGATGATACATACACATAATTTAGCATAACTCACACCTAGAGGTAATTAAAGAGTTCACATGAACTGAGAGAAGTTCCCACAAAGACACATATATAGATGTTGCAACTCCAAAATACTATGGAAAAATTGCAAAAACATATGAGATAAAAGGCCTTTGGTGATATATGGTGTCTAGTGAAGTCCCCTCTGAGGACAAGACATGCATATGCTCTATTTAAATAAGGAGAGATACCACTATAAGATTCTCCTAGCTATTCCTTTAAAGACACACCTGTAAAGGATAGAGGACTTGTAAGGGATTGGATAGCTATTTTATACTGATAGGCAAGGATGGAAATAGATAAGTAAGGATAGCCAAATAGATTTATAGGAACCTCTTGAGGTTAAACATTACCATCGCATCTGAATATAACTTCAACAATTTACAAATATTTAAAGACTCGAAGCTAATAATAAATTGGTTTATCAATGTTTTGAGCTGAGAAATTTCTCCCAACTACCTATTTTTGAGGAAAACTGGAGAATTAGAGAATTCAAGAGGGTTTCATATAGGTTACTCTCTCCTACATATTCTAAGAAAGGAATCAACTGGTTGTTGGGATGTGGTTGGTGCCTAAAGATAAAGGTGGACAACTTTTAGATTATTCTCATAAAACTTTTCTTTGATATTTCTATTGCGATGTATAATTTCCAATTTTAATAGAAATTATTTATTCTTATTACATTTTTTATAAAACACATATGCAAGATTGTACAAAGGGACTATTATTACGTCAAGATCACATGTTATTGAGATGGAAATAGTATTCTAAATATTTTGACATTGAATCTATGGAAATTATTATGTATTTTCGTTGGAGAGTTGAAAGGCTATAAGAATGCATGAGAAACATCTGCTCAATGTAATTTTTCTCTTTTATCAGTGAATTATAATTTTTGGGGGCAGGGAAAAATTGACCTCCCAAGACATGGTGAGAACCCTGATAGAAATTTAGGTGCAATGGACAACTCCCATCACCAACGAGATAGAGAGAGAGACAGAAATAGAAACAAAAGTAACAAACTTCATACATCTTGCTTGATCAAGCCTTAATATTATTTCGTGGCTTGAAGGCCTTCTAGAGTGAGGATTCCCTATTGAGGGTCTTTGGAATTCTTGTCTCTAGATCCCTTTCAGAAATAAAAACGACACTAGTTAATTGAGTCAGGTAATGATGGATTGAGTTTTGTTGGATATAGTTTAAACAATGATGGATTGATTTTTGTTGGATACAGTTTAAAATTTCATCTAAATAAAAGAAGAAGAAGAAAGAAACTACCTAATCATTATTCCAGGGCATGTTTTCTAACCGAGAGAAGGTACTATTCCGAGCACTGATGGATTCATTCTCCAGACCATAAATAAATGATAATATGGAAGTAACACATAATACAAAACTAATCAACTATTCACATTTGTTGTGTAGATTGAAATTTCTATATTTTAAGTACCTAGGAGAAGTTATATACAGGAGAATCTTGGTTGAGTGTTGCTAATCAATCATAGAGTGGTTTCAAAACCATTGTTGCTCACACCTACCTTGATTATTGTAATCAATATAAGGCTTGTCCAAAGAATGCATGGGCTTGTATAGAGAACACCATTCGTTCTTGGGACCAAACTACAATTCCTACTTGTTGTATAAGCTGCAACACCATCCAAAATTTTATCCTATGTTTAATTTTAGAGCCTTACTTGGTCCTGTACATTGTTGTCGCAAACACTAAGACTCATTTCACGTATCTTTTTGGAGTGTTTTGGTCCTATTTGTTACTAAGGAAAAATGTCGTATTTTCGCATGTGGGTTGTCGCATTAAGTGTAAAATCTCATTCTGTTGGTTTAAAGGGTCCATGTTTGTGTTTATGAGTTTTTCTAACCATATAAACATATGTTGCACTCATTCACAAAGTTTTGAGCACTGCCGCACAAGTGTCATCATGATCGTCGTAAAGTGTATCTGTGGTGTCACACTTGTCATAACTGGTCATAGAGCGGTCACATGCCGTAAAATTTATTGTTTATGTCATATGGGTGATCTATGTTCTTGATTCGCCAAGTATTCTAAGTGTTAGATCACAATCGAAGCTTTATCTAATTCACACAACAGTCTCAGTGGTTTAACGCTTAACCATTTTCGAAGAGGCTTCTTGACCCAGAAACTTAACCTCACTCGACCTACTTGGACTACACATTGTGCAGTTCAAGTCCTCTAGCTGTGACCTTGACCTTTGGTTCTGCGTAATGTGTAGTTCTTGCCTCCCAGGACTGTTGCACTAAGAAATTCCTGAGCCCAAGACCTAGCCTCCACATCTAGAATTGCGCAATCCTCTCAGATAGCTTGGCCTTAACTGTGCATTGCACAAACCAAAGCCCAAAGATCTCTCCCTGAGCCTCTAAAATGTCCAATATTGTAGTGGAACAACCTCCCTTACCTCTCAGAATTGCGTAAAATTATCCCATAGTGACCATCCCTTCAACCCGTCCCACTGGCTGAAAAAACTGCACAGATTTGTCCCTCATCCCAGCTTGAACTCTACATTGCGCAGTTTTAGCCCTCAAGACTCTACCCTAGCTACTAGAATTGTGTAATGCATAGAATCCCAACCTCCCTTGACATCCAAAACTACGCAATTTTCTTTCCTAATGTCCGTTCCCTCAGCCAGACCCCATGGTCTCGAGAAACTACGCAGTATTGTCCTTCAAGCCTCCTTGGTCTGCGCACTGCATAGTCTCAGAGCTCAATCTCTCCCCCTTAAGTGCTGGAACTATGCAATGCATAGTCATTGAGCCCCTCTCCCTAGCCTGTCACTTGTCTTGGGCTTAGTTGATGGATCATAATGCATCTTCTTACACTAGGTGATTTTTCAGGCTGATGTCGTCTCATCATGACTGAATCGTAGATACAGGTATCTTATCATATGATGTTGGGATGATGGAGAAGGGGATGAAGGAGGAGGACATGCAAAATACATTCCTGTAGCTAAGCATGAAAGTTGATCTACCAAGGAAAAGCAAAGGGACACCAACTCACGACCACAACTCAAAGACTTGAGACCATTGAAGATTCCTATCACCAAGCCACGTGGAGGTGGAAGACAAGAGCATTCCCAAGAAAATATCATTCACAGCAGAAACAATGGCTTTACATTGTCACATCATTCAAGAAGTTCATATCAGTAGTTCCATGTCATGAGTTGCCATATGCCACACCATCATTGTGGACCATGTATATTGCATTCATTGTAAAGTGGAAGTCCAAAGGACACATATGTAATATGGAGAGTCAAGTATGCTGAAAAGTCATAGGAAGTCAAACAATCATGAGGGTAGTCAAAGAGTCACAAGGAGGGGACGCATCACCCCTTGGTTATATATACTCCCTCACTGTATGAGCAAAGGAATTTTCACCTTGGTTCCTCCTGCAAGGCATTAGACAGATAAGCTAGTTCTCTGAGTAGCAAGGAGTGGCTCCAATGTTCCATTACTGGAGGTAGTAATGTACATTGTAAGCATGTGTCTTCGCTTTTACTTAATGGCATAAGCCTTCAAGGCCAACACGTTCTTCATGCATGGATTATGAATGTTTGTAAGACTATTACGCGAATGTTTTTATTTCATGTTTGCTTTCACATGTGCTAAGATAGTTGAACTATTTCATTTATTTTAGTACTTAACTTATTGAGAATATGTTGTAATGGATGTTATTGTTGTCCTATCCTTGTGGACTATTCTGCAGGATATTAGATAGATCTTTCTTCATTTGTTGGCTGTAATGACTGTCACATCCTTTGTGGACTATTCTGCTAGATATTCGATGGATCCTTTTGGTTCATGCGTGTATCTTCTTCGGTGATACTACTACCTCTCACTTAGAGGCTCAATTTTGTCCCCTCTTCGTAGTAGATCAAGAACCTTGACACATTTAATACTGAACACTTACTAGGCACACCTCCTCACTTTTCGAAGACACCATTGCATCCCTCTCTCATACTAACAGTTAGAGCCAAGTCATATCTTTGAGATATGTGGCAATTGGGATGATATTCTGAATGGGGATCCTAAGCTAAACGGTGTGAGGTCTAATTGGGACTTCACATCGAGGAGACCCTTTGGTTGACGGATTTCCAGTACCGTCAACATTGGCGCTAGAAGGAGGGCCAGATGACAAGCTGAGCCCGTTGAATATGGTTTTAACCTCTTATCTAAAATGGCTCATACAAAAATCTTACTCCCAAGGTGTTTCTCCAATTTTTCCCTTTATCAAATTTCAATCCCCAATGAGCCTATTGATCACTTGTCCTAGTTAAAGTTTGACAGTGAGGATGGAACACCCATAACCGAGCACATTTATGATTTTCTTAAATTTTGTGAATTTTACAAAATCGACGATGACGAGTTTTCTTGTGTGTTTTTTTCCTCACCCTTGAAGGTCATGTTAATCGATGGTGCCATACCCTGCCACCTGCTTCCATCCATTCCCTTCATCAGTTCCTCAAGGAGCTCCATCAAGCCTTTGACATGTATAATTATCAAGATGTTTGTAAAAGAATTAATCTCTTAAGAATGAAGCCTAATGAATCAGTTGAGGATTTTTCTGATCGATTCCTTCACCATTGTTGTGAAATTTTTGAAGAAGAAATGAATCAGGATTTCTTGAAACAAGAGTTTGATAACTTGGTTCTTATCTCTTTACACTGTGAACCTAAACCCTTTGATTTTGTTAGGATATTCTGACACATAGGATATAGTTAAGTTCAACTTGGTCTAGTGTAGAGTTAGGTATAGAGTTAGGTAAAGTGTGTTTCTTTACCGTTGTACATTTTGTAACTTACAATCCGACGGTCACGATATGTAGTGATCCGACGGTTCATTCTCTCCTCGGTATTACCGACACTTGATCCATGGCTTGACACCCGATTGGTCCATGAGTTCTATTTAAAGCGCATGGAGGGTCATTGTTCGGGTAATCCGTGCATGAGAGAAGCTTATGTAAATTTTCATTCTTTGATTAATAAATTGCCTGTAGTAGCCACGTTGGCGCAGGCCGTGGACTGTTTCCCTCTTTGAGGGTTTTAACCACGTCAAAAATACTGGTGTATTGATCTGTGATCTGGTTGTGAGCGGTGTCCTTCTAGTGTTCTTTCTGAGGAACTTACCCTGTAAATTCCTACATGGTATCAGAGCTATTTGAGGGCCGCGTCCGTTGGTGATCCAAATCTGAAGCCGGTAGAACTGCATGCGGCTGTCGTTTCCTAAATCTGCTGTTTCTGACTGCTTTCGGGCCGAGAGGACTGCTCTGTTGCGTTCGGAGCATCTGTTCCAGTGAGGAACCCCTTTCGTTTCACGCGAAAAGGTTTCCGGTAGCCCTAGCTGCGTCATTTTTCAGATCGGGAGGTATACAGTGTTTTTGCAGTTTACTGTTATTTTCTCTCTGCTTATTTCGGTTTCGGTTTATTTAGCCCTTTTTTTTTAACCGGATCTATACCTTTCATTTCTGCGTGTGCTCTTTGCCCTGCGACTCTGTGCGATCTGGGCAAATCAGAAACAGAAAGGAAGGATTTTTCTCATGCGTATGCTCTTTTCCCTGCACCTTAGTGTGATCTCGGAAAATCAGAAACATTGAGAAAAATATTTAGTTTTTCGGCTAAAGCTAACTTTGAGATTTTTTTTTTTTTTTTTTAAATATCTAGTTTTTTGGCTAAAGCTAACTTCGAGCTGCAAGGTTCATTTTTCTTTGCATATTCGTGTTGGGTTTTGTGTTTTGTGTTTTGTAGGGAAAAAGAGCTTTCTCAAGGCAAGCACGCAAACCAAGGCCCCCCCCGCCCCCCTCTCTCTCTCTCATGGGGACTTGCAGGAAGAAATCTATATGGAACAACCCATTGGCTTCATACAAACAGACTCCAGCCTTGTTTGTCGACTTAAGAAATCCCTTTATGGTCTCAAGCAAGCTCCTCGGGCTTGGTATGCCAAAACGGATAGCTTTCTTTTAGAATCTGGCTTTTCTAGGTGTTATTCTGACAATACTGTCTACACCAAGAAAGTGGGCAACTCTCTTATCATCCTTGTTCTTTATGTTGATGATCTTATTCTTACTGGTAGTGATCCCAACCTTATAAACCATGTGAAGTCTAGCCTTAAAAAGAAATTTGAAATGACAGACTTAGGACACTTACACTATTTTCTCGGTCTTCAAGTCTTGCAATCCAAGGAGGGTATTTTCCTTTCCCAGTCCAAGTATGCTTGTGATATTCTTCGTCATTTTCACATGGAAGACTGTAAGCCAACCCCTTCTCCCTTTCAGTCTGGAGTCAAACTTTCAGTCTCTTGTACTTCTCCTGAAGTTGATGCTACCTTATACCGTCAACTTGTAGGAAAACTCTCGTATTTAACCCATACTCGTCCTGACCTTTCCTTTGCTGTTGGCCTTGTTGCTCGTTTTATGCAAAACCCCCGTGAAAGTCATTGGAAAGCAGCTAAAAGAATACTTCGTTATGTTCGAGGTACAGTACAGTTTGGGATTCATTACAGTGCCAAAGCAGCTCCTCTATTAGTTGGTTTCACTGATTCTGATTGGGCTGGTGACCCTGATGATCAGAAGTCTACTGCCGGTTATGTCTTCACTCTTGGTTCAGGACCTATTACATGGGCTTGTAAGAAACAGGCTGCCATTTCTCTTTCGTCAGCAGAAGCAGAGTATCGTGGTGCCGTGGAAGCTAGTAAGGAAGCCTTGTGGCTTCGTCAGATCCTATCAGAGTTTGGCTTTGAGCAGCAGCATCCAACCACACTTTGGTATGATAATTAAAGTGCCATTCAGCTATGCAAAGATCCAGTCCAGCATCAGCGCAGCAAACACATTGAACTACACATGCACTTCATCAGAAAGCTCATTCATGACCATGTTCTTGAAGTGCAATATTGTTCAACAGATGATCAGGTTGCAGACATCTTCATAAAGGCTCTCACAGAGGTGAAGTTCACTAAACTTCGATATATGCTTGGAGTTCAGGAAGTTGTCACTAAGGGGGGATAGGCTCTAGTGCCTCCTTCCTTCTCCTATTGTGTCATATTTGTAAATCCTTCAATCCTATCCCAAGTTGTTCTTAAGGGGGGATGTTAGGATATTCCGACACATAGGATATAGTTAAGTTCAACTTGGTCTAGTGTAGAGTTAGGTATAGAGTTAGGTAAAGTGTGTTTCTTTACCGTTGTACATTTTGTAACTTACAATCCGACGGTCACGATATGTAGTGATCCGACGGTTCATTCTCTCCTCGGTATTACCGACACTTGATCCGTGGCTTGACACCCGATTGGTCCATGAGTTCTATTTAAAGCGCATGGAGGGTCATTGTTCGGGTAATCCGTGCATGAGAGAAGCTTATGTAAATTTTCATTCTTTGATTAATAAATTGCCTGTAGTAGCCACGTTGGCGCAGGTCGTGGACTGTTTCCCTCTTTGAGGGTTTTAACCACGTCAAAAATACTGGTGTATTGATCTGTGATCTGGTTGTGAGCGGTGTCCTTCTGGTGTTCTTTCTGAGGAACTTACCCTGTAAATTCCTACAGATTTTTCTACTCCCCCAACTCTTCTGAATCATGAGAAACCTATGATTCTGGAAGAGGAATATACTACTCCTTTTTGTGCCTTGTCCTCCTCCTTTTCCAGTCCCGATGTGCGTGTCTCATTCTTCTTCTATTTATGATTTAGATTCAATGGAGGAAATTCCATAATGGCTCATGAAGCCTATGGTGAAGACTAACTCCTCCATTCCGCAAGAGGATCTCATTGTTCATAACTCTAGTCTGAATTCCTGTTATCCTCTGTCATCTACAGGCCTTAAATCTTTATGCTGTGATCCTCCCGATCAATCTGCTCTACCAGTTAGTCTTTCACACTCTCTTGTTTTTCGCGTTGCTGGTTCAAATTATGATAAGGTACAAGGCACTGACTTTACACAGGGAGAGGAGCAGGACGGTGAAGATGCTCTCGATCTTTCTTATTTTTGTCAAGATCCTTTGTGTCAAGGTTATGCGCTTCCGTTCTTGGGTTATTTTCAATCTTCTAATCTCGGTAGTGAATCAAATGAAATCAATTATTTCAATCAATCCATAGCCTCAGACAACAACCATTCCAATGATGTTGATTTTATTGATGCATGCAATCACGAATCCCCAAGTACATCAGCTGATATTTTGGTCTCTCACAAAGATTCTAATTTGGATCCAAAATCCAATTCTGATAAAGAATATGTGCTTATGAAACTTCCTCTTCATCTCACTATCCCTTGTGCTCTATCGTCTGCGATACATCTACTTGCTATAGGGGTACTCCACGTTCTTCAAGTCCATTATCCGATGAGTTAACTTCTCAATTGACACAAGTTGGTGAGATTATCCATGATGCAAATGAAAACAAGAAAATCACTAATTAATCTTCTCATCCCTCATCATTGCATGAAGACAACTCTTCAAATCAGCTTGCTCATGAAAATTCCTCGATTCATTTATCTTTGAATTCGCTATCAGAAGAACCTTTCAACTTGAGTAATCTGGTTATTGAAGTTGAAGAATCTGGTCAAACTAGTGACAAAGATGGATGCCATTTGGTGCGTAGTGGGATTATTGAAACCGGTAGTCGCATCTACCCTCACACCATGCACAATCTAGTACAATATTCAAAATGTGATTTTCCAATTCTAGAACTAGTGACAAAGATGGATGCCATCTGGTGTGTAGTGGGATTATTGAAACCGGTAGTCGCATCTACCCTCACATTATGCACAATCTAGTACAATATTCAAAATGTGATTTTACAATTCTAGAAAGTTCGAGGACCTACCAGGGAGTCGAGGCACTTCAACTTTCGTTGATGGTTATGTCAGGATCTCGCGACTCTCATAAGCCCCCCAAACTAAGTCAGATCTTGTTTCTCCCAATCGAGAACCCTCGAAACCCTTGCAAATGTTCTGAAATCTAGAGACCATTTGTACAGCGAAATTTTTTCTTCAAAATGAAAATTTTTAGCTGGAGTTAGGTGGGGTGGGGTAGGGTAAGGAGAGTATGCCATGTTTGACTGCAATGCAGAGAAGAATCGAATACTAAATCATTGTCACGCACTGAAAACAAACAAAGCAACCACGACCGAGGAAAGTAACAGGAGCTGCAACAGCAGCCATGGATTCGCCATCGGAAGCTACCCACCAAAAGCCCAGCTGAGGTGGTGATAATAAGGCGTGGTGATAATAAGGTACTGACTGCAACATCCATATCGTCGTATTTTATGGGTTTCTGATTGTTCCTTTCGGGTTGTGGATATTATCGGTCCTGGTTCTGGAAAAACGTTTTGGTAAGGGGTTGACATGGGGATAACAATGCTTATGTTCATGCTCAGGCTTTTTCATTTTATCAAGAGGTAATCCATGCTTGTTGGGGTAGCAGCAATACTGATTGATTCGGGCCGGGAGTCCTGTGGAATGGACGCTGGGTTGTTAGAATAGGCGATCGGTGAAACCATGAGAAAATTCGGGTTTTTGGGCCTTCTGGGGGTCATGCTAGTGATTTTCCAATTGATATGCCTCATTTCGTCCCAAACCATTTCTCCAGAAAATGATGTACAGTGTCTTATGACTACTTTCAAGGAATTGAAGGACCCTCTGGGGAACCTCTACACCTGGAACTTCGCGAACACTACCAAGGGGTTTATTTGCAATTTTCTGGGAATTACTTGTTGGCATAATGATGATAACAAAGTGCTGTCAATTTCGCTTCAAGATATGGGGCTTCAAGGTGAGTTTCCATCTGGAGTACAGTACTGCAAGAGTATGACGAGCTTGGCTCTCTCTCAAAACAGTCTTACGGGTACCATTCCCAAGGAGCTCTGCCAATGGCTTCCTTTTCTGGTAACCATTGATCTCTCACAAAACAAGTTTACGAGACCTATTCCTGCTGAGCTTCATAATTACATAGACCTTAATATCCTCCATCTGAATGGAAATCAACTTACAGGGGAAATTCCCTGGCAATTGACACGGCTCGACTGTCTCAAGGACTTCAATGTAGCAAACAACAACCTTACTGGAAAGGAGTAGTCTACTTAGGCTGTAGAATGGTCCATTTTCCGGCACCGGCCGGAAAATCGTCCGGCTCCGGCTACTGGGAATCTCTCCATCCTCCGCCACCATCTCCTAGCTCCGCCACCCTCCCTGACATTCCCTGCCATTCCCTGACAAAAAAATCCAAATGCAGTTAGAGCGCCTGACATCCCCTGATCGATCGGGGACGAGCTGGAATTCATGCGGGGGAGTATTATGGCCGGTTCGAAATGGTCACCCGCGCGCGATTCCGCTCTGCAGCTCACTTCCCGCTCTGCTCTGCGATTCCGCTGTGCTGGCTTACCGCTCTGCGATTCCGCTCTGCAGCTCGGAGGCCAGGTACCCTTCGCTATCAGACTGAAAAGCCTGTTTGCCTTTGATCCTGCAAGTAGGTCTCGTGTTTTCTTTATTCTGTGCAAAATCCGAGGACATCCCGGCCTGGTTGCGTTCCTGAAACAACTTCTATTTTTCCCTTGTCGATTTCCTTGTTGTCCGGTCGTTTCATTGCCTGAGTGAATTTCTATCATCACCTGGGCTGGGTCAAGGGAAATATGTGCGCTAATGGTTCACATTTGGGAGGATTTATTCTTGTGTGGAATTTCAGGACTCTGTTCTTCTAGCAAGCATTTTCAAAAAACATTGAAGCTCGACAGCTATATTTCAAAGGATGGTGCTATCTGCGATGTTGAACCTATCTGATGAATTTGTTTCACATGTTCATTGTTTGTTGAACATCGTCAGTTAATGAACACGAGTCATATTGATTCTAGAAGACTGCTTCTAAGTTTTATACATTTGGATTGTACACCTATCAGTTTGACAAGTAGCCTTTTGTGAATAAACTAGAGGATCTTATACAAGAAGCATTGAATGTTTTCTTGAATGTTGGGAATCATCCTGTGCTGATTCATTTAATATTGTTGGGTGACAGAGAATTGGCTTTAAAGTGTCTTTCCAGCCAAGATAGTAAGATGCATGCTGGGCTGTTGTGGGAGAGGTTTAAGATTTGGGAGGTAACCGACTTTGAATATTGATGATCATTGGGTCCCTCAATTCAGAATGTGAACATTCTCACCTTCATGCCTTGTTTCCCAACTCGGAAATTGTTTAAACTGGTGCATTGTTCCCACTGGGCTTGAACACATGCAAGGAATCCAGGGGCATTGACTAGGTTGTAGATTTTTTGCTAGTGGACATCACCTACAGAGGCTGGTTGTAGCCATTCATGTACAGAGCATTGTCTTGGCATCTCAAAGCCAAAAAATTGAACCACTAGAAACATAACTGGATATGCTTAGAACTGTTTTGATGAGTGGGGTGCTCCATTGTCGAGAACTGGCCTTGGTTTTCATAGCACTCAAATCAGTGAAGTCTTGAAACTAGACCTGAACATAGAAAAGAGTTGCTGGCCACCATAAGCAAGTAACCAGAAGGGTAATGCATCACACAAGCACAACCAACCTCATATGCCTTCAGAAAAATAGTGAGCAGAGGTTACATCCTGTCCATACTCTATAACCTTCAATGCTTACATAAATACAAGTTTGTAGTTTTATAAAGTACACAAATAAAAAATATGTCCATACCAACCAACACATTTGTCTCCTTTACATAAGAAATCATGGTGTTGTCCATGGTTTCAGACTCAACTTTCATCTTCAGTTTTACTCAGAGTGCGTCTATTAGGGCCATTGACAGTGTACTATGCCCATGTTAATGCAGGGAAGCATTTCCAATTTTCCCCTACCAGGAAAAAATAGAAGATAGAAGGAAATATAAAGTGAAATAAAGTGGAGATCAACTATAACAGCTCAAAGTCAATAGTATGCTGGGCATTTAACTTTGTTAGCAATGCAGGATTTTCAGTTTGTTAAAGTAAAAAAATTAGAAGCATTATGAGCCGTGACATAATAACAAGAGCACAACATGATGTGTGTGTTCAAGTGTGTGCACCTAGACTTGTGCATTTCATTCATTGAAATGCAAAAGAACCTAACAAAAGCTTTGATCACCTAAAAGTAAAAAGTAATTTTCAAAACAGATCCTCCAACTTATATCCCTGAGTTTTGTCAAATATCAGTTGTCGATTATCTATTTCCCATTACTATTAGTCATGATTCATGGCACAATCAATTACATTGATTCCATCAACACAAGGGTTTTGTCATAGACATCTGCTTTTAATTAAAAGTAAATTAACGTACGACCTGATTATTCAAAGAGGGTAAAAATTCTGGATTATTCGAAGAAGGTTATAGATTCTGCAATTTGGAATATACCTCAAGCATACAAGGTCTGATTTAGAGGCCAAAAAAGGATACCTTGGTATAATGACACCATGTATGAAAACCTAGAAATTCAATCAGTTCTGTTTCAAGGAAAAATGAAAATACACATAAGCATGTGTATGGCAGCACTCAACATCTGCACTATGTCTAAGTCTAACGTCAAACCAACTATGGATCTCCAATGTATCCACCCTAAAAAATAATTGTTCATCGATTTAAGCCCTACATATACATATTCAAGATAAATTACAATAAAAGTCCTACTACATTTACCAGAGTCTTGGTGGAACATTGCCCGAGTGTCATGTGGACTCCCCTTGCCTGTGGTGGTTGTTTTTATGATGCCGTCTTAAATGCAAGAAGGTTAATGAATCCCAGTGGCATATTCCTTCATTGAGGATTTCATTCCACATTGATATGGCTACCATTGATGTATAGAGATAATAACAAATAAAAATTTAACTGGAAATGTCATAACTCATGCATCAGTGTTCTTATGAAAGCTATGCATGTCACCATTTCAATTGATGCAACAGTTCAGTCCAAATTGGTCTTACAAAATATTCTCGCTGATGGAAAACAATAGAAAAGGTAAAAGCCAAGAACAAAGATAGATCAAGACAGTGGTATAAACCTGAGTCTGCTCCAAACTTGGTTAAACCTGATCAAACTTGCCAACACTGAGAAAATTTGACCTAGGCTTGGAGACTCTGACCAGGACTCCATGAATTTGATCAAGCTTGACAGAATTACTCAACGAGTTTGACCACGTTTATCATTTTGATAGATAAGACTAGTATTATTTTGTCTTTTTATAACTGGAGTCATATGTGGTGTTTTCCCTGAAATTTTCTAGAGCCTCTTACTCTTTGCCTTTGTCAAGTCATTCCAAAGTCCAAGTCATGTAACTAAGGCATTGAAAAGCCTTGTGATATTTGCCGACAAGAATGAAAAATGATAATGCTGCTCTTTGTTCAGAGTCGGCCAGATTGAGCAATTATAATTATGCTGCTCATCAACAGGGGAAAATTGTAGTGGGACAGAATCTTACACTCCTAATTCTAGAAGAACAAATTGTGGAAAAATGCATGGAAAAACTTTATAAATTAAATCACACAAGGAAGGCAGCATCATGAGACAAAGTAGCAAAGAAAATCCAAGTTCTGAAAACTGCTTATGGCAGTGATGATAAAAGCTAAATACACAGCAGAAGAAAACTAAATAATAAACCCACAAATAAAAAGAATGCCATTGAAATTTGGAATTTTTAGATATTGTGGTCTCTTGCTAGCATTAGGGCCATTGACAGTGTGAACCTTATCTGTCTTCTTTTACCTGGTACAAAAATGTGATGTTTTGCAGCTCTTAAGAAATCTGCAATTTTGTTACCCCTCTTTCAATAGCAACCCTTAACAAGAACCATAGACAGTTCATCTCTCCACAGTTAATGGTACCTTCACCCAGTGCAGTCTTCAAATCAATCTATATGGTTTTCCTGAATAAATAGTATGCCTCCTGCTCCCACATACTCCAAGTTTTCCTTGACAGGCCCCACGAAAACCACCCATCTTTGAATTTGTTAATGTTTACTTCTGCCATTATTCTAGGTTGTTTTTTTGGTGTTTGTTTTTCTTTTCTTCTCTGACTAGCTGATCACAGTTTTTTCATCTCATGACACAAATGATTGGGAAATATAGAAAATATATTTTGTTAAATATTGATTGAATCTCATATCAAGGTTATAGTGTCTAAGTCACCTTTATGAAATTGTTGAAGTGATTTGCCTCTCCATCAACAAACTCTGGTTGATCAAAGACATGTTCACATATTTTAGAAACCTAAATGTGAGAACTAGATTGAGATTAAATGAAGATGTTCAATTCTGTGTACAGTTTCACCCATTGCTTATATACTTGTTTTAGTCCTTTTTAACATTCAGTGAGTGAATTAGTGATCTAAGGTACCTTTTCTTTTCTTTTCTACTTTGCCTTATGGACCAGCATTGATCTCTTTTATATTTGCCTATGAATGGCTTGACATTGGTAATTCAACTATATGAATGAGTTATAGCTCATATTTAGCATGGCTCTTATTGATTTTGTCTGTATATCATTTATTTGTGGCACGGTAATAGAATACGGTTATTTGCTTTTCTAAAGCATTAAACAAAGAGAGTGATTTGGTCACAAAATGAGAAATTTTGAATAATAATTCTAACGGTGCATCCATTTTCTATGGCTTCATTTCAAGCTTAAAAAGTGTATGTTGTAAATTTGTAACTTCCTTTTGTATCTATACACTACATCTCTGGAAGGGCAGGAATGGAAGTGAACAGATTCTTGAAATCTGCAAATGAATCTTCAGAGGAACAAACAGTGTTGTAGTGGGTAATAGACTGTCAAAGGATTTGATAAAGTCTGCGGATGAACCAACGATGTTTTGGAATGTATTAAGTGAAAAGAAAAGCTATATGAGCCAGAGGGGAGCCGTCAAAAGCTAGACACACAAACCAGTGGTGCCTCTATGTATTTTGAATCTGCTCCTTTGGGCACTCATTTTGTAGTTCATGTTTCAAAACCACCTGATGCTTTTTACAAGCAAAATGCTCGAGATTTAATTTGAGTTACTCTTCCTCAAGGGAGAATACTCTTCCTGGTAAAAGAAAAAGGTGTTGTGTGACAACAGATAGGTGGCAAAATTTGCGTTGTTTAAAGGATATCTGACAGATTTTCAGGGAACAGCTTCATGTCTTAGATTTTATGGAGAAGAATCAGCAACTGTGGAGTATATATCAGATTTCAAGGCATTGGGTCAGCAATCAACTGTGGATCTAATTTAGATTTGAAGCATTCCATTTCATCATTTCCAGATTTCCTGTAACATGCCAGAGATTGTTTATTTTAGTTTATTGTTAGGATTTCATTCCTTAAAGCTAGTAGCTTTATTTCTCTGTAAAGTTGATCATTTTCAATGTAATAGGGGTTGGCTTTCGGGCCAAAGGGAGTAGTCTACCAAAAATCAAAGAAAAGGGTGTTGATTGCTTTGCTAAACAAAATCTAACCCATGTAGCATGCTTACAATAAATCCTCACTTAATTATATTATATGACTTGGCAAGATCAAATTCAAGGAAGTGAGCCTTCTTACTCATCTCCCTGGCCAATTTGATGCTCTGCAAGGTGATAATATTCTTTCTTATGATTTTGGAAGCTTGCGACTTGAATCATTTTCTTAAAATGTTTGTAATAACCTTGTGGGAGACATTGAGGAGGGTTATAGGCCTCCAGCCTCAAATTTGTTGGCATAGTAACATACTACAATGTTGACATCATCATAGTTTTATATCATCTCATGACACAAATGATTGGGAAATATAGAAAATATATTTTGTTAAATATTGATTGAATCTCATATCAAGGTTATAGTGTCTAAGTCACCTTTATGAAATTGTTGAAGTGATTTTCCTCTCCATAAACAAACTCTGGTTGATCAAAGACATGTTCACATATTTTAGAAACCTAAATGTGAGAACTAGATTGAGATTAAATGAAGATGTTCAATTCTGTGTACAGTTTCACCCATTGCTTATATACTTGTTTTAGTCCCTTTTAGCATTCAGTGAGTGAATTAGTGATCTAAGGTACCTTTTCTTTTCTTTTCTACTTTGCCTTATGGACCAGCATTGATCTCTTTTATATTTGCCTATGAATGGCTTGACATTGGTAATTCAACTATATGAATGAGTTATAGCTCATATTTAGCCTGGCTCTTATTGATTTTGTCTGTATATCATTTAGTTGTGGCACAGTAATAGAATATGGTTATTTGCTTTTCTAAAGCATTAAACAAAGAGAGTGATTTGGTCACAAAATGAGAAATTTTGAATAATAATTCTAACGGTGCATCCATTTTCTATGGCTTCATTTCAAGCTTAAAAAGTGTATGTTGTAAATTTGTAACTTCCTTTTGTATCTATACACTACATCTCTGGAAGGGCAGGAATGGAAGTGAACAGATTCTTGAAATCTGCAAATGAATCTTCAGAGGAACAAACAGTGTTGTAGTGGGTAATAGACTGTCAAAGGATTTGATAAAGTCTGCGGATGAACCAACGGTGTTTTGGAATGTATTAAGTGAAAAGCAAAGCTATGTGAGCCAGAGGGGAGCCGTCGAAAGCTAGACACACAAACCAGTGGCGCCTCTATGTATTTTGAATCTGCTCCTTTGGGCACTCATTTTGTAGTTCATGTTTCAAAACCACCTGATGCTTTAAACAAGCAAAATGCTCGAGATTTAATTTGAGTTACTCTTCCTCAAGGGAGAATACTCCTCCTGGTAAAAGAAAAAGGTGTTGTGTGACAACAGATAGGTGGCAAAATTTGCGTTGTTTAAAGGATATCTGACAGATTTTCAGGGAATAGCTTCATGCCTCAGATTTTATGGAGAAGAATCAGCAACTGTGGAGTATATATCAGATTTCAAGGCATTGGGTCAGCGATCAACTGTGGATCTAATTCAGATTTGAAGCATTCCATTTCATCATTTCCAAATTTCCTGTAACATGCCAGAGATTGTTTTATTTTAGTTTATTGTTAGGATTTCATTCCTTAAAGCTAGTAGCTTTATTTCTCTGTAAAGTTGATCATTTTCAATGTAATAGGGGTTGGCTTTCGGGCCAAAGGGAGTAGTCTACCAAAAATCAAAGAAAAGGGTGTTGATTGCTTTGCTAAACAAAATCTAACCCATGTAGCATGCTTACAATAAATCCTCACTTAATTATAGTACACATTTTCAGGTCAAGTTTGTGTTATGTACTATCGATAATTGTCATATTTGTGCCTCTGGAAACATATTAATCTCGTTAACTGAGCTTCTTTGAATAAACAACTGTTAGTTTATTTTATCAGTTTACATGGAATGTTAAATTAAACAAAGCCATAGTAGCTTTAAACAGGTGCATTTTTCATTATTCATATACATTCTTGGAAAACACCACTTTGAAATCAATCTTTGTTTGTGTTAGATATGGATAATGACCTAGATGAAGCATATCTATGCCCTCTTAATTCCGACATCATGGAATCTAGCTATATCTGAGCTCAGATAAATTTATTAGTCGTACAAGAAGACTTCGTTAATAAATCTAGGGACTTCAAGTTCTGATGTGTAGTGATTTCACATCTGCTTAATAGGGAACTATTTCAACAGCTCTTTGAAGTTTACAGAGATTTGGTGTCTTAATCAATCAATAATACTTGATAGCCCAATCGGTTTTGATACATGTATGCTTTATGATTATTATTGCCAGTTCTGAAGGCTTAAGTTATGAAATCATTCATTTTAACTGTCATCCGAGTTGGAATCTAAACATGAGTGGAGAGGTTCACTGCCCTACTCAGATTTTGTGGCAATTCCTGTTACTTTATGCTCATCCTTCAATAGTACCTATTCTGCAGATGAGCTACTTTCACACATATATTATAGTTGTTATCAATCAAATTGTGCACCCTGTTTAAGTTAAGACAAGACAATCAGTTAATCACTTTGAAGTTTGGAGATATCAGAAAATGTGATTTCTATAAAACACTCACAACAATAAATAGGATACCCTTCATGGGGTTCATATTAAAAATTGCATCCTGAAAAGTTCACTTAGCATCTCCAGTCAAGTTAATAAATCATGTCAACCACATAAAAACAGGCTGGCCAGTAATCCCTTGATAATCCGTGAAGGTCTAAAGGTTCTAAGTCCACCAGATTGTAATTACATTAAAGCATTTATCCATTATCTATGAAAAGGCTAATGGGGTTGTGGTTCAGCGGTGAAGAATGTGGCATGCCAGACCACACACCAAGGTTCAACGGCAAAGACAGCGACATGTCACAATGACTTTTTGGATGTGTTAACATGAATCTTGATACTTTGAAGATTCAAGAAGTATTGAGTCAAGAACTAATTGTTATTCTTGCGCAAAGCCATTAAGTACCATGTGGATCAACTAAAATAGGAGTAAATGACGAGTTAATGGCAAATAAGGGCATTGGTTGCATCTCATTTTTTAGAATCACTAGAGGTAAGTACGTAATTGACTAGATGAGGGCTAGTTGCTAGCAGCAATGCCATAGGTAGTGTTCATCCACGGCCTTCTAGTAGCCAGCAAGCAGAATGCCAGTTATCGACAACATTGGTTGCCTTAGCCTCATTAGCTGCTAGAAGCAGAGTACTAATAGCCATCAAGGTGTGGGGGGATCTGTAAGAATGCTATTGACATTAAATAGAATCTCTCTATGATTTGAGTTCAATTTTGAGCTCATAAGCCAAGGGCTCAAATGTAGCTCCATTCTTATCAAGCACCGACATTCTCACCTTGGCTTTGGAGGTCAGTACTAGCCATTTATGAATTTGTCATCGCAGTTCACTCGCTCAAGCTTTTGCTCATAGTAGTCCTAAATGACCTGGGGTCATTCTCTAAATCAATTGATTTGGCAAAGACCATAATAGGAAACATTATTGGTGGATATGATTCCACTAGAGACATGTTGATTCATAATGAAAAGGAGTAGTGATGAATAAAACCCACGATAGCCTGACCTGATCCCTCTTATATCCCTTACTCCATACCGAAACCAGAGACCAATTACAAGCTCTCTGATGACTGCGTTAACGCCAGGTGTTAACCTCCCACATGTAACAATGGCAGCATGGACTTCATCAGGGCTAAAACGTATCTCAGACCGAGGCCCTGCTCTATGATATAGTACTTGTGTTTCCCTTGACATTGTCTGGATATCCACAACAATGTCCTCCATTACCATATCGTTCTCAGTCACAAAAAACCCTTCAATGGGGCGAAAATACTGGTTATGCATAAGAGGATTTCCAAAAGTGGGTACATCCTGTAAATATTCTCTCAAGTTGGGAGTACCCTGAATCCTCTTCTGCGCATGACATTTGATGACAGCCCCTGCTGTTGATGGCTCCCTTACTTTTCTTTTGCATTGCAGATATCAGGAAAGAATGCAATGAAGACAGAAACAGAAGATTTTATAAAATTCAAAGATGATGATAACGATGAAAACTATTAAATCACTCACAGATGGTAAGGAATGAACACACTATATCATTCAGGCACGATAATAACAATAACAATGTATGTTATATAAATGAAAAGAAACCAGAGAAGATGGTATTCTAACTGAAGTCACGCCTGCTGTTCGTTAAACTCGTTTCAGAAACCAGAATTAGTTGTTCCAGAAACTAGACTTTTTTTTCAACCACACTGGCTATAACTTCCATTAAAAAAGAAGATAAAGACGAAATTTACAGATAGACCCACTGAGTGCAACAACCAAAGTGTCCATTATTTTACAGTGAGAGGAATAATACACTCCACTGAAGCCCACGAGAGCAGAATCTGCCAGTGGCTTCCGCTGGCCTAAATCACACTTAAAACATAATATATGGATATCATCCATCCTGTAAAACCATTTATCAGACGACAATACACATGCGTTAACAGACCTCTCAGCCTTAAAGTTTAAGCCCCCTCTCCAATATGTTGGGCTAGGCTGGGCTGTTTCTAGGAGCGAGTTTTGAAGGGAATGGCACGAATGATCATCTGGTGGTAAATAGCTGCCAAGCCAGCGCCCAAGAATGGACCGACCCAGAAAATCCAATGGTCATCCCAAACATGAGACTTGTTGTAGATGATGGCAGCTCCCAAGCTTCGGGCAGGGTTGATGCCAGTTCCAGTGATGGGAATTGTGGCAAGGTGAACCAGAAAAACTGCAAACCCTATTGGAAGTGGTGCTAGCAGAGGAACGTGAGAATCCCGGGCGCTTCGTTTGGCATCGGTAGCAGAGAAAACGGTGTAGACCAGAACGAAGGTTCCCACAATCTCAGCACCCAAGCCATCTCCCTTGGTGTAGCCATGAGCCACAGAGTTAGCAACTCCATCGTCCGCTTGGTACTCGCCTTCCATGAAGCCCTTCACAACACCAGCGCCACAGATGGCTCCCAAGCACTGACATATCATGTAGAACACAGCCCGCGGCAGAGACAGCTTTCTGGCCAAGAACATCCCAAAGGTCACTGCTGGGTTAATGTGACCACCTGAAATACCGACTGTGCAATAGACGAGACAGAAGATCATTCCCCCAAAGGCCCATGCAATCCCCTGAATTCCAACAGATCCAGTGCAAACATTGTCGGCCCTCTTGACACCCATGACCGTGAGGATCGTGATGTAAAGAAACAAGAAAGTCGCCATGAACTCTGCAATACCCGCCCTCCAGAAGGACCATGACGCCAACTCCCCGGGTTCGAACAGTGGCGCGGGATCCATTAACACCGAGTATGGGAGCATTAACATCTTTAGAGAAGTTCAACCGCGGATCGCAGGAGTCACCGCTGCTGCAATAGCTCGTCCCCGATCGGAGTAGTCTGTCAGGGGATGTCAGGCCCCATTCCCTGCGATCCGAATCCGATTTTTTGTCATGCCGTGGCAGGGATTGCCAGGGGAGGGTGGCGGAGAAGCGGAGAAGGAGGGTGGCGGAGCTCCGGGAGGGTGGTGAAGGGCGGAGACATTCCCGGTGGCCGGAGCCGGACGATTTTCCGACCGGTGCCGGAAAACGGGCCATTCTACCGCCTAGGTAGACTACTCCTACTGGAAATATACCTTCATTCACTCACAAGTTTTCTGCCTCTAATTTTCAGGGTAACTGGGCTATGTGGGCCTCCCTTTTCGAAAGCATGCGAATCGACCAACGGGCCAGTAAATCCCATGGTTGTCGCGGCTTTTCTTCTGTTTGGCATAGTGTTAATTGTCTGGATTTTACTTGGTCTTCATTGGATGATTTCTGAAGCAAAAAGAAGAAGATCTGTTAAAATCCCATTGCCAACATCCAAGGAGCCCAGCGATTGGCAGAAATATGTACGAGTTCGGAGATCTGTTAAAGTTCGCTTGTTCGAGAAGCCAATGAGAAAGATGAGACTGGACAATCTTCTGGCTGCCACTCAAGACTTTAGCGAAGAAAACATCATATTGTGCGGAAGAACAGGTATACTCTACAAAGGCAAGCTGGTCTTTGTTGGCAGTAAAAAGGCTCCGCTCATGTTCACAGGGTGCAGAAGATTTCAAGTGCGAGATGAAGACATTAGCCCGTCTAAGGCACCGAAATCTTGTCCGCTACTGCATTCTAGACGAAGAGAGGCTGTTGGTGTACAAAAATATGGCGAGGGGAACGCTCCTCAGCTGCCTCCATGGCGTTTATGGCGACCATAATACGCTCGACTGGGCGACAAGGCTGAAGATCTGTATAGGCACTGCCAGAGGACTCGCTTGGCTTCACCACAGCTGCGATCCCCACGTCGTGCATCGCAATATAAGCAGTGGAATCATCTTTCTAGATGAAGAGTACGAACCGCGCATTAGTGGATTCCGATTGGCCAGACTTCTGAATCCCGAGGACAGTCACTGTGTTACCATTTCTTGCTCTGGAGAGAAGACTACTGATGAGGTTGTGGAGGAATTTGGGTACGATGCTCCGGAAACGTGGAGGAACTCGTGTGTTTCGACATTGAAAGGCGATGTATACAGTTTCGGAATACTTGTGTTAGAGATAATCACGGGGTTAAGGCCGCGTGACACCATCATGGATGAAGAAAGTAGGAATGAAATGACTTTCCTTGAATGGATACATGGTCCTTTTGTACATGAGGGCGTCGACTGTATAGAGCAGGCAATACAACGCTATCGCGCGAATCAGATGAATGTATCATCAGAGGATTGGATACACCGTCTTTTTGCAGAGAAAGATTGCGTTGAGCGGGTAAAAGACAGGTATCGTGCTAATCAGATGGCGGAATTATCCGACGAAGATATTTCAGCCGTTGCAGAGGTGACCCGCGTGGCATTTGAATGTGTGAATATTAATCCGGGAGGGAGGCCATCGATGCACGAAGCGTACAAGCATTTGATGAAGATTGGAGAGAGGTATAGTAGCATTTCAGACGACGACGACGAGGAAGTCTCCCTTCTTCAATACAATCCGGCATCATCCGGTTAATGGCGTTGTCATTTACACACAAGTGTTAAATAGACATAATGTTTAATAAATGTTTTTGACTATGATTTTGAAAATATAAAATTACATAATTAATTTTCGTTGTCGAATGATTTTATTATTTAAATTAAATTTAATGTATTGACAAAACGGAATGGATTACCTAAAAATATACATGGTAATATTATTAATGTGGGGCGTGTTATTGTTAAAACAGACAATTTTTTTTGTTCAGGAAATTATGGAAATTTTGGTAAAATTTTAATAAAATATGGTAGGAATTTTTGTAAATCTAAGTTATAGTTGTTACATTTTAAGATTTTAGGTATCTAAGAGGTTTAAGATGTAGAGTTGAGGCTTCTGTGATCCATAACAAGTTTATGATAGATTTTTCGGCGAAAATCACATGAGAAACCATTTGTCGACGCGTTTCGAACCAACCAGTGTGGTTCATCGTCAGGAATTGTGAGGTTTAAGATGGTGATGAATATATTTCCACTATCAAAAACATATTTCAAACACTACTATTTCAAGATTTTTTGAATTTTTTTGGCCCAAATTCCAACCACTTTTGATGGTCCAGACAATTCCTCCCCACCAATTTCTTCTATCAAAACTTGATGTTACTTTTCCTCCGCCAATTTTTTCGACCAAAACTTGATGTTACTTGTTAAATTAAATAGTGTTACCCATAATGATACATAAGTTTGAATCTAAGTGAAGAGTTTTCCTCCGAAAGGTGGTTGATGGATTCACCATGTAAGGAAAATTTTCAAATTTCAATCTGAAATTTTATTGAACAAGGCCGAGGCTGCATAGTTAGCTGCTTAGCTTAATTATTGAATTTTGACTACCTTTGAGCAAGGGTTACATTGTAGATACTCTTGCTTAGCTAGTATAATTAAATTAGAGTGAAAAACAATGAAGACATACATGAATAGAATGAATAGATAAACAAAGTGTTTTTTAGTAGCCATACAATATTGCTAAAATACTAGAGCCATACTTCGCATTGGAAATAGCTAACTAATATATATATATATATATATATATATATATATCATCTCATCAAATTCTATTTTTACACAATATTACATTTGTTTAAATACATTCAAATATCCAAACATCACAAATATAAGTGAATATACTAAACATGAACGACAAATATATGTTCTACACAAGTGAAATGAACACTCAAGAAGAGATTTTTATCAAGCGCAATAAACGAACTAATAAATTAAGAAGATGTTGAAGCTATAATGCTTTATGTAATAAAGAGACAGTTACAATATTAATTTTAGGTGATATAAATTTTAAGAAAATTGTGATTTTTTTTATTTTAAGATATTAATTTTTATTTCATTTTAGGCATAATTGACTAGTACAATTTCACCAGCACTTACATAACTAGATTCTAATGTATTGTAAAAAAGATATAAAAAAATTTACATTTGCATTAATTACCTTATAAGCTTTCAAAATGAATAGAGTATTTGACAAAAATTAAAAATATCATTTAAACAATATAAAATAATAATTTAACTAACCATTATCTTGTTGACTTTGAAAAAAGTATTGTTAAAATTTAGATTAAAAATTATGTTAGCTAATCAATGTAAAATAATAATTTAGCCAACCATTACATTACTTAATTACGTGCATATTTATCAAAGTGGAACGTTTCATTCGCTAAGACAATTTGGTGAAATTCTTTAAAATATAATTTAAATCATACTTTCATATATTTCAAAGAAAAACATCGCATTCAATAGAAGAATTTGGGGATTTTTTTAAATCTAATTTAAATAATGTATAATAGCAATTTTGTCCACAATTAGGTATATTTAAAAGATTTTTTTTCCTATCTATAACTTTTGAATCACAATATTTCATTTTGTGACAATTTGGTGGGAATTCTATCAAGTTAGTGGGATTTCCATCAATGGATTTTGACTCTAGTCCACAAGTATGTTGACTAAATTTGTCATTGTTTTAACTAAAGATAGCATTGAAGTTAGTCTATGATCTCAAGCATTTAGCAATAAAGATTCTCAGATGAAAAATATAAATATAAATAAGTATAATTGAAGGTGAGATTTTAAAATCAAAATTAAAATGTGATTAATAATAAATTAGTATATACTATAAATATATTAGGAAATGTGATTAATAAATGTAGTTAATATATATTAATTGAAATTATTTTTTATATGATGTAGTTTATTATTTTATAATGACATAATATGTTATTTGATACTTTATATGGTAATTTTATAATTATATTACTTTAAAAATTAAAATTGAATATAATGTTTTTGTGTAAGCTTAGCAAGATTACATCTACAACATGTCAAATATATCACCCCGATCGAGTGGGGAATCGATGACTTCACATCAAGGAGTGCACTCAATCATCGTCCATCCAAGACCCCGGGGACAAATTGAATATAAATTAAAAAATGCAAAATAACAAATAAAAATCAAAAGCACAAAATAACTAAATAAAACAAAATATATAATATTTTAAATTGTTGAATTAAAAAAAAATAATTTCCAAAACATTCATCATAAACCGTCCATCCAAGACCCCGTGGACAAATTGAATATAAATTGAAAAATGCAAAATAACAAATAAAAAATCAAAAGCACAAAATAACTAAATAAAACAAAATATATAGTATTTTAAATTGTTGAATTAAAAAAAAAAAAAAAAATTTTCCAAAACATTCATCATAAACTTGACAGGACACTTAAGCACGTTGCACCTTCTTACTTTTCCTTCTTGTTGACAATGGAAAAAAATTAATTGTTTAAAGAGACTTGTATTTCTTTCTTGAAAAAATTTTAAAACTATTTGTGGCATCATCAATTCACATGTAGACTTTCACAGATTTTAGTGTGTTTTGGGCTTAGATTTAACTGGGCAAATTATGAAGCATTGTCCCCAAAGGTGCAATTAGTTGGCTACGACGTGTTACAAAACATTTTAACCTTATTTCCTTATCTTCCCAAATTGGTAGTATTTATTAAAAAGTTGGATGACTTTTCTCATAAATTTATTCTATGCAAAATATGAGTGGGCTTGTGGTACTTTTGCAAATAGTGTCATAGTGATTGCAATTAAATTTCACTTCCCCATTTTCAATAAAAACCTGTTAAATAAATATAGTATTAAATCTTAATACAATACATATGCGAGAGAGGTTACAAGGCACATTAACTTGTCCCATTACATGGTACGTATTGTACTTAATTGATTTAATTTAATTTATAAATAAATATTGAAGAGCTGTACATTTAATTTTTTTACATATATTAAATGTTATATTATTTTAATTATCCCAATGTAGATCCTTAAATATAAATCTAATAAGAGGCGAGAGAGATCCAATTTCTACATCCTCATTTTTTTATGAGTTGAGATTATTTAAATGTTTTGTATAGTTTTTTTTTCTTTAGATTTTTTTATTTTTTTTATCAAAATAACAAAATTTTAACTTTAATGAGAAATAGATATTGTTACACATAATAATGTGAATGATAATTAATTCTAACATTTCCATAAAAACATACCAAATGAAATATTAATTCAATGAATTTTAAATTGTTAATTTTTTTAATTAAATTTGAAAAAAAAAATTATTAATAAACTAAAATAATTTAATTTAAAAAATAACAAATAAATACAATTAAATTAACTTCAAGGGTTCAACAAGCAAATATATCTAGAATTCGGTGTAAGTGTATACGAATTTGGTCCCTGGGAATTAGTGTACCAAAGAATTTATTGTTCTGGTTTTATTTTCAATATAATTACTATATACCAAAGAATTTATTTTTTATTTTCTGGTTTTATTTCCATCTCTCTTCATTCCCAAAGAATTTATTGCTCTGGTTTCAATATAATTACAGTATGTCGAAGAATTTAGTTTCTGATTTTATTTCCATCTCTATTTATTCGACAGTCTGGTATTCTAGCACAATTCTCAGCCCCTTGGGAGGTCCTCTGCAGAAATCGTGCCCCTTTGGAGCTGCTGCGCAGATGGGTCGAAGCTCCCTGAGAACAGTAGATCATTTTCCGTCTAGTTTCCTTCCATTTTCTTAGCTTAAACATCATTGACACGCGTGTGGATAAAACAATGAAAATAAGAACAAAAAAAAGTACGCGTGGAACATTTTCCATGTCTTTCCTTTTAATGTGGTATAACATCATTGATACGCGTGTGGATAAAACAATTAAAATTGATACGCGTGTGGATAAAACAATTAAAATAAGAATAAAGAAAAGTATGCGTGGAACATTTTTCATGTCTTTTCCTTTCAATGTGGTATACTTTTCACAAATAAATAATGAGAAGGGTGACAACTTCATTCAAGTAAATGACTTGTGAGATTATTTAAAAGTAAATTACACTCCAAAGGTCCATCTCGTTGAAAGCGCTGGACTCCATTATTAATCTTCGAAAAGTAACATGCATATTCTAATTATCTGCTTCAAAACTAACTTATATATACAATATTTTCTTAACATATTGGCACAATATTGATCTTCGAAAAGTAACATGCATATTCTAATTATATGCTTCAAAGCTAACTTATATATACAATATTTTCTTAACATATTGGCACAATATTTTCTTAACATATTGGCTTATTTATCATTAGCCAGGCATAAGAGCAAAATCATTGGAGTGGTAAGAGATCAGGGTTAGAGGTTATTTATAAGACATGCATTTACATATTTGAGTATATTCATGTATTTGCAGATTTGGTAGCATGAGGATGCAACTCTCAAGAGGATATAGACATTTTTAGCCATGGGAAATTTATTGTAATGAGTTGGATTTCATGATATTTAAATATCCAATTTACTTGTAATAGTGTTTTGCCTTTTATATTTTAATGGAAATAAACAATGACTTTTCAGTCTTTTTATTTTTTGCATGTAAAATATCTACGTTAATTTTGTAACATTTCTACTCAATCAAACTAATTGGTTTTGTAAAGTTTTATAGGTGTTTTTTTGTGAATTTTTTTATAAATTGGAGTTGTTTTTTCTAAGCCCAAAAGTTCATATGGCTAGAAATTTTTCCTCTTGGTTCGGTTTCAAACAAGCAAGATATGATTGTGCACAAGTATTATCTTAACCTAGAATTGATAATGATTAATTGGATGTAATAAGAGTTGTTAAAAGTAAATCATTCATAAGATTTCACACTATTGATCATTTATCTTGTTATCCAAATGCATAACCCAAATAATAAATCAAATTTATCCACAATTTCATATTGATTTACATTTTGTAAAAATTATTTTTATTTTATTTTATTTTATTAAAATAAATTAATAAATCATAAATAATATTTAACAACATCCTTAAATTGAGATAAAATACACTTACACCTAAGTTTAATACTAAGAGAATGGCTAACACATATCATCCATCATTACAAAAGATCAAAAGTCTCTTATCATCTCCCAACATTAAATATATTAAGATATAATGTGCAAAGTCCATGTAGTACAACTATTTTAATATCTTTATAGCTAGGTAGCTTTAGATGATAATGGTGGCAAACTATAAAGTTCCCTGGGTAACTTTCCAACTCTAAAAGTTCCTTGTCATTCTGGTCTTTTGCCTCTCTTTCCTTTATAATTTCAACAACTCATATTTTACAATTTGATATTAAATTTTTCTCTTACTTCAACCACTCAAATCTTAGAATTTGATATTAATTTTTTCTCTTAGAATATAAAAATATAATCCAATGGAGCGGGTTCCCGACGAACTAGAGAGCCTTTCTAGGTTGGATATAGCAAATTTAGTATTCACTCGTATCCATCAACAAACCCCCTTTCCAAATTAAACACCGTAGAGCTCTTCACTCTCAAAGTAATTTACATGAGAAAGATAATTTATATTTAATAACCATGTATTTTTAACTCTCAAAACAATTTACATGAAAAAGAGAAAGGTAATTTATTTTAATAACAAATGTGGAATGAAGGTTGCCTACTTAAAATTAAAAATATGTTCAAAAAAAATTGCATAAAACTTTATAATTTATATTGGTGAACTCTAAATTAATAATAGTTAACTAAAATAAATTTTATTTTTATTTTTATTACTACCACCTTGTTTAATCCATAAACATATCAATGATCTACACTCGTCATATATCCTTCAACGTTATGTTTCCTATCTCAAAGGAACTTTGAAACATGTAAGTAGAAATTACAAGGACTTTACTGTCTTAACAAATTTTTCCACATAGTTCGAACCCGAGCTCTCTTAAATGGGAACCCGTTTTTTTTCTACTACAACCCATAATGGCGTTGCAGGCAAAAATAAAAAAATAAAAATAAAAATAAAAAAATCTTGCTTTTCTTCAATTTTGAAAAAAACTAATTATCAACCAGAGTGGCGTTGCAGGAGGAAAAAAAAAAAACACTAGGAGAAATGCGTACTCATGTACTTACACATATAACTTTCGAGGTGGAAAAACAACTTGCACTGGACAAAACAAATAAACAACCTGTAACGAAATAGTTTTCACTCAAAAGAAAAATACCCATATGTTTATTCCCTAACCTGTAACGAAATAGTTTTCACTCACAAGAAAAATACCCATATGTTTTCCAAAAGAATGCAAGGAAAATGCAAACAAGGTGAATCGACCCAGTAATAGACAATTTAATTAGTTTTCTATGATACTTGTGTGTAGCTGTCATCAAACTAGTCTTCTTGACGGTGCCCCTGCTGCAAAATCGACAATAGACCTTGGAATAGACAATTTCATAGAGTCAACATAGGTACGCTTACCTAGGGCTACAAACACGAGAAAATAATAAAAAGAATGCAAGGAAAATGCAAACAAGGTGAATCGACCCAGTAATAGACAATTTAATTAGTTTTCTATGATACTTGTGTGTAGCTGTCATCAAACTAGTCCTCTTGACGGTGCCCCTGCTGCAAAATCGACAATAGACCTTGGAATAGACAATTTCATAGAGTCAACATAGGTACGGTTACCTAGGGCTACAAACACGAGAAAATAATAAAAACTATCGAGCCTAACGATACGTTGTAGTTGATATTTTTAGAAGAAACTCCTCCGTCACCAAAGAGATGGGGTAAGAGACTGTTACTAGGGCTCAGGGAACTTGAATCAAAAGCCGAAAGTGTTTCTACGAAATTCAGTGGAATGGAAACAAAATCGTTTGTCATAGGGTAACAAAAAAAAGATAATTAGTTAGCGAAAGGGGAGGAAGCTTCCTTGAATATTTGAGTTGGGTTGGAGATGGAAAAACACTGGTCTGGAAGAATATAACGTTGCAGAACCTAAATAAGAATCCTGTTGCAACAAACACTAAAACCCTAGTCAGCAATATAACGTTGCAGAACCTAAATAAGAATCCTGTTGCAACAAACACTAAAACCCTAGTCAGCAAACCAGCATTGTCGTGAGGAGTTGCAAAAATGAGCCAAGGCACGGAGGAACCCCAAGGAAGTTACCCTATCGCTCAACCAGAGAAAATTAGAACCATTGATTCATTGACAGGACAGGTGTAGGGTGAGATCGTAAGGTTTTGAAAAAAAAAAATTCTACTGTGCGATACATTCCAGAGAATTTGTATTAAATAAAAAAAGAATGACCAAAAAGAAAAAATATGAGCATGGACCTTAGGAACGAGAATCCACAACATTTTCTAACCAAAAATTAATTCCAAACTTCATTAAATATCAAGTCAAGTCCCACATACATGGTCATCGTTATGAATGTTGGACTCAACAGTACACCTGCTGGCGTACAAGCATGCCATTATGATTTAATAAAAGGAACGTTGAGACAACCAATCATAAAGTAGAAAAATAGATTTAAAATAATTCAACAAAATAAATTATTTTTTGATAAAGTTAACATTATATATGCTGTTTTAATTTTTTAGTTAAATTAAAAAAAAAAAAATTAGTATTAACGCATTTTCGAATACGTAATATCTTATTGGGGCATGAATAAAAAGGCCGTATAACTAGCATTCCGTGCTGCTTAGTTTAATTAATGAATTTTGATTAGTGAAATTTTGTTTGTGATATATTGTACTACATACATACTGTTTAGTTTAATTAATGTATTACATACACTTCGATAGGATTGGTTATTGGAAAAAATGACTAATACATTTTTGCCGCTTAGTTTAATTAATGAACTTTGACTAGTGAAATTTTGTTTGTGATATATTGTACTAACTACATACATACACTTTGATAGCATTGCTTATTGGAAAAAATGACTAATACATTTTTGCAAGTTATAATGGCTAAACAAAGTGCACCAAATTATTTTCATTGGACAACCGGAGAAACTCATTCACGATTCGCATAACAATGTACAAGAATGCTATCACTAAGAATGCAGAATATCGCTTTAAAATAAAATAAAATAAAATATAAAAAAAAAAGCCATCTTTTATATTTTAAAAAGATTTCATTTATGTTTTTTTCACTTCACAATACATTATTACCACAGGTAAAGTAAACCAATAAAAAGATTCAAGATTATGTTTTTTCACTTAACAATACATTATGATCAGAAGTGAAGCTAACCAATAATTTGTACAATAGAGACATTTAGCAACTTATAATAATAAAGACCAAAACTACTTCAACTACCACAATATATTATTTCTAAAAATTGATAACACAATAATTATTTAGACATTAAGATCAATTTTGAGAACAAGTCTAGCAAACAAGATGAAAAACCAATATTTTCCAAACCTTTTAAACTAAACAGAAATAATTATATTAAACATGATTTTTTTTTTAAATTCTTTTAATTATAACCAGTCAACGTTGAAATAATAACAACACCAACCCACTAAATAAAGAAAAACCATTTTAGCAACTTTAACTTATTATATTATTTTTCTTAATTTATTTGTTAAAATTAGTATACTGTTATTATTAGTAAAAAAATCAATTTTTGAAGATACTATTTTTATTTAAAATAAAACACTTCGATTTTAACCAGAATTAATTTTTTTTAATATTTCTTCAGACATATATATAGGAATCATTTGCCATATTTATTTTGATTTACTACACATGAATCAAAAATCTTAAAATCTTAGTGCCATATATGCACATCCTCTCACATGTTTGCTCTGAAGTAGCTTATCTATTTGATGGGTTCCAGAATTAAATGGACATTATTGGTGACGTTATTTTTGGACATTTGGCGTGGCAAGCTAAGGACGCTCATATTGATAATAACATACAAAGAACGTTTAAATCTGCCACATATTGCAAGGTATATTTGTCAGATTTTAAATTATGCAATCTACTCATAGAATGGTGTACCAAATAAAGTCAACTCTCAAGTAATTACAAAATAAGAACCTCTCCTCTGCACCAATAAAAAATTAAATAAATTTAATTTTATAAATGAAAAAAATAAATTTATTTAATTTTATAATTAAAAAAAAATAAATTATTTATATATTTTAATGTTCATTTTACATATTTTTTATAAATTTTTAGTTAAACAAAAATTAATTGAGAAATAAATATATTTTTGAATACTTTATATCTTTTCTGTGCACCAATCAAAAATTAAATAAATTTAATTTAATCATTAAAAAAGAAATATTTATATATTCTAATGTCCACTTTACAAATTCTTTATAAATTTGTAGTCAAACAAAAATTAATTGAAAAGTGAATATATTTTTGAATACGTTATACTAACCTGCAGCAGGGATAATAAAGGATGCGTAGGGAACGAGAGAATCCTACGAATATTCGCCTGGTAAAAGCTAAGATTTAAACTTAATTTGGTGAATGGGAGGAAAGCATTTGAGCAAAGGAAGCAACACGATTGTGAATATAAGTCCTTTCTTCGAGGAAGTTGACGGATAACCTATACATCCATGTAATTTAGGTGCTTGCGTGAACGGGATTATATTTTAATCCTGGGTATTTGTAATATCCCTATCGTGATTAACCCTGAGTAAAAGTAATTCTAAGTTACAAAACTTACGAATCAGTTATTGAACCGATTCTTGTTTTCCATGGAACTGAACGAGGGGAAGCTTCTCGTCCCTTTGACATTTGTATAGTTTCTCCGCGTGCGATCGTGGGGGTATGGATCTGACGGTTAGGCTTCTGGAGAGAGGGTTGAGGTAACCACCTTCCCCTCAAGCTCCACGTCTGATGGGTATTCCTGCGATGAGGCTAGGTTTAAGGGCGCCCTCCAACGACGGGATGGCTTGTGAGAGAAATGGCGGGGATAGTTAACAGTTAGTTTTGGGAACTGATTCTTGGTATTGAGAAGCTTTACTTGCATGAGCTCTGCCACACCCCGTAGAAAATTCTGGCTATCTCATCACATCAAACTTTTAAGATATAAATCTGGGGATGAATGGACGTCTGCCGGGGGGGGAACCGCAGTTGAAGCGGTCCTGCTACAGAGGTCACGGTTTCGAGGCGCATGCACACCACATTCAGCTCTCGGCTCCAACAGCAATGGATCAGCTCTTAGAAACCCTGCTACAGAACTCTGACTCCCAGGTTTTAGCTGAGTCCTTGGAGCGCCTCCTGGATAAACAGGCCAGCGACAGAGATAAGAATATATTTTTGGAGAAATCGCTGGATTTCGGGTGTCATCTTCAAGAAGCGGCTAACAAATTGACGAGACAACGTGCTACACATCACAACTATATTGTTTGGCCGCTTACGTATGACCTCACGGTCAAGAGAGTTGTTAGCTGCGAAACTACAGCATCTCTCGTAGAAGACTTGCGTGGAAGCGTTGTTGATCCACTTAGAACTATGGACTGTGTAAAGTCGTTTTGGAATCTATTGAGTGCCAAGTGTGGATCGAGCTTGTGTGAACACTTTGAGAGGAGTTGCGCCCAACTGGTGAAAGGATTGGGTGGTAAAGTGCTGCCGAAGCTCTTCGTTGGAGCTATAATGCTGCAGATCTGAGGCGGGGGGGGCCTGCAGACTTGAGTTCAAATATGCAAGTTAACAAGACCTCAGCATGCGTTATGGCGACCAGTTCTTGAAGAACGTGGAATAAACGTGTGGACATAAAAGCTAAGTATATGTAGTTTTTCTTCTAGAAAATTGTGTTAAACTACTTTAAGATTCTAGTTAACTTTCGATGTTTGAATATGTATTACATGCATGAAGCTATTCATGTATTTATGTTGTTATAGTTTTGTTTGCAAGACCATGGGAATACTCGTGTACGAGTATTAATTTCCGCCTTGGTTTTAGAATGCAGTTTAATATACAAGAACGACCATGTTTATTCACTCTTTTGCTGCTATTTACGAAGATTTATCTTGGAAAATAGGAATCTGGTTTTGATTCTTTTCTCAGTTTTACATGAACTAATGAGTTAAAACTCTTAAAGAGAGTTATGCATTAGTAAACATTGTGGAGGTCAAACAGTATTATTTGGGTATATATGCTAGTTAAATAGTAAGTCATGCTTGCTTACGCATATGAGTGGATGCTAAAGGATCTCTTTCAAACATTGTTTATTGGTTCTTTAATATGGTATCTAATCTTGTTGCCCAAGCTTGTTGTCAACAGCATTGACAGGAAAACGATGGCGATTGGTGCCACAGAAAAGTGATGTTTAAGGTTGTGGCAGGAAGAGGATCAAGGGTCCATGCAGATGAGTTCGAGTTGCAGGAACACACATTGCTAGAACAATTATGCCACAAGGAATATTGTATGTGGCGGTATGTAAATAAAAGATTACATGAAAACTGTATTAGCTTTTAGCTAGTTATGTGACAGCTTAATGATAATTCATTGTAATGATTTTAATAGCAATGGTTAAGGGATGAAATCCCTTATGAGCCATTGAGTGAGGGGTGAAAACCCTCACGAGCGTTTAATAATAAAATTAAACGTTTGCTGGTTTTCACCCTACGGGGTTTCCAGGGTAAATTGGTGTTCAAATGGGTGATTGCCTTTTGTGTCCGTTTGATGTTGATGGTTATTTATTTGATGTGACAACCATAATGTCCTATTACATGATTATTTAATATGGTTAAGGATATCAAGAAATGGATGCAGGGATTCATGAGACAGTTTATGTCATTACACCACCACAGTGGGGTTAAAGGTTATGCAATGGTTATGCAACTTACTGTCTTGATGGAAATTTACTTGATGTGCTAATGAATATTATATCTAATGGTAATGATGATTTGTGGAGTTGTGAATTGGTTATTTACTTGTGGTAATTTGTAAAGAAAAAATTCTAACTCCCTACTTTTACATGCGAGGTTACCGGGGTATGTGACAAGTGGTATCAGAGCTAAAGGTTGCAGCACTGGCGCCTTTGGGAATTGGTAAGCGGAAAATAAATTGAGGTATGCCACCAGTGAGCATTAACTCAGGTATGAGTTTAATCATTCACATATTGATTTACATAGTACACTATTTTGGCATGATATGTGTGATTCATATTTATAACTGCTTTGAGTAGTAAGTAATAAAGTTGTTGCATAACTACATTCATAACATTGGATTCCTGATGAGGGAAAAAGACAATGAAACTTTTGTCGCACTTACGAACAATATTAAACACTCATTACACGTAAGAACAATATTGAACAGTCATTAAGGAAAGTGACAACGAACTACCAGCTTTTGATTTGCAAATATGGTAATGAACGAAACTTAACAAGTCAATGCATGAATATAAATTATGGGGAACATCCTTGAATAGGATGAAAAATTGTTTAAAAAGGACATTAGAAGAACCCCTTAGATATTGAAAACATGCAATGAGTCAAGCAGCGAGACTTGATTGTCATAACTAATTTTTGATTAAGTTTTGCCATGGTTTGATTAAGATGATTGGTAGTTGAGATTGGTTAGTGTTGTATGACTAACCCATAGAACTTATATGCATTAATTGAATTGGACTCACATGCATGGAATGTGTGTATGAAGATTCTTACTCTCTCTGTGCTATAGTTCCAGTTGTTTATGAGAAGAGTTCTTAATTTTATTCACCATGAGAATGCATGATGAATAGTATATGCTTATGTCCTAACAGATTTAATGATGATTACCCTCTAATTAATTGAAATCCATTAGCATGGTATGTGTTTATGTTAATCATTACTTGTTGGGAGATAAAAACCATTGTAGCCTTGATTTAATGATGGTTGAATTTATCTCTACTATGGGAATGATGGATTTCTTATGCATGTTGCATTCCAGTGTGAAGTTAATTGTAGAGGCATGTTCAGTGAGTAACATTTCTAGGACCCATTCACGGTAGAATTACATGTGATAATTATTCATAAATAGACTACCTGTGTTAATACAGTTGTCAGTAAACTCTAACTACCTTCCCCAACTATAGATGCTTCCAAAGGAAAAGGAAGCAAGGAGGAGGAAGAAGACCGTATTGTAGGGACAGACAGAGATGGGGAAAAGAAATCGCTAAGTCTAGTGGTGACCAGATAGCGCAAGCTTTGAGTGTCAGAATCTTGTAGAAGACGCTAAGTCTGGGGATGACTAGATAGCGCTCGATGGGCATATGAGTATTCCCTTGACAATGCTTAAGGAGTTGGAAAATGATAACTATAGTGTGTTGATGTTAATGATTTTCGTAATGTCTCCTTGAACTCATTATTCTGAAATGGTCACATAGTAGTGTTATGATAGTTGTTGCATCTAGCATCAAGTGGTAACTCTGGTGCATGTGTGACACTTAGGAGGTCATGCTTCTAATTGCATAAGTAGAGCAATTGCTTCCGGTAAGGGTGGTTTAATTTGTTAGTTATGCATATTGAACCAAGGAAAAGATAGGTAACTCTATTCTTTATAGAGAATAATCAGTTGCGTTTTACTAAACAGTTGGAAATATCATGGGGTTGATTTCTACAGTAAAGATTGATTGTTTATATGTTTTCTTGGTAGAGAAAATATGATAATACTTGCAGTAAAAGATTGGTTATTTTATATGTTTTCTTAGTAAAGAAAATAGGTAGTTCCTCCTAGTAAGACTACATGTGAGTCTTATGAGAGAAATGTTTGTCTCTTGTTGTTTTTATAAATCCTTGCTAAATATAGCCAAAGTATCTTCTTGAGAAAAGAAGATGAGGCATATCAACGCCCTGAGGACATAGCATGAAGGGTGGCCAAGTTTTCTTGAATTAAAATATGTATTTTTATTTGATAAAAGTTTCTTGGAAAATATATATATGCTAATTGCATTATGATACTAGTTAGTTTCTAAGTTCTAGTGAAATGATTATGCATTACATGCATGATAAAGATAGCTAAAGATGTGCTTCTAGGCACATAGATATTCACTTCTAACTTTTTGAAGAAAGAGTATATTATATATATATACATAAATATAGTTTCATTCTAAGAGTGTGCATGCTTCATGTATGAAGATGAAGGATTTTGTGAGAGTTTTCTTGAAAATAAAAATAGAGGTTCTTTCCCTTAAAGACACATTAGAATAGTCTTCATGCAAGAAACAAAATCCTTACTTGTTTCATGGAAAGAACTATGTGCAATGAAGTAAAGTAATTGTGTTAGGAAAATACATGTTGCATAATGGTAGCTATTGTGACTTTGGAATTATGACTCTGTGTGTACATAGAGAAAGTGATCATGATAACTTTCTTGAAGACAATAATCTTTTGAAGAGATTGTCTTGCTAGATAAGTTGTGTTGATTTCTTGATTTTGGATGGATAAGTAAACCTTGTTTTTTGAATCTTGATTTTTATGCGTAAAGATGCATATATTTAATAATTCCTTGAAAGGGAATCTTGAGAAACCCTCATATAGGAAGATGGAAGAATGAGGTTAAAATGACTTCCTTTAAGAAAGAGGTATGTAGTTTGTTGTATGAAATGATGGTAGTATTCTAGTGAAGGGAATATGTGTTGCATACATTAAAGAAGGGCTTATATGATAAGCAATGGTATGCACAAAGATTAGTCAATGTGACAAGTGGTATTATATTAATGATGCATGGCCAATGTTGGCCATAGTAAACATAAGATAATACTCCATTAATGATGATTTGAATTAAGACAACATACTATGAAAAATTGGAAATGTTTAGATTATTAACTCAACTGTTGTTGACATTCATACATTAATGAATATTTGCATATGCTTTTATACATGACAATATTATATGCATGAAAATGCTTGGAAATTGAATACGTGTTAACTGATGCATATTTATAACTAACGTTGCTGATGGGATTAAGTAGTGGTAGCTTAATGGCAACAAGAAAACTCATCACGTAAATTGCTGCAATGTGAATTGCAATCATAAATGAGAAAGAATGATGTTATATGATATGCATGAATTATGTTATTTGGGAAATTTGCATGCATACAACGTGTATGATAGATATGTTTCCCATCAATCTAGATGTTGTGGACCCATGATGAGGGATAAGTGTAAATGCATGGTGTACATGCATGTTTATTTTGTTAATGATAATGATTATATGGTTCATTATGTAAATTACTTTGGGAAAGATTGATAACAGAGAAATTTAACATGCCAGACAGTTGCAGATAGATGTGAAAGGCTAGAATGCCTTGGGTTGATGGCAATTACCTGCCCGGAGGGGCTGATGGTACTTGTCTACCCGGATTGTGAAAGGCTGGAATGCCTTGGGTTGATGGCAATTACCTGCCCGGAGGGGTTGATGGTACTTGTCTGCCCGGAGTTGGGTTGATGGCAGCTACCTGCCCGGAGGGGTTGATGGTACTTGTCTGCCCAGATTTCCTCTCCCTGGAATTCTTGAGTTGGTTGGCCAGTGGAATTCCATGTTAGACCTGGTAAGGTCTCTATCAAAGAAACTGTCTGGATGTGAAAATGACTCGATTTGGTTGTGGAAACCAGTTCCCATGGGTTGGGAATTCTTTAGTCTATTGTGATTTTCATGGCTAAAGAAATTAACTAATCAGTTGTATGTGATGTTAAAAATAAATTCTTGTGTGAAATGTGTTATGCACATTTAACAGGAAATGAGTTTAATGTTCAATAAGGAGTTATTGGAAATTTTAATTCCTTTATCATTTTATTAATCTTGTGAAAGTCTTAGTAGGGGCTAAGACCATTTTCAAATGATGCAGTGATTGATTGTTTTGATGATTAGAGAGCTAGGTGCTCTTTTGGTACATCTAGAAGCACTTTGCGGATGTCTTTAGTGAGAATTCGTTCAGTGTGCACGTGAGCAGTGATTTATCATTTGATGATTAGTGTTAGTGCTCTTTAAGTACTTGTAAAAGTATTGTGATTTAGAAATCATCTAGCATTGCACAATTGATTGATCGTCAAACGTATTTCATTTGACTCAAAATATAGTGACTAATGTGATTGAATTTGTTAGTCATATATTACAGGAATTACTTACCATGGAAGGTTGAAGAGTTGTCCAACCACTATTAAAATGCTTACATGAAGGTATTCATGATTTTCAAGAATAGATGGTAAGTAATGGTAAGTTGACACAGAGAATTGTTTATTATGAATGAATAAGGGCCAAGTGGTGGCGATTAGAAGTTGCATATTTTTGCAATTATGAATGCTTATGACCATTGATGCTTATAACTAATGATATTTCTTATGATTATATCATTACTATTTTATTTGTTGTCATTTCTTGGAATGAAAACTTTGAGTTTAAAGAGGAAGGATCACATTTTGTGTGGTTTAGATGATTATACATTGAGTACAATCTAAAGTTCCAACAAGAGATGAACACCGAGGACGGTGTTCTTGTTAAGGGGGGGAGTATGTAATATCCCTATTGTAACTAACCCTGAGTAAAAGTAATTCTAAGTTACAAAACTTACGAATCAGTTATTGAACCGATTCTTGATTTCCATGGAACTGAACGAGGGGAAGCTTCTCGTCCCTTTGACATTTGTATAGTTTCTCCCCGTGCGATCGTAGGGGTATGGATCTGACGGTTAGGCTTCTGGAGAGAGGGTTGAGGTAACCACCTTCCCCTCAAGCTCCACGTCCGATGGGAATTCCGGCGATGAGGCTAGGTTTAAGGGCGCTCTCCAACGGCGGGATGGCTTCAGAGAGAAATGGCTGGAATAGTTAACAGTTAGTTTTGGGAACTAATTCTTGATATTGAGAAGCTTTACTTGCATGAGCTCTGCCACACCCCGTAGAAAATTCTGGCTATCTCATCACATCAAACTTTTAAGATATAAATCTGGGGATGAATGGACGTCTGCCCGGGGGGGGGGGGAACCACAGTTGAAGCGGTCCTGCTACAGAGATCACGGTTTCGAGGCGCATGCACACCACATTCAGCTCTCGGCTCCAACAACAATGGATCAGCTCTTAGAAACCCTGCTACAGAACTCTGACTCCCATGTTTTAGCTGAGTCCTTGGAGCGCCTCCTGGATAAACAGGCCAACGACAGAGATAAGAATATATTTTTGGAGAAATCGCTGGATTTCGGGTGTCATCTTCAAGAAGCGGCTAACAAATTGACGAGACAACGTGCTACACATCACAACTATATTGTTTGGCCGCTTACGTATGACCTCACGGTCAAGAGAGTTGTTAGCTGCGAAACTACAACATCTCTCGTAGAAGACTTGCGTGGAAGCGTTGTTGATCCACTGAGATCTATGGACTGTGTAAAGTCGTTTTGAAATCTATTGAGTGCCAAGTGTGGATCGAGCCTGTGTGAACACTTTGAGAGGAGTTGCGCCCAACTGGTGAAAGGATTGGGTGGTAAAGTGCTGCCGAAGCTCATCGTTGGAGCTATAATGCTGCAGATCTGAGGCGGGGGGGGCCTGCAGACTTGAGTTCAAATATGCAAGTTAACAAGACCTCAGCATGCGCTATGGCGACCAGTTCTTGAAGAACGTGGAATAAACGTGTGGACATAAAAGCTAAGTATATGTAGTTTTTCTTCTAGAAAATTACATGTGAATCTTGTGTTAAATGCTTTAAGATTCTAGTTAACTTTCGATGTTTGAATATGTATTACATGCATGAAGCTATTCATGTATTTATGTTGTTTTGTTTGCAAGACCAGGGGAATACTCGTGTAAGAGTATTAATTTCCGCCTTGGTTTTAGAATGCAGTTTAATATACAAGAACGACCATGTTTATTCACTCTTTTGCTGCTATTTACGAAGATTTATCTTGGAAAATAGGAATCTGGTTTTGATTCTTTTCTCGGTTTTACATGAACTAATGAGTTAAAACTCTTAAAGAGAGTTATGCATTAGTAAACATTGTGGAGGTCAAACAGTATTATTTGGGTATATATGCTAGTTAAATAGTAAGTCATGCTTGCTTACGCATATGAGTGGATGCTAAAGGATCTCTTTCAAACATTGTTTATTGATTCTTTAATATGGTATCTAATCTTGTTGCCCAAGCTTGTTGTCAACAGCATTGACAGGAAAACGATGGCGAATGGTGCCACAGAAAGGTGATGTTTAAGGTTGTGGCAGGAAGAGGATCAAGGGTCCATGCAGATGAGTTCGAGTTGCAGGAACACACATTGCTAGAACAATCATGCCACAAGGAATATTGTATGTGGCGGTATGTAAATAAAAGATTACATGAAAACTGTATTAGCTTTTAGCTAGTTATGTGACAGCTTAATGATAATTCATTGTAATGATTTTAATAACAATGGTTAAGGGATGAAATCCCTTATGAGCCATTGAGTGAGGGGTGAAAACCCTCACGAGCGTTTAATAATAAGATTAAACGTTTGCTGGTTTTCACCCTACGGGGTTTCCAGGGTAAATTGGTGTTCAAATGGGTGATTGCCTTTTGTGTCCGTTTGATGTTGATGGTTATTTATTTGATGTGACAACCATAATGTCCTATTACATGATTATTTAATATGGTTAAGGATATCAAGAAATGGATGCAAGGGTTCATGAGATAGTTTATGTCATTACACAGTTTATGTCATTACACCACCACAGTGGGGTTAAAGGTTATGCAATGGTTATGCAACTTACTATCTTGATGGAAATTTACTTGATGTGTTAATGAATATTATATCTAATGGTAATGAAGATTTGTGGAGTTGTGAATTGGTTATTTACTTGTGGTAATTTGTAAAGAAAGAATTCTAACTCCCTACTTTTACATGCGAGGTTACTAGGGTATGTGACAGTATTTGGTAGAGATTTATTAGGATTATGTAGAATTTAATATCAATTTTCATATTTATAGGTTAAATTTTGGTTGTAGCTTTAAATAATTAGTGAATTTTTTATTGGAAAAAGATTTTTTATTCACATATAAATGTTTATTCGTAAGACTTGGATATGTTGTGTTGATTAAATCCTTTTTGACATCTGTGTAAGTCTAAAATGACTTTATAGGTATTAAGAATTTCAAAAAAGATATTTTTAATTGATCCGAGGGGATCTAATTAAGCACTAATGTTAAAAGATAAGTACTAGCTAAAAACAAACCAAGGAGTGAATGAAAGTAAATAATGTTTTAGGAATACAATAAAAAGGGTCGCTTTTCTTAAACATCAAATGGGAAAAGACATTTATATGTTTATATTTAGGTAAATTTAGAATAAACAAGGAGCCACTGCTGTGGCGGTAGTCCCTACCGAGGTCTGCAAGGACAACACAAATGGATTGTATACTATCTGATTTGAAATGGGATTTGAAATGGAACTGAAATAGTTCACCTAGAGCTGTTAAATCCACGGTGATGTGCGGAATTTGATATGCAATTGGGTTTTATTCGAAACCTATGGATTTTGTTTTAGTTAGACCTACTGATTAGTTGAAACAGAGCTTATGAAGGATGCAATTTTTCCTTTTCCTTTTGCTTTTGCGGTCACAGATTGTATTTCCATTAACTTATTTACATGGTGTTAGGGTAGGGTTGCTTATTGAAAAGACGAAAACATAGGTAAAATAATACCAAATACAATACAAACCTATTGTCATGTAAATTGTTTGTCTATTGTCATGTAAATTGTTGTATTACAATAATATGCAATGTAAAAAAACACAAAGAACATGTTAAAATGTAAAAATATTTTGCTAAAACTGATTGCTATCATCTTCAATCATCCAATATTAATTTATTCTGAATTAAATTAAATACAGGACAGAAACAGAAACAGTTCAAGCCATGTAAAAAACTAAAAATTCTTTTATTGTAAATGTTGAAAAAAAAAAGATGTAACATAGCATCCACAAGTAGTGTAGACTTTAAGTGTTACATTATTATTTCTTATAACATATTAGTAGAATAATTGAATATATATATATAAGTAATATCAAATTTCAAATACAATTATGTAATGATGCATAACATAAATACTAAAATTTATTGACAATTTATAATAAAAAAAATAAAAATAAACTAGTTAAGACAATTATTTGGTAAAATTGAATACACATTTTCACTCGGAAATTTAATTAATTCATAAAAAATAATAAAATTTATTAAAAATTTATAATAATAAAATAAAATAAACTGGTTAAGACAATTATGTGGTAGAATTAAATAGACATATTCACTCCAATCCAAACAACAAATATTACTAAAGTGTAAATACTAAAACATGGTCTTACTTTTCTCATCTACTTTTCTATTCATTCATTAACTTTATAACTTTATATACCTATGACACTTACTTTAAGACAAACTAACTAACTAATAAGTAATCAGTAACATAATTGGTTGCCAACTTGAGACAGAACTTTCATTATATTATTATATACTTGCATATATTATATTATATATACTTGCCCCATTGGCACAGTTATATATACAACACGCGGCACCATAAGCTCTATCCCATTTTCACTGAGGTAGGGAATTTCAATGTTTTAACCCGAAGTGAATTTGAAAGATGGAGATTTTCACTTCGAAAGATGGAGATTACAATCTTGAACCATAGGTTTTATATGATAAAGACTTTCCAGCCTTCTTTCCTGAACCCTTACCCACATTATCCAAAAAACAAAAACTAACAAAACAAGATGGCTTACAACAAGCTCATTATGACTAAAATTTGAAGCGACAACAGAAATTTTAATTTTCATAAACATTTTAGCTTAATATATTAATAATACATTAATATGTAATATTTAGAAAAATAAAAAATATCAATAATAAATAAATATTTCAGCTTAATAACTAATATAAATTCAATTTCCATAAACATTTCAGCTTAATATATTAAAAATACATTAATATGTGATATTTAAGAAAATAAAAAATATCAATAATAAATAAATATTTCAGCTTCAACGTGAAGCAAGTTAAACATTGAAATGCATAAATAAATATTTCCTCTTCAACGAGGTAAAACACTGAAAACATAAATACATGTTTCTATTTGAACGTGAACAAGTTAGAAAACTGAAATAAATATGTAAAAATTGGTTTGAAGTAGCAATGGAATTTAAAATATTGAAAGTACATTTTCTTGGTAAATGAGTGGAAATTGCAAGTTAAATAGTTCTATTACAGTAAGACCATAATCTGAAGAATTACTTGCAAAGTGCAGAACTTTCGCAGGGGAAAAACCAGAATGAGTGCTCATGTACACATGCCTACGAGTAAGTTACTCTTCCAAATTTCATGTTTTATAAAATATTTTAAGCAATGTTAAAATTTTTAACAAAAGCATTTCAGTATTTTTTCATGATAAAAATATCAAAATTACAGATTCAAGTGAATTCTACCTGCGGTCAAACGTGGTTGGAGATGAAATATTTTGAATGGTTATTTGGCCATTCGGACCAGTCTCTGCCTTTTAAATACTGGCCATGTCAAACTATCCTCCAAAGGAAAGGTTGGGCTCTGCTTGTCGTGTGGGAGTATGCGGCCACTTGCATGGATGATCCCGATATCGCAGCTGTTGGTTTCACATATTAGTACAGCACCATCAACACTTGGCTTGAAAACAAGATCAATACGTCCCCAATGACTAATAACCAGACCTTAGATAATAAGTTCCTCATTCCAAATCATGCACTTAGGTCTGCAATCCTAGAGTGGAAAATTAAATCTGAATTCAACAATGCAGATTATGACACTAAACAATACTTGGAAAGACATAAAACTTCAAATAAAACCACCAAATTTCAGAATAAAAGAGATTTTCCATTCATAGTCAGGCTTGCAAAGGTTAATAATGCATATTTTCAATAATAACTCTTTTCAAAATAGAAAGATGATACTATTTACCGCAAAAGGCTCGGGATTTTGGAATGTTTGACACATTGTCTGCTATGATAGAAGGTTAGAAACAAAAGCATATGGACAAACCTTAAATATGAAATCGGAAAAACCACCTCTGAAGCATATAGCAAAGAAATAATAATGAAATGAGAGTGAAATTAATTCTGATGAATTAAGAAAACACTTTATATAGTGAAAGCTTGAGTGATAGAAGCAAAACTATTACCATGAATAGACGAAGGGAACAGTGCAAAGAGTTACATGCCATCAAATAACCATGTTAAAGGTTTGTAGAAATTCAATATTTTTTTATGGTGAATATTACATTAGATGGGGAATGCTTCGTTCGGTCTAGGAACTTACAAGTTGTAAAGGTGAAGCTCCGCTTAATGCTCTCTGCTCCTCTGCTCCTCAAGTTGTAAAGGTGAAGCTCTGCTCTCTGCTCCTCTGCTCCTCAAACTAGCTGCTCCACACTCTCTGCTCTCAACTTACTCCGGAGAATTAGCTGCTCGATGCTCGACACTCTCTGCTCTGAACTTACTCCGCACTCCTAACAAGGCATTTCTAGACAACCATGGACGCCCCTGCATATGCAAACAGCTGGCACTTGCAGGATGCAGGACACTGCATGCATGACACGGAGAATAGGTAGCAAAAACTTAGGACAAACTAATAATGAATGATATTTTAATTTATTTTAAGACTTGATTTGCAATGAAACATTATATAATAACATGACATATATGTTAAACTACGCTATCTTAAAATATAAATATATGTAATTATGAAATTTAATTTTTGCATCCTTGTATGCCATTTAAAATATGCTTGGTTATTTATAATTATTTATTTCACATATTCACATTGATGTTAAAATAGGAAATAAATTTCCTAAACCTTAAGGATCAACCATATTTCTTCCGCTTACTAATGGTAAAAATAATGGATAGAAAATATCAACTATTATTATCAAATGTATACATATACAATAAATTCTCATTTTGCATAATAATTGAGAGATATATTAAAAAAAGTAATTTTTTAAAAAAGAAAGCATAATAATTTTTTAGTTTGGTCCTATAACACCAAAAATAAATATATTGAGATTTAAGTGATTCTTGAAAATCACCACAATTTATAAAAGTGATGCTCCAAACATAAAGTTATGTCAATTAGAGAAGGACAACACCTAAAAATAAAATAATAATGAATGGTATTTTAATTTACTTCAAGACTTCATTTGCAATTAAACACTATAGAATAACATGGCCTATATGTTAAATCACACTATCTTAAAATATATGTAATTATTATAGAATTTAATTTTTGTATCTTTACATGCCATTTAAAGCATGTTTGGTTATTTATAATTGTTTATTTCACATATACACATCAATATTAAATAAGGAAAAAAATTCTAAACCTTAAGAATGCAATCTACCATCAACCATACTTCTTTCGCTTACTAATGGGAAAGTTTATTACTAAAGAAATAATGAATAAGAAAAATTCAAGTATTATCATCAAATATACTTATATCCAATAAATTCTCATTTTTAATAAAAATAATAAAACACATTTTCAAAATTTTATAATTATTAAAGACATAGTTTAACAAATATATAACAACAATGTAAAACTAGAACCTGACACTACGAATTTTCTTACGTTTATATAATTTCCATTATCTTCGTCTATAAATTACTTATTAGCAAACTACTTATATAAATTACTCAATCTTTATCTGTAAATTACTTATTGGTAAACTACTCATTTATGAGGCGCACCCTAAATAATTGGACCTCAAATTTAAAGTAATTTTTGTTCACCCTCAAATACGTTTGAGAATAAAAAATTGTTCCACAAAACGTCAAATTTCCACGACCCAGACTCCAATTTTCACATTCCACCGGGTATTCCGGTCCACCGATATGGCTCTGATGTACATTGCTTCAATAAGTCTGTACCAGTATATGATTTTCATGGAAAACATTTTTTCTTTCACTAATGTATAATGTATGTTTATCTCTGAAAAACTTTGGATAACAAAAACTTTTCATCTCTGAAAACTTTGGGTATCTTATTTTTAGCCCGAACATAATGTCTTGAAAACTGCGAAGCGCGCAATAAGACCCCCAACTTTGTTGTCCAATCAAAAATTACATAATAAATTTTATATTATTTTGTAATATGAAAACTTTGGTTAAAGTTGTGATGTACAACAATATTTTTTTGTCAAACAAGAGATTAATACGCCGTCAACGCACAATTGATCGCTAAGAGTCCCAAGCAGGGACTAATAAGGGAGAAACATCAATCCCAATAATTTGTATTTAGATGTTGGGAGGTATCATGATTTTTTCTGGGCTTTGAGTGTAAGGATGCAAAATCCATGCACTACACTTATAAGAAAATTGGGTTATGAATTGAAATTTCATTGTGGTCGTTCACCCAATATTAATAGATATAAAAGAAAGTTGAACTAGAAAACATAATGCACATTAGACATGTTTGTTAAGAACCAATAAGGTTGTTGGGAAGACATTCTTGAAATTAGTTATAAGTTAGGAAATTAAGTTAGCAATAAGATCATGTATAAAAGAGAAAGGGGATTGACATCGAAGTCATGTTGATTCCCTTAGGGTTAGTAAATTTATTTGTTAGGAGAGATGATCTTCTTATGGGTGAGACTGCAGAGGAATGTGATACCATATACCATTTAGAGATGATGCATAACCCTTTCTAGGTTTCTATGAGTCATTGAGATACTTGACAAGGTTAAGATAATTTCTTATTGAATCTCATTATGACCTAATCTACCCATGATGTAGGATGTCATCTCTACTAGTATTATTAATACATTCCAAGTAATTTATGTCAAAAATGTAGGGAGAAATGTGCTACTAGAGAAAACACAAAAATTTTGTGCATCAAGGTTGCCTCATCATTACCTTAACTATAACTTTGGAATTAGATTTTTCTAAGGGATGGGTGTATGCAGTACCTGATACTTTAAATTGTATTTAACCCAAAGTTAGGACTTTATTTTCCTTTTATTTGTGTTAGTGATTTGTTGACTAGGGTTTCTTATTCTGGTCAACCAAGGATAAATCAAACCCCTTTCAATCTTTTTGCATTTATGTGGTTCCCTGCTCTTGTAGTAAATCCTACATCAATCAAATTGATCTTTCCTTCTGGGCCCACCTCAAAGAGCACATAGTTGGTACCACCCATAATCACATCTCTAACTCAACCATTTTCGAGCACTCATTCAAAACTCAACATCCTATTTGATCAAGTTAAGATCTTGACATATGTCATAAACCTTGAATCATTTAGGAAGCTCTCGAAATCGAAAAACACCCTAAATCAATAGGGGAGATGGTTACATGTTAAGTCGGTCTTGGAAGCTTGTTATCCATCACTTATCCCAACAATACTCTCTTTGGTTTGTCTCATTTTTGTCTGCCCCCTTCGTTTTCACTTAGTTAACTTTCTCTTTAATTTTTATTGTTAATCATTCTTCAATTTCATTTTAACTTTCATATTTATTATATTTCTCCTTTTTGTTCCCTTGTTTACATTATTGCTCACACACACTTACACACACACATCTTTCATTTATACGTTATAATTGTAATTATCAATATAAAAATTAAATTTATTGCGCCAGCCAAGTATGTGTTGAAAATGCAACAAGATGATGGAGCTTAGTGAAAAGAAGTCGCCTTCACTAAGTGGGCCCGCAAGCTATTTTTGGCGCAAAGTCTATTTTTAGACTATGTCTATTTTTAGACTATGTTTATTTTTAGACATATGGATCATGGTCTATGAGTTGCAGGATGCTATTTGTGGATGATTGGTCATGTTGGTAAAAATAGATGGACTTCTATTTTTAGACATATGGGCGGAGTCTATTTTTAGACTGCCAAGCTAAAAATAGAACAGTCGAATATTATTAGCTCTTAATAATATTTGGACTATAAACATTATCTTATCCTCTTGGAGCACTTCAGTTCGAGCTACGGATGTGGCACATGCAACTGCCAGAAGGAAATACGCTTTTCTTATGGGTCAGTTGGGCTATTGCATGATGGACTTCAGTTAGAACTCAAGTGATTGAGTTTGGTGGAGTTGATTGAGGAGTTGATGGAGTTGTGTTCAGTTTGACTTGCTTGAACTAGTTGTATTTAGTCTAACTGCAGAATACATTAGTGATGAGTGATGTGAATTAATTATTAATTAATTCACTAATTATTAACTCATAAAGCAACTAAAGAATACATCAGTTAACTCAGTGCATGGACAGTTCAGTGGAGACAGGTGTTAGAGGTGGAGACTACTATCAGTTGTGACTATAGCTGTGCATGATATTTGCACAATCAATGATTGAGATTGCCAATGAGGATTGCACAGTACAAGCCAAGGAAAACGAGCTTGGATCATTCCTATTCTCACTTTGGATTGCGCAGTAGAGGTAGGCAGACAGCGGAGGAGATTTGAACCTGTGACTTGATTCAGATCTGAGCTAGTTTGTGTGTAGCAGGAGGCGATAGTACTGAGTATTTGTGAGGAGTATTGTACTATGTATTGTTACATGTTCTCTATCATCATAATATATAGATAGTTGGGGGTTTTCAGCTGTATGCTTTCCCCAGTACATACTGTGTTAATGTGCGTATCCGATTGTGTTTCATTGTTTTTAATTCTGCAAAATTGATGATCAACGTAGAGGAGGTTATGTATTATGCATGCATTCCGCAAATAATGTATAATCAGGATAATCTCTGTGAATAAGCGTTATATTATTCAAAATTTCTACATGGTATCGGAGCAGAGTTGATCATCAGATCTATTATTCAGAAAGTGATTACATTTTATTTCTTCAAGCAGAGTTTGTAATCGGGCCAGGTAGCCTCTGGATTCATCCTTCGTTTGGAAGGTGAGATATCCGATAAAAGCCCATATAGTCAATCTCTGTACGAGAAATACTTTGTTCTCACAAATTTTAGATCAGAAGCGGTTGAGTTTTGAGCTGGCGGAATTCGAATTTGCAGCAGTGTTTTCTTGGTGTCAAAGTTGAAATGTCTTTCAACAGATTGCGATTAGAGTATGCTCTTGAGGGCAGCTCGAATTATATTGCATGGAAAGACAGGATGGAGGTGGTGTTAGATGACAATGGGCTTAAGGAGTTCATAGAAGCTGAGGTCCCAAAGCCTACTGATGCTGCTCACGTTGAGGTTTGGCAAAAGAAGACAGCAAAGTGTCGAAGGATTCTGTTGGAGGGCATGAAGGATCACATTGTATCCAGCCTGCATGGAAAGGCTTCTCCATACTTGATGTGGAAAGCGTTGACAGATTTATTCCAAAGAAAGAGCGACCAGAGGAAGTTGTCGCTCAAGGATAAAATCAGAAACATTAAGTGTGAGAAAGGAGACAGTATGCCCAAGTATCTCACGAAGTTCACTCAATGCCGGGATGAACTGGGAAGTGTGGGGGTGACTGTCGATGATGAGGACTTGGTGAGCTTGGCTCTCCTTGGTCTTCCGAAGAGTTGGCATTCCTATCGGGACTCTGTCAATGGTCGGGAGAAATTGCCAGGATGGGAGAGACTTTGGTCAGATCTTGTGTAGGAGGAGATCAGGCGAAATACCAGGGACGGATCTTCATCAAAGGCATTTGATGAAGAAAATTGTGCTTTGGCTGCCAAAGCAAAGAAGGGGAAGAACAAGAAAGCTTCTCATTCCGGTGCGAAAGGCAAGAAGCAGGACATGTCCAAGGTGAAGTGCTTTCACTGTCACCAGCATGGACATTATGCCACAAATTGTCCGTAGAAGAAGAAAAATAAGCAAGCCACTTGATCTGCAGCGAGAGAGGCCTTAGCCTCACAGTTTGAGCTGGATTTTTCATTGATCGCATGCTTGGTATCAAGTGTGATGGGATCGGTATGGTTCTTGGACAGTGGTGCGTCTTTTCACATGACAAGAGATTGAGATTTGTTTTCTGATCTGGATGAGAAAGATCTTGGAGTGCACATAGAGATGGGCGATGATGGTAGATACAGTGCGACCGGTATTGGTACCATTTCCTTTGAGAGGGAGTCTGGTAAACCCTTCGTATTGAAGGAAGTGATGCATGTTCCAGGATTGAAGAAGAATCTTATCTCTGTGACGATGTTAGAAGACAAGGGATATGATGTTGTTTTCAACGAGGGAAAGGCTTTCCTACGTAGTAAGACAACTAGAGAAACCCGGAAGATAGGGGTTCGAGTTAGGAACCTTTATCAATTGCATGTAGATGGCTGCGTAGTAATGGCATGCAAGGCAGAAGGATTGGTGAGTTGGGATGATGGCAAGCTGTGGCACAGGAGATTGGGTCACCTTCACCATGGAGCCTTGAAGATACTGCAGCAGATTTCTACTGGGCTTCCTAAAGGCACTCTTGCGCAGTCAGATCAGTGCAAGGGGTGTACTTTGGGAAAATTTGTTAAAGCCACCTTTCACGAGAAGGATAGTCACGCCACGGCGATCCTTGAAAGAATTCACACAGATGTGTGTGGACCTTTCTTAGTAGCTTCGACAGCAAAGCATAGGTACTATGTGATCTTTGTTGATGATTTCTCTCGGAAGTGCTGGATCTTCTTCATGCAGAAGAAGAGCGAGACATACTCAAAGTTATGTGAGTTCAAAGCACTGGTCGAGAAGGAATTGGGGAAGAAAGTGAAGGCTCTTAGGAGCGACAATGGTGGTGAATTCATCTCTGGCGAGTTCAAGGACTTCTGCAACATAGAAGGGATTCGAAGAGAGCTCATAGCTCCCCATAACCCACACCAGAATGGGGTTGTTGAGCGGAAGAACAGAATGATCGTGGGTGTTGAACGGGCGATGTTACATGATGAGGGCCTACCCCTTCACTTATGGGCAGAGGCATGTAATACTGCAGTATATGTGCAGAACCGTTGTCCTCACAAGATACTTGGCATGAGTACACCCAAGGAGGCTTATTCTGGTAAGAGGCCTGATATTTCCCATTTGAGGATTTTTGGTTCTAACGTTTACATGCATGTGACAAAGGATGCCAGGAAGAAGCTGGAGCCGACCGCAGAGGTTGGGATATTTGTGGGGTACACTGATACGCCCCACAACTATCATGTGTATTTGCCAGACAGTCGCAAGATTGTTGTGCGACGGGATATCAAATTTCAGGAGGAGAAAGCCATGAAGTGTTCGCTTGAGAGGGAGCCACACTTGCATGCAGATGAGGAGCTATTAGTTCCTAAGGATGAGCTTCAGGATGTGGATCAGCCACAAGATGAAGTTCATGGAGTGGAAGATACCACTCATGCAGCGCCAACCATCAAAGGGTGAAAGCGCACTACAGAAGTTGAGCAACTGGCTCAAGATGTAGAGAAGGTTGTAGGACCACCTACAGGACAACGCAGACAGAGACAGTCACCTGATCGGTACATTGGATACATGGCTCTTGTGAGCAAATGTGTCGTGACGGAGCCATCCTCTTTCGAGGAAGCTGTGGAGGATCCCGCATGGGTAGATGCCATGGTGGAAGAGTATGATTCGATTGTTAGAAACAATGCATGGGAGATTGTCCCAAGATCGAAGGGGAAATCAGTGGTGGGTTCGAGATGGATCTACAAAGTGAAGTAGGCACCTAACGGGAGTGTGGAGAAGTACAAGGCAAGATTTGTTGCCCAAGGCTTCTCACAGATAGAGGGGATCGATTATGAGGAGACCTTTGCACTTGTCGCAAGGTATTCTTCCATATGGACGATTCTTTCTCTCTCAGCGCAGATGGGGTGGCACATTCATCAGATGGATGTGAAGACTGCGTTCCTCAATGGAGTCATTGAGGAGGAGGTGCACATAGAGCAGCCCGAAGGTTTCAAGATCTTCAGCAGCGAGTCGCATGTGTGCAGGCTCAAGAGAGCGTTGTATGAGTTGAAACAAGCACCTCGTGCTTGGTACACATGGATAGACAGTTATTTCACCGGACTTGGATTCTCCAAGAGTGAGGCGGATCCTAACCTATACCAGATTGTGGTGGAGGGTAAGTTGCTTATCATTGTACTTTATGTAGATGATTTGATTTTGACGGGAGATGAGCTGTTGATACTTTCATGCAAGGATGATCTTGCTAGAGAGTTTGAGATGAAGGACTTGGGCCTCCTTCATTATTTCCTGGGATTGGAAATTTGGCAGCGCAGTGATGGACTATTTGTTTCTTAGGGTAAGTATGCTCGGGAGATACTGGAGAAGTTCAACATCCATGGCTGCAAGCCTGTTGATACTCCTCTTCCTGGAGGTTGGAGGAAGGAGGATGCTACTTCAGCGGAGGTAGTGGATGCCACTGTTTATCGACAGTTGGTGGAGTCGCTTATGTATCTGGTCAATACACGACCCGATATATGCTATGCTATTAACCAGCTTTCACAAGCTATGGTTAAGCCAACCAAGCTCTTCTGGAAGGCAGGCAAGCATGTATTGCGTTATCTCAGAGGCACATTGGGATATGGATTGTGGTACAGACAGGAGGATGAGGTGAAGTTGTGTGGCTTCACGGATGCAGATTGGGCAGGGAGCCCAGCAGAAAGAAAGAGCACATCTGGAGGGATTTTCAGTATCAGCTCGACAACAGTTTCTTGGTACAGCAGGAAGCAGAGATCCGTGGCACTCAGTTCAGTAGAGGCCGAGTATATGGCAGCAAGTTTGGCTGCATGAGAGGCTATATGGATGAGGAAGATCCTGGTCGGGTTGTTCGAGTCACACTTGGAGCCTACTGTGATTTATTGTGATAACCAAAGTTGCATTAAACTCTCGGCTAATCCAGTATTTCATGATAGATCCAAGCACATTGACATCAGGTACCATCATATCAGAGATTGTGTGCAGCAGAGAATCATGTTACTTTCATACATTCCCATGGAGGATCAGGATGCTGATATTTTGACGAAGGCGCTCACCAGGAGCAAATTCAAATACCACCGAGGTAGGATAGGGGTTGCAGATAATCCATATCTTGTTGAGAGGGAGTGTTGAAAATGCAACAAGATGATGGAGCTTAGTGAAAAGAAGTCGCCTTCACTAAGTGGGCCCGCAGGCTATTTTTGGCGCAAAGTCTATTTTTAGACATATGGATCATGGTCTATGAGTTGCAGGATGCTATTTGTGGATGATTGGTCATGTTGGTAAAAATAGATGGACTTCTATTTTTAGACATATGGGCGGAGTCTATTTTTAGAATGCCAGGCTAAAAATAGAACAGTCGAATATTATTAGCTCTTAATAATATTTGGACTATAAACATTATCTTATCCTCTTGGAGCACTTCAGTTCGAGCTGCGGATGTGGCACACGCAACTGCCAGAAGGAAATACGCTTTTCTTATGGGTCAGTTGAGCTATTGCATGATGGACTTCAGTTAGAACTCAAGTGATTGAGTATGGTGGAGTTGATTGAGGAGTTGATGGAGTTGTGTTCAGTTTGACTTGCTTGAACTAGTTGTATTTAGTCTAACTACAGAATACACTAGTGATGAGTGATGTGAATTAATTATTAATTAATTCACTAATTATTAACTCATAAAGCAACTAAAGAAGACATCAGTTAACTCAGTGCATGGACAGTTCAGTGGAGACAGGTGTTAGAGGTGGAGACTACTATCAGTTGTGACTATAGCTGTGCATGAGATTTGCACAATCAATGATTGAGATTGCCCATGAGGATTGCGCAGTACAAGCCAAGGAAAACGAGCTTGGATCATTCCTATTCTCACTTTGGATTGCGCAGTAGAGGCAGGCAGACAGCGGAGGAGATTTGAACCTGTGACTTGATTCATATCTGAGCTAGTTTGTGTGTAGCAGGTGGAGATAGTACTGAGTATTTGTGAGGAGAATTGTACTATGTATTGTTACATGTTCTCTATCATCATAATATATAGATAGTTGGGGGTTTTCAGCTGTATGCTTTCCCCAGTACATGTTGTGTTAATGTGCGCATGCGATTGATGTTTCATTGTTTTTAATTCTGCAAAATTGATGATCAACGTAGAGGAGGTTATGTATTATGCATGCATTCCGCAAATAGTGTATAATTAGGATAATCTCTGTGAATAAGTGTTATATTATTCAAAATTTCTACAGTATGACCCCGATGTCCGTGCTCAAAGTTAAATTTTAGCTAATGTCGGCCAACATAAAAATAAAAAATTAGAAATCTAAATAATGTTTATGTTCATTTCTAGAATACATAATAATGGAGTTGTCTTTAGTGAGACTTTTTGGAAGCTTTTTTGGTGGGTTTTTCCCGTCTAATTTCTCTAAAATCAGGAATTTATTGAAATCACAAGCTTCATGGGTAACCTCTGCACAATCGAAGTGCCCTAGAGGTTTTTCAGGGTATTGAATCTATAAATACAGTCCAAAACCTAGTTTGAATAACACAAATCAAGTCCAAAAACCAGTTTAATAACACAAATCAAGATTTCACCTCAAAATTTTCAGTTAGATTCCGGTACTAGAAAGTCCAAAAAGTTGCACTAAAGACAACTCCCATAATAATAATGAAAATAGAAAAAATTAATGCAGGAAACAAAAATGAAAATAACCATATAGATAAAATAAAAAAAAAACTACAATACAATTATCTCATGCCTTTAGATTTAAAAAAAAAAATTACAATACAAATATCTCATGTGTTTAGTAGTTCTTTTATCATATACCTTGAATTTGAATGGATCATAATTTTACCTTCAACAAAAATTTTACCACATTAAAATTCCAAATTAGGTAAAATTATAAACATCTTTACACTTTACTAAAGCCACTGCCAGTTTTTAAATCAAAGTAAAAGGTTAATTCAACATAAAGAATCCAAAATCTTGTTGTAAAATCTTTTAATATTTCTTTTAATTAGTTATTTGTAAAATGAATCTTTAAAAGGAAAACGAGGATATATTAAAATCTCTATATGCATAAATATTTCCACATAAAAGTTGTATTATTATAAAATATTCATTTCATGTAGTTTTATTATAAATTTTCGTATCATGCCATGTAAAAAACATCATTAAATCTAATATTAATATTGAAAGATTAATATTCATATTAATATTATTCAACTTAATAACTTTTAATTAATACAATATTAAAGTTTTTATATTATAATGATATATATTGACTCTAGATATATATGGGAGGGAAGAATAAAGACATAGAGTGATAGAGGTGGAGGGGTAGAGGGAGAGGGAGAAAGGAGAAGAGAGAGAGGGATAGGGAGATGGAGTTGGAAGGAGAGAAATGGAGGGCAGAAGAAAGACACTGAGAGAGAAAAGTGGAGAGAGAGAGGGAGTGACAAGGAAGAGATGGAGAGAGAATGTTTATTCTTGGTGGTGAGAAAGAGAGACAAATTAGGAGACACTGAGAGAATGGGGGGAGATAAGGAGAGAGGGAGGGAGATAGTGATAGAGTTGGAGGGGGGAGAGAGAGAGAGAGAGAGAGAGAGAGAGAGAGAGAGGAACAGAGAAAGAGAGAGGAAGGTAAGAGAAAGACACATATAGAGAAATACAGAGAGAGTGAGAGGGAGTGATAACAGAGATGGAGAGAGGAGGAGAGAGGAGAGCAAGAGGGAAGAGAGATAGAATGAGGGAGAGAGGGAGAGAAGGGGAAGAGAGAGAGTGAGGGAGAGGAAGAGGGAGGGAGATATAGATAGATATGGAGAAATAATGTGTATGTTTTGGAGGTGATATAAAAAGACAAGAGAGAGAAAGGGAGATAGAGATATAGATGGAAGGTGAAGAGAGGGAAGAAGAGAGAGATAGAGAGAGGGAGAGATAGATAAATATGGAGAGAGAGAGAGCATGTATGTTTGGGGGGTGTTGAGATAGAGAGACAAAGAAGGATAGATGGAGGTGGGTATAGATATAGATGGAGGGGGGAGAGAGGGAAGAAGATTTCCTTCCTAGATACATTGATTTCAGTGTAGATGGTGATGTCTAATCCTATTTGATTGCTTGCACTGAAGGAGATAAACTAAATTACAGGGGAGAGGAGGAATGAAGAGAGACAAAAGGAGAGGAGTGAGAGAGGGAGAGAAGGCTAAGAAAGAGAGGGGGACACAAAGATGGAGGTGGAGAGAGGAGGAGAGAGAGAAGGAGAGAGGGAGGGAGAAAGTGTCACGGTTAGGGGAGAGAGAGAGAGAGAGAGGAAGGACGAGATAGAGGAGGGTAGAGGGAGGGATAGAGAGGAGGAGAGAGGGATGGACAGAGAGATGGAGTTGGAAGGGGAGAGAGGGAGAAAATAAGAAATACATAGAGAGAGAGAGATGGAGTGACAAGGGAGAGATGTAGAGAGTGTGTGTATGTTTGTGGGTGAGATAAAGAGACAAAGAAGGAGATATGGAGGGAAATATAGATATAGATGGAGGGGAGAGAGAGGGAAGAAGATTTCTTACACTAGATGCATTGATATTAACATACATGGTAATTTCTAATACTATTTGATTGCTTGCACTAGATGGATTAATTTCAATGTAGATGTTGATTTTTAATGATATTTGATTACTTGCACTAGATGCATTGGTTTCAATGTAGATGTTGATTTCTAATCCTATTTGATTGCTTGCATTAGATGCATTTATTTCAGTGTAGACGTTTTCTAATTCTATTTGATTTCTTACACTAGATGCATTGATTTCAGTGTAGATGGTTATTTAGAATCTTATTTGATTTCTTGCACTAGATGCATTAATTTCATTGTAGATGGTGATTTATATTCTTATTTGATTGCTTGCACTAGATGCATTGATTTCAACATAGATGTTGATTTCTAATGATATTTGATTGCTTGCACTAGATGCATTGATTTTAGTGTAAATGTGATTTCTAATAATATTTGATTGCTTGCACTAAATGCATTGATTTTAGTGTAGATGTTTTCTAATTCTATTTGATTGCTTGCACTAGATGCATTGATTTTAGTGTAGATGTTGATTTCTAATTATATTTGATTGTTTTCACTAGATGTATTGATTTCAGTGCAGATGTTGCTTTTTATTATATTTGATTGCTTGCACTAGATGCATTGATTTCCGTATAGATGTTGATTTCTAATCCTAATTGATTTCTTTTATTAGATGCATTGATTTTAGTGTAGATGTTTATTTATGATTTGATGTAACTGGATGTATGATGGTACATTAATTTTGAAGTGACTAGATTAACAATGTGATTGCTTTTAGTGTAAGCATAAAAAAATTATTGACAATGTGCATTGGTTTTTGTGCTATAGTAATTCAACATATTAATATTGGAGAGCAAGAGAGAAAATATAAGATGTTTACTACAATAGCTCGAGTTAAATATTTGAAAGGTTTACGATTTCAACTACACTTTTCATAATATAATCGATATGAAAATATGGCAAAACTAACAGAGGTGAAAATAATAATAGTAGAAGAAAATAGTTTAGATTGATCACAATGAAGACTATTTGTAATTACTACATTCTTATTATTCACATTTTTTTCCATTCAACACTATTACATTGTCACTTTGCATTCAAAAATTTTATTTCATCAATTTTCATAGCTAAAGTTATTAACAATATCTATCATCTCAACAGATTAAGGTGACTTAGCAAATTTAAAATGAAAACTACTCTTCAAGATATATTTAGTAATACGTGGAGGGACGCTATTAAGAATTAATTAGTTGTCAAAAAATGTGACACCTAAAATTAAATGAAATGGACGTGCAATGTCAATCCTCCTTAAAACTATTGACAAGATTGTCTTCCTTCTTATCACCAACTAATTACTAATAGACAATTATATACACATATATAAATATAACACAAAAATTGTAATATTCACAAACATTACCATCCAAATCCAAACACATAAACACACAAACCACTCAAAGCATCCAAACACAGACACACACAAACCACTCAAAACATCCAAACACAGACGCACAAACCATTCAAGGAAAGAAACATAGACTAAATTAAAGAACAAAATTATATGGTCATTTCAGGAAAAGGAAACATAATGTAAATTTCAAAGTATGAAGTTTATCTCAAACATATACATAATAATGATAATCTAAAAATATGACATTGCTTCCCTCAATTGGAACCAACCTAGATCCATCTAAATCTGGATCTATCATGCACTGAGAGGGATCGAATCCCTCGAGGTGCAAACCTTTCCTCAAATTCTACACTCCAAAAAGAAGGTTTGCACCTCGAGGGATTTGATCCCTCTTGGCACATGATAGATCCAGAGTTAGATGGATCTAGGCTGGTTTTTAACCTCTAGGGTCAACTCAATTGGTCAAGTCCCTGTCGTTAAAGCACTAGTTGTTGATTTTTTAAGTTCAATAGATACAAGAACTTAATTTCTAAAACTGATAATTAATTCCAATAATTTATATATATTTTGGCACTTCCAGTTTATCATTAAGCAATTACACTTCAAAATTTCAACCATAAAAAGTAGTAGGACAGTAGAGATCAAAATGCACAAAGACAACACAAGATTTACCCCGGGAAAACCCACTTGGGGAAAAACCCAACAACCTTTTCCTTAGAGAAATTCTCCAGTTCAAAGAGATGCATCTAATTCTTCTGGTCAAATACAAAATCAAAATAACCAACAATATAACTCTGGTCAAACAACCCCCAAAACTTGGCCCCAACAAATCATGCGAATTTTCTATTACGCATGCACACTTCTTGTTACTCGTGCACACTTCATGTGACTCGTGCATACTTCTTGTGACTCATGTGCAGTTCCTATGACTCATGTGCAATTCTTATGACTCATGTGCAGTTCTTGTGACTCACATGCACTTCTTGTTCTCTGTATCCTTTTCATAGATAAATAGAAGAATAGATAATGAGTGATTTGAATTCTCTGTCAAGAGGAGATTGATTTCCTTATTTATAGTTTTATGGGAGGCCAAATGGGTGCCACTTGAACTAGGGCCGACTTGACTTGATGGAGGGTTGACTTGATCATCTTGGAGTCAAAAATTTAAAATTTAAAATTCAAGATTTTCTCTTTTTGAAACCGACATGAAGAACATGTCTTATATTTATCATTACATATATTTCAAGAGCTATAATATTAGATACAAATACTGACCATAGCTACAAAATTAAACATTGCCTCTTAGCTAGGGAGGTGATCAGGTGCTCAGTATTTAACTAAAAATAAAAATTATCAGATTGGCTCGAAAACTATATGATTGCGTCTATCTCGTCAAGACGATCGCAACGCAATTTGTTCACTGAAAATGGAGTCCGGATGAAGGAGAAAAGGCCTGATGTTCGTTTTCCTAAATAGTTAAAAAAAAAATTGCAGAATAGGATAGAATGATGACATGGCAGTCCAGTCAACAAGGGTAATCTTCTTCAGTTTTCGCCCAATGGGGCTGTGACAAGTGTCACTTTCGGATTCTCCATTTTGGTTGTGTGAAGATGAAACTACCTACTTGGCCTCCAAGGTGGAAATTATGTTTTGTTATATATATATATATATATATATATATATATATAATTAAATGCAAATGACAAAATCGGCGGCAAACTCAAATTTGAAAACAACGGCAAAGCCTTTGCATGGGATGGGCAGAGCCGGTTTGAACCTGTGACCTTCCCCACACCATTACCACCACCCACCATTGGACCACATGTCAGATTTGAAAACAGTAGCCATGAGTTTGTATTTAAGCCTACAGGAATGATTGATGTTGGAGAGGAGGGAGCCAGCCCCACGAAGCCAGCTCCCTCTCCATACGACCATACATTAAAAACCATGGGCGAGCACTAAGGTTAAGCGTGATTAGTGCACCACTAATCCCGGTTAAATTTGTTGGAAATAATACTAAGAGGGGGGGTGAATCAGTATTATCAGATCAATCAAACTTTTTCAATGCTCAGAAACATATACGCTACTTCAGTTAGGTGAACCAGCGTGTACACGCTACTGTGACTAAATAAAACAGCGTATAAGAAGAAAACTCATAATTTAGTTAGCTTATTCTTCAGTTAAGTTCATCAGGACATTATTCACCACATTAACAGTAAACAGGTGCAGTATAACAGAACAGATCAAAAGCCACACACATGAACACCAAGATGTAAGGTGGAAACCCAATGTGGGTGAAAACCACCTGCTGCAAGTTGTCTCTATCTTTCTTTAATATGAAACTTCAGTTTACAATCTTTTGTACTGGTGCAGCCTTATACCAGTACGCAGGCTACAACCTGCAGAAGGCTACAACCTTCTCTCGTTCTCCAAACTTCCTTGGAAGGGAGCTCCAACCCCCTTTGCTCTTGTACTAGCCAAGATACTAGTACGTAGGTGCTGACCTACAATCTTCTTTCCTTCAGGTACCACCTTTCATACATTTTCAGACTGGATATTCCTGAAGCATAACATTACAATCTGTAGACCCCAATTCATTCAACTTTCACAACAGATCATTGAAGCATAAAACAACCAATACTAGTATTATCAAACTTTGAATCACTGAACCACTGAACCCTGTCAATCACCAGATACCAGAACACAGAGCAGTCTACAGAACTCTGTAATAACAGTCAGACCCCACTGTAAACCCAAAATCAAGCTTCAAAAGATATACGCTACTTCAATGAGCAAAACCCGCGTATACACGCGCTTTTACCGAAGCCAACCTGCGTACAGATCTAAAAATAAACTTTATCAATTTGCAGCTGTACCAGACATCAGTTAGACCCAGAACATAACATTGCGACAATATGCAGATCTAGAAATACGCATAATCAACCATATCATGATAGTGCATTTCAAACCATTAGATCCCGATCTATCCTTAGATCTAGTCTTCCATCAACCGATGTGATCTCTCCTTGGCTTAGATCAAACAACCCAGAACCTGCATATCAGATCTCTTTCTCTCTTAGATATTCAAGCCTTGTCGAAAGATGATTTTGCCTAATGATCTTCTTCTCCTTATATAGCCTTAGGCCTTGCTCAATACCAAGAGCCAAAACCATAGTAACACAATACCATCAACTTCAAAACTAGGGATCGACACGTCTGTCGAGACACAATGGTCCGAAATCATAGGCACAACTTCCAAGGACTAACCACCATGGACCAAAGGTACTTTTCCACATACACGCGCTTTTTCTGAATCCAACTAGCGTGTACACGCGACTTGGTCTTAACGAACATGCGTATATGAACTTCCTTGGCATGCTGTACTAAGATCTGTCTTCTGATTAAGTTGCCATCACCTGTACCAACCTCTGAGCACCTGTACCAACCTCTGAGTGAGTTGCCATCAAGGACAACACTTGAATCATAATGCCAACAATCTCCCCCTTTGGACTTGATGGCAACCACCACACCAAGTCACTCTCCCCCTTTGACATCAAGGGCAAAGGGTTGTGCTCCCCCTGAGGACATGTTGATACCTCTGCTTGGCTGTGCTGACTCATGCTCCCCCTGACAGTAGGCCAGATCTGCAAAAGATGTTCTTCAACAAGAACCAAGACTTATACACCATAAGGGACCTTCCTATCACCAAAAGACTCAATACATACATCCATACTCCCTACCAAGAGGGGACATATCAGAAACAACCAATTATATTACAGCATTTATCCCAGGCATAGTGGGGAAACCAACATAGGCCGTTACATGACCTTGACACCATAAAAGAGATATCACAAGAGAGATACATGACATAGAGACAACAGATCTAGACCAGGACTTATGAAAGTCATCAGCAGCATATGATAAACATCTTTTTAGATCAGCAACCAGGATTTCTTTCTGAGCTCCTTTTCTTGAAATCAACAACCAAAACATCTGAATGCCAACAATGCTTTATGAGACTTTTAAGCTGCTCCCCCTGAACCTGTGCCTGCTGCACCCCCTGAAACCGTGCCTGAAGAATTCTGACATACCCATTGCTGTTCAGAACTCCAGAGTTTGCCCTTGCTGTTCAGAACTTCATATACGCGATTTATCCTGCATGAAACAGCGTATGGACGCGGATATAATCTCTGCAACAAGCGTACACCATACACGCGACTTTCCCACCATAAATCCGCGTGTATACGCGTATATACCTTTCGTAACTTGCGTATACCAAATTTTCTGTAGAACAGACAAGCTTCAACAGCAGGATGAAGCATCAACTACTCCCAGCTTTTGTCTGAGATATTCAAAAGTTTCCCTGGGCAGTGGTTTTGTGAGAATATCAGCAACTTGTTCCTTAGAAGGAACATACTCCAACTTGACCTTCTGCTCAAGCACTTGTTCCCGAAGAAAATGGTACTTGATTGGTATGTGCTTGGTCTTTGAGTGCATGACTGGATTCTTTGAAATGCTGATTGCACTTGTATTATCACATAAGATAGAGACGGGTGGAGTGCAAGTGATTTGAAAGTCCTGCAAGGTCTGCATCATCCAAAGAAGTTGTGTGCAACAAGATGCTGCAGCCACATATTCTGCTTCAGCTGTAGATAAGGCAATCGAACTCTGTTTCTTGCTGAACCAAGATACTAATCTGGAACCCATGAAGAAAGCACCACCACTTGTGCTTTTCCTATCATCCACACTTCCAGCCCAATCTGCATCTGTGTAAGCATGAAGAGTGAGATCTGTATTTCTAGGATACCATAAGCCATAGTTTTGGGTCCCTTGAAGATTCTTTTGACTGCCTGAAGATGAGTTTCCTTTGGGTTGGCTTGAAATCTTCCAACCATTCCTACTGCATGTGTAATATCTGGTCGAGTACCTGTCAAATAAAGCAAACTCCCAATCATGGATCTATAAGTGGGTTGGTGAACTGCTGCTGATTCATCATTTGCACTGAGGCTGCATCCTGTAACCATGGGTGTACATACTGGCTTTGACTCTTCCATGCCATACTTCTTCAAGATCTGCTTGAGGTATTTGGTTTGAGACAAGAAGATACCTCCTTCATTTTGTTGGATTTGCAATCCAAGAAAATATGTCAATTCTCCAAGAAGTGACATTTCGAATTCTTTCTGCATAACCAAGGCAAAGTTTTGACTCATAGTCTCTTCATTGCTGCCAAAAATAATATCATCTACATAAACAACAAGAATTAGCAATTTGTTATTTTCAACTTTTATATAGAGATTGCTATCTGCTGATCCTTTTGAAAAGCCTTGTTGGTGAAGATATTTGTCCAACCGATAGTACCAAGCCCTTGGAGCTTGTTTGAGTCCATAGAGTGCCTTTTTCAATCTGCATACAAGGTTTGGATCATTCCCAAGAATGAAACCATCTGGCTGCTCAATATATACTTCTTCTTCTAAGTCTCCATTCAGGAAGGCTGATTTCACGTCCATTTGAAATACCTTGAAGTTTTGAAAGCTTGAGAGAGCAAGGAACATTCGGATGGCCTCAAGTCTTGCCACAGGAGCAAAGGTTTCTTCAAAATCTATTCCTTCTTGCTGTGCATACCCTTTACAAACAAGTCTGGCCTTGTTTCTAATTACTTCTCCATTTTCATTTAATTTATTCTTGAAGACCCATTTTGTTCCTATTACATTCTTATCTTTTGGTCTAGGAACTAATTCCCAAGTGTTGTTCTTTTCGATTTGCTCAAGTTCTTCATCCATTGCTTTGACCCAACATTCATCTTTGCATGCCTCTTTCACATTTTGTGGTTCAGTGGAGGAGAGTAGTGCCAAGTAGCTTGAAGCTTCTGCAAGTGTCCTTCTTGTTTGTACTCCTGCTTCTTTCTGCCCCACAATCTGAGTTTCTGGATGATTCTTTTGAACATATCTGGATGGAGTCTTCTCTTCTATTCTTGTCTGCTCCTCTGGTTCTTCTTGAGATTCTTCTTCTTCTTGAGGTTCTTCTTCTTCATCATTTCGCCTTTGAGAGTAACCTTCATCTTCTTCAATGTCTTCATGATGAACTTGCCTAGGAATATATCCCTTCTCATCAACCACTATATCAATACTGTCAACAATTCTGCCAAGTCTTTTATTGTAGCACTTGTATGCTTTGCTATGTGGAGAATAACCAAGAAGAATGCCCTCATCTGCTCTAGGTTCAAGTTTGCCAAGTTGCTCATCAGTATTCTTAATATAACATTTGCTCCCAAAGATTTTGAAATGCTTCACGGAAGGAGTTTTACCACTCCAAAGCTCATGAGGTGTTTGAGTGCTGTTTACTCGGACATTTGTTTTGTTAAGAATAATAACAGCAGCATGTGCAGCTTCACCCCAGAAGGTTGCAGGAGTACCTGATTCATCGAGCATAGCACGAGCCATTTGTTGGATAGTTCTGTTCATTCTTTCCACAACCCCATTTTGCTGAGGAGTTCTAGCTGTAGAGAATTCTCTTCTTATCCCATGTTCATCGCAGAAATCGAAAAATTCATTTGATGTGAACTCCCCACCTCTGTCAGATCTGAGGCACTTAATTTTGTGTCCTGATTCATTTTCAGCCAATGCTTTGAAGGATTTGAATTTTTCGAATGCTTCATCTTTGTGCTTCATAAGCCCTAACCAAACAAACCTTGAGAAATCATCAATGAATAATATCAGATATTCTTCTCCTCGAGGTGTCCTTTTCCTAAATGGACCACATACATCTGTATGGACTAGCTCAAGAGGCAAGCTAGCTGATCCTTCCTTCTCTGGAAAGTTAGTTCTGGTTTGCTTTCCAAACTGACAAGATTTGCATATGGTGTTGTCTGGAATTTTGATATCTGGAAGATCGCGAACTGCCTGATATTTGCATGCTTTCCTTATTTGTGAGAAGCTTAGATGTCCCAACCTTCGATGCCATAACCAGTGCTCTTCATCCTTGCTAAGATAGCATTGTTGTTGTCCTTCTTCAAATATGTACAGATTATTTGGAGTTCTTTTGCCTTTGAGAACTGTTTTACCTGTATCAAGATCACGAACAAGACATCCATTCGATCTGAAAATAACCTCGGTTTTTTGATCACACATCTGGCTGACACTTAGTAGATTATGCTTCAATCCATCAACATACAAAACATTTCCAGCCTTGACCTTTTCTTTCAAAGGAGCAATACCTTTTCCTTTTATAGTTGCAGGAGTATCATTTCCAAAAGAAACTTTCTTTCCCTTTTCTAAAGTAGAATAAGATTCAAGTTTTTCTTTATCACCTGTCATATGTTTCGAACATCCACTGTCAATGTACCATAGATTTTCCTGTCCTTCTGCATAAAAAGCTATCCCACATCTTTCTGTTTGAGGTTCCTTTATTCTCCATTTTTTGGTGCTCGTGGCTTGTTCCTTTTTCTCCTGAAACCTGCTCCTGCATTCAGAGTCTTTATGACCAAAATTATTGCAAATAGAACATTCAACTTCATTTTCAAGAACCGAAAAGTTGTTATAGGTCCTCTTTGTAATCCCTGTCATACTTCTTTGTTTTTGAGCTTCCCTAGTCATGATTGTTTTATATGCAACACATTGAGCTGCTTTGTGACCAAAGTTATGGCAAGAAAAGCATTGTCCATTGAAGAAGCTTCTGCGGTTATTGAATCTACCAGCCAACTGATTGTAATTTCTATTTTCATCTATTCTTGAGCCAAACTGAGAAGATTTTACCTGTGGTTGGTTGTAGCTTTTGTTCACCCTTAAGAAGGATTGTCCCTGATAGTTTCTGTTTGTAATTCGTCCCTGCTTTACCTGATTATCTTCATTGTTCTTCTGCTCATTTCTTCTTGCTGCATCAAGATAACTTTTTGAGGTGGATGCTTTAGAGGTTTCTCCATTATAGCCCAAACCTGTCTTGTTTAGAGGAGACCGCTGCACATTGATAATCTCATCCAAAGTTTCAGATCCTTTGACAAACTTGAGATTAATAGCTTTTGTTTTCTCAATTTCTTTTCTGAGACCAACAATTTCACCTTCTAGTTTTTCAAGATGTTTTTCCTTTTCATCAATTTGAAATTGCAAAGTATCAATGATCACACTTTTTTCTTCTATGCATCTCTTGAGTCTAGTAATTTCATTATAGAGATTATCCACATCTACAGCATCCTCATAATCATCATCTTCAAATGCCATTAACAGCTTATATTTATTACCTTGTTCATCTTCATCACTGTTTGATAAGCCATCACTATCTTCATGGGTGTAGTAGCTTTTCTTATTTGCACTTTGTTTCTTGTTCCATCTAGCAGGTTCTTTTCCTTTATCCTTATAAGGACATTTTGCAGCATAATGACCTACTCTTCCACAAGCAAAGCATTTGAAAGGTAGCTTACCTCTGAACCTTCCAGAACCCCTTTGAAGATTTCTGACAAAATTTGATTCTTCTTCCTCTTCTTCTGGAACATGGCTTGCTTCATAGTAATCTTCTTTTCCTGATGCCTTAAAAGCAGCTTCCCTTCTGTCAGATGGACCTCCCTTTCTCATTTCATAAGCAGTTAGAATTCCATGTAGCTGAGACATAGTGAGAACACGGAGATTTTCTTTTTCTTCTATTGCAGATACTTTAGATTCAAACTTGGGGGATAATGATCTTAGAATCTTTTGAACTACTATAGTCTCTTTTATTTCTTCACCCAAATTTTTCATGCAATTAACAATCTCATCTACCCGAAGAAAATAATTAGCCACACTTTCATCATTATACATCTTGAGAGTCTCATATTGAATCCTGAGAGTTTGAAGTTTAGCTTGCTTTACCTGTTCATCTCCTTCATAGCTAGTGATCATTTTGTCCCATATCTCTTTTGCTGATTTGAAGTGCATGACCTTCATGAATTCTGTTTGGGATATACTTCCTAATAGAGTACTGACTGCTTTTGCATTTGTTTCATACTGCTTTTTCTCAGCTGGATCTGTAGGAGTAGCTGAAGGAAAAGCATAGCCTGTTTCTACAATGTTCCAAACTTCTGTACCAAGAGATTGAAGATATGCAGTAACTCTTACCTTCCAATAATTGAAATTTGTCCCATCAAAAATCGGTGGCCTGATTGATGCTTCTTTCTCGTAGTTGCTCATGATGAATGATCTTCCTTCAAGCGATCAAGCTTCTTTGAAGGACCTGCTCTGATACCAATTGTTGGAAATAATACTGAGAGGGGGCGTGAATCAGTATTATCAGATCAATCAAACTTTTTCAATGCTCAGAAACATATACGCTACTTCAGTTAGGTGAACCAGCGTGTACACGCTACTGTGACTAAATAAAACAGCGTATAAGAAGAAAACTCATAATTTAGTTAGCTTATTCTTCAGTTAAGTTCATCAGGACATTATTCACCACATTAACAGTAAACAGGTGCAGTATAACAGAACAGATCAAAAGCCACACACATGAACACCAAGATGTAAGGTGGAAACCCAATGTGGGTGAAAACCACCTGCTGCAAGTTGTCTCTATCTTTCTTTAATATGAAACTTCAGTTTACAATCTTTTGTACTGGTGCAGCCTTATACCAGTACGCAGGCTACAACCTGCAGAAGGCTACAACCTTCTCTCGTTCTCCAAACTTCCTTGGAAGGGAGCTCCAACCCCCTTTTCTCTTGTACTAGCCAAGATACTAGTACGTAGGTGCTGACCTACAATCTTCTTTCCTTCAGGTACCACCTTTCATACATTTTCAGACTGGATATTCCTGAAGCATAACATTACAATCTGTAGACCCCAATTCATTCAACTTTCACAACAGATCATTGAAGCATAAAACAACCAATACTAGTATTATCAAACTTTGAATCACTGAACCACTGAACCCTGTCAATCACCAGATACCAGAACACAGAGCAGTCTACAGAACTCTGTAATAACAGTCAGACCCCACTGTAAACCCAAAATCAAGCTTCAAAAGATATACGCTACTTCAATGAGCAAAACCCGCGTATACACGCGCTTTTACCGAAGCCAACCTGCGTACAGATCTAAAAATAAACTTTCTCAATTTGCAGCTGTACCAGACATCAGTTAGACCCAGAACATAACATTGCGACAATATGCAGATCTAGAAATACGCATAATCAACCATATCATGATAGTGCATTTCAAACCATTAGATCCCGATCTATCCTTAGATCTAGTCTTCCATCAACCGATGTGATCTCTCCTTGGCTTAGATCAAACAACCCAGAACCTGCATATCAGATCTCTTTCTCTCTTAGATATTCAAGCCTTGTCGAAAGATGATTTTGCCTAATGATCTTCTTCTCCTTATATAGCCTTAGGCCTTGCTCAATACCAAGAGCCAAAACCATAGTAACACAATACCATCAACTTCAAAACTAGGGATCGACACGCCCGTCGAGACACAATGGTCCGAAATCATAGGCACAACTTCCAAGGACTAACCACCATGGACCAAAGGTACTTTTCCACATACACGCGCTTTTTCTGAATCCAACTAGCGTGTACACGAGACTTGGGCTTAACGAACATGCGTATATGAACTTCCTTGGCATGCTGTACTAAGATCTGTCTTCTGATTAAGTTGCCATCACCTGTACCAACCTCTGAGCACCTGTACCAACCTCTGAGTGAGTTTCCATCAAGGACAACACTTGAATCATAATGCCAACAAAATTTAATTAAACCATTGTTTAAGTTGGCGACATTTATGGCAGAGCCACCAAATTAGGAACCGCCACCAAATTTGGTGGACTTAACTAGAGTCTCTCCATATTTAGCGGGTTTTCCTAGGGAAAAATTGAATGCAGCATATCTTGAGGAATTTTCGACCAAATTGAGCTAAAAAAGAAGTGTTTTTGGCTAATTTGGACCTTTTGAACACATTGGTGCAGGTATCAGGAGCCATAGATCTTTGTAAACATAATTTTTTCCACATTGAGCTAATACAAAGGCCTGAGCCATGGAAGATGGACCAAGGAGATGTAGCCCAGGAGGGGTGAACTCCTTCATCAAAACACTGTGTTAATGTGTCTCTTTGATGGTTTGCTGCACTGTACATGTTTTTTTTTCATTATTAATTTTTGAAGCTATTTTTCTCATGAATGTCTTTTTTAACTTAAGGAAATTTACCTGTTTGTAAGCACCAACAATTGAGGAAACCTTAGCACAAAAAGAAAAAAGCAAGCACATGTTTATAAATATGTAATTGTCATTAGTAAAACAAAACTAAGCATAAAAATATAGATCAAGATGGTATTAGAGCCCAAGGTTGAATTTCTTGATTACTTGAGTTTGTGCAATTAGGGTTTTAATGGTTGCAAAATTGTGATGCTTACAAGGTTAAAGTTGTAGAAAGGAGAAGGGAAGTTATTGGTTACAACTCCTAAGGTAATGCCCAGAGGAAGGAGAGCCACAAGGCCACAATATCCACCGCCCAAAGTTCCAATTATAGCTGCACTTGAAACTCCTCAAGTTTTTCCTTCAATTGAGATTGAAGAGGTACAAGCAGTACAAATTTCTGAGCCTGAATCCATAGCCATTATGTTTGGAGAAAGAGTTCCTGACGGTCCCTCTTCAGAAGAGGAAGAATTCAAGAAACATTTTTATACTTTGATTAAGATGGTTAAAGTCCTCTATGAAGAGAGGAACACTAGAATGGTTGAAGAGAGTTCTAAACCTCCACATGGAGAAGGAAGCTCAGAGGACAAAAAAGATGAGAAGAAGGATTCCAAAGGGAATGGTGGAAAGCCACCTCCATCTCCACCATCCTCATCATCTCCATCATATCACACAGTATCATCTTCCACTACCAACACTGAAACTTCCCATACCCATTCCAAAACCCCAAAAGGAAAAACTCCATTACTGAAATTGGATAAAAAATTCGAACTTCCCATGTACAATGGAGAAGTGAATGCAAAAAAGTTGGACAATCGGATTCGACAATTGGAGGTATACTGAAGAATTCATAACCTTCAAGAAGACAACATAAAGATCTAGTTGGCTTCAGTGAGGCTAGAAGGAGCTGCACTAGTTTGGCAGGAAGCAAAGACTCAATAGGAAATGAGAATCCATGGTAAGATATCCATCACTTGGGTTGAATTTGTTTATGCAATTAAAAGACAGTTTTATCTTTTAGCCTATACGAAAAAAGCCATTATGAGTTGGCATAATTTTAGGCAGCTTAAAGGCCAAACAGTCCAAGATTATACATAGGAGTTTAGGAAAAGAGATTTGTTATTAGGAGTGAATTTGAATTCCCAATATAAACTGCTGAAATGTATTGGGGGTTTACATTCCTATCTGAAACATAGCATTCTTATGTTCAGTCCAATTAATTTAGATGAAGTATGTGTGCAAGCCACGCATCTTGAATCTAGAGGAAAGAACACTTATGAATAGAGTAGTAATAAAAAGCCACCTAAGGGTAAGGAGAAAGAGAAAGGAGAAAAATGGAAGGGAAAGAAAAAATGCAAGTGTGAAGAAAGAGGGGCAGAAATTTGTATGTAAACATTGTTCATAAGAGGGAAATAATGAGGATAATTGCTAGAAACTCCATCTAGAAATGAGACCAAATAAGTTCAACAATAAGGGAAAAAGAAAACCACTGCTATCACTCAAGAAGATTTAGGTTCTGAATCAGGTGATGAAAACAAAATCACTGCCATGGGAATCAAAGGAAAACAAGATATTACAAGCACTAGTTCACAAAACTGTAACACTAGTACTACTCCAAATGAAAAGAGATAAATTGAGTTATTTCATGTTAGTGTCATATCTAAACACACCAATATTGACACACTCTTCAATAGTGGGTCACAAGCAAATCTAATCTCTGAAGACTTAGTCAACCGATTGAATCTTAAAACTGTACCTCACCATAAACCATACCCTTTGGGATGGATAACAAGAGACACCAGTTTACAGGTTACAAGAAAATGTTTGTTTAAGTTTGCAATCACTGCAAATTTTGTTGACGAAATAGAGTTAGATGTGGTACCACTTGATATTTCAGGGGTGGTGTTGGGTAGTCCATATTTGCATGACCGGAAAGAAATCTTTTACCACCATGAAAACAAGTATCACTTGTTAGTACATAGTGAGAACCCATCGCAAAAAGCTGAACATTTATTTTGTTAATGTAGGGGAGGCAAAAAGACTAGTGAATTCAAGTAAAAGTTTAGTACTTCTCATGTTCAAGCCAAATGATGATATTGTTTATGAAAATGTTGTTGCATGTAATGCAAGTTTCAATTCTGATTTGGTTGGTTTAGTTCATTAGAGTGATGAAGTATTTCAGGTTGTGAAAGAATCGTCCTTCAAGGAGAAAGAAAATTTACATGAAATATCTTTGCAACAAGAGGTTTCTCTTTGTGATGTTAGCATGCAAGGGTTGACAAAATTTCAAAGTGTAGAGACACCAATGAAATGAAAAAGTTTGTTGAACAATGGGCTCATTCAATCATCCCTTACGCCATGTTGTGCACCGATGGTTATGGTGCCAAAAAGGAATGGTAAGTATTTCAAGAAAGAGGACAAATGAGTAGTTTTTGCCAAAGCAAAGTTGTAAAAAGAGGTCAGTGCAGGAATATACATAACACCAAACAAGAATGTTTTGTATGGATTTTAATGTTGTATGTTCTTTGTAGCACTTCTATTACATACATGTATTTGAATTATCGCAAAAAAGAGTCATTTCTTGAATAAATTGTCCACTTGGGTGACATAAACATGTTTAGAAAGTTTTCCTATGCACATGTCATCTATGAAAGGAAATTGTTTAATGTTTTGAAGATATCAAAGTACAAGTAGGGTTTCACTTCTTTGATGCATTTAGGATATAGGAGGAGGTAAGTTGAAGGAAAGCCTCTCCAAGTTGGATGCCATTGTTGATTGGTCAACACCCAAGATCGTCATTTTGATAAGAGGTTTGTTGGGAGAAGCCCAATGTTGGAGGAGAGTTGTTGTTGACATTTCTTCTTTTGAAGCTCCTTGGCATGCATTGTCATGTGTGTGCAAAGTCTTCTAGTGGGGAGGCAAACAATAAGAGGCATGTGTTGCTTCAAACCAAAAGATCAGTTCAATTCTTTATATGCTCTTTCAAGCTTGAAAGGTTCATTTGAGTTTCAGGTTTATGCAAGCAACTTCACCGTCTTATTTCATTCAGAAGATTTTTATGGTGTAAAGATTAAGTTGCAGCGATCCATGCACTTTCATTGGATGGATACTTGTCAAAATTTTCACTTGGTTCGAAGGTACAAAAGAGGTATAAGCAACAAGTTTATTGTTATGCCTTTTAGGCCTATTGGTTATGTAACTATTGTATTCAGGCATTATTATGTTTTACATGAAAGTTATGTTCAGAAAATTTCATACTTTCAATATGTACAATCGGGCTTGAGTCATGTAAACCAAGTAGTGAAATTTGTCATTCATTTGCATTATATTTTGTTATGTCGTCTTAGTAAGAAGGATGTTGCTTTTGGTGGCGACATGGACAAAACCATGAGTTTCTATGAATGACTAAAAATGGTGCAACAAACAGTGCAAGATCAGCTTGAAAAGCGAAAAGACAATTACAGGTATTATGTCAATAATAGGTTTCAAGTCGATGGTGCAATCTAGTGTTAGTTTTGCAAAAAGAGGCTTCAAGTTGTTGAACAAAGAGAGAATGTTCAGATTTCACATTTTGAATGCATTCCTACAGAATTTTCGAATCAGTTTCAACAAGACGCCATCCGTGACAGAAGAATGGGGTCCTCAAGGCAAGTGAATGTTGATTTCCTCAGAGAGGAGCTCAAGGAAACAAATTCATCAAAAGCCAATTGGATCGAGATTGGAAAGGTGAGGGGGTTGTACCCTCATCTACATGTCAGATAATAATATCTTTTGGGGTCCAAAAGGATTCTAGTGGGGAGTAGTGATCAGGTGCTTAGTATTTATATTAAAAATAAAAGTTCTCAAATTGGCTCAAAAACTGTATGATTGCGTTCGTCTCGTCAATACGATCGCAATGTAATTCGTTTCACCGAAAACAGAGTCTAGGTGAAGGAGAAAAGGCCTGCTGTTCATTTTCCTAAACAATTAAAACAAATTGCAGAATAGGACAAAATGATGACATGGCAGTCCAGACAGCAGTCCAGTCAGTAAGGAAATATTCTTCATTTTTCTCCCAATGGGGTTGTGGCAAGTGTCACTTCTAGATTCGCTAATTTGGTTGTGTGAAGGTAAAACTGCTTACTTGGCCTCCAAGGTGGAAATTATGTTTTGTTATATATATATATATATATATATATATATATATATATATATATATATATAAAATTCAAATGAAGAAATCAGCGGAAAATTCAAATTTGAAAATGGGGGCAAAACCTTTGCATGGGACAGGCGGAGGCAGGTTTGAACCAGTGACCTTCCCCACACCATTACCACCGTCCACCATTGGGCCACACATCAAATTTGAAAATAGTAGCCACGAATTAGTATTTAAGCCTACAGGAATGACCGATGGCATAGAGGAGGGAGCCAACCCCCTCTCCATACGACCATACATTAAAAACCGTGGGACAACGCTAAGGTTAAGCATGATTAGTGTGCCACTAATCCTAGTTAAATTCAATTAAATCATTGTTTAAGTTGGAGAGATTTATGGCGGAGCCACCAAATCAGGAACTGCCACCAAGCTTGGTGGACTTAACTAGAGTCTCTCTAGATTTAGTAGGGTTTCCTAGGGAAAAATTGAATGCAGCATATCTTGAGCAAATTTCGACCAAATTGAGCTCAGAAATAAGTGTTTTTAGCTAATTTGGACCTTCTGAACACATTGGTGCAGGTATCAAGAGCCATAGAGCTTTGTAAACAACATTTTTTCCACATTGATCTAATATAGAGGCCCAAGCCATGGAAGCTGGACCAAGGAGATCTAGCCCAGGAGGGGTGAACTCCTTCATCAAAACACTATGTTAATGTGTATGTTTGATGGTTTGTTGCACTGTACATGTTTTTTGTTTATTATTCATTTTGAATATATTTTTCTCATGAATGTCTTGTTTAAATTAAGGAAATTTACCTGTTTGTAAGCACCAACAACTAAGGAAACCTCAGCACAAAAAGCAAGAAGCAAGCACATGTTTATAAATTTGTAATTTTTATTAGCACAAAAAAACTAATCACACAAATATAGATTAGGAGGTATTCATAATGACTACTGATATGTTCTTTTGTTCACAAATTTCTCCAAGAAAAAGTTGAATGAGCTAGCTATGTTGATGTATCTATCTGCTAACTATGGAAAGCATCCTCCATCAACATCATGCTCTGTTAGAAACCAATACAATACTGAGAGGGTGGTGAATCAGTATTGTGAGAATTTAAGAAACCTTTTTTCACAAAGTAAATAATACTAAAACACTAACAAACTCTTTAACAACAATTCATGTAGGCATCAACATAAGAAGAATATATGCAACACATAAATAGTTCAATCTTTTATTCAATTTATTTTACAAATGAAAGCTTCAACTTGTTGTTACATCAATTGGTAGGCTTGAACATACTTGAGATATATGACCCTCAATTTGTTGATTTCTCAAGATCCAACCTGAAGTAAGGTACTACTGCCTAGTTTATCAGTTGCTACTGAAAGGAGCTACAACCCTTGAGTTTATCAACTATAATTGAAAGGAGTTATTACCCCTGAGTTTATCAACTACCCCTGAAAGGAGCTACAACCCCTAATTTGCAAGCTGACATTTGCTTGACCTCCTTGATTCATCTTTCATCACATTTTCAAACTCAAACCATGAAGACCACTCACAAAACAAATCAATCTCTCCTCACTCAATCACCACAAAATCACCTTAAACAATCTATGATCTCTGATCAATTCACTAATAAAAACAACATTCTTGCTAATTCAATTTATACTTATAAAAAATAAGAACTGATATTTTAGATTTAGAACTTTAGTTAAGTTCATCTCTTAATCATGCATGAATTCTTAATTTTCAGTTATATTCCACTTCTGTGAAGTCTTTTTGACGTGTTCATGATGTCTTTAATCTCTGCTTTGTTGTTTTGATATGAAAAACTGAGTCAAAATTATAATTTCTCCAATTCTAGTACATTATAGGATTTAACAAAGGTTTTATTTCTAGTTCTAAATCTAGAAAACTTCCAAATTTGGAAAAAACTACCAAATATGTCACACTGCGCCAAAAATGTTGTCAACTCGTTCATGCCGCTTTATTCTAAGTTTTAGTACATTATCAGTTATGGTGGAATCCACCAAGTATATTTGTCAAATCGTTCATGTTCTAATGCCCATAGGCGCTTTGCTTAAGCCCCAAGGCCCAACATCATAACACATCAATGCCACAAGAAACCTTGCATAAAACTACCTTAAGGGGATTAACCACTTAAGCCCCCTTATTTTAAGCCTTGAAGGGGATAAACCACTTGCATCAAACCTTTTGCACCCTTGGTCACAAAACCTTTGCATCGAACTGAAACCTGGAGGAGCATTTATCCTTCAGCCTTTTATAGTGAAGCACATTTGATAACTTCCAAGATTTATCTGTTGGGGTGATGTGACACCTTATGTTTGGTTCGCCGCTCCACTTCTGCACCATCTTGTATGCCATCTCATCCATATGCCCCGTCACCTAGGAAATAAAACTTGTGCCTCCTCTGGAAACCAATAAGGTTAGATCATCGAGGTAAGGTGTCCCTATGGGACTAGATGTTGCACTCACGGGCCTTTGTTGGGAAGGGATGGATTCAACATGATTGTGATCCCTACGTCGTTCATCACAATATAAGCAGAGGAATCATCTTTCTTGATAAAGAGTAGGATCCACGCATAAGTGGATTCAGATTGGCTAGACTTATGAATAGTGGGGACACTTGTGTTTCCCTTTCTTCCTCTAGAAACAAAGTCAAGCAACTTGTGGAAATATTTGGATAGGATAATTCGAAAGCACGAAGGAACTCGTCTGTTGTGACATTGAAAGTTGATGTGTACAATTTCATAATACGTGTGCTAGTGATAATCACAAGGTTAAGGTTGCGTGACATGATGATAGATAAAGAACAAATGATGGTGGCAACCACTTTGGTAATGATTGTGGCTGATAGTCTTCACAAAGTTTTGCACCATCTGGAAGCATTGGTTGAACTATTTTTGGGGGTGATCTATAATTCAAATCATGGGGTGGATCGACAAGCCAGAGCAATCGCCTGTTGTTACGGGCACATCAATCCCAACTTCTAGATCATTACTATTAGGGTCCATCAATCCCTAATTCAGTTGTTTTCATTCCCTAATGAGGTCAACCTACATCATGCTTGCCTCCCAAAAGTTTCCATGACACCATTCATCCAAAAAGTGTCCTTAAGGAGATCAGCGTAGGTAGCCTTCTATTAGGCTGCATTACAATGCAAAAATTGCACTGGCTAGGTGCGCTGCAATGCACTTACCTTTGTTTCACCTGCGCTGAGTGAGATTCATCGAATTTTTTTAAATGAATCCATTGGATTCCTCATCCAATGGATACTTCTGGAAGTTTCCAGGTTGATTGAGCTCACATTTGGATGAGGAAGAGGATGAATGAACCTCAATCCATTATCCCTTCCTCCATGGAACCACCTCCCAATTTTGGCAGAGCATTCATGAGGGCCATTAATGGCTTAACCTCCTCCATTCAACTATAAATTGACCAAGCATTCAAAGGCTGATCTAGGGTGAAATTTCTTGAGCTAAGAAGATGTCGTTAGAATGAGATTAGTAAGAGCATTGTAATGATGTCGAATTATTGCTTCATGAGGAGAGAAGGGATTGAAACTGGAAGGAAGACACTGAATCAAGAATGAACATTCATGGGTTGTAATCTTTCCTTTTATCAATAAAGAATTCAAATATTTTTCCATTCATGTTCTTATATGATGTATATTGTATTCTGGATTCTATGATATGTTTAATTAACAGATCTTTATTATATGCTTTGATGGGTTTCTGTCTCGGCTTGTGTGCAAGTACTTTCCAAGCGAGTTAAGTATAGAAAGGAGAAACAGAATCGGTCAAAGGAGAGAGGAAGCAAGTGAAAGATATAGGTTGGTTTCTCCTCTTACCTCTCTTATTTGTTGATTAAAGAAAAGGTAGCGAATTACTTTGGCTGTTGTTTCTAGACTAGCTACTAAGTCTAGAGGGTTAGGTGTTTGATAAAACACTAAATTTGCCCAAAACACCTTTGAACGTTTGAGGCAATTGGAGAAGGCTTATCCATGCTTAATCTATGCATATGTAGGGTATGTTGAGAAATGGAAATAAGAAATTCCAGTTTAAATTTGTCCTTGAATTTAAACAGTGAATTAAAATTGAATTCTATTCTCATAACAACTTGTAAATAGTTATGTGGAGGTTGGAACCGCAGAGACAGAGTTTTGCTGCGACGAAAATGGCTTCTCTTCGTATTCCCTGCGTCTGCCAAAATTTCGGCGGCTCCATCTACCCAAAGCCTGAGTCTGCACGACTTTCAGTGGCCTTCGCTGCACCGTTGAGAGTGGGGGTTTTTCATTTTTTGCTGAAGCTGGGGTTTCTAAGAAGATCGGATTTGGAAACCTGGTCGGCTCTTTTGCATGCCGTGCTTCCTCAGTCGGAGTTTTTAGCTGGAAAATCATTGATCGGATTAAATGGGTTGGCTTTGCCAATGAGGCGCTCGCGGATCATACCCTCGACCTTTTGCTCTGCTGCAGCAACTGATGGAGATGAAAACGCCATCCCTTTGGGAATAGAGAAGTCGTCGCAATTTTTTGCAGACAAATATCCTGCGCTGAGTACCAGTTTTTTCTTTTTTATGAGGGTTTCTGGAACAGAGATCGGTGGTGCCGCAGTACTGCAAATTAGCGAATGGGAGGTCCAGTTTTACCTGTTGATAGCTAGTACTCTCGGTAGCGTAGCCGGGCCTCTGAAAAAGGAGCTCTACAAGCCAGATCTGGAGATATCACGACGCACACAGATCCAAAACCCTTGGGGTTCACTTGGGATTACAGAGGAAATGCCTGATCCAATAGATCGAGGCCTTAATAAGGTTGCTTTACTATGTAAGGAGGAAGATCTGATACAGATCTTCATCAAATCGATAGGGGGAAGACATTACTGCATGCAGCTCAGTAAGGGGATGGTTATCCATGATTTAAAGAAGGAAATCCAGAGACAACTTGGAACCCCAAAAAAATACCAAAATCTGATATATAAAGGACATAGTAAGCAGAACAATCATACACCAGGACTACAACATCATCAAAGATTCAACTATCATTCTAAATCTAAGGCTACGAGGTGGATGCAAGGGAGCCAGTTCTAAAACTTCAGGCTCATTCCGTGATGCAGCCAAAGGAAAGGAACACATGCAAGACAAACCAGCACCAACATTAGAACTACCAGGCCCATACATTGTGGAATAAAAGCCGGAATCTCCAATGCTTATAGTAGCTATGCTGGAGGTAACTAATCTATACAAGTTTTTAGCCCAAAATGTTGTTATCTGTAGATTTAATGGTTTCTGGCCAAAGTCTGATGCACTGCATCAATGGATCTTCTCCACATGGACTCCTAATTGTGAAATCTATCAATGCCCAAAAGGGTTTTTCATAGTCAGATTCAACTCAAAACGAGATCGAGATATCATTATCAATCATGGGCCTTGGTTTTGGGGCAATGCTGGCCTCTTCATCACCCCCTGGTTCCCGTATTTCGATGCCAATACCATGGTAGTCTCAACAATTCTAGTTTAGGTGAGGCTACATAACCTCCCACTTCATTTTTGGCACCACAAAGTTTTAATAGCCAATGGGAACTCCTTGGGGAAGTTCCTAAAATCAGATGAAGATAGGACTTCTTGGGGAATCTTCACTTTTTCCAGAATATGCGTAGAAGTGGATTTGAGTCAAGGAATACCAGATCACGTCACATTGAACTTTAATAATTCAATGTGGTCATAACCGCTTGATTATGAGAACACAACATTCAGATGCCACGGATTCTCCCAAACAGGGCACCTCCACTACGCATGTCCACTGGCTAGAAAGGAGCCAAAAGGAAATAAGAAACAACAGAAAAAACCCAAAGGTTGGCAGAATCCTGAACCGCTAGAAGAAGAGGAACTGAAGACAGAACCTACAGGTGAGCAAATGGGCCAGGAAAACATACAAGCAGAAAAGACCCAGGAGACAAACTTGGGGCATAACAATTGAGAACAGCAACAAAAACTTCAACTGGAAGTAAGTGGCATCAAACGAACTCATGGCTCCGAAGGATCGGAATCGGACAAGGAACAACCAACGAATACAATGGAAAACCAGCTTGCCATTATTGATACCACTCCCAACACTGGTGGTTGGCGAAGAGTGGAGAAGAAGAAGGGCAGGAAACCGTAGGCCAGTTGGATTATTTGTTTCTTTTTTCTTGTTTTCTTGATTTCAGGAACAACACATTTCACATTTTTCTTTTGACAGGATAGTATATTTTACATCCTGTGGGCTCTATGATCTGCAATCGTACAACAAAAATGAATGCTTAATTGCATATACTATGTAACTTTTTATTTCCGGTTAATCAAAAGTTCGATTTTTTCTTCGGGAAAAAAAACAAAAAAACTTGTAAATAGTTAATTAAGTTTAATTAGCATAGGAATTTCAAGTTGGAAGTCTTTCTGAAGTCATGTATATGTTCTCCCTAAGTTTGAGGGGTCCACAATGAGTTTAATTGTGAGTTGTAATTAGATCACTCAGTTTACTGAGTTATGTTCAGTTAAATTAGTTCCAAACTGTTTGAGGAACTAATAAAGAGTTAATAGTCAGTGGGTGCACTAGTGCATCCACAAGTGTCACTCTATCTAACTAAATATTCCCTCATCAGAAACTCATGCATGTCGATTCTGAGAAAGACCCAGTTGAGACTAGAGTGTAGGGACAGTGTACTATCAGTTGTGTGATTTACTGAGTTGTAAATATCATGAATGCAATCAGAGAAGGACCTATGTTTGGATTGCGAAGTTTTGGAAGCATGAATTCCCTTTAAATATAGGTTATTCATCCTATGAAATAGGGGCTTGGATAGTTGAAAAATTGGCTAAGTGTTGGCCAAGAGCTTGCTTGTGAGCAGAGAGAGTTGAGCATACTTGTGCAAAATTGTTCTAGTGAGAACAAGCTTTGTATCTTCACTCATATTTATGATATATGTAATACAGATATTGAGGTTTTGAGCAGTGGCTTTTCTCAGATACATCTTGTGTTATGTGCCATTGATTTATCTTCTTCTTGTTCATATTGTTTTCATCGATCTATTGGCTTATGCTGGTTGAAGGTAGAAGTATATTCTTGTCTTGTGCTTTAGTACATTGCATGAGCTTGTGAATCTATAGGAAATTCTACATGGTATTGGAGTTGCGAACAGTATACTAGAGGATATTTTGAAGCTTTGAGTTTTGGGTTATAGGTGAAATTTGAATTTGCAATACATACTTCAAGATCGATAGATGGCGTTCTACGGTTTGAGGCTTGAGTATGCCTTGGAAGGAAATTCAAATTTTATAGCCTGGAGGGACATATTGGAGGCTATGCTAGAAGATAATGGCTTGAAGGAATTCGTTGATTAAGAAATTCCTAAGCTAACAGTATCGGATGCACAAAATTTGGCCGAATGGAAGAAGCGTGTGGTGAAGGTGAGGCGGATAATCCTTGAGGGAGTTCGAGACCACATTGTCTTGAGTCTCCATGGAAAGGAAACTATGTATTCCATGTGGAAAACATTGTTGAACTTGTATCAGAACAACAATGATCAAAGGAAATTGGCACTGAAGGAGAAACTTCAAAAAATAAAAATGGAGAAAGGTGAAACGATTTCAAAATACTTGACCAAGTTCACTTAGTGTCATGATGAACTAGGAAGTGTTGGAATCACAGTTGCCAAGGATGATATGGTGAGTCTTTCTCTTCTAAGACTCCCAAAGAGTTGGCATAATTATGAGGACTCTGTCAATGGTCGAGAGAAGTTGCCGGATTCAAAACAATTGTGGTCAGATTTGATGCAGGAGGAGATCAAGAGGAACACCAGGGATGGTTTTTCATCAAAGACTGATGATGAAGAGAACTATGCCTTAGTGATTAAGGGGAAGAAGGGGAAATGGAAATCTTCCCATTCCAAAGCAGATTCTTATCATGGAGGTAAGAAGAAATACATGACAAAAATTAAGTGCTTTCATTGTCATGAGCTGGGTAATTTTGTTACAAATTGTCCACTCAGGAAGTCCAAGAAGAATTCCTCAGGAGGAGTGGTGGGTGAGGCTTTGGCCTCTCAATTCGAATTGGAATTTTCCCTCATTACATGCATGGTATCATCAATGATGGGAAGTGTATGGTACTTGGACAGTGGATCTTCATTCCACATGACTGGCAACAAAGAGTTATTCAGTGACCTGGAGGAGAAAGATCTCCAAATGCATAATGAGATGGGTGATGATGGGAGCTATAATGTTACCAGATTGGGCAGGATTACTTTTAAGAGGGCACATGGGGCTCCACTCACCTTGAATAATGTTATGTATGTGCCCTGGCTAAAGAAGAACTTGCTTGAGAATTGAGGATATGATGTGATCTTCTTGAAAGGAAAGATGTTCCTTTGACACATAGCCACGGGTCAAGTAAAGAAGATAGCGATTCAGTGATGCAGGAGCATCCAGACTTAGCCAGCAATGTGAAAGTTTGTTCACATGTTTTGGCTAAACAAGTTGAATTTCATTGACCTGATTGGTCAAAAGTCAGTTTTACTAAGAGGGTTGGATCTCTCAAGAAATGAGTTGTATTTCATTATTGTAATAGTTAGAAATTGTCTTATTTTAGGTTCAAAGATAAGTTGTTAGCATAGGTGTGTGGTAGAGCTAGGAATTAGAGATTTGTTGTTAGATTGATTAAAAATAGGGATTGAGTTGTTAGGCACAGAATAGAGTGATATTCGATTGATAAAAAGAAGGGAAAAAATGTAATGAAGAGACGATTGAGTTGAGTGAGAGTCAAGAGTAGTGTGTGGATTTCCTTTCGAAACAGAGGTCTTTTATTTGTGTAATTGGGCCAAGGCTGAGACTCTGTAACTATTTTTATTGTGAATAAATGATGTTGTGCGTGTGATTAATTATCAATCCTACGGAAATCCTTGTTATGCTTTTAGATTCTTTGTATTCGGGGCAGAGTGATTATTCCTTTGTTTTTTCTTTTTTATGTTTCACACCTAAATCACAGGATTGATAGAAGTCAGAGGCTTTTTATAGAATTATCATTGGTTGATGCCACTTTAATCCTGACCACTGGATCGCGAACAATCATGGTTGTTGGATCGCAAAAGTATTTTTTCAACAGGAAGTGGTATTTCGGGCGAGGCAAGAGTGGTAAGTGGTAGTTTAGGTTGGGCACCCGATTCCACTAACCGTTCGACACGTAGCAGCCGAGGAGAGAGGAAAACCGCTTTTCAGGCGGGTAATCCCCATGCTATTTGTCCACCCAAAATCTCTGAAAGTCGTTGGATCTAGCACGAGTGGATCGATGGTGGAGGATCAACAAATTGTTTGAAACTTTGGAGTGAATATTGACCGTTGGATCGGAGGATGTAATGGACAGCGGAGATCCTTGTAACTGGTGATTATGTGATTTAATTTGGACTGTTGGTTTATTTAGATCATGATCTACGGTGTACCGGGAGCGCTTCTAATTTAAAATTGAAAATCATTGTTTTGGATTTTTTCCAAAGGCATTCCGGTTAGAAAGGAAAAGGTTGGATTGTTAAAGAAACGGTGACTTGCGGGGTGATTGTTGAGATTTTTGAAGCCATTATTTCTTCCTGCGTCATTCAGGTGAAGAATCTCTATAGGATAGAGGTAGAGGAGTGTGTTTCTTTGAGCACAAAAGTAGAAAGGGTGTAGAGTCAAGACATTGGCGAGTTGTGGCACAGGCGATTGGGCCACTTGCATCATGGGGCTTTGAAGATATTGCAGTAGATCTCTATCAAGCTTCCCAAAGGTATGCTTGAGCAAGTTGATACATGCAAGGGGTTTACTTTGGGAAAATACACCAAGTCTTCCTTTCATGACACAGAAAATCAAGCAAAGGCTATTTTAGAGCGAGTCCATTCAGATGTGTGTGGACCATTCTCGACAGCAGCCATAGCCAAACACATGTATTATGTTATTCTTGTTGATGACATTTCTCGAAACTGTTGGATATTTTTCATGTAGAAAAATGATCAAACCTTCACAATTTTTTGTGAGTGTAAAGCATTGGAGGAGAAAGAGTCAGGGAAGAAGGTTAAATCTCTACGGAGTGATAACGGTGGTGAGTATGTCTCAAACGAGTTTAAGAACTTCTGTGCAGTAGAAGGGATTAAATGGGAGTTGACGACACCCCATAACGCTCAGAGGATCCTCATATTGATGTGGAGTAGCCACATGTAAAGGATCCTAGAGTGGAGACATCCACTCAGGTAGCGTCTTCCAAAGAGGGAAGAAAGCGCACCAGAGATGTTGACAGATTGTTGGATGACGCATGGAAGAATGTGGGAGCACCCACTTCTTAGTGCAGGGAGAGGAGGTCACCTGAGAGGTACGTTGGATACATAGCTCTTATGGGTGAATGTGTTGTGATAGAGTCATCTTCCTTTAAGGAATCAATGCAAAAACTGGTTTTGGTTGATGCCATCGTGGAGGAGTATGACTCCATAGTTCGTAACAGTGTTTGGGATGTGGTCCCAAGACCATAGGACAAGTCGGTGGTGAGCTCCTATTGGCTTTAAAAGGTAAAGAAAGATGCATATGGTAGTGTGGATAAGCATAAGGCTATATTTGTGGTCCGTGGCTTTTCACAAGTAGAGGGGATTGACTATGCTGAGACCTTTGCTCCTGTTGCAAGGCACTCATCGATCAGATCTATATTGGCACTATCAACATAGGTGGGTTGGAAGAGACATCAAATGGATGTGAAGACAACCTTCCTTAATGGCACAATTGAGGAAGAGGTGTACATAGAGTAGCTTGAAGGTTTTGAGACCTTCGACTATGAGTCGCATGTGTTTCGACTCAAGAGAGCATTGTATGGGCTGAAGCAAGCACCTCGTGTTTGGTACACCAGGATAGATAGCTACTTCACTGGGTTTGGCTTCACGAAGAGTGAAGAAGATGTGAACCTATACCACATAGTGGTGGAAGGTAAATTGTTGATCATTGTACTTTATGTTGATGATCTCATACTGACAGGTGATGATCAACTGATCAAATCTTGCAAGGAGGACCTTGCAAGAGAGTTTGAGATGAAGGACATGGGGCTCATGCATTACTTTCTTGGCATGGAGGTATGGCAGGGAGATGGGGAGTTGTTTTTGTCTCAGGGCAAGTATGCCAACGAGATACTCAAGAGATTCTGCATGGAGAGAAACAAACCCATGGAGACTCCTCTAGCAGGTAACTGGAGGAAGGAGGATGCTACTTCAGGGGAAGTAGTGGAAGCTACTATTTACAGGAAGCTTGTGGGTTCACTCATGTACTTGGTGAACACACGATCGGATATGTGCTATGCAGTTAATTATCTTAGTCAAGCAATGGTTAGGCCTACCAAGCTGTATTGGAAGGTGGAAAAGCATGTGTTGAGATACCTCAGGGGCACTTCTCAGTATGGATTATGGTATAGATGGATAGAGGGAGTGAAGCTTCAAGGCTTCACCGATGCAGATTGGGCAGGGAGTCCATCTGATCGGAAGAGCACATCAGGAGGGATCTTCAGTATTAGGTCAGCGACAGTTTCTTGCTATAATAGGAAAAAGAGATCGGTTGCACTCAGCTCGATAGAGGCGGCGTACATGGCTGTGAGTTAGGCAACATGGGAGGCCATCTGGATGAGGAAGATCCTAGTTGGTTTTTTTGGTCAACAGATGGATCTAATTTTTATTTACTGTGATAATCAGAGTTGTATCAAACTCTCTGAAAATACAGTTTTTCATGATCGGTCCAGGCATATTGATATCTGATATCATCATCTCAGAGATTGTGTATTGAGGTGGATCATGTTGTTAAGGTACATTCTCATGGAGGAGAAAGATGCTGACATTTTGATAAAGGCATTGTCAAGATGTAAATTCAAGTTTCACAGAGACAGGATCAGGGTAGCTGATAATCCCATTCTTGTTGAGAGGGAGTGTTGAGAAATGGCAACAAGAAATTCCAGTTTAAATTTATCCTTGAATTTAAACTATGAATTAAAATCAAATTTTATTCTCATAGCAACTTGTAAATAATTAATTAATTTTAATTAACTTAATTATCTTAGGAATTTCGAGTTGGAAGTCTTTATGAATTCATGTATATGTTCTCCCTAAGTTTTAGGGGTCCAGGATGAGTTTAATTGTGAGTTCTTATTAGATCACTCAATTTACTAAGTTATGTTCAATTAAATTAGTTCTGAACTGTTTGAGGAACCAATAGAGAGTTAACAGTTAGTTGGTGCACTAGTGCATCCATATGTGTCACTCTAGTTAACTAAAGATTCCCTCATCAGAAACTCATGCATGTCGATTATGAGAAAGACCCAGTTGAGACTAGAGTGCAGGGATAGTGTACAATCAGTTGTGATATTTACTGAGTTGTAAATATCATGCATGCAATCAGAGAAGGACCTATGTTTGGATTGCGTAGTTTTGGAAGCATGAATTCCATTTAAATACGAGATATTCATCCTAGGAATTATGCAAGGAAATAGGGGCTTGGAGAGCTACAGAATTGGTAAGTTTTGGCCAAGAGCTTGCTTGTGAGCTGAGAGAGTTGAGCATACTTGTGCAGAATTATTCTAGTGAGAACAAGCTTTGTATCTTCACTCATATTTCTGATATATGCAATACAGATAATGGGGTTTTGAGCAGTGGATTTCCCTAGGTACATCTTGTGTTATGTGCCATTGATTTATCTTCTTCTTGCTCATATTGTTTTCATCGATCTATTGGCTTCTAGTGGTTGAAAGTAGAAGTAGATTCTTGTCTTGTGCTTTAGTACATTGCATCAGCTTGTGAATCTACAGGATTTTCTACAAGGTATCTATTAATGGTGTGCTAGAGTGAGAGAACTCATGCTGCATAGAGTTACATTCTTCTCCTCACTACGATCATTCACAATCTCGCTTTCCATATGTATATTTAATCACCTGGCTCAAGGGTGGCAGGGTTGGCAACATCCCTTTTATCAACATTTGTACCACTGATGTCCTTCAATGTTCCACCCTTTCTAGGGGCCTCTTTAGCAAGGGAAGAAATGATATCTATTCCATCCAAGGAATTGTCACCGACAAATCTAAAGGAGTTTCACAAAGTAATGGCATTTCTCCTCGAGCATTCTTATATTTTGACATCATGTGGGATGTTAGAATTTGTCTCAAATCTTGTGGATGTCACAGCTGCATTGGGGATGCAAGTTTCACTTTTGAAGGTGCAATTACCTGGTCTAGTTTTCATGACTTACTTGTAACAATGAAATCTCTTTGAAATCAAAGAACTCGAAGCATTTTTTATCCCAGCTTTGGGATTAAATATAGGCAGTGTTTTTCTTATTCTGTTCAACATTCATTTATGTTTTTTTCCTCTCTTGGACAAAGTAAGATGCAGTTGGTGGTTTCAATTTAGGTTTTCATGAATTTACTTGTAGGTACTCATGTTATCAATATCTAAAACCCTCAATGAAGTGCTCCAAATTCAAGAAATTCATCCACATCTTCTCCGTCTTTCATTATTCTTTCTGCAGAAATTATATTTAGATTCTTAATTGCTTACATATAAAATTTGGCCTCTTATTTCTCTTCAAACCGCTCCTTCAATCCAAATGCCCTGTAGCCCTCAGATTTTTCTAGCCCGTCTATTTTGAAAGTTGGGGTTTCAGAACTAGAAGCTTTGTTGCAAGCCCTCATGGCCCGTCCCTCCATTCACTAATTTTAAAAATTTTTCATCAATATTGAAATGTCTCAGGAACTCGTTCCCTTACAGCCTGGCACTATCTTCGGGAAACAACATCAAATTGGTGCCATTGCTAGGGAACGGATTAGAAAGTATATTTCCTTGGGTTTTATGAAAATTTGGAGTTGATTCTTGAAGGTGATAAGAATCAACAATTAGTTGTACATATTCACCTATCTTCTTAACTTTGGGTTTTTATTCTCCTGGGTTTTAAAATGGAAACCTCTAAATCCTTTTCTAATGAGCTCATTCCAGAAAAAGAAGAGATGATTCAACTATAGACAAACCCTCGAAGGTCACATTTTGTTCATTTTTCTGGTGTTACTATTTATGATACTTATCTTGCAGATGAGGGTTGTGGTTGTTCAATAGATTCTCCAATTTATGATACCTAAAGTTCATAAGAGGAATATTTTGTTGAAGACTTCCAAGAAGTTTTTCTCTTAGCCAAGCAAGAAGAAGGTGACCAACAACAATATTTCCAGGAAGAGCCCAAGGTGGAAAAACCAAGCAGTGACTGTAACTGCCCTGTGCAAGAAGTTACATATAGGTAGGTTGTTTGAGAATATGAGGCAATTGAAAATTTTTATTCTATCAATTTTATGATCTAGTAGCTGACTATATGGAAACTTTCTTTAGTCAATGATGCAAGAGCATCAGGATTAGCCAACAATGTGAAAACTTGTTCACATGTTGTGGCTAAACAGGTTGAAATTCATTGACTGTTGGGTCAAAACTAATTTTTACTGAGAGGGTTGGATCTCTCAAATAATTTGTTATAATTCATTATTGTAATAAGTTAGAGACTATCTTATTTTAGATATAGAGATAGATTTGTTTGCATAGGTGTGAGGGAGAGCTAAGAAATAGAGGATTTGCTGTTAGATCTCTTGAGAATAGCAGATTGTTGTTAGATATTGTTAGAGGAATTATTTGAGGATAAAAGAGGAAAAATGTAAGAAACGAGGGATTAGAGAGGATTGCTGAGTGGAGCGAGGGCATAGAGTGAGTTTGGGAATGCATTTGTGAGACAAAGGTCTCTTCCCTGTGTAATCTGGCCTCAAGCCAAGACTCTGTATTGTTTTTTTTGTAATAAAACAGTGTTGCGGGCATAATGTTATAAACAGCCCGTGGAGGCTTTCAAATGCGTGGTTTTTTATGTTTCAGATGTTAGTGATGCTATTCCTATGTGTTTCATGCCTTTTAATGGAGACCTGGTGTTAGAGGATTGTTGAGCAAGCGCATTGCTTCATTATGGTTTCCACAGGCCAATTACCCAAATACACTAAGTATCGGTCTAAAACACAGTTTAAACAGAGATCCGGACTTCAACTGTTATAGGTGGAAGTGTTATTGATATCGGGTCCATGGAACCCCATCGCGTTAGGCCTGTGTGTATTTCCCATATCGCATCGCGAAAGGCATTACAAAGGAAATGACACTAAAATACTTAGAGGATTCAAAAGGGCGGATTTGAAAGTTTATATAATTGAATGTTGAGTGTTATCGGGTCCGGCGGGCGTTATCGCAGTGCTTAAGTGGAGACGGTCCAACCTTTGCGACTCGCGATCGCCGATTGGTATCACATCGACATATCGGAGCGCTTATATATATCTTAAAGCAACCATTGTAAAGTGTCAATAGCGATAGCGATATCGCGTCAGGCCAAGGGAACGCATTGATAAAGGAGCTTTGTGCCTGCTGACTGCCGATAGTGCGATTGGATCCTGACCGTCCAATCGAGTAGATCCAGATCTGCAGTGATAATTCATATATGTGCTTATAAAGGCGAAAAAGCATTCTTTAAGCCTTTTTCAAAGGTTTGGGTCTCGAAAAGGATTAAAGTGTCAATTAACATTTGAATGGTTGTTTCAGTCCCGAGAAAAGGGGAAAGAATTGTTTTAAAGGGATTTGGTCCCGATAGTGAGGAGGGGTGATTGTGGGTTTAAAGATCCATTTGGGTTTTATTTAAACCATTGTGTTTCTGCTACATCAATTTTTGGTATTGGAGCAGAAGAAGGAGGTGTTTGCAACAAAGATGACACCAAGGAGAGGAATTGGTCGAGGAAGACCAGAACCAAATGCAATTCTATTGGAAGAGGTGCGGAGTTTGTGTGCACGAATGGAGACAATGGAGACAACCCAAAGAAGAGCACCTGATGATGGAGCTAAGAGTTCTTCAGAAGAATCTGCTGCAGATGTGGGAGAAGTAGAAGAAGACAATGAAACTACCAAATTTCTCAAGATGCTAGCAAAAGTAGGAAGCAAACCCAAGATGGAGATCCCTATGTATGAAGGGAGTCTGAATGCGGAGGAGCTTATAGATTGGATTAGATCCATAGATCAGTACTTTGACTATGAAGAGATTGAGGAGAATAAGATGGTAAAGTTTTCAGTCACTAGATTGAAGGGTCATGCAGCCATCTGGTGGGACAAGGTACAGACATCAAGAACGAGGAAAGGAAAATCTAATAACAAGCAGTGGGACAAAATGGTAAGCAAACTAAAAGCCAAGTTTATGCCTAAAGACTATCATTTGAATCTTTTTAAACAAGTGCAAAATTTGAAACAGAAAGGAATGTCTGTTAAGGAGTATACAGAAGAATTCTATAGATTAAGAATTAGAGCAGGGCACGTAGAAGATGATGTGGAAAAGATAGCTAGATATATAAATGGGTTAAGGTATGAGATACAAGATGAGATTAGCTTGTTAATTCTGAAAACTGTTGAGGATGCCTATCAAGCAATTCTGAAGGCAGAGGAGAAAATATTGAGGAAACAGAGTCAAAGGAACAGAGGAAAGAGCTCAGTGAGAGGTAGAGGAGCTGCTAGATCCAGAGGAACACAGCATCAACATGAAGCAGGAAGTTCAAGTGGCAGATCACCACAGAGGGGTGAATCTAGTAGAGGAAGATTCACACCCAGAGGAAGAGGGCGAGGAAGAGATGTTAGGTGTTATACCTGTGGAGAATGGGGACACATGTCATGGGATTGTCCTCATAACAAATCAGTAAGCCAGAGAGGTGCAAATGTGGCTGAGGCAAAGCCAGAACCACCTCGACTTGTGGAGAAAGAAGAACCCCTTGAATAAGGTGAATCACTGTTATTTAGAAGAACTTTTCTTAGAGCAAAGAATGAAACTGGAGAGCCTGCACAAAGGAAGAACTTGTTTAGAACCACCTGTAAATCAAAGGGTAAGTGCTGTAAGGTAATCATAGACAGTGGAAGCATTGATAACCTTATGTCCACAGAGATGGTGGATAAGCTTGGGTTAGTGAAGACAGTACATCCTGCACCCTACAGAGTGTCTTGGTTGCAAAAGGGCCATCAAGTCATTGTGACAGAATAGTGCAATGTTGAGATGCAAATAGGTACATAGAAAGATGTAATCCTATGTGACATAATGCCCATGGATGTATGTCATATATTATTGGGGAGACCATGGCAATTTGACCGAAAAGCGATTCATGATGGGAGAAGGAACACATATACCATAGAGAAGGATGGAAACAAGCACATGTTATTGCCATTGAAGAATGATGTTGATAAAGGATTGCCTGAAAATAGTATCATGTTGATAAGTGGTAAAGAATTGCTACAGGAGGTCGACAAAAGCGAGGAGTTGCACTTCGCTATCATAGGGAGGCCCAAGGTAATCTTAACATCCACAAATTTAAATGATTTGCCTAAAGAAATTAAAGCTGTGTTAGATAATTTTATGGATATCATTGTGGATGAATTACCGAATGTATTACCATCGGTTAGAAGTGTTAGCCACCATATTGACTTAATACCAAGGGCAAGTCTACCCAATAAAGCTGCATATAGACTAACTCCTCAGGAAAACACTGAAGTTGCAAGGAAAGTATAGGAACTGATGGACAAGGGGCTGATCAGAGAGAGTCTGAGCCCGTGTGCTGTGCCAACAGTACTTAGTCCGAAGAAGGGAGGAGAATGGCGCATGCGCACAGATTCCCAGCTACCAACAAGATAACGATCAGGTACAAATTTCCTTTGCCCATAATGGATGATTTAATGGACTATTTAAGTGGATCCAGATACTTTACTAAAATAGATTTGAAGAGCGGGTATCATCAGATAAGGATCCGGGAAGGCGCTGAGTGGAAAACTGCCTTCAAAACAAATAGTGGACTGTATGAGTGGTTAGTGATGCCTTTTAGGCTCACTAATGCACCCAGCACATTCATGAGACTAATGAACGAGGTCTTGAAGGAGTATGCAGTTAAAATTTTCATTGTTTACCTTGATGATATTATGATTTTTAGCAAAAGTAAAGAGGAGCATTTAGAACATCTTAAGTTGGTCCTGAGAACTCTATAGAAGGAGAAACTACTAATCAATTTGAATAAGTGTAGTTTCATGAAGGAGGAGCTGGTGTACTTAGGATTTATAGTTTCCAAAGAGGGCTTGAAGATGGATCTGGAGAAGGTACAAGAAATTCGGAACTGGCCTACTCCCAGAAGCAAATTTGAGGTAAGAAGCTTCCATGGACTTGCTAGTTTTTACAGAAAGTTTATAAGAGGGATTAGTCAAGTTTGTGCACCAATCATTGAGACAATCAAGGAGGTCAGTCAGCCATTTCGATGGATAGAAGCAACGGACATAAACTTTAATTTGTTGAAGAAGAAGATAACAGAAGAGCCAATCCTAGCATTGCCTAATTTTGAGAAAGTCTTTCAAGTAGAAACAGATGCAAGTGGAGTAGCAGTTGGTGTGGTACTGAGTCAAGAGCAAAGGCCAATAACATATTTCAGCGAGAAACTGAATGATGCAAAGAAGAAATATTCTTCTTATGACAAGGAGTTTTATGCTATTGTGCAGGCATTGAAAAAGTGGAGGCATTACTTGCTGCCTAAAGAATTCATCTTATATTCAGACAATCACGCTTTACAGTTTATTAATAACCAGCCAAAGCTAAATCAGAAGCATGCCAAATGGGTAGAATTTCTGCAAAGTTTCACTTTTGTAATAAAGCATAAGAGTGGTAAGTCTAATAAAGTAGCAGATGCATTGAGTAGGGTAAGTTTTCTTTTGCAAGAGTTTAAAGTGGGTGTTGTAGGTTTTGAGGAAATGATAGAAATGTACAAGGATGATGAGGATTTTAGAGACATCTACACAACAGTTTAGAATCTAGTGAGCCATAACAGAAGTCAGTGGATGGACTACCTCATTCAAGGAGGCCTATTATTTAAAAGCAACAAGTTATGTATTCCCAAATGTTCCATGAGGGAGAACATCATCAAGGAAAAGCACAGTGGAGGGTTATCTGGTCATTTTGGACAAGATAAAACCTTCGCTCAGGTGAATGCTTTTTATTACTGGCCTAAAATGCAAACTGATGTTAAAAAGTTTGTTGAGAAATGCAGGGTATGTCAGTATGCCAAAGGAAGGAGTCAGAATACAGGACTGTATCAACCATTGCCCATACCAGATCGACCGTGGGATGCAGTTAGCATGGACTTTGTTCTGGGATTGCCTAAAACTCAGAGAGGAAATGATTCTATTTATGTTGTAGTAGATAGGTTTTCTAAAATGGCACATTTTATTGCTTGTAGGAAAACTAGTGATGCAACACACATAGCTAATTTATTCTTTTCAGAGATTGTAAGATTACATGGTTTACTTGTAAGCATTGTATCTGACCGTGAAACCAAGTTCGTAGGGCATTTCTGGAGGACACTCTGGAAGAAACTGGGAACTAACCTCAGTTTTAGTTCAGCATACCATCCTCAAACATATGGATAAACTAAAGTAGTGAATAGGAGCTTGGGGAATATATTAAGGAGTTTAGTATATCAAAATCCCAAACAGTGGGATTTGGCATTAGCTCAAGCTGAGTTCGCTTACAATGATACACCAAAGGAAAGCACTAGAATGAGTCCACTTCAGATTGTCTTTGGAATGCATCTAAGAGGAGTGTATGAGCTTAGAGATTTGGGAAAACAGGAAGCCAGGAGTGCAAGTGCTGAAGATTTTGCTGAACAGATGCAGAGATTACAGGAAGAAGTCAAAGGTAAATTGTAGGAGAACAACAACAAATACAAGCAGAGAGCAGATCTAAAAAGAAGAGAAAAGGAGTTCCAAGTAGGAGATTTAGTCATGGCATATTTGAGGAAAGAGAGATTTCCTACTAAAACTTATAACAAGCTGAAAATGAAGAAGATAGGACCTTGTAAAATTAAAAGGAAATTTTCAGCCAATGCATATGAGATTGAGTTACCAGAAGGGATTGGCATATCCCCCATTTTTAATGTTGCAGACTTATATCCATTCAGAGAGGTAGAAACAGAGTTGCAGAAAGAAGAGACAGGTGATGAAGTTCAAACCGTGAACTGGGAGGAACAAGTACCAAAAGCAGTCAAGAAAGAAGTTGAAGCTATCTTGGATCAAAGAATATCCAAGAAAACTAGAGGGTAGACATATTTCCAGTATCTAGTCAAGTGGAAGGAGCAGCCAGTGGAAGATTCCAGTTGGTTGACAGCAGCTGAACTATAGAAATATGGAGTAAGTCCTGACAGCTTGAAGAACAAGTCTTTTCTTCCCTGGGAGTCTGATGCAGGAGCATCGGGATTAGCCAGCAATGTGAAAACTTGTTCACATGTTGTGGCTAAACAGGTTGAAATTCATTGATTGTTGGGTCAAAACTAGTTTTTATTGAGAGGGTTGGATCTCTCAAATAATTTGTTATAATTCATTATTGTAATAAGTTAGAGACTATCTCATTTTAGATATAGAGATAGAGTTGTTTGCATAGATGTGAGGGAGAGCTAAGAAATAGAGGATTTGCTGTTAGATCTCTTGAGAATAGAAGATTGTTGTTAGATATTGTTAGAGGAATTATTTGAGGATAAAAGAGGAAAAATGTAAGGAGCGAGGGATTAGAGAGGATTGCTGAGTGGAGTGAGGGCATAGAGTGAGTTTGGGAATGCATTTGTGAGACAGAGGTCTTTTCCATGTGTAATCTGGCCTCAGGCCAAGACTATGTATTGTTTTGTTTGTAATAAAACATTGTTGCGGGCATAATGTTATAAACAACCCATGGAGGCTTTCAAATGCGTGGTTTTTTGTGTTTCGGATGTTAGTGATGCTATCCCTATGTGTTTCATGCCTTTTAATGGAGACCTGATGTTAGAGGATTGTTGAGCGAGGGCATTGCTTCATTCTAGTTTCTGCAGGCCAATTACCCAAATACACTAAGTATCGGGCTAAAACACAGTTTAAACAGAGATCCGGACTTCAACTGTTATAGGCGGAAGTGTTATTGATATCGGGTCCATGGAACCCCATTGCATTGAGCCTATGTGTATTTCCCATATCGCATCACGAAAGGCATTACAAAGGAAGTCACGCTAAAATACTTAGTGGATTCGAAAGGGCGGATTTGAAAGTTTATATAATTGAATGTTGAGCGTTATCGGGTCCGGCAGGAATTATTGCAGTGCTTAAGTGGAGGCGGTCACAATTTCCAATTGGTATCGCATCGGCATATCAGAGCGCGTATATATATCTTAAAGCAACCATTGTAAAGTGCCGATAGCGATAGTGATATCGCATCGGGCCAAGGGAACGCGTCGATAAAGGAGCTTTGTGCCTGCCGACCGCCGATAGTGCGATTGGATCCTGACCGTCCGATCGGTTAGATCCAGATCTCCGGTGATCATTCATATATGTGCTTATAAAGGTGGAAAAGCATTCTTTAAGCCTTTTTCAAACGTTTGGGTCCTGAAAACAATTAAAGTGCCGATTAACATTTGAAGGGTTGTTTCGGTCCCGAGAAAGGGGGAAATCATTGTTTTAAAGGGATTTGGTCCCGATAGTGAGGAGGGGTGATTGTGGGTTTAAAGATCCATTTGGGTTTTATTTAAACCATTGCGTTTCTGCTGCATCAGTCAACAACAAACATCAATTTTGGGGTATGTGTAAAATATTTTATTTGAAGATTTCATGTGTTGCATGCCTATTTTTATTTTCAGTTTTCAAGAGCATACTGGCATAAGTTCCAGCACCCAAATGTTGCGATGGTACCATTAGAAGATTGAATTCACTTGAAGGAATTCAACCATGTTTATAGATAGGACCTATACAATTCAATTTTTTCAGACGGTCAATAAGGGAGGCGGTCCTAGTTGAAACCAATTTTGAGAGATTTCAGTTTTCAGACTTGAGGTTTGACTCAATACCAAACCAAGGCCATTGGTCTACATTTATTAGTGCTTTGTAGGTAAACCATTATCCCTAATTGGAGCCAATAATGTTGTAGCTTAATTTTTGCGCAACCAAATTTTTAAATTTTGGGAGAGAACTAGAGCCAACAATTAAAATTAATGGTGATATTATAGAGTAGGTTTACATAATTTTTCTTTCTCAATTAATGGTGATATTATAGATTAGGTTTACATAATTTTTCTTTCTCAATTAATGATGAGATTATAGAGTAAGTTTACATAATTTTTCTTTCTCCTTTTGAAGTTAATGCTTATAATTTTATTTTTTTTAAAGAATTGTTTATGAGAACATTTGTGTTTTTATAAGCATTATCATGTTCTCGGTATAAAGAGTTCTTGTATTGAAAAGAAAAAATGATGAGCCAAGTCATAAGTCGAGCACTGATTTCATCAATTGATAGTCAAATTCATAGTTTACCAATACAAAAACGGTAACCCAATATTCCAACATCGATTTCATCAATTGATAGTCAAAGTCAAAGTTTACCAATACAACATTGATTTCATCAATTGATAGTCAAATTCATAGTTTACCAATACAAAAATACAAAAACGGTGACCCAATATTCCAACATCGATTTCATCAATTGATAGTCAAAGTCAAAGTTTACCAATACAACAGTAATCACCAAAGACAATGCACACAGAAGGTTTGAAGTGTAGAAGGGCGCTACTAACCATTGGCACGACATGTCAACATATGCTTTCAGCCTTGGGAAAAATAAACACGTAAAAATGTATTCACTTGGTCAATATGGGACATATTCATGTTAGCATTAAGAAAAGAAAAAAGAACGAAATGTCGTTTGGGGCCACATACAGAAAATACACCCCCTCCCTTCACCATATTTGCGAGGTTTCTTTCAAATCTAATGAAAATTTAAATGAATTGAAGGTTGTTGTCTAGGCACCTGCAGATGGAGTTGTAATAACATGTGCTTTGAAAGAACAAATTATAGTGGCAGCCACTTCGGTAATGATTACGGCCAATAGTCTTCAGAGAGTGTTACACCATCTGGAAGCATTGGTTGAACTGTTGATGGGGGTGATCACTCAGGCCAAATCATGGGGTGGATCGACAAGGCGATCACCTGTGAACGTTTGAGGAAAATGGAGAAGGATTATCCATGCTTACTCTATGCATATGTTGTTAGAAATTAAATGGAAGTTTCTAAATCTTAATGTGACCCAACTAATTAAGTCATTCTATAATTAAAAGCATTAAAGCATTAAAGCATTAAAGGATTAAAGCATTAAAGCGTTGAATTGGTATATGATGGACGTACCAGACTTAAAGTTAAATATATAAAGGATTGGGTCCTCTCTCTCCCACACAAGAGTTGTATTCTTCTCGATCAAGAAACACATAAGGAAGTGAGGGCAAGAGGAGAGAAACCGAATTCTGAGAAGAAGACAGAAGACAGAAGACAGAAGATGGCAGCCATTACATCTTCCGCTGTTAGTCAAGGTATGTCATCTTAAACAACATATTAAGTTCTGAATGTGAAATATTTGGTGTTGATGATCTTTGGGCTGTTAGTAGTTATATTTTACATTTGGTATCAGAGAAAATCAATAACTGAATATTTCCTATGATTGCAATTGAGCTTTACTCATGATGTTAATCAAATCCGTAAGCGCCCTTACTCGCTCAGCATCGTTTCGATTTTCAAGCTCAATTCTTGCCTTCAAAATCCGAGCCATGTAATTGCGCTGCCGGTGTCAAAACGCCATCCTTTAGGCCTTCGCCTATAATGGGATCCTTCAATCCGCCTTTGGCAAACTCGTGCGAGATCGCTTCCCTCTCGTAGGTATGGCCATTTGAAATGAGAACAGGGTCGTCCTTCACTTTACCTCTCAGGCGGATCCGAATTCCATTGACTGAACTGTGTACTCTTTTTCGATTTTCTGAAGTGATGTCCGAACTTGTTTCTCCCATTATGCACGTGATGTCATATTTATGCATTAATTTTCAAGTATTTGCAAGTAGTAAGTATAATTGATGGCGTGGAGATGTATTAAAGCAAGATTTTCACGCTGGTCAAGGTGAACTGATTTGGTTTGACGCCTGCTCTTTTCATTTCATAAAACAACTGCAAAGCCAATGGATTCGATCCTCTGACCTCTGAAATCCAACTAAAAAACCGACCAAGAAATTAAAATTTCCGTCTGCTTCACGGATACCCAATTCCATAAACATTCACATCTCCACTTGCGTTAGCTGTTCCTCTCATTAAATGTGTGATGCTGAACTCCCACCAACTTAAGGTTTATTATATATGTAATGTGTATATATTTCTTGGCTCGCTATAATGGAAGAAACCTGTACTTTGCTGGCCAATAAATAGTAAGACGCGGTGGGGTTTCCCGATGGGCCATTGGATCTGGAGGTTTTATTGAAAACATTACATGCGGTAGACCATTGGGCCTTAAGATTTTATTGAGTGCGCGGCATTGCGGATTCGGTCTTTGGGAGCTTGGTCACATGGGACCAGATTGAGGCCGCCAATATTGGGTGTTTAGAAATGCATGATCTGAATATTTGAAGTATGAAATAAAGGGGTTTCAATTGGGTCTTTTCGTGCATCATTTACTGTTTTGGTAAAGTTTACTGGTGCAAAATAATTGTTTGAAATTTGGGCATAAAAGTAATTGCTCTATGACTGATTGTTTTGCATAAGGTATGTGTTATAAATTATTTATGCACATGAGATTTATGATTTTGTTAATCACCAAAGTGGTCAAAATCAGAATGTTGTTTTGCAAATTATTTATGCACATGAGATTTATGATTTTGTTAATCACCAAAGTGGTCAAAATCAGAATAATCATTTAGTGCATAAGTGACATAATGATTATTGATAGAAATTGCCAGTTATAATAATACCAATTAAAAACTGGCGTCACTAATGATAGAACCTGAGAACTTACCCAAAGGAAAGTCTTGTTCTATAACTAGTTGACATGATGAGGTTTGATAGATATTTTGATTAAATAAATATTGATCATCCAAAGATGTCAGTTCTATTTAATTGAATATATTTATTACCTACTTATGTTTTGGTATTTAATTATGTTAAGTATAAGATAGTATCTACCCAAAGGAGTGCTATATTATACTATTACGTCTACATTTGAATCGCGTTAGTTATGAGCTTATAGTTATTTCATTTTTGATTTGCAGGTTGTCTATCTTTCGTATGTTTTGAATCAAATTTAGTTGAAGTTCCTATTAATACATGGTGGCTTGACACTGGTGCTACAACTCATGTTTCCAACAATATGCAGGGATTTCTTACGATCCGAACCATAAATCCAAATGAAGATCGTTTTCTTTTTATGGGAAACGGAATGAAATCTTCAATTGAAGGCATTGGGACTTATCGTCTAATTCTAGAAAGTGGATATGTATTAGACTTATACAGTACCCTTTATGTACCTTCATTATCTAGAAACCTTATTTCCGCAAGTAAATTGGATATTTCTGGTTTTAGATGTATGATTGGATCTGGTTGTTTTGATTTATATAAGAATATTGATAATGTTGGTTCTGGTATTCTAATTGATGGTTTATATAAATTGAAACTGAATGACACTTATGCGAATTCCTTGTTGAATGTAGTAAATAATGTTGGATGTAAACGTAGCAGGTTGAATGAAAATTCTGCTTTCTTGTGGCATAAACGACTAGGTCATATATCCAAAGAAAGAATGATGAGATTAGTAAGTAATGAAATTTTGTCAAATTTGGACTTTAGTGATCTAGAATTATGTGTGGATTGTATTAAAGGCAAACAAACCAAACATAATAAGAAAGGAGCCACTAGAAGCAGCCAGCTTCTTGAAATAATACACAATGATATTTGCGGACCTATGGACACTCCAGCCTTTAATGGAGAAAAGTATTTCATCACTTTCATTGACGATTTTTCCCGTTATGGTTATGTCTATTTGCTTCATGAAAAATCTCAATCTGTGAATGTCCTTGAGACATTTGTAAAGGAAGTTGAGAGGCAATTAGATAAAAAGGTGAAAATCATAAGGTCTGATAGAGGTGGTGAATATTATGGTAAATATGATGAGTCAGGCCAGTGTCCAGGTCCATTTGCAAAATTCCTCGAAAGTCATGGCATATGTGCGCAATACACAATGCCAGGTACACCACAGCAAAATGGTGTAGCAGAAAGGCGCAATAGGACGTTAATAGATATGATTAGGAGTATGATGTCAGATTCTACACTACCTAAGAATTTGTGGTCGTATGCTCTCAAAACCGCTAATTATTTGTTGAATAGGGTTCCTAGTAAAGCTGTTCAAAAGACTCCTTTTGAGTTATGGACTAACAGGAAACCTAGCTTAAGACACCTGCATGTTTGGGGTTGTCCAGCGGAAGCGAGAATTTATAATCCACATGAAAAGAAATTAGATTCTCGAACGATCAGTGGGTATTTTTTAGGTTACCCTGAGAAATCTAAAGGGTATGTGTTTTACTGTCCTAATCATAGTCCAAGAATTGTAGAAACTGGTAATGCAAGATTCATTGAGAATGGTGAAGTCAGTGGGAGTACTAGAAGAGAAATAGTAGAAATAAAGGAAACAAGGGTAAATGTTACATTGCCTAGAATAGTTCCTCCATCTACTATTACTCCAAATGTTGTTCCAGCTGTTGTAGAACAGCATGATGATAATGAACAACATATAAATGAAGAAGTACTTCCTGAAGGAAATGACTTACATAATACTGATATGCATGAACCACAACAAGTAGCATTAAGAAGACCTCAAAGAAATCGTAGGTCAGCTATTTCTGATGATTATGTGGTTTATATGCAAGAATCAGATTATGATATTGGAATCAATAAGGATCCAGTTTCGTTTTCACATGCTGTAGAAAGTAAAGAGTCAAAGGAATGGATTAATGCCATGAAAGAAGAAATGAAATCCATGCAACAGAATGAAGTTTGGGATCTCGTTGAGTTACCACATGGCTGTAAAAGAGTCGGATGTAAATGGGTTTTTAAAACCAAACACAACTCTAGTGGTAATATCGAACGGTATAAAGCTAGACTTGTTGCTAAGGGTTACACTCAGATAGATGGTGTTGATTACAAGGAGACATTTTCTCCTGTTTCGAAAAAGGACTCACTAAGAATAATAATGGCATTAGTAGCTCATTATGATTTGGAGTTGCATCAAATGGATGTGAAAACAGCCTTTCTGAATGGAGATCTCGACGAGGATGTTTATATGGATCAACCTGAGGGTTTTTCTGTAGAAGGTAAAGAACAATTGGTGTGTAAACTTAGGAAATCAATATATGGGCTTAAACAAGCATCCCGGCAGTGGTATATTAAGTTCAATACCATTATTACATCTTTTGGTTTTAAGGAAAATACGGTTGATCACTGTATATACCTAAAGATCAGTGGGAGCAAGTTTATTTTTCTGGTCCTTTATGTTGATGACATTTTGCTTGCTGCAAATAATTTAAGTATATTGCGTGAGACTAAGGAATTTCTCTCAACGAACTTTGAAATGAAAGACATGGGAGAGGCATCCTATGTGATTGGAATAGAAATATTCCGTGATCGATCACAAGGAATATTGGGATTGTCTCAGAAAGGATATGTCGAAAGGATTCTAGAGAGATTTGGAATGAGTAAGTGTTCACCTGGGATAGTTCCTGTACAGAAAGGTGATAAATTTAGTCTCATGCAATGTCCTAAGAATGATGTTGAACGAAAGGAAATGGAATCAATTCCATATGCATCTGTTGTTGGTAGCCTGATGTATGCTCAAACCTGTACTAGACCGGATATCAGCTTTGCGGTCGGTATGTTAGGGAGGTATCAAAGTAATCCAGGAAGGGAACATTGGCAAGCTACAAAGAAAGTTTTGAGGTACTTACAAGGCACGAAAGATTACATGCTCATGTATAGAAGATCCAATGAATCAGAGGTGATTGGATATAGCGATTCAGATTTTGCTGGATGCATCGATACTAGGAAATCGACTTTTGGTTACCTGTTTATGTTTGCTCAAGGTGCCATATCATGGAAAAGTGCGAAACAGACTATCGTTGCTTCATCCACTATGGAGGCAGAATTTGTGGCATGTTTTGAAGCCACAATTCATGTGTTATGGTTGCGGAACTTTATTTCAGGACTTGCGGTTGTCGACACCATTAGCAAGCCGCTGAAAATTTATTGTGATAACTCTGCAGCAGTATTTTTCTCAAAGAACGACAAGTACTCTAAAGGTGCCAAACACATAGATCTGAAGTATCTTGTTGTGAAAGATGAGGTTCAGAAACAAAGAGTGTCAATCATGCACATCAGGACAGAACTTATGATTGCAGACCCTTTGACGAAAGGGTTACAACCAAGACAATTTAAGGAACATGTTCAAAGAATGGGTCTTGGTTGTATTAATAATAATTGATGTGTGACATTCTGAGCTCTTTTATGTGTTTCTGATATACAATTATGTGTCTCTTGTTTTAATGTAGTAGTACGTATTTTATGTAATTTTAAACAAGAAAGAGTCTTATAAAGATATTATGTTTAATCATTATGATATAAGACATTATGTGGACCATTATGCTGTTTTATATAAATTATGAGTATGAATTGATGGATTGCTGGTATTGTAGTATATGGAAGGGAATGCATTGAATTAATAGTGCACAACCGCCATAACTCTCAGCAATTTATCATGGTATGATGTTCAACACTTAATATTATGAATAGTCGGGTCAAGTGGGAGAATGTTAGAAATTAAATGGAAGTTTCTAAATCTTAATGTGACCCAACTAATTAAGTCATTCTATAATTAAAAGCATTAAAGCATTAAAGCATTAAAGCATTAAAGCGTTGAATTGGTATATGATGGACGTACCAGACTTAAAGTTAAATATATAAAGGATTGGGTCCTCTCTCTCCCACACAAGAGTTGTATTCTTCTCCATCAAGAAACACATAAGGAAGTGAGGGCAAGAGGAGAGAAACAGAATTCTGAGAAGAAGACAGAAGACAGAAGACAGAAGATGGCAGCCATTACATCTTCCGCTGTTAGTCAAGGTATGTCATCTTAAACAACATATTAAGTTCTGAATGTGAAATATTTGGTGTTGATGATCTTTGGGCTGTTAGTAGTTATATTTTACATATGTAGGGCATATGTTAATAGTGTGCGAGAGTGAGAGAACTCATTCTAAGAAGAACTACATTCTTCTCCTCGCTATGGTCATTCACAATTTTTCTTTCCATATGTATACTTCGTCACCTGGCTCAAGGGTGGTAGGGTTGGAAACATCCATTTTATCGACATCTGTACCACTGGTGCCCTTCAATGTTTCACCCTTTCTAGAGGCCTCTTTAGTAGGGGAAAAAAATTATATCTATTCCATGCAGGGAATTGTCACCGAAAAATCTAAAGGAGTTTCACAAAGTAATGGAATTTCTCCTTGAGCATCCATAGATTTTGACTTCATGTGAGATGTTATAATTAGTCTCAAATATTATGGATGTCATAGCTGCATTAGGGCTGCAAGTTTCACTTTTGAAGGTTGAATTCTCCAGTTTGATATATCCTTATGAACATATTCTTTGTCACCTTGTTTTGATGATATTTACTCATTTTCTAGATTATTTTGATGGGGAAGACAAAAATATTTTTATATGCCTAATATTAATATCCAAGGAGGTATCTCAACCTATTTTTCTCTGCTTGCTTGCTATTCACTAGATACTCGTCTTGGAGAGTCTTTCTCTAGAGAAGGAAAGAAAATCGTTGCTCATCTATATGACCACTGGATTATACTCATCAGTTTTTGATATGATTTATGGAAGGCATAAAACTTGATGATCTTGCATATTGCGCAGTTGATTTTGATCCATCTCTGAGAGATACCGACCATCATTCTGCCACTGGGCCCAATACATTAATCACAACAGAGAAATGGCCACTTTTGAAAAGTGATGGCCCTGTTGTAACAAAATACAAGGAAGTAATTGCATTTGTCCCCAATGTTGATCCAATGCCTATTCTGTTGATCGAAATGTTCTCTACAAAATAGCATTGAGGATATGTTCAAGGACAATCCATTATTATAGAGTTCATATGAATACATTGTATAGTTGAATAAAGACGTTGTTATATAGTCGAACATCACAATAATAGTAAGCTTCTAGATACCTCACGAATGTAAAGGAAATCGACAGTTCATAGCATTTTTCCCAGCGTCAATGTGATCCCGTGGGGTCAATGTACATGAAGCATAAGAATAAGAGAGGTCCCGAGGAGCGGTTTTCTTAAACTGCCCAACAAAGCGATCGATTGCCAGGATTTGTTTTGACACCACTATCCTCATCTCTGGAAACCGCCAAGAAGTGCTCCCGAAGGCTTTTTATGGTTTTCAATGGCCACCCATATGGTTTTGCCAACGTACACCAATAGGACAACTACGGGGTCCACACCCACTTTATTTTTAATTTAAAGGCCCAATATTCTTAATGTTTGTAATGTAAAATTTTAAAGGGCGGAGGTTTTATTTTTAAAATGGAATTGTATTTAATATATATATAGTTTTGTTTTAATTATTTTATTTATTTATTTTTAAAGAGTGACAATTTTCTATAACTATTCCCATCACAATTTTTGAAACTGATTAGGAAAGTTAGACAATTAGGACTAGGGGTTGGGAAGAAAATTCCGGTAGAAATATTTTGTAGGGGTTTAGATTCTGGTTTTCATAACTTACTTGTAATAATGAAATCTCTTTAAAATCAACGAATTCGAAGAAATTTTGATTCCAACTTTGGGGTTGATTGCAGGAATTGTTTTTCTTCTTGTGTTCAACATTCATTTATGTTTTTTACCTCTCTTGGGCAGTGTAAGATGTCGTTGGTTATTTTAATTTATTTTTTCATGAATTTACTTGTAGGTACTCATGTCATCTAAATATGAAACCCTTAAGGAAGCGCTCCACATCCGAGGAATTCATCCACAACTTCTCAGTCTTTCATTATTCTTTCCGAAGAAGTTATATTTAGATTTGTAATTGCCTGGATATAAACTTCGCCCTCTTTATTTCTCTTCAAACCTCTCCTTCAATCCAAAGACCCTGCAACCCTAAGAGTTTTCTAGCCATTCTATTTTGAAATCCAAGATTTCAGAACTAGAAGCTTTGTTGCAAGCCCTCATGTCTTGTCCCTCCAACCACTAATTTTAATAATTTTTCATCAATCTTAAGATGTCTCAGGAACTAGTTCCCTTACAATCAGGAACTATCTCTAGGGAGCAACATAGCCCACCAACTATATGTAGATAATGCCATCTATTGCCTCTCCTGTAGAAGCATCCTCTTTCCTCTAGTTAGTAGCTCGAGGAGTGTCCATGGGCTTGCAATCCTACATATGGAATCTTGAAAGGATGTTAGAGGTGTACTTCCCCTTACTAACAAATAACTCTCCTTCTCCCTACCACACCTCTAAACCAAGGAAGTAGTGCATCAAACCCATATCCTTCATCTCAAACTCTCTTTCAAAGTCCTCCTTGCAAGATTGGATCAATCTGCCATCTCCTGTCAATATCAAATCATCTACATAAAGGACTAAGATGTGCATACAACCTTCTACCATAATGTAGTAGAGATTGGCATCTGCTCCACTCTTAGTGAACCCCAATCAGCTGAGATAAGAATCTATACGCATTTATCAAGCACGAGATTCCTGATTGAGACCATAGAGTGTTGTCCTAAGTCTACACACATGCGTCTCCCTGTCAAATGTCTCAAATACCTCAGGTTGCTCAATTAATATCTCTTCCTCAACCACTCCATTGAGGAAGGTAGTCTTAACATCCATTTGGTGGATCCTCCACCTAAACTATGCTTCCAATGCAAGTATGATCCTAATAGATGAGTATCTTGCCACAAGGGAAAATGTGTCCTCATAATCGATCCCCTCCACCTGCAAGAAGATTTTGCCATAGATATAGCCTTGTACTTCTCAACACTCGCATCATTTGCATGTTTCACCTTATAAAACCACCTAGAGCCAATAACATATTTTCCCTCAGGTCAAGGCACAACCTACGAAGCATCATTATTCATGACAAAGTCATACTCATCCACCATGGGATCTACCCACTCCTGCTGGGAAACAACCGCTTCAAAAGAAGATGGCTCATAATCAATCAACTCTAACATGAGTACCATATATCTGGTATATTTGCCTGGTGATATCCCCTGTTTGTGTGAGGAACTAAGAGCTTGAACTTGCTCCTAAGCTTCTTACACCAACATATCAACCATTCTTGTCCTCTTCCTCCCTTCTATGGAAGGCTCTGTGTGATTGGGTGCTTCTAAAGGTTTTAACCCTGTACAGAAATTACATGCATACAAATTCTAAAAAGACAGAAAATAAACAATGGAAAGAGCATAAAACATAAAACATATATACACAGAGATTCCCCCTGGATCCCAAAACCGAGACTACCAGATTGATTTTTCATTGTATTCCTTTCAATGTTACAATACATATATATACATGTTGAAGCATCCATAAACCCCAATCCATTAACCCTGGATTAGATCATAACCATAGTTCCCTTGACCGGATCTATAAAATACCATGGAAATAATATAACACACACCCAACAACCTCCACTTAGTATGCTTTCTACTCCTCCACATGTGGCTGCTCCACATCATCCTCCTAGAATGTCCTCTTGCCTTTGAGCAAGATATGACTTTGTGGATGTGACTGAGGCTCCTCATCTGGTGGTATGCTCAACTCTCACTCTAGACAACTCCTCATGGCATTGTCCTCATCAAATCTCATATCCCTCCTCAACACAGTCATCCTGAGTGAAGGCATGTACACCCAGTAAATATGGGGTGTCTATGTGTATCCTACAATGATTCCCCTCTTTGTTGTGGGCTCCAATTTTTTCTTTCTATCTTTGGAGACATAGCAATATACTATGGATCCAAAAACGTGAAATTTGGAGACATATGGATTCCTCTCATAGAAAGCCTCTTCAGGTGTAATCATTCCAAGAATTTTGTGAGGGCTCATGTTCTGCAAGTGAACAACTTTATTGCAAGCTTCTTTCCACAAGGGTAGTGGAAAGCCTTGGTCATGCAACATTTCTCTAACTCCCACAATACTTCTATTTTTCCTCTATGCAACCCCATTTTGCTGTGGGTTGTGAGGTGCAATCAATTCCCTTCTAATACCCTCCTTGGCACATAATTACTTGAAGGCATTAGACACATACTCTCCTCCATTCTCACTTCTCAAGAATTTAATTTTATGCCGAATCTCATTTTCAACTAAGGCTATGAATTCAAAAAACTTTGAATAAACCTCATATTTCTTCTTCATAAAATAGATCCAACATTTGCAGTAAAAATCATCTACAAAGATCACATAATATCTATGATTTACAACTGAGACTGTAGAAAATGGTCCACACACATCTGAGTGAACTCACTCCAAGATGGCTCCAACCCTGCTATCTTAGCTCTGGAAGGAGGATTTAACATATTTTCCAAAAGCGCATCCCTTGCAAACATCATGTTGATCAAGGGTGCATTTTAGAAGACCAGGCTTGACCTACTGCATTATTTTCAAAGCTCCATGGTGTAGGTGTCCCATGCACCTACGCCAGAGCTCTCCATCATCTCAGCCCTGAATATGTTCTTCCTTACTGCTCAATGCAACGCATGCATCCACCTCTAGTGTGTAGATATTTTTAACCCGAACACCATTTTTTTTTACTTGTCTAGTAGCAACATGCTTTAGATAATATTTCCCCTTACTAAACACCACATCATATCCATGGTATTCAAGTACAACTTAAGAAACTAATTTTTTCTTCAGACCAGACACATACATTACATTCTTTAGGTGAAGATGATAGTTTGACTCCCTCTTAAAGGTGACAGTTCAAATCCCTTCGGTAGTATACCTCCCATCATATGCAAGTTCTATGTGTAATTATAGGTCCTTCTCGTCTAGGCTACCGAAGAACTCCTTATTTATTGTCATATAAAATGAATCACCAAAATCTAAGTACCATACGTTGCCTCGTACAATACTTACCATGCATGTAATGAGGGTGAAATCCAACTCAAACCGTGATGTGAGAGAATCACCTCCTGCTGCTCCTATGGACTTCTTACTGGATTTCTTGTGCAGACACTTGGTTGCATAATGTGCATACTCATGGCAGTGAAAAAAATTAATTTTATTGAGATATTTCTTCTTGCCATGGTGCTAGCTAGATTCTGCCTTGCCTTGGGCCTTCTTTCATCTGACTTTCTTTCCTTTTCCTGCCAAATCAAAGTTTTCTTCCTCATCAGTTTTGGATGTGACACCATCTCCAACATTTCTTCTAATCTCCTCCTACACCAAATTAGACCAAAGTCTCTCCCAATCTGGGATCTTGTCTCTTCCATTAATTAAATCTTGATAATTGTGTCAGGATTTCAGAAGGCCAAGGAGTGCTAATTAAGATCACAAATTCAGATAATGGCACATTTTCTCCAACTTCTCCAAGTTCATCTCTCACCCAAGTGAATCTTGATAGGAATTGAACAACAATTTCATTTTTACCCATTTGAATGTTCTTGAGTTTGTCTCTCAATGCCAATTTGCTGGCATCACTTCTACTTTAGAATATAAATGTGAGAGTTTTCTGCATTGGAAATGGAGTCTCCTTGTCATGAAAATTTGAAACCACATGATCTCTGACCCCCTCCAGAATAATCTTCCTTGATTTTGCAGTATCTTTCTTCCACTGAGCCAGTTGTTATGTATTTGATGTTGTTGGTTTTGGAATATCTGTTTGTGTGTTCTCCAATACTCCATTGTCATCTGACACAACTTCCATTCTATCTTTCCAAGTACATAAATTCAAAGTTCCCTCCAATGTATACTCAATCCTCAATCCATTGAAACACATTGTTACTGCAACGAAGAAATTCTTGCACTCAAATTCTTGTACCACAAATTTGCTATTCGATTTTTTTTTAGAGATGATCAGGAACCTGGTTTCTATGTATTTTTAAATATCTTTGATGCAATTTATAAATAACTCAAAATTTGCAGCCACTAATGAATTCAGAATGAAAACAATAGACACAAATTTCTTCTACTCAATCTATGAAAGGGAAAACATACAATAGAAACACATGAAATCATTCAATCAAAATGAACACAATTTTTACTGGGGAACCGAACTAGGAAAAACCCCTCCTCTATTTGTATTATATCAAATGAGAACAATGATCTATTACAATGACAACTCCAATCCTTGAAGCTCAATTTGCACTACAATACTGATCTCCTCCTCTTGAGTCTTCTCTAGCCAATACTTAGGCAAAATAGGCCTCCTTCTTCCTCCTATTTCATTGCGCAATTCTTGCTCCTAAAGAATAGGGAAGCTCTTATTTCTTTGCACAAATCCCAAGAGAAATGGCTCACCTGCTACATGAAAACACTGTACACTCACTAGTATACAATAATAATTACATTGATGCCTTTTTCCTCCACTCAACTAGGCAATTTGAATTCCATGCATGACTAGAACTATATTTAGTAATTTGACTAGTTAACTGAGAGATTAGTGAGTTAACAATAGTTACAGCTATTCAACTAAACTCCTACTGACTCTATTCATTACTAGAGCTTAGATAACTGAGTTTCACCAACTATAACTCCACTAGATTGTTATATCTTAGTAATCAACTCATGCAAAACTCTACTTGCCCACAAAACTAAATTGAATGATTTAACTAATTGACTTGGCCATGTTACTCCTACTAATTTCAACTGAGGTTATCCTGCTGATGTGTAAATTTGAACTTCTCCATTTGACTAAGGCACAAATCAATGAAGCATTTTCTTGCTACAATTTAACATATGTCACCCTAATGGCATTATAATTGACATTGGGGGTGATATCCTTAGAGAATTGCATCTAGTTGGGTGAAAAATTACTCAATAATAGCTAGTTTCCTTGGACTAGCTTGTTTATGGATCAATGTCCCATCTATGTTTACAAATTCCTACTTATAATTGTAAAATTAAGCTTATGTTGCATTATGGATGAACTGGAATATAAATCATGGTTGTATGATGTTCTCTTCTTATTATTGCATGTTTGGGCTACTAAATTTACTAATGGTTACTTGATAAATTTTAAAACGCCTTAAAGTTATTTGAGTTTGAAATTCTATTATGCTTTGAAGTTTAGTTGTTGAAGATTGGATATATCAAATTAAGTATGAATGATGGAATGGTTGCAGGCCAAACACCATGATTGAGTAGGTATATTTGAAATATTTAAGAGAGTTGAAAGGATGTTTGAAGCTTCTAGGCATGTTTATTATATAATGTTTAGGACCATTTCCATGTTTGATTTGATAGCTTCAAATGGAAATTGATTTAAATTTTGTTACTTGTTTTGAAATAGATTCCTCCCAAGTAGGTCAATGATCCACATGTATCAAAACGTATGTCCTTTTAATTGTTTGTTCTAACTTTGTTCAAAATGATTTTGAATAGGTTGACGTAATTTTACTTTGAAGAGAATATTCAAAGTGTGCCAATTGGGGTCTTCTTTGGAAGAGGCCTTATGATCTCATTTCTACCTTTTGAATGGAATTTATATTTCAAAGAGCCCAATGGCCTATTAAGTCCTTTCCAAAGTTTTAAGTTTTGAATAGGTCCAATGATCTAATGGGGCCTTTCAAAATATGTACTTTTAAAGAGGCCCAGTTTGTTTCCCCTCAAGAAAATCTTTCGAAAGATGTTTGATATTTCAAAGATGACCAGTGCTCTTTTGAGACCTTTAAAAGGTGCTATTTTGAAGCAGCCCAATGGTCTATCAAGGCCTTGTCAAATATGATATTCAAAGAGCTTGATGGCTGCAATTTTTAGGGCCAGAGTTGATCCTTCAAAAGGGTCTGTTGGTAAAAATTTTAAAAGGGGATTTGAAATTTCAAAGAGGCCCAATGGATCTTCCATCAAGTGAATCTTTCAAAAGAGATTCATTCTTTGAAAAAGGCTTGATGGTATATTGATTCCTTTTCAAAGATTATCCTTTATAGGAGCACGATAGTTGTGATTTATAGGGTTAGGATTTTTCTTTCAAAAGGCGATTTGAACTTTGAAAGAGGCCCAATGGATATTCCATCAAGTGAATCTTTAAAATGAGATTCATTCTTTAAAAAATTCTTGATGGTATATTGATTCCTTTTCAAAGATGATCCTTTAGAGGAGCATGATAGTTGTGATTTATAGGGTTAGGATTTTTCTTCCAAAGGGGATCGATGAATTTTACATTAGTAATACATTTGAAATGATGCTTAGTATTTTGAAGAGTCCCAATGGATTTTTCATTGAATAAACCTTTTAAAATAGGTTTGATCCTTTGAAGAGGCTTGATGGCCAATGGAGAATTTTGAAAGATGTTTCTTCAAAGGGACTTGATTGTCTATGAGGTCCTTTCAAAGGACATTCTTTTAAAGATACCTAATGGTTCTAACCTTCATGGGAGGGGTTAAGGTGATATTTGAAGGGAAAAATGAGTGAGGTATCCACAAGGGTCCAAGCTAATGGAAAATGATGTCAAGAAAAGTGTCACAGTCTCGCTAAGATTGTAGAGGGTTTTGGGTATGTGATAGAGTGGTATTAAATCAAGTTCTAGCACTTGTGGATATTATGAGAAAAAGATTGAGAATGAGCGTTAGAGAAAATTTGATGTCTAAAATGGGTCTCCTAAAGAATATTATAAAATAAGATTAGATTACCTTATCAAGTTTTGGAGGGAAAAAAGAAAAAACTACTTTTTGAAATTGTATTTTTAACTTATCTCCCTATGATTTTCCTCAAATTTCGAGCAAGAGCATCATTGGACATGGAATTTAATTTTGTATCTAAGGAGTACCCATGTTGCATACTTTCGATGGACCCTACTACACGAAAAATGTGAAATGCGTGAAAAAACGTGATTGCAATCATGTTTTTTCAAGTATTTCTCATTTTTCATGCAGTAGGGTCCATCAAAAGTATGCAACATAGGTACTCCTTGGATGCAAAATTAAATTTTTCATCCAACGAGTGCTCCCGCTTGAAATTAGAGTAAAATCATAAGGAGATATGTTGAAAATATGAGTTGAAAAAATAGTTTTTATTCATTGTTTTATTTATATTTTTACCTTTTTACTCTAAAAATGGTGAATCATCCCCCTTGGTTGACATCATCATATTGAATCCTATTGGTTCTTATAAAGTTGATTTTTGCTGTACATTTTTGTTTTGAGGCCCATTTTTTACCTCAAATTTTTTCTAATTAAAGTGTGTATGATATGTTACAACATTGTTCCAATGGGGGCATAACTCTTTGTTTAAGAATGAATGAATTCCAAGTAGTCCCAAAAATGTGAGGAAGGCCTTCAAAAATTGAAAAATCTTCCAACTAGTGTGTCAATTGTAAGGACTGCAGATGCAGACAAAGATTTTGTTGTGTTCATATAGAGATGTAGAGAAGGACTTTGTGGACTTTTCATGTAAGTAACCATGAGGTGTGTTACAAGTCAATGAAATTTAAGGATCATGAGAGAAATTATGTTACCCATGATTTACCTTGGTGTTGTAGTACATACATGGAAGATGTGGAGACTACTTTTTAATGTGTAAGAAGTTGGTGTTAATGACAAATCATAATGGATTGGATGATATATTTGACCATCCAAACTTGAATTTTGAGCAAGCAAGATGGATGTAATTCCTTTGCGAGTTTGATTTTGAGATTGAGAATGTAAATTGGAGAGAAAACAAGGTTACAAAGTGCATGTAGCTATCAGCATTTGGAGATCTAATTGGTAGAATAGTGATAGAATCCATTTCTTTTGATGCACAAATTTTTCAAGTGAGGGATGGACTGCAAAAAGAGAAATCATAAAATAATCTTGAAAGATGTCAATTATCTGATGTTGGAATTCTTATGTATTAAGCTAGAATGTACATACCCAAAATTTTGGTGGACTTGAGAATGATCATCATGGATGAGATGCATAAGAGACCATATCTTGGACATCCAAGCCACCAAAAAATTGCTATGTTCCACAAGGAAGAAATATTTTTGTTACAAAATGAAAAAATATGTCACTAAATACATTACAAGATGTATGGAATGTCAATATGTCAATGGCAAACATCAACATACAATTGACTTGCCGCAAACTTTTCTTCTTCCAAAATGGAAAGGGGAGGTTATAATAATCACACAATAGTGGACTGCCAAAGATAGTGAAGTAGCATGATGCAATCATGGTTTTGTTTGATAAATTGAGAAAGGTTTCTCACTTCATTTCCATGAAGTGTACTCATAAGGAAATGTATTGTAGAAATTTTCATCAGACCAATTTTTATATGCATGTATTGCCCACCACAATTGTATTTGATAGGGATTGAAAGTTTACTTTTAATTTTGAGAAAGGGATTTCTGAAGGCTTAGGCAATGATTGAATTTCAATATTGCCTACCATTTGCAAATACACATGTAAATTGAAAGAGTAAATCAAGTTACTGAAGATATGATTTGCATTTAATTGATGGAGGAACCATCCAATTGGCAGGACTATCTACACCTTGTGGAGTTTGGATTAAGAACCGATATAATGTATCATTGAAGATGGCCCCTTTTGAGGCACTATACAAAAAATGATGCAGTAATACATTAAGTTGTGATAATATAGTGAATATATTGATACACGATTTATAAACAGTCAAGTAAATGGAATAATAGGTTGCAAGGTTTAGGTAGAATTTAAAGGTGGCTTATAACATGAAGTTGTGCCAAGTTGGAAACTCCATATTGTGGGCCATTTGAGATCCTAGATAGGACAAGACTAGCTGCATATATACTTGCATTTCCTACAAACATGAAAGATCATGAAATTTTCTATGTTTCTTTGTCTAAAAAAATGTATGTGATCCTAAACATGTGATTGATTGAGTTGTGATTTGGTGGAACCAAAAGGAAAGTTCCAAGAAAATCCCTTGTGGATACTCGACAAGAAAGTAACATTTCTCTAGAACCAAGCCATTAGGAAGGTAGAGTTTCAACTGAATAACCTTAGTCTTGATGAAGCTACATTGGATCTAGACACGAACATGTGAGAGACATATCCATTTTAATTATGATAACAAGAGGAAAATGCAATCCTAGGGGCAATGTAATCACTCAGTTTTGACCCTTTGGATATTTTGGAACAAATTAAGTGAATATAAGGATGGGATTCAACTCATATAAAATGACTTCATGTATAAATCATGTAAATACCTCATATGGATTCCTAGTGTGAAGCTCAAGGGAAAGGGTTGACTCATGAATGTCAAGGCATGTAATTATGCTTTTTATCAACCATGAGGTAGATTTGACAAAGAATTTTTAGGACATGTAAATATGATTTAAAAATCAATATAAAGGTGCAATAATAGTTGCGAATGAGCATGAGAGGATATATGAGTCCACTAAAGGAGAATAGGAAAGGGAAATCCAAAGGGATGGAAAATAACCTTAGTTTCTTAACTTTCCTATGTCTCTCAACAATCATCATTTCATCATTTTCCTTATTAAAAACCCCAACCAACAATCATTCAATGTATTCAATGGTTTGTTGGAAATTGTACCTTTCATAATTATGAGAACATTTGCGTTTAGTACAAGTCTTTGAGAGTAGAAGATATTCCATCCCCATAGGAAGTTGAACAATATCTTTTTCTATGCTCACTTTCTTCATGAAAATTCAAGTTGACCTTTCCTAGTAGGCTTATGCAATTCATCACTTCAACCATTCTATTCCATTTACTCATGCTTTTCCATGCTACACTCATGCCCATTCAACTTCAAACCTATAAGAGACCAAGGAGGGCTAGAGAAGAAGGAATGGTGAAGCTAAGAAGAGAGATGTAGGGATGAAAATGAGAAAAGAGACCAGGATAGGAAACAATCAACATTCCCTATAGATAGTTTCTCATTGAGAGATCAAGAGCCAAGATATAATTTTTTTTGGGTTGGGATTCAAAGGTAGACAACATATTGGACCCCTTATACACACACTGAAGAGTATTATAATGGAGAATATTCTAAAGGGTCCACTTAGTAGAGAAGGGAAATATTTCCTTTGAGTTGTGTGGAGGAAGGGAGTGCCATGGCTATGATGGTTGGAAGGTTATCTAGAGAATTCTATGTTAAATACTTTGGATTAACTTGAAAACACAATTGGGTTGGATGAGTGACCTAAGTGTATTACACTTGTTACCATTTCCTATTGACCTCATCTTAGAGCTGAAAACTACATAGTATTGCTTATGGTTGAGTGGAAAATTTATGATCAAAAAGTAGTTTCCTAGGACCAACTTGTTTAGTGATAAACGTTTCATATCTATATTTGAATTCCTATTAGAATTTTGAAACTAAGCTTGAATTAATTTGTTTATGTGTTACTTGGGATGGAATACATGGTTGTATGAAGTTTTCATACTTAGTTTTCCATGCTTGGGATACTTCATTACTTAATTGTTTACTTGGTAAAATTCGAAATGCCTTCGGTGTATTTTGGCTTTGAATATACTTATGCATTCGAATTTGGTTGTCAAAGGTATGGACAAATTATATATGATGATGTGGCTACAAGCCAAATGAAATCATTGATGCTACCTTTGAAATATTTAAGCCTTAGAGTTTGAAGGACATTTGAAGCTTGAAATCTTTTTTTATTATCCAATGTTTAGACCCATCACCAAGTTCAAAGTGATAGCTTTAATTGGTGATCGACCATTGTTGTTTTTATTTCAAAAGAGGTTCCTTCACAATAACTCAATGGGTCCCATGTAATAAAAGGAAGATCCTTTTAATTTGCCATTCTACATTGGTTTGAAATGGTTTTGGATAGACCAAAGTATGTTTACATTGAATTAAGTTAGTTGAAGTCTTCTGCGGAAGAGTATTTATGGGCTCATTTCTACCTTTTGAATGGTAATCAATATTTTGAAGAGGTTCATCTACTAAGACCTTCTGAAAGTTATATTTTTTAGGTGGCCCCAAAGGTCTATTGCAGCCTTTCAAAAAATATACCTTGGAAGATATCTAATGGATTTTTTTCAAAGTAAATTCGATCTTTTGATGATTCTTAATGGTCTATCAAGGCCTTTTAAAAGATGTGCTTTTGAAAAGGATTGATGGGCTATTGGGGTCATTTGAAAGATAATATTTTGAAGGACCCTCATGGCCATTATTTTCAAGCTTGGGGTTATTATTTTGAAAGGGAGTTTGGTTTTTCTAAGAGGCTTGTGGCTTTGCCAATGAGTAAATATTTAAAAAAGATCCAATACTTTGGAGGTTATACAATGAAATATGTTATTTTGAAGAGGACCAATGGTCTATTGGGGCCTTTTGAAACATTTTTTTTCAAAAAGTATCAATGGTCTATTGGGGCCTTTTAAAACAACACCCTCCAAAGGAGCCCAATGGCCATGACTCTATTGGGGCATTTTGAAACATTTTTTTTCAAAAAGTATCAACGGTCTATTGGGGCCTTTTAAAACAACACCCTCCAAAGGAGCCCAATGGCCATGACTCTTGAGGTCAGCATATTTTGTCAAAAGGGTCCAATGGAAAGATTTTTTGAAAGGAAATATGATATTTCAAAGAGCCCCAATGGCTATACTATTTGGATGATATGGATTGTATCAATGTATTATTTTACATTCATATTGATTTTTCAGAGTGGAAAAATATGAGGAATAAGCTCATAGGACCATGTTTACTAGTGGATCTTATTTTGGCAATTTGGGGGCTTAAACATTCCAAAGGTAGTGTGAGGCATTCCCTAAAGTTTTTTCGGGTCCAAAAAATATCCCTTGTTTAAGACCCCTTGAATTTTTTTAACCTGAGTTACCTTTTCAATGACACAAGAATGACCTCAAACAGAGTTTGTATGCAAATGTTATGCCATCTAGAAGTTGACCTTCCTATTATGACCACCATGATTCGAGAGGATGTCATGTCAACTCCATTACTCATGTAAAATTGCTAGCCACGTGAATATGATCAAGAAAATTCTATAAGGTTCAATATTGTAACTCTAGTTAAGAGTTGCACGAGTCAAACTTAACCCCAGTTAGATATCATGTTCTGTTATAACCAAGCCACTAGGAGGAAAAGGGTTCAATTCTATTCCTGTGCATTTTTTTTCCATAGTAGAGAAGAGTAGTTGAGAGGGAATTGAGAGAGGGAATAACATAGAGGTTTTGTTTTATTTAGTAACTCGCGGGTCATAGGTATCACTCCTTTGTATTTGCACCATTTCCATTAAGAGAAAGGGAGAGCAAAGCAGCCTCATCTTCCAGCTAGGCTTTCTCTTGAAAGGGTTTTCTAGGTCATATCTTGGTGTTATTTTGTTTGTGAGTTATTGTTTTACATGTTCTTTATTTTCCACATTTTATATATTGCATGCATAAGCAAAAAATTAATAATTTAATAAATCTAGAAAATGTAAGGAAAATTCACTCGCATTTTATAGATTTTGGATTTCAACATATTTTGATTAAATTTGTTGCAATGAATTGTCTAGTGGAATATCCATGAAATTTTATGAGTCATACAATCTATATTGGGGCCTTTTGGAAGATGCTCTTTCGACGAGGTCCAATGGTCTATTAGGGCCTTTTGAAAGATTTTTTTTTAAGGAGGCTTAATGGTCTATTGGATCCTTTCAAAACAAGATCCTTCAAAGTAGGCCAATAGACATGACTTTTGAGGTTGGGTTATTCTTTCAAAAGGGTTCAATGACATTTTTTTGAAAGGGCATATGATCTTTTAGAGAGCCCTATCGGCTTTACTATTGGGTGAATGTTTGCAAAGAGGTTAGATCTTTTAAAGAAGCTCAATGGTCCATTAGGGCCTTTCAAAAAATGTCCCTTCAAAGAGGTTTTATGGTCTAATGAGGCCTTTCAAGGGGTGTTATTTTAAACAAACTTAATAGGTCTACCCTTGAAACTATTGGTCAAAGTGATCTTCAAATAAGGTTGGATGAGTTTGTTGAGAAAGGGTCAATGGAATTATGTGTATAAAATATTTCAAATACATTAAGGTAATGTTACACTTAGGCCTAAGGTGAGTTGGTCAAACCACCCTCTTTTGGATGCTTTGTGACCTTGAGAAGTCTTAGGTTCAAGTCCAACTATTTCCCATTCTAAATACTTGCAGTAGCTCAAAATTTACTTCAACAAGGTGGTCATTTCCCAAAAAAGCTGAAGGGCTCCTATTCACTAAAAGGTATGGCTTCCCATGTGCTTATAGGTGGGTCATAGATGGAAAGAAAAAGGATTGTAGACCAAACTATAAAGGGGTGATTTAACCTCTAAGTGGAAAAGACAGAGAGAAGGGGTAAGGTCATTCGAAGGGGGAGATGTAGCAAGGGATCCAAAGGGGTCCAAACTAGTGGAAACAAAAGGGAAAATACAAAGAATAGTGCTCTACTCCCTCACCATGGCAATAAAAGAAGATGGATATGTGACACTATGGTTCTTCATTCTCAGGTGTTTTAGCTTTTGCGAATACATTTTTTGGTTTTTATTTCCATGTGATGGCATTATTAGTAACTATTTATATAGCCCACTCTTTTTGTATTAAAACATTAGAAATGTTATTTTATTAATAGCTAAAAAAAATACTAATATAGAAAACTAAACAAAAAGACATAAAACGCAATTAAAAGAATCAATAAATTGTAATTATAAATTATATGAAAACATTAACCAACCAAATAGAACGAAGTGGAAAACAACCTTAAGAAGAGGCATCGCCACCCATGGCACTTCCTCTTAGAATTTCCATCTTCAACATCCTCCCTTCGAAGAGGAGTTTGAATGCTCCCACACCCCTTGACCAACTCTCTGGTTGGAGGTTTTTATCAAACAGATTGCAAACTTGACCAAACTCCAAATTGACTTGTCTTTGTGAAGATTTGGCTCTAAGATTTACACAACAATCTAGCCATAGCAGGCCTAAGAAGGAATATGTCAATAACTGGCAGAAGCAATATATTTAAACCTCCACATGCTATCCATAATTTGCAAAGAGAATCCCTTCCAGAAATTTTGACAATCATATTGTAGGAAACCATCTTGCCTATACGTTTGATTTGTCCAGGTGCACTCAGAATCTTATAAGGCTCTCTAAAAAGCGGGCAAGATGGAAAGAAAGCATTGAAGTCTTGAACCTCCTCAAGCCTCAGATTCCCACTACGACCAAACAAAGGCAGCCTAACCAAACCTATAACAAGAATTCCTATGATCACATCAATGCAAGATCCTCCACATAAGCTGCTAATCTCCGCATAATCCACCATACATAGGCCACAGGTAAAGGACTCTGGAGGGGTGAGAGACTTCCCCCTCATCGGTAGTCATTTCTCCAGGTTCATAGCGACAGATCCGCTGAAACCTGCAATGAAACCCTTACTTGCGCACACAATACTTGTTATATTCATCAATGAATAATTTCAATTAGGGTGTTTTTTTAAATAACAATGATGACACACTTGAATAATAATAATTAATAATAACTATCTCATTAGCAATTTGAAAATTGAATTATAATAGATATTCTAATTATTTTTAAAAAATGCTTAATATAATTAATAAACAAAATGACTTTTTATATAGTCAATTTTAATCAAAATATAAAATATGATAAAGATTTTTAAAAACTTCAAATTTAAGTTATTTAATTTGCCTCCGGAAAAAAAAAAAAACCATCATTTCATATATTAGTTAAATTAAGTCTGGAAAAAAATTTAAAAACATATTTCAACCACATATATCTTTAATTTTCATGAAACTACCTCTAATAATAATTATCCTCATTGCTATATATATACAAAAGAAATGTAATTATTTTTAGCATAATATATTTTAATATAATTGTAATTGTAACCATCTCAAAAGGATTATTCTACTTCCATGGTAAATCCAACTTTTGACAAATTGAATCCATTACGATTAAGATCGGCTTTCATTTTCACATTCACTTTATGTTCAATGGATGTCGACGTATTTCAGCCAACGTCGTTGTACTAAATCACATCCATTCAATACTAAATATTTCTGAGAGAGAGAGCGAAAATTTAGATGCTCGTGAAAATGGAAAAGATTATTACAATTTATTGAGCTCGTGAAAATGGAAAAGATTATTACAATTTTAACAAGGCAACTGCGTAGCGGCAGTCCCTGTCGTATTGACTTTAAATACTATTTCAGTAAATAGTAATAATTATGGTAACAATTATAAAACGATTTTTTTTGGATGTTTGGACCAGTTTTGTCCGTAAATAGTAAATAATTATAATAACAATTATAAAATGAGTTTTTGGACGTTTGGACTAGTTCTGTGTTTTGTTTGGACAATATTGACATAATAATTAAATTTTTATAAAATTACCATCATTGGAATTGCTTGAAGTATAAAGTATTTTTGTATCTTCGACACTGGATGCACTTGTACATAAAAATCTGAAGACACAGTACCATTATCATATGATTTTTGAATGCAAAGAATATTACTATGAATGACAGTAAATAAATAGAATATTACTATGAATAACAATAAATAAATAGAACTGTGAATAACAGTAAATAAATAGAACTGTGAATACCAGTAAATAAATAAATTATACACATTTGATGCAATTTTGCAAAGCCTTCTACAAAACCTATAATTATATCAAACATGTTTCTTGATTCATTTGGAAGACATGTATCTACCAAAGAATGCCCATGACATAGCACTAGATAGAAGGGGAACCAACTATTCATCTGAGATATATGGTTCAGTTGGTTAAGATAAGAGGATTGAAACTCTAAAAATGACTACAATTTTTTAAAGCCATTGAAATTAAGTTTCTAGATCTACTAGATGGAATCTAAATACATCTAACTAGAATAAAATAATTTCCCAACAACAAATTAATATGTCCAAAAAAACCCGTGATATTGATTGTTGAACTTTAATTTGCAGAGTTGCAATTCTAACTGGATAGTCAACAAAAATTCTGCTATCAGGGTAGGTACTAGTGAGTTTTCACAAAATCAAGAAAATGGAGGGATTCATAATGTTGCTACACCTTTACTAGAGAGGCCTCTAAAATTGGAACCAGAGACTGTCGGGCTAGGAAAAGATAAAATAGGAAATATTCCTCAGGATAAGGGAGTACATTTAGATGATCTAAAACACTTTGTTGCAGGGAAAAATATTGCAGGAATATCAGGAGAGAGTACGAAACTATTCAAAGTAAAAGTAAAGGGTGTCACTCAACCTGGAGAAGATCATATGATTGATTTCCTTGGAAGAGGCCCTGAAAAAAATTATGATAACTTTCTTGCACTCAAAATAGTTCCTTAACAAAAGCTAGTATAAATGTTGCAACTACTCTATGGTCCTTAGCACACAGGAATTCAAATTTGAATCCAGAATGCTTGGATCCACCCTAAGATCAACCAACAAAGGCATCATATTTGGCTCAAAGTTACACCCAAGAAGGTCATAAAAAATTAAGAAATTTGGGACTAGACGTCCCCAAATCTCCCTTGAAGGATGGGAAATCCAAGGGTCCTAAAATATACACCAGGAAAATCAATGGAATTGCTAGAGAAAATATTGAAAATGACCCAAATAATAAGAAGCCAATAATTGACTGGGAATCCGTGAGGGAAAATGCTCCTATATTCCATAAGAGAGAGAAAGATCCTGATACAAAGGATCACATGAATTGGGAAATAATAAGATGTGTGCATGTTGAAGATATTGCTGAAACTACCATGGAAAGTATTGCAACTGAAACACAAAATTTTAAGCACCAAAATCCAACACATTGTTTATCCCATGTTTATCCTCAACCACATTGATCTGAATTCTCCTTCAAAATTTTAAGGGATATTGTGTGCATGTCATTCAATTTCAGGCCTCTTAGTGGAGTTACCTTACTTTGAAAACAATCTAGGTCAATGACATTAGACTTAGGAGATTAGGATATTGAGACTTAGACTTGTTAGCAATGGAGATCACTAGTCTAAGCCTAACTTGATTTCTCAATTGATGCGTGATAGCATTTACTACAATCCTAATGTCAAGAACAAAGGCATCATTTTGAATTAGGTAGTTAGACCACCTGTAGCTTTTGGCCCTATCAATTGTAATTTCCACTTCCACCCAGTGTTGGGTAGTGGGGGCTCTTGATATTAGTATGCTATTTTCATGGATTAAAACCTCTCATTTTTTGATGAACCATACTAGTTTCAATCAATGTATTGAATGCTTATGCAATAAATATGTTAAATGAGTGAACATAATTCATTTAGGGTAGAGCATTATTTCGAATGGGGTGTGGAATTTAATTTAAAAAAATTCCTTCATGTAAAATTTTTGGTCTCAACCAAGATGAGTTCTTGATATCCAAATTAGGCCTCCTAAGGGTTTTTGAAAATGTGAACCCATCACAAATCCCAAATCTAATTTGGAGGTTTACAAGTATGAAGATGTGAAATTAAGGTTTTGACGCTTGAAACTTCACAAATTATAAAGAGATAAAATTGGCCATGGAGCTAAGCACACAAGCACCATTTCAAAGCCTAATCCCTCCTTTACACATTGGATTTTTTTCCCCTATGAAGGATAGAATTTCACAAAATTTATTAGAGGAATGGAAAGCCCCAAAAACTAGACATATGCTTTCCCAAAAGATGGTTCAAGTCCTAACATTATGGAAAAAAAGGCTTTTGACATTTGGAGTCCATTTCTAAATCAATATTAGTAAGCTTGCTTTGAAAGGTGTAGACATTACAATTATAGAAGGTTAGGTCATTTTGGCAACCTATAAGGAAAGATCCAATTAAGAATCAATATGAAAAATAAATAAGCTAACAGTGGCTAAAATTAGCAACAAATTAGATTTTGAAAGAACTTCTAAATCAACATTAGTATTAGATGACAAATAGATTGAATATCTAGGTATCACTTAAATTCTATGCAAAACTTAGTGAATGGAAGCAACTAGTTTGGTGATCTTGTGGGAAATTAATTTTGGCTTGTGCAATGCAACTTGTGACCTATCAGTACTCAGGTATGAATTGTCTCCATTATGTAAAGGTCATCTTTACCTCTAATCAAATAAATATAAATGTATACATTCCTAAAGCTAGCTAGATGCTTGTCTGTTCGTGTCTTGAAGGTACAAAAAGCCTTAGACATAAACATGATTGGCCATGATTACAATTTATAATCTACATGTCATTACCATCATATCTGTGTATTTACAGATTATTGCAATATAGTAGAAGGGTACACTTATAGACTTGACATTATTTTTGTGTGTTTTACTGAACTTTTCTAACTCTATGCATCTTGAACCATTGTTTCTAGAGGAATTTGGCTTCCTTCAACTCTGTCATTACTTTACATGGCTATTATGTATGTTATGCAATATGGGCCCTTCAAAAGTTGTGAATTTTATATGGAAAACAAGGATTGCATGGAAGTAATACTAAATTTTGAATTTGGTCTTTGGATATTTTTTGGAGATAGAATAGAACTTATCTCCAAATATGTAGTAACACAACTGCTAATATTTGATATACATAGAATAGAATAGTTTTTGGTCTTATATCTTTAATTTACAAAGATTCTATTTCAATTGTTGTGGATTATCATGTCAGCATGCAGAGTCATATCTTTATTCTAGCATCTCTTGGCATATGTAAAGAATAGGTGGACTACCTTTCTTTTTTATTTGTAACTACTCATATCTGCATGTCAAAAATCCCTCATCACATAATCAAAAGTACAACTATTTTTCTTATCCATTTTCACTTTCACACTGGAACTTCATTCCTTTCCAATCAGTGTTATGTTCCACTTGTCATATTTGTCATTGATAGTCAAGGAAACATTAAAATAGCCTTAGATGTCGCATTGTTAACTTCCATATGTGTTGAGTCACCATGGTAAAACCCTCCCCACATACATACATTAAGCAAATTTTCAACATGATAATCCTGAGAGCACAAAGCACTTATGCACACAAAAGTATTATCTGACCTGCTCAAATCAATGCAAGTTACAAACTTGAAATAAGAAGAGCCTTAGTGTAGTTGGGTTAAAAGCTTAATGCTATATTACAGTCTTCCACTGATGTTATGGACTCTGTACTTCAACAACCACCATTCAGAGATGGTCTAGAGGAATGAATTGATGCTTTGTTGATGATAGAGGACAACTATCCAATGATGTCCATTCTTTATTACAAGCCGATATAATCAACTCTTCTAAATATTGTGAGGCCAATTATGTCCTTGAATGGGATTGAGGATATCATTGTCGAGGCAGCGCAACAAAGCCCAAGATACCTGGGAATGTTTGGATCACAACGAGAAGGATTGGAAGACATGCTCAAAGTTATAAAAATAAAGGATGATACACACACATAATTTACCAGAACTCACATCTAGAGGTAATTGAAGAGTTCACATGAACTGAGAGAAGTTCCCACAAAGACACATAGATAAATGTTGCAACTCCAAAATACTATGGAAAAACTACAAAAACATATGAGGTAAAATACCTTTGGTGAGATATGGTGTCTAGTGAAGTCCCCTCTTAGGATAAGACATGCATATGCTCTAGTTAAATAAGGAGAGATACCACTATAAGGCTCTCCTATCTAGTCCTTGAAAGACACACCTGTAAAGGATAAAGGACCTATAAAGGATTGGATAGCTATTTTATATTGATAGGAAAGGATGGAAATAGATAAGCAAGGATAGCCAAATATATTTATAGGAACCTCTCGAGGTTAAACATTACCATCGCATATGAATATAACTTACACAATTTAAAAATATTATAAGATTCAAGGCTAATAATAAATTGGTTTAACAATGTTTTTAGCTGAGAAATTTCACCCAACAACCTATTTTTGAGGAAAATTGGAGAATTGGAGAATTTAGGAGGGTTTCATATAGGTTACTCTCTCCTACATATTCCAAGAAAGGAATCAACTGTTTGTTGGGATATGCTTGGTGCCTGAAGATAAAGGTGGACAACCTTTAGATTATTCTCATAAAACTTTTCTTTGATATTTCTATTGCCATTTATAATTTCCAATTTTAATAGAAATTATCCATTCTGCTTACGTTTTTTATAAAACACATATGCAAGATTTTACAAAGGGACTATTATTACGTCAAGGTCACATGTTATCATGATGGAAATAGTCTTCTAAATATTTTGATGTTGAATCTATGGACATTATTATGTCTTTTCATTGGAGCTGTGAAAGGCTATAAGAATGCATGAGAAACATCTGCTCAATGTAATTTTTCTCTTTTATCAGTAAATTATAATTTTTGGAGGCAGGAAAAAAATGACCTCCCAAGACATGGTGAGAACCGTGATAGAAATTTAGGTGGAACGAACAACTCTCATCACCAACGAGATAGAGAGAGAGACGGAAACAGAAACAATAGTAACAAACTTCATACATCTTGCTTGCTCAAGCCTTAATATTCTTTCATGGCTTGAAGACCTTCTAGAGTGAGCATTCCCTGTTGAGGGTCTTTGAAATTCTTGTCTCTAGATGCCTTTCAGAAAGAAAAATGACACTAGTTAATTGAGTCAGGCAAGGATGGATTAAGTTCTGTTGGATATAGTTTAAACAAGGATGGATTGAGTTTTGTTAGATACACTTTAAACTTTCATCTAAATAAAAATAAAATAAGAAAGAAACTACCTAATCATTATTACCGGGCATGTTTGCTAACCGAGAGAAGGTACTGCTCTGAGCACCGATGGATTCATTCTCCAGATCATGGATAAATGATAATATGGAAGTAACACATATTACAAATCTAATAAACTATTCGCGTTTGTTGTGTAGATTGAAATTTCTATATTTTAAGTACCTAGGGGAAGTTACGCCTAAGATAATCTTGGCTGAGTGTTGCTAATACATCATAGATTTGTTTTAAAACCATTGTTTCTCACACCTACCTTGATTACTATAAGTAGTCTAAGGTTTGTACAAAGAATGCATGGGCTTGTACAAAGAACACCATTCGTTCTTGGGACCAAACTACAATTCCTACTTGTTGTAGTAGTTGCAACACCCTCCAAAATTTTGGCCTATGATTAATTTCAGAGCCTTCCTTGGTCCTGTACATTGTTGTCGCAAACACTAAGACTCATTTCATGTATCTTTCTGGAATGTTTTGGTCCCGTTTGTTACTTAGGAAAAATGTTGTATTTCGTATGTGGGTTGTCGCATCAAGTGTAAAAGCTCATTTTGGTGGTTTCAAGGGTCTATCTTTGTTTTTATAAGTTTTCCTAACCATATAAACATATGTCACACTCGTTCACAAATTTTTTAGCACTGCCTTACATGTGTCATAACGGTCATCATGAAGTGTATCTATGGTGTCGCACTTGTAGTAACTGGTCATAGAGCAGTCACGCACAGTAAAATGTATTGTTTACGTGTCATGGGTGATCTATGTTATTGATTCGCCAACTTTTTTAAGTGTTATATCACAATCGAAGCTTTATCTAATTCACAAATCAGTCTCACTGGTCTAACACTTAACCATTTCCGAAGAGGCTTCTCGACCCAATAACTTGATCTCACCTGACTTGCTCGGACTACGCATTATGCGGTTCTAGTCCTCTAGCTATGACCTTTACTTTTGGTTCTGTGTAATGCGTAGATCCTGCCTCTAAGGATTGCTGCACTAAGAAATTCCTGAGCCCAAGACCTAGCCTCCACATCAAGAATTGTGCAATCCTCTTAGATAGCCTAGCCTTAACTGTGCATTGCACAAACCCAGGCCCCAAGTTATCTCCTCAAGCCTATGAAATGTGCAATATCTCAATGGAACAACCTCCCTTACCTCTCAGAACTGTGTACAGTGACCATTCCCTCATCCCAGCTTGAACTACGCATTGCGCAGTTTTATGCCTTAAGCCTCTACCCTAGCTGCTAGAACTGCGCAATGCGTAGAATCCCAACCTCCCTTGACATCCAAAACTGTGCAGATTTCTTTCTCACTGTCTATTCCCTTAACTACACCCCATGGTCTCCAGAAGCTGTGCAGTATTGTCCTTCAAGCCTCCCTGATCGGCGCACTGCACAGTCTCAGAGTTCAATATCTCCCCCTTGACTACTGGAACTATGCAATGCATAGTCACTGAACCCCTCTCCCTAGCTTGTCACTTGTACCGGGCTCAATTGATGGATCATAATGCATCATCTTAGACTAGGGGTTTTTTTAGGCTCATGTCGTCTCATCATGAATGAAGCGCAGATACATGTATCTTATCACATGATGGAGGGATGATGGAGAAGGGGATGAAGGAGGAGGACATGCAAAATACATTCATGTAGCTAAGCATGAAAGCTGATAGACTACCATGTAAAAGCAAAGGGACACCAACTCGCGACCACAACTCAAAGACTTGAGACCATTGAAGATTCCTATCACTAAGCCATGAGGAGGTGGAAGACAAGAGCATTCTCAAGAAAACATCATTCACAACAGCAACAATGGCTTGACATTGCCACATCATTCAAGTAGTTCATATTAGTAGTGCCATGTCATGTCTTGTCATGAGTTTTCATATGCCACATCATCATTGTGGAAAATGTATATTGTATTCATTGTAAAGTGGAAGTCCAAAGGACAGATATGTAATATGGAGAGTCGTGTAAGATGAAAAGTCATAGGAATTCAAACAATCATGAGGGTAGTCAAAGAGTCACAAGGATGGGAAGCATCAACCCTTGGTTATGTATACTCCCTCATTGTATGAGAAAAGGACCTTTCACCTTGGCTCCTCCCGCTAGGAATTAGACAAATAAGCTAGTTCTCTGAGGAGCAAGGAGTGGTTCCAATGTTCCACTACTGGAGCTAGTGATGTACATTGTAAACATGTGTCTTGAAACTTTTACTTAATGATAGAAGCCTTCAAGGCCAACACATTCTTCATGCATGGATTATGAATGTTTGTAAGACTATTATGTGAATGTTCATATTTCATGTTTGCTTTCACATGTGATAGGATAGTTGAACTATTTCATTTGTTTTCGTACTTAACTTATTTATAATATGTTGTAATGGTTGTTATTGTTGTCCCATCCATGTGGACTATTCTGTAGGAGATTAGATAGATGTTTCTTCATTTTTTGGTTGTAATGACCATCACATCCTCTGTGGACTATTCCGCTAGATGTTAGGCGGATCCTTTCAGTTCATGTGTGTCTCTTCTTGGGTGGTACTACTACCTCTTACTTCGAGGCTCACTTTTCTCCCCTCTCCGCGGTAGATCAAGAACCTTGACATATTTAATACTGAACACTCACAAGGCACACCTCCTCACTTTTCAAAGACACCATTACATCCCTCTCTCATGCAGACAGTTAGAGCCAATGCATATCTTTAAGATATGTGGCAACTGGGATGATATTCTAGATGGGGCTCCTACACCAAATGGTGTGAGGTCTAATTGGGACTTCACATCGAGGAGACCCCTTGGTTGATGGATTTCCAGCACTGTGAACATTGGCGCTAGAAGGTGGGCCAGATGACAAGCTGAGCTTGTTGAATCTGGTTTGAAGCTCTTATCTAAAATGGCTTATACACAAATATTACTCCCAAGGTGTTTCTCCAATTTTTCCCTTTATCAATTTTCAATCCCCGATGAGCCTCTCGATCACTTGTCCCAGTTAAAGTTTGACGGTGAGGATGGAACACCATAACCGAGCACATTTATGATTTTCTTAAATTTTGTGAATTTTACAAAATTGATGACGAATTTGCTTGTGTGCTTTTCTTCCTCACCCTTGAAGGTCGTCTTAATCGATGGTGCCATACACTACCACCTGATTCCATCCATTCCCTTCATCAGTTTGTCGGGGAGCTCCATCAAGCCTTTGACATGTATAATTACTGAGATGTTTGTAAAAGAATCAATCTATTAAGAATGAAGCCTAATGAATTATTTGAGGATTTTTCTGATCAATTCCTTCATCTTTGTTGTGAAATTTCTGAAGAAGTCATGAATCAAGATTTCTTGAAACACGAGTTTGAGAACTTGGTTGTTATCTCTTTACAATGTGAACCTAAACCCCTTGATTTTTCTACTCCCCCAACTCTTATGAATCATGAGAAACCTTTGATTCCGGAGGAGGAATCTATTACTCCTTTTGTGCCTTGTCCTCCTCCTTTTCCAGTCCCGATGTGGGTATCTTTGTGTGATAACATTAAAGTTAAAAAATCTGCAAATAAAATTCCTAATTCACCTTCTCATTCTTCTTCTATTTATGATTCAGATTCAATGGAGGAAATTCCATAATGGCTCATGAAGCCTATGGTGAAGACTAACTCTTCCATTCCACAAGATGATCTCATTGTTCATAACTCTAGTATGAATTCGTGTTATCCTCTCTGCCTTGACTCTTTGTACAGTGATCCTCCCGATCAATTGGCTCCACCAGTGGATCTTTCACACTCTGTTGATTTTTGTGTTGCTGGTTCAAATTGCGATCAGGTACAAGGAACTCACTTTACACAGGAAGAGGAGAAGGAAGGTGAAGATGCTCTAAATATTTCTTGTTTTTGTCAAGATCCTCTGTGTCAAGGTTATGCACTTCCGTTCTTGGGTGATTGTCAATATGATAATATTGGTAGTGAATCAGATGCAATCAATTATTTCAATCAATCCATAACCTCGAACAACAACCATTACAATGATGTTGATTTTATTGATGCATGCAATCATGAATGCCCAGGTGCATCAGCTGATATTTTGGTCTCTCACGAAGATTCTACTTTGGATCCAGAATCCAATTCAGATAAATAATATGTGCTTAATGAAACTTCCTCTTCATCTCACTATCCCTTGTGCTCTACCATATGTGATACATCTACTTGCGATAGGGTTACTCCATGTTCTTCAAGTCCATTATTCGATGAATTAACTTCTCAATTGGCACAATTTGGTGAGATTATCCATGATGCAAATGAAAACAAGAAAATCATTGAGTACTCTTCCCAGCCCTCATCATCTCTCCACTTGCATGAAGACAACTCTTCAAAACAGCTTGCTCATGAAAATTCCTCGATTCATTTATCTTTGAATTTGCGATCAGAAGAACCTTTCGACTTGAGTAATCCGGTTAATGAAGTTGAGGAATCTAGTCAAACTAGTGACAAAGATGGCTTCCATTTGATGAGAAGTGGGCTTATTGAAACCAATAGTAGCATCTACCCTCACACCATGCAAAATCTGGTACAATCTTCAAAATGTGATTTTAAAATTCTAGAAAGTTCGGGGACCTGCCAGGGAGTCGAGGCACTTCAACTTTCGTTGATGGTTATGTCAGGATCATAAGCCTCCCAAACTAAGTCAGATCTTGTTTCTCCCAATCAAGAACCCTCGAAACCCTTGCAAATGTTCTGAAATCCAGAGACCATTTGTACAGTGAAAAAATTTCCTCAAAATCAAAACAATGCGAGTTTTTTTGCATCTATCCTACATGACTCACAACCATTTGTATAGTGATAAAATTTTCTAAAAATCAAAACAATGCAAGTATTTTGCCACCTATCCTCTAGGTCAAATCCCACAACCCATTGTACAATGGTAATATTTCCACAAGAATTAGAACAACGCAAGTTTTTTCCCACATGTTCTCCAGGTCTAGAATAGGTAGTTGGTTCACCACATCTATATTAGGGTTTTAGGTTCGAAAATAGTAGAAGCATCAATTGAAGCCCTACAATGGAAGGCCACAACATGTAACACAAATAGTGTAGGTTTTAACCCCGTACAGAAATTACCTGCATACAAATTCTAAAACACATAAAATAAACAATGCGAGAGCATAACACATAAAACACATATACACAGAGATTTTCCCCTGGATCGCAAAACTGGGACTACCAGCTTGATTTTTCATTATGTTCCTTTCAATGTTACAATACATATTTATACATGCCGAAGCATCTAATACCATGGACCGAAAATCATCACGTCCAATACCATGGATCGAAAATCATCGCATTCAAAAAACATGTGTGAAAATCATGCACAAAACCATAGGTGGGTCCACCCAACTTAACATAGATTCAAAAACCAAAATTTTTGGGGGCGCTGCCCCGGATCCCATAAAGTGGGGTTACCTGCACCCCTCAAACCCCCTGTGACCCCCTCGCTACGCAATCAGCACAATGAAGGGGGGGGCTCCGCCCCCCCTCTAACCCCCCGATTAACTACGTGGGCTAGTCATGGAAAGAATATAACACAACCCAACATTCTCCCACTTGTTGTTTTCTTTCCACAGGGGGCCACAAGAGAGCTTAGTCATTTATCCAGCCCTGCAACGCCCATTGTTTCTCTACACCAAGAGAACTTCTCAAAGCTCATAGATTTTATCAATGCATCTACAGTATTCTTCAAAGTGTCCACCTTTACCAGAAACACCTTTTTGTCTTCTATCATATCCCTCACAAAGTGATACTGAACATCAATGTGCTTTGTCTTTGAATGATATGCAGGGTTCTTTGCCATCAAAATTGCACTTTGGTTGTCACAGTCTATCCTTATAGCTCCCTATACTAACCTCATACTTGAACATAATCTTTGCAACCAAACTGTTTCCTTGCTTGCATGAGTGGCTGCCATGTATTCTGCCTCTGTAGTTGATAGTGCCACTATAGATTGTTTCTTACTCATCCAACTGACTGCACCTCCAAATAGGTTAAACACATACCCACTTGTAGATCTTCTCTGATCCAGATCTCTAGCCTAGTCTGCATCAACAAAGCCACGAATATCCAACAGTCTGTCCAATATTGGTCTTCCTTGGTAGCACAAACCATAATCAGTAGTGCCACACAAATATCTGAAAACCCGCTTCACTGTTGTCCAATGCTCCTTTCTTGGTTTTAACATAAACCTGCTCAATACTCCCATTGCATGTGCAATGTCTGGTCTAGTACAGACCATTGCATACATCAGGCTACCGACTACACTTGCATATGGAACACGGGACATGTCCTCTTCCTCTTGTTGTGTCGTGGGACACTGTTCAGCAGATAACTTTACACCTACAGGAATAGGAACCTTCACCGGTTTACTATCCTGCATATTAAATCTCTGCAATATTGTCTCGACATACTTCCTTTGGTTTAACCAGAGCTTCCTCTTTGCTTGATCTCTTTTAATTTCCAAGCCCAAAATATAGTTTGCAGCACCAAGATCTTTCATGTCAAATTTGGAGGAAAATTGTGTCTTCAAATCCTTGATAATTTCTTTGTCATTTCCAACTAGCAACATATCATCAACATACAAGACTAGATAAATAATGTGATCACCAATTAGTTTAAAATCCACACAACGATCTGCTTTGCTCCTGGTGATGCCAAGTCCCCGTGTAAATGTATCAAATTTCTGATACCACATCCTTGGTGACTGTTTTAACCCATACAGAGACTTCTTTAACTTGCATACCAGTTTTTTCTTACCCTTCACCGCAAAGCCTTCAGGTTGCTTCATGTAGATTTCCTCTTCCAGATCCCCATGAAGAAATGTTGTCTTCATATCCATCTGTTCTACCTCAAAATCAAAAGCAACAGCAACAGATAAAAGTAATCTAATAGAAGTTTCCTTGGCAACAGGAGAAAAAATATTACCAAAATCAATTCCCGGCACTTGGGAATAACCTTTTGCTACCAACCGAGCTTTGTATTTCTCCACCTTTCCTTCTGCATTTGTCTTCTTCTTGAACACCCATTTGCTGCCAATGGGTTTCCTTCCAGCCGGCAACTCCACCAGATCCCAAGCCTCATTTTTGTGCAAAGATGCCATTTCATCAACCATGGCCTCTTTCCAGAGTTTTCCATCCTTTGAATCTACTGCTTCCTTCACAGTTCTGGGATCATCTTAAGTAATAGATAAGGCAAAATTTGAACAGAAAGCAGATGGACTATACCTTTCTGGCTGCCTTCTTTCTCGAACTGATCTTCTCACACTCAGAGTTTGTGGCTCTTCATCTTCTGATTCCTCATTTGTTGTAGAGTTTGATTCTTCCTCCTTTAGCTCGAACTCTATCTTCTTAGGTTCCTTTGGTTGGACTTCATGTTTAATAACATCTTTCACCTCTCTGAACACCACATCTCAGCTGTACACAACCTTCCTTGTTATTGGGTTCCAAAGCTTATAACCCTTTAAACCATCCTTATACCCAATAAAGATGCACTTTTCAGATTTACTATCCAACTTGGTTCGTTTCTCGTTTGGAACATGTACATATGCATCACATCCAAATACTCTCTGATGTGAAACAGAGGGTTTCTTACCAGTCCATACCTCTTGTGGATTTTTATCCTCCAACGCTGATGAAGGTGATCTGTTGACCAGGTAACATGTTGTCTCCACCGCCTCTACCCAGAATTCATGTCCTAACTTGGCACCACTGAGCATGCTTCTTTCCCTTTCCATCAATGTCTTGTTCATTCTTTCTGCAACTCCATTTTGCTGAGGTGTATATGGAGTAGTCTTATGCCGTGCTATACCACACTTCTTACAGGATTCTTCAAATTCCTTACTGCAAAACTCTCCATCGCTATCTGTCCTCAGCACCTTTATCTTCTTCTCTGTTTGGTTTTCCACCAGAGCCTTGAATTCTTTAAACTTGTCAAATACTTCAGATTTATTCTTAAGAAAATATATCCATGTATTCCTTGAGAAGTCATCTATAAATGATACATAGTACACAGACTTACCCAGTGATGGAACCTTCACAAGTCCAAACACATCACTATGCACAAGCTCTAATATATGTTTTGCCCTCTTACCACCAGAGGGGAAACTCACCCGATTCTGCTTCCCATATACACAATTTTCACAGAAATCAAAATCTAGAGAGCTATTACTCATACCTTCTACCATACCTTAACCATGAAATATTTGAAGGCCCTTCTCTCCAATATGTTCAAGCGTTTGATGCCACAACATGGTCTTCTCTCCAGAGACCACTAGATTTTCTGCTCCACTTTCAGGAACCACAGAACTGTTGCACCCATCAACAACCGTGCTACCTTGCAGCGTGTACAGAGTTCCAATCTGAACTCCCCACATCAATACTAGTGCTCCCTGAACCATCTTGTAGGTATCATTCTCGAACACAATTTTTACACCCGCATCATCCAACTTGCTTACAGAAATCAGATTTCTGGCCAATGCAGGAATATGTAGAACACCCGAAAGTGTTCTAACCCTTCCACCTTGCAAATTCAACTTTACTTTTCTGTGACCAACAATTCTAGCCTTCCTATCATCCCCTAAGAAGACATCACCACCATCATATTTCTCATACTCGCAGAACCACTCTCTATGGGGAGTGAAGTGAAAGGATGCACCTGAGTCAATCAACCATGCCTCATGATCTACATGTGTACTTGAAGAATCCAAGTACACATCCCCACCTTCATCTGAGGTGGTTTTCGCCTCTACAGAAGAAGCATCATCAGATCCCTTTCCTTTATCAGGAGCTTTAGATTTACAATCCATTTTGTAGTGCCCTTCCTTTCTACATTTCTAGCACACCACCTTTACAGGTTTTCCTGGAGATTTAGATCTCCCTCTAGATTTAGATCTCCCACTCGATGACTTATTTTTGTTTCCGTTCTAGGACTGTCCTCATACAGACAAGGCATCACCATTTTGGCTCTCCATATTTTTCCGTCTCATCTCCTCCATCAGCAAGGATGAGACTATTTCATCAAATTGCAAGGCAGTTGCATTGCTACTTATTGCAATAACCAAACTGTCCCACGAATATGGTAGACAACACAACAAACTGATGCACTTATCTTCATCTGTAATTTTAATATCAACAGATGCTAACTGACTTACTACAGTATTAAATGCATTCAGATGCTCTGTCACCGAGTCTCCATCTTTCATCCTCAGGTTATACAACTTTTTCCACAGGAACAGTTTATTCACCAGAGACTTAGATTGGTACAAAGTCCCTAACTTGTCCCACAAAGCCTTCCTCGTAGCTTCCCTTGATACATTCAGCAATACTAAATCTGAGACACACAATCATATTGTGCTCTTTGCCTTCCAATCAAACTTCTACCATTCTTCATCAGACACTCTCGTTGGTTTAGTACCCAGATCCACCGTGATCCACTGATCTTTATCCACCAACAGATCCTCCATCTTGAGTTTCCAAAACTCAAAACACTGACCATTAAATTTCTCGATCTCTATCTTTCCACTGCTTGCCATCTTCTTTCACCACTAGAATCAATCTCGCAGATCTCCCACTGAACAGGGTCTACCACAGGCCAGAGCGAAACCCCTCAGCAACATAGGCATCTCCTTGAAGCCAAAATAGCTCCGATACCAAATGTAGGTTTTAGCCTCGTACAGAAATTACCTGCATACGAATTCTAAAACACATAAAATAAAAATGCGAGAGCATAACACATAAAACACATATACACAAAGATTTTCCCCTGGATTTCAAAATTGGGACTACCAGCTTGATTTTCATTATGTTCCTTTCAATGTTACAATACATATTTATACATGCCAAAGCATCCAATACCATGGACCGAAAACCATCGCTTCCAAAAAACATGTACGAAAATCATGCACAAAACCATAGGTGGGTCCACCCAACCTAACATAGGTTCCAAAACCAAAATTTTCCAGGGCGCTGCCCCGGACCCCATAAAGTGGGGTTACCTACACCCCTCAAACCCCCTGTGACCCCCCTGCTACGTAATCAGCGCAACGAAGGGGGGGGATCCGCCCCCCTCTAACCCCCCGGTTAACTACGTGGGTTAGTCGTGGAAAGAATATAACACAACCCAACAAATAGATTAATTTAATTATGTAATATACAAATTTCTATGCTACAACACTGCTATGTACTTTCAATTTACCTTATACTTGCTGAAATTAAGAGTGATAAGCACCCTGGCTTGAATAAAAATTAATAGAGAAAGATGAACTAAAGGGAAAAACAAAAGATGAGAATTTACCTCCAACTTCTTGTTGTGTAGGTAACTCCTCTCCACAGATAGAGACGATACCTCTAGCCCAATGAGTGGGTCTAGCATCAAACGAGACAATCTACAAGACACTTTCCTAGACTACAATCAAAATAAGGGAAGAGGACAGGGACCTACCTCACTCTGATGCTATAATGCGCTCCTTTGTTGAAGATCTTCATACCTTGCTTCTCAGGCTTAGTTCTTGCTACTCAAAGTGTTTGAATACCTTCACAAGAGGCCAAAACACAACAAAGCATAAAGGTGCAATAATCATAATCAAATGTAATCCACTTAACATATCGAGGAGAATTAAGATAAATGAAGCATTGACACAAGCATGTATGGAAAGTGAACCAACAATTTTATATATTAATAAACAAAAGAGGAAGCATACAACCTAGGTCTTGATATTAGTAGCCCTATTTGAGTGAATGTCCAAGTCCAAGCTCAAGATCTTCAAGAACTCCTTCTCCCAGCCAAAAGTGAATAGCATGTAGGCACCATCTCAGCCGGTGAAAATAATCAGAGACCAACCATTTGGGAATGGAGGGGGATGAATTTATAAGCATGTAGAGGGAGTTAGGATCTCACCAAAGATAGAGGAAGGTCAACATCTCAAGGAGGAAGCTCATAGGGATAAGATCAAAGGGAAATATTGGGAGAATTATACCACTTCCACAACGAACAACATCCATCTCGTCGTTCTAGAAGCCTGTAGATCACGAAGCTTCTCTTCCAGTTTGGGAAAACTTGCCTTAAAGGGTTCAAAATGAGTATCTAAGAAAAAAGCACACTGGCAGCGCGAGGCTCCTATAATGCAACTTGCCATCAGCACGAGAGGGCAGTGTCACAGTTGCGCTGACCCAAAAATTAGGGTTTTGAGCTTGTATTTCTCAAGAAAGGCTCAAGGCAACTTTTCAATAGTTCTTTAGGGAGGATTTGGTCTGCATATCAAGCTCGGTACACTGCATAGTTTCAATGTTTTGGCACTCCAGGGTATGACATAGGGAAGTGCAAGAGGTGTGACAAAATACTGTGTAATAGATGCCCCCTAAAGCATGAATGCAACACAAGGAGTGGTCGCTGAGATGCTTTACAAGCCAGTGCAAGGACTAGAATAAACACTGCCAGGAGATCTGCAAATCAAGGATGCATATACATATACATATCTGATACCTCTATAATATATATCAAAACATGAATCCATGGTATTCATGTAACCATTTGGATAGAAAGGATCATGTGAAAAGATCCACGGTATGGGTGCAGCCATCAGAATGAAAAGGATCATCTGAAAATTTAAGATCCACGGTATGGACGCAACCATCCAGATATAGAAGGACGATCATTGATGAGCCTCAAAATTGGGTAACTATATGGACCTTAATTCACCTCCTAGATTAGTCAAATCATCTCTTCTCACAATTTATTACACCTTTACTAGGGTTAGGATTTTTCTTTCAAAGGGGATCGATGAATTTTACATTAGTAAAACATTTGAAATGATGCATAGTATTTTGAAAAGGCCCAATGGATTTTTCATTGGATAAACCTTTTAAAATAGGTTTGATCCTTTGAAGAGGCTTGATGGGCAATGGAGAATTTTGAAAGATGTTTCTTCAAAGGGACTTGATTGTCTATGAGGTCCTTTCAAAGGGCATTCTTTGAAAGATACCTAATGGTTCTAACCTTCATGTGAGGGGTTAAGGTGATATTTGAAGGGAAAAATGAGTGAGGTATCCACAAGGGTCCAAGCTAATGGAAAATGATGTCAAGAAAAGTGTCACACTCTCGCTAAGATTGTAGAGGGTTTTGGGTATGTGATAGAGTGGTATTAAATCAAGTTCTAGCACTTGTGGATATTATGAGAAAAGGATTGAGAATGAGCGTTAGAGAAAATTTGAGGTCTAAAATGGGTCTCCTAAAAAATATTATAAAATAAGATTAGATTACCTTATCAAGTTTTGGAGGGAAAAAAGAAAAAACTACTTTTTGAAATTGTATTTTTAACTTATCTCCCTATGATTTTCCTCAAATTTCGAGCAAGAGCATCATTGGACGTGGAATTTAATTTTGTATCTAAGGAGTACCCATGTTGCATATTTTCGATGGACCCTACTACAAGAAAAATGTGAAATGCGTGAAAAAACGTGATTGCAATCATGTTTTTTCAAGTATTTCTCATTTTTCATGCAGTAGGGTCCATCAAAAGTATGCAACATAGGTACTCCTTGGATGCAAAATTAAATTTTTCATCTAATGAGTGTTCCCGCATGAAATTAAAGTAAAATCATAAGGAGATATGTTGAAAATATGAGTTGAAAAATAGTTTTTATTCATTTTTTTATTTATATTTTTACCTTTTACTCTAAAAATGGTGAATCATTTCCCTTGGTTGACATCATCATATTGAATCCTATTGGTTCTTATACAGTTGATTTTTGTTGTACATTTTTGTTTTGAGGCCCATTTTTTACCTCAAAATTTTTCTAATTAAAGTGTCTATGATATGTTACAACATTGTTCCAAAGGGGGCATAACTCTTTGTTTAAGAATGAATGAATTCCAAGTAGTCCCAAAAATGTGAGGAAGGCCTTCAAAAATTGAAAAATCTTCCAACTAGTGTGTCAATTGTAAGGACTGCAGATGCAGACAAAGATTTTGTTGTGTTACAAGTCAATGAAATTTAAGGATCATGAGAGAAATTATGTTACCCATGATCTACCTTGGTGTTGTAGTACATACATTGAAGATGTGGAGACTACTTTTTAATGTGTAAGAAGTTGGTGTTAATGACAAATCATAATGGATTGGATGATATATCTCACCATCCAAACTTGAATTATGAGCAAGCAAGATGGATGTAATTCCTTTGTGAGTTTGATTTTGAGATCGAGAATGTAAATTGGAGAGAAAACAAGGTTGCAAAGTGCATGTAACTATCAACATTTGGAGATCTAATTGGTAGAATAGTGATAGAATCCATTTATTTTGATGCACAATTTTTTCAAGTGAGGGATGGACTGCAAAAAGAGAAATCATAAAATAATCTTGAAAGATGTCAATTATCTGATGTTGGAATTCTTATGTATAAAGCTAGAATGCACATTCCCAAAGTTTTGGTAGACTTGAGAATGATCGTCATGGATGAGATGCATAAGAGACCATATCTTGGACATCCAAGCCACCAAAAAATTGCTATTTTCCACAAGGAAGAAATATTTTTGTTACAAAATGAAAAAATATGTCACTAAATACATTACAAGATGTATGGAATGTCAATATGTCAATGGCAAACATCAACATACAATTGACTTGCCGCAAACTTTTCTACTTCCAAAATGGAAAGGGGAGGTTACAATAGTCACACAATAATGGACTGCCAAAGATAGTGAAGTAGCATGATGCAATCATGGTTTTGTTTGATAAATTGAGAAAGGTTTCTCACTTCATTTCCATGAAGTGTACTCATAAGGAAATGTATTGTAGAAATTTTCATCAGACCAATTTTTATATGCATGTATTGACCACCACAATTGTATTTGATAGGGATTGAAAGTTTACTTTTAACTTTGAGAAAAGGGTTTATGAAGGCTTAGGTAATGATTGAATTTCAATATTGCCTACCATTTGCAAATACATATGTAAATTGAAAGAGTAAATCAAGTTATTGAAGATATGATTTGCATTTATTTGATGGAGGAACCATCCAATTGGCAGGACTATCTACACCTTGTGGAGTTTGGATTAAGAACCGATATAATGTATCATTGAAGATGGCCCCTTTTGAGGCACTATACAACAAATTATGCAATAATACATTAAGTTGTGATAATATAGTGAATATATTGATACACAGTTTATAAACACTTAAGTAAATGGAACAATAGGTTGCAAGGTTTAGATAGAATTTAAAAGGTGGCTTATAACATGAAGTTGTGCCAAGTTGGAAACTCCATATTGTGGGCCATTTGAGATCCTAGATAGGACAAGACTAGCTGCATATATACTTGCATTTCCTACAAACATCAAAGATCATGAAATTTTCTATGTTTCTTTGTCTAAAAAAATGTATGTGATCCTAAACATGTGATTTATTGGGTTGAAATTTGGTGGAACCAAAAGGAAAGTTCCAAGAAAATCCCTTGTGGATACTCGACAAGAAAGTAACATTTCTCTAGAACCAAGCCATTGGGAAGGTAGAGTTTCAAAGGAATAACCTTAGTCTTGATGAAGCTACAATGGATCTAGACATGAACATGTGAGAGACATATCCATTTTAATTATGATAACAAGAGGAAAATGCAATCCTAGGGGCAATGTAATCACTCAGTTTTGACCCTTTGGATATTTTGGAACAAATTAAGTGAATATAATGATGGGATTCAACTCATATAAAATGACTCCATGTATAAATCATGTAAATACCTCATATGGATTCCTAGTGTGAAGCTCAAGGGAAAGGGTTGACTCATGAATGTCAAGGCATGTAATTATGCTTTTTACCAACCATGAGGTAGATTTGACATAGAAATTTTAGGACATGTAAATATCATTTAAAAATCAATATAAAGGTGCAATAATAGTTGCGAACGAGCATGAGAGGATATACAAGTCCACTAAAGGAGAATAGGAAAGGGAAATCCAAAGGGATGGAAAATAACCTTAGCTTCTTAACCTTCTTATGTCTCTCAACAATCATCATTTCATCATCTTCCTTATTAAAAACCCCGACCAACAATCATTCAATGTATTCAATGGTTTGTTGGAAATTGTACCTTTCATAATTATGAGAACATTTGGGTTTAGTACAAGTCTTTTAGAGTAGAAGATATTCCATCCCCATAGGAATTTGAACAATATCTTTTTCTATGCTCACTTTCTTCATGAAAATTCAAGTTGACCTTTCCGAGTAGGATTATTCAATTCATCACTTCAACCATTCTATTCCATTTACTCATGCTTTTCCATGCTACACTCATGCCCATTCAACTTCAAACCTATAAGAGACCAAGGAGGTCTAGAGAAGACGGAATGGTGAAGCTAAGAAGAGAGATGTAGGGATGAAAATGAGTAAAGAGACTAGGATAGGAAACAATCAACATTCCCTATAGATAGTTTCTCATTGAGAGATCAAGAGCCAAGATATAATTTTTTTGGGTTGAGATTCAAAGGTAGACAACATATTGGACTCCTTATACACACATTCAAGAGTATTATAATGGAGAATATTCTAAAGGGTCCACTCAGTAGAGAAGGGAAATATTTCCTTTGAGTTTTGTGGAGGAAGGGAGTGCCATGGCTATGATGGTTGGAAGGTTATCTAGAGAATTCTATGTTTAATACTTTGGATTAACTTGAAAACACAATTGGGTTGGATGAGTGACCTGAGTGTATTACACTTGTTACCATTGCCTATTGACCTCATCTTAGAGCTGATAACTACATAGTATTTCTTATGGTTGAGTGGAAAATTTATGATGAAAAAGTAGTTTCCTAGGACCAACTTGTTTAGTGATAAACACTTCATATCTATATTTGAATTCCTATTAGAATTTTGAAACTAAGCTTGTATTAATTTGTTTATGTGTTACTTGGGATGGAATACATGGTTGCATGATGTTTTCATACTTAGTTTTCCATGCTTGGGATACTTCATTACTTAATTGTTTACTTGGTAAAATTCGAAATGCCTTGGGCGTATTTTGGCTTTGAATATACTTATGCATTCGAATTTGGTTGTCAAAGATATGGAAAAATTATATATGATGATGTGGCTACAAGCCAAATGAAATCATTGATGCTACCTTTGAAATATTTAAGCCTTAGAGTTTGAAAGACATTTGAAGCTTGAAATATTTTTTATTATCCAATTTTTAGACCCATTACCAAGTTCAAAGTGATAGCTTTAATTGGTGATCGACCATTGTTGTTTTTATTTCAAAAGAGGTTCCTTCACAATAACTCAATGGGTCCCATGTAATAAAAAGAAGATCCTTTTAATTTGCCATTCTATATTGGTTTGAAATGGTTTTGGATAGACCAAAGTATTTTTACATTGAATTAAGTTAGTCGAAGTCTTCTGTGGAAGAGTATTTATGGGCTCATTTCTACCTTTTGAATGGTAATCAATATTTTGAAGAGGTTCGATGGTCTACTAAGACCTTTTGAAAGTTATATTTTTTAGGTGGCCCTAAAGGTCTATTGCAGCCTTTCAAAAAATATACCTTGAAAGATATCTAATGGGTTTTTTTCAAAGTAAATTCGATCTTTTGATGATTATTGAGGGTCTATCAAGGCCTTTTAAAAGATGTTCTTTTGAAAAGGATTGATAGGCTATTGGGGTCATTTGAAAAATAATATTTTGAAGGACCCTCATGACCATTATTTTCAAGCTTGGAGTTATTATTTTGAAAGGGATTTTGGTTTTTCTAAGAGGCTTGATGGCTTTGCCAATGAGTAAATATTTCAAAAAGATCCAATATTTTGAAGGAGGTTATACAATGAAATATGTTGTTTTGAAGAGGACCAATGGTCTATTGGGGCCTTTAGAAACATTTTTTTTCAAAAAGTATCAATGTTCTATTAGGGCCTTTTAAAACAACACCCTCCAAAGGAGCCCAATGGCCATGACTCTTGAGGTCAGCATATTTTGTCAAAAGGGTCTAGTGGAAAGATTTTTTGAAAGGGCATATAATATTTCGAAGATCCCCGATGGCTATACTATTTGGATGATATGGATTGTATCAATGTATTATTTTACATTCATATTGATTCTTTCAGAGTGGAAAAATTCGAGGAATAAACTCATAGGACCATGTTTACTAGTGGATCTTATTTTGGCAATTTGGGGGTTTAAACATTCCAGAGGCAGTGTGAGGAATTCCCTAAATTTTTTTGGGGTCCAAAAAATATCCCTTCTTTAAGACCCCTTGAATTTTTTTTAACCCGAGTTACCTTTTCAATGACACAAGAATGACCTCAAACAGAATTTGTATGCAAATGTTATGCCAGCTAGAAGTTGACCTTCCTATTATGACCACCATGATTCGAGAGGATGTCATGTCAACTCCATTACTCATGGAAAATCGCTAACCACGTGAATATGATCAAGAAAATTCTATAAGGTTCAATATTCTAGTTAAGAGTTGCATGAGTCAAACTTAACCCCAGTTAGATATCATGCTCTGTTATAACCAAGCCACTAGGAGGAAAAGGGTTCAATTCTATTCTAGTGCATTTTTTTTCCATAGTAGAGAAGAGTAGTTGAGAGGGAATTGAGAGAGGGAATAACATAGAGGTTTTGTTTTATTTAGTAACTCACGGGTAATAGGTATCACTCCTTTGTATTTGCACCATTTCCATTAAGAGAAAGGGAGAGCAAAGCAGCCTCATCTTCCAGCTGGGTTTTCTCTTGAAAGGGTTTTCTAGGTCATATCTTGGTGTTATTTTGTTTGTGAGTTATTGTTTTACATGTTCTTTATTTTCCACATTTTATATATTGCATACATAAGCAAAAATTAATAATTTAATAAATCTAGAAAATGTAAGGAAAATTAACTCGCATTTTATAGATTTTGGATTTCCACATATTTTGATTAAATTTGTTGCGATGAATTGTCTAGTGGAATATCCATGAAATTTTACGAGCCATACAATCTACTGGGGCCTTTTGAAAGATGTTCTTTCGACGAGGTCCAATGGTCTATTAGGGCCTTTTGATTTTTTTTTTTTTTTTAAGGAGGCTTAATGGTCTATTGGATCCTTTCAAAACAAGATCCTTCAAAGTAGGCCAATAGACATGACTTTTGAGGTTGGGTTATTCTTTCAAAAGGGTTCAATGACATTTTTTTTGAAAGGGCATATGATATTTTAGAGAGCCCTATCGGCTTTACTAGTGGGAGAATGTTTGCAAAGAGGTTAGATCTTTTAAAGAAGCTCAATGGTCCATTAGGGCCTTTCAAAAAATGTTCCTTCAAAGAGGTTTTATGGTCTAATGAGGCCTTTCAAGGGGTGTTCTTTTAAATAAACTTACTAGGTCTACCCTTGAAACTATTGGTCAAACTGATCTTCAAATAAGGTTGGATGAGTTTGTTGAGAAAGGGTCAATGGAATTATGTGTATAAAATATTTCAAATACGTTAAGGTAATGTTGCGCTTAGGCCTAAGGTGAGTTGGTCAAACCACCCTCTTTTGGATGCTTTGTGACCTTGAGAAGTCTTAGGTTCAAGTCCAACTATTTCCCATTCTAAATACTTGCACTAGCTCAAAGTTTACTTCAACAAGGTGGTCATTTCCCAAAAAAGCTGAAGGGCTCCATATTCACTAAAAGGTATGGCTTCCCATGTGCTTATAGGTGGGTCATAGATGGAAAGAAAAAGGATTGTAGACCAAACTATAAAGGGGTGATTTAACCTCTAAGTGGAAAAGAAAGAGAGAAGAGGTAAGGTCATTCGAAGGGGGAAATGTAGCAAGGGATCCAAAGTGGTACAAACTAGGAAAACAAAAGGGAAAATACAAAGAATAGTGCCCTATTCCCTCACCATGGCAATAAAAGAAGATGAATATGTGACACTATGGTTCTTCATTCTCAGGTGTTTTAGTTTTTGCGAATACATTTTTTAGGTTTTATTTCCGTGTGATAGCGTTATTAGTGACTATTTATATAGCCCACTCTTTTTGTATTAAAACATTACAAATGTTATTTTATTAATAGCTAAAAAAAACACTAATATAGAAAACTAAACAAAAAGACATAAAACCTAATTAAAAAAATCAATAAATTGTAATTATAAATTATCTGAAAACATTAAGCAACCAAATAGAACGAAGTGGAAAACAACCTTAAAAATCTTGATGAGTAAAAATAGTTTGTAGGAAAAGAAGCCCTTTTTTTAGACCCAAAAAATGACTCCAAATGTAACTAAGAAAAGGACATGTGGATTCCACTAAAATGACAAACAAGACAAATCAAAAGCAAAAACATAGTAGTGAGCCCCACAAAAAAGAGTTAACATCAAACATAATGTAAAATGTGATCCGAGCTTGGAACTCGATCGCAACTTAAAGATAAAGCTCTATATGGACATTGAAATCTACATCCAATATTACTTTACTTCAACTTTCCTACACTTCAACACATATTTGATTTAAAAAAAAAACATTTTAATAAACTAAGGTATAGAGATATGTGGTGGGAGTGAAAATTTAGAATTTTTATTTATTTATTTATTTATTTTTATCATCTAAGGTATAGAGATATGCCGTGGGAGTGAAAATTTAGAATTTATTTATTTATTTCTAAATTTAAATCAATTAATTTTAGAAAACCATATTACGTCGTGAAATCAATTACTCCAAATTACATCTTCTATAGATGTTGATTTAAAAACTAGGATGTTTGTGGGGTTTTTTTTTACACTTCCTCTAACAAACATCAATTCACTGACCGAGGCCATTTGGCACAATGGAGAATAATGTTGCTTCTTCAAATTTTTTAGAGATTACTAGTGCATACAATCCAGTATAATTTGGAATGTCTTTTTCGCTATTAGAATTATCAGAATCATGATTGCGCTTTTGCCCACAGATGATCGAAACAAATATGGCTAAAGTTTTCTCGTTGTCCTTTGTTGAAATAATTTGCTCTGTTGGGGGTTGCGTCAATGCAACTAGAATTGCCTAATATCTTGAGAGGCTGAGTGGTTGAGAGATGGTTGTTGATTTTGAGATTTGTTCTTCTTTTGACCTCCAAGTGTCTTGTAATCTACTGGTAACTTCAGATCTCTATAGACGTGGTGGCTTCTCTATGATTCCTTATTGCAGAAAACCCCTTTTCAGGAGGGGCACACATTTTGGAGGTGCCCAAGATTTTGGAAGATTTTGCATCTGAAGGCAATATTATTGTAATCCAGTGGTTGAATATAATCCTTTCCCTCCTACATTAGGATGGTTTTGTTTGCTAAACCCTCGCTAAATTCCACTTCCACGCATTTATGGAAATAACTTAGAAAACCCTTCACCAATCTTTCACTGTATACTTTGATATAACTATCAATAGAGTCACCAATACCCTCTAGGATCTTTGGCGTGATCCAATGAAGAGGCAAGTTTGGGAGCCTAACCCAAACTGAAACAATCAAGGACTTCATGGTTAGAGGATTAAAATTTGGGAACCATGGTTGAATGGAAAGATGTGCCTGATCCCAAAACCAAGGCCCCTAATTGAAGATCTTCTTTCAATCCTCCAAATATTTAAAGAAAACCTTGAAGTACCCCTTCAAGCAAAAAAACATGTCTACATTTTGAGTCCAGTTCTGGTAAACCCATTCTCTGAGGGAATATGACGAAGGCTAGAAGCCATTAAAACGTCATATAATGCCTTGAATTTCAAAATATGTTTTTCTTCTCTTATGAATGCTCTCATTCACTTGTAATGTTGGGATATTCAATGAATATTCCACCACAAAATCATGACTACAAAGTTCCTTTGTAATTTGAGGATTTGTGATTGACTTCAGGGCTTCTTTAAAAGTCATGGACCATGAATAAGAAGAGGCATCGCCACCCATGGCACTTCCTCTTAGACTTTCCATCTTCAACATCCTCCCTTCGAAGAGGAGTTTGAATGCTCCCACAGGTATACCTATATATTGTTGAATGAAGACGACTATACAAGATACCAAATCCTCCTCTTTTACCTTGAAACACTGGAAATCTCCGGTCAGAGATCTAACAAAGATGGAGAGGATTTGAAGGTCCTCGGCCCCCACACCCCTTGACGAACTCTCTGGTTGGAGGTTTTCATCAAATAGATTGCAAACTTGACCAAACTCCAAATTGACTTGTCTTTGTGAAGATTTGGCTCTAAGATTTACATAACAATCCAGCCATAATAGGCCTAAGAAGGAATATGTCAATAACTGGCAGAAGCAATATATTTAAACCTCCACATGCTATCCATAATTTGCAAAGAGAATCCCTTCCAGAAATTTTGACAATCATATTGCAGGAAACCATCTTGCCTATACGTTTGATTTGTCCAAGTGCACTCAGAATCTTATAAGGCTCTCTAAAAAGCGGGCAAGATGGAAAGAAAGCATTGAAGCCTTGAACCTCCTCAAGCCTCAGATTCCCACTACGACCAAACGAAGGCAGCCTAACCAAACCTATAACAAGAATTCCTATGATCACATCAATGCAAGATCCTACAAATAGGCTGCTAATCTCCGCATAATCCACCATATCCAGGCCACAGGCAAAGGACTCTGGAGGGGTGAGAGACTTCCCCCTCATCAGTAGCCATTTCTCCAGGTTCATAGTGACAGATCCGCTGAACCCTGCAATGAAAACCTTACTTGCGCACACAATTCTTGTTACGCCGTAAGGCGTTCCCTCTGAAAGGAACTCCCCCTCCATGCCGCGGTGTCTCGTTATGGGCCCTTAGATCGATTTTTAGATGATGGAATAAACTCCAGCCATTAGATCGTCGGTGAAAAATGTTGTAGGCGGTTCAGATTATTGGAATGTCGTAGGCAGTTGAGAATATTGCGCTTTTTAGAAACCGTTTTCGTGATGTTTTCCATCCTTAAGACAGTTGTCACTCAATGATGGGCCTTCCCCTCAATTTTGCCATCCCCTTCTTCATTTCCATTCCCCCTCTCCTTCCATTAATTCCCTCGCCGCTCTTTCCACTTCCTCTCTCTTCACCAATGCATCTGCGCCCTTCTACGCTTCAATGCCCACGGGAAAGCTTAAATCAGATGGATGTTTTCCATCTTTGTTGCTTTCAGTTTCATTGAATGTTTGTTTCCCACTTGCCTGAGGCTCTGTAACTGCTGGACTTGGTTTTGTTGTCTTTTGAGAAGTTAGATTAGCTCCTGAAAACGGACCATGCACAAAAGGGCACTTATCACCCTTTACACAATATCCCTGCTGAAAAAATAGTAGGTAACTTTCGATTTGTTTGCAGTGCTAGATGTCGGTAACGATGCTGAGGACGATGGTGGCACTATTGATGGTGTTGGTGCTCCTGACAAGCCATCTAGTGGCTGAAACGGAAACACAGATACACAAGTTAGTGTCATAAATAGATTAAAAAAAAATTATACAAAGAAAGTATACCTGCTTGATATGTAGAATCGACCAGAGCAGAATAGCTTCTCAAAACTTTATGCAGCAAAACCTCCTCCGGCTGTCCCATGAAGACAATATTGTTTTTTCTATTTTGTGAGTTAGTTCAACCGTATATCTAATTTTCTGAACCTCCAGCCACTTCATTTCCATCCTATTTTGAGAATACAGTTACACAAAAAGAGGCAGGAACTCAGCAGTCAAGGAAGGATAAAATGGTAGCATTGGGTACTTTGCGCAGGTTGGAATTTTTGGCACTGAATACAAGGATCTCTATTAGGAGCTTTGTGGGCCATTTTATGTTCTAAATACCAGGGTACCTACCTGATGGATTTGCCACTTTCTTTACAGAATCTCTTTTATCAATTTTTGTATATTTATTTCTTTTCTTTTAACAACTCTTTTCTCTCTGTTTATCGTTGCAGCCTATTATCGTTGCAGCCTATTGGGCAGACATTCTTGTATTTACAGTTATTAGAAAGCAATTTTGTGGTACAAATTTCCTTCTATGGTTGCAAACTTTTTATGGGATTCAAAATATTTCTATGCAATCTCTGATATTTATTATTACTCTGCATTTGTGAGATGAATACTTGAATGAAGTTATTAGTATGACTAAAGAATTCTGTGAGATGAATACTTGCATGAAGTTATTAGTATGACTAAAGAATTCTGAGCAAAGTGTAGTCCTTGATAGTTACTACCATTTTGTGTTACGAGATGGATTTTTTTCATGTTTTGAATATATCTGAAGCTGGTCTAGAGGCCTTAGGAACAAACTTGAACTGCTGGATTCATTTGCTAATGCTCAGTACATTTTATTTTCATATCACCAAATGTTAGATATCTCCACCCTTCATTAGTATTTCTAATATTTCTGTAGACTCTTTAAGTACCAAAGACTTCCATTTGCAGTGGTGCTTGAAGATACTTGTGCGTGCCCGACGACCTTCTGTCTATTCCATGCGATCAATTTATGTTTCTACAATGTCGGATAAAGATGCCCAATCAAAAGGCATTGTTTTAAATATTTAAATTGAAAAGGCATTGGTCTAAAGATTTAAATATGGTTATTTATGTGCAAAGTGCATTGTTTCCTAGCCAAGAACATGTCGAGGAACAACACTGTGAATCTACAAATACAAACACAAATGTTATTGTACGAATCATGCCCGTTAATAAACCATGTGGATGAGAATGATGATGTTCTCATTTGATCATCCATGCTTGTGGGTGAATCCTTGATGAGCAATCCTTAATTGTTGTGCATCCATGTTTATTTGTTTATAATGTAATTACTAAATAATACAGTTGTTTTTGAATGCTATTGCTGTCATGAAGTTGTTGATAGTCTCATAGCACTCTATTAAAAAAGTTTGTTGCTGGTACCGAGAGAGCCTAGGGAGGCATCTGCGTATGTCACATGCACCTGAAACAGGCAATTAAGGATAAATATAAAAGGATATTGAGACAAATAAGAAGAATATGAGTCTACCTTGTTAGCTGGATAAACTTTCTGCTTGTACCACGCAGGTCTGTCCTGCAAATCAATCGGAACTATCTGGATCTGATCGAGGCCCTGCATTTTATTTTCACAGCTCTATCAATGCAATACAAAACCTACCAACAAGGAGAAGGGGAATCAGCGAGATAAATACCTTGTAGTTTCTGGCAATCCAAACGCGCTGGGCATATGGGCATGTCAAACTGACATACAGTCTGTAAAATCCGAATCAAATTTAGTAATGAATACCTAAGCAACTTATCATACAATTCGTATTCCAGTAGAATGTGATAACTAATAGTAAAATGCAGAAATCATTAGAATTAAGATATACACCTCGGGGTTCCATCAAACAATGGCGGAGGCTCTGATTTAGAATTGAGAACGGGGAGAATTGAATGGCTGCAATCAAACAACATGATGCCATAGAATACATTTTGGTAAATTCTGGCACAAGCTTGGATAGACGAAAAAAATTATGTAAAGATCAAACAGCGATTGCTTACGGTGCTGCCATGCTAATCTGGTAGAATTGCTGCTATATAAGTATTTCTGCAAAACAAATACCAAAAGCTTACTCTACTATTATCGGTTGAAGAATTTATACGAACCATACACATTCTCAATCACCCATACGGATGGCTGGATATACAAGTGCCACCGAACAGTATTAGCCCGATATTTTTTTTATATCAGGGTGAATCGTTAAACGAATGTTCAAGCTACAGAGTATATCTAGGAATTTAATTTATGATTTAGTAAGAGTTGAGGCAGGATGTTAGAGCTTATTTCTTTAGTTTTATCATTACGAAAATTTATTTATTGAAAGTCTATTTCTTAAGTCTTATTCCAATCCGCTAAAGATGTTAAGGTTGTATTTGAAACTAGAGGCTACCACTATAACACTTAAAAATATATAAAACAGTTTTTAATCTAAATATATTAGGAATTTATGTCTTAGCAATAGTCAAAACACCTAAAAATAATTACGCCGTAAGGCGTTTCCCTTTGAAATGAATTACCTTAGCTGATGACGTGTCCTATTATTGACCATGGATTTTTACGCCGTAAGGCGTTTCCCTTTGAAATGAATTACCTTAGCTGATGACGTGTCCTATTATTGACCATGGATTTGTTGTGTTAGACGATTGAATGAAGATTGATCGTTGATCTTCACACTGACTTTTTGTCTCCCAACCCAATGGCCTCTCTGTCTTCAGAGTTATTGTTCGGGATGTTTCCTCTGGAGGTATGCGAGCTAGGGCTGCAGCACGCAACTCTTTTTTAGTGGCAGAGAAAAATCCAAAATCTGTTCCCCATGAACCAGCTAGATATTCCTTCTGCCCTTGCGAGCTGCTTAGTTTATTATTCGTTAAGTTCGTCATTTTTACGCTCCGTTTCATTCGCCCAATCTCAGGTTCTCACTCACTAATTTTCTGTTCAAAGGTTTTATCAGAGCTTTCCACCGCTGTTTGTAGGGCATTTCAAGTTCTCAGGGCGGAATTCGACCTATCTGTTATCCACCAGGTTGGCATTAACTAACCCTTTACCCACATTTTTCGGATCTGCAAAAAGCCTTTTTAAATTTCTGCTCTGAATTGATCACGGTAGAACAATTCAGCGGTTAATTCTTCTGTGTTTGTCTGGACTCTTCATAGAGGGATTCTGTGAGGATCCATGCTCTGTTGATTGTGCAGTAAAAGGTTCTTCACTGCTCTCAGGATTCTTTTCTTGTTTGATTTGTGCAAGGGTCTTAGGCCCAGCAAAATTTATGGCATTTGTCCTTATTTCAGTGTTCCTAAAAGTTTGACCTCTAGGTACCCTAGATTCTGATGATATAGAACCATCTGCAGGCATTCTGCCCCTCTCCTTTTCACGATACTTGCTTCTGAAATGATCATTTAAGCCCCGTCTGCTTGGTGAGCTTCTGGACCAAGCCCTCTCTAACTTGCCTTCTTGATCAGCGTCTATATTGTCAGATGGCTCTCTTTTGAAGCCACTAGCCTCTACTTGAATCCTACCCTGCAATCGCCTACTACTGTGATTCATACCTTGCCTTAACTGGTCCCTGTATATATCTTGTTGTCTACGGTCATCATCTTGTTGCCTAGAGCCACGGTGAAATTCACCATGTCGACTATCCACATGCTGTCTCTTTTAGGGGCTATCCACTACTTTAGCCTCACCAGCCCTCCTATGTTTTGAAATCCGGTGGCGGAGATCCTCCATATTGTTCCGTTCATGATCATCTTCACTAGACAAAGACCTCCTTTCTCGCACAATCGGTCTCTCCAGAACCCTGTCATCAAAAGCATTAGACTGCTTTTGGCCACCGCGCTCATATCCCCTGTTTTTATATGGTTCATAAGCTCCATGGTCATACTGAAATTCAACGTCATAGTAGCCAGTTCGGACAAGCTCTCGTTTGTTGTGCATATTTCTTTCTCAACCATTGATTGCATCTCTTCCAGATTCCATATCATGTTTATAGTAATGAGCATCCTCCCGGTGGCTTAGCTGGTCAGGTCCATCATCCACAAGTACATCAAATCCTGGCGATGATCCACCCAGCAAATCCTCCAATTCCAATCCATTTTGTAGTCTCTCTTCTGGAGGATGAGACGGGCATATCCGAGACCTGTTTCTTGAAGCATCATGTATCCTTTGTCTTGTAGGTTCAATCTTTGGCAAAAATTGTTCGACTTCATGTGGACTTCCCTTTATATAGGTAGGCTGAGATCTTGATTGAGAGACATGTCTAGCTTCTGGTTGCAACTGGGCTTCCTTGACATTATTTGACTGCAGTGTTAAAGGATTTCCCAAATGCCCTGCTTGGAAGTTATTAGACTGCAATGCAATAGGGTTACTTGACTGTGACGCCTTGAAGTTATTTGCCTTTGCTAGCATAGGGTTTCTTGACTGCACTTCCTGCAAGTTGTTTGACTTCAATGTCATGGGGTTGCTTGACTGCACTACATTAGGATCAATTGATTGCACTGCCTTGGGAAAGCTTAAATCAGATGGATGTTTCCATCTTTGTTGCTTTCAGTTTCATTGACTATTTGTTTCCCACTTCAATGTCATGGGGTTGCTTGACTGCACTGCATTAGGATGAATTGATTGCACTGCCTTGGGAAAGCTTAAATCAGATGGATGTTTTCCATCTTTGTTGCTTTCAGTTTCATTGAATGTTTGTTTCCCACTTGCCTGAGGCTCTGTAACTGCTGGACTTGGTTTTGTTGTCTTTTGAGAAGTTAGATTAGCTCCTGAAAACGGACCATGCACAAAAGGGAACTTATCACCCTTTACACAATATCCCTGCTGAAAAAATAGCAGGTAACTTTCGGTTTGTTTGCAGTGCTAGATGCCGGTAACGATGCTGAGGACGATGGTGGCACTATTGATGGTGTTGGTGCTCCTGACAAGCCATCTAGTGGCTGAAACAGAAACACAGATACACAAGTTAGTGTCATAAATAGATTAAAAAAAATTATACAAAGAAAGTATACCTGCTTGATATGTAGAATCGACCAGAGCAGAATAGCTTGAAACTGGCTATGACTAATTTATGTGAAGGCTGCGGTCTGTGTTTGTATTACACCACTGACCAATTCAACTACAACCCTTTGCTAATGCAAAACATAACCATTACTGCTAAAAAAATGCTACAAAAAAAATGTTACAAATAGGATCTATATCATCATTAACAAGATTCAGTGCAGACAAAAGAAACAATTATCTTGAATAGTTGCGAGAACATCACGTCAAGCAACACATGAAATCGGCATTTTACACTGACATTCCAAGCAAAACTACAACAAAAAACCACCATTGTGCTTGCCAATACATGCACAGATTTTCAAACATCTTTCAACAGATCTTCTAATACAAGTCACTAATCAAGAGAAGATGCCACCAAGCTTCCTAGAAAAGTCGTCGTCATCATCATCTTCTAGAAAGTCTTCAATCTTCTTGCTCATCTTCATTCCTTTCCCACTCTTCATTGTCCTCATTCTCTGCATGTTCCAAATCATACTCTTCATGGTCAACATCTTCATTTCTATGAACAACATCATTCATTACTGGCTCTTCCTAGTCATCCACTACAACAGGCTTTGCTCCATTTGAAAAGGCTGATGGTTTGTCTTCTACAAGAGTATCCACGTCATTGGATGCCTCAGTGTCATCCACCCCAGGAGTAAAAGTGGGCAGTTCAGATGTGTAACTGTCACCAGCTGGAAGTTCTCCCTCTTCAACATCTTTTTCAGGTGGTGGCAAGCCATCATTTCCCTTGCTCAAATTGAAACTCTGAATGGCCTGACCCTGCCCTTCTGTAGGTATATTTCCTTCATTGTCACCATTTTCTTGAGTCACTTTCCGTTTTTTCTTCAGAATATCACTTAGTGGCTTTAGAGCCTGAAAGTCTTGTTCCCCACTTGAATCATTAATTACCTTGCCCAATCTCATCTTCCTTCCTTCCCAAGGAAGATTTTGTCTTTGTTTGTCTGGACTCTTCATAGAGGGATTCTGTGAGGATCCATGCTCTGTTGATTGTGCGGTAGAAGGTTCTTCACTACTCTCACGATTCTTTTCTTGTTTGATTTGTGCAAGAGTCTTAGGCCCAGCAAAATTTATGGCATTTGTCCTTGTTTCAGTGTTCCTAAAACTTTGACCTCTAGGTACCCTGGATTCTGATGATATAGAACCATCTGCAGGCATTCTGCCCCTCTCCTTTTCACGATACTTGCTGGAAAAATTTCACATTATTGAATTCTTTATTAAAGAGATCTGTAAGGGCTTGAAAGCTTTAATTTCCATCATTGCAGATGATAACATTTTACACTACACACTCGTCATTCAGAAATAAGATGTATATCCTTATTTCTCATTTAACCAGCTATTATATTCAAGTTCCTTTTGTTAAAAAAAATTACAAGAGTTTTACACAACAACATTGAAAGAAAACTCCTTTTCTTTGTTTTGAATCATTTGGGAAATTCAACCAAAGGAGGGACATTTCTTTCCAACCTTTGTGTAAGGGACATTTCTTTCCAACCTTGGTGTATGGAAATTACGTCAATATTCTCTCGAGCCTTTTCTATTGTCAGCGCAATTAATAGATAGTATTCAGCATAATTTGTTTTTGGTTTCTGGTATCAAGACCCCACAGTCTGTTCATTACATATGTTTCTATATCTATTTTTTATTTATTTATTTATGTTGACTTCCACCTCCCTATAATCTCACATAGTTTAAACTAGGAGGAATAAGCAACCCTTTATACACATATATTTTCCTTTATGTGGGGTAAAACATACTTAGCGTAATTAGGTAGGAATTCTAACGGATCAAGAGATATCCATCCTTGTTGCACACACACTTTGTATGTTCACCATCACATATTACACACACATTGCTCACACACAAAGTTTATTTAAACTCTGTAAAAAGGGTATTCCATTCCGTCTTGCACTGTTGGGTGATCTTGCAGGGAAATATAGATTTGAACTTGGTTTTTTTTAATTTTATTTTTCACACCAAAAGTGAAAGTAAGACTCCTTAAAAGCAACCTTAACTTCAACTCATCTATTCTTTCAGCAAGGTCCACAAAAATAAATTGATAGTTTTAGTTAGGACCACAGGGGTAGGCATCCAAATAATCCATTGTGGTTGTTTCAAATTGAAACAAAGAAATTGTCTTTTTAGGGAGCTGAAAATCCTCCACAACCTGGTGACAAAAAGTCGGTGATGAGAAGAAACTCATGAAGGAGAAAGGCATAGGTTGTGGATTATAATGGGCCTCATTGAATTGCCTAGTTCTTAGTATGGATTTCGGGTCTAATGTTGACAACCAGAAGTTGATATTCTCTCATCCCCACTACACGAAGGTAGCTTTGTTGCCAAACATAGGGAATATTTCCCTATAGGTGGTAGGGGCGGGAGCACTTGCGCCTGGTGTGGATTTCAAATGATTGCTAGAAGCGTTTCCAATTTCTCAAATATATGGCCCCAATACCCCTTATGATAACCCTTCATCCATATCTTTGTTGATTTTTCGATTGGTGGCTTGAGACCCCACTGTTGTAAAAATATCACAAGTTTTCATTGCAGTTAGCAAGCGTAAGTCCTTGTTTAAGCCCCATCTGCTTGGTGACCTTCTGGAACAAGCCCTCTCTAACTTGCCTTATTGATCAGATTCTATATTGTTAGATGGCTCTCTTTTGAAGCCACTAGCCTCTATTTGAATCCTACCCTGCAATCACCTACTACTGTGATTCATACCTTGCCTTAACTGGTCCCTGTATATATCTTGCTGTCTACGGTCATCATCTTGTTGCCTAGAGCCACGGTGAAATTCACCATGTCGACTATCCACATGCTGTCTCTTTTAGGGGCTATCCACTACTTTAGCCTCAACAGCCCTCCTATGTTTTGAAATCCGGTGGCAGAGATCCTCCATATTGTTCCGTTCAGGATCATCTTCACTAGACAAGGACCTCCTTTCTCGCACAATCGATCTCTCCAGAACCCAGTCATCAAAATCATTAGACTGCTTTCGGCCACCACACTCATATCCCCTGTTTTTATATGGTTCATAAGCTCCATGGTCATACTGAAATTCAGCATCATAGTAGCCAGTTCGGACAAGCTCTCGTTTGTTGTGCATATTTCTTTCTCGACCATTGATTGCATCTCTTCCAGATTCCATATCATGTTTATAGTAATGAGCCTCCTCCCGATGGCTTAGCTGGTCAGGTCCATCATCCACAAGTACATCAAATCCTGGCGATGATCCACCCAGCAAATCCTCCGATTCTAATCCATTTTGTAGTCTCTCTTCTGGAGGATGAGACGGGCGTATCCGAGACCTGTTTCTTCAAGAATCATGTATCCTTTGTCTTGTAGGTTCAATCTTTGGCAAAAAAATTTCAACTTCATGTGGACTTCCCTTTATATAGTTAGGCTGAGATCTTGATTGAGAGACATGTCTAGCTTGTGTTTGCAACTGGGTTTCCTTGACATTATTTGACTGCAGCGTTAAAGGATTGCCCAAATGCCCTGCTTGGAAGTTATTGGACTGCAATGCAACAAGGTTACTTGACTGTGATGCCTTGAAGTTATTTTCCTTTGCTAGCACAGGGTTTCTTGACTGCACTTCCTGAAAGTTGTTTGACTTCAATGTCATGGGGTTGCTTAACTACACTGCATTAGGATCAAGTGGTTGTACTGCCTTGGGAAAGCTTAAATCAAATGGATGTTTTCCATCTTTGTTGCTTTCAGTTTCATTGACTGTTTGTTTCCCACTTGCTTGAGGCTCTGTAACTGCTGGACTTGGTTTTGTTGTCTTTTGAGAAGTTAGATTAGCTCCTGAAAATGGACCATGCACAAAATGGCACTTATCACCCTTTACACAATATCCCTGCTGGAAAAATTAGCAGGGAACTTTCGGTTTGTTTGCTGTGCCAGATGCCAGTAACGATGCTGAGGACGATGGTGGCACTATTGCTGGTGTTGGTCCTCCTGACAAGCCATCTAGTGGCTGAAACAGAAACACAGATACACAAGTTAGTGTCATAAATAGATTAAACAAAAATTATACAAAGAAAGTATACCTGCTTGATATGTAGAATCGACCAGAGCAGAATAGCTTGAAACTGGCTATGACTATTTTATGTGAAGGCTGCGATCCGTGTTTGTATTACACCACTGACTAGTTCAACTACAACCGTCTCCTCATGCAAAACATAACCATTACTGCTAAAAGAAAATGTTACAAATACAACACAGGTATATACAATTGTTTTCTCTAAAATGCAAAATTGATCGCAACTTAAGCATTTGCTCTTTTCAAAACCATTTTCTAGGTTTACATGAACGTTGAATTATCAAAAATGTCCTCAAAGTCTCTCAACCTAACATTGTTCGATCAAACTGTCTTGAAAGTCTCAAGCTAACAGATTTTGCCAAGGTTTCTGTAAATATTTTTGTGCATATTTATATTATTAATGAAATTCCCTAGTACAGTAAAAAATGTGCTAGATGCGTCTTCCAAAATCCATCCCAATATATATTTTAGCCAAGTGTACACCAATTACAACACTGTCCATAGATCTACTCTACTTTCTGTGAAAAAGGGTTGTTTCAACCTTTGAATAAGAAAATATTGCATCAATTCTACATACAGTTGCAGCAACGCCGCCACTTTCTGGAGCTCCCAAAAAATAGAATTGAACAAAAGCTTATAATTCCCAGTTATTCAGTGGATGATTGTCCCATTTTTAATGGAAATGATGGCATTTACACAATAAAATAATGAATTAGGTTTTTTTAATGATAAAATAATGAATCTTTTTAGTGGGCACATTTCGGCATAGAATCTCACAAAGCTGCATAAATTTTATTTGGAGATGTCATGTTCATTCAACTGGCCAGACAACCAACGTATTATAATAATATAATTTATTTAATAGAGGAATTGTAAGGATACTTCACGAACAACTTCAAATGCAACAATTTCTTTTACAGAACATGAAAAACCATAAATATCCCAATACTATATAGTATATACCCATTTTATATCCACCACAAATTAATAAATATATTAAAAAAAAAAAATACCAAGGTATCTTCAGCTATGGAGACATCAAAATAATTAACCCATGGTGTTACTCGAATAGAAAAATACTTTCATGTAATTCAAATATTATTGAAATTTTGGAATGATCAGAAGCAACTGTAAAAATTTCCAAGACAAACTGTTCGCATTACAATGACAATATGAAAACTAAAAAACAATCATCTGCCAGTTATTTAATACTCAATGCCTTAAAATTCTGCAGATTACAGGAGGAATCACCTATTGTTCACAGTTGTAGCTGCAAAGTGTTATCGTCTTCATATAATTAAGAATATTTACCAAAGTCTACATTATTCAAATGCTAGTAGCTGCAAATGCCAATGAGGTAATTGATTCAAAGGCATCATTGATCCCTCTGCTGAGAAGCATAATATGTTCTAAAATTAAGTTATGATATTTGCTTCTGCATAGGCTCCTCTATAATATTAAACAAATAGGATCTGTATCATCATTAACAAGATTCAGTAGAGAATAGCTGCGAGAAAATCATGTCAAGCAACACATGAACACTGACATTCCAAGAAAAACTACAACAGAAAACCATCATTGTGCTTGTCAATACATGCACAGATTTGCAAACAACTTTCAATAGATCTTCTAATACAAGTCACAAATCAAGAGAAGATGCCACCAAGCTTCCTAGCAAAGTCGTTGTCATCATCATCTTCTAGAAAGTCTTCATCTTCTTGCTCATCTTCATTCCTTTCCCACTCTTCATTGTCCTCATTCTCTGCATGTTCCAAATCATACTCTTCATGGTCAACATCTTCATCTTCATTGCTGTGAACAGCATCATTCATTACTGCATCTTCCTGGTCATCCACTACAACAGGCTTTGCTCTATTTGAAAAGGCTGATGGTTTGTCTTCTACAAGAGTATCCACGTCATTGGATGCCTCAGTGTCATCCACCCCAGGAGTAAAAGTGGGCAGTTCAAATGTATCACTGTCACCAACTGGAAGTTCTCCCTCTTCAACATCTTTTTCAGGTGGTGGCAAGCCATCATTTCCCTTGCTCAAATTGAAACTCTGAATGGCTTGACCCTACCCTTCTGTAGGTATATTTCCTTCATTGTCACGATTTTCTTGAGTCACTTTCCGTTTTTTCTTCAGAATATCACTTAATGGCTTTGGAGCTTGAAAGTCTTGTTCCCCACTTGAAACACCAATTACCTTGTTCAATCTCATCTTCCTTCCTTCCCAAAAGCCTATTCACATTTCAATATTCTTCCACACACTATGCCTTACGGCGTTTCCTTTGCAACATTAGGTGCAAATGCTAGTTATATTCCTCAATGAATAATTTCAATTAGGGTGTTTTTTTAAATAACAATGATGACACACTTGAATAATAATAATTAATAATAGCTATCTCATTAGCAATTTGAAAATTGAATTATAATAGATATTCTAATTATTTAAAAAAAAAAAAACCTTAATATAATTAATAAACAAAATAACTTTTTATATAGTCAATTTAATCAAAATATAAAATATGATAAAGATTTTTCAAAACTTCAAATTTAAGTTATTTAATTTACCTCAAAAGAAAAAACATCGTTTCATGTATTAGTTAAATTAAATCTGAGAAAAAAAATTAAAAACATATTTCAACCACATATATCTTTAATTTTCCTTAAACTGCTTCTGTAGTCAATAATCATTATCCTCATTGCTATATATATATTTCATAAAAATTTACGTAAAACAAATCTAATTATTTTTAGCATAATATTTTTAAATATAATCGTAATTGTAACCATCTCAAAAGGATTATTCTACTTCCATGGCAAATCCACCTTTTGACAAATTGGATCCATTACGATTACGATTAAGATCCGCTGTCATTTTCACATTCACTTTATGTTCAATGGATGTCGACATATTTCAACCAACGTCGTTGTACTAAATCACAGCCATCCAGGTTTCTTATCGAGTCTGTGAGGCGACCAGAGGAGTCCATCATGTCGTGAGAGGACCCAAGAATAATTGCATACTAGCTAAATCTTTCTTTATCTTTTTCACGATATACCAAATAACATACAACTTACCCGGAAAGGACACAAAAAAAACTCAAGGGCTGCCGGCGAAGTTGCCTGGAGTACAAACTTGTTCAGCCCACAAAATAGGTGGAAATTTTCATCTCCTGTAGATTTTGATCGAAACTTTGAAGTGACACGGTCTCAATCTATTTCTTCAGGATTCCGACCAGAATTTATGAGGGGTTGCATCATTTTTAGTAGAGAGAGAGAGAGCGAAAATTTAGATGCAATGGGTTTCTGACATTTGTAGAAAATTGTTTCGTGCGTTGACGATGAAGCGATACGAATCAGTCCTGTCTTTCGGTCCCATGGGTTATGTTTTGTGTGTTGATGAACATGGGCCCATCGTTATGTTTTGTGTGTTGATCATGGAAATGTTTCTTGATTCATTTGGAAGACATGTATCTACCAAAGAATGCCCATGACATAGCACTAGATAGATGGGGAACCAAGTATTCATCTGAGATATATGGTTCAGTTGGTTAAGATAAGAGGATTGAAACTCTAAAAATGACTACAATTTTTTAAAGCCATTGCAATTAAGTTTCTAGATCTACTAGATGGAATCTAAATACATCTAACTAGAATAAAATAATTTCCCAGCAACAAGTTAATATGTCCAAAAAAACCCGTGATATTGATTGTTGAACTTTAATTTGTAGAGTTGCAATTCTAACTGGATAGTCAACCAAAATTCTGCTATCAGGGTAGGTACTAGTGAGTTTTTCACAAAATCAAGAAAATGGAGGGATTCATAATGTTGCTACACCTTTACTAGAGAGGCCTCTAAAATTGGAACCAGAGACTGTCGGGCTAGGAAAAGATAAAATAGGAAATATTCCTCAGGATAAGGGAGTGCATTTAGACGATCTAAAACACTTTGTTATAGGGAAAAATATTGCAGGAATATCAGGAGAGACTATGAAACTATTCAAAGTAAAAGTAAAGGGTGTCACTCAACCTGGAGAAGGTCATATGATTGATTTCCTTGGAAGAGGCCCTAAAAAAATTATGATAACTTTCTTGCACTCAAAATAGTTCCTTAACAAAAGCTAGTATAAATGTTGCAACTACGCTCTGGTCCTTAGCACATAGGAATTCAAATTTGAATCCACTATGCTTGGATCCACCCCAAGATCAACCAACAAAGGCATCATATTTGGCTCAAAGTTCCACCCAAGAAGATCATAAAAAATCAAGAAATTTGGGACTAGAGGTCTCCAAAACTTCCTTGAAGGATGGGAAATCCAAGGCTCCTAAAATATACACCAGGAAACTCAATGGAATTGCTAGAGAAAATATTGTAAATGACCCAAAATAATAAGAAGCCAATGATTGACTAGGAATCCATGAGGGAAAATGCTCCTATATTCCATAAGAGAGAGAAAGATCCTGATACAAAGGATGATATGAATTGGGAAATAATAAGATGTGCGCATGTTGAAGATATTGCTGAAACTACAATGGAAAGTATTGCAACTGAAACAAAAAATTTTAAGCACAAAGATCCAGCACATTGTTTCTCCCACGTTTATCCTCAACCACATTGATCTGACTTCTCCTTCAAAATTTTAAGGGATATTGTGTGCATGTCATTCAATTGCAGGCCTCTTAGTGGAGTTACCTTAATTTGAAAACAATTTAGGTCAATGACATTAGACTTGGGAGATTAGGATATTGAGACTTAGACTTGTTAGCAATGGAGATCACTAGTCTAAGCCTAACTTGATTTCTCAATTGATGCATGATAGCATTTACTACAATCCTAATGTCGAGAACAAAGGCATCATTTTGAATTAGGTAGTTAGACCGCCTGTAGCTTTTGGCCCTATCAATTGTAATTTCCACTTCCACCCAGTGTTGGGTAGTGGGGGCTCTTGATATTAGTTTGCTATTTTCATGGATTAAAACTTGAATCATACTAGTTTCAATCAATGTATTGTATGCTTATGCAACAAATATGTTAAATGAGTGAACATAATTCAATTAGGGTAGAGCATTATTTCGAATGGGGCGTGGAACTTAATCAAAAAAATTCCTTCATGTAAAATTTTTGGTCTCAACCAAGATGAGTTCTTGATATCCAAATTAGGCCTCCTAAGGGTTTTTGAAAATGTGAACTCATCACAAATGCCAAATCTAATTTGGGGGTTTACATGTATGAAGATGTGAAATTAAGGTTTTGACACTTGAAACTTCACAAATTATAAAGAGATAAAATTGGCCATGGAGCTAAGCACATGTTCGTGTCTAGATACGTTTTAAACTAATAACATGTGAGAGACATATCCATTTTAATTATGATAACAAGAGGAAAGTGCAATCCTAGGGGCAATGTAATCACTCAGTTTTGACCCTTTGGATATTTTGAAACAAATTAAGTGAATATAATGATGGGATTCAACTCATATAAAATGACTCCATGTATAAATCATGTAAATACCTCATATGGATTCCTAGTGTGAAGCTCAAGGGAAAGGGTTGACTCATGAATGTCAACGCCTGTAATTATGCTTTTTATCAACCATGAGGTAGATTTGACAAAGAAATTTTAGGACATGTAAATATCATTTAAAAATCAATATAAAGGTGCAATAATAGTTGTGAATGAGCACGAGAGGATATACGAGTCCACTAAAGGAGAATAGGAAAGGGAAACCCAAAGGGATGGAAAATAACCTTAGTTTCTTAACTTTCCTATGTCTCAAAACAATCATCATTTCATCATCTTCCTTATTAAAAACCCCGACCAACAATCATTCAATGTATTCAATGGTTTGTTGGAAATTGTACCTTTCATAATTATGAGAACATGGGGGTTTAGTACAAGTCTTTGAGAGTAGAAGGTATTCCATCCCCATAGGAATTTGAACAATATCTTTTTCTATGCTCACTTTCTTCATGAAAATTCAAGTTGACCTTTCCTAGTAGGCTTATTCAATTCATCACTTCAACCATTCTATTCCATTTACTCATGCTTTTCCATGCTACACTCATGCCCATTCAACTTCAAACTGATAAGAGACCAAGGAGGGCTAGAGAAGAAGGAATGGTGAATCTAAGAAGAGAGATGTAGGGATGAAAATGAGTAAAGAGACTAGGATAGGAAACAATCAACATTCCCTATAGATAGTTTCTCATTGAGAGATCAAGAGCCAAGATATAAGGGTTGATATTCAAAGGTAGACAACATATTGGACTCCCTATACACACATTTAAGAGTATTATAATGGAGAATATTCTAAAGCGTCCACTCAGTAGAGAAGGGAAATATTTCCTTTGAGTTGTGTGGAGGAAGGGAGTGCCATGGCTATGATGGTTGGAAGGTTATCTAGAGAATTCTATGTTTAATACTTTGGATTAACTTGAAAACACAATTGGGTTGTATGAGTGACCTGAGTGTATTACACTTATTACCAATTCCTATTGACCTCATCTTAGAGCTGACAACTACATAGTATTGCTTATGGTTGAGTGGGAAATTTATGATCGAAAAGTAGTTCCCTAGGACCAACTTTTTTAGTGATAAACGTTTCATATCTATATTTGAATTCCTATTAGAATTTTGAAACTAAGCTTGTATTAATTTGTTTATGTGTTACTTGGGATGGAATACATGGTTGTATGATGTTTTCATACTTAGTTTTCCATGCTTGGGATACTTCATTACTTAATTGTTTTCTTGGTAAAATTTGAAATTCCTTGGGCGTATTTTGGCTTTGAATATACTTATGCATTCGAATTAGGTTGTCAAAGGTATGGATAAATTATATATGATGATGTGGCTACAAGCCAAATGAAATCATTGATGCTACCTTTGAAATATTTAAGCCTTAGAGTTTGAAGGACATTTGAAGCTTGAAGTCTTTTTTATTATCCAATGTTTAGACCCATTACCAAGTTCAAAATGATAGCTTTAATTGGTGATCGACCATTGTTGTTTTTATTTCAAAAGAGGTTCCTTCACAATAACTTAATGGGTCCCATGTAATAAAAGGAAGATCCTTTTAATTGGCCATTCTACATTGGTTTGAAATGGTTTTGGATAGACCAAAGTATTTTTACATTGAATTAAGTTAGTTGAAGTCTTCTGTGGAAGAGTATTATGGGCTCATTTCTACCTTTTGAATGGTAATAAATATTTTGAAGAGGTTTGATGATCTACTAAGACCTTTTGAAAGTTATATTTTTTAGGAGGCCCCAAAGGTCTATTGTAGCCTTTCAAAAAATATACCTTGAAAGATATCTAATGGATTTTTTTCAAAGTAAATTCGATCTTTTGATGATTCTTGATGGTCTATCAAGGCCTTTTAAAAGATGTTCATTTGAAAAGGATTGATGGGCTATTGGGGTCATTTGAAAGATAATATTTTTAAGGACCCTCATGGCCATTATTTTCAAGCTTGGAGTTATTATTTTGAAAGGGAGTTTGATTTTTCTAAGAGGCTTGATGGCTTTGCCAATGAGTAAATATTTCAAAAAGATCCAATATTTTGAAGGAGGTTATACAATGAAATATGTTATTTTGAAGAGGACCAATCGTTTATTGGGGCCTTTTAAAACAACACCCTCCAAAGGAGCCCAATGGCCATGACTCTTGAGGTCAGCATATTCTGTCAAAAGGGTCCAGTGGAAAGATTTTTTGAAAGGGAATATGATATTTCGAAGAGCCCCAATGGCTATACTATTTGGATGATATGGATTGTATCAATGTATTATTTTACATTCATATCGATTCTTTCAGAGTGGAAAAATCTGAGGAATAAGCTCATAGGACCATGTTTACTAGTGGGTCTTATTTTGGCAATTTGGGGGCTTAAACATTCCAAAGGCAGTGTGAGGCATTCCCTAAGTTTTTTCGGGTCCAAAAAATATCCCTTGTTTAAGACCCCTTGAATTTTTTTTAACCCGAGTTACCTTTTCAATGACACAAGAATGACCTCAAACAGAGTTTGTATGCAAATGTTATGCCATCTAGAAGTTGACCTTCCTATTATGACCACCATGATTCGAGAGGATGTCATGTCAACTCCATTACTCATGGAAAATCGCTAGCCACGTGAATATGATCAAGAAAATTCTATAAGGTTCAATATTGTAACTCTAGTTAAGAGTTGCACGAGTCAAACTTAACCCCAGTTAGATATCATGTTCTGTTATAACCAAGCCACTAGGAGGAAAAGGGTTCAATTCTATTCCTGTGCATTTTTTTTCCATAGTAGAGAAGAGTAGTTGAGAGGGAATTGAGAGAGGGAATAACATAGAGGTTTTGTTTTATTTAGTAACTCGCGGGTCATAGGTATCACTCCTTTGTATTTGCACCATTTCCATTAAGAGAAAGGGAGAGCAAAGCAGCCTCATCTTGCAGCTAGGTTTTCTATTGAAAGGGTTTTCTAGGTCATATCTTGGTGTTATTTTGTTTGTGAGCAATTATTTTACATGTTCTTTATTTTCCACATTTTATATATTGCATGCATAAGCAAAAAATTAATAATTTAATAAATCTAGAAAATGTAAGGAAAATTCACTCGCATTTTATAGATTTTGGATTTCAACATATTTTGATTAAATTTTTTGCGATGAATTGTCTAGTGGAATATCCATGAAATTTTATGAGTCATACAATCTATATTGGGGCCTTTTGAAAGATGCTCTTTCGACGAGGTCCGATGGTCTATTAGTGCCTTTTGAAAGATTTTTTTTTAAGGAGGCTTAATGGTCTATTGGATCCTTTCAAAACAAGATCCTTCAAAGTAGCCCAATAGACATGACTTTTGAGGTTGGGTTGTTCTTTCAAAAGGGTTCAATGACATTTTTCTTGAAAGGGCATATGATCTTTTAGAGAGCCCTATCGGCTTTACTATTGGGGGAATGTTTGCAAAGAGGTTAGATCTTTTAAAGAAGCTCAATGGTCCATTAGGGCCTTTCAAAAAATGTCCCTTCAAAGAGGTTTTATGGTCTAATGAGGCCTCTCAAGGGGTGTTATTTTAAACAAACTTAATAGGTCTACCCTTGAAACTATTGGTCAAAGTGATCTTCAAATAAGGTTGGATGAGTTTGTTGAGAAAGGGTCAATGGAATTATGTGTATAAAATATTTCAAATACATTAAGGTAATGTTACACTTAGGCCTAAGGTGAGTTGGTCAAACCACCCTCTTTTGGATGCTTTGTGACCTTGAGAAGTCTTAGGTTCAAGTCCAACTATTTCCCATTCTAAATACTTGCAGTAGCTCAAAATTTACTTCAACAAGGTGGTCATTTCCCAAAAAATCTGAAGGGCTCCTATTCACTAAAAGGTATGGCTTTCCATGTGCTTATAGGTGGGTCATAGATGGAAAGAAAAAGGATTGTAGACCAAACTATAAAGGGGTGATTTAACCTCTAAGTGGAAAAGAGAGAGAGAAGGGGTAAGGTCGTTCGAAGGGGGAGATGTAGCAAGGGATCCAAAGGGGTCTAAACTAGTGGAAAACAAAAGGGAAAATACAAAGAATAGTGCTCTACTCCCTCACCATGGCAATAAAAGAAGATGGATATGTGACACTATGGTTCTTCATTCGCAGGTGTTTTAGCTTTTGCGAATACATTTTTTGGTTTTTATTTCCATGTGATAGCATTATTAGTGACTATTTATATAGCCCACTCTTTTTGTATTAAAACATTAGAAATGTCATTTTATTAATAGCTAAAAAAAATACTAATATAGAAAACTAAACAAAAAGACATAAAACCCAATTAAAAGAATCAATAAATTGTAATTATAAATTATATGAAAACATTAACCAACCAAATAGAACGAAGTGGAAAACAACCTTAAAAATCTTGATGAGGAAAAATAGTTTGTAAGAAAAGAAGCCATTTTTTCAGACCCAAAAAATGACTCCAAATGTAACTAAGAAAAGGACATGTGGATTCCACTAAAATGACAAACAAGACAAATCAAAAGCAGAAACATAGTAGTGAGCCCCACAAAAAAGAGTTAACATCACACATAATGTAAAACGCTATCCCAGATTGGAACTCGAATGTAACTTAAAGATAAAGCTCTATATAGACATTGAAATCTACATCCAATATTACTTTACTTCAACTTTCCTACACTTCATCGCATATTTAAATTAAACAATTAATTTAATAATTTTAAAATTATAAATTAAAAAAATAAAACATTTTAATTATCTAAGATATAGAGATGCGGTGGGAGTGAAAATTTAGATTTTTTTTCGTTCTAAATTTAAATCAATTAATTTCAAAAAACCATATTACATCGTGAAATTAATTACTCCAAATTACATCTTCTATAGATTTTGATTTAAAAACTAGGATGATTTGTGGGCTTTTTTTTACACTTCCTCTTACGAACAACAATTCACTTACCGAGGCCATTTGGCACAACGGAGAATAATGTTTCTTCTTCAAATTTTTTAGAGATTACCAGTGCATACAATCCAGTATAACTTGGCATGTCTTTTTCGCTATTAGAATTATCAGAATCATGATTGCGCTTTTTCCCACAGATGGTCGGAACAAATATGGCTAAAGTTTTCTCGTTGTCCTTTGTTGAAATAATTTCCTCTGTTGGGGGTTACGTCAATGCAACTAGAATTGCCTAATATCCTAAGAGGTTGAGTGGTTGGAAGATGGTTGTTGATTATGATATTTGTACTTCTTTTGACCTCCAAGTGTCTTGGACTCTACTGCTAACTTCAGATCTCTATAGCCGTGGTAGCTTCTCTACGATTCCTTATTGCAGAAAACCCCTTTTGAGGAGGGAAACATGTTTTGGAGGTGCCCAAGTTTTTGGAAGATTTTGCATCTGAAGGCAATATTATTGTAATCCAATGGTAGAATATAATCCTTTCCCTCCTACATTAGGATGGTTTTGTCTGTTAAACCCTCGCTAAGGTCCACTTCCACACATGTATGGAAATAACTTAGAAAACCCTTCACCAATCTATCACTGTATATTTTGATATAACTACCAATAGAGTCACCAATACCCTCTAGGATCTTTGGCGTGATCCAATGAAGAGGCAGGTTTGGGAGCCTAACCCAAATTGAAACAGTCAAGGAATTCATGGTTAGAGGATTAAAATTTGGGAACCATCGTTGAATGGAAAGATGTGTCGGGCCCCAAAACCAAGGCCCCTAATTGAAGATCTTCTTTCGATCCTCCAAATATTTGAAGAAAACCTTGAAGTACCCCTTCAAGCAAAAAAACATGTCTACAATTTGATCCTAGTTCTGGTAAACCCATTCTCTGAGGGCAGATGACGAAGGCTAGAAGCCATTAAAACGTCATATAATGCCTTGAATTTCGAAATATGTTTTTATTCTCTTATGAATGCTCTCGTTCACTTGTAATGTTGGGATATTCAATGAATGTTCCACCACAAAATCATGACTAGAAAGTTCCTTTGTAATTTGAGGATTTGGGATTGACTTCAGGGCTTCTTTAAAATTCATGGTCCATGAATAAGAAGAGGCATCGCCACCCATGGCACTTCCTCTTAGAATTTCCATCTTCAACATCCTCCCTTCGAAGAGGAGTTTGAATGCTCCCACACCCATTGACCAACTCTCTGGTTGGAGGTTTTCTTTAAACAGATTGCAAACTTGACCAAACTCCAAATTGACTTGTCTTTGTGAAGATTTGGCTCTAAGATTTACACAACAATCCAGCCATAACAAGCCTAAGAAGGAATATGTCAATAACTGGCAGAAGCAATATATTTAAACCTCCACATGCTATCCATAATTTGCAAAGAGAATCCTTTCTAGAAATTTTGACAATCATATTGCAGGAAACCATGTTGCCTATACGTTTGATTTGTCCAGGTGCACTCAGAATCTTATAAGGCTCTCTAAAAATCGGGCAAGATGGAAAGAAAGCATTGAAGCCTTGAGCCTCCTCAACCCTCAGATTCCCACTAAGACCAAACGAAGGTAGCCTAACCAAACCTATAACAAGAATTCCTATGATCACATCAATGCAAGCTCCTCCACATAGGCTGCTAATCTCCGCATAATCCACCATACCCAGGCCACAGGCAAAGGACTCTGGAGGGGTGAGAGACTTCCCCGTCATCGGTAGCCATTTCTCCAGGTTCATAGCGACAGATCCGCTGAAACCTGCAATGAAAACCTTACTTGTGCACACAATACTTGTTATATTCATCAATGAATAATTTCAATTAGGGTGGCTTTTAAATAACAATGATAACACACTTGAATAATAATAATTAATAATAACTATCTCATTAGCAATTTGAAAATTGAATTATAATAGATATTCTAATTATTTTAAAAAAATGCTTAATATAATTAATAAACAAAATGACTTTTTATATAGTCAATTTTAATCAAAATATAAAATATGATAAAGATTTTTAAAAACTTCAAATTTAAATTTTTTAATTTGCCTCCAAAGAAAAAAACATCATTTCATATATTAGTTAAATTAAGTCTGGAAAAAAATTTAAAAACATATTTCAACCACATATATCTTTAATTTTCATTAAACTACCTCTAATAATAATTATCCTCATTGCTATATATACAAAAGAAATGTAATTATTTTTAGCATAATATATTTTAATATAATTGTAATTGTCACCATCTCAAAAGGATTATTCTACTTCCATGGTAAATCCAACTTTTGACAAATTGAATCCATTACGATTACGATTAAGATCGGCTGTCATTTTCACATTCACTTTATGTTCAATGGATGTCGACGTATTTCAGCCAACGTCGTTGTACTAAATCACATCCATTCAATACTAAATATTTCTGAGGCGGCCAGAGGAGTCAAGCATGCCGTGTTCACTACGATGTTCAATACTAAATATTTCTGAGAGAGAGAGCGAAAATTTAGATGCTCGTGAAAATGGAAAAGATTATTACAATTTATTGAGCTCGTGAAAATGGAAAAGATTATTACAATTTTAACAAGGCAACAGCGTAGCGGCAGTCCCTGCCGTATTGACTTTAAATACTATTTCAGTAAATAGTAATAATTATGGTAACAATTATAAAACGATTTTTTGTTGGATGTTTGGACCAGTTTTGTCCGTAAATAGTAAATAATTATAATAACAATTATAAAATGAGTTTTTGGACGTTTGGACTAGTTCTGTGTTTTGTTTGGACAATATTGACATAATAATTAAATTTTTATAAAATTACCATCATTGGAATTGCTTGAAGTATAAAGTATTTTTGTATCTTCGACACTGGATGCACTTGTACATAAAAATCTGAAGACACAGTATCATTATCATATGATTTTTGAATGCAAAGAATATTACTATGAATGACAGTAAATAAATAGAATATTACTATGAATAACAATAAATAAATAGAATTGTGAATAACAGTAAATAAATAGAACTGTGAATACCAGTAAATAAATAAATTATACACATTTGATGCAATTTTGCAAAGCCTTCCACAAAACCTATAACTATATCAAACATGTTTCTTGATTCATTTGGAAGACATGTATCTACCAAAGAATGCCCATGACATAGCACTAGATAGAAGGGGAACCAACTATTCCTCTGAGATATATGGTTCAGTTGGTTAAGATAAGAGGATTGAAACTCTAAAAATGACTACAATTTTTTAAAGCCATTGAAATTAAGTTTCTAGATCTACTAGATGGAATCTAAATACATCTAACTAGAATAAAATAATTTCCCAACAACAAGTTAATATGTCCAAAAAAACCCGTGATATTGATTGTTGAAATTTAATTTGCAGAGTTGCAATTCTAACTGGATAGTCAACAAAAATTCTGCTATCAGGGTAGGTACTAGTGAGTTTTCACAAAATCAAGAAAATGGAGGGATTCATAATGTTGCTACACCTTTACTAGAGAGGCCTCTAAAATTGGAACCAGAGACTGTCGGGCTAGGAAAAGATAAAATAGGAAATATTCCTCAGGATAAGGGAGTACATTTAGATGATCTAAAACACTTTGTTGCAGGGAAAAATATTGCAGGAATATCAGGAGAGAGTATGAAACTATTCAAAGTAAAAGTAAAGGGTGTCACTCAACCTGGAGAAGATCATATGATTGATTTCCTTGGAAGAGGCCCTGAAAAAAATTATGATAACTTTCTTGCACTCAAAATAGTTCCTTAACAAAAGCTAGTATAAATGTTGCAACTACTCTCTGGTCCTTATCACACAGGAATTCAAATTTGAATCCAGAATGCTTGGATCCACCCTAAGATCAACCAACAAAGGCATCATATTTGGCTCAAAGTTCCACCCAAGAAGATCATAAAAAATTAAGAAATTTGGGACTAGACGTCCCCAAATCTTCCTTGAAGGATGGGAAATCCAAGGCTCCTAAAATATACACCAGGAAAATCAATGGAATTGCTAGAGAAAATATTGAAAATCACCCAAATAATAAGAAGCCAATAATTGACTGGGAATCCGTGAGGGAAAATGCTCCTATATTCCATAAGAGAGAGAAAGATCCAGATACAAAGGATCATACGAATTGGGAAATAATAAGATGTGTGCATGTTGAAGATATTGCTGAAACTACCATGGAAAGTATTGCAACTGAAACACAAAATTTTAAGCACCAAAATCCAGCACATTGTTTATCCCATGTTTATCCTCAACCACATTGATCTGACTTCTCCTTCAAAATTTTAAGGGATATTGTGTGCATGTCATTCAATTGCAGGCCTCTTAGTGGAGTTACCTTACTTTGAAAACAATCTAGGTCAATGACATTAGACTTAGGAGATTAGGATATTGAGACTTAGACTTGTTAGCAATGGAGATCACTAGTCTAAGCCTAACTTGATTTCTCAATTGATGCGTGATAACATTTACTACAATCCTAATATCGAGAACAAAGGCATCATTTTGAATTAGGTAGTTAGACCACCTATAGCTTTTGGCCCTATCAATTGTAATTTCCACTTCCACCCTGTGTTGGGTAGTGGGGGCTCTTGATATTAGTATGCTATTTTCATGGATTAAAACCTCTCATTTTTTGATGAATCATACTAGTTTCAATCAATGTATTGAATGCTTATGCAATAAATATGTTAAATGAGTGAACATAATTCAATTAGGGTAGAGCATTATTTCGAATGGGGTGTGGAATTTAATTTAAAAAATTCCTTCATGTAAAATTTTTGGTCTCAACCAAGATGAATTCTTGATATCCAAATTAGGCCTCCTAAGGGTTTTTGAAAATGTGAACTCATCACAAATCCCAAATCTAATTTGGAGGTTTACAAGTATGAAGATGTGAAATTAAGGTTTTGACGCTTGAAACTTCATAAATTATAAAGAGATAAAATTGGCCATGGAGCTAAGCACACAAGCACCATTTCAAAGCCTAATCCCTCCTTTACAGATTGGATTTTTTCCCCTATGAAGGATAGAATTTCACAAAATTTATTAGAGGAATGGAAAGCCCCAAAAACTAGACATATGCTTTCCCAAAAGATGGTTCAAGTCCTAACATTATGGAAAAAAAGGCTTTTGACATTTGGAGTCCATTTCTAAATCAATATTAGTAAGCTTGCTTTGAAAGGTGTAGACATTACAATTATAGAAGGTTAGGTCATTTTGGAAACCTATAAGGAAAGATCCAATTAAGAATCAATATGAAAAATAAATAAGCTAACAGTGGCTAAAATTAGCAACAAATTAGATTTTGAAAGAACTTCTAAATCAACATTAGTATTAGATGACAAATAGATTGAATATCTAGGTATCACTTAAATTCTATGAAAAAGTCAGTGAATGGAAGCAACTAGTTCGGTGATCTTGTGGGAAATTAATTTTGGCTTGTGAAATGCAACTTGTGACCTATCAGTACTTAGGTATGAATTGTCTCCATTATGTAAAGGTCATCTTTACCTCTAATCAAATAAATATAAATGTATACATTCCTAAAGCTAGCTAGATGCTTGTTTGTTCATGTCTTGAAGGTACAAAAAGCCTCAGACATAAACATGATTGGCCATGATTACAATTTATAATCTACATGTCATTACCATCATATCTGTGTATTTACAGATTATTGCAATATAGTAGAAGGGTACGCTTATAGACTTGACATTATTTTGTGTGTTTTACTGAACTTTTCTAACTCTATGCATCTTGAACCATTGTTGCTAGAGGAAGTTGGCTTCCTTCAACTCTCTCATTACTTTACATGGCTATTATGTATGTTATGCAATATGGAACCTTCAAAAGTTGTGAATTTTATATGGAAAACAAGGATTGCATGGAAAGAATACTAAATTTTGAATTTGGTCTTCGGATATTTTTTGGAGATAGAATAGAACTTATCTCCAAATATGTAGTAACACAACTGCTAATATTTGATACACATAGAATAGAATAGTTTTTGGTCTTATATCTTTAATTTACAAAGATTCTATTTCAATTGTTGTGGATTATCATGTCAGCATGCAAAGTCATATCTTTATTCTAGCATCTCTTGGCATATGTAAAGAATAGGTGGACTACCTTTCTTTTTTATTTGTAACTACTCATATCTGCATGTCAAAAATCCCTCATCACATAATCAAAAGTACAACTATTTTTCTTATCCGTTTTCACTTTCACACTGTAACTTCATTCCTTTCCATTTAGTGTTATGTTCCACTTGTCATATTTGTCATTGATAGTCAAGGAAACATTAAAATAGCCTTAGATGTCGCATTGTTAACTTCCATACGTGTTGAGTCACCATGGTAAAACCCTCCCCACATACATACATTAAGCAGATTTTCAACATGATAATCCTGAGAGCACAAAGCACTTATGCACACAAAAGTGTTATCTGACCTGCTCAAATCAATGCAAGTTACAAACTTGAAATAAGAAGAGCCTTAGTGTAGTTGGGTTAAATGCTTAATGCTATATTACAGTCTTCCACTGATGTTATGGACTTTGTACTTCAACAACCACCATTCAGAGATGGTCTAGAGGAATGAATCGATGCTTTGTTGATGATAGAGGACAACTATCCAATGATGTCCATTCTTTATTACAAGCCGATATAATCAACTCTTCTAAATATTGTGAGGCCAATTATGTCCTTGAATGGGATTGAGGATATCATTGTCGACGCAGCGCAACAAAGCCCAAGATACCTGGGAATGTTTGGATCACAACAAGAAGGATTGGAAGACATGCTCAAAGTTATAAAAATAAAGGATGATACATACACATAATTTACCAGAACTCACACCTAGAGGTAATTGAAGAGTTCACATGAACTGAGAGAAGTGCCCACAAAGACACATAGATAAATGTTGGAACTCCAAAATACTATGGAAAAACTACAAAAACATATGAGGTAAAATACCTTTGGTGAGATATGGTGTCTAGTGAATTCCCCTCTTAGGATAAGACATGCATATGCTCTAGTTAAATAAGGAGAGATACCACTATAAGGCTCTCCTATATAGTCCTTTAAAGACACACCTGTAAAGGATAAAGGACCTATAAAGGATTGGATAGCTATTTTATATTGATAGGCAAGGATGGAAGTAGATAAGCAAGGATAGCCAAATATATTTATAGGAACCTCTCGAGGTTAAACATTACCATCACATATGAATATAACTTACACAATTTAAAAATATTATAAGATTCAAGGCTAATAATAAATTGGCTTAACAATGTTTTTAGCTGAGAAATTTCACCCAACAACCTATTTTTGAGGAAAATTGGAGAATTGGAGAATTTAGGAGGGTTTCATATAGGTTACTCTCTCCTACATATTCCAAGAAAGGAATCAACTGGTTGTTTGGATATGCTTGGTGCCTAAAGATAAGGGTGGACAACTTTTAGATTATTCTCATAAAACTTTTCTTTGATATTTCTATTGCCATTTATAATTTCCAATTTTAATAGAAATTATCCATTCTGCTTACGTTTTTTATAAAACACATATGCAAGATTGTACAAAGGGACTATTATTACGTCAAGGTCACATGTTATCATGATGGAAATAGTCTTCTAAATATTTTGATGTTGAATCTATGGACATTATTATGTCTTTTCATTGGAGCTGTGAAAGGCTATAAGAATGCATGAGAAACCTCTGCTCAATGTAATTTTTCTCTTTTATCAGTAAATTATAATTTTTGGAGGCAGGAAAAAAATGACCTCCCAAGACATGGTGAGAACCGTGATAGAAATTTAGGTGGAACGGAAAACTCTCATCACCAACGAGATAGAGAGAGAGACGGAATCAAAAACAATAGTAACAAACTTCATACATCTTGCTTGCTCAAGCCTTAATATTCTTTCATGGCTTGAAGACCTTCTAGAGTGAGCATTCCCTGTTGAGGGTCTTTGAAATTCTTGTCTCTAGATGCCTTTCAGAAAGAAAAATGACACTAGTTAATTGAGTCAGGCAAGGATGGATTAATTTCTGTTGGATATAGTTTAAACAAGGATGGATTGAGTTTTGTTAGATACACTTTAAACTTTCATCTAAATAAAAATAAAATAAGAAAGAAACTACCTAATCATTATTACCGGGCATGTTTGCTAACCGAGAGAAGGTACTGCTTTGAGCACCTATGGATTCATTCTCCAGATCATGGATAAATGATAATATGGAAGTAACACATATTACAAAACTAATAAACTATTCACGTTTGTTGTGTAGATTGAAATTTCTATATTTTAAGTACCTAGGGGAAGTTATACCTAGGATAATCTTGGCCGAGTGTTGCTAATACATCATAGATTTGTTTTAAAACCATTGTTGCTCACACCTACCTTGATTACTATAAGTAGTCTAAGGTTTGTACAAAGAATGCATGGGCTTGTACAAAGAACACCATTCGTTCTTGGGACCAAACTACAATTCCTACTTGTTGTAGTAGTTGCAACACCCTCCAAATTTTGGCCTATGATTAATTTCAGAGCCTTCCTTGGTCCTATACATTGTTGTCGCAAACACTAAGACTCATTTCATGTATCTTTCTGGAGTGTTTTGGTCCCGTTTGTTACTTAGGAAAAATGTCGTATTTTGTATGTGGGTTGTCGCATCAAGTGTAAAAGCTCATTCTGGTGGTTTCAAGGGTCTATCTTTGTTTTTATAAGTTTTCCTAACCATATAAACATATGTCACACTCGTTCACAAATTTTTGAGCACTGCCTTACATGTGTCATAACGGTCATCATAAAGTGTATCTATGGTGTCGCACTTGTCGTAACTGGTCATAGAGCAGTCACACACAGTAAAATGTATTTTTTATGTGTCATGGGTGATCTATGTTATTGATTCGCCAACTTTTTTAAGTGTTATATCACAATCGAAGCTTTATCTAATTCACAAATCAGTCTCACTGGTCTAACACTTAACCATTTCTGAAGAGGCTTCTCGACCCAATAACTTGATCTCACCTGACCTGCTCGGACTACGCATTATGCGGTTCTAGTCCTCTAGCTATGACCTTGACTTTTGGTTCTGTGTAATGCATAGATCCTGCCTCTCAGGATTGCTGCACTAAGAAATTCCTGAGCCCAAGACCTAGCCTCCACATCAAGAATTGTGCAATCCTCTTAGATATCCTAGCCTTAACTGTGCATTGCAAAAACCCAAGCCCCAAGTTATCTCCTCGAGCCTATGAAATGTGCAATATCTCAGTGGAACAACCTCCCTTACCTCTCAGAACTGTGTACAGTGACCATTCCTTCAACCTGTCCCACTGGCTGAAAAAACTGCGCATATTTGTCCCTCATCCCAGCTTGAACTACGCATTGCGCAATTTTATGCCTTAAGCCTCTACCCTAGCTGCTAGAACTGCGCAATGCGTAGAATCCCAACCTCCCTTGACATCAAAAATTGTGCATATTTATTTCCCACTGTCTATTCCCTTAACTATACCCCATGCTCTCTAGAAGCTGCACAGTATTGTCCTTCAAGCCTCCCTGATCGGTGCACTGGACAGTCTCAGAGTTCAATCTCTCCCCCTTGACTACTGGAACTATGCAATGCATAGTCACTGAACCCCTCTCCCTAGCTTGTCACTTGTACCGGGCTCAATTGATGGATCAGAATGCATCATCTTAGACTAGGGGTTTTTTTTAGGCTGATGTCGTCTCATCATGAATGAAGCGCAGATACATGTATCTTATCACATGATGGAGGGATGATGGAGAAGGGGATGAAGGAGGAGGACATGCAAAATACATTCATGTAGCTAAGCATGAAAGCTGATAGACTACCATGGAAAAGCAAAGGGACACCAACTCGCGACCACAACTCAAAGACTTGAGACCATTGAAGATTCCTATCACTAAGCCATGAGGAGGTGGAAGACAAGAGCATTCTCAAGAAAACATCATTCACAACAGCAACAATGGCTTGACATTGCCACATCATTCAAGCAGTTCATATCAGTAGTGCCATGTCATGTCTTGTCATGAGTTGTCATATGCCACATCATCATTGTGGAAAATGTATATTGTATTCATTGTAAAGTGGAAGTCCAAAGGACAGATATGTAATATGGAGAGTCGTGTAAGATGAAAAGTCATAGGAATTCAAACAATCATGAGGGTAGTCAAAGAGTCACAAGGATGGGAAGCATCAACCCTTGGTTATGTATACTCCCACATTGTATGAGAAAAGGACCTTTCACCTCGGCTCCTCCCGCTAGGAATTAGACAAATAAGCTAGTTCTCTGAGGAGAAAGGAGTGGTTCCAATGTTCCACTACTGGAGCTAGTGATGTACATTGTAAACATGTGTCTTGAAACTTTTACTTAATGATAGAAGCCTTCAAGGCCAACACATTCTTCATGTATGGATTATGAATGTTTGTAATACTATTATGTGAATGTTCGTATTTCATGTTTGCTTTCACATGTGATAGGATAGTTGAACTATTTCATTTGTTTTCGTACTTAACTTATTTATAATATGTTGTAATGGTTGTTATTGTTGTCCCATCCATGTGGACTATTCTGTAGGAGATTAGATAGATGTTTCTTCATTTTTTGGTTGTAATGACCATCGCATCCTCTGTGGACTATTCCGCTAGATGTTAGGCGGATCCTTTCAGTTCATGTGTGTCTCTTCTTGGGTGGTACTACTACCTCTCACTTCGAGGCTCACTTTTCTCCCCTCTCCACAGTAGATCAAGAAACTTGACACATTTAATACTGAACACTCACAAGGCACACCTCCTCACTTTTCAAAGACACCATTACATCCCTCTCTCATGCAGACAGTTAGAGCCAATGCATATCTTTAAGATATGTGGCAACTGGGATGATATTCTGGATGGGGCTCCTACACCAAATGGTGTGAGGTCTAATTGGGACTTCACATCAAGGATACCCCTTGGTTGATGGATTTCCAGCACCGTCAACATTGGCGCTAGAAGGTGGGCCAGATGACAAGCTGAGCTTGTTGAATCTGGTTTGAAGCTCTTATCTAAAATGGCTTATACACAAATATTACTCCCAAGGTGTTTCTCCAATTTTTCCCTTTATCAATTTTCAATCCCCGATGAGCCTCTCGATCACTTGTCCCAGTTAAAGTTTGACGGTGAGGATGGAACACCCATAACCGAGCACATTTATGATTTTCTTAAATTTTGTGAATTTTACAAAATTGATGATGACGAATTTGCTTGTGTGCTTTTCTTCCTCACCCTTGAAGGTCGTCTTAATCGATGGTGCCATACACTACCACCTGATTCCATCCATTCCCTTCATCAGTTCCTCGGGGAGCTCCATCAAGCCTTTGACATGTATAATTACCGAGATGTTTGTAAAAGAATCAATCTCTTAAGAATGAAGCCTAATGAATTATTTGAGGATTTTTCTGATCAATTCCTTCATCTTTGTTGTGAAATTTCTGAAGAAGTCATGAATCAAGATTTCTTGAAACACGAGTTTGAGAACTTGGTTCTTATCTCTTTACACTGTGAACCTAAACCCCTTGATTTTTCTACTCCCCCAACTCTTATGAATCATGAGAAACCTTTGATTCCGGAGGAGGAATCTATTACTCCTTTTGTGCCTTGTCCTCCTCCTTTTCCAGTCCCGATGTGGGTATCTTTGTGTGATAACATTAAAGTTAAAAAATCCGCAAATAAAATTCCTAATTCACCTTCTCATTCTTCTTCTATTTATGATTCATATTCAATGGAGGAAATTCCATAATGGCTCATGAAGCCTATGGTGAAGACTAACTCCTCCATTCCACAAGATGATCTCATTGTTCATAACTCTAGTATGAATTCGTGTTATCCTCCTGATCAATTGGCTCCACCAGTGGGTCTTTCACACTCTCTTGATTTTCGCGTTGCTGGTTCAAATTGCGATTAGGTACAAGGAACTCACTTTACACAGGAAGAGGAGAAGGAAGGTGAAGATGCTCTAAATATTTCTTGTTTTTGTCAAGATCCTCCGTGTCAAGGTTATGCACTTCCGTTCTTGGGTGATTGTCAATATGATAATATTGGTAGTGAATCAGATGCAATCAATTATTTCAATCAATCCATAGCCTCGATCAACAACCATTCCAATGATGTTGATTTTATTGATGCATGCAATCACGAATGCCCAGGTGCATCAGCTGATATTTTGGTCTCTCACGAAGATTCTACTTTGGATCCAGAATCCAATTCAGATAAATAATATGTGCTTAATGAAACTTCCTCTTCATCTCACTATCCCTTGTGCTCTACCATCTGTGATACATCTACTTGCGATAGGGTTACTCCATGTTCTTCAAGCCCATTATTCGATGAGTTAACTTCTCAATTGGCACAATTTGGTGAGATTATCCATGATGCAAATGAAAACAAGAAAATCATTGAGTACTCTTCCCAACCCTCATCATCTCTCCACTTGCATGAAGACAACTCTTCAAAATAGCTTGCTCATGAAAATTCCTCGATTCATTTATCTTTGAATTTGCGATCAGAAGAACCTTTCGACTTGAGTAATCTGGTTAATGAAGTTGAGGAATCTAGTCAAACCAGTGAAAAAGATGGCTTCCATTTGATGAGAAGTGGGCTTATTGAAACCGATAGTAGCATCTACCCTCACACCATGCAAAATCTGGTACAATCTTCAAAATGTGATTTTAAAATTCTAGAAAGTTCGGGGACCTGCCAGGGAGTCGAGGCACTTCAACTTTCGTTGATGGTTATGTCAGGATCGTAAGCCTCCCAAACTAAGTCAGATCTTGTTGCTCCCAATCAAGAACCCTCGAAACCCTTGCAAACGTTCTGAAATCCAGAGACCATTTGTACAGTGAAAATTTTTCCTCAAAATCAAAACAATGTGAGTTTTTTTGCATCTATCCTACATGACTCACAACAATTTGTCTAGTGATAAAATTTTCTAAAAATCAAAACAATGCAAGTATTTTGCCACCTATCCTCTAGGTCAAATCCCACAACCCATTGTACAATGGTAATATTTCCACAAGAATTAGAACAACGCAAGTTTTTTCCCACATGTTCTCCAGGTCTAGAATAGGTAGTTGGTTCACCACATCTATATTAGGGTTTTAGGTTCGAAAATAGTAGAAGCATCAATTGAAGCCCTACAATGGAAGGCCACAACATGTAACACAAATAGTGTAGGTTTTAACCCCGTACAGAAATTACCTGCATACGAATTCTAAAACACATAAAATAAACAATGCGAGAGCATAACACATAAAACACATATACACAGAGATTTTCCCCTGGATCCCAAAAATGGGACTACCAGCTTGATTTTTCATTATGTTCCTTTCAATGTTACAATACATATTTATACATGCCGAAGCATCTAATACCATGGACCGAAAATCATCATGTCCAATACTATGGATCGAAAATCATCGCATTCAAAAAACATGTGTGAAAATCATGCACAAAACCATAGGTGGGTCCGCCCAACTTAACATAGATTCCAAAACCAAAATTTTCCGGGGCGCTGCCCCAGACCCCATAAAGTGGGGTTACCTGCACCCCTCAAACCCCTTGTGACCCCCTCGCTACGCAATCAGCACAATGAAGGGGGGGGCTCCGCCCCCCTCTAACCCCCCAATTAACTACGTGGGCTAGTCATGGAAAGAATATAACACAACCCAACATTCTCCCACTTGTTGTTTTCTTTCCACAGGGGGCCACAAGAGAGCTTAGTCATTTATCCAGCCCTGCAACACCCATTGTTTCTCTACACCAAGAGAACTTCTCAGAGCTCATAGATTTTGTCAATGCATCTACAATATTCTTCAAAGTGTCCACCTTTACCAGAAACACCTTTTTGTCTTCTATCATATCCCTCACAAAGTGATACTGAACATCAATGTGCTTTGTCTTTGAATGATATGCAGGGTTCTTTGCCAAGAAAATTGCACTTTGGCTGTCACAGTCTATCCTTATAGCTCCCTATACTAACCTCATACTTGAACATAATCTTTGCAACCAAACTGCTTCCTTGCTTGCATGAGTGGCTGCCATGTATTCTGTCTCTGTAGTTGATAGTGCCACTACAGATTGTTTCTTACTCATCCAACTGACTGCACCTCCAAATAGGTTAAACACATACCCACTTGTAGATCTTCTCTGATCCAGATCTCCAGCCCAGTCTGCATCAACAAAGCCACGAATATCCAACAGTCTGTCCAATATTGGTCTTCCTTGGTAGCACAAACCATAATCACTAGTGCCACAAACCCGCTTCATTGTTGTCCAATGCTCCTTTCTTGGTTTTAACATAAACCTGCTCAATACTCCCACTGCATGTGCAATGTCTGGTCTAGTACAGACCATTTCATACATCAGGCTACCGACTGCACTTGCATATGGAACACGGGACATGTCCTTTTCCTCTTCTTGTGTCTTGGGACACTGTTCAGCAGATAACTTTACACCTACAGGAATAGGAACCTTCACCGGTTTACTATCCTGCATATTAAATCTCTGCAATATTGTCTCGACATACTTCCTCTGGTTTAACCAGAGCTTCCTCTTTGCTCGATCTCTTTTAATTTCCAATCCCAAAATATAGTTTGCAGCACCAAGATCTTTCATGTCAAATTTGGAGGACAAATGTGTCTTCAAATCCTGGATAATTTCTTTGTCATTTCCAACTAGCAACATATCATCAACATACAAGACTAGATAAATAATACGATCACCAATTAGTTTAAAATACACACAGCGATCTGCTTTGCTCCTGGTGATGCCAAGTCCCCGTGTAAATGTATCAAATTTCTGATACCACATCCTTGGTGATTGTTTTAACCCATACAGAGACTTCTTTAACTTGCATACCAGTTTTTTCTTACCCTTCACCGCAAAGCCTTCAGGTTGCTTCATGTAGATTTCCTCTTCCAGATCCCCATGAAGAAATGTTGTCTTCATATCCATCTGTTCTACCTCAAAATCAAAAGCAACAACAACAGATAAAAGTAATCTAATAGAAGTTTCCTTGGCAACAGGAGAAAAAATATCACCAAAATCAATTCCCGGCACTTGGGAATAACCTTTTGCTACCAACCGAGCTTTGTATTTCTCCACCTTTCCTTCTGCATTTGTCTTCTTCTTGAACACCCATTTGCTGCCAATGGGTTTCCTTCCAGCCGGCAACTCCACCAGATCCCAAGCCTCATTTTTGTGCAAAGATGCCATTTCATCAACCATGGCCTCTTTCCAGAGTTTTCCATCCTTTGAATCTACTGCTTCCTTCACAGTTCTGGGATCATCATCAGTAATAGATAAAGCAAAATTTGAACAGAAAGCAGATGGACTATACCTTTCTGGCTGCCTTCTTTCTTGAACTGATCTTCTCACACTCAGAGTTTGTGGCTCTTCATCTTCTGATTCCTCCTTTGCTGTAGAGTTTGATTCTTCCTCCTTTAGCTCAAACTCTATCTTCTTAGGTTCCTTTGGTTGGACTTCATGTTTAATAACATCTTTCACCTCTCTGAACACCACATCTCAGCTGTACACAACCTTCCTTGTTACTGGGTTCCAAAGCTTATAACCCTTTAAACCATCCTTATACCCAATAAAGATGCACTTTTCAGATTTACTATCCAACTTGGTTCGTTTCTCCTTTGGAACATGTACATATGCATCACATCCAAATACCCTCAGATGTGAAAGAGAGGGTTTCTTACCAGTCCATACCTCTTGTGGAGTTTTATCCTCCAACGCTGATGAAGGTGATCTGTTGACCAGGTAACATGTTGTCTCCACCGCCTCTACCCAGAATTCATGTCCTAACCTGGCACCACTGAGCATGCTTCTTTCCCTTTCCATCAACGTCTTGTTCATTCTTTCTGCAACTCCATTTTGCTGAGGTGTATATGGAGTAGTCTTATGCCGTGCTATACCACACTTCTTACAGAATTCTTCAAATTCCTTACTGCAAAACTCTCCACCGTTATCTGTCCTCAGCACCTTTATCTTCTTCTCTGTTTGGTTTTCCACCAGAGCCTTGAATTCTTTAAACTTGTCAAATACTTCAGATTTATTCTTAAGAAAATATATCCATGTATTCCTTGAGAAGTCATCTATAAATGATACATAGTACACAGACTTACCCAGTGATGGAACCTTCACAGGTCCAAACACATCACTATGCACAAGCTCTAATATATGTTTTTCCCTCTTACCACCAGAGGGGAAACTCACCCGATTCTGCTTCCCATATACACAATTTTCACAGAAATCAAAATCTAGAGAGCTATTACTCATACCTTCTACCATACCTTCACCATGAAATATTTGAAGGCCCTTCTCTCCAATATGTTCAAGCCTTTGATGCCACAACATGGTCTTCTCTCCAGAGACCACTAGATTTTCTACTCCACTTTCAGGAACCACAGAACTGTTGCACCCATCAACAACCGTGCTACCTTGCAGCTTGTACAGAGTTCCAATCCGAACTCCCCACATCAATACTAGTGCTCCCTGAACCATCTTGCAGGTATCCTTCTCGAACACTGTTTTTACACCTGCATCATCCAACTTGCTTACAGAAATCAGATTTTTGGCCAATGCAGGAATATGTAGAACACCCGAAAGTGTTCTAACCCTTCCACCTTGCAACTTCAACTTTACTTTTCTGCGACCAACAATTCTAGCCTTCCTATCATCCCCTAAGAAGACATCACCACCATCATATTTCTCATACTCGCAGAACCACTCTCTATGGGGAGTGAAGTGAAAGGATGCACCTGAGTCAATCAACCATGCCTCATGATCTACATGTGTACTTGAAGAATCCAAGTACACATCCCCACCTTCATCTGAGGTGGTTTTCACCTCTACAGAAGAAGCATCATCAGATCCCTTTCCTTTATCAGGAGCTTTAGATTTACAATCCCTTTTGTAGTGCCCTTCCTTTCTGCATTTCTAGCACACCACCTTTACAGGTTTTCCTGGAGATTTAGATCTCCCTCTAGATTTAGATCTCCCACTCGATGACTTATTTTTGTTTCCGTTCTAGGACCGTCCTCATACAGACAAGGCATCACCATTTTGGCTCTCCATATTTTTCCGTCTCATCTCCTCCATCAGCAAGGATGAGACTATTTCATCAAATTGCAAGGCAGTTGCATTGCTACTTATTGCAATAACCAAACTGTCCCACGAATATGGTAGAGAACACAACAAACTGATGCACTTATCTTCATCTGTAATTTTAATATCAACAGATGCTAACTGACTTACTACAGTATTAAATGCGTTCAGATGCTCTGTCACTGAGTCTCCATCTTTCATCCTCAGGTTATACAGCTTTTTCCACAGGAACAGTTTATTCACCAGAGACTTAGATTGGTACAAAGTCCCTAACTTGTCCCACAAAGCCTTCGTCGTAGCTTCCCCTGATACATTCAGCAATACTAAATCTGAGACACACAATCATATTGTGCTCTTTGCCTTCCAATCAAACTTCTTCCATTCTTCATCGGACACTCCCGTTGGTTTAGTACCCAGATCTACCGTGATCCACTGATCTTTATCCACCAACAGATCCTCCATCTTGAGTTTCCACAACTCAAAACTCTGACCATTAAATTTCTCGATCTCTATCTTTCCACTGCTTGCCATCTTCTTTCACCACTAGAATCGATCTCGCAGATCTCCCACTGAACAGGGTCTACCACAGGCCCGAGCGAAACCCCTCAGCAAAAAAGGCGTCTCCTTGAAGCCAAAACAGCTCCGATACCAAATGTAGGTTTTAACCTCGTATAGAAATTACCTGCATACGAATTCTAAAACACATAAAATAAAAATGCGAGAGCATAACACATAAAACACATATACACAAAGATTTTCCCCTAGATTTCAAAACTGGGACTACTAGCTTGATTTTCATTATGTTCCTTTCAATGTTACAATACATATTTATACATGCCAAAGCATCCAATACTATGGACCGAAAACCATCGCTTCCAAAAAACATGTACGAAAATCATGCACAAAACCATAGGTGGGTCCACCCAACCTAACATAGGTTCCAAAACCAAAATTTTCCAGGGCGCTGCCCCGGACCCCATAAAGTGGGGTTACCTACACCCCTCAAACCCCCTGTGACCCCCCTGCTACGTAATTAGCGCAACGAAGGGGGGGGATCCGCCCCCCTCTAACCCCCCGGTTAACTACGTGGGCTAGTCGTGGAAAGAATATAACACAACCCAACAAATAGATTAATTTAACTATGTAATATACAAATTTCTATGCTACAACACTGCTATGTACTTTCAATTTACCTTATACTTGCTGAAATTAAGAGTGATAAGCACCCTGGCTTGAATAAAAATTAATAGAGAAAGATGAACTAAAGGGAAAAACAGAAGATGAGAATTTACCTCCACCTTCTTGTTGTGTAGGTAACTCCTCTCCACAGACAGAGACGATACCTCTAGCCCAATGAGTGGGTCTAGCATCAAACGAGACAATCTACAAGACACTTTCCTAGACTACAATCAAAATAAGGGAAGAGGACAGGGACCTACCTCACTCTGATGCTATAATGCGCTCCTTTGTTGAAGATCTTCATACCTTGCTTCTCAGGCGTAGTTCTTGCTACTCAAAGTGTTTGAATACCTTCACAAGAGGCCAAAACACAACAAAGCATAAAGGTGCAATAATCATAATCAAATGTAATCCACTTAACATATCAAGGAGAATTAAGATGAATGAAGCATTGACACGAGCATGTATGGAAAGTGAACCAACAGTTTTACATATTAATAAACAAAAGAGGAAGCATACAACCTAGGCCTTGATATTAGTAGCCCTATTTGAGTGAATGTCCAAGCCCAAGCTCAAGCTCTTCAAGAACTCCTTCTCCCAGCCAAAAGTGAATAGCATGTAGGCACCATCTCAGCCGGTGAAAATAATCAGAGACCAACCATTTGGGAATGGAGGGGGATGAATTTATAAGCATGTAGAGGGAGTTAGGATCTCACCAAAGGTAGAGGAAGGTCAACATCTCAAGGAGGAAGCTCATAGGGATAAGATCAAAGGGAAATATTGGGAGAATTATACCACTTCCACAATGAACAACATCCATCTCGTCGTTCTAGAAGCCTGTAGATCACGAAGCTTCTCTTCCAGTTTGGGAAAACTTGCCTTAAAGGGTTCAAAATGAGTATCCAAGAAAAAAGCACACTGGCAGCATGAGGCTCCTATAATGCAACTTGCCATCAACACGAGAGGGCAGTGTCACAGTTGCGCTGACCCAAAAATTAGGGTTTTGAGCTTGTATTTCTCAAGAAAGGCTCAAGGCAACTTTTCAATAGTTCTTTAGGGAGGATTTGGTCTGCATATCAGGCTCGGTACACTGCATAGTTTCAATGTTTTGGCACTCCAGGGTATGACATAGGGAAGTGCAAGAGGTGTGACAAAATACTGTGTAATAGATGCCCCCTAAAGCATGAAGGCAACACAAGGAGTGGTGGCTGAGATGCTTTACAAGCCAGTGCAAGGACTAGAATAAACACCGCCAGGAGATCTGCAAATCAAGGATGCATATACATATACATATATGGTACCTCTATAATATATATCAAAACATGAATCCATGGTATTCATGTAACCATTTGGATAGAAAGGATCATGTGAAAAGATCCACGGTATGGGTGCAGCCATCAAAATGAAAAGGATCATCTGAAAATTTAAGATCCACGGTATGGACGCAACCATCTAGATATAGAAGGACGATCATTGATGAGCCTAAAAATTGGGTAACTATATGGACCTTAATTCGCCTCCTAGATTAGTCAAATCATCTCTTCTCACAATTTATTACATGTTTTGATTATATTTTGTTTAATGAGATGAGTCAAAGTGAGATATTATGCCTAGTGGATTAATGTGCATTGAATGCAGGTTTGTGAGAGAAAATCAGAGAATTTTGGCAAGATTAAAGGCTGAAACTCGAATGGGACAAGGAAGAGAGATTGTAGGAGGTAAATCCTCCTCATTTACTCCTCCCTCATTCAAATATTCCTCCATCAATCACACTAGCTCGGAGTACAAGAAGCCAAGTCATGAAGATCAAAAGGCAACCGAGCAAGTGACAATCAAAGAGTTAGTTTATCTCGAGTTTGGGAGCCGAGCCTCCCTAGATTTAAGGAAGTCGTTGGAGACTCCAGTGGTATAAATAAAGAGGCCTAGAGCCTCATTAGGATTCGAAATTTTTTTATTTTTAATTTTATTTTTATTTTTTATTTTAATTTATTTATATTTATTTATTATTTATTATTTATTATTTTTTTTTATTTTTTTTTATTTATTATTTATTATTATTTATTTATTATTTATTTATTTATTTATTTATTTTAATTAATTAATTTTATTTTATTTTTTATTTATTTTATTTTTATTTTTTATTTTTATTTTTTGTAAAAACACTAGTTATTTTTTAGCTCCAGACTTGTGGAAGACATTGCTATGTAATTTTCTATTTTGATAATGAGAATGAGCTTCTTCTTGATCTAGTACTGAGTTAACTTAGAGGGCTGAAGCTCTTGGGTTAGGGCCCAACCCTAGCAGCAAAGGCTCCTCTTCTTGTATCTGTATGCTTAGATTGATTTCATAGATTCATGGTTAAATTGTCCTTAGAATAATTTCATTGCAAGTAGTGTAGATTTGATTAGTTTGTTTATTAGTTTGCTTCCATTTGTGATTTACTTCAGTAGTAGTTTAGAAGAGATAAAGAACCATCAAAAAGCTGTCAATAGGTGTTTTGGCCTCACTTCTCCCTTCAGGGATCATGATTTGAGGAAAGGACTCCTATGTAGCCCCAAAAAGATAGAATTCTACTTTCTCATAGAATTTAGAGTTTTCTGTACTTAAGCCAACATTTGATCAAGTTGCAAGAGTAGGACCTAGTCATCATTTCTTCCATCTTCAGCCTTACAATAGATCTCATCAATGATTCCATCTTATTCTGCAAGTTTTCCTCATGCATGAAGTAGACATCTAGCTCATTAAACTCTATTTTCCTAGCTTATTGAAATTCTCCTTGTTTACATGATTTTTGGGCAAATATCAATGTTTGATGCAGTGAAGGTGTTTCAGAAGTAAAGAGAGATCTCATAGCCAACAACCTCCTTCAAACTTCATCCATCCATGATCATTCCTTTCTTTCACTAAGACCCTCACCAATTTCATCATTTTACAAGGAAACTTCTCCAAGCATGTTGAGCAAATCCAACCATCTCCCAACCTTGGTTTTGAGTTCTGAGTGATCCTAGGAATTTTCTTGCTTCATTCCATCCACCAACCACCTTCCCTAAGCCTTCCATCACCTTCAGCACCCATCATTTTTCTCTCGGCTGTATCCTGTAGAAATACAGGGAATCCTGTAGGTTTTTAGGACATCTTGTAGGTTTTCCTATAGTGGCCTGTTTTGAGGCCGAATTGAGGGAAAAGCCTCTAGGAAGCTAGACAAGGTCACCTAAGGGTCTCCCAAACCTTCCAACCATCCACCAGCATTCCTAAGCCACCTGCCACATCGCCAAAAGAGATTAGCTTTCACACTCTTCCATAAAAAAAGATAAAAAGAAAAACAGATTTATTCTAGTCATTTACATGCATAGTAGTAATGTTTGATGTTTTGAACTTACATGCTTAGGATAGTAGAATTTCATACATGTTAACTTAGCATTATTTCTGAAGCATAGTCTCTTAGTAGTTAGTTAGAAAATGGTGTGATTTTAGCATTGGATTTCAGTCTTTTTCCTTATTGCAGTAGACAAGCTTTCTCTTAGAGTAGATTTCTCTTTCCCTCATCAGTAATCAAGCTTCTTCTGAATCCATAGAAGTCTGGCTTGAAAAAACCTAGTGGTCTCTCGCCAGCTGAACAGTGACAAAAGGGCAGAACCATCACTTTTACTTGTGTATACAACACTGTCACCTCCAATTTTGTACAAAACCCAAGTTGATAAAGTAAAGCTGGTAGCCCCAGGAGTTGCAACATCTTGTTGCAATACTGGTGCTCATCACTTTTTGGCATCGTTGTCGGGGAGGTGTCTAAGTAATATGTGATTACTACTTTCTTTCTTCCATTTCTTGTTTCCGATATCCTGTTATTAGTTTCATTTCTGCAAGAGTAATTTAGTTGCTTTCTTTTCCATTTTGCAAGTAAGATTCCATTCAAATAGTTAGTTTTCATTTAGTTAGTTAATTTTCATTCAATCTCCAATTTCAATTTTGCAATCACTTTCAAGGTTTGAAAAAAAAACTCAAAACAAAACAAAAACAATTTTTTCATGCCTCGTAGGAATAGGGATAACTTAGGGAAATTTTTGCCAAATACCCCCACTGCTTCAAATAGCCAACCTTCCCTCTTCTTCGGTGGATGTGAATTGGAGGAACCCTTAAGTGAGAAACCTGAAATATTTGAAGAACCTACAGGGGAAGAAGAAGAAGAAGACCCCATTCCTTCTGATCCAATGGCTGAAAATAGAAATGACAAAGGAAATAGAGAAAGAGTTAAGGGTGCCTTCCCCATCAGGGAAACTAACGGGGATACTAAGATGAAGAATATAAGCCCCTCTGCCCTTCCTCATTTCCATGGCCTGACCACAGAAGATCCAGACACTTTCTTATTTGAATTTGTTGTCATATGCCAAACCTATGACTACACCAATGATGAGCATAAGTTGAAACTATTTCCATACCCTCTCAAGGATGTAGCTTTGCGCTGGTTCATGGGTTTTCCTAGGGATAGCATCACCACTTGGGCTCAGATGCAGCAAGCCTTCAAAAACAAGTATCGAGACTACTGTAGGTCTAAAGACACTAAAGAGGAAATTTTTAGGATGACCTTAGGGCATGATGAATCCCTAGAGGATTATGAAGAAAGATTCCATCTTAGCTACAAAAGGGCTAGGTGCGCACTTGACCCCGAGTCACTGAATCTAGTCCTGCTTAGAGGAGTAAGGGAAGATCTCATGGATACCCTAAACTTGTTAGCAGGAGGGGACATCTACTAGTTACCCTATAAGGATATCAAGACTGTCTTTAGAAACCATTCTAGGGCAGCTAGGAAAAAGGGTAGGGGTAGTCAACCTATGGTCAGTCCATCCTCTTCCAATGCATCCATCAAGGGTGAAATTGGAAACATGTTGGAGGATTTCAAGAGAGAGATGCTGCAAACCCTCGCCCCACAGATGGACACTATGCACAGTAAGAGAAATAGGAGGAAGTAAAGAGAGCCTTAGCCATTTTCTGCCCTAGATGCACTAGGAGGCACCCTAGGAATGAATGTCCATTGAATTTGATTGAAATTTGCTCAGTCTGTGAAGAAAACCACTCCACAAACAAGTGCCCTTCTCTACCTGGACTAAAATTTGTATATCAAGGAGCTAAAGGGGTAACTGAACAACTCTGCTACATAAACCAAAGGAGACCCCATGGGCCTAGGCCATACTAGCAGGGCATGCAAGGGTCATCCCATGCATATTACAACCCCAACCAGACCACATCCATTCCCTCTTGGGGACCCCCTGCTCATCCTTCCTGGTCTACACCTCCTCCTTGGTCCTTTGCACCTCAGTATCATTCCCATTCGACCAGCCAGTCATTTCAACCATATGCTTCACCACAACCTCAGTGGAATGCACCGCCCCAGGGGTGGAGGCCCGCAAACAACAATGTTCCATCTTTATTACCTTCACCACTTGCTCAACCACAAATATTACATTCTGCTCCACCTAAACAACCCTAGAGGCTTGCCTAACCAAATCCAAACCCGAACAATAGACAGGCACAACCAGTATACAGTGGAGAGACATCCTATCTAGCTTATGTTGTGGAACTTCAAGAAATCAACCTGAGATTTGGGAGAGTGCTCCCGGACAACCAACCTCTCCCTCCACTTAGGGAGGTCAAGGAAGAAAGAGAGGAAAGCATGCCTAAATTAAATCCACTACTCTTTCCTGAGATATTAACCCAACCACTCGAGCCTACCCCAGAAGAGACTGAACTTCTGGGAGAATTGAAAAATCTGTGTCAAAATTCCACTTCTCCAAACGTTAAAATATGTGCCTATTTACAAAAAGTTGATCAAGGATAAGTGCTTCAAGAATCCAGGGAGATGAAGAAGAGATACCCCTACCATTAATGTCATTGGACAGCTGTCTGACTTAATGCTGGGGCAGATAATCTATCGAAAGTATTTGGACTCTAGAAGCCCTGTAGTAGATGTGCACACCAATGGCACCATTGTTCCACACACTTTGATTGATCATGGGGCTACATTAATGTGATGATCAAGGACACCATGCTTAAGCTCAACCTCCAGGGTTCATTGAGAAAGACCACAATAGTCCTACAACTTGCAGATCGCTCCACAGTGACCCCCGAGGGGATTGTGGAGGATTTGATGGTCTCCATTGACTCTTGGGAATACCCTGCAGATTTCCTAGTTCTCCAGCCTAAGACCAAGCTTACTGGTTACCCTCTCATCCTTGGGAGGCCCTGGCTAGCCACTGTCGATGCCTACATTAGCTGCAGGGCTAGAAATATGACTATCAAGAATGGGAATATGTCCAAGCAATTATTCCTATATCCTCCTGCTCAGCCATTTCTAGAACATGACTTAACTTTATGGTTGGAAGAGGAGGAAGAAGATGAAGTTTATTTTTCCCAACTTTATACCTTAGAAACAACCATGGGAGGGTGACAACTGGATGAAGATGATTTGATTGAACACATACTCCAAAGTCCAACTCTCGGTACATTGTCCTTAGAAGAAGTAGTAAAGGAAACCCAGAACAACCATCATATTGATCTATGCTTAGCCGATTCCAACCCTATCTGTGTCAAAACCATAGAATTCGGCCTTGAGAGAACTTTGAAAATCAACCCATCTCTTTTTGTTCACCAAGAAGAAAAGTTGTGCAACATGCTAAAGGAACACCTGGATGCCTTTGCTTGGAGTTACAAATAAATGAAGGGAGTGCACCCCTCAGTGTGTACTCACCACATTTATATCAAAGAAGGTTGCAAACCAGTCCGACAACCCCAAAGGAGGATGAATCCAGCTCTCAAAGATATAGTCAAAGAAGAATTGCAAAAGCTACTAGATGTAGGATTCATTTACCCTATCTCCAACATTGAGTGGGTCTCTCATTTGGTGTTTATTCCAAAGAAAAATGGTAAGTAATGGATGTTATTGTTGTCCCATCCTTGTGGCATATTCTGCCGGATATTAGATATATCTTTCTTCATTTGTTGGTTTTAATGACTGTCACATCCTTTGTGGACTATTCTGGTAGATATTAGACAGATCCTTCTGGTTCATGTGTGTATCTTCTTGGGTGGTACTACTACCTCTCACTTAGAGGCTAAATTTTCTCCCCTCTTCGCAGTAGATCAAGAACCTTGACACATTTAATACTGAACACTCACTAGGCACACCTCCTCACTTTTCGAAGACACCATTGCATCCCTCTCTCATGTTGACAGTTACAGCCAAGTCATATCTTTGAGATATGTGGCAATCGGGATGATATTCTAAATGGAGCTCCTAAACTAAATGATGTGAGGTCTAATTGGGACTTCACATCGAGGAAACCCTTTACTTGACGAATTTCCAGTACTGTCAACATTGGCGCTAGAAGGAGGGCCAGATGACAAGCTAAGCCCGTTGAATATGGTTTTAACCTCTTATCTAAAATGGCTTATACAAAAATCTTACTCCCAAGGTGTTTCTCTAATTTTTCCATTTATCAAATTTCAATCCCCGATGAGCCTATTGATCACTTGTCCTAGTTAAAGTTTGACAGTGAGGATGGAACACCCATAACCGTGCACATTTATGATTTTCTTAAATTTTGTGAATTTTATGAAATCGACGATGACGAGTTTTCTTGTGTGTTTTTTCCTCACCCTTGAAGGTCGTGTTAATCGATGGTGCCATACCCTACCACCTGCTTCCATCCATTCCCTTCATCAGTTCCTCAAGTAGCTCCATCAAGCCTTTGACATGGCTAATTATCGAGATGTTTGTAAAAGAATCAATCTCTTAAGAATGAAGCCTAATGAATCAGTTGAGGATTTTTCTGATTGATTCCTTCACCATTGTTGTGAAATTCCTAAAGAAGAAATGAATCAGGATTTCTTGAAACAAGAGTTTGATAACTTGGTTCTTATCTCTTTACACTGTGAACCTAAACCCCTTGATTTTTCTAGTCCCCCAACTCTTATGAATCATGGAAAACCTATGATTCTGGAGGAGGAATATACTACTCCTTTTTGTGCCTTTTCCTCCTCCTTTTCCAGTCCCGATGTGCGTGTCTCAGTCTTCTTCTATTTATGATTCAGATTCAATGGAGGAAATTCCATAATGGCTCATGAAGCCTATGGTGAAGACTAACTCCTCCATTCCCCAAGAGGATCTCATTATTCATAACTCTAGTCTGAATTCTTGTTATCCTCTCTCATCTACAGGCCTTAAATCTTTATGCTGTGATCCTCCCGATCAATCTGCTCCACTAGTTAGTCTTTCACACTCTCTTGTTTTTTGTGTTGCTTGTTCAAATTACGATAAGGTACAAGGCACTGACTTTACATAGGCAGAGGAGAAGGAAGGTGAAGATTGTCTCAATATTTCTTATATTTGTCAAGATCCTTTGTCTCAAGGTTATGCGCTTCCGTTCTTGGGTTATTTTCAATATTCTAATCTAGGTAGTGAATCAAATGAAATCAATTATTTCAATCAATCCGTAGCCTCAGACAACAACCATTCCAATGATGTTGATTTTATTAATGCATAAAATCACAAATCCCCAAGTACATCAGCTGATATTTTGGTCTCTCACAAAGATTCTAATTTGGATGCAGAATCCAATTCAGATAAAGAATATGTGCTTATGAAACTTCGTCTTCATCTCATTATCCCTTGTACTCTATCATCTGCACTACATCTACTTGCGATAGGGGTACTCCATGTTCTTCAAGTCCATTATCCGATGAGTTAAATTCTCAATTGACACAAGTTGGTGAGTTTATCCATGATGCAAATGAAAACAAGAAAACCATTGAGTACTCTTCTCATCCCTCATCATTGCATGAAGACAACTCTTCAAATCAGCTTGCTCATGAAAATTCCTCGATTCATTTATCTTTGAATTCGTTATCAGAAGAACCTTTCAACTTGAGTAATCTAGTTATTTAAGTTGAAGAATCCAGTCAAACCAGTGACAAAGATAGATGCCATCTGGTGAGCAGTGGGATTATTGAAACCGATAGTCGCATCTACCCTCACACCATGCCCAATTTGGTACAATATTCAAAATGTGATTTTACAATTCTAGAAAGTTCAGGGACCTGCCAGGGAGTCGAGGCACTTCAACTTTCATTGATGGTTATGTCAGGATCTCACGACTCTCGTAAGCCCCCCAAACTAAGTCAGATCTTGTTTCTCCCAATCGAGAAGCCTCGAAACCCTTGCAAATGTTCTGAAATCTAGAGACCATTTGTATAGTGAAACTTTTTCTTCAAAATCAAATAAATGCGAGTTTTTTCCATCTATCCTAAATGATTCACAACCATTTGTACAGTGATAAAATTTCCTAAAAATCAAAACAATGTAGGTTTCAACCCCGTACAAAAATTACCTGCATACGAATTCTAAAACACAGAAAATAAACAATGTGAGAGAATAACACATAAAACACATATACACAGATATTTTTCCCTGGATCCCAAAACTGGGACTACTAGCTTGATTTTTCATTATGTTCCTTTCAATGTTACAATACATATTTATACATGCTGAAGCATCCAATACCATGGACCAAAAACCATCGCGTCCAAAACCATGTGCATAAACCATGCACAAAACCATAGGTAGGTTTGCCCAACCTAATATAGGGTCCAAATTTTTTTTTCCTTCGGTTGTTGCCCCAAACCCTGTAGAAGGGGGGCTACCCGCCCCCCTCAAACCCCTTGTGACCCCCCCGCTGTGCAATCGGTGCAACGAAGGGGGGGCTACGCCCCCCCTCTAACCCCCCGGTTAACTACATGGGCTAGTCGTGGAAAGAATATAACACAACCCAACATTCTCCCACTTGTTGTTTTCTTTCCACAAGGGGCCACAGGAGATCTTAGTCACTTATCTAGCCCCGCAATGCCCATTGTTTCTCTACACCAAGAGAACTTCTCAAAGCTCACAGATTTTGTCAATGTATCTGCAGTATTCTTCAAAGTGTCCACCTTTACTAGCAACACCTTTTTGTCTTCTATCATATCCCTCACAAAGTGATATTGAAAATCAATGTGCTTTGTCTTTGAATGGTAAGCAAGGTTCTTTGCCAAGAAAATTGCACTTTGGTTGTCACAGTCTATCCTTATAGCTTCCTGTACTAACCCCATTCTTGAACACAATCTTTGCAACCAAACTGCTTCGTTGCTTGCATGAGTGGCTGCCATGTATTCTGCCTCTGTAGTTGATAATGCCACTACAGATTGTTTCTTACTAATCCAACTCACTGCACCTCCAAATAGGTTAAAAACACACCCACTTGTAGATCTTCTCTGATCCAGATCTCCAACCCAGACCGCATCAACAAAGCCACGGATATCCAAAACTTTGTCCAATTCTGGTCTTCCTTGGTAGCACAAACCATAATCACTAGTTCCACACAAATACCTGAAAACCCGCTTCACTGTTGTCCAATGCTCCTTCCCTGGTTTTGACATAAACCTGCTCAATACTCCCACTGCATGTGCAATGTTTGGTCTAGTACAAACCATTGCATACATCAAGCTACTGACTGCACTTGCATATGGAACACTAGACATATCCTCTTCCTCTTCTCGTGTCTTGGGACACTGTTCAGCAGATAACTTTACACCTATAGGAATAGGAACCTTTACCGGTTTACTATCCTGCATATTAAACCTCTGCAGTATTGTCTTGACATACATCCTCTGGTTTAACCAGAGCTTCCTCTTTGCCCAGTCTCTTTTAATTTCCATGCCCAAAATATAGTTTGCAGTACCAAGATCTTTCATGTCGAATTTGGAGGACAATTGGGTCTTCAAATCCTAGATAATTTCTTTGTCATTTCCAGCCAGCAACATATCATCCACATACAAGAATAGATAAATAACATGGTCACCAATTAATTTAAAATACAGACAGTGATCTACCTTGCTTCTAGTGAAGCCAAGTCCCCGTATAAATGTATCAAATTTCTGACACCACATCCTTGGTGACTGTTTTAACCCATACAGAGACTTCTTCAACTTGCATACTAGTTCTTTCTTACCCTTTGCTGCAAAGCCTTTAGGTTGCTTCATGTAGATCTCCTCTTCCAGATCCTTGTGAAGAAATGATGTCTTCACATCCATCTCTTCTACCTCAAAATCAAAAAAAGAAACAACAGATAAAAGTAATCTAATAGAAGCTACCTTGGCAACAGGAGAAAAAATATCACCAAAACCAATTTCCAGCACTTGAGAATAACATTTTGCTACCAACCGAGCTTTGTATTTCTCCACCTTTCCTTTTGCATTTGTTTTCTTCTTGAACACCCATTTGTTGCCAATGGGTTTCCTTCCAGTCGGAAACTCCACTAGATCCCAAGCCTCATTTTTGTGCAAAGATTTCATTTCATCAACCATGGCCTCTTTCTAGAGTTTTCCATCCTTTGAATCTATTGCTTCCTTCACAGTTCTGGGATCATCATCAGTAATAGATAAAGAAAAATTTGAACAGAAAGCAAATGGACTATACCTTTCTGGTTGCCTTCTTTCTTGAACTGATCTTCTCACAACCGAAGTTTGTGGCTCTTCTTCTTCTGATTCCTCTTCTGCTGTAGAGTCTGATTCTTCCTCCTTTAGCTCAAACTCTATATTCTTTGGTTCTTTTGATGGGGCTTCATGTTTAATAACATTTTTCACCTCTTTGAACACCACATCTCGGCTGTACACAACCTTCCTTGTTACTGGGTTCCAAAGTTTATAACCCTTAAACCATCCTTATACCTAATAAAGATGCACTTTTCAGATTTATTATCCAACTTGGTTCTTTTCTCCTTTGGAACATGTACATATGCATCACATCTAAATACCCTCAGATGTGAAAGAGAGGGTTTCTTTCCAGTCCATAACTCTTGTGAAGTCTTATCCTGCAATGTTGATGAAGGTGATCTGTTGAACATGTAACATGTTGTCTCCACCGCCTTTGCCTAGAATTCCTATCCTAACCCGACACCACTGAGCACACTTCTTGCCCTTTCCATCAATGTCTTGTTCATTCTTTCTGCAACTCCATTTTTCTCAGGTGTGTATGGAGTAGTATTCTGTTGTGCTATACACACTTCTTACAGAATTATTCAAATTCCTTTCTGCAAAACTCTTCACCATTATCTGACCTCAACACCTTTATTTTCTTCTCTGTCTAGTTTTCCACCAGAGCCTTAAATTCTTTAAACCTGTCAAAGACTTCAGATTTCTTCTTAAGGAAATATATCCATGTATTCGTTGAGAAGTCATCTATGAATGATACATAGTACACAAACTTACCAAGTGATGGAACCTTCACAGGTCCAAACACATCACTTTGCACAAGCTCTAATATCTGTTTCTCCCTCTTACCACCAGAGGGGAAACTCACCCGATTCTACTCTCCATATACACAATTTTCACAGAAATCAAAATCCAGAGAGCTATTACTCATACCTTCTACCATACCTTTACCCTAATGTATTTGAAGGCCCTTCTCTCTAATATGTCCAAGCCCTTGATGCCACAACATGGTATTCTCTCCAAAGACCACTAGATTTTCTGCTCCACTTTCAGGAACCATAGAACTGTTGCACCCATCAACAACAATGCTACGTTGCAGCTTGTACAGAGTTCCAATCCGAACTCCCTGCATCAATACCAGTGCTCCCTGAACCATCTTGCAGATATCCTTCTCGAACACTATTTTACACCTGCATCATCTAACTTGCCAATGCATCATCCAGCTTGCCAATGCATCAGATTTCTGGTCAATGTAGGAATATGCAAAACATCCGGAAGTGTTATAACCCTTCCACCTTGCAACTTCAACTTTAATTTTCCGCGACCAACGATTCTAGCCTTCCTATCATTGCCTAAGAAGACATCACCACCATTGTATTTCTCATACTCGTAGAACCACTCTCTATGGGGAGTGAATTGAAATGATGCACATGAGTCAATCAACCATGCCTCATGATATACATGTGTACTTGAAGAAGCCAAGTACACATCTCCACTTTCATCTGAGGTGGTTTTCGCCTTTGCAGAAGGAGCATCATCTTTCCTTTATTAAAAGCTTTAGATTTACAGTCCCTTTTGTAGTGCCCTTCCTTTCTGCATTTCCAGCAAACCACCTTTACAGGTTTTCCTGGAGATTTAGACCTCCCACTCGATGACTTATTTTTGTTTATGTTCTGGGACCGTCCTCATACAGACAAGGCATCACCATTCTGGATCTCCATATTTTTCCGTCTCATCTCCTCCATCAGCAAGGATGAGATTATTTCATCAAACTGCAAGGTAGTTGCATTGCTACCTATTGCAATAACCAGACTATCCCATGAATCTGGTAGAGAACACAACAAACTGATGCACTTATCTTCATCTAAAATTTTAATATCAATAGATAATAACTGACTTACCACAGTATTAAATGTGTTCAGATGCTCTGTCACCAAGTCTCCATCTTTCATCCTCAAGTTATACAGCTTTTTCTATAGGAGCATTTTATTCACTAGAGACTTAGATTGGTACAAAGTCCCTAACTTGTCCCATAAAGCCTTAGCCTTAGCTTCCCCTGATACATTCAACAATACTGAATCTGAGACACACAATCATATTGTGCTCTTTTCCTTCCGATCCAACTTCTTCCATTCATCATTAGACACTCTCGTTGGTTTAGTACCCGGATCTACCGCGATCCACTGATATTTATCCACCAACAAATCCTCCATCTTGAGTTTCCATAACTCAAAACTCTGACCATTAAATTTCTCGATCTCTATCTTTCCACTGCTCGCCATCTTCTTTCACCACCAGAATCGATCCCGTAGATCTCCCACTGAACAGGGTATACCACAGGCCCGAGCAAAACCCCTTAGCAACAAAGGCGTCCCCTTGAAGCCAAAACAAATCCAATACCAAATGTAGGTTTAAACCCCATACAAAAATTAGCTGCTTACGAATTCAAAAACACAGAAAATAAACAATGTGAGAGCATAACACATAAAACACTATAGACAGAGATTTTCCCCTGGATCCCAAAACTGGGACTACCAGCTTGATTTTTCATGATATTCCTTTCAATGTTACAATACATATTTATACATGCCAAAGCATCCAATACCATGGACCGAAAACCATCGTGTCCAAAACCATGTGTGTAAACCATGCACAAAACCATAGGTAGGTCCGCCCAACCCAACAAACAATGCAAGTATTTTGCCACCTATCCTCTAGGTCAAATCCCACAACCCATTGTACAATGGTAATATTTCCACAAGAATCAGAACAACACAAGTTTTTTGCGATATGTTCTCCAGGTCTAGAATAGGTAGTTGGTTCACCACATCTATATTAGAGTTTTAGGTTCGAAAATGGCAGAAGCATCAATTGAAGCCCTATGATGGAAGGCCACAACATGTAACAAAAATAGATTAATTTAACTATGGAATATGTAAATTTCTATGCTACAACACTGATATGTACGTTCAATTTACCTTATACTTCTAAAATTAAGAGTGATAAGCACCCTGGCTCGAATAAAAAGTAATAGAGAAAGAAGAAATAAAGGGAAAAACAGAAGATGAGAATTTACCTCCACCTTCTTATTGTGTAGGTAAATCCTCTCTGCAGACAAGGACAATCCCTCTAGCCCAATGAGTGGTTCAAGCAACAAATGAGACAATCTACAAGACACTTCTCTAGATTACAATCGAAATAAGAGAAGAGGAAGGGGACCTACCTCACTTTGAGGCTATAATGCGCTCCTTTGTTGAAGATCTTGATCACTTGCTTCTCAGGATCAGTTCCTGTTGCTCACAACGTTTGAATACCCGCACAAGAGGCCAAAACACAACAAAGCGTAAAAGTGCAACAAGAATAATCAAATGTAATCCGCTTAACAGATCAATAAGCATTAAGATAAATGAAGCATTGACACAAGCATTTATGGAAAGTGAACCAATAGTTGTATATATTAATAAATAAAAGAGGAAGCATACAACACAAGCCTTGATATTAGTATCCCTCCGTGAGTGAATTTCCAAGTCCAAGCTCAAGCTCTCCAAGAACTCCTTCTCCCAACCAAAGTGAATAACATGTAGGCACCATCTCAGTGCAAGGGTGCAAATAATCAGAGACCAACCATTTGGGAATGGAGGGGGATGAATTTATAAGTAGGAAGAGAGAGTTAGGATCTCACCAAAGATAAAGGAAGGTACACATCTCAAGGATGAAGCTCATAGGGATAAGATCAAAGGGAAATATTGGGAGAATTCAACCACATCCATAACGAACAACATCCAACTCACCGTTCTAGAAGCCTCTAGATCACGAAGCTTCTCTTCCAGTTTGGGAAAACTTGCCTTAAAGGGTTCAACATGAGTATTCAAGAAAAAACGGCGTTGGCAGCGCGAGGCTCCTATGATGCAACCTGCCATTAGCACGAGAGGACAGTGCCATGGTTGCGCTGACCCAAAAATTAGGGTTTTGAGTTTTTCTTTCTCAGGAAAGGCTCAAGGCAACTTTTCAATAGTTATTTAGGGAGGATTTGGTTTGCATATCAAGATGGGTACACTGCACAGTTGTTAATGTTTTGGCACTCCGGGGTATGACATAGGGAAGTGCAAGAGGTGTGATAAAATATTGTGTAACAGATGCCCCCTAAAGCATGAAGGCAGAACAAGGAGTGATCGCTGAGATGATTTACGAGCTAGTGCAAGGACTAAAACAAACACCGTCAAGAGACCTACAAATCAAGGACACATATACATATACATATATGATACCTCTATCATATATATCAAAACATGAATCCACGGTATGGACACAACCATCCAGATAGAAAGGACCATGTGAAAAGATCCACGGTAAGGTCGCAACCATCCGAATGAAAAGGATTGTTTGAAAATTTAAGATCCACAGTATCGATGTAGTCATTCGAATATAGAAGGATCATCATCATCATCATAGATATAAGGTCCAACGGTATGGTCACAACGAGTCGTATAGGGGAAACAGGAAACCTAAGTTATATAAGACAAAACTTAGGGTTTTGCGCTCCATCCCAACCCGATTAAAGTAAGAATTCTAACATGAGAAATGAATGTGTCGTAGTCGAACATGCTAGAAAACCACCTGATTACCGACCAATGATTGTTTAGTCAATTTAGTGTTGTCTAAATTGCTATCATAAATTGTCAACCCGGGGCTCGTAAGCTGATGAAGTGAAGGTGTACTATATGTACTTAAGCAACCTCTTAGATCTTTTTGTCGTTTGGGGGTGTTGTTTGTGGTCAATTTATCTTCCTAAGATGGAATGGAGGTTTTATAAACAGATGAGTGATAGTGTGTGTAAGGTGATTTCTAAATGAGTGAGTGTGTGTTACTGGTGGTTTCTAACTACCTTCTAAACTTGCAAAGAAAGAGCTTGAAAGAAATAACTTGAAATGAAACTGAAAGCAAAGCATAAAAACCACTTTCTAATGGCACTAGTCACTACTCATGCTGCTGCAATAAAAAGGTAAGAAAAACCACTTTAAAGACCAATTATAATGTTCATCTCTTCCTAACACTCTGCTTCCAACATATAGTACTATGTGAAACACGATTAAGAAGTAGTTAGATATAAGTCTAAAAAGTAATCAAGCTCTAAGATGACAAATTATAACACCACTTTGCCTCTCTCCAACATTCTGCTTCCAACATACATTGTAATGTGTAACAAGTGAAGAAAGAGTTAGTGATATAAGTCAAAAACTACTCAAAGCAAGCTGTGATTTATTAGTATTCTGATCTCTTAAAGATGAACAACTTATGATAAGGAGACCATCAATATGTTAGCATACAACTTGAGAAACTAAACTAGAAATCAAGCTAGAAAAAACAGAGTAAAGGCAGCAACTATGAATATGACAACTGAAAATACCATTAGAGATAAAGCAAATACAACAAAGACACACAATCCCAGGCTAACACCTGCAGAAAACAATCCTGATCAGTTAAAGTAAATGCTGGAAATGAAATGACAGTGAAAGTAAATCAAAACTGTACATGTATTAAAGAAAAGGAAAATTGCTGAATTCAAAAGAAGGAAATGGCAAGAACATAAAGGTAAATTTACTGTACAAAGGTTGTTATGAATGGGGGCCCTCCATCCACAAAACCCAAGGAAAGATCAGCTACTTGAAGGAGTCAAAACAGCACAGTCTTCTATTAACTCATATGCAGAAATTACAGTAAAAAGTGCTGAAACAGCAGCTTCAAAACAGAGTTTCTGTACACACTAAAATTGTAGCAATTACATAAACAAAGCAACTAAAAACTAATCCTTAAGCGTACGCAGACGCTGGATTTTATAGGCGTATGAACAACTGCCTACTGCGTAAAACATGAAACTAGAAATTAACTGACAGTCATGCTAATTAAAGGTATAGTAACACGTCAATAGGTCCGTGCGTTATCTGGAGGCTTCTGTCGTCATGGAGGGTGAATCCAAAGCTGGATCCTGTCTCCCATAACCTGCATAGCGTGGAGGAATCGCCATCTGGAGTGACGTGACCTATCAGCTCACGCAACACCGTTTGAGCTGGCTTTGTTGACCGAAGTTTGATCCACGTTGACCGGAGGTGTGCGTGGCGTTGCTGACCGAACCAATAGCATAGGAACCTTTAACACCTTCATTCCCACGTGCCCATGTGATTCGTTTTTCAAAAATGACACGTGGAACATAGAGATTAATGAAAAGGCTGCGGAATGACTAGATAGCTGCGGAATTGTTGAATGGCTGCGGAATTGCCAGACAGCTGCGGAATCTCTGTGCATATGTCAAAAATCTAGACAAACAGTCAAACATTAGCAAAGTTAACCAATCATGCTTAAAGACATCAAATGTAATGATCTGGATAGGTTTATGAGGAGAATAGGGCAAAAGAGAGAGATAAGTGAGGAAAAGCTGTAGGTAATGATAGATAATTAGGTGCAATTTAGAGGCTCTACATACCCCCACTACGAGGGTGTTGCATGTCCTCATGCAACGAAAACATTGTTTAATCCACCTGTTGAGATGCCTCTGCTAGGACATCTAGTCTTCTCCTCTTCCTCTGTGTAGCCACATTGACTCTTGGTTTCCTCACCAAGCATCTGAATTTTAAATTGACCAAAGCTCTGCTTAGCTTCCTGCATTTTTTCTTTAGCTTTCTGTTTTTCCTTTGCCAAAGGCCCAGATGAAGCATGGTATTATTGTGGACCATCTTGTCCACTTTAGCTTGCTCCTTCAATGCTTCATTCTCTTGTATGATGTGGCGATTTAAAACTTCAAGCTCAAAAATTTCCTGTTTGAGTGAGTGAACTTGCTGCTCAAGAGGTAGAACAGTGCTTGGACCAACAGCAGCTTGTTCTAACGTCTCCAGGTAGTTATAAACTTTTTGTTGGTCCGGGTCAATCTCTGGTGACCTCTTGGAACTAGGCTCATGCTCAAATTTGGGTTTATGCTCAAAAGGACTTTCCTCACGTGGAGGACTAGTCTCAACATGCTCAACATGTGGAGGGCTTTCCTCAAAATCAAGTCTTGTGGCACCCTTTTCAGGTGTGCTCAAGTCAATAAAGAGTGATTCTCTACCCTCGGTGGTCCCCACTTTGCTTTGTAACCTGCTGCTCCTCCTTACAGTTGTGATGCTCTGTTTTCCTTTTTGTTTCTTTTGCTTTTGTTTTTGCATCTTCTTAGAAAGGGCAGCCTCATGAAGTTGGGCCAATCTACTTGCCAATGGCTGAGTATTCTCTTCACTGGAATTCTCAGGAGTAATGTGAGTTTCAGGGGTTAGGTCAGTTTCTTGAGCTATGGCCTTCCCCTTATCCTTCTTTTGTTTCTTTTTACTTTCCTTTTTCTTTTGAGCAGCCTCTTTAACTATGTCTTGCAGGGTTGCTTGGTCAATGTCTACAGCAGGCTCAGGGTCATTTTCTTCTTCAGAATGATGTGCAGCAATTTCTTCTTCAATCAGGTCTTGGACAGTTTCTTCTTGGACAGTTTCAAGGACAACAGTTTCAGGGACAGCAGTTTCTAATTGGACAACAATTTCTGGGGTAATTTCCTCTCTTCTTCTCCTTCTACTCTTTTTAGGCACTTGAGGTGAACCACCAGAGGCTTCCCCTATCTCTTGGAAATGATTCCTTACAAGAAATCTTTCCCATGTATCTCTTTTTGCTTTCAACTGTTCTTCAACTAGTATCTTGACAAGCCCATGATGATACAAATGTGGCTCAATGTTTCTTGGGTTTCTTTGGACTATTGAGCACATTTTTCTAAGGCTTGAGAGTAAAAAATATGGAAAGTTAATGTCATGCTCTCCTAAGAAATGCATCATAATTTTGGCATGGTAAACATATAGAATTCCAAACCTTCCCTCACATGTAAAGAATTTTTGTACTAGTAGAAGCAAAGCTGTCCATTCTTCTTTGACAAGATTAACAGGGATTCCCTTTGTAAAAATGCTAGTGTCCATACCTGGATTCTTCAGAATTTGCTTCCATTGCTGGTCTTCTACTGATCGGTTTTTGAACCATCTCTCCCCAGTTTGTGGTAGTGAAGTGGCCTGTGCTAAACTGCTTTCGGTGACTGTAAATTTCAGATCTCCTATCTCCACTTGGTTGTCTTTGAAAGAACATGCAAAAGCCTTTGTGACCTCTCTATGGTAACCCTTGAATTTTTGGATGCACTGGAGCCAATTTGGCCTTTTGCAAAGCGTCTTTAGTTTGGGGATAGCCTTCTAAAAATTTAGAGCCCTCAGGCTCTGCCCTCAATAGCTTACCCATCAGCTCTCTGGCTGCCTTAACAACACTGTTTTAACACTTGGTGAAAGAGTTATACGGGAGAAAAGTGTTTAGACAGTGGGTTTACGGCTACAGCAAAATAGCCATGATGCACTTACAACAGTGGTCAAGGTTTTAGTGGAGAAATGAGAAGAAAATGAAACAGAGAGTGCTTACGGTGGACAGAATAGTGAATAAGACAGAGTAGTGAAGAACAATGGAAATGAGGGAGTGAATCAACAACGGGAATGGAATTATGCATGCGTAGGAGAGTTACGAGTAATGGGTGAAAACGGTTAAATCCCATAGACGTCGGTCATTGGTGTACATCTGGCTGCGGAATTATAACTTAGAGTGCCGTAGTACAGTTGTATACGTCACTCTGGTACGAGAGTTTTAATGAAAGAGCAGCCGTGTTTGGGTTTGAAACTGTAATGAGTAGGGACCGTTATGGATGAGGGTTACGTGGATTTTCGGTCGAGGAGTGGAAGGATTTTGCAATCATTACATTAGGTGCCTCAAAACATAATCCGAAAACCATGCATAATGATATAACTGTTGGTCAGAAATTAGAACATACCTTGTGTATCCGCATCTTGATTCCTTTTGCTCATATGATGCTAACCTTTAATTGTTTATTGCTGCTACATGACCTTGCTTTCTAATAATGCTGGTGATTTATTTTTTTTTGACTGCAGATTTCTTCTTGAAACAGAGTGTATTTTTTATGTGCAGGCACAGAGTGTATCGGCTGCGGAATTGTGATATTGGCTGCGGAATTGTTCTTCAGCTGTGAAAACTGCAGTGATACCCTCTGTCTGCACAAAACAACTTTAGCTGTGTGAAATAAATCTGACAATGACTTTATTGGTGAGATGGAATGTAATGGATGGATGGATGGAAAGAAATGAGGTGGAGTGAGAGTGATTGGATGAATGAGATGGTGAATGAAGTGGGCGAAATGAGATGGAACAAGGAGGAGAGAGAGATTTTTTTTTTTTGGAAAATGTGAGGTGTCAGGTGACCCTGATTTTCACCTCAGATTTTCTGCATAGGACTGCCAATCAGAGACTGGTTTTCAGGCCTATACATTTGTATTTTTTTTTTTCTTTTTTTTTCTTTTTTCTCTTTTTTTTTTTTCTTTTTTTTTTTTTTTCAAAAACCAAAGATTAGGCTGATGGAGGAGAAGAATCCTTCTCCACCAACCTGATTGCAGAATCTTCTTTAAACAACTTGACAAATTCCTCTTTTGAGAGTGGCTTCTGGTAGATCTTCAAGCGATGGCCATTCACAATAAGAGGAGTATGAAATTCATCAATAGTTTTCACTCGAACTGCTCCATTGCTAAAGACTTCATCAATCTCATATGGCCCAAGCCAATGAGTTTGAAATTTTCCTTTGAAGTCTTTAAACTTTGAATCAAACAATAGAGCCCAATCTCCTTTCTGAAACTTCTTCTCCTTGATGTATCTATCATGCCATTTTTTTCTTTGATGCTGAACTAGATCGGTTCTTAAAATGGCATCTTGTCTTATCTCATCTAGTTCATTTAACTGCTCCATTCTGTGCTTCTGGGCTTCTGAAAGATTCATCCCCAACTGGACTGCCATCTTGAAAGTTTTGACTTGGAACTCAATGGGGAGCAGGACTTCTTTCCCATAAACAAGTTCATAGGGAGAATATCCTGTGGTACTCCTCCATGTAGTTCTATAGGCCCATAAAGCTTCAGGTAGCCTTTCAGCCCAATCTCTTCTATGCAGATGAACAGTCTTGGTGATGATATTCTCAAGGACTTTATTTGTAGATTCCACTTGACCATTTGCTTGCGGATGGTAAGGAGTAGATGTTCTATGCTTGATCTTGTATTCCTCCATCAGCTTCTCCATCAGATTAGATGTAAATTGGCTTCCTTGATCTGTTACAATTTCTCTTGGGACACCAAAACGAGTGAAAATATCCTCAAAAAGAAATTGAACAACTGAATTTTCAGTGGCAGAAGGCAATGCCTTGGCTTCTACCCACTTAGTAACATAATCAGTGCAAACCAATATATACTTCTTTTGCTTAGATGGTGGATTAATAGGTCCAACGAAATCTAGAGCCCATTTTTCAAAGGGTTCGATGCATACCTGTGGCTGGAGTGGCATTTCATTTGAAGGAGTTGGTCTACCAACTCTTTGGCAGCTCCCACACCTTCTATTGAATAGAGTCAATTCTTGGCTCTTGAATTCCAGGAATTCTAGGGCTAGGAGTGTCGGTTGGAGATGAGGGAGGTGTCTCTTGTCTATTCCTTGAAGCAGATGGACTTGTGAAAATGGAACTCTTAGCTCCGGCTAGAAACCTTCCCCTGGAATCTCTAGCTCTATGCATGTCATTTTTTTATTTCTTCAAGTCAAGTTAATAGTTCTTTTTCTGATCTTCCAGGTCACTCTAGGTGCAAGAAGAGAGCATACTCAAGAAACTACTAAATCAATAACTTTCTCTTTTCTGATCCTCCAGATCACTTTGAAGTGCAAGAGGAGAGCATACTTTGATAGGTTATCAACTTCCTTTCTTGAAATTTTATGTTTTTTTTTTCTAAGAATATGGCTACTTAATTTCACTTCCCCGGCAACGGCGCCAAAATGTTTAGTCAATTTAGTGTTGTCTAAATTGCTATCATAAATTGTCAACCCGGGGCTCGTAAGCTGATGAAGTGAAGGTGTACTATATGTACTTAAGCAATCTCTTAGATCTTTTTGTCGTTTGGGGGTGTTGTTTGTGGTCAATTTATCTTCCTAAGATGGAATGGAAGTTTTATAAACAGATGAGTGATAGTGTGTGTAAGTTGATTTCCAAATGAGTGAGTGTGTGTTACTGGTGGTTTCTAACTACCTTCTAAACTTGCAAAGAAAGAGCTTGAAAGAAATAACTTGAAATGAAACTGAAAGCAAAGCATAAAAACCACTTTCTAATGGCACTAGTCACTACTCATGCTGCTGCAATAAAAAGGTAAGAAAAACCACTTTAAAGACCAATTATAATGTTCATCTCTTCCTAACACTCTGCTTCCAACATATAGTACTATGTGAAACACGATTAAGAAGTAGTTAGATATAAGTCTAAAAAGTAATCAAGCTCTAAGATGACAAATTATAACACCACTTTGCCTCTCTCCAACATTCTGCTTCCAACATACATTGTAATGTGTAACAAGTGAAGAAAGAGTTAGTGATATAAGTCAAAAACTACTCAAAGCAAGCTGTGATTTATTAGTATTCTGATCTCTTAAAGATGAACAACTTATGATAAGGAGACCATGAATATGTTAGCATACAACTTGAGAAACTAAACTAGAAATCAAGCTAGAAAAAACAGAGTAAAGGCAGCAACTATGAATATGACAACTGAAAATACCATTAGAGATAAAGCAAATACAACAAAGACACACAATCCCGGGCTAACACCTGCAGAAAACAATCCTGATCAGTTAAAGTAAATGCTGGAAATGAAATGACAGTGAAAGTAAATCAAAACTGTACATGTATTAAAGAAAAGGAAAATTGTTGAATTCAAAAGAAGGAAATGGCAAGAACGTAAAGGTAAATTTACTGTACAAAGGTTGTTATGAATGGGGGCCCTCCATCCACAAAACCCAAGGAAAGATCAGCTACTTGAAGGAGTCAAAACAGCACAGTCTTCTGTTAACTCATATGCAGAAATTACAGTAAAAAGTGCTGAAACAGCAGCTTCAAAACATAGTTTCTGTACACACTAAAATTGTAGCAATTACATAAACAAAGCAACTAAAAACTAATCCTTAAGCGTACGCAGACGCTGGATTTTATAGGCGTATGAACAACTGCCTACTGCGTAAAACATGAAACTAGAAATTAACTGACAGTCATGCTAATTAAAGGTACAGCAACACGTCAATAGGTCCGTGCGTTATCTGGAGGCTTCTGTCGTCATGGAGGGTGAATCCAAAGCTGGATCCTGTCTCCCATAACCTGCATAGCGTGGAGGAATCGCCATCTGGAGTGACGTGACCTATCAGCTCACGCAGCACCGTTTGAGCTGGCTTTGTTGACCGAAGTTTGATCCACGTTGACCGGAGGTGTGCGTGGCGTTGCTGACCGAACCAATAGCATAGGAACCTTTAACACCTTCATTCCCACGTGCCCATGTGATTCGTTTTTCAAAATGACACGTGGAACATAGAGATTAATGAAAAGGCTGCGGAATGACTAGATAGCTGCGGAATTGCTGAATGGCTGCGGAATTGCCAGACAGCTGCGGAATATCTGTGCATATGTCAAAAATCTAGACAAACAGTCAAACATTAGCAAAGTTAACCAATCATGCTTAAAGACATCAAATGTAATGATCTGGATAGGTTTATGAGGAGAATAGGGCAAAAGAGAGAGATAAGTGAGGAAAAGCTGTAGGTAATGATAGATAATTAGGTGCAATTTAGTGGCTCTACAATGATGTAAACCATTAACAAGCACAAGAGAAACCACCAATAATGACAATGGTTCTCAAGGTACGATGGTACAATCCGTGAATGTGAAAATGAATATGAATTCGAACACTCGTGGAATCATTTGATTGAGGGCCAATGATGAAAACCTGTCGTCGAATGGGAAGAACTTGCCATTAAGGCAAGCAAGCTTTAAGGTATTGGAAGGGAGTTTCTAGATCATCTTCCTGGATAATGAGATGAAGTCGACATGAAGTGCCCTATCGAAGGAATGCCATAATGATTCCCTCATCATCGACGTAAAACAAGGAATAAAGTGGAATAAATAAGTATGATCTAGGACTGTGGAAAAAAGTTAGACAAAGTATAGGTAGTAAACTGCAAATAGGACTTCTCATGAACATATCGACGGCACGACTTCGGAGTGTGGCAGTATTTGAATCAACATAGGACCAAGGGTCATGATGACAAAGTGGAATAGTAAAATGAGAGGCAAAATGGATTAACCAAACCCAGAAGGACAAGTGACTAAGTGAGGATACCCCAAACTCGATACAAGAAACATGTGAGTATCATGTTCAAGAGCGACATGCTGCCTATACAAGAGGTGTTTCACTTTCAATTTTTCCCCGTCATTTCTAGTGAGTACCCAAATTATTTTTAATCACAAGCTTGAAGGGGATAACGTATGCTTACCATATAAGTTCATTTTTCGAATGAATCCATCCTAGTAAGAAGAGTCCTAGGAAGGAGAAAATGGGTCTCGTCATGGTGACAAGTCTTTCGTCATTTAATTTTTATGAGCCCGACGGAAGAGTAACTCGGTGTCTTTTTCATATTTAAAGAGTTTGAAAAAGAGATGAAAAAAAACTTCATCAGGTCCCTTTTCGTAATTTGTCTCTCGAATCCGAAAAGGAAGAAAACAATATTTGGTAGAACCTCTTCGCCATGTTTGACTAAGGTATTCCTTTTTCGTAGAATAGTCTATCTCAGTCTGGAAAAGGGTTAAAATTATAATGAGATGACGTCATTTCATTTACTTTTATGAGTTCGAAACGACAAGTACTCTGCAATCTTTTCATTTTTCGAGAGTAAAAAAAGAGCTGAAAGATGACCCCCCCTGGAGGAACGAGTGGTATAAAAGGATAGAAAATGGTTCCGGTCATGATGGAACTTCTCAAAATAAGTAAGGGTCAAGAGGCTAGCTAATAAGACCACTCATCACAGATTTTCCTTAGGAAAGGTTAAAACAGCTAGGTGAAAGCGTATGATTGACCAGAGAGATGGTGATGATGGAATGAAAAAACCAAGGCTCATCTAGCAAAAACAAGCTGATAAAAATGACAATCACGAGATGTAAAGTGGGAAATGGTTTCATTTTTACACAAGCTTGAAACATGAGAAACTATGCTTGAGTATACTTGAAGATGGTTTCATTTTTCACAAGCTTGAAATGAAAACAAACTATGGTTGGGTTTGGTTTCATTTTTACACAAGCTTGAAATGGAAACAAACTATGCTTAGGTTTGGTTTCATTTTTACACAAGCTTGAAATGGAAACAAACTATGCTTGGGTACGAGTGCATGCCCCATCATAAAGATTTAATTTGAGGTACATGCCCCCCCAAGCTTCATTTCATGTACCTAAGTAGACTACTGGTTACTAACAGCTGGATGGAATGAAGGTTCACTAATGAGATCAAGTGAAAGAATCGACTGAGATTTTATGAGATCTAATCAAAGACTCGAATTCTAAGGGGATTTGTTTCCTTTTTTAACGAGCTTGACACAGGAGAAGAACCATGCTCATAGCTCTTGTTTCATATTTTGATGAGCTTGACACAAGAAAAGGAACTCTGCTCCATCCCACCGATTTCATTTTTTAATGAGGTTGACATCGTAAAAGAACTATCCTCATGGGACCTATTTCATTTTTTAATGAGGTTGACATAGTAAAAGAACTATCCTCATGAAGGCCTATTTCATTTTTTAATGAGGTTGACATAGTAAAATAACTATCATCATGACTCTTGTTTCATTTTTTAACGAGCTTGACACAAGACAAGGAACTCTGCTCCATCCCACCGATTTCATTTTTTAACAAGGTTGACATGGTAAAAGAACTATCCTCATGGGACCTATTTCATCTTTTAACAAGGTTGACATAGTAAAAGAATTATCCTCATGAAGACCTATTTCATTTTTTAATGAGGTTGACATAGTAAAAGAACTATCCTCATAGCTCCTTGTTTCAGTTTTTAACGAGCTTGACACAGACAAGGAAATCTGCTCCAAACCCTTGATCACCAACCAAAAGAGGCCATGGATTCCAAGAGTTTATCATCATATGGGAGAGAAATACTCTAGAAGGGATACATGTCCAGGGATCCAATGGAAAAATCGGGCTCCAATGACCCCAGTACATGGTGTACTACATCACCTACTAGATCATCAGTAGAAGTGGGGCATGGAACAGGTGGACACATAATTAACCTATGGCATGTGTAATACCGCTTGCATATAAGAACCATTTAGGGATAATGGTTGATTGGGATTTGATTCAGGACTAATGAACATAAGTTGATCGACAATCACAATGCTTCCTTCATGCGGGAAACACATCACTCGAAAGAGGGAAGAGAAATGAGTTCCCATGACGTAAACATAGTTATGGCCAAGGAGTATATTAAAATATAAAGGGCCTTGGACAACCATCATGTCTATATAAACATTCTTTCCTCCCAAAGTAATAGGTAACTTAGGAAGGATCCCTAACGGTTGATTGATTCCTTTGGTAAAAGGCAATAGATTCTAGGTGACGGGGACAAGTTGAGGAGAACCTAAAGCTTCCCAAGCAGTTGAGGACAATATTCTAACAGATGCGCCCTCATCTATGACTATGCTAGGTACAACCATATGGTAAGCCTGTACTGTAATATGGAAAGGCACATAAGACGGAAGACGATATCCGGCCAGTCGACTCTAATCAAAATAAGTGACTAAACTACTTGGAGGGGGTGTTGTAGGAACATGAGAGCTTCCCTCTTGCTCTATGGGAACATGAGAACAACTCTCATGCTCCTCGAGAACGGGAGGATTTCCATCCAGTTCTGGTGAAACTGAAGAAACCAGAAGAACCTGAGCGGTATGGGGTTCACTCTCTACTAGAAAGTTATGGTTAACTGAAGGTGGAGCCAAGTCTACCATTTTCTCAACTAATGGTTGGTCAAGAATGGACTCATGAGACTCACTTTCAGAGAGAGTGGGGTTGACCGAAGATGAATTTTGATCAACTAGCGAAGGATCAGGGGAAAGCTTCCGATAACCAGCTAGAAGACGAGGTTGGGAAGCAATAAGTTTTTCCAACTCATTAGAAGCTTCATCCATAAGAGGACAAATGTGAATGGGATGATTACCTTCACACAACTTACAGGGAAATTTAACTTTTCCTTTTTTCCTATGGGCTTTACTATTACTAATTGAATGTTTATCACCAACATGATCTCCAGAGGCTGATGACAAAGGTTGATGTGAACCTGTAGACCACACTTCTAAGACCTTAGGAATGCCAAGACATTCTCGAAGAAGGTGGTCACCCTTACATAACATGCAAGGGAATTTCACTTTTTGGGGTTGATTGGAATATTTTTCTACACCAATTCCATTCGTAGCAATGGTTGCTTGGTTCCCCCTTGCTTATTTTGTTTCTTCTTCTTCGTCCTCTTCTTCTTCTTCTTAGCTTCATGGTTAGTAAAATCCAGACTTTCACCAAGCGAAGAGGAAGAACGGGGTGAAGAAATAGGCGAAGAAGGCGAGGGGTCAATTTTAATATCAACATGAGGTTGATGTTGTTCAGGTGGAGGAGAACTCGGTTGAAAAGTAGTTTGGACACTCGGAATCACCGAGGTTGAAAATAACCAAATTGGCAGACCAATGGTCATTCTAGGAAGGGAAAATGTTTCCAAATAGGGAGCACCAACATTTCCAAAAGAAGGAAAAGTACTAGAATTCCCGTCAGGAAAGTTTTCTTTGTTGGTAGAATCGGGAAATGTTGCCATTGGTATCAACCTAAGATCTGCTAAGAATTATTTCCACAGGAAGGATGTTTTTCTGCTGTCAATTAATTTTAGAAATTAACAACAAATAAATCAAAAAGGGGTAACTAGGCAAAAGGGTTTACCAAGTATTCGTGAACCGCTATATACACCTTAACCGAAACTAAGGGCTTAACGTACAACAACCAATGTCCCTGAATGCTGTGTTTGGTGTATCACGTCTACAAGGAGGATGACTCGGTTCCCTGTGACTAAAAGATAGCAGCCTAGTGGGGTCTCCCAATATATACTCTATGATACGAGGAGCACAAGTCTGTGTTAGCACTGTCTAATACATAATCGTTCGGTGAGAGCATTCCGATATACTTGCCGTACTGAAGTGCCTCCTATATACCCGAAAGTACTTGAGAACCTTCGATATACTTACGTACTGGAACGAGATTTCACCCCAGGATGTAATGCAGGCAATTAATGGAAACTGCTAGGTTTATAGACGCCGGAACACGTCTCTAGCCTAAACCTCTAATTGTTTGTGTTAAGTTCCAAATGATCCTTAGGTTAATTGAGGTAAATTTTAAGTTTATCTTCAATTAAGTTTTGGTTTCAAGGCTCAAAACGATGTCACCTGAATCCCTAAGATGCAACTATATGAGAAAAGGAAACTTTCCACTTCAATGAAAGCTAGACTAATCAAGGGAAGAAATTTCAATCAATAATGCATAAAAAAAATGCATCAAAGAACAAGCCTCCACTAACTTTCACCTTCGTATTCCAAATGCAATGCTAAAAGTAAAAAAGATTTTCACTTTCGCTATCCTAAATGCAACTCTTCGAAAGCAAAATGATTTTAACTTTACTAAGATGCATTTATATGAGTTGTGGTTTTCTTTTCATTTTGAATGATTTGATGCACCTAATAAAGTCTTTAACTTTCAATCACCGAAAAATGTCTATTTTCAATTATGAATCTCAAAAAACTAACTTTTCAATGCAACTAATCTAATGCATTTTCATGAAAAGTAAATTTTGAAAGACAAGCTAAAACAAATGCAAAACGATGCTTTCAATGATTTCCACATAAAACAACACTCAATCAATCAACAAAACAAGCATCTCAATGACACCAACAGGCAACAAGCGATGACCAATTGACTAGAAACCCTATAACTCAATCAAATTTCACTTCAAAGCCAATGAGACAATTTCGCAAATTAATGAAGACAATCAATAAAAAACACTAACAAATCTAAGCACATAGGATGATAAAAGACCTTAGGGGCCAAGACAAACTGGATTCTAAGGTAGAAACCTTAAAAATTCTCACATTCAAGGATCAACGTTACTTTAGATAGCAAAACCTGTGTTGATAGGGTCATCAACACTACTTTTAATAGCACAACCCGTGTTGTTTGGGGTCATTAGCTCTACTTTATATAGAAAAAACCGTGTTGATTTTCAGCGCGAGAAAACAGGGTTTCCAGCGTGACTGTACAAGTAAAAAAAGGTGTTGTCAGCATGTTTGTCACTGATAAAACTCACGTTGAGCGAGGAATATGGGAAGAAACAAAAAAGATTTCACAAACACTCCACACTTAGCACACTAAGGTAGTAATAAGTGATTGTGCAGACCTATACAGACTCACATAAGCCGAGAAATCGACGGTTGGTCAAACTAATCAAAGGATCAGATTGAAGAAATGGATGGAAAAGTTATAGCTTCTCTACTGGAGCCGCCATTTTTCTGTGTAGGTAAATCCTCTCTGCGGACAAAGACGATCCCTCTAGCCCAATGTGTAAGTGTAGCAACAAACGAGACAATCTACAAGACACTTTCCTAGATTACAATCGAAATAAGAGAAGAGGAAGGGGACCTACCTCGCTCTGATGCTATAATGCGCTCCTTTGTTGAATATCTTGATCACTTTCTTCTCAGGCTTAGTCCTTGCTCCTTGCAATGTTTGAATACCTGCACAAGAGGCCAAAACACAACAAAGCATAAAAGTGCAACAAGCATAATCAAATGTAATCCACTTAACAGATCAAGAGCATTAAGGTAAATGAAGCATTGACACGAGCATTTATGGAAAGTGAACCAATAGTTGTATATATTAATAAACAAAAGAGGAAGCAGACAACCCAGACCTTGATGTTAGTAGTCCTTCTTGAGTGAATGTCCAAGTCTAAGCTCAAGGTCTCCAAGCACTCCTTCTCCCAGCCAAAGTGAGTAGCATGCAGGAACTATCTTAGCATAAGGGTGTAAATAATCAGAGACCAAACATTTGGGAATGGAGGGGGATCAATTTATAGGGATGGAGAGGGAGTTAGGATGTCACCAAAGATAAAGGAAGGTCCACATCTCAAGGAGGAAGCTCATATGGATAAGATCATAGGGAAATATTGGGAGAATTTGACCACATCCACAATGAACAACATCCAACTCGCCTTTGTGGAAACCTATAGATCATGAAGCTTCTCCTCCAATTTGGGAAAACTTGCCTTAAAGGGTTCAACACGAGTATCTAAGCAAAAACCGCGTTGGAAGCATGAGACTCCTATAATGTAACCTGCCATTAGCACGAGAGGGAAGTGTCATAGTCACACTAACCCATAAATTAGGGTTTTGAGCTTATCTTTCTCAGGACAGGCTCAAGGCAACTTTTCAATAGTTCTTTAGGGAGGATTTGGTCTACATATCAGGATGGGTATAGTGCATAGTTGTCAATGTTTTTGCACTTCGGGGTATGACACAGGGAAGTGCAAGAGGTGTGACAAAATACTATGTAACACTTCTCCCCTTAGAGCAGCTTCTTCTGCTTCGAAAGCCTCATGCCTAAGTTGAAACATACAGACTTCTGGTTCCAACAATTTTTCAACGACAACACAACGAGATGAAACTTTTTCTATTTTCACCCTCAGGACCTTTAAAACTAAATTTCAAAATTTTTATCGCAGAGAATCAAACCCCTGGCTAGTCCAATTACCAAGACTCTCGCCATTATAGTTTCTCGCAAGTGCTACAACAACAACAACATTTCTTGAGTGTTCACAGTCCTGGAAAGACTGGTTGCCATGAGCTTGAGCGTTGTAACACCAGTTTCCATGAACATCGACATTATAATTTAAAACAAATGCTGAAAGACATGTCGGGTAGGGAATATTAAATTGGAACCCTGTCTAGATTGCATCTGACTATGCATACTGAGGAACAATAACAAGAACTTAGAGTTACCACAAATTTAAACAATGTGAAATGTGTGTTGGCATGAATCTATAATAGTTTCTTTGCATGGCGACCAGGTGTGCAGTGTAGTTTCCGGAGACCGCACTAATAACAACTAGTCACAATTTTACAATATCTATTGTTATTAACCACTCATGGTTGGCAATAAATTTTGTTAACATCATTATAACTTGACTATTAATAAATTGTTATACTAATTTTATTCTAGTTTAGTTTTAAATAATTTTAGATCTTATTCTCATAAATTTACCACTACCACACTTATATTCTCTATTTCCATCATATTACTTAAACATTTCATATTATTTTGTATTTTTTTATACATCTATTAAAATTATATCTATGAATAATTTATCTATAAAATTGATACATTCAAAAATTTTAAATTATAATTTAAATTATATATTTATAGGTTAAATATTTTATTATCATTTTTTAAAACCATTTTCTTTCTATTTTTAACAAATTCAAAATACATCTATATAATTGGAAGGATTTACTATATTAGCAATGTCTCATAATTTAAAACTCACAAATACATATCCCGATATTTTTTCCACGATTTAATGTATTCAGATATATACAATTCCATTTCGCTCTTTTTAGAAATTTGGATTCGATTCTAAATTGGTAACAAAGCTTTGTTTCAACTTAAATAATTTAAAGTATTTAATGTAAGCATATTGATGATATCTCGTAGTTTAAAACTCACCCATGCCTATCACAATTATTTTATATATATATATATATAACTCTTTTGTAAATTTGCATTCGATTCTAATTATATAAGGTTTGGTTGTTCCCAAATTTTCTAAAGAGTCAATTAAAGTAAAGTTATAATAATCAACGCATGGATCCACTTAATAACTAGTTGGAGAAGGGGTACAAAGTCGGGCAAGGAAAATCAACTAATGCATGGATCCGCTTAATAACTAGTTGAAGAAGGGGTACAAAGTCGGCCAAGTTAACATTTTCCTTAGGAAAAAAAATATGTGTTTGATTTCGCATGAGTAATGAGAATATTTTAATACCATTTTTTAAAGAATGGTTCACTGTTTCTTAATATCCATAGTCTTTTCTGTCAGGTTTACTTTTTATCCCTTTCTATTTTAATATAGAGTTTTAAAATACAGTTTTTTTTATACGTTAATGCACTAATTAGCTTTTACTCACTGGTATTTCCAACACTATCAAAATACAATGGCTAGATGTAGGATTTAGCTTTCTATATGAGTTTTTGTTGGTTGAACTGTTGAAGATTGTCGATTTTGTTGGTTGAACTGTTGAAGATTGTTGATTTCCTTTGGCATCTCAAGGATCTTTATTTTGCAAAAGATCATGCAGAGTGTTCTTAGAATCAAAGCACAAACTGCTTATGGAAACAATTTTGAGCATTTTGTGAAGTACTTGTTACAATTTAGTGCGCTTATCTTTCAATTTTCTTGCTGCATAGTTGTTTGGCATTATCTAATGAAAAAACGACCAAAAAAGTTGCATTTGTTTATCTGGTTTTGACTCTCAAATTATATAATTGTGAAAAAAAATTGTACTATACCTATGTTAAGGCATTAACATTGTTGGTTTATTTGCAACAAAACAATAAAAATAACATGTTAAAGATTATGCATCCTATGTATGATGTCACATTGTCTATAAAAACAAATAAACAACTCTTATCTATTTCAATCCTATCATGTACTTTTGTGCTACTATTTAAACATGTGGTAAATAAGGAATTTCCACAACTTTGGTAGTCCTTCACTAATTTGAACATACATTGAATATTTTGTTTTGGTGAAGCAAATCAATGTCCACTTTGTGAACTGTAGATTTATCTGGCTTGTCGCTTTTAGTTTATAAAGTGAAATTCCTTTTTGCTACGAACTTCAGATATTGCCATTCAAAATATATATATATATATATATATATATATCATATTCAATATGATACATAACTATTTTACACTCAGTGACAAGAAAAAGCAGCTAGCAAGAAAAAAAAACAAAATCCATGTGAGCAAAGACAGTGACATTGCTACCGCGGCTCTTGTTATTATATTTTAATCATTTTATAGTCAAAATGCTTTGACTTTTAATTAGTTTTGAAAATTTTAAGAAGATTTTATAAAGTCTATTAAAGTTTTGAAAAAATTAATTATTAACTAAATATTTTGAAAATAAAAATAATTTTTGAAATTCGAATTTCTATTTTCTTATTGGCTCATGTAGATGAAATAACTAATGTTATGGGGTTATAAATATAATTTTCCAACAATAAAATTTATTTAAAAAAAATATTATGTCATAATCTCAATAATCTCGATATTTATAAAAATTTCATTATTTAATAAAAAAAAATAAAAAAATAGTACACACATCAAATCTCAATATTTATGAAAAATAGTGCATACATCAAATCTCCATATTTATGAAAATTTCATTTCTAAGTGTGTCAAATTCATGTTTAACTTTTAATTAAAGTATAACTTTTAAATATACTTTACAAAATTTACTCAATCTTTCCTTTTCCCTATACTATCCCAATGGAATTTCTACATTTTCTTTACAGTTTTCCTGATTAATTCCACAACAGCTTTGTGCATTCATTTTGACCAGCATCAACATGATTCGAAAGAGTCAGATCACTGACGCACTCCTCTTTAGAAAATTAGTTCATTTTCGCTGCATCCAAACCAATTTGGCCCCACTCCATTACTTTGTTGGACTTTTTTCCTTACGAAGCCGCCCTCTTTTTTCACAAACTTACAAAACTGGAACTTTCCGTTACTCTTCTTTAACCCATGGTTCCAAAAGTTACCTCGCCTCTCACATCGAAGCACTGCTCTGTTATCTAGAAGTAAATTTATAACTTTCTTGGAAATTTCATACAATAAAATTTTCATCATTGAATGCAACAAGATAGCTTCAATTTAATACATTATTTTTTATTTATTATACAGGCGAGTTAGTGCTAGAATTCGCTAACTGTACGATAACAGAGATTCCGATATTTAAATGGCCGGGGCTCTTTCGTTTTTTTGACTGTTTCTGCAGCGTAAAGTCCAAATGAACGTGCGTGCAGTGGACGGCCGGCGTAGCTTTTCTCAACGGCACATCTTTCAGCGGCGGCCAAATTGACCGTTTGCAAAACGGAACGGAAGGTAAGGTAAATTTATCCATTCCTTATAAACACTGTTTGGAAATTGAAAGTAAGATTGTGCGTCTAAAACCTTGTAACATAACATTGAAATGTGCAAGGTTTTGGACAATGAAGGCTCAAAAATCCATTTACATAGTTTTAAAAAATTATAATATGAAGCTGTTTCAGTAAAAATGAAAAACTAAAAAATCTAATTGCATTCTTTCAAAGAGTTTAAAGTAAAGGTTCTCTGACAAAAACGTATAAATTGTTTAATGTATAGGACTGTAAATTAAAGTGTTTTTCAATTGCATAGCATTTTGTCCTTTCAATTAAATAATTTAACGGAATTTAATAATGAATGAAAAAAATTAAATATTTCACAGTTCTAAAATTGCAAATGGACTTTGAAGATTTTTCAATTGCATAGCATTTTGTCCTTTCAATTAAATAATTTAACGGAATTTAATAATGAATGAAAAAAATTAAATATTTCACAGTTCTAAAATTGCAAATGGACTTTTCAATCTTCAAGCTCCATGTAACAAATAGACTTTTCAATCTTTTTTTTCTCGAATATGAATTGCAAATAGACTTTTTAATTTTCAGTTTGACTGGAAAAACCTCTAGATAGCCATTTCAACAATTTTATCCGCAACCTGAAAATTTCCATTATATTTAAGACGAAATTTTATACTCAAACTTGGAAATTTCCATTATACTTCAGACGAAAGACACACGAAAGTATCGTATTCCGTATGCACCGGCCAATCGCAATAAAAGGCACTGTGCCCACTAGATGGGCCAAAGTAATTGGGCTTCCGAGTCCTGACAGGTCAACTAAATCTGACGGTCTATCTTCGATCCATAGCGCACTTACTCCCTGCGAGATCAACTACATGTCGGAACAATAATTCAAACACAACTCCGGCGTCCGCACATGTAGAAGGTTTGTATAAAAGTCCGCTGTATTCGGCAACAGATTAGCGGCACTTAAGGTTAAGCGCAAGAGATTGGGATTTAGCTGGAGTTAGGTGGGGTGGGGTAGGGTAAGGAGAGTATGCCGTGTTTGACTGCAATGCAGAGAAGAGAATCGAATACTAAATCATTGTCACGCACTGAAAACAAACAAAGCAACCACGACCGAGGAAAGTAACAGGAGCTGCAGCAGCAGCCATGGATTCGCCATCGGAAGCTGCCCACCAAAAGCCCAGCTGAGGTGGTGATAATAAGTTGTGTGTGATAATAAGGTACTGACTGCAACATCCATATCGTCGTATTTTATGGGTTTCTGATTTTTCCTTTCGGGTTGTGGATATTATCGGTCCTGATTCTGGAAAAACGTTTTGGTAAGGGGTTGACATGGGGATAACAATGCTTATGTTCATGCTCAGGCTTTTTCATTTTATCAAGACGTAATCCATGCTTGTTGGGGTAGTAGCAATACTGATTGATTCGGGCCGGGATTCCTGTTGAGTGGACGCTGGGTTGTTAGGATAGGCGATCAGTGAAACCATGAGAAAATTCGGGTTCTTGGGCCTTCTGGGGGTCATGCTAGTGATTTTCCAACTGATATGCCTCATTTCGTCCCAGCCGCCCATTGCTCAAGGAAATGATATACAGTGTCTTCAGAATACTTTCAACGAATTGAAGGACCCTCAGGGGAATCTCTACACCTGGAACTTCGGGAACACTACCAAGGGGTTTATTTGCAATTTTCTGGGAATTACTTGTTGGCATAATGATGATAACAAAGTGCTGTCAATTTCGCTTCAAGGTATGGAGCTTCAAGGTGCGTTTCCACCTGGAGTACAGTACTGCAAGAGTATGACGGGCTTGTTTCTCTCTCAAAACAGTCTTACGGGTACCATTCCCAAGGAGCTCTGCCAATGGCTTCCTTTTCTGGTAACAATTGATCTCTCCAACAACAAGTTTACGGGACCTATTCCTCATGAGCTTCATAATTGCACATACCTCAATGTCCTCCGCCTGAATGGAAATCAACTTACAGGGGAAATTCCCTGGGAATTGACACGGCTCGACCGTCTCAAGGAGTTCAATGTAGCAATCAACAAGCTAACTGGAAATATACCTTCTTCATTCACTCACAATTTTTCTGCCTCTAGTTTTCAGGGTAACCCTGGGCTATGTGGGCCTCCCCTGAAAGCATGTGAATCGACCAACGGGTCAGTAAATCCCATGGCTGTCGCGGCCTTTCTTCTGTTTGGCATAGTGTTAATTGTCTGGATTTTACTTGGTCTTCATTGGATGATTTCTGAAGCAAAAAGAAGAAGATCTGCTAAAATCCCATTCCCAACATCCAGAGAGCCCATGTTGGGTAATTTTTCTTTAAATGGGGAAAATACCAAAAACCAAATATTCAAACACAGAGGCAATGCTCTTCTTACCTCCACAGGATTTTTATGCTCAGACAATTTTAAAAAATTTCATGAAGAAACAGAGTATTTCACCACCATTATAAAAACATTCTATTCATTAAAATCAATACAAACTTCATCCTCTTTTACTGAGAGGGATTTACCACTGTAAAATTGTTTTCATATTCACTGCTGTGAAAAACAACTTACTGCTGTAACAAACGTTTACATGAGCTTACTGCTGTAAAACAAAATTCACACAGGCTTACAAAATTTCACGCTCCACCATTTCCTTTATGCAAAACCACACATGGTTTTTGCTATTCCTCTGTTTTTCAATTCCTTACAAAACATTTCCAAATACATTTGTGCACTGCTGTGCATTCACCCTCTGGTTCTTCAGATTTTTCACACTGCTGTGTATGCAATACAACACATGGTTTTTTTGCTTCACCACTCTAATTTTACTCTGCTGTGTACTCACAATAAAACCTCCCGTGTCCCATACAAGAAAACACAAGTCAACACAGTAATAAATTACATCACCTATCCCATACAGAATTTATGTAATAAGTACATTCGCCCATACCTTCTCATAAAAAAAACTTACCAACTCTATGTAAAACTTTAATATTCTACCTACCACTATGACATTTCATCAAGACGTATGGTCAATCAAAACTTAGATTTACTCCACGCAACATTTAATATTTGCCGTCGGGTGAATTTCAAACATTATGCGATTTGGTTTTGGGAAGCCATCGGGTCCACACCATCGCATCGCAACTTTACTCATGTCAAAGACTTCAACCCTATGACATTGCCGATAGCGATGTGCCGATGCGATATCGGCGATCGCTTATCGCAAATACAAGAGCTTCCTTATAACTCCTTCACTTCAACTTTGCCGATGCGATATCGGCTATCGCTTATCGCAAACACAAAGGCTCCTTTATATTTCTTCACTTCATTTTGCCGATGCGATATCGGAGATCGCTTGTCGGCTATGTTCATATCGCTGCACAGTTGAAATTATATTTTCAACACTCCCCTTTAATTTCAACTGTCGGGCATTCAATCATACCCAAACACTTCCTCAAAAATTCAAAGCTCTTCTGATCAAGTGGCTTTGTCAGGATGTCCGCAACCTGTTCTTGAGTCCTGCAATGTTCCAAGACAATTTCTCCATTGTTTACCAATTCTCTGATGTAGTGAAACCTTGTATCAATGTGTTTCGTTCTCTTATGAAACACTGAATTCTTTGACAATGCAATAGCTGAGTTATTGTCACAAAATATCACTGTCGCTTTTGCCTGCTCTTGGCCTAAGCTTCTCAACATTCTTCTCATCCACACTGCCTGACAAGCTGCTGCTGTAGCTGCCACATATTCAGCCTCTGCTGTAGACAATGCTACAATGGACTGCTTCTTAGAAGCCCATGAAATGGCTCCTGAACCCATATGAAAAACATAACCGGAAGTGCTCTTTCGATCATCTACACTTCCAGCCCAATCGCTATCTGTGTAACCAAGTAAATCTGAACTTTCTGAGACACTATATAATATGCCAAACATTTTGGTACCCTTGACATACCTCAAAATTCTCTTTGCTGCCTGCCAATGTGCCTCCTTTGGCCTCTCCATGAATCTGGAAATCAAACTAACAGCATACATTAAATCAGGCCTAGTTGCTGTTAAATACATAAGGCTGCCAACAATGCTTTTATACAAGCTAGGATCAAAATCCTTGCTGCTGTCCTCTCTGCTGAGCTTTAATCCCATCACTGTGGGAGTGATGGCTGCCTTGCATTCTTCCATCTTAAATCTGCTCAAAACTTGATTTACATATCTTGCTTGAGATATAAAAATTCCTTTTTCATTTTGCTCTACTTCTATGCCTAAGAAGTATCTCAACAAACCCATGTCAGTCATTTCAAATTCATCCTTCATGACTGATTTAAAATTCTCAATAAGATAAATATCATTTCCAGTGAAAATAACATCATCTACATACAAGACAACAATTAAAATTTTACCATCCTTTTCCTTGATGTAGACTGTGGGTTCTCCTTCACATTTGTCAAATTCATTCTCCAATAGATATGAATCTATCCTGCTGTACCATGCTCTTGGCGCTTGCTTCAGCCCATAAAGAGCTTTCTTCAATTTGCACACTTTGTGCTCTTCACCTTTCTTCTCATATCCGAGAGGCTGTTCAACATAAACCTCTTCCTTTAACACTCCATTTAGGAATGCTGACTTCACGTCCATTTGGTAGACTTTCCATTTGTTTTGTGCTGCTATGGACAGCACTGCTCTCACGGTTTCCATTCTTGCAACCGGTGCAAAAGTCTCCTCATAATCTCTTCCATACTGCTGCTTGTAGCCTTTAACAACCAGCCTTGCTTTATGCCTTTCTATCTTGCCTTCAGCATTGCTCTTGGTCTTATAAACCCATTTCACACCAATGACTTCTTTGCCTTTTGGTAACTCAACCAAATCCCATGTTTTGTTTCTCTCTATGGCATTCATCTCCTCATCCATAGCTTCTATCCATTTCCTATCTTTGATTGCATCCTCGAAATGAATAGGATCATCAACATGACAATACAAGGCAAATAAGGAATTCATTCCTTCATTATAAATGTCACTTAGATTTCTAAATTTCTTACCTCTTTCACTTGGTGTGCAAGTGCTTGAAGATGCACTTGAATTTCCTCCTTGTGGTGTGCTTGGAGAAGCACTCTCATTTATCCTCAATGGTGTACCTTGTTGTCCTTGTGTTGGCGCTGCTGTTTGGGGATTCATTTCAGACACCTCCTCTTCATCTTCATCATGAGACAAACAGTTCTTGACATTCACTGTTTTCTCTATGCTTCCATCCCAAGCTTCTTCCTCAATGAATTGAACATCCCTGCTGACAAAGAACTTCTTGGTAGATGGAATGTACAGCCTGTAGGCTTTGGATTCATCGCTGTATCCAATGAAGATGCATTTCTCCCCTTTGCTGTCCAACTTCCTCCTTAGCTGATCTGGTATGTGTGCATAGGCCACACACCCAAAAACTCTCATGTGGGTGACTCCTTGCTTTCTCCCACTCCATGCCTCTTCTGGCACCTTGTTCATCACTGCTTTTGTAGGACACCTGTTCAATATATAAACTGCACAATGTACAGCTTCAGCCCAATACTCATTTGGCAAATGCTTTGCCTTCAACATGCTTCTTGCCATATCCATGATGGTCCTGTTCTTCCTTTCAGCAACTCCATTTTGCTGTGGGGTGTACCGAGTTGTAAACTGTTTATGAATTCCATTTTCTCTACAGAATCTTAGGAATTCCTTGGAGATATACTCACCTCCTCTATCAGTTCTCAATACTTTTATGTGCAGCCCGCTTTGGTTCTCCATAAGTGCTTTGAAATTTTGGAATTTCTCAAACACTTCACTTTTGTTTTTAAGGAAATATATCCAAGTTTTTCTTGTACAATCATCAATGAATGTTAAGAAATATTGGCTGCCAGCTAATGATGGGGCTTGCATTGGTCCACACAAATCTGAGTGGATAATCTCTAAGGGTGTCTTTGCCCTTATGCTTTTCCCTGATGGAAAACTTTCTCTGTGTTGTTTTCCCAATATGCAGCCTTCACATAGGCTGTCCGGTTTCTCTATCAATGGTAATCCTCTTACCATTCCTTTTCTGCTCAATAAGTTTAGGCCTCCAAAATTGAGATGTCCAAATCTCAGGTGCCATAACCAGTTCTCATCCTTTGGCACGCTCTGGAAGGCCTCTTGGGTGACTGCTGCCATTTCCCTTTTGTTCTTCATGTCAGTCCTGATCCGGAGAGGGAACATCCTGTTCCTTGTCATCTTCACTTCAGCAATGCATCTTTTGCTGGGTGGTATATCCATGATGGTGCACACATCATTTTTGAAGAAAACATTGTACCCCTTATGGACAAGCTGTCCAATACTCAAGAAATTACATCTCATTCCGGGAACATAGTATACATCTGCTATGGTTTTCCTTTCTCCTTGCTTTGAAAGTATTTTTATTTCTCCTTTTCCCATAACAGACACTTTACTATCAGTTCCTAGTGTGACTTCTGATTTCACATTTTTATCTAGGGCAGAAAAGAAGGCTATATTTCCGGTCATATGATTGCTGCAACCTGAGTCTAAAAACCATATGTCCTCACTATGTGTTTCAGCCATGTTACAAGCTAACAGGACATTGTCTTGACTGCTGTTTTCTCTTGTAACATTTGCATTTTGTCTGCTGTTCATATCATGTTGTTTCTTTCTACAATCACTAGCATAATGCCCATACTTTTTACAGTAATAACATTGGACATTGGATTTTTCATACCTTTGTCCTTGAGCATGATGTTGTCCTCCTTGTTGGCTGCTGCCTTGGCCTTGGTTCTGATTTGGATTGCTGCCTCTTCCTTGTGCATTTGCTGGGCTGTTCCTTCCACCTCTGTTCTGGCTTCTGCCTCTTCCTCTCTTGTTTCCTCTGCCTTGACCTCTTCCTCTTCCAAAGGACATCTGGGTCTTGAAGGCTTGCTCAAGAGATGAGTTTTCATTCCTACTCAACCTCTGCTCATGTGTTATCAGTGATGCATGTAGCTCATCAACTGAATAGCTTGAGAGATCCTTTGTCTCTTCGATGGTGGTGACTATGGCATCAAACTTTGAGGGTAAGACCCTCAATATTTTCTCCACAATCCTTCTGTCTTCAATGGTTTCTCCATGAGTTCTCATTTGTGTGATTACACCAATCACATGAGTGAAGAATGAGTCAATGTTATCTGACTCCTTCATGTTCAAGTTCTCAAAATCCTTTCTCAGCAATTGTAGCTTTGCTGTCTTCACTCTCTCCATGCCTTGATAGGCTGTCTTAAGGGTTTGCCATGCTTCATTGGCTGTCTTAGCTGCTGCTAACCTTGGAAACATACTCTGGTCTACTGCTAGATACAACAACACTCGGGCTTTTGAATCCTTCTTCCTATTGTTCTTCAGCAGATCCTTCTCTCCCTGAGTTAATGCATTGAACTCAGTTTCATCTGCTGGTTCTTCAAAGCCATCTTCAACTATTTCCCATAAATCTTGAGAGGCAAGTAGGGCTGTCATAGTTATTGACCAATAATCATAGTTCTTCCCATTAAACTGTGGGAGCTGGGTGTTAAACAAACCCTTACCAGTGCTTGTGCTGGCCATTCCTTGACTGTGTATTTAAAACAGATCACTGCTTCTTCAGCAACACAAAAAAAACTTTTGAAATACCTGAATCCTTTGCTGTCTGAGTCTTCTGTCTGCCTGAGAAGTTTTGCTGCAGCAACAACCTTCTCCCTTCAGCTTCTTGAACACCTTCAAGAGCCTAAGCCTGCTCTGATACCACTGTTGGGTAATTTTTCTTTAAATGGGGAAAATACCAAAAACCAAATATTCAAACACAGAGGCAATGCTCTTCTTACCTCCACAGGATTTTTATGCTCAGACAATTTTAAAAAATTTCATGAAGAAACAGAGTATTTCACCACCATTATAAAAACATTCTATTCATTAAAATCAATACAAACTTCATCCTCTTTTACTGAGAGGGATTTACCACTGTAAAATTGTTTTCATATTCACTGCTGTGAAAAACAACTTACTGCTGTAACAAACGTTTACATGAGCTTACTGCTGTAAAACAAAATTCACACAGGCTTACAAAATTTCACGCTCCACCATTTCCTTTATGCAAAACCACACATGGTTTTTGCTATTCCTCTGTTTTTCAATTCCTTACAAAACATTTCCAAATACATTTGTGCACTGCTGTGCATTCACCCTCTGGTTCTTCAGATTTTTCACACTGCTGTGTATGCAATACAACACATGGTTTTTTTGCTTCACCACTCTAATTTTACTCTGCTGTGTACTCACAATAAAACCTCCCGTGTCCCATACAAGAAAACACAAGTCAACACAGTAATAAATTACATCACCTATCCCATACAGAATTTATGTAATAAGTACATTCGCCCATACCTTCTCATAAAAAAAACTTACCAACTCTATGTAAAACTTTAATATTCTACCTACCACTATGACATTTCATCAAGACGTATGGTCAATCAAAACTTAGATTTACTCCACGCAACATTTAATATTTGCCGTCGGGTGAATTTCAAACATTATGCGATTTGGTTTTGGGAAGCCATCGGGTCCACACCATCGCATCGCAACTTTACTCATGTCAAAGACTTCAACCCTATGACATTGCCGATAGCGATGTGCCGATGCGATATCGGCGATCGCTTATCGCAAATACAAGAGCTTCCTTATAACTCCTTCACTTCAACTTTGCCGATGCGATATCGGCTATCGCTTATCGCAAACACAAAGGCTCCTTTATATTTCTTCACTTCATTTTGCCGATGCGATATCGGAGATCGCTTGTCGGCTATGTTCATATCGCTGCACAGTTGAAATTATATTTTCAACAGCCCAGCGATTGGCAGAAATATGTACGAGTTCGGAGATCTGTTAAAGTTCGCTTGTTCGAGAAGCCAATGAGAAAAATGAGATTGGACGATCTTCTGGCTACCACTCAAGACTTTAGCGAAGACAATATCATATTGTGCGGAAGAACAGGTATCCTCTACAAAGGCAAGCTGCCCGATGGGTCTTTGTTGGCAGTAAAAAGGCTCCGCTCATGTTCACAGGGTGCAGAAGATTTCAAGTGCGAGATGAAGACATTAGCCCATCTGAGGCACCGAAATCTTGTCCCTCTTCTGGGCTACTGCATTCTAGAAGAAGAGAGGCTGTTGGTGTACAAAAATATGGCAAGGGGAACGCTCCTCAGCTGCCTCCATGGCGTTTATGGTGACCATAATACGCTCGACTGGGCGACAAGGCTGAAGATCTGTATAGGCACTGCCAGAGGACTCGCTTGGCTTCACCACAGCTGCGATCCCCACGTCGTGCATCGCAATATAAGCAGTGGAATCATCTTTCTAGATGAAGAGTACGAACCGCGCATTAGTGGATTCGGATTGGCCAGACTTCAGAATCCCGAGGACAGTCACTGCGTTACCATTTCTTGCTCTGGAGAGAAGACTACTGATGAGGTTGTGGAGGAATTTGGGTACGATGCTCCGGAAACGTGGAGGAAGTCGTCTGTTGCGACATTGAAAGGCGATGTATACAGTTTCGGAATACTTGTGTTAGAGATAATCACGGGGTTAAGGCCGCGTGACACCATCATGGATGAAGAAAGTAGGAATGAAATGACTTTCCTTGAATGGATACATGGTCCTTTTGTACGTGAGGGCGTCGACTGTATAGAGCAGGCAATACAACGCTATCGCGCGAATCAGATGAATGTATCATCAGAGGATTGGATACACCGTCTTTTTTGCAGAGAAAGATTGTGTTGAGCGGGTAAAAGACAGGTATCGTGCTAATCAGATGGCGGAATTATCCGACGAAGATATTTCAGCCGTTGCAGAGGTGACCCGCGTGGCATTTGAATGTGTTAATATTAATCCGGGAGAGAGGCCATCGATGTATGAAGTGTACAAGCATTTGATGAAGATTGGAGAGAGGTATAGTAGCATTTCAGACGACGACGACGAGGAAGTCTCCCTTCTTCAATACAATCCGGCATCATCCGGTTAATGGCGTTGTCGTTTACACACAAGTTTTTTTTTTTATTTTTTTTTTCCGAAGATGGCAAAACCTATCAAACTCAGGTGTCAAACCAACAGTGAGGACAACCATCTCTGGCTGCTATCCGCGAATGTCGGTTTGACTCATCACCGTTATCAAGGAAAACCACGCCACCTGTAATAACCCGCTGGTGGTCCGTAAGGGAGCAGGCTTTCACTCCTGCCAGATGCCTCTGGGTCTTGGGCCGTTAACCTGTTTCCTTACGTCCGAGAAGACGAGCTCTTAGCCAAGTAGAAGCAGTTTTACGGCATACTCCAGGCCGTTTTACACACAAGTCTTAAATAGACATAATGTTTAATAAATGTTTTTGACTATGATTTTGAAAATATAAAATTACATAATTAATTTTTGTTGTCGAATGATTTTATTATTTAAATTAGATTTAATGTATTGACAAAACGTAATGGATCACCTAAAAATCCACATGGTAATATTATTAATGTGTCGTGTGTTTAGGAAATTATGGAAATTTTGGTAAAATTTTAATAAAATATGATAGGGATTTTTGTAAATCTAAGTTATAGCTATTACATTTTAAGATTTTAGGTATCCAAGAGGTTTTTGATGGTGATGAATATATTTCCACCATCAAAAACATGTTTCAAACACTACTATTGCAAGATTTTTTGAATCTTTTTGGCCCAAATTCCAACCACTTTTGATGGTCCAGACAATTCCTCCCCACCAATTTCTTCTATCAAAACTTGATGTTACTTTTCCTTCGCCAATTTCTTCTATCAAAACTTGATGTTACTTGTTAAATTAAATAGTCTTACCCAGAATGATACATAAGTTTGAATCTGAGTGAAGAGTTTTCCTTCGAAAGGTGGTTGATGGATTCACCATGTGAGGAAAATTTTCAAATTTCAATCTGAAATTTTATTGAACAAGGTCGAAGCCGCATAGCTAGCCACTTAGCTTAATTATTGAATTTTGACTACCTTTGAGCAAGGGCTACATTGTAGATACTCTTGCTTAGCTAGTATAGTTAAATGAGAGTGAAAAACAATGAAGACATACATGAATAGAATGAATAGATAAACAAAGTGTTTTTCAATAGCCATACAACACTGCTAATGACCTCCTACTTATAGTCTCTTAAAGTTGGAACTAAATTACTAGAGCCATACTTCCAAGTTACGTTGCATTGGAAATAGGCTAACTTTTATATATATATATATATATATAAAATCAAATTCTACTTTTATACAATATTACATTTGTTAGAATACGTTCAAATATCCAAACATCACAAATATAAGTGAATATATTAAACATGAACGACAAATATATGTTCTACACAAGTGAAATGAACACTCAAGAAGAGATTTTTATCAAGCACAATAAACGAACTAATAAATTAAGAAAATGTTGAAGCTATAATGCTTTATGTAATAAAGACACAATTACAATATTAATTTTAGGTGATATAATTTTTAATAAAATTGTGATTATTTTTTATGTTAAGATATTAACTTTTATTTCATTTTAGGCATAATTGACTAGTACAATTTCACCAGATTCTAATGTTTTCTAAAAAAGATATAAAAAAATTTAAATTTGCATTAATTACCTTATAACCTTTCAAAATGACTAGAGTATTTGACAAAAATTAAAAATATCATTTAAACAATATAAAATAATAATTTAACTAACCATTATCTCTTTGACTTTGAAAAAAGTATTGTTAAAATCTAGATTAAAAATTATGTTAGCTAAGCAATGTAAAATAATAATTTAGCTAACCATTACATTACTTAATTACCTCCATATTTATCAAAGTGGAACGTTTCATTCACTAAGACAATTTGGTGAAATTCTTTAAAATATAATTTAAATCATACTGCCATATATTTCCAAGTGAAACATTGCATTCAATAGAAGAATTTGGGGAATTTTTTTTAAATGTAATTTAAATAATGTATAATAGCAATTTTGTCCACAATTAGGTATATTTAAAAGATTCTTTTCTCTATCTGTAACTTTTGAATCACAATATTTCATTTTGTGACAATTTGGTGGGAATTCTATCAAGTTAGTGGGATTTCCATCAATGGATTTTGAGTCTAGTCCACAAGTATGTTGACTAAATTTATAATTGCTTTAATTAAAGATAGCGTTGAAGTTAGTCTATGATCTCAAGCATTTAGCAATAAAGATTCTCGGATGAAAAATATAAATGAGTATAATTGAAAGTGAGATTTTAGAATCAAAATTAAAATGTGATTAATAATAAATTAGTATAAATATATTAGGAAATGTGATTAATAAATGTAGTTAATATATATTAATTGACATTATTTTTTATATGATGTAGTTTATTATTTTATAATGACTTAATATGCTATTTGATAGTTTATATGGTAATTTTATAATTACATTACTTTAAAAATTAAAATTGAATATAATTTTTTTGTATAAGCTTAGCAAGATTACATTTTCAACATGTTAAATATATTGCTCCCATCCAACGGGAACGGATGACTTCACATCAAGGAGAGCCTTAAAAGAGCACTCAATCACCGTCCATTCAAGGCCTTAAAAGAGCACTCAATCACCGTCCATTCAAGGCGCCGTGGACAAATTGAATATAAATTAAAAAATGCAAAATAATTAAATCAAAAATCAAAAGCACAAAATAACTAAATAAAACAAAATATATAATATTTTAAATTTTTGAATTAGAAAAAATTAATTTCCAAAACATTCATCATAAACTTGACAGGACATTAAGCACGTTGCACCTTCTTACTTTTCCTTCTTGTTGACAATGGAAAAAAGTTAATTGTTTAAAGAGACTTGTATTTCTTGCTTGAAAAACTTTTGAAACTATTTGTGGCATCATCAATTCACATGCGGACTTTCACAAATTTTAGTGTGTTTTGGGCTTAGATTTAAATGGCCAAATTATGAAGCATTGTCCCGAAAGGTGCAATTAGTTGGCTATGACGTGTTACAAAACATTTTAACATTATTTCCCGTCTTCCCAAATTGGTGGTATTTATTAAAAGTTGGATGACTTTTCACATAAATTTATTCTATGCAAAATATTAGTGGGTTTGTGGTACTTTTGCAAATAATGTCATAGTGAGTGCAATTAAATTTCACTTCCCCATTTTCAATAAAAAACCTATTAAATAAATATAGTACTAAATCTTAATAGAATACATATGCGAGAGAGCTTACAAGGCCATCTTAAATATAGATCTAATACGAGCGAGAGGGATCCAGTTTTACATCTGCAATTTTTTTTATGAGTTGAGATTATTTAAATGTTTTGTATAATTATTTTTTTGTTTAGATTATTTTTTTGTTTTTTACCAAAATGAACAAAATTTTAACTTTAATGAAAATAGATATTGTTACACATAATAATGTGAGTAATAATTAATTCTAACATCTCCATAAAAACATACCAAATGAAATATTAATTCAATGAATTTTAAATTGTTAATTTTTTTAATTAAATTTGAAAAAAAATAATTATTAATAAACTAAAATAATTTAATTAAAACAATGACAAATAAATACAATTAAATTAACTTCAAGGTGTCAACAAGCAAATATATCTCGAATTCGGTGTAAGTGTATAAGAATTTGGTTCCTGGGAATTAGTGTACCAACAAATTTATTGTTCTGGTTTTATTTTCAATATAATTACAGTATACCAAAGAATTTATTTTCTAGTTTTATTTTCATCTCTGTTCATTCTCCAAGAATTTATTGCTCTGGTTTTATTTTCAATATAATTACCGTATACCAAAGAATTTAGTTTCTAGTTTTATTTCCATCCCTATTTATTCGACAGTCTAGTATTCTAGCACAATTCTCAGCCCCTTGGGAGGTCCTTTGCAGAAATCGTGCCCATTTGGAGCTGCTGCGAAGATGGGTCGAAGCTACCTGAGAATAGTAGATCATTTTCCGTCTAGTTTCCTTCCATTTTCTGAGCTTAAACATCATTGACACGCGTGTGGATAAAAGGCAAGAACTAACCAGCCTGCCATAGGGCATTAAATGCCCGTATGGAGGCTGACTCTACCATGGATGTTCATACCCGAATCCATCGCCTCATGCCCGCATCCATCGTCATGCCATCATTTATCCGGCCGGCCGTCCGCATCGCGTCATTCCTTTCCCGGGAACGCCGAACCCACCACCCCCAAGCTGGCACCGGATCATTTTTCAAACCTGCCCTCGCACCAAAAGAGCCATTTTCATCATTCGCGCTCCCGTTCGAAGCTGCTCTGATATGCCTCTGCAACCCGACGGAAGGAAACACCGCCCGCGCTCACAGTTGCACCCACCTCGCAGGCAATCCCTGGCGCTCACAGTTGCACCCACCTCGCAGGCAATCCCGGGCATGAGGTAAATTAAAATTACAGTAATAATGGATGCGCTAGTTCATCAGCTTTAATTTACAATGCAGAGCCACTAGCGCAGATCAAGAATGCAGATCAACTTAATTACCTGAAAATTTACCTAAAAGAGAACCCCTTTGCTTACAGAAAGTAACCGAATGTGCTAAAAAAAATCAATTGTTTTGTGACTTGCAGTTATATATACTGCGCAAAGTTGTCATTCAAATGTCTAATAAGTATTAAAATCAGGAATCAGCTCAATATATAGCAAATGGAGTTTCAATCGGATAATAATTTGCAGCTGAATTAGGTGAATTTTTCAAGCATAATGAAAGTTTTACTATAAGCAAGTCTCATATCTTATTGTACAATTTTCCTATTCTGAACAGAGTTTGAGACCATTACCTATTATAAACAGAGTTTCACATTCATTAATTTGAAATTTTGAGCCATTTTTAATGTCTTATTGTACCATTTTCCTCTTCTAAACAGGGTTTGAAACACTGATTGATCAGAAACCTTGAACTTTTGTTTAAAAGTAAAAGCATTTTCTTTATACAGGGAAAAGAGGACACTTTATTTTCCAAGATAATGTTTTTCTTAGTTTTTAATAGAAAGTTGCTTACTCATTTCAATGCTTTTTAATATTCAGTTATTTAATCATTTCAATCTAAAGGAAAATGTTAAGGAAAGTTAACCAAGTGTATGGTTGATGAATCTTACCCATGTTTTGAACTGTGTCAATGCAGCGAGGAAACTGGAGCCAAAAATTGGTTTGCAAAATAGGGGTTAGAGTTAGCAATCCCTATCAACAATATTTCAGGGGAAGTGAAAGCATAGAGCAGGTTATGATTTTGTTTTAGGACCAATATAAAATTTTATGGATGCATATTATTTATTTTGTTCTATCTTTTTTTTTCCAAAGAAAAAAACGGTAACCTTTTATTAAAAGAATTAATGAAAAAGTTACACTAGCAGATGCAATGAAGCATTCATGAGATTGCCACAAGGGCTCGAGTGCAGACGCACCCCACGCCACGTTAGAAACCTAACGTGCACAAAATGAAGAAAAGAAAAGAGAAAAAGAAAAAGGGTTGAAAAACCTGAAAACCGGCAGATGTTTCAAGTTTTTCTCCCCTTTTTCTTTTCGACCTTGCGCCATTCTCCCAGAGAAGGCTCGATCGAAGCAATGACTATCTGTGTTGTTTCATTCGGAGACCTTGCTTCTTTGTCTGAGTCTGAAGTATCCGAATGATGCTGCCTTTTGATGCCTCCCATGCTTTGATCCATGTTTATCTTCTCTGCCTGATTTTGCTGTGTTTCTGTCTGTTCTGAGTGAGATTGTGAAGCCTTGTTGTCTGCTGTTTTTTCCTTCTGGTTTTCTATTTCATCTTCCTCTATGGTGATATCATCCTCCTCTGCTTCTGTTTCTTCGTCTTCTGTTACCGAAGGAGCTTTCTTTTCCGCAGCTTTCTTCTTTTTTACATCATCTATATTCTGCCATCCTTTGGGTTTTCTTTGCTGTGGCTTGCCCCTGTTGAGATTTTTGCATGCATTGAACAGGTGGCCTGTTTGTTGACATCCCCTGCATCTGAATGCTGTATTCTCATAGTCCAAAGGCTGTTTCCACTATATATTGTTGAAGTTCAGAAAAATGATTTCAGGTAATCCTTGGCTAAGGTCTACCTCTACACATATCCTAGCGAACGTAAAAATTCCTTTTATGTGCCTCTCTGTGTTAATCTTTAGCATTCTTCCAAGGGTATTCCCTATAGCTGCTAAGGTCTTGAAATGCCAAAAATGTAGCGGGAGATTATGCAACCTCACCCATACTGGCATCCTTGACACCACCATAGTATTTGCATCAAACTCCGAGAACCATGGGGTAACAAACAATCCCGCACTGCCCCAGAACCATGGTCCTTCATTGAATATTTTTTCCCTTTCTTCTGCTACAAGGAAGGTTACTATGAAAAAACCCTTCGAGCAGAGGTGGATATGATAGTCTTTGGTCCATACTGTGTGGATCCATTGATACAATGCATCCGTTTTGGGCCAGAAACCATTAAATCTACAAATAACAGCGTTTCTTTGGAGATCTGTAAAAATATACTTTACCTCTGGAGTTTCCAGCAAGATGGAGGGACTCTCTGGCATTTGATCCACAATATGCTGTCCTGGGGGCATGTTGGCATCTGTGGTTTCTTTCCCCTTTGAAGATTCTTTCCCTTTGGCTGCATCTCGGTAGTTTCCTGTAGGTTTTGAAGGAGCTCCCTTGGATCCACCTCTCAATCGGTGACTGAGAATAATAGTTGAATCCTTTTCAACCTTGTAGTACTGTAGAGAGTGTTGCTCCTGCATGCATCTCCCAGCAAAAATTAGGATTTGAAGAACAGCTGGGATTCCTAGTTTTTCCTGGATCTCTCTTTTCAGCTCCAGCACACTCATTTGTTCCCAGATCTGTACACAAATGTGCTTGCCTTCTGCAGATCTGATGAAGATTTGTTTCATCTCTGCTGTGTTTGACTTGATCAGATCCCATTTTTTCTGGATCTGACAAGTTTTCATTGTGCTTCTGCCTTGATCTGGCCAGTTCTGGTAAGCCCACCCCGGATCTACTATATTTGTCCATACCCTGCTGCCTGGAAATGAACCATGCAGCGGCGAGAGGGTTGGAGCCCATCCCTGCGCACCCAAGTGCATAACGGCCTCCATACGCCACGAGAGGCGTTCACTGGTTCCGTCCCATAACTGATCTCCGGCTCTTCCCTTAAAGAACCGCCCTATGTCATCAGATCGAATCCGCATCTCTCCAAGATGGAGCATGGAGACTGCCAACCGATTTTTCCTCCCATAGGCGTAAAAACCATTCGCGCAAGAGGGCGTATCAAGTAGAACCAATAAGAAAATCTGATGTTTTGGGGTAACCATCTGCGTGCCTGCGGTTTCTGGTGCCGTCCTGAGGAGCTCTCCCTGCATCCTGCGAGAGGGAATACACACCGGTCGCTGCACACCATTGGTACCCTTCTCCTTTGTAGATCCAATCCAATACCAGACAGAACCAACGGTTCCAGGGTATGCAGCGGCCATACGATTATTCGATCCATTGCAAGTCAAGATCCTTGGAGCCGCGTCGGCGCAGAAACTCGCTCCTGAAACCCTAGCACTCTGGAACGCCTCCATCTTCTTAGATTTCTAGTCTGAATCTATTCAGATCTATTTTGTTCTATCTTATGAAATGCCTTTTTTCTTTGTACCAAAATTCTGGTAGAACCTGTCACATATCTGTTATTTCCCACCTGAATAGCTTGTCCAACTTGGTTCTTTATATATTCATTCTTTCTGTCAAGCTGTGGAAATAAAATAACTAAAGACTACCTTTCTTATAAATGATGTGTTTGAAAATCACCTAGATGCATAAGAGTTTACCAAAACTAGATAAAGAGCCTACTTTACATGCAGTAATGCCATGGTACACGTTTATTTTAACCGGCTCTCTGAGGCCCTCTTATAATAACAAAAAATATGTAGTGTGACCTTTGATGACCAAAGTCAAATAGATATTATATCTTATGGAGATTTAAACTGGGGAATCTATACTTACAAAGTGGAATTTCTTGATTTTGCTAAATTTGAATTATTACAAGAATCTCATGCTTCCATTTTTTCCTGCAATTCATTCATTTTAGTCCCGCTCTTATGCATTGACAATATCTATCCATTGCTTCAACCAGATGACATAACTCAATATCAACCAGCGACAGTTTGGTTGAATGTACATGTTTATATTTCTAATGTCAATATCTATTTTTTCATTTCACAATTGTGGAGTTTTGTTTTCATCATCTTGGATACTTACATTTTTCTTGATACGTATCAGTACTCTGTTTTTTTTAAAAACCAGAACTTAATCATGTCCTCTTCTGTGATATATGTATCTAAATCATTGACTTTGAACAACATTTCTTCCACTGAGATTTGGTTTTTACAAGCCATTGTACAAAAATTTAGAAAAACAAAGACAAAGCTAATATTGTTGCTTCTTGGTAAAGATGATGTAGATCCATCAACAAATGCAACATATGGTTCCCTCGTAAAAAGCTTAGCATTTGTGAGGAAATTTGTTGTTGGAATCATGGTTCCAAAGGACTACATTTGCTCGGTCGATACAAACTTGTATTTAGAAGCACTTACAAGTATTCTACAAGATGCACACTCTGCAGGGCTGGAAATATTTGCTGCTAATTTTGCCAAATTACAGCTATGACCCAGTAAGGGAATATCTTCAGTTTGCGGACAACAAGAATTTCACATTTAATGGCATCCTAACCGATTCCTCTGTAACAACATCAGAGGCTATAGGTATGAATTTCTTTCTACTTAATCTCCACCAATTTTTGAAATTCCTTATCCATGCCCACTTGGCCAAAGAGGTATTAGTTTATTTCTTTAAACTTGCAGACAATGCAAACATCAATCATCATAATAGTTATATCAGTGCAATATTTAGCAACTTGTGTCCAAGCCTTTTTTTTATGGTGCCAATCCATTTCCGCCATCAAAACAACGATTTAAACACTCCCACGGATTTCCCCAAAATTTTCTCACAAGATTTTGTCCAGAAATTCATGGTGTGGACCAAATTTTGGGGTCATGAGACAACACCCAAAAGTTTTGAATTGCAAATTTTGGGAACATCTAGGGTGGACAGCAGCAAAGTCAAACATTTTATGTTTTGTACTGCAGATTCTGCGAACATCCAAGATGGGCAGCAACCAAGCTAAACAATTTATGTTTTGGATTGCAGATCCTGCTAGCACACATGATTTGACTTCATAGATTGGAAACATTTAGCACACATGATTTGACTTCCTGGATATTGCATCTTGTTGATGGTGATCTGGATAAGCATAGGAGCGTTCTCTCTATTTGGAACCCTCCACCCAATGCAATCCCTCTTTCAAGATGTGAGCCATAGCTCTGGAAAACACTAACAGTGAACTGCAATTGGAATCGCTGGATATAGCAATGTTTTTGAAAATGTAATAGGAAAAACCATTTTCTAGGGTTTCTTTAGTCAATCTTAGTAAAAGATGATATTTTGAAGTCCTTAGAATCCTTGATAGCATGACAAGGTTTGTCTTAAATGATTCATTTCTTCTTGTCATGCTACATCCTCATTTTCATGAGCATGCATGCATTATTAACTCTTTATGCCCAAAGTCTTATCACTGATATTTGATTTTCTGTTATTTTTCAAGGATGTGCATTCAAACTTGAGGTAGCATAAAAATAATCAATTTCAATCACGATATTTTGTCATATTAAAGTATTCTAACATGAATCTATTTTGTTGTTGTCACTATGCAGTGCTTCTAAGCTCACGGAATGGTGGAAAAGTGGACACTGTGCATTGAAGTATCATGCCGCCCAAATCCGGGTCGAGCATCTTTAAAATTTGTCCTTCATAATGGGGCAAAAAATCATGTGATTTATAGAATATGGGAAGTGCAGGGAAAGACAACCAATAACGAAGCATACTACATTACACTTGTTGCGGGGTTAAAAGAGGCAAAACACAATGGGGTGAATAACATAACAGTGCTGACAAACTCAGATTTAATCTGTAATCACATGGAAGGCATCTACAATGTTCAAGCAGACAATTTTAAGCCCCTCTACAGAGAGGCAAAAATCTGGAGTGCTCGATTTAATTCTTTTACAATAAAGCACCTTGCGGAGATCCATAAAATGTCTACTGATCTAATGGTTGGAGCAATCTCAAGTGTAGATGCAGGTGCCAGAGATGATTCAGGATCATCGTTCATTCCACTGGAAGACATTGATCATCATCAGTATAGGTCTCGACTATGTGTATACACCATGGTTGTCATTTTTCTAGGGATTCTAATACCGTGGTTCTTTCAGTAAAGAACTCGTTAATGTACTTTTTTTTCGTTTTGTAATATCATTCACCTTAGATGTCCAATCATGTTATAATTGAATTCATGTGTCCAATTATGTACATTATATTTGAGGTGAACTAATTATTCTTAACCTACTAGTGGTTCAGCGAAGATTATTGTAGCTCCGTTTGAATTTAATTTTACTTTCAAGTTTCAGATGCTACCTCTTTAATACAGTGTTGATTTCCACCTGGATGGATGCCATGGGAATAAATGAAAGTAACAAAATAGGGTTATTTACATTTGGTTTGTTGGTTTTCACAACATTTAAGAAGTATAAGTCATTTCTGATGCAAACCCTAGCTATATCCATATCTATATGATGACAAGCCGAAAATAGTTGATGCGTGATCTAATTTGAGATGAAGAATTTCATACCATGAAACCCTCCTAGGAACATTGATGCATAATAATGACAAACTCTAACCTAGTATGAAGTGAATTTTCTTAGGTACATGGTTTGCCCTAGAATGATGCAATGTACGCATATATCAATGAAGCCCTACATGCCCATGATGCCTTTGAAGATGCCATAATCTTAATAAATAAAGAACACAAGTGAAGAAACGCTCATCTTTCAAAATTACCCAAAAGATTAAAAATATGGAGTCCCTAAACTTTGTCAAAATCATAATGATAAATTCTGCTTCAAAAATCTTAATCCCGCATTTTCTTGACATTTGTTTTTCTTGACATGTCCCTTGTTCATCACACCCACACTAATCTTCCAACTAGGACACCTTTCTTACAAGCACAAGAAATGCTCTAGAGTCTAGTGTCCCATGTTTCCAGCACCGGAACCAAAAACTAAGGCTTTGGAATTTGCAAGAATGACACCAACAATAACAACTAGAAAGTTAAAGCGTAATGCCCCATAATATTGGCCATCTCGTTACCACAGGTCTAACTCAGCTAATGGCCATAGCTCATCATCTAATCAAGAACACTCACTATTGACTTTACACCAGAATCAACGGTGATGTGCGACCATAAAAAGTATGCCATAAACCATAACAGGGAAGTACATCATCACCATCCATATTCATCAAAGTGTAACGAAGAAAGATGTAACAAAATACCATGCTTATTAACATATACACAACAACTACAAGAATCCTGATGGAACAGAGTAGGTTATCAAACATTTAGAACAATGCTCCATTCAGTATCCACACAATATGGCAAGAACCCTTCAATAGCATGCCAAAACTAATCAATGTTACCACTTGTAACAACCCAAAACTAGCAACAACCCTAAACTGTTCAGAGCTCAAGTACTTGTACACCACTACCTGCTCAATGGCAATTTAGGTAACCTTTACAGCATTCCGTTACCCTGATGTACATGCATCTTTCACATCCAAACTAGTAAGTAAAGCAGAGTCGTTTCCAAAGAAACGTTACAATGAGTTCGAAGCTCTCTTAAAACTTCCAAGTTTAAAATGAATATCACTTTACATTTGACCAAGTCAAATAATATATCTAAAATGGGGATTAATAACTCACCAACCAAGTCAAATAATATATCTAAAAGGAGGATTACTCGTTGTACCATATAATTCATCTTTAGATCCTATGTAATGCATAAAGAGGTGGAATACTATGTTATGGAGCCCATGTACTATTATCACAAGCATCACTTTCACTTATATCAAGGTGTCAAGGTTATTTCTATATTATATGTTAATTAGAGTCTAGCAGTGAGCAGCTTGATTAATTCATATATCCTGAAGCCTTATGAATAATTGTATAGCTATGTTTTTATAGAGATGTAAAATTGGTTGTGTGAATGGCCTAGAGATGGCCTGTGCTCATGGTTTTTTGGAGCCAAGGCTAGTTTACATATGACATCACTATGTTTTCACAATCATAACAGATTATATCAGTTCATTTACTAAATGAACTAAATTATGGTGCATCCAGAAACCAGATTAGTGTGATATTAGAAATTTTATTCATTAGATTTTAAATCCAGAATGTTTCAGTGTAATGCCTTCTGGACCTATTTTCACAATCATAACAGATTAAATCAGTTCATTTACTAAATGAATTAAATTATGGTGCACCCAGAGACCAGATTAGTATGATATTAGAGCTTTTGTTCATTAGATTTAAATCCAGTGTAATGCCTTCTGCACCCTCTTTGGTATATGGGTTGTTATCTATGTAATGTCCATAATAATTGCAACTTTTACAATAATACTGTCTTTCCTCCTCCTCACTGATTGAAGAACAAGGATCCATTAAGCTGCCAATATCCTCCATAGACAAGATAACCGCTTAGCTGTATAGCTAGTTACACATATCAAACTAGTAAGTAAAGCAGAGTTGTTTTCAAAGAAACGTTACAATGAGTTCGAAGCTCTCTTAAAACTTCCAAGTTTAAAATGAATATCACTTTACATTTGACCAAGTCAAATAATATATCTAAAATGGGGATTAATAACTCACCGACCAAGTCAAATAATATATCTAAAAGGAGGATTACTCGTTGTACCATATAATTCATCTTTGGATCCTGTGTAATGCATAAAGAGGTGGAATGCTATGTTATGGAGCCCATGTACTATTATCACAAGCATCACTTTCATTTATATCAAGGTGTCAAGGTTATTTCTATATTATATGTTAATTAGAGTGTAGCAGTGAGCAGCTTGATTAATTCATATATCCTGAAGCCTTATGAATAATTGTATAGCTATGTTTCTATAGAGATGTAAAATTGGTTGTGTGAATGGCCTAGAGATGGCCTGTGCTCATGGTTTTTTGGAGCCAAGGCTAGTTTACATATGACATCACTATGTTTTCACAATCATAACAGATTATATCAGTTCATTTACTAAATGAACTAAATTATGGTGCATCCAGAAACCAGATTAGTGTGATATTAGAAATTTTATTCATTAGATTTTAAATCCAAAATGTTTCAGTGTAATGCCTTCTGGACCTATTTTCACAATCATAACAGATTAAATCAGTTCATTTACTAAATGAATTAAATTATGGTGCACCCAGAGACCAGATTAGTATGATATTAGAGCTTTTGTTCATTAGATTTAAATCCAGTGTAATGCCTTCTGCACCCTCTTTGGTATATGGGTTGTTATCTATGTATTGTCCATAATAATTGCAACTTTTACAATAATATTGTCTTTCCTCCTCCTCACTGATTGAAGAACAAGGATCCATTAAGCTGCCAATATCCTCCATAGACAAGATAACCGCTTAGCCGTATGGCTAGTTACACAGATCAAACTTTACAAAAAAAACTCGTTGAAAAACCATGGTGCTTTACAGGCCTTATCTTCCCAAGCATATACTAAAAGAATACAATTTTGTATAAATATAGTGAAATATGCTACAAATTACAATGACATTTGAAAAACTCCATCACTAACTCTGCTTTCCAAAGCAATGGGTGTCTCACTTGGAGGAGGCTCACAACACAAATAGCCATGGAACTGCTATTATAGCTCTGTTCCGAAGAATAGATAACTCTTGATACATAATATAGCCGAAAAGGTATAACAATAACCAGATCGTTCTACAGGAAAGTGATCTAAGGTTAGACTAAACATCTGAAAACAAATCTAATATATTCTTAGTGTGAACATGACTTTATTAGTTATGACTTCCACCTGTTGCACCTTGTCACCATGCTATACGAACCAGCTGACTCCCTGATCAGAGAATCTGTGAGATGGCTTTCCAAACAAACTTGGAAAGGCTGATTTTATTCACTTTCATGGACATCAAAAGACAACTATAACTGCAAGGAGATGATGATTCTGCCATAAAAAATTAATAATCAGCTCAAGATTGAGGTCGATTGCCATGCAAACTGCTAGGTGATGCCTGGCGATTAAGTTCCTGGAAACATGAAGCACAAAATAATTTAGAGAACTGATATTGTAGCATGTACTCTTTGCTTGAGTTTAAGTGTTGTTTGAGAATTCTAGGGGGCAGCTGCAAACTTTCAAAATTTTGAGTGCATTCTTTAACTCAAAAATTCAAGAACAAAAAAATCCCAAAGCAGAAAAATATCAAGGTCAAATGTCACAATTTGGAATGAGCTTGATTAGCATACCTCTGAAAAACGCAGGTGTCCAGGTTGTGTATAGGTTGACTTCACAATTTTTTCCCACAGTAAGCTAGTCTCTTCTTCTCTCACAAAATTCAATATCTTTCCAGCATAGCTCTTGAAATTAAATCCCTGCGGTCTCTAATACTATACAATGAGACCCTGTCTATTTAATAGAGCAGCTGATCATTTCATGCCAACATCACTATGCAAGCAATCCTCAGAGGTGTTTTGTTGCAACTATAAAACCAACCAGACCTACTGAAGAATAACCCAAAAGTCATATCATGAGGAAGCAAAGCAATAAAACCCCAAAATGAAACACTTTGAATACACTGACCAAAAGAAATGACAAAACCATAGCAAGAAACAGGTAATGGCAATTGTTTGATTCCTCCCCTGAAAGGAAGGCTACGAAGGATTTTAGTTGCAATAACAAACATGAAATCATAAATCATCTTTCAAAGCAGCACTATCCAATCCTAGCATGGCTCAAACAATTTGCAAGGCGAGATCAGTTTCAACTGTCACTGAATTTTGGGCAGTTGGGTTATTGGCCATAACACCATTAGGATCATCTAGGTTCTTTTCATTCCAATAAATATTTTGGCACAAAAACCCAACTGATTAGAAAACTTACTTGGCATAACTGAACCACCAACCCCTCCCCATGATGATGGCAATGCTCTTCAACAGAATTAAATTGCAGTCAGAGAACATGGTGTTCTAAGCTAACTTAGAAGTTAGAACCACCATTCCCTATTTGATCTAATCCAAAATCTCCACATACACTAACAGTTTACAGTTCCAAGGCCATCAAAAATGCAGGGAAACCGAGCAAAAAGGGCAACTGCAAATGGGTAGAAATGGAAATGTAAATAGTAAGTCAGCAAGCATGGATCCTTGGGCCTGTTATCTGTAACTCCCAATGTTTAAGCAAGCAATATCATTATGGAGGCCTGGGAAGTGATGAAAAATGGTCAAACTGAAAAAGAATTCAAAAGAAATATGGGGAAACTCACCTTGTGGTAACTGATAACGAGATGAACTGTGGTTTGAAGAGCATTTGGAAGGCTTGTGAGGCTGTTAAGATTTTTCTTTCCTAGAAGGATTAGTTTCTCAGATATGGCATGTCATTTAATGATCACCAGCTGTGGTGGTCCCCTCTTGTGAAGTTTGAGGGCAAGCTGCTGTTCGAGTCTCCCTAGGTCTTAACTTTAAGGTTTTTCAAGAAAGGCATTAACTCAACCAATGAATTCTTTACCAGATGATAAAATCCCAACGTGTAGATTGCTAGCTCTAACACCCTTTGTTTGAGCCAAAATTTTTGGCCTCCTAGCCATTGCCAACCAAAAAATGGACAGGCTAGGAATTGGACTAAACTCTGTCTCCAAACAAAGTATTAGATGGTATACTATTTTGCAAGAAGAGAGAGAATTTTTTGAGTATGGTCATTTTAAATTAGAGGATGCCAATAAGTTTAGAAGGGAAGTAATGGCTAAAGGGGTTTAGATTCCTTCTTCACCATATGTGAACTGTCTCCTAATGGCAGAACTGGATCTCTCTAAATAAGATGGAAGAGACAATACACCTACTATGTGGCCATGGACGACCAAGGAAAATGTTGGATGACGAAATTTGGTGAAGCAGGAATACCTCTATAACTAAGCTACATGATATGGGGAAATGGAAACCTGAATTTGAAACAGAAATGTGATGGCAATGTGACCCCTCAAATTAGTAAACAGTGAAATTTTCAGTTTTAACATTATGGTTTAGAATATAGATTCATGATTTAAAAGATACCTTTTTATTTCAGATCCAAAATTCTGGTCACGCAGTTTTTACTCCAAAAGTAAGAAGCAATAAGATACTTTTTTCAGCCCCACTGAAATGTATTTTAGGCATGTTTCAGCCGTGTTTTGGAGTTTTTGTACCGAAATGTGGCTGGTATGCAGGGGGTACATTTCCTGCAACATAGCTCTACAATTAATGTTTTTATCCTGCTAGGTCCATCCTTCCTTCATGAGTCATGACACATTGGACTTGAAAGACATAGCATTGAGTATGCATAGATGGGTTCCAACTCCACAATTTTCAATCATTTCCAGACACCAAAGGACTGACTTTGAGCATGTCAATAATTTTCACCAATTTTCACTGAAATTCATTTTGTATTGAAGCAACATGCCAAAATAACATCTACAATAATGAGACAGCCTGATATATAAGAGTTCCAATTTTGCCTTTATGTATAATACACTATACTATTATCCAAAAAGGAAAGGAAAATAACCTTTTCCTGGAGTTTGTTAGAGTTCAGCCAACATTTACACTGAGATTTTATATGCTTTGAGTTCAACAAAAAGATTTCAATAGCTCAATACGATAATCGTACAAAATTGAAATTAGATAATGTTGTACATATCCAGAAACATTTTCAACCCATCATGCAAACAACATGTTCTTGGATTAGGAGAGCCCTTTATAGGGTTATGCCCATATTATATCCATGAATAAACATCAGCTCAAATATTTGTCATCTCGCCATTGATTGTTGGCACTTTGATTGTTCTCTTCACCCGCTATTTCCTGTATAGAGTGCAAGCAGCGATACAATCCGACTGGTTGTACAATAAGGGGCATCACCCTAGGGTGTGGAACCGAAATGTTATGGGTTGAGGTAGGCTGCCCAATGAATGAATTTGGTGCAATTGGTGGAAACAACCAGGGGGTTCGATGATCAAACGGGAGAGGTGGACGTGGTGAATCAAATGGAAAAGGAATCAATGAACCCCCCATATTTGGATCCACATTATTCTCATGAAATAAACGAACTTGACAACTTGAAGTATTATGAGATGTGGAATCTTCAGCTGTAACAAAAAAAAAACACATTGTTATGCAATTGCATTGAAGGCAATGGAGATAATGATATTTTGAATTTCACATAAAATGATACATCAATTGATATTTCCATACCAGTATTTTGTAAAATAGAACCTTATACCCTTCTAGATGTGTGGTCCAGATTGATTTCTTTTGTAGAAGAAATCTCCAATTGTTCATTCATGCTTCTTTTCCTTCCACGACACTGTCCAACCTTTAGAAATTGTGGTCCATATTTTCTTGATTTCAACGTAGGAACACTTTGCCCCCTTTTTTTTGTTGGGCTCAAGAAACTATGTCGCCTCTTGGTAGTGACCTTGGATGGAGTTACAACATCAAATTTCTTATTATTGTACTCTTGGCTTACATTTTTTACCAATTGATTTAGTGCATATGCCTGCTCCAAAGTTGTGGGTGTTATTTAATAAACCCCTCAATCTCTTATGAGTTGATGACATCACAAGTTTAATTTCCTCATCGATTGTTAGGGCACTATCTGGCCTTACAATGGTTGAATCAGTGGAAGGAGAAGCTGGAAGGTTCATTTCAATTTCTAGGGTGAATACAAACGATTCATTTAAATCTAGTAAATATCCAGGTCTTTCTGTAATAGACCTGGAGACATTAGGCAATTCATTCCCCCCCGGAACATTGCTAGTCACTACCATCTCAACTTTTAATATATGCTTACAAATATTGCCATTTAGGGCCCATTTGCAATTACAAAAGTTTAGGTATAGCCCTTTATAGATGACATGATACCATGTATCATGAGTTGCCATAGTTTGGCTACGAACCAAATACTCACTTTCCTTGTTTTAACATCAGCCATACAATCTTCATCTAGGATATTCTTTGCTTTGCACTTACTTAAATTTATTTGTTGCTCAATTTTTGAAGCTCGGACAAAACCAGCTTTTTTTAGATGTTGCATGTAAATTTAATACAACTCAACATTTTTTAATAATAGGTGCAACAACCAATCCACCCTTCTATGGGACGCATTGTTCTTCTCACAAAGGTACCTTTGCTTTAGATACCGGTGATAAGATTTGATAGCATTATTAGTATCCTGGTTAGAATGTGGGAAGTCCCTATATGATTTTGCCCACATATCTGGAAAAAAAACATATATTAGATGCGAAGAAACAATAGAAAATGGTCAATTACAAAATAAACTAATAAAATGCAACTTTAAGAAACTTACATAATTTGTTGTTGTTTAACCAGTTGGTTGCAAAATAATCCAAAAACACAGTTTCTTCTTTGAATTCATCAAAGAAACTTTGAATTTCATGTTGCACAGATGCATCATCTTCACACGAATGCATGATTAATCCTAGAGCATGGAAGATACGGACTTTATTTTCCTTTCCCCTGACTTTAGTTCCAACATTTTTCAACCACGCTCTACGGACATGCCATACACACAATAATAGTGTACAGTTTGTGCAAGTCCTGAAATAATATAACATTATAAGAGAATATCCTTGAACATTATTGCTTTTTATCTCTTCTAAAAAGAAAAAGCTAGTTCACCTTAATCCTTTGATTTCCGCTGCTGCATCATCTATGATGACAGCTCGGACATGCCAATCTGGGTTTTCCTTTTTCCCATTTGCAAATAATTGTGACATCCATTTACAAATATCAGGAGTACCATTCCGTGATGATATTACCCATGCCACTGGAATCCCATTGTGATGATCATCAAAAGCCATTATGGTGTACAGTTGATACTGCATTACAATAAGAAAACAAGATTATAAGCATATAAGAGGACGACATTGAAATAAAGTTGAATAAATGAAGTTTTGGTAAATATGTTTACCCCATATTTGTTAGTGCTAAAAGTGGAGTCCATTGATAACATGTTGTTGTGTGAGTATTTCACCATCATTGAAAGCATCCACTTAGTTTGTATGCCTATAATCAAAGGGATGTTTTTAACAACATCTTGTTGTTGGTAGAAGAAAAAGCTCTCTGGGCACTCACTAACCCAACAATCCACACTCATTAGATCATTTTCATGCTTCACATACTCCAGCCTCTTGATATTATTGTACATGTTTGACACATCCTTTCTTGTCATGAAAGAATCTCGAGGTGCCCCTATGAAGAACTCACTAGATCCATACCTTAAATCAAAGATAAATTTTTCCCAGATCATCGTAGCATTAAAACCATCACGAACCAAATCTTCAATAGTAGTTCGTATATTCTCTGTTAAATGCGGCGCAAAATTGAATTTCTTGGGCATGTCATTTGCCTCAATACCATGACAAACCACATTTTTGTCATCAATATGTCTGCATGCTGTATATATTAGAACAACATCATTTGGTCTAAGAGCAAGTCGTCGCATAATAAAGTGACACTGACAACCAACTTTGATGCTGTGACGTGGAAGATGTTTTTTGGTTGTAGATCCAGGTTCAGCTACATTGCTGGATTGTACATGATTTGGACCATAGGCACACCAATATCTGGTGATCAAGAATTTACCAAAAATTAAATAAAATATTTATGCATGTTTGACATAGTGAACTTAAAATCAAAATTACATAGATATATATATATATATATATATATATATATATATAGAGAGAGAGAGAGAGAGAGAGAGAGAGACTCACACAACATATTCTAGATATGTTGAAGAATTTGTCCTCTTGATATCCTTCACATCTTTAATTCGTCGAGTTTTAGCAACAAATTGAGTAGGTGCACTTTCCCTCATTTGCTCTCCACTTATAAAATCCTCAAGTCGACAATATGGAATAATCACGACTTGGTCTCCATCTACTTCTGTCCATGCCAAATCTTCCGCTGAAAACTCTATCATTCCTTCTGGGTCCTCAACCTCCAACTCATTGATCAAGTCCCACTTCTTCATTCTTCAAATCCCTATACAAATGAGGGAACACGAATATTGACTAAACATATGAGCAACAGTTCATGCTATAAATATTGAACACCACTTGAAATGCAATTTTTTGTAGTGTGTACAATTTACACTCAAGACCCCACCAGATATAAACACATTTAGAGAATAATTCCCTATCCCCCGTTCAATATTTCCTACCCATGCACAAAACAATATTATAGACTTTCAAATGCTTCATCTTGGTATAATCAATACATTGCTGAAAGAAACATAATAACATGCAAAATCTGTTGCAAAGAAAATCCAACAACTCCTTGATAAATATGGATCATGACATGGGTTTATATTCTGAAGACCCAACCCTATTACTGAAACCTCTGTCTATGTATCTCAATTTAAAACAGAACCCTCAATCTCTTAGCTCCAAGTCGTCTGCAAAGATTCCCCACCTCATTGTTCTTTATCCAAATCCCTGAAACAAGAACTTCTTGCACAGAAGCTACTTAGTAGATGTTGCATAAGCACTTTTCTGAGTTTTGAGTTTTACCAACATAACTGTTTGAACCCAAGGAGTAGCTGGCTGCATTCGCTAAAGTCCTATGAAAATGGGAAATGTTTTTGTTCCCAAACCCATATATGCTACCTTTTGAAGTGTATTGTTTATGAAGGTGTCAAAATTGTCCTAACTCCACAATATTAGTATGAAAAGTTAGTGCTGCTATAAGATGATGTTATAATGTTTGATTTCACAATGGCTTTGACTGATTTCCATTTATCCTGCAGTTCCATACCAGAGGGAAAAACAATTGGCTCCTGCAACATCTCCAGTTGTGGCTATACTGAAAGGTATCCCTAGCTTGTGTTCAGAAATTATTGTTCGAAAATGCCATTTTAAAATATACTTCTAGGCAGACATGACAAGGTTTTCAAGACTGAAATATTACTGTAATGATGCATCTTTTATTATATGTTGTGTTAGTAGAGATGATGGGATTTGTTTAGGTGTTGGTGGGTGGTAGAAACAAACTTTCTGTCTTGAAATCATTTCATGCACACATCAGAAAATTGAGTCCACAACAGCAGAAATTTTAAACTGGCAATAGAGAGTGAACCACTAGGATGCATGTGTATTCCGAAAGATAGGCAAGTCAGTTACATAGATAGGCAAATTAGTTAGAGATCAATGAGGATAATGTTTTGTACATCGTTGAGAACATCAACGTTGCAGGTAAATTTAGAAATACCCAAGTGAAATGTTTTCGAACTCAGAGTTTTGTTAAATTTAGAAATACCCGAGTGAAATGTTTTTGAACAGAGTTTCGTCAGCTATTTGAGCGTTGGGGTGTGCCTGAATTTATGTGGAGCAGAAAGGTTAATGTCAAACAATTGATCTCTTTCCTCACTATTAGATTCTAGGACATTTCCAGAATCTGCAATTCACTTTTGACTTTCCAGTTTTTGGATATTTTTGGAATTTCCAAGGATGTTTTTGGAAATTTCCAGAATTTGCAATTCATTCCTGATTATCAAATTCTTGGATATTTTCGGAATTTCCAATGATGTCTTTGGGACATTTTATATTTGGATTGCAGATTTTTAAAATATCTGGGAATCTGGAAAGCAACTAGGTAAATCTTTGCACTTTGATGTTGAGAGACAAACTGTTTTGCTTTCCGGGTTGTTCATCCTAGATGTTTTCAGAATCTGCAATTCAAAATGTAAATTGTTTGACTTCTCTGGGATATTTCAAGAATCTGCAATTCAAAATGTAAATTGTTTGACTTTGCTGCTGTCCATCCTAGATGTTAGCAGAATTTGCAATCCAAAACATAAATTGTTTAGCTTGGTTGCTATCCATCTTGGATGTTCGCAGAATCTGCAGTACAAAACATAAATTGTTTGACTTTGCTACTGTCCACCCTAGATGTTCCCAAAATTTGCAATTCAAAACTTTTGGGTGTTGTCTCATGACCCCAAAATTTTGTCCACACCATGAATTTCTGGACAAAATCTTGTGAGAAAATTTTGGGGAAATCTGTGGGAGTGTTTAAATCGTTGTTTTGATGGCGGAAATGGATTGGCACCATAAAAAAAGGCTTGGACATAGGCTGCTAAATATTGCACTGATATAACTATTATGATGATTGATGTTTGCATTGTCTGCAAGTTTAAAGAAATAAACTAATACCTCTTTGGCCAAGTGGGCATGGATAACGAATTTCAAAAATTGGTGGAGGTTAAGTAGAAAGAAATTCATACCTATAGCCTCTGATGTTGTTACAGAGGAATCGGTTAGGATGCCATTAAATGTGAAATTCTTGTTGTCCACAAACTGAAGATATTCCCTTACTGGGTCATAGCTATAATTTGGAAAAATTAGCAGCAAATATTTCCAGCCCTGTAGAGTGTGCATCTTGTAGAATACTTGTAGGTGCTTCTAAATACAAGTTTGTATCGACCGAGCAAATGTAGTCCTTTGGAACCATGATTCCAACAACAAATTTCCTCACAAATGCTAAGCTTTTTACGAGGGAACCATATGTTGGATTTGTTGATGGATCTACATCATCTTTGCCAAGAAGCAATAATATTAGCTTTGTCTTTGTTTTTCTAAATTTTTGTACAATGGCTTGTAAAAACCAAATCTCAGTGGAAGAAATGTTGTTCAAAGTCAATGATTTAGATACATATATCACAGAAGAGGACATGATTAAGTTTTGGTTTTTAAAAAAAACAGAGTACTCATACATATCAAGAAAAATGTAAGTATCCAAGATGATGAAAACAAAACTCCACAATTGTGAAATGAAACAATAGATAATGACATTAGAAATATAAACATGTACATTCAACCAAACTGTCGCTGGTTGATATTGAGTTATGTCATCTGGTTGAAGCAATGGATAGATATTGTCAATGCATAAGAGCGGGACTAAAATGAATGAATTGCAGGAAAAAATAGAAGCATGAGATTCTTGTAATAATTCAAATTTAGCAAAATCAAGAAATTCCACTTTGTAAGTATAGATTCCCCAGTTTAAATCTCCATAAGATATAATATCTATTTGACTTTGTTCATCAAAGGTCACACTACATATTTTTTGTTATTATAAGAGGGCCTCAGAGAGCCGGTTAAAATAAACGTGTACCATGGCATTACTGCATGTAAAGTAGGCTCTTTATCTGGTTTTGGTAAACTCTTATGCATCTAGGTGATTTTCAAACACATCATTTATAAGAAAGGTAGTCTTTAGTTATTTTATTTCCACAGTTTGACAGAAAGAATGAATATATAAAGAACCAAGTTGGACAAGCTACTCAGGTGGGAAATAGCAGATATGTGACAGGTTCTACCAGAATTTTGGTACAAAGAAAAAAGGCATTTCATAAGATAGAACAAAATAAATAATATGCAGCCATAAAATTTTATATTGGTCCTGAAACAAAATCATAACCTGCTTTGTGCTTTCACTTCCCCTGAAATATTGTTGATAGGGATTGCTAACTCTAACCCCTGTTTTGCAAACCAATTTTTGGCTCCAGTTTCCTCGCTGCATTGACACAATTCAAAACATGGGTAAGATTCATCAACCATACACTTGGTTAACTTGCCTTAACATTTTCCTTTAGATTGCAATGATTAAATAGCTGAATATTAAAAAGCATTGAAATGAGTAAGAAGCTTTCTATTAAAAACTAAGAAAAACATTATCTTGGAAAATAAAGTGTCCTCTTTTCCCTATATAAAGAAAATGCTTTTACTTTTAAACAAAAGTTCAAGGTTTCTGATCAATCAATGTTTCAAACCCTGTTTAGAAGAGGAAAATGGTACAATAAGACATTAGAAATGGCTCAAAATTTCAAATTAATGAATGTGAAACTCTGTTTATAATAGGTAATGGTCTCAAACTCTGTTCAGAATAGGAAAATTGTACAATAAGATATGAGACTTGCTTATAGTAAAACTTTCATTATGCTTGAAAAATTCACCTAATTCAGCTGCAAATTATTATCCGATTGAAAATCCATTTGCTATATATTGAGCTGATTCCTGATTTTAATACTTATTAGACATTTGAATGACAACTTTGCGCAGTATATATAACTACAAGTCACAAAACAATTTATTTTTTTAGCACATTCGGTTACTTTCTGTAAGCAGAGGGGTTCTCTTTCAGGTAATTAAGTTGATCTGCATTCTTGATCTGCGCTAGTGCCCTCTACATTGTAAATTAAAGCTGATGAACTAGCGCATCCATTGTTACTGTAATTTTAATTTACCTCACGCCCGGGATTGCCTGCGAGGTGGGTGCAACTGTGAGCGCCCGGGATTGCCTGCGAGGTGGGTGCAACTGTGAGCGCGGGCGATGTTTCCTCCCGTCGGGTTGCAGAGGCAGAGCAGAGCAGCTTCGAACGGGAGCGCGAATGATGAAAATGGCTCTTTTGGCGCGAGGGCAGGTTTGAAAAATGATCCGGTGCCAGCTCGGGGGTGGTGGGTCCCGCGTTCCCGGAAAAGGAATGACGCGATGCGGACGGCCGGCCGGATAAACGATGGCATGACGATGGATGCGGGCATGAGGAGATGGATTCGAGTATGAACATCCATGGTAGAGTCGGCCTCCATACGGGCATTTAATGCCCTATGGCAGGCTGGTTACCTCTTGCCTAGATAAAACAATAAAAATAAGAATAAAAAAAAGTATGCGTGGAACATTTTCCAGGTCTTTTCCTTTTAATGTGGTATACTTTTCCATTTTCTTAGCTTATACTTTTCCATTTTCTTAGCTTAAACATCATTGATACGCGTGTGGATAAAACAATAAAAGTTAGTATGCGTGCGGATAAAACAACAAAAATAAAAATAAAGAAAAGTACGCATGGAACATTTTTCATGTCTTTTTCTTTTAATGTGGTATACTTTTCACAAATAAATAATGAGAAGGTTGACAACTCCATTCAAATAAATGACTTGTGAGATTATTTAAACGTAAATTACACTCCAAAGGTCCATCTCCTTGGAAGTGCTGGAATCACTTATTAATCTTCGAAAAGTAACATGCATATTCTAATTATCTGCTTCAAAGCTAACTTATATATACAATATTTTCTTAACATATTGGTTTATTTATCACTAGCAAGTCATAAGAGCAAAATCATTGAAGTGGTGACATATTGGCTTATTTATCATTAGCATGGCATAAGAGCAAAATTATTGGAGTGGTGAGAGATCAGGGTTAGACATTATCTATAAGACATGTATTGACGTTATCTATAAGACATGCATTTACATACTTGAGTATACTCATGCATTTGCAGATTTGGTAGCATGAGGATGCAACCCTCAATAGAATAGAGACATTTTTAGCCATGGGAAATTTATTGTAATGAGTTGGATTTCATGATATTTAAATATCCCATTTACTTGTAATAGTGTTTTGGCTTTTATATTTTAATGGAAATAAATAATGACTTTTCAGTCTTTTTATTTTTTGCATGTAAAATATCTAAGTTAATTTTGCAACATTTTTACTCAATCAAACTAATTGGTTTTGTAAAGTTTTATAGGTGTTTTTTTGTGAATTTTTTATGAATTGGAGTTGTTTTTTCTAACCCCAAAAGTTCATATGGCTAGAAATGTTTCCTCTTGGTTCGGTTTCAAACCAGTAAGATATGATTGTGCACAAGTATTATCTTAGCTTAGAATTGATAATGATTAATTGGATGTAATAAGAGCTGTTAAAAGTAAATGATTCATAAGATTTCACACTATTGATCATTTATCTTTTTATCCAAATGCATAACCCAAATAATAAAATCAAATTTATCCACAATTCCATATTGATTTACGTTTTGTAAAAATTATTTTAATTTAACTTTTTTTTTATTAAATAAATTAATAAATCATAAATAATATCTAACAACATCCTTAAATTGAGATAAAATGCGCCTACACCTAAGTTTAATACTAAGAGAATGGCTAACACATACCATCCATCATTACAAAAGATCAAAAGTCACTTATGATCTCCCAACATTAAATATATTAAGATATAATGATGATGATTATGGTTAACGTCCGCTGAGACCAAACAATGGTCTATCGGACCTAAAGAAACAAATTATTTATTTTGATTTAAGATTTCATTCCTATGCTCAAAAAGCTTGGAGAGAAGCCTCTCGAGCTCACTATAATTTTGACATTGTAAAAGGCTAGGAAGGTTAGTATTGTAACAAAGATTGTGAAACTGAGATCTAATGTGGTTGTACGCGGGGCACTCTAAGAGGAAGTGGTTTTCATCCTCGATGTTCCTGTTCTCACATATATGGCAGATCCTTTCCATCCATGGCGTTTTAGGAACTGCCCAACGACCTATTTCACTATGGAGCTCATGAGAATTCGTTCTAATCTTTGCTATATTAATTTTCTTCTTTGAGCTAGTTAAAATAGAGAGATACTTTTGATCTTCTAGGGTGGGGTTGATGACCTTCTTATAATAACTTAATTTTCTTTTAGCTGCTAAATCTTTCTCACACCACATTTTTTCTTTGAACTTAGAAGTAACAATATCTTTAATGTTATTTATGTTTTGCAATGCATCATTTTCGTTGATCTCCCAATAGTTTAACCAGGCCCTTGTGTCTTTATGCCACCCTCGATTGAGCCTTAGGTGGTTTTGGCTAGAATTTAAAGCTAGCTTAGGAAGTCTATGATCGTCTATGTTATTGATTTTGTGCTTGTACAATAGAAACCTAAGCATAGCTAGGCTCTCAATAGGGGAAAGACCTGCTTCTATAAGGAGAATGGGATAGGGTGTATTACTTTTAATTTTCAGGTTATAAGTTATAAAACGCTTCTGGATAATGTGCAAAGTCCATGTACTACAACTATTTTAATATCTTTATAGCTAGGTAGCTCTAGATGATAATGGTGGTAAACTATAAAGTTCCTTGGGTAACTTTCCAACTATAAAAGTTCCTTGTCATTTTGGTCTTTTGCCTCTCTTTCATTTATAATTTCAACAACTCATATTTTACAATTTGATATTAAATTTTTCTCTTACTTCAACCACTCAAATCTTACAATATGATATTAAATTTTTCTCTTAGAATATAACAATATAAGCCAATGGAGTGGGGTTGCCGACGAACTAGAGAGCCTTTCTAGGTTGGATATGGCAAACTTAGTATTCACTTTTATCCATCAACAAACCCCCTTTACAAATTAAACACTATAGAGCTCTTCACTCTCAAAGTAATTTACATGAGAAAGATAATTTATATTTAATAACCATGTATTTTTAAACTCTCAAAACAATTTACATAAAAAAGAGAAAGATAATTTATTTTAATAACAAATGTGGAGTGAATGTTCCCTCCGTAAAGTTAAAAATATGTTAAATTTTTTTTGCATAAAACTTTATAATTTATATTGGTGAACTCTAAATTAATAATGGTTAACGAAGATAAATTTTATTTTTATTTTTATTACTACCACCTTGTTTAATCCATAAACATGTTCAATGATCTACACTCGTCATATATCCTTTAACGTTATGTTTCCTATCTCAAAGGAACTTTGAAACATGTAAGTAGAAATTACAAGGTCTTTACTGTCTTAACAAATTTTTCTACATAGTTCGAACCCGAGCTCTCTTAAATGGGAACAATTTTTTTTTCACTACAACCCATAATCTTGCTTTTCTTCCTATTGAATTAGAGCCGACAAGGTTTAGAAATCTGGAAAACAATTTTGAAAAAAACTAATTATTAACCAGAGTGGCGTTGCAGGCAAAAAAAAGAACTAGGAGCAATGGGTATTCATGTACTCACACATATAACTTTCGAGGTGGAAAAAGAACTTGCAGTGGACAAGACAAATAGACAACCTATAACGAAATAGTTTTTACTCAGAAGAAAAATACCCATATGTTTATTCCCTCGCTAAGCTATCATTTTTCAAAGAGAATGCAAATAAAATGCAAACAAGGCGAATCGACCCCAATAATAGATAATTTAATTACATTTCTATGAAACTTGTGTGTAGCCGTCATCAACTAGTCTTCTTGACGGTGCCCTGCTGCAAAATTTACAATAGACCTTGGAATAGACAATTTCATAAAGTCAACAGAGGTACGCTCACCTAGGGCTACAAATACGAGAAAATAATAAAAACTATTGAGCCTAACGATACCTTGTAGTTGATATTTTTAGAAGAAACTCTTCCGTCACCAAAGAGATGGGGTAAGAGACTGTTACTAGGGCTTAGGGAACTTGAATCAAAAGCCGGAAGTGTTTCTAGGAAATTCAGTGGAATGGAAACAAAATTGTTTGTCGTAGGGCAACAAAAAAAAAGATAATTAGTTAGAAAAAGGGGAGGAAGCTTCCTTGAATATTTGAGCTGGGTTGGAGATGGAAAAACTCTAGTATGGAAGAATATAACATTGCAGAACCTAAATAAGACTCCTGTTGCAACAAACACTAAAACCCTAGCCAGCAAAAACTAGCATCGCCATGAGGAGTTGCAAAAATGAGCCAAGGCATGAACGGACCCCTAAGGAAGTTACCCTATCGCTCAACCAGAGAAAATTGCAACCATTGATTCATTGACAGGACAGGTCTAGGGTGAGATCGTAAGTGATTCCACATTGATAATAGTGCCACCTCGGGTTTAAAACAAAGAAAAAAAAATCTACTACCGGATACATTCCAAAGAATTTGTATTAAATAAAAAAAGAGACCCAAAAGGAAAAAAAATGAGCATGGACCTTAGGACTGAGAATCCATAACATTTTCTAACCAAGAATTAATTCCAACTTCATTAAATATCAAGTCAAGTCCCACATACATGGTCATCGTTATGAATGTTGGACTCAACAGTACACCCACCTGAGTACAAGCATGCCATTATGATTTAATAAAAGGAACGTTGAGACAACCAATTACACCGTAGAAAAATAGATTTAAAATAATCCAACAAAATAAATAAATTGGCGTCAATGCATTTCCAAATGTGTAATATCCTACTGCGGCATGAATAAAAAGGCCATATAGCTAGCCTTCCCTGCGACTTAGTTTAATTAATGAATTTTGATTAGTGAAATTTTGTGATATATTGTACTACATACATACACTACTTAGTTTAATTAATGAATTTTGATTAGTGAAATTTTGTTTGTGATATATTATACTACATGCATACACTTTGATAGAATTGGTTATTGGAAAAAATGACTAATACATTTTTGCCGCTTAGTTTAATTAATGAATTTTGACTAGTGAAATTTTCTTTGTGATATATTGTACTAACTACATACATACACTTTGATAGCATTGGTTATTGGAAAAAATGACCAATACATTTTCGCAAGTTACAACGACTAAACAAAGTGCACCAAATTATTTTGATTGGACAACCAGAGAAACTCATTCACGATTCGCATAACAATGTACAAGAATGATATCACTAAGAATACAGAATATCGCTTTAAAATAAAATAAAATAAAATAAAATAAAATATAAAAAAAGAAGCCATCTTTTATATTTTAAAAAGATTTCATATTATGTTTTTTCACTTCACAATACATTATTACCATAGGTGAAGTAAACCAATAAAAAGATTCAAGGTTATGTTTTTTTCACTTAACAATACATTATTATCAGAAGTGAAGTTAACCAATAATTTGTACAATAGAGACATTTAGCAACCTATAATAATAAATCCAGCAATTTCAAAATTGTTTTCGCCAATATCCCAAGAAAGACCAAAACTACTTCAACTACGACATTATATTATTTCTAAAAATTGATAACACAATAATTATTTGGACATTAAAACCAATTTTGGAAACAAGTCTAGCAAACAAAATGAAAAAAACCAATATTTTCCAAACTTTTTAAACTAAACAAAAATAATTATATTAAACATGATTTTTTTTAAACTTCTTTTTATTATAACAAGTCAACTTGAAATAATAACAACACCAACCCACAAAATAAAGAAAAACCATTTTAGCAATACTTTAACTTATTATATTATTTTTCTTAATTTATTTGTTAAAATTAGTATACTGTTATTATTAGTAAAAAAATCAATTTTTGAAAATACTATTTTTATTTAAAATAAAACACTTCGACTTTAACCAGAATTTTTTTTTTTTTAATATTTCTTATGACATATATATAGGAATAATTTGCCATATTTATTTTGATCTAATACACATGAATCAAAAAAATTACTTCGAACTAGTTTTGCTCTGCATCTTAATAGCACAAGGCGCACGAGGCAATTCAGCACAAGGGGACACTTGTGCTATTTTTCCGGACAACTTTTGGTCAGTCATTCGCAGTTGAGATCTCTGTGCTGCTTGAGCGTAGCAATGGACGCACGGCAGGGGAGGGGTGAAATCCCCTCCTTTCGGGATGTTATGGCGGGTCAACCGAGCACCATTCGAGGGAAAGGACGGCTGGCAGAAGAAGTTGATGATACGCCCGTCATGGGGCATCAGTGGCAAGCGAGGCTGATTAATAAATGCCTTCCAAGGGCACAGAAAAAGCCAAGGTACATAATCCCGAATAACAAACTGGAGGATTATTGTTGCTATATGCGAGACCATGCGATGATTTGTAAATTCATAGGTTTTTGGCCTTCTGAAAGGGATTTATTGACATGGATCCAACAGAGATGGAAACCGCGCGGCCATATTGATCTCAAATTGGGTGCTAAGGGGTTCTTTACCATCATCTTTGCCAATTTACAGGACAAGGCCAGGGTTTTTGAAGAGGGACCCTATTTTATGAATAATGCGGGATTATTTATGCGGTATTGGGAGGATAGATATAATCCGGATGCAGAACAGATCAAGGCTGCCCCGCTCTGGGTGCGTCTCTTTGGGTTACCAGATGAATTTTGGGATCTAGAGATATTGGAAGGAATAGAGAATTTAATTGGCTCCTTTGTCAAGGTGGCTGAGACCACGAAGAGGGGTAAATATACATCGTATGCGAGGATTTGTGTGTATATGGATATCTCAGCCCCTTTACCAGACTTTATTGAGCTTGAGTATCAGGATGAAATTTGGCAGCAACCTATTGATTATGAGCATATACCATTTCGCTGTCGATGATGCCATGTTTATGGTCACCTTGCAAGGGATTGCCCACAAAGTAACGAACAGCCGATGAGGGATTGCCCACAACGCAATGAACAGCCGGTGACAAAGGATACGCCTGATGGCACTCGATCACGTGCGGGGATAGTTGGGGAAGTATCTGAGTTTCAAGAGGTGCAGAGGAAAAGGAGACCTCCTCCTGGGCATCTTAAAATCCACACCCAGGAACGAAACACAATCCCTGCAAGTCAAAATCAGTATACTATTCTTCAAACACAGGTTGATGAAGGAACTCAGGGTATGGAAACCAACCTAATTGTACAGGACCAGGAGATCACCGTGACTGCGCCGATGGAAATTATCAAGGATGGCAAGAGGAAAAGTCGAAGCCCAAGTCGAGAACCGGAAGGCGAGGCCGAAGCCCGAGATGATAAACCTATAGCTCCAACTCAGAAGGGGCAGGAAGCTATAAAAGCAGTGGGTACTGAGGAAGAACTCATCCTGAAGAAGTTACTTACTGATTGGAAAAAATTGGATGAACGGTTTATTCCAGAGAATGAGAAACAATTATTTAAAGAAACCTTTCAACGGTATAAGGAGAAGATGGCTGGCTGTTTAGAATCGAGATTGGTATATGACACTCAGGAAGGGGATAGTCAAGGTAAGCCTGGTAGGAAAAAAGGGAGACAAACGCTGAACGAATCCATTCAAGTAGCGGGCGAGAATTTGGTAAACTCTGGAAAGGTGATACCTCTCTCCGAGGTATTCCTACCAAATCCTCGCAAGTTTTAAATGATTGTTTTAAGCTGGAATATACGGGGACTTAATAGTCAAGGGAAGCAGCGATATTTGAAGGAACGCGTAAAGAAAGACAAGCCAAGTATTCTGGTAATCCAGGAAACGAAAATGGAAAGTCAACAGCTGGAAGAAATTGTTAAGAAAATGAAACTCGGATATGAGGTTATGGCTCTAGATGCAATAGCGACAGCAGGGGGATTGGCTGTTTTGTGGAATCCAGAGGAGGTAATTTTTGAGCATTGGTATTCTCTTCCTAGAATTCTTTCAGGTCTGTTTCGTTTAGTTGGGATGGGGGAAAGGATTTTGTTCACGGGGGTTTATGGGCCTCATAATCATCGAGACAAGCAGGCTTTCTTGAGGCACCTCCATACTATGAGGAATCTTCTTCCGCACATTCCATGGATGATTGGGGGGGATTTTAATCTAATTAGGCATTTAGGAGAGAAGCGAGGAGGGGTTAGGAGAGAAGATTCACTTATGGAGGAGTTTAATGATTTGATTAGGGATCTAAGATTAGTAGACATACATACAACCAATGGTGTACATACCTGGAATAACCGACGTGGAGGACAGAGCCAAATTGCCTCTCGACTGGATCGATTTTTGTTATCATAGAAAATTTTAAATAGGGATGTCTACATAGAAGCTACAATTCTCCCTAGCATTGGCTCAGATCACTGGCCAATTCGGTTGGAGGTAGATATTAAGAAGATAAACGGGAGAAAGCCTTTTCGCTTTGAATCTTTTTGGTTGAGGGATCCCCAATTTGTTCAGAAAATGGAAACCTGGTGGAGTCAGTGTACTAGTCGAGGAAAAGGAAGCATGCATACAGTCCAACTGAAGCTTGAGGCACTCAAGCAGCGCATCAAAGACTGGAATCGAACAGAATTTGGGCATATTCTGGAGGCTAAGCAGCGGTTGGAAGGAGCAATGGAGACTCTACAACAAAAAATAATATTGGACGGTAGAGATGAAGCTACAAGTAGAGAGGAAGGATGTCTAATCAGTCAGTTAGAGGAACGTCGTAAACAGGAGGAGATTTTATGGCGCCAAAAATCAAGGGTAAGATGGCTAAGAGACGGTGAACGGAATACCAAATTTTTTCACCAAGCTATGGTTCAACATCGGCAGCGGAATCGGATTTTTTCTCTCAAGAATGCTGCGGGAGAACGAGAGGTGGAGCAGGCTGGTATTGAGAAGACTTTAGTGGATTATTTTCGGGAGGTGCTCACAGAAACTCAAAGGGATAGAAGGGAGGCTATTAGTAATATATGTAGAGACATACCAAGAATCGTTACAGCAGACCAAAACAAGGCATTAATGCGAGCAGTCACTATGGAAGAGGTAGAAGAAGTTGTGATGGCCATGCCTAAAAATAAGGCTCCGGGTCCGGATGGCTATACCATTGAATTCTTCCAGGCAAGTTGGAAATTTATAGGTAAAGATATCCTGGAAGCGGTGGAGGAATCAAGGATCAGACAGCAAGTATGGCCAGGTATTAACTCAACTTTCTTCACTTTGATCCCTAAGAGTGCAGCCTCTGATGAACCACAGGGTTTCAGGCCCATAGCCCTGTGTAACGTCATTTATAAGATTATATCTACAGTGATTGTGAAACGGTTGAAACCACTCCTACCCACTTTGATTGCGCCTGAGCAGACTGGGTTTGTGGAGGGTAGGCAAATTTTGGATGGCATTGTGGTATCCCAGGAGGTGATACATTCTTTAAAACAGAGGAAGAAAAAAGGGATGCTCATGAAACTGGATTTATCTAAAGCATATGATCGTTTGAATTGGGATTATCTAAGAGCGGTTCTTGAAGCTTTTGGTTTTGATAACAGATGGATAGCTTGGATCATTAACCTGGTCTCCACTCCGAATTTCTCAATATTGATTAATGGGATACCTTCAGATACGTTTAATGCCACAAGGGGTATCAGACAGGGGGACCCAATCTCGCCGTTTCTGTTCATCTTGGCTATGGAAGGATTAAGCAGAAAAATTAAGCAGGAGGTCAGGGCCCGAAGGATTAAAGGAATTCGATTATGGGGAGAGAACCTAATCATCACACATCAGCAGTTTGTTGATGACTTGATGTTGTTTGGAGAAGCATCACTCAGAGAGGTAAGGGGTTTCAAACATGTCTTAGAAGGTTTTATGAGTGCTTCAGGTATGGCGGTGAATAACGATAAATCTTGTACTTTTATTTTTAACTCACCTGAAGCTGTTAAGGCCCATTTAACTCGTGTGCTAGGCTTCCGACAGGGTGAACTTCCCACCAGGTATTTGGGCATTCAGTTAGATATTAATTCAAAGCGGATAAAGAATTGGCAAAATCTAGTTGATAGGATTCAAAAAAGATTGCAAAATTGGTCGTTTCGCGTGCTGAATTTAGCAAGTCGGGTAGTACTTTTAAAATCCGTTTTACTCTCCATTCCTATATACCCGCTGTCAATAATGCCGGCTCCTAAGGGAGTTTTCTGTAAATTAAGGGAAATCTTCGGTAAATTTCTCTGGGGAGGACCAACTCAGCAACGAAAATGGACCTTGGTTTCATGGCAACATGTCATCAGGAGGAAAGAGGACGGTGGCCTTGGTATCAGGGATCTGGAGCTTGTCAATAAGGTTTTAGGGGTGAAGTTGTGGTGGAGATGGGTGCAGGGGGGTATGGATATCTGGAAACGAATATGGACTCACAAATACAATATGCCGCGCTCAGTGGCAGGACGCCTTCGGGTAGCCGAAACTCCAAGAGGGTCACACATCTGGGAACTCGCAAGAAATAACAAAGATCTGGTTCGGGACTTCGCTTTCTGGGAAATCCGTGAAGGCAATTTAGCGAGGTTCTGGACGGATGGATGGCAACAGCAGGAAAAGTTGGAGAGACATCCAATTTTACATGACCTTCAAGCTGAGGTGCAGCAGGAAGGAATGCAGTATGTTAAGGATTATTGGCGCCAGGCAGAGTTGAATGAAGTGTGGAGAGTCTGGAAGCGACCACATGAATGGCATGCGCGAATAGCTCCGGAGACGCAACAATTGTATATCAGAGAATTAGATTCGAGGAAAATTAAGATACGTCCAGGCAGTGATATCCTACGCTGGGGTAAAGCGATGCAAGGTATGTTCACGGTCAAAGAAGCCTATTATTGGTTAACAAAGGAGGATAGAATCGCTGACCCAACGCCTTGGAAAAAGATCTGGGATGCTAAATGGTGGCCTAAAGTTACAATTTTCGCATGGCTGGTGTGTAGAGGTAGGATCTTGACGTGGGATAACCTATAGAAACGTGGCATGATTGGACCATCCCGGTGTTCTTTGTGTAACAAGGAATTTGAGACACAGGAACATTTGTTGAATCGATGTCTGTATATTCAGAGTCTGTGGGAAGAAATTCGGGCTCTCTTCGGTTACTTGAATAGGGATCCTGACAGTCTTAGGGGTACCATTATACAATGGGGAGCGGGGCATTTTCATAGCAAACTTGTAAGGAGGCTCTGGAGTCTGTCGCTGGGTTTTGTAATTTGGGAGGTGTGGAAAGAACGAAATCGTCGAATTTTCAAGGATCGAAGCTGCTGTGAGGCCGGAATATGGGAGGTAGTTTGCCGGTCGATTAAAGAAACGGTCCTCTCCGAGTCTTGGGGAGAGGAAGATTGGAAATTGAATGTGGAAGAGCAGCGAATCATAACCAAACTAAACATTGATTTTACGATGTTATACCCCAACACTGATAGGTGTCCTAGATATAGTATGCAGAGCCCTAATTATTTTCGCTTCCCAGGTGATAATCAAATTAAATTGTCCTTCGACGGTGCCTCAAAGGGCAATCCTGGGGAGGCAGGATGGGGCGGGATTTTTCACGATAGTCGAGGGGATTCGCGTTGGGTATATGCAGAATGGGGCGGGGAAATGTCCAATAATGAGGCGGAGCTCTGGGGGGTCTATCATGGCATCCGCATTGCTATAAGGAATGGATACCGAAACATCGTCATAGAAGGCGATTCCCAAATGGTCATTGAAATGCTCAGGAAATTACAGCAGGGTAAAACATGGGACCACGTTGCCAAGAGCTGGCGGATAGCTGCCATTATACAGGATATTGAAGGCCAGATGAGGCAGATCGATTACATTATACTCAATCATGTATTGCGGCGAGGAAATAGGGCGGCCGATTATTTAGCCAATTGGGCATGTGGCGAATCCAACCGGGTGATGGATGGATGCTGGGGTGTGTTACAGGCGGATCCATGGTGGGCTGAGTTGGCCACCATCCTACGACAGGATAATGATGAGGCGATCGGGCATGACAGGACGGCTTAGGAACCTTTACATAATGATTCGGAGGCGCGCAGAATGGAACAATTATGAACAATGCGGTGGGATCATGGATGAAACTGTCAAAATTCCCATTTGGCAGAACGCATTTATGCAGTTATGGGACGAAATGACAATCCCAAGGCCGAATGCAGGGAGGGTACAGAGGTGGGAGTGCGGTGGCATCACGACGCCAAGAAGCCTATCACATCAGGGCCCTAGTCCTGCGACGTGTAATAATGAACAGGGCTGGGAGCTAACTAACAATAACAAGGGAAGGTGGTCGATCAGAGGTATATTGTTGCATGGACGGGTTATGCTGCATGTTTGTAGAGGAATAGGGCTCTGTCTGTATAAAGACTACCAATGAGTGGGAGGTTCGGTGCTCACGTTGGCGCAGTGTAGGGTGGAATTGGGTCCGTCTGAGAAACGAATTCGGCAATTGCTGTCTACGCCGCCTACGAGTATGGATGCAGTTCGAAATGAGGGTAGGAAAACGCGCAGTCAGGGGGTAGCTCTGGAGGAGAAAGGGAAACGGACGGTTGAGGAAACTTTGCGGTCCATTTACCTGGACAGCTCTGATGAGTCAGAAGACCAGGAAGGAGATAGCAGGGAGTATTCTGCGGAGCAGGCACCACGGCCGACCTCGGGGGGAAAAGTAGGAAAATGGTTGAAGCGCTCTGGTTCAGTGGGCGCCAGAGATGATGATGTTGGGGAGGATGCTGGACGTTCGGAGGATGACGACGATGAGGAGTTTCCTGGAAGCCGTGGTCGCGGTCGAGGTAGAAGGGGTCGCGGTAGTGCACGGGGTCATGGTAAGTCCCGAGCTCACCAAGAACAGTATGAGGAAGGCTCCAGTGCTGGGGTTTCAGGCAGGAAGCGCGGTAAGAAGGACATGCGGCGGAAATTGCAGGAAGCTGAGGATGCTTACGTCAATGAAACTCATCACCATATTCGCCGGATTATAGACCACCTGGAAGAAGAGGCGCTGCAGGACCAATCGGACCCTGAAATGGCAGATTGGGAGACTTTTCTTCCTGATCTGGGCCATACCCGAGGGAGGATGTCCCTCTACAAGCAGTCCCTACATGTGTATTGGGGCATGAAACGTTTACTTGCCAGGGCACTGGAGCAAATCGCAGGTGAAATGGTGGAGCTTGCCCAAGCGAACTTGAAAAAAGAAATGAAGAATCTTCAAATGACTCTCATGATGCAGGATAGGAAGATGGACCAGCTGATCCAGTTGCTCAAAGACAATGGAATAGTTAAGACAGAACCTGATACCAAGATTGATGTTGTCATGAGGCCGTAGATTATGGAGGTTATTATATGACTTTTTTGTATTTTTGATATCGATTCTCTTTACAGCTATGCATAGTATGTTTCTAGGTAGAATAGGGGGTTTTTCAATCAGGTTTGATAAACTGGAACTCTACTTCTTTTGGATGGGTGTCATATACTTTCGAAGGCCACCCGGTTTCCCTTCTGGGCGGGTGACGCCATGTTTATATACATAGTTTTTTCTTTTTATAGTAATAGAATCATGCCTCAGCTTACAAAAAAAAAAAAAAAATCTTAAAATCTTAGTGCCATATATGCACATCCTCTCACATGTTCGCTCTGAAGTAGCTTATCTATGTGATGGGTTCCATAATTAAATGGACATTATTTGGACATTTGGCGTGGCAAGCTAAGGACGCTCATATTGATAATAACATACAAAGAACGTTTAAATCTGGCGCATATTGCAAGGTATATTTGTCACATTTTAAATTATGCAATCTACTCACAGAATGGTGTACCAAATAAAGCCAACTCTCAAGTAATTACTAAATAAGAACCTCTCTTCTCTGCACCCATAAAAAATTAAATAAATTTAATTTTATAATTGAAAAAAATAAATTATTTATATATTTTAATGTTCATTTTACATATTTTTTATAAACTTTTAGTTAAACAAAAATCAATTGAAAAATAAAAATATTTTTGAATACTTTATATCTTTTCATAAAAAATTAAATAAATTTAATTTAATAATTAAAAAAGAAATATTTATATATTCTAATGTCCACTTTACATATTCTTTATAAAATTTTAGTCAAACAAAAATTAATTGAAAAGTGAATATATTTTTGAATACGTTATACTAACCAGCAGCAGGGATAATAAAGGATGCGTAGGGAACGAGAGAATCCTACGAATATTCGCATGGTAAAAGCTAAGATTTAAACTTAATTTGGTGAATGGGAGGAAAGCATTTGAGCAAAGGAAGCAACACGATTGTGAATGTAAGTCCTTTCTTCGAGGAAGTTGACGGATAACCTATACATCCATGTAATTTAGGTGCTTGCGTGAACGGGATTATATTTTAATCCTGGGTATTTGGTAGAGATTTATTAGGATCATGTAGAATTTAATATCAATTTTCATATTTATAGGTTAAATTTTTGTTGTAGCTTTAAATAATTAGTGAATTTTTTATTGGAAAAAGATTTTTTATTCACTCGTGACATATAAATGTTTATTCGTAAGACTTGGATATGTTGTGTTGATTAAATCCTTTTTGACATCTGTGTAAGTCTAAAATGACTTTGTAGGTATTAAGAATTTCAAAAAAGATATTTTTAATTGATCCGAGGGGATCTAATTAAGCACTAATGTTAAAAGATAAGTATTAGCTAAAAACAAACCAAGGAGTGAATGAAAGTAAATAATGTTTTAGGAATACAATAAAAAGGGTCGCTTTTCTTAAACATCAAATGGGAAAAGACATTTATAGGGTTATATTTAGGTAAATTTAGAATAAATAAGGGAGAAACATCAATCGTAATAATTTGTATTTAGATGTTGGGAGGTATCAGAAAGGCTTTCAGTGTAAGGATGCAAAATCCATGCACTACACTTATAAGAAAATTGGGTTATGAATTGAAATTTCATTGTGGTCGTTCACCCAATATTAATAGATATAAAAGAAAGTTGAACTAGAAAACATAATGCACATTAGACATGTTTGTTAAGAACTAATAAGGTTGTTGGGAAGACATTCTTGAAATTAGTTATAAGTTAGGAAATTAAGTTAGCAATAAGATCATGTATAAAAGAGAAAAGGGATTGACATCGAAGTCATGTTGATTCCCTTAGGGTTAGTAAATTTATTTGTTAGGAGAGATGATCTTCTTATGGGTGAGACTGCAAAGGAATGTGATACCATATACCATTTAGAGACGATGCATAACCCTTTCTAGGTTTCTATGAGTCATTGAGATACTTGACAAGGTTAAGATAATTTCTTATTGAATCTCATTATGACCTAATCTACCCATGATGTAGGATGTCATCTCTACTAGTATTATTAATGCATTCCAAGTAATTTATGTCAAAAATGTAGGACGAAATGTGCTACTAGAGAAAACACAAAAATTTTGTGCATCAAGGTTGCCTCATCATCACCTTAACTATAACTTTGGAATTAGATTTTTCTAAGGGATGGGTGTATGTAGTACCTGATACTTTAAATTGTATTTAACCCAAAGTTAGGACTTTATTTTCCTTTTATTTGTGTTAGTGATTTGTTGACTAGGGTATCTTATTCTGGTCACCCAAGGATAAATCAAACCCCTTTCAATCTTTTTGCATTTATGTGGTTCCCTACTCTTGTAGTAAATCCTACATCAATCAAATTGATCTTTCCTTCTGGGCCCACCTCAAAGAGCACATAGTTGGTACCACCCATAATAACATCTCTAACTCATCTATTTTCGAGCACTCATTCAAAACTCAACATCCTATTTGATCAAGTTAAGATCTTGACATATGCCATAAACCTTGAATCATTTACGAAGCTCTCGAAATCGAAAAACACCCTAACAAAATCAATAGGGGAGATGGTTACATGTTAAGTCGGTCTTGGAAGCTTGTTATCCATCACTTATCCCAACAATACTCTCTTTGGTTTGTCTCATTTTTGTCTGCCCCCTTCGTTTTCACTTAGTTAACTTTCTCTTTAATTTTTATTGTTAATCATTCTTCAATTTCATTTTAACTTTCATATTTATTATATTTCTCCTTTTTGTTCCCTTGTTACATTATTTCTCACACACACCTACACACGCACATCTTTCATTTATACATTATAATTGTAATTATCAATATAAAAATTAAATTTATTGTGCCAGCCAAGTATGTGTTGAAAATGCAACAAGATGATGGAGCTTAGTGAAAAGAAGTCGCCTTCACTAATTGGGCCCGCAGGCTATTTTTGGCGCAAAGTCTATTTTTAGACATAGTCACATATGGATCATGGTCTATAAGTTGCAGGATGCTATTTGTGGATGATTGGTCATGTTGGTAAAAATAGATGGAAGGTGAGATATCCGGTAAAAGCCCATACAGTCAATCTCTGTACGAGAAATACTTTGTTCTCACGAATTTTAGATCAGAAGCAGTTGAGTTTTGAGCTGGTGGAATTTGAATTTGCAGCAGTGTTTTCTTGGTGTCAAAGTTGAAATGTCTTTCAACGGATTGCGATTGGAGTATGCTCTTGAGGGAAGCTTGAATTATATTGCATGGAAAGACAGGATGGAGGCGATGTTAGATGAAAATGGGCTGAAGGAGTTCATAGGAGCTGAGGTCCCAAAGCCTACTGATGTTGCTCACGTTGAGGTTTGGCAAAAGAAGACAGCAAAGTGTCGAAGGATTTTCTTGGAGGGCGTGAAGGATCACATTGTATCCAGCCTGCATGGAAAGGCTTCTCCATACTTGATGTGGAAAGCGTTGACAGATTTATTCCAAAGCAAGAGCGACCAGAGGAAGTTGGCGCTCAAGGATAAACTCAGAAACATTAAGTGTGAGAAAGGAGACAGTATGCCCAAGTATCTCACGAAGTTCACTCAATGCCGGGATGAGCTGGGAAGTGTGGGGGTGACTGTCGATGATGAGGACTTGGTGAGCTTGGCTCTCCTTGGTCTTCCGAAGAGTTGGCATTCCTATCAGGACTCTGTCAATGGTCGGGAGAAATTGCCAGGATGGGAGAGACTTTGGTCAGATCTTGTGCAGGAGGAGATCAGGCGGAATACCAGGGACGGATCTTCATCAAAGGCATCTGATGAAGAAAATTGCGCTTTGGCTGCCAAAGCAAAGAAGGGGAAGAACAAGAAAGCTTCTCATTCCGGTGCGAAAGGCAAGAAGCAGGACATGTCCAAGGTGAAGTGCTTTCACTGTCACCAGCACGGACATTATGCCACAAATTGTCCGTAGAAGAAGAAAAATAAGCAAGTTGCTGGATCTGCAGCGGGAGAGGCCTTAGCCTCGCAGTTTGAGCTGGATTTTTCATTGATCGCATGCTTGGTATCAAGTGTGATGGGATCGGTATGGTTCTTGGACAGTGGTGCGTCTTTTCACATGACAGGAGATTGAGATTTGTTTTCTGATCTGGATGAGAAAGATCTTGGAGTGCACATCGAGATGGACGATGATGGTAGATACAGTGCGATTGGTATCGGTACCATTTCCTTTGAGAGGGAGTCTGGTAAACCCTTCGTATTGAAGGAAGTGATGCATGTTCCAAGATTGAAGAAGAATCTTATCTCTGTGGCGATGTTAGAAGACAAGGGATATGATGTTGTTTTCAACGAGGGAAAGGCTTTCCTGCGCAGTAAGACAACTAGAGAAACTCGGAAGATAGGGGTTCGAGTCAGGAACCTTTATCAATTGCATGTAGATGGCTGCGTAGAAATGGCATGCAAGGCAGAAGGATTGGTGAGCCGGGATGATGGCAAGCTGTGGCACAGGAGATTGGGTCACCTTCACCATGGAGCCTTGAAGATACTGCAGCAGATTTCTACTGGGCTTCCTAAAGGCACTCTTGCGCAGTCAGATCAGTGCAAGGGGTTTACTTTGGGAAAATTTGTGAAAGCCACCTTTCACGAGAAGGATAGTCGCGCCACGACGATCCTTGAGAGAATTCACACAGACGTGTGTGGACCTTTCTCAGTAGCTTCGACAGCAAAGCACAGGTACTATGTGATCTTTGTTGATGATTTCTCTCGGAAGTGTTGGATCTTCTTCATGCAGAAGAAGAGCGAGACATACTCAAAGTTCTGTGAGTTCAAAGCACTGGTCGAGAAGGAATCGGGGAAGAAGGTGAAGGCTCTTAGGAGCGACAATGGTGGTGAATTCATCTCTGGAAAGTTCAAGGAATTCTGTAGCACAGAAGGGATTCGAAGAGAGCTCATAGCTCCCCATAACCCACACCAGAATGGGGTTGTTGAGCAGAAGAATAGAATGATTGTGGGTGCTGCACGAGCGATGTTGCATGATCAGGGCCTACCCCTTCACTTGTGGGCAGAGGCATGCAATACTGCAGTATATGTGCAGAACCGTTGTCCTCACAGGATACTTGGCATGAGTACACCCGAGGAGGCTTATTCTGGTAAGAGGCCTGATATTTCCCATTTGAGGATTTTTGGTTCTAACGTTTACATGCATGTGACGAAGGATGCCAGGAAGAAGCTGGAGCCGACCGCAGAGGTTGGGATATTTGTGGGGTACACTGATACGCCCCACAATTATCATGTGTATTTGCTAGACAGTCGCAAGACTGTTGTGCGACGAGATATAAAATTTCAGGAGGAGAAAGCCATGAAGTGTTCGCTTGAGAGGGAGCCACACTTGCATGCAGATGAGGAGCTATTAGTTCCTAAGGATGAGCTTCAGGATGTGGATCAGCCACAAGATGAAGTTCATGGAGTGGAAGAGACCACTCATGCAGCGCCAACCATCAGAGGGTGAAAGCGCACTACAGAAGCTAAGCGACTGGCTCAAGATGCAGAGAAGGTTGTAGGACCACCTACAGGACAACGCAGATAGAGACAATCACCTGATCGGTACACTGGATACATGGCTCTTGTGAGCAAATGTGTCGTGACGGAGTCATCCTCTTTCGAGGAAGCTGTGGAGGATCCCGCATGGGTAGATGCCATGGTGGAAGAGTATGATCTGATTGTCAAAAACAGTGCATGGGAGATTGTCCCAAGACTGAAGGGGAAATCAGTGGTGGGTTCGAGATGGATCTACAAAGTGAAGCAAGCAGCTGACGGGAGTGTGGAGAAGTACAAGGCAAGATTTGTTGCTCGAGGCTTCTCGCAGATAGAGGGGATCGATTATGAGGAGACCTTTGCACCTGTCGCAAGGTATTCTTCCATATGGACGATTCTTGCTCTCTCAGCGCAGATGGGGTGGCACATTCATCAGATGGATGTGAAGACTGCGTTCCTCAACGGAGTCATTGAGGAGGAGGTGTACATAGAGCAGCCCGAAGGTTTCGAGATCTTCAGCAGCGAGTTGCATGTGTGTAGGCTCAAGAGAGCGCTGTATGGGTTGAAACAAGCACCTTGTGCTTGGTACACACGGATAGACAGTTATTTCACTGGACTTGGATTCTCCAAGAGTGAGGCGGATCCTAACCTATACCAGATTGTGGTGGAGGGTAAGTTGCTTATCATTGTACTTTATGTAGATGATTTGATTTTGATGGGAGATGAGCTGTTGATACTTTCATGCAAGGATGATCTTGCTAGAGAGTTTGAGATGAAGGACTTGGGCCTCCTTCATTATTTCCTGGGATTGGAAATTTGGCAGCGCAATGATGGACTATTTGTTTCTCAGGGTAAGTATGCTCGGGAGATATTGGAGAAGTTCAATATGCATGGCTGCAAGCCTGTTGATACTCCTCTTCCTGGAGGTTGGAGGAAGGAGGATGCTACTTCAGCAGAGGTAGTGGATGCCACTGTTTATCGACAGTTGGTGGGGTCGCTTATGTATCTGGTCAATACACGACCCGATATATGCTATGCTGTTAACCAGCTTTCACAAGCTATGGTTAAGCCAACCAAGCTCTTCTGGAAGGCAGGCAAGCATGTATTGCGTTATCTCAGAGGCACATCGGGATATGGATTGTGGTACAGACAGGAGGATGAGGTGAAGCTATGTGGCTTCACGAATGCAGATTGGGCAGGGAGCCCAACGGACAGAAAGAGCACATCTGGAGGGATTTTCAGTATCGTCTCGACAGCAGTTTCTTGGTACAGTAGGAAGCAGAGATCTGTGGCACTCAGTTCAGCAGAGGCCGAGTATATGGCAGCAAGTTTGGCTGCATGCGAGGCTATATGGATGAGGAAGATCCTGGTCGGGTTGTTCGGGTCACACTTGGAGCCTACTGTGATTTATTGTAATAGCCAGATTTGCATTAAACTCTCGGCTAATCCAGTATTTCATGATAGATACAATCACATTGACATTAGGTACCATCATATCAGAGATTGTGTGCAGCGGAGAATCATGTTACTTTCATACATTCCCACGGAGGATCAGGATGCTGATATCTTGACGAAGGCGCTCACCAGGAGAAAATTCGAATACCACCGAGGCAGGATAGGGGTTGCAGATAATCCATATCTTGTTGAGAGGGAGTGTTGAAAATGCAACAAGATGATGGAGCTTAGTGAAAAGAAGTCGCCTTCACTAAGTGGGCCCGCAGGCTATTTTTGGCGCAAAGTCTATTTTTAGACTATGTCTATTTTTAGACATATGGATCATGGTCTATGAGTTGTAGGATGCTATTTGTGGATGATTGGTCATGTTGGTAAAAATAGATGGACTTCTATTTTTAGACATATGGGCGGAATCTATTTTTAGACTGCCAGGCTAAAAATAGAACAGTGGAATATTATTAGCTCTTAACAATATTTGGACTATAAACATTATCTTATCCTCTTGGAGCACTTCAGTTCGAGCTACGTATGTGGCACATGCAACTTCCAGAAGGAAATCGCTTTTCTTATGGGTCAGTTGAGCTATTGCATGATGGACTTCAGTTAGAACTCAAGTGATTGAGTTTGGTGGAGTTGATTGAGGAGTTGATGGAGTTGTGTTCAGTTTGACCTGGTTGAACTAGTTGTATTTAGTCTAACTGTAGAATACACTAGTGATGAGTGATGTGACTTAATTATTAATTAATTCACTAATTATTAACTCATAAAGCAACTAAAGAATACATCAGTTAACTCAGTGCATGGACAGTTTAGTGGAGACAGGTGTTAGAGGTGGAGACTACTATCAGTTGTGACTATAGCTGTGCATGAGATTTTCACAATCAATGATTGAGATTGCCAATGAGGATTGCGCAGTACAAGCCAAGGAAAACGAGCTTGGATCATTCCTATTCTCACTTTGGATTGCGCAGTAGAGGCAGGCAGACAATGGAGGAGATTTGAACCTGTGACTTGATTCAGATCTGAGCTAGTCTGTGTGTAGCAGGTGGAGATAGTACTGAGTATTTGTGAGGAGTATTGTACTATGTATTGTTACATGTTCTCTATCATCATAATATATAGATAGTTGGGGGTTTTCAGCTATATGCTTTCCCCAGTACATACTGTGTTAATGTACGCATGCGATTGATGTTTCATTTTTTTTAATTCTGCAAAATTGATGATCAATGTAGAGGAGGTTATGTATTATGCATGCATTCCGCAAATAGTGTATAATCAGGATAATCTCTGTGAATAAGTGTTATATTATTCAAAATTTCTACAGTATGACCCCGATGTCCGTGCTCAAAGTTAAATTTTAGCTAATGTCGGCCAACATAAAAATAAAAAATTAGAAATCTAAATAATGTTTATGTTCATTTCTAGAATACATAATAATGGAGTTGTCTTTAGTGAGACTTTTTGGAAGCTTTTCTGGTGGGTTTTTCCCGTCTAATTTCTATAAAATTAGGAATTTATTGAAATCACAAGCTTCATGGGTAACCTCGCACAATCGAAGTGCCCTAGAGGTTTTTCAGGGTGTTGAATCTATAAATACAGTCCAAAACCTAGTTTGAATAACACAAATCAAGTCCAAAACCAGTTTAATAACACAAATCAAGATTTCACCTCAAAATTTTCAGTTAGATTTCGGTACTAGAAAGTCCAAAAAGTTGCACTAAAGACAACTCCAATAATAATAATGAAAATAGAAAAAATTAATTCAGGAAACAAAAATGAAAATAACCATATAGAAAAAAAAAAAAAAAAAAACTACAATACAATTATCTCATGCCTTTAGATTAAAAAAAAAAATTACAATACAAATATCTCATGTGTTTAGTAGTTCTTTTATCATATACCTTGAATTTGAATGGATCATAATTTTACCTTCAACAAAATTCTTACCACATTAAAATTCCAAATTAGGTAAAATTATAAACATCTTTACACTTTACTAAAGCCACTGCAAGTTTTTAAATCAAAGTAAAAAGGTTAATTCAACATAAAGAATCCAAAATCTTGTTGTAAAATCTTTTAATATTTCTTTTAATTAGTTATTTATAAAATGAATCTTTAAAAGGAAAACCAGGATATATTAAAATCTCTATATGCATAAATATTTTCACGTAAAAGTTGTAATATTATAAAATATTCATTTCATGTAGTTTTATTATAAATTTTCGTATCATGCCATGTAAAAAACATCATTAAATCTAATATTAATATTGAAAGATTAATATATATATATATATATATATATATATATATATATATATATATATATATATATATATAACTGAAACGGTTAATTTTTATTGATAGAAAGCTGATCAGGCATAGCCTAAACGACCATTACAATTTCCAATAATAACTAAAGCACTCTTTCCTCTTAAGGAATGTTTGCCTTGATCGGAAGTTCTGCGTTTATGTTGATGATTCCTTCTTGAAGAGAGCATCCAATATTTTCCAATCTGTCCGCGTCTTTGTTTAATCCTCTAAGAATGTGGCATATTTGAGTCGAATGGAGATCTTTCAGCATTCTGTTTACTCTTGCTAGCTGTTTGTTCAGTGCCGGATCCTTGAGACTTTTCTTTTTTACCAATGTTTTTATCAGCAATTCTGAATTGCCTATGATTAGGATTTCCTTTGGGTTTTCTTTTCTGGCAATTTGGCAAGCTTTCCAGAGACTGAGAATTTCAGCTTGATTGTTTGTTTTCAGTCCTAGGCCCCAGCTGAATTCGTCTTTTTTCCCATTTCGGTAGAAGATCACACCTCCTGCTCCTGACCTCCCTGGGTTGCCTTTTGAGGCTCCATCAAAGAAAATGGTGCATTTGTCCTGGGATTTCCACCACTTTGGGAAGTTGTCCTCAGATTCCCGGATCTGCCATCTTTCCTTGTGGATTGGGCACTTAATTGCTGGATGTCTATCTTTTCCTGTGTAGTCTTCCAGCCACGCTCTTTCTTCACTTCTTAGGGAGTTGTCTTCCTTTGCTGTATGGTGATTGAGAGTTTCTAAGAGGAGCTTCTTTGCCTGTTCTGCCACTTTCACTGCTGGCAGCTCAGTGTTATTGAAAATAATCTCGTTCCGAGCTAGCCAGATTTTCCAGCAAACATATTTAGGAGCAGCTGTCCATACTTTGTGCCAAATTGATTTGCCGACAATACGGTGGGGATAACTGGCATTCCAGGATGTAAACATGGAGGCTATCGTGCTTTGAGTAGGGGGGGTTCACATTCAGTCCGGAGAAGAAAATGGACCATACCTCCTTCGCGAAATCACACACTATGAACATATGATTTGCAGTTTCCAGTTCTCTTTTGCAGAGGGCGCATCTATGTGGCCCTGCTATGCTCCTTTTGCACAAGCTTTCTCCCGTAAGAATTTTGTTGTGAAATAATGTCCAAAAAAAGAAGTTGATTTTAGGGATGCTGAAGCTGTCCCAAATCTGCTTCCACACAATTCCCTAGTATGGTGAGTCTTGTTTGCTTTGTAATTGATAATATCCTTGGCTTGCTGTGTACACTTTTTTCTTGCCCCACCCCCAAATGTCTTCATCATCGATGTGAACTGGAGCAAAATCAGAGATTTCTTCGATGAGGACAACCAACTGATTTTTTAATTGTTCTGGAATTCTGGGTAAATTCCATCTCTGCCAGTTGCCATTGCTGTCCCATTCTGATAAATCCTCAATTTTCCTGATGCCTTTTGCTCGGAGCCAGTCTCTGATCTCAGCGATCTCCATTTTTTCGATGAGAGGCCGGTGTCCCATTATACAGTCTTTCCATAAATTGGTTTTTTTCCCATTGCCAGGAATGCGGTATAAATGGCTTCTGAAGAACTCTATGCCTTTGATGCACAATTTCCAGGCCTGCGTGCCTTTTGGATGCTTCTCCGGCTTGTAAGTCATGATGGTCCGATTCTTGAGGTATTTCTTTTTGAAGATCTGGCTTACTGGATGGTTGGGCTCAGCGCAGAGCTGCCATAGCAATTTGCAACCTAGAGCCAAGTTTGCATGCACGGGATCGCGGATTTGGAGGCCTCCTTCCGCCATCGGTCTTTTCACTGTTTCCCAGCAGACTAGGTGGAATCGATTGTTGTTCCCTCGCCCACCGTTCCACAAAAAGTTGCGTATATATATGGAAATTTGATCTGAAATGGATTTAGGTGCCATCATCAATGAAGCTTGAGATGTGGGCAGAGCCGAGAAGATAGATTTGATTAAGGTGAGTTTGCCGCCTGTAGATAACCAAAAACCTCCCCACGCTGCTATCTTCTTCTTGAATTTTGAGATTACTTCCTCCCACAAGTGATTTCTATTGGAGCCCAACATTATTGGAAGTCCCAAGTATTTGATTCTTTCCCATTCTGTGTGCCCTGTGTATCCCAGGTCTTCTGCGATTTTCCCAATTGAGTGTTGGTCTGTATTCCAACCATAGACCGCGCTTTTCTTTTCACTTACCAATGTGCCGGTGATGCTGTAGAATTTCTGTAATATGGTTCTGAAGGCTGTTGCTATTCTTGAAGAGGCCCCCCCAGCAAGAGTGGGTCATCAGTGAATAGTGCATGGTTCACTGGTTCTATGCCTTTCTCGATTCTGATCCCTAGTATATTGCCTTTTTGTTTTTCCATAGTCAGCTTTCTACTTAAAGAATCTGCCATCAGGATGTAGAGAAAGGGTGAAAGGGGATAGCCCTGTCTCAAGTCCCTGGTGGCCCAAGATCATTGGTGCTATCCATATCTTCTCCAGGTAGGCTTTGATTAAATTGATGAAGTCCTGGTTGAAACCAAAAGATGATAGAACCCTGTACAAAAAAGATCTATTAACTCTATCAAAGGCATTACACATATCCAGTTTGATTAGCATACCTTGTTCTTTTTGCATCTGACTGGAATGCAGAGCTTCCTGAACTTGGATGACGTTATCCAGGATGTGTTGCCCTTTCACAAAACCACCTTGAGCAGGAGAAATTAATTTTTGAAGTAGTGGTTTGATTCTATTTGCCAACAACTTGGCCAGTACCTTGTAGGATGAGTTACATAATGAGATAGGTCTGTATCTATCGAATGAACCTGGGTTTGCTTCCTTTGGAATTAGTGCGAGAAAAGTAGAGTTTATGCCACCTCCGACCTTTGCCTTCCTCATGAAACCCTGAACCATTCTCAGGAGATCAGATTTGATTATCTCCCAGCATAATCTATAAAAGTGAATTGAAAATCCATCGGGCCCAAGAGCTTTATCTGGCTCCATGGACCAGACTATGTTTGATATTTCTTCTTCTGAGAACGGTCTTAGAAGGGTTTCATTATCATCTGAACTAACTAGCTGGGGAATGTTTGTGAGGAATTCTTATATGTCCTCCTCGCTCCCATCTTTTCCAACACTGAGAAGATTTTGGAAATGCTTAACGACAGCCCCCTTTATTTGTTCAAATCCTCTGCATACATGTCCACTGGATGTAGTAATTTCTACAATGTGATTTCGCGAGAGCCGAGCCCTGTATTGTCTATGGAAATATGTAGTGCTTCTGTCCCCTGCTTTGAGCCACAAGCTGCGGGACTTTAATCGCCAGTATTCTTCCTCATTTCTAAAGGAGCTGTATGCTTTCCTTTGGGCGTATTTTTCTTTGTCTAGGTCCATGGTTGAAATGTCTTTCTCTTCCAGTCCAAATTGGAGTTCTTCCAACTGTTTTGTTGCTTCTTTCCTCTGGCTGGTGGGAGTGCTGGCGACTTTCTTTATCCATTCTTTAAGTGCCTTCTTGGTGTTCTTCATTTTTTGCTCCCATACGAAGCTTGGGGAGCCTAAGACATCTGTTTTCCATGCTGTTTGTACAGTTTCAAGAAACCCCTCTCTTTCGGCCCATAGAGGGCTGAATCTGAATGGGAGGGGACCGAGATCTTCTTCCTCCTTTATGCGCAAGAGGATTGGCTTGTGATCCGAAGTTAGTTTAGGAAGGATCTTGGAGAAAACTATTCTGTTGTCCATCATGATTGAGCTGCTGGCGAGGAATCTGTCTAGCCTTGCTGAAATATGATGTTCCCCTGTTCTATTATTTGTCCAAGTGTATGCTCCTTTCACCGGCTTAAAGTCTACTAAGTCCCATAACTGGATGAGATTTTCCACAGTGGAGAGGAAGGGATCTCTTGTAGAGGATCCTCCTCGCTTTTCTTTAGGATCTAGGATTATATTCAGATCTCCTCCTATGACAATATTCGTGGGGCTGCAATGCTCTAAGTAATCTGATAGGGTCTTCCAGCACTCTTTTTTTTCCTCATAATGCACCGGGACGTACATGTTGAACAAGTCTAGTTTAGCTTTACTTGCTGTGTGCCATAGCTCTGTATATATCCAATGTTGGGACTCGTAAAATCTGCTAAGAGTGAATAAGTTCCTAGACCAGAATGTGCCTATTCCTCCAGCCGAGCCTCTTGCACTGATTACCTTCCCCGAATCAAATTTCCATTTGGTATTGCTGGTGTTAAGAAGGATCTCCCCTTCTATTTTGGTCTCTTGGAGCATGAGTATGTCTATGGGTTCCATTTTCATTAAATCTTTGATGGCCTCTGCCTTAGTGGGATTTCCCAAACCCCTGCAGTTCCAAGAGACCAGATTCATCATTTACAGCTTGTTGGTGTGGGACCTCCTCCCATGGGGGCCGTTGGTCTGGTATTCCTTCCAAGTGTCATTTCAATAGTAGCTTGACTTCCGAGGGTTTTTTGCCTTTCTGATTCTTCTTCCCTAGCTTCCTTGTTTGATCTCCTTCCGGCTCGCTTGGATGGCCTTTCAAAGGTCTCATCATCCGAGGAGCCAGCATTTTTTATCTTCTTCTTCTTCTGTTTTATTATGTCCACATATGAAGGGGAAGAGTTATTACTTGGGTTCGGATTTGATGTGTTACCTGGAGCTTGAAAGTCGATGTTGTTTAGCTGGGGAGGATCTTCTTGTTCTGTCTCCAGAGGCTCTAAGGGAGGTGTGAGAGATTCGAAGGGGTTTTTGTCCTCCACTGCACTGGTGACTTCCTTGTTCCTGGCATTTTGGTGGCTTTCGGTTTCTTGCCCTGATTTATTCTCTGCCTCCTTGCCTTTGTTTTTATTGTTCTGCCTGTTGTTTGCTGCTTTCTTTACTTGCTTCCATTGTTCTCCTTTTTCGCTCTCTGTAGTTTCCTCGTTTTTCTTCTTACAGTATCTTGCGAAGTGTCCGTATTCGTGGCAATATCGACATTTGAAGGGAAGCTACTCATAGTCGAGCCCTTGGATATGCGTCCAATCCGCCACCGATAGCTTAATGGCTTCAGGAAGCCTGGTTTCTAGGTCGACCTCTACACAGATTCTCGCACAGGAGTATTGATCCTTCCTTGGCGCCTGGTCTATATATCTGCCGAGAGCATTTCTGATGGATTGCAGCGAGTTTTGACTCCAGGAATGGAGGGGGAGGTGAGGAAGGCGCACCTAGATTGGCACCGCCGTGGGCACATCTTGAGCTGGATCGAAGTCGGGGGACCATTTATTCAAATATAGTCCTTGAGGGTCCATAAAATATGGCCCGTTTCTAAAAATCAGGCTTCTATCTTCTACATTTTCGAACACGAACACAAAAAAACCCTAACCCACGAAATAACTTTTTATTCCTTCTTTGACCAGGGGGGTCCAGTTGCACTTTACCCAATCTTCAACGGCTTTCGGGGAGGGCCATAACCCTGTGAACTGGCCGATTAGTCCTCTTTCGGCGAGATTCAATGCTGATATGCAAGTGTCTTCCACCGGAAAAGACACCGTTGGAATACTTCCCAGTTTTTTGACGAACCTGAGCTGAGGTCCAGAAGGCTGACGTATTCCTGAGGCTGCAACAAGAGACCTGAACGCTTCCAGTTCAGGAGGAGGTGGAGGAGGGTCTTCGGAACCGTCGCCATGTTCCATGGCAAAGGGGGTCACCTTCAAGGAGGGAATCAACCCATGCTAGGCCGTAAATGGAGCCCCCATGCGAGGGCACTGCAGCCTCCAGCAGAACCGCGGCCACTGCCAGCCAGCACCGCGCGAGAAAGGGTTAAGCACCGCCGCGTTTGCCTGATGCGAACCCTAGAGGAGTTGCAAAGCTTCACTCCAATATTCATATTAATATTATTCAACTTAATAAAATTTTAATTAATACAATATTAAAGTTTTTATATTATAATGATATATATTGACTCTAGATATATATGGGAGGGAAGAATAAAGACATAGAGTGATAGAGGTGGAGGGGTAGAGGGAGAGGGAGAAAGGAGAAGAGAGAGAGGGATAGAGAGATGGAGTTGGAAGGAGAGAAATGGAGGGCATAAGAAAGACACTGAGAGAGAAAAGTGGAGAGAGAGAGGGAGTGACAAGGAAGAGATGGCGAGATAATGTTTATTCTTGGTGGTGAGAAAGAGAGACAAATTAGGAGAGATAGAGAGAATTGGGGGAGATAAGGAGAGAGGGAGGGAAATAGTGATAGAGTTGGAGGGGAGAGAGAGAGAGAGAGTTGAGGGGGAGAGATAGAGTGAGGTGGGAGAGAAAGGGAGAGAGGGGGAGTAAGAGAATGAGGACGTGAGAGAAAGAAGGAGAGAGGAATGGAGAGAGAGAGAGAGAAGGAGAGAGGAAGGGAGAAAGAGAGAGGAAGGTAAGAAGAAAGACACATATAGAGAAAGACAGAGAGAGTGAGAGGGAGTGATAACAGAGATGGAGAGAGGAGGAGAGAGGAGAGCAAGAGGGAAGAGAGATAGAATGAGGGAGAGAGGGAGAGAAGGGGAAGAGAGAGAGTGAGGGAGAGGAAGAGGGAGGGAGATATAGATAGATATGGAGAAATAACGTGTATGTTTTGGGGTTGATATAAAATAGACGAGAGAGAGAAATGGAGATAGAGATATAGATGGAAGGTGAAGAGAGGGAAGAAGAGAGAGATAGAGAGAGGGAGAGACAGATAAATATGGAGAGAGAGAGAGCATGTGTGTTTGGGGGGTGTTGAGATAGAGAGACAAAGAAGGATAGATGGAGGTGGGTATAGATATAGATGGAGGGGGGATAGAGGGAAGAAGATTTCCTTCCTAGATACATTGATTTCAGTGTAGATGGTGATGTCTAATCCTATTTGATTGCTTGCACTGAAGGAGATAAACTAAATTAGAGGGGAGAGGAGGAATGAAGAGAGACAAAAGGAGAGGAGTGAGAGAGGGAGAGAAGGCTAATAAAGAGAGGGGGACACAAAGATGGAGGTGGAGAGAGGAGGAGAGAGAGAAGGAGAGAGGGAGGGAGAAAGTGTCACGGTTAGAAGAGAGAGAGAGAGAGAGAGAGGAAGGACGAGATAGAGGAGGGTAGAGGGAGGGAGAGAGAGGAGGAGAGAGGGATGGACAAAGAGATGGAGTTGGAAGGGGAGAGAGGGAGAAAATAAGAAATACATAGAGAGAGAGAGAGGGAGTGACAAGGGAGAGATGTAGAGAGTGTGTGTATGTTTGGGGGTGAGATAAAGAGACAAAGAAGGAGATATGGAGGGAAATATAGATATAGATGGAGGGGAGAGAGAGGGGAGAGAGAGGGAAGAAGATTTCTTACACTAGATGCATTGATATTAATATACATGGTAATTTCTAATACTATTTGATTGCTTGCACTAGATGCATTAATTTCAATGTAGATGTTGATTTTTAATGATATTTGATTACTTGCGCTAGATGCATTGATTTCCGTATAGATGCTGATTTCTAATCCTAATTGATTTCTTTTATTAGATGCATTGATTTCAGTGTAGATGTTTATTTATGATTTGATGTAACTGGATGTATGATGGTACATTAATTTTGAAGTGACTAGATTAACAATGTGATTGCTTTTAGTGTAAGCATAAAAAAATTATTGACAATGTGCATTGATTTTTGTGCTATAGTAATTCAACATATTAATATTGGAAAGCAAGAGAGAAAATGTAAGATGTTTACTACAATAGCTCGAGTTAAATATTTGAATGGTTTACGATTTCAACTACACTTTTCATATAATCGATATGAAAATATGGCAAAACTAACAGAGGTGAAAATAATAATAGTAGAAGAAAATAGTTTAGATTGATCACAATGAAGACTATTTGTAATTACTACATTCTTATTATTCACATTTTTTTCCATTCAACACTATTACATTGTCACTTTGCATTCAATAATTTTATTTCATCAATTGTCATAGCTAAAGTTATTAACAATATCTATCATCTCAACAGATTAAGGTGACTTAGCAAATTTAAAGTGAAAACTACTATTCAAGATATATTTAGTAATACCTGGAGGGACACTATTAAGAATTAATTAGTTGTCAAAAAATGTGACACCTAAAATTAAATGAAATGGAAGTGCAATGTCAATCCTCCTTAAAACTATTGACAAGATTGTCTTCCTTCTTATCACCAACTAATTACTAATAGACAATTACATACACATATATAATTATAACACAAAAATTGTAAATTCACAAACATTACCATCCAAATCCAAACACATAAACACACAAACCACTCAAAGCATCCAAACACAGACACACACAAACCACTCAAAACATCCAAACACAGACGCGCAAACCATTCAAGGAAAGAAACATAGACTAAATTAAAGAACAAAATTATATGGTCATTTCAGGAAAGGGAAACATAATGACAATTTCAAAGTATTAAGTTTATCTCAAACATATAAATAATAATGATAATCTAAAAATATGACATTGCTGCCCTCAATCGGAACCAACCTAGATCCATCTAAATCTGGATCTATCATGCACTGAGAGGGATCGAATCCCTCAAGGTGTAAACCTTTCCTCAAATTGTACACTCCAAAAAGAAGGTTTGCACCTCGAGGGATTTGATCCCTCTCGGCACATGACAGATCCAGAGTTAGATGGATCTAGGTTGGTTTTTAACCTCTAGGGTCAACTCAATTGGTCAAGTCCCTATCGTCAAAGCACTAGTTGTTGATTTTTTAAGTTCAATAGATACAAGAACTTAATTTCTAAAACTAATAATTAATTCCAATAATTTATATATATTTTGGCACTTCCAGTTTATCATTAAGCAATTACACTTCAAAATTTCAACCATAAAATGTAGTAGGACAATAGAGATCAAAATGCACAAAGACAACACAAGATTTACCCCGGGAAAACCCACTTGGGGAAAAACCCAACAACCTTTTCCTTAGAGAAATTCTCTAGTTCAACAAGAGATGCATCTAATTCTTCTGGTCAAATACAAAAATAACCAACAATATAACAATGGTCAAACAACCCCCAAAACTTGGCCCCAACAAATCATGCGAATTTTCTATTACGCATGCACACTTCTTGTTACTCGTGCACACTTCATGTGTTATGAAACCAGCTCAAGAAAAGATAGAAAAGATAGATCAACGCCTTAGAATTCAGCCTCTTCGAGGGGGCAACCTCCTTTACATTACATAAATGAACAATTCTTGAATGATACAAATGACAAAACCTCCTTTCTATATATAGGAGTCTAAGGAGTCACAATATAATCCAGCCGACCTAACAATAATAATATAAAGCCACAAAAATAACAATAGAGGGATTCTAAGGGGCACAGAAATAACAATATGGGGGTAATAGGGGCACAACAATATAAATAAGGGGTATAACTACAATAGTAATGGGGTAATCACTATTATTATAGGGACCCAACATCATGTGACTCATGTGCAGTTCCTATGATTCATGCGCAATTCTTATGACTCATGTGCAGTTCCTGTGACTCACGTGCACTTCTTGTTCTCTGTATCCTTTTCATAGATAAATAGAAGAATAGATAATGAGTGATCTGAATTCTCTGTCAAGAGGAGATTGATTTCCTTATTTATAGTTTTATGGGAGGCCAAATGGGTGCCACTTGAACTAGGGCCAACTTGACTTGATGGAGGGTTGACTTGATCATCTTGGAGTCAAAAATTTAAAATTTAAAATTCAAGATTTTTTCTTTTTGAAACCGACATGAAGAACGTGTCTTATATTTATCATTACATATATTTCAAGAGCTATAATATTAGATACAAAGACTGACCATAGCTACAAAATTAAACACTGCCTCTTAGCTAGGGAGGTGATTAGGTGCTCAGTATTTAGATGAAAATAAAAATTATCAGATTGGCTCAAAACTATATGATTGCGTCTGTCTCGTCAAGACGATCGCAACGCAATTTGTTTCACTGAAAATGGAGTCCGGATGAAGGAGAAAAGGCCTGATGTTCGTTTTCCTAAATAGTTAAAAAAAAATTGCAGAATAGGATAGAATGATGACATGGCAGTCCAGTCAACAAGGGTAATCTTCTTTAGTTTTCGCCCAATGGGGTTGTGACAAGTGTCACTTTCGGATTCTCCATTTTGGTTGTGTGAAGATGAAACTGCCTACTTGGCCTCCAAGGTGGAAATTATGTTTTGTTATATATATATATATATATATATATATATAGCTATATAAATTCAAATGACAAAATCGGCGGCAAACTCAAATTTGAAAACAGCAGCAAAACCTTTGCATGGGATGGGCAGAGCCGGTTTGAACCCGTGACCTTCCCCGCACCATTACCACCACCCACCATTGGACCACATGTCAGATTTGAAAACAATAGCCATGAATTTGTATTTAAGCCTACAGGAATGATTGACGTTGGAGAGGAGGGAGCCAGCCCTGCGAGGCCAGCTCCCTCTCCATATGACCATACATTAAAAACCGTGGGCCATCACTAAGGTTAAGCTTGATTAGTGCACCACTAATCCCAGTTAAATTTAATTAAACCATTGTTTAAGTTGGCGATATTTATGGCAGAGCCACCAAATTAGGAACCGCCACCAAATTTGGTGGACTTAACTAGAGTCTCTCCATATTTAGCGGGTTTTCCTAGGGAAAAATTGAATGCAGCATATCTTGAGCAATTTTCGACCAAATTGAGCTAAAAAAGAAGTGTTTTTGGCTAATTTGGACCTTCTGAACACATTGGTGGAGGTATCAGGAGCCATAGATCTTTGTAAGCATAATTTTTTCCACATTCAGCTAATACAAAGGCCCAAGCCATGGAAGCTGGACCAAGGAGATGTAGCCCAGGAGGGGTGAACTCCTTCATCAAAACACTGTGTTAATGTGTCTCTTTGATGATTTGCTGCACTGTACATGTTTTTTGTTCATTATTACTTTTTGAAGCTATTTTGCTCATGAATTTCTTGTTTAACTTAAGGAAATTTACCTATTTGTAAGCACCAACAACTGAGGAAACCTTAGCACAAAAAGAAAAAAGCAAGCACATGTTTATAAATATGTAATTGTTATTAGTAAAACAAAACTAAGCATAAAAATATAGATCAAGATGGTATTAGAGCCCAAGGTTGAATTTCTTGATTACTTGAGTTTGTGCAATTAGGGTTTTAATGGTTGCAAAATTGTGATGCTTACAAGGTTAAAGTTGTAGAAAGGAGAAGGGAAGTTATTGGTTACAACTCTTGAGGTAATGCCCAGAGGAAGGAGAGCCACAAGGCCACAATATCCACCACCCAAAGTTCCAATTCTAGTTGCACTTGAAACTCCTCAAGTTTTTCCTTCAATTGAGATTGAAGATGTACAAGTAGTACAAATTTTTGAGCTTGAATCCATAGCCATTATGTTTGGAGAAAGAGTTCCTGACGGTCCCTCTTCAGAAGAGGAAGAATTCATGTTTCCCGACCCGGATGTATATCCCGATTCAGATATTTGCCTATGGGGGATGTCACACGAGGAGTACGAAGCTCGGCGTTATGCCACAAGCAAAAAGGTGGGCTTCCACTTGGCCAAAATGATAATAAGCCGGGCGCTGAGAAGGAAAGAACCCCCTGTCCCCTCAGCAAGGGCTATTGAAGAACCCCCACGTTCTGCAGGAAACATTTTTATACTTTTATTAAGATGGTTAAAGTCCTCTATGAAGAGAGGAACACTAGAATGGTTGAAGAGAGTTCTAAACCTCCACATGGAGAAGGAAGCTCAGAGGACAAAAAAGATGAGAAGAAGGATTCCAAAGGGAATGGTGGAAAGCCACCTCCATCTCCATCATATCACACAGCATCATCTTCCACTACCAACACTGAAACTTCCCATACTCATTCCAAAACCCCAAAAGGAAAAACTCCATTACTGAAATTGGACATAAAATTTGAACTTCCCATGTACAATGGAGAAGTGAATGCAGAAAAGTTGGACAATTGGATTCGACAGTTGGAGGTATACTGCAGAATTCAGAACCTTCAAGAAGACAACATAAAGATCTAGTTGGCTTCATTGAGGCTAGAAGGAGCTGCACTAGTTTGGTGGGAAGCAAAGACTCAATAGGAAATGAGAATCCATGGTAAGATATCCATCACTTGGGTTGAATTTGTTTATGCAATTAAAAGACAGTTTTATCCTTTAGCCTATATGAAAAAATCCATTATGATTTGGCAGAATTTTAGGCAGCTTAAAGGCCAAACAGTCCAAGATTATACACAGGAGTTTAGGAAAAGAGATTTGTTATTAGGAGTGAATTTGAATTCCCAAGATAAATTGCTGAAATATATTGGGGGTTTACATTCCTATCTGAAACATAGCATTCTTATGTTCAATCCAATTAATTTAGATGAAGTATGCGTGCAAGCGATGCATCTTGAATCTAGAGGAAAGAACACTTATGAATAGAGTAGTAATAAAAAGCCACCTAAGGGTAAGGAGAAAGAGAAAGGAGAAAAATGGAAGGGAAAGAAAAATGCAAGTGTGAAGAAAGAAGGGGAGAAATTTATATGTAAACATTGTTCATAAGAGGGACATAATGAGGATAATTGCTAGAAACTCCATCTAGAAATGAGACCAAATAAGTTCAACAATAAGGGAAAAAGAAAACCACTGCTATCACTCAAGAAGATTTAGGTTCTGAATCAGGTGATGAAAAAAAAATCACTACCATGGGAATCAAAGGAAAACAAGATATTGCAAGCACTAGTTCACAAAACTGTAACACTAGTACTACTCCAAATGAAAAGAGACAAATTGAGTTATTTCATGTTAGGGTCATATCTAAACACGCCAATATTGACACACTCTTCAATAGTGGGTCACAAGCAAATCTAATCCCTGAAGACTTAGTCAACTGATTGAATCTTAAAACTGTACCTCACCATAAACGATACCCTTTGGGATGGATAACAAGAGACACCAATTTACAGGTTACAAGAAAATGTTTGTTTAAGTTTGCAATCACTGCAAATTTTGTTGACGAAGTAGAGTTAGATGTGGTACCGCTTGATATTTCAGGTGTGGTGTTGGGTAGTCCATATTTGTATGACCGGAAAGAAATCTTTTACCACCATGAAAACAAGTATCACTTGTTAGTACATAGTGAGAACCCATCACAAAAAGCTGAACATTTATTTGGTTAATGCAGGGGAGGCAAAAAGACTAGTGAATTCAAGTAAAAGTTTAGTACTTCTCATGTTCAAGCCAAATGATGATATTGTTTATGAAAATGTTGTTGCATGTAATGCAAGTTTCAATTCTGATTTGGTTGGTTTAGTTCATTAGAGTGATGAAGTATTTCAGGTTGTGAAAGAATCGTCCTTCAAGGAGAAAGAAAATTTACATGAAATATCTTTGCAACAAGAGGTTTCTCTTTGTGATGTTAGCATGCAAGGGTTGACAAAATTTCAAAGTGTAGAGACACCAATGAAATGAAAAAGTTTGTTGAACAATGGGCTCATTCAATCATCCCTTACGCTATGTTGTGCACCGATGGTTATGGTGCCAAAGAGGAATGATAAGTATTTCAAGAAAGAGGACAAATGAGTAGTTTTCGCCAAAGCAAAGTTGTAAAAAGAGGTCAGTGCAGGAATATACATAACACCAAACAAGAATGGTTTGTATGGATTTTAATGTTGTATTTTCTTTGTAGCACTTCTATTACATACATGTATTTGAATTATCGCAAAAAAGAGTCATTTCTTGAATAAATTGTCCACTTGGGTGACATAAACATGTTTAGAAAGTTTTCCTATGCACATGTCATCTATGAAGGGAAATTGTTTAATGTTTTGAAGATATCAAAGTACAAGTAGGGTTTCACTTCTTTGATGCATTTAGGATATAGGAGGAGGTAAGTTGAAGGAAAGCCTCTCCAAGTTGGATGCCATTGTTGATTGGTCAACGCCCAAGATCGTCATTTTGATAAGAGGTTTGTTGGGAGAAGCCCAATGTTGGAGGAGAGTTGTTGTTGACATTTATTCTTTTGAAGCTCCTTAGCATGCATTGTCATGTGTGTGCAAAGTCTTCCAGTAGAGAGGCAAACAATAAGGGGCATGTGTTGCTTCAAACCAAAAGATCAGTTCAATTCTTTATATGCTATTTCAAGCTTGAAAGGTTCATTTGAGTTTCAGGTTTATGCAAGCAACTTCACCATCTTATTTCATTCAGAAGATTTTTATGGTGTAAAGATTAAGTTGCAGCAATCCATGCACTTTCATTGGATGGATACTTGTCAAAATTTTCACTTGGTTCGAAATTACAAAAGAGGTATAAGCAACAAGTTTATTGTTATGCCTTTTAGGCCTATTGGTTATGTAAATGTTGTATTCAGGCATTATTATGTTTTACATGAAAGTTATGTTCAGAAAATTTCATACAATCAAGATGTACAATCGGGCTTGAGTCATGTAAACCAAGTAGTGAAATTTGTCATCCATTTGCATTATATTTTGTTATGTCGTCTTGGTAAGAAGGATGTTGCTTTTGATGGTGACATGGACAAAACCATGAGTTTCTATGAACGACTAAAAATGGTGCAACAAACAGTGCAAGATCAGCTTGAAAAGGGAAAAGACAAGTACAGGTATTATGTCAATCATAGGTTTCAAGTCGATGGTGCAAGCTAGTGTCAGTTTTGCAAAAAGAGGCTTCAAGTTGTTGAACAAAGAGAGAATGTTCAGATTTCACATTTTGAATGCATTCCTACAGAATTTCTGAATCAGTTTCAACAAGACGCCATCCGTGACAGAAGAATGGGGTCCTCAAGGCAAGTGAATGTTGATTTCCTTAGAGAGAAGCTCAAGGAAACAAATTCATCAAAAGCCAATTGGATTGAGATTGGAAAGGTGAGGGGGTTGTACCCTCATCTACATGTCAGATAATAATATATTTTGGGGTCCAAAAGGATTCTAATGGGGAGGAGTGATCAAGTGCTTAGTACTTATATTAAAAATAAAAGTTCTCAGATTGGCTCAAAAACCGTATGATTGTGTTCGTCTCGTCAATACGATCGCAATGTAATTTGTTTCACCAAAAACGGAGTCCAGGTGAAGGAGAAAATGCTTGCTGTTCATTTTCCTAAACAACTAAAACAAATTGTAGAATAGGAAAAAAATGATGACATGGCAGTCCAGACAGCAGTCCAGTCAGAAAGAAAAATATTCTTCGTTTTTCTCCCAATGGGGTTGTGGCAAGTGTCACTTCTAGATTCGCCAATTTGGTTGTGTGAAGGTAAAACTGCTTACTTGGCCTCCAAGGTGGAAATTATGTTTTGTTATATATATATATATATATATATATATATATATATATATTAAATTCAAATGAAGAAATCGGCGGAAAATTCAAATTTGAAAACGGGGGCAAAACCTTTGCATGGGACAAGTGGAGGCAGGTTTGAACCCGTGACCTTCCCCACACCATTACCACCGCCCACCATTGGGCCACACGTCAAATTTTAAAACAGTAGCCACGAATTAGTATTTAAGCCTACAGGAATGACCGATGGCAAAGAGGAGGGAGCCAACCCCCTCTCCATACGACCATACATTAAAAACCGTGGGACAGCGCTAAGGTTAAGCATGGTTAGTGTGCCACTAATCCTAGTTAAATTTAATTAAATCATTGTTTAAGTTGGAGAAATTTATGGCGGAGCCACCAAATCAGGAACTGCCACCAAACTTGGTGGACTTAACTAGAGTCTCTCTAGATTTAGCAGGGTTTCCTAGGGAAAAATTGAATGCAGCATATCTTGAGCAAATTTCGACCAAATTGATCTTAGAAATAAGTGTTTTTAGCTAATTTCGACCTTCTGAACACATTGGTGCAGGTATCAGGAGCCATAGAGCTTTGTAAACAACATTTTTGCCACATTGATCTAATATAGAGGCCCAAGCCATGGAAGCTGGACCAAGGAGATGTAGCCCAGGAGGGGTGAACTCCTTTATCAAAACACTATGTTAATGTGTCTGTTTGATGGTTTGTTGCACTGTACATGTTTGTTGTTTATTATTCATTTTTGAATATATTTTTCTCATGAATGTCTTGTTTAAATTAAGGAAATTTACCTGTTTGTAAGCACCAACAACAAAGGAAACCTCAGCACAAAAAGCAAGAAGCAAGCACATGTTTATAAATTTGTAATTGTTATTAGCACAACAAAACTAATCACACAAATATAGATTAGGAGGTATTCATAATGACTACTAATATGTTCTCTTGTTCACAAATTTCTCCAAGAAAAAGTTGAATGAGCTAGCTATGTTGATGTATCTATCTGCTAACTATGGAAAGCATCCTCCATCAACATCATGCTCTGTTAGAAACCAAGACAATAGTGAGAGGGTGGTGAATCAGTATTGTGAGAATTTAAGAAACCTTTTTTCACAAAGTAAATAATACTAAAACACTAACAAACTCTTTAACAACAATTCATGTAGGCATCAACATAAGAAGAATATATGCAATACATAAATACTTCAATCTTTTATTCAATTTCTTTTACAAATGAAAGCTTCAACTTGTTGTTACATCAATTGGTAGGCTTGAACATACTTGAGATATATGACCCTCAATCTGTTGATTTCTCAAGATCCAACCTGAAGTAAGGTACTACTCCCTAGTTTATCAGTTGCTATTGAAAGGACCTACAACCCTTGAGTTTATCAACTATAATTGAAAGGAGTTATTACCCCTGAGTTTATCAACTACCCCTGAAAGGAGCTACAACCCCTAATTTTCAAGCTGACATTTGCTTGACCTACTTGATTCATCTTTCATCACATTTTCAAACTCAAACCATGAAGACCACTCATAAAACAAATCAATCTCTCCTCACTCAATCACCACAAAATCACCTTAAACAATCTATGATCTCTTATCAATTCACTAATAAAAACAACATTCTTGTTAATTCAATTTATACTTATAAAAAATAAGAACTGATATTTTAGATTTAGAACTTTAGTTAAGTTCATCTCTTAATCATGCATGAATTCTTAATTTTCAATTATATTCCACTTCTGTAAAGTATTTTTGACGTGTTCATGATGTCTTTAATCTCTGCTTTGTTGTTTTGATATGAAAAACTGAGTCAAAATTATAATTTCTCCAATTCTAGTACATTATAGGATTTAACAAAGGTTTTATTTCTAGTTCTAAATCTAGAAAACTTCCAAATTTGGCAAAAACTACCAAATATGTCACACTACGCCAAAAATGTTGTCAACTCGTTCATACCGCTTTATTCTAAGTTTTAGCACATTATCAGTTATGGTGGAATCCACCAAGTATATTTGTCAAATCGTTCATGTTCCAATGCCCATAGGCGCTTTGCTTGAGCCCCAAGGCCCAACATCATAACACATCAATGCCACAATAAACCTTGCATAAAACTACCTTAAGGGGATTAACCACTTAAGCCCCCTTATTTTAAGCCTTAATGGGATAAACCACTTGCATCAAACCTTTTGCACCCTTCGTCACAAAACCTTTGCACCAAACCGAAACCTGGAGGAGCATTTATCCTTCTGCCTTTTATAGTGAAGCACATTTGATAACTTCCAAGATTTATCTGTTGGGGTGATGTGACACCTTATGTTTGGTTCGCCGCTCCACTTCTGCACCATCTTGTATGCCACCTCATCCATATGCCCTGTCACCTAGGAAATAAAACTTGTGCCTCCTCTGGAAACCACTAAGGTTAGATCATCGAGGTAAGGTGTCCCTATGGGACTAGATGTTGCACTCACGGGCCTTTGTTGGGAAGGGATGGATTCAACAGGATTGTGATCCCTACGTCGTTCATCACAATATAAGCAGAGGAATCATATTTCTTGATAAAGAGTAGGATCCACGCATAAGTGGATTCAGATTGGCTAGACTTATGAATTGTGGGGACACTTGTGTTTCCCTTTCTTCCTCTAGAAACAAAGTCAAGCAACTTGTGGAAATATTTGGATAGGATAATTCGAAAGCACGAAGGAACTTGTCTGTTGTGACATTGAAAGTTGATGTGTACAATTTCATAATACATGTGCTAGTGATAATCACAAGGTTAAGGTCGCGTGACATGATGATAGATAAAGAACAAATGATGGTGGCAACCACTTTGGTAATGATTGTGGCTGATAGTCTTCACAAAGTTTTGCACCATCTAGAAGCATTGGTTGAACTATTGTTGGGGGTGATATATAAGCCAAATCATGGGGTGGATCGACAAGCCAAAGCAATCGCCTGTTGTTACAGGTCAATTTGGGCACATCAATCCCGACTTCTAGATCATTACTATTAGGGTCCTTCAATCCCTAATTCAGTTGTTTTCATTCCCTAATGAGGTCAACCTACATCATGCTTGCCTCCCAAGAGTTTCCAAGACACCATTCATCCAAAAAGTGTCCTTAAGGAGATCAGCGTAGGTAGCCTTCTATTAGGCTTCTGCTGGTTGAAGGTAGAAGTATATTCTTGTCTTGTGCTTTAGTACATTGCATGAGCTTGTGAATCTATAGGAAATTCTACATGGTATTGGAGTTGCGAAAAGTATACTAGAGGATATTTTGAAGCTTTAAGTTTTGGGTTATAGGTGAAATTTGAATTTGCAATACATACTTCAAGATCGATAGATGGCGTTCTACAGTTTGAGGCTCGAGTATGCCTTGGAAGGAAATTCGAATTTTATAGCCTGGAGGGACATACTGGAGGCTATGCTAGAAGATAATGGCTTGAAGGAATTCGTTGATTAAGAAATTCCTAAGCTAACATTATCGGATGCACAAAATTTGGCCGAATGGAAGAAGTGTGTGGTGAAGGTGAGGCGGATAATCCTTGAGGGAGTTCGAGACCACATTGTCTTGAGACTCCATGGAAAGGAAACTATGTATTCCATGTGGAAAACGTTGTCGAACTTGTATCAGAACAACAGTGATCACAGGAAATTGGCACTGAAGGAGAAACTTTGAAAAATAAAAATGGAGAAAGGTGAAACAATTTCAAACTACTTGACCAAGTTCACTCAGTGTCGTGATGAACTAGGAAGTGTTGGAATCACAATTGCCAAGGATGATATGGTGAGTCTTGCTTTTCTAAGACACCCAAAGAGTTGGCATAATTATGAGGACTCTGTCAATGGTCAAGAGAAGTTGCCGGATTCAAAACAATTGTGGTCAGATTTGATGCAGGAGGAGATCAAGAGGAACACCAAGGATGGTTGTTCATCAAAGACTGATGATGAAGAGAACTATGCCTTAGTGATTAAGGGGAAGAAGGGGAAATGGAAATCTTCCCATTCCAAATCAGATTCTTATCATGGAGGTAAGAAGAAATACATGACGAAAATTAAGTGCTTTCATTGTCATGAGCTGGGTCATTTTGTTACAAATTGTCCACTCAGGAAGTCCAAGAAGAATTCCTCAGGAGGAGTGGCGGGTGAGGCTTTGGCATCTCAATTCGAATTGGAATTTTCCCTCATTACATGCATGGTATCATCAATGATGGGAAGTGTATGGTACTTGGACAGTGGATCTTCATTCCACATGACTGGCAACAAAGAGTTATTCAGTGACCTGGAGGAGAAAGATCTCCAGATGCATAATGAGATGGGTGATGATGGGAGGTATAATGTTACCGGATTGGGCAGGATTACTTTTAAGAGGGTGCATGGGGCTCCACTCACCTTGAATAATGTTATGTATGTACCCGGGCTAAAGAAGAACTTGCTTGAGAATTGAGGATATGATGTGATCTTCTTGAAAGGAAAGATGTTCCTTTGACACATAGCCACGGGTCAAGTAAAGAAGATAGCGATTCAGTGATGCGGGAGCATCCAGACTTAGCCAGCAATGTGAAAGTTTGTTCACATGTTGTGGCTAAACAAGTTGAATTTCATTGACCTGATTGGTCAAAAGTCAATTTTACTGAGAGGGTTGGATCTCTCAAGAAATGAGTTGTATTTCATTATTGTAATAGTTAGAAATTGTCTTATTTTAGGTTCAAAGATAAGTTGTTAGCATAGGTGTGTGGTAGAGCTAGGAATTAGAGATTTGTTGTTAGATTGATTAAAAATAGGGATTGAGTTGTTAGGCACAGAATAGAGTGATATTCGATTGATAAAAAGAAGGGAAAAAATGTAATGAAGAGAGGATTGAGTGGAGTGAGAGTCAAGAGTAGTGTGTGGATTTCCTTTCGAAATAGAGGTCTTTTATTTGTGTAATTGGGCCAAGGCCGAGATTCTGTAACTATTTTTATTGTGAATAAATGATGTTGTGCATGTAATTAATTATCAATCCTTCTATAGAATTATCATTGGTTGATGCCACTTTAATCCCAACCACTGGAACGCGAAAAATCATGGTTGTTGGAGCACGAAAGTATTTTTGCAACAGGAAGTGGTATTTGGGGCGAGGCAGGAGTGGTAAGTGGTAATTTAGGTTGGGCACCCGATTCCACTAACCGTTCGACACATAGCAGCCGAGGAGAGAGGAAAACCGCTTTTCAGGCGGGTAATCCCCATGCTATTTGTCCACCCAAAATCTCTGAAAGTCGTTGGATCTAGCGCGAGTTGATCGACGGTGGAGGATCAACGGACTGTTTGAAACTTCGGAGTGAATATTGACCATTGGATCGAAGGATGTAATGGACGGAGGAGATCCTTGCAACTGGTGATTATGCGATTTAATCTGGACTGTTGGTTCATTTAGATCATGATCTACGGTGTACCGCGAGCCCTTCTAATTTAAAAGTGAAAATCATTGTTTTGGATTTTTTGCAAAGGCATTCCGGTTAGAAAGGAAAAGGTTGGATTGTTAAAGAAACGGTGGCCTGCGGGGTGATTGTTGAGATTTCTGAAGCCATTGTTTCTGCTTGCGTCATTCAGGTGAAGAATCTCTATAGGATGGAGGTAGAGGAGTGTGTTTCTTTGAGCACAAAAGCAGAAAGGGTGTAGAGTCAAGACATTGGTGAGTTGTGGCACAGGCGATTGGGCCACTTGCATCATGGGGCTTTGAAGATATTGCAGCAGATCTCTATCAGGCTTCCCAAAGGTATGCTTGAGCAAGTTGATACATGCAAGGGGTTTACTTTGGGAAAATACACCAAGTCTTCCTTTCATGACACAGAAAATCAAGCAAAGGCTATTTTAGAGCGAGTCCATTCAGATGTGTGTGGACCATTCTTGACAGCATCCATAGCCAAACACATGTATTATGTTATTCTTGTTGATGACATTTCTCGAAACTGTTGGATATTTTTCATGCAGAAAAATGATCAAACCTTCACAATTTTTTGTGAGTGTAAAGCATTGGAGGAGAAAGAGTCAAGGAAGAAGGTTAAATATCTACGGAGTGATAACAGTGGTGAGTATGTCTCAAACGAGTTTAAGAACTTCTGTGCAGTAGAAGGGATTAAACGAGAGTTGACGACACCCCATAACGCTCAGAGGATCCTCATATTGATGTGGAGCAGCCACATGTAAAGGATCCTAGAGTGGAGACATCCACTCAGGTAGCGTCTTCCAAAGAGGGAAGAAAGCGCACCAGAGAGGTTGACAGATTGTTGGATGACGCATGGGAGAATGTGGGAGCACCCACTTCTCAGTGTAGGGAGAGGAGGTCACCTGAGAGGTACGTTGGATACATAGCTCTTATGGGTGAATGTGTTGTGATAGAGTCATCTTCCTTTAAGGAATCAATGCGAAAACTAGTTTTGGTTGATGCCATGGTGGAGGAATATGACTCCATAGTTCGTAACAGTGTTTGGGATGTGGTCCCAAGACTGGAGGACAAGTTGGTGGTGAGCTCCTATTGGCTTTAAAAGGTAAAGAAAGATGCATATGGTAGTGTGGATAAGCATAAGGCTAGATTTGTGGTCCGTGGCTTTTCACAGGTAGAGGGGATTGACTATGATGAGATCTTTGCTCCTGTTGCAAGGCACTCATCGATCAAATCTATATTTGCACTATCAACATAGGTGGGTTGGAAGAGACATCAAATGGATGTGAAGACAACCTTCCTTAATGGCACAATTGAGGAAGAGGTGTACATAGAGTAGCTTGAAGGTTTTGAGACCTTCGACTTTGAGTCGCATGTGTTTCGACTCAAGAGAGCATTGTATGGGCTGAAGCAAGCACCTCGTGTTTGGTACACCAGGATAGGTAGCTACTTCACTGGGTTTGGCTTCACGAAGAGTGAAGAAGATGCGAAGCTATACCACATAGTGGTGGAAGTAAATTGTTGATCATTGTAGTTTACGTTGATGATTTCATACTGACAGGTGATGATCAACTGAACAAATCTTGCAAGGAGGACCTTGCAAGAGAGTTTGAGATGAAGGACATGGGGCTCATGCAATACTCACTTGGCATGGAGGTATGGTAGGGAGATGGGGAGTTGTTTTTGTCTCAGGGCAAGTATGCCAACGAGATACTCAAGAGATTATGCATGGAGAGAAACAAACCCATGGAGACTCCTCTAGCAGGTAACTGGAGGAAGGAGGATGCTACTTCAGGGGAAGTAGTGGAAGCTACTCTTTATAGGAAGCTTGTGGGTTCACTCATGTGCTTGGTGAACACACGATCGGATATGTGCTATGCAGTTAATTGTCTTAGTCAAGCAATGGTTAGGCCTACCAAGCTGTATTGGAAGGTGGAAAAGCATGTGTTGAGATACCTCAGGGGCACTTCTCAGTATGGATTATGGTATAGATGGATAGAGGGAGTGAAGCTTCAAGGCTTCATCGATGCAGATTGGGCAGGGAGTCCATCCGACCGGAAGAGCACATCAGGAGGGATCTTCAGTATTAGGTCAGTGACAGTTTCTTGGTACAATAGGAAAAAGAGATCGGTTGCACTCAGCTCGGCAGAGGCGGAGTACATGGCTGTGAGTTAGGCAACATGGGAGGCCATCTGGATGAGGAAGATCCTAGTTGGCTTTTTTGGTCAACAGATGGATCTAATTGTTATTTACTGTGATAATCAAAGTTGTATCAAACTCTCTGAAAATACAGTTTTTCATGATCGGTCCAAGCATATTGATATCTGATATCATCATCTCAGAGATTGTGTATTGAGGCGGATCATGTTGTTAAGGTACATTCTCATGGAGGAGAAAGATGCTGACATTTTGACAAAGGCATTGTCAAGATGTAAATTCAAGTTTCACAGAGACAGGATCATGGTCGCTGATAATCCCATTCTTGTTGAGAGGGAGCGTTGAGAAATGGAAACAAGAAATTCTAGTTTAAATTTATCCTTGAATTTAAACTGTGAATTAAAATCGAATTTTATTCTCATAGCAACTTGTAAATAATTAATTAAGTTTAATTAACTTAATTATCTTAGGAATTTCGAGTTGGAAGTCTTTATGAAGACATGTATATGTTCTCCCTAAGTTTTAGGGGTCCAGGATGAGTTTAATTGTGAGTTCTTATTAGATCACTCAATTTACTGACTTATGTTCAATTAAATTAGTTCTGAACTGTTTGAGGAACCAATAGAGAGTTAACAGTCAGTTGGTGCACTAGTGCATCCATATGTGCCACTATAGTTAACTAAAGATTCCCTCATCGAAAACTCATGCATGTCGATTCTGAGAAAGACCCAGTTGACACTAGAGTGCAAGGATAGTGTACAATCAGTTGTGTGATTTACTAAGTTGTAAATATCATGCATGCAATCAGAGAAGGACCTATGATTGGATTGTGTAGTTTTGGAAGCATGAATTCCATTTAAATACGAGATATTCATCCTAGGAATTATGCAAGGAAATAGGGGCTTGGAGAGCTATAGAATTGGTAAGTTTTGGCCAAGATCTTGCTTGTGAGCTGAGAGAGTTGAGCATACTTGTGCGGAATTGTTCTAGTGAGAACAAGCTTTGTATCTTCACTCATATTTCTGATATATGCAATAAAGATAATGGGGTTTTGAGCAGTGGATTTCCCTAGGTACATCTTGTGTTATGTGCAATTGATTTATCTTCTTATTGCTCATATTGTTTTCATCGATCTATTGGCTTCCACTGGTTGAAAGTAGAAGTAGATTCTTGTCTTGTGCTTTAGTACATTGCATCAGCTTGTGAATCTACAGGATTTTCTACAGGGTATCTATTAATGGTGTGCCAGAGTGAGAGAACTCATGCTGTTTACATTCTTCTCCTCACTACAATCATTCACAATCTCACTTTCCATATGTATATTTCATCACCTGGCTCAAGGGTGGCAGGGTTGGCAACATCCCTTTTATCGACATTTGTACCACCGGTGTCCTTCAATGTTCCACCCTTTCTAGGGGCCTCTTTATCTAGGGAAGAAATGATATCTATTCCATCCAAGGAATTGTCATCGACAAATCTAAAGGAGTTTCACAGAGTAATGGCATTTCTCCTTGAGAATTCTTATATTTTGACGTCATGTGGGATGTTAGAATTTGTCTCAAATCTTGTGGATGTCACAGCTGCATTGGGGATGCAAGTTTCACTTTTGAAGGTGCAATTATCTGGTCTAGCTTTCGGATTAAATATAGGCAGTGTTTTTCTTATTCTGTTCAACATTCATTTATGTTTTTTTTCTCTATTGGACAAAGTAAGATGCAGTTGGTGGTTTCAATTTAGGTTTTCATGAATTTACTTGTAGGTACTCATGTTATCAATATCTAAAACCCTCAATGAAGCGCTCCACATTCAAGAAATTCATCCACATCTTCTCCGTCTTTCATTATTCTTTCTGCAGAAATTATATTTAGATTCTTAATTGCTTACATATAAAATTTGGCCTCTTTATTTCTCTTCAAATTGCTCCTTCAATCCAAATACCCTGTAGCCCTCAGAGTTTTCTAGCCCTTCTATTTTTAAAGCTGGGGTTTCAGAACTAGAAGCTTTGTTGCAAGCCCTCATGGCCTGTCCCTCCGTTCACTAATTTTAACAAATTTTCATCAATATTGAAATGTCTCAGGAACTCATTCCCTTACAGCCTGGCACTATCTTCGGGAAACAACATCAAATTGGTGCCATTTCCGGGGAATGGATTAGAAAATATATTTCCTTGGGTTTTATGAAAATTTGGAGTTAATTCTTGAAGGTGACAAGACTCAACAATTAGTTGTACATATTCACCTATCTTCTTAACTTTGGGTTTTTATTCTCCTGGGTTTTAAAATGGAAACCTCTAAATCCTTTTCTAATGAGCTCATTCCAGAAAAAGAAGAGTTGATTCAGCTATAGACAAACCCTCGAAGGTCATATTTTGTTCATTTTTCTGGTGTTACTATTTATGATACTTATCTTGCAGATGAGGGTTTTGGTTGCTCAATAGATTCTCCAATTTATGATACCTAAAGTTCATAAGAGGAATATTTTGTTGAAGACTTCTAAGAAGTTTTTCTCTTAGCCAAGCAAGAAGAAGGTGACCAACAACAATATTTCCAGGAAGAGCCCAAGGTGGAAAAACCAAGCAGTGACTGTAACTACCTTGTGCAAGAAGTTACATATAGGTAGGTTGTTTGAGAAAAGGAGGCAATTGAAAATTTTTATTCTATCAATTTTATGATCTAGTAGCTGACTATATGGAAACTTTCTTTAGTCAATGATGCAGGAGCATCAGGATTAGCCAGCAATGTGAAAACTTGTTTAGAAAATCTTCGGCAAAATCACATAACCAAACTTTTGTCGACGCGTTTCGAACCAACCAGTGTGGTTCATTGTCAGGACAAGTTGAAGAACCAATCCGGCTTAGCTTGAATAAATAGAGCGTGCAGAGACTCAACAGCTATAATGCTAACGGCTAATTTGACTTAATGTTCCTGGTCAAATCACTAAATTAATAAATTAATGTTTCTAGAAATATCTAAAATAGGTAAATAAATGAATTCATTTACAAATAAATAGATATATTAGTATTATTAACGAGAATCCATAGTATATGGTCATTATATCTCATAATATAAATTAAATAAATCAATCCAATATTATTTAAATACAAGTGAAAGGTAATACATCACTCTTATTTTAATAATTTAGTTACACTAGGTAAAAGTGTAATAATTATTAATGGTCCATTGGTAAGTTAGGACTTTACTATTTAGTTCTTTAAAATATATCATATATATTATTTAAAATAATGGTCCATTAAAATACTAAGGTATATAAAATAATATATGTTTATTAAATAATCTATATCTACTTATTAATTTGTAATTCCAAACAAGTTGTTAAAATATTATTATTCCTAGAATTTAGTTATAATAGGTAATTACCATAAATTAGGGTAAAGTCCCATAATATAACTAATATTATCAAAATTTATCCTTTAAACCTACTGGTCCAATACTCAAAATTCGTTCAATATTTTATTCAAATAAAAATATTAGGGTAAATAAGTCCTTAGGTAAATATATTATTACCTATAGGGTGGATAAAGTCCAAGTATATTACTAATAGAATAACTAATATTAATGGTATTTCATAATTTATCGTTTAAACCTAATGGTCAAAAATATATATTTATTCATTCCAAAAATATTAAAGATAACAATGTCATTAGGTAAATGAATTATAATTTATAAGGTTTAAAAAGGGGGGGTTTTTAGACAATAGTAAAGGGAAACTCAATTCTAAGGTTATAATAGAAATAATTATAGATGTATGAATAATGAAATAATGGAAAAAACAAATCTAATTTTAATAAGCCCAATAGTATCATAAATAGGTTAAGGTTAATACAATAATTAGCCCGAAACCAATTCCTAACTTAATAAAGACTTAAACATTCCATAATAATCGGACCAATCTGCCAAAAGAAAAATTAAAGGAGGGGGGAGACAGACACCCTAAGATAAACCAAAAAAGGGGAGAATGAGGAGGCTAGGAGGATAAGGCTGGGACCCAGCAACTGCTGATCTTCCAGCCATCATCCCTATTAAGATTGTTCGGCCTTTTCTCAATCTCCAGGGCCTCTCTAAATTTGCGATGGTGAAACTGCACAATTTTGGCAATGACCTGAGCCAAAATTGCGCAGTTTCACCATCGCAAATTTAGAGAGGCCCTGGAGATTGAGAAAAGGCCGAACAATCTTAATAGGGATGATGGCTGGAAGATTAGCAGTTGCTGGGTCCCAGCCTTATCTTCCTAGCCTCCTCATTCTCCCCTTTTTGTTTTGTCTTAGGGTGTCTGTCTCCCCCCTCCTTTAATTTTTCTTTTAGCAGATTTGTCCGATTATTATGGAGTGTTTAAGTCTTTATTAAGTTAGGAATTGGTTTCGGGCTAATTATTGTATTAACCTTAACCTGTTTATGATACTATTGGGCTTATTATAATTAGATTTGATTTTTCCATTATTTCATTATTCATACATCTATAATTATTTCTATTATAACCTTAGAATTGAGTTTCCCTTTAACTAATGTCTAAAAACCCCCCTTTTTAAACCTTATAAATAATAATACATTTACCTAATGACATAGTTATCTTTAATATTTTTGGAATAAATAAATAAATATTGTTTCTTAATAGAAATTTGACCATTAGGTTTAAACGATAAATTATGAAATACCAATAATATTAGTTATTCTATTAGTAATATACATGGACTTTATCCACCCTATAGGTAATAATATATTTACCTAAGGACTTATTTACCTTAATATTTTTATTTGAATAAAATATTGAACGAATTTTGAGTATTGGACCAGTAGGTTTAAAGGATAAATTTTGATAATATTAGTTATATTATGGGACTTTACCCTAATTTATGGTAATTACCTATTATAACTAAATTCTAGGAATAATAATATTTTAACAACTTGTTTGGAATTACAAATTAATAAGTAGATATAGATTATTTAATAAACATATATTATTTTATATACCTTAGTATTTTAATGGACCATTATTTTAAATAATAAATATGATATATTTTAAAGAACTAAATAGTAAAGTCCTAACTTACCAATGGACCATTAATAATTATTACACTTTTACCTAGTGTAACTAAATTATTAAAATAAGAGTGATGTATTACCTTTCACTTGTATTTAAATAATATTGGATTGATTTATTTAATTTATATTATGAGATATAATGACCATATACTATGGATTCTCGTTAATAATACTAATATATCTATTTATTTGTAAATGAATTCATTTATTTGCCTATTTTAGATATTTCTAGAAACATTAATTTATTAATTTAGTGATTTGACCAGGAACATTAAGTCAAATTAGCCGTTAGCATTATAGTTGTTGAGTCTCTGCACGCTCTATTTATTCAAGCTAAGCCGGATTGGTTCTTCAACTTGTCCTGACGATGAACCACACTGGTTGGTTCGAAACGTGTCGACAAAAGTTTGGTTATGTGATTTTGCCGAAGATTTTCTAAACAATGTTATGGATCACAGAAGTCTAAATTCCTAAATGTGAAAACTTGTTCACATGTTGTGGCCATGGAAAATTTTAGGGGCTAATGTTCGCCCAGTGGGCTAATTTTCCTTGATTTTTCCAAAAAAAGGTTCGCCAATTACCAATTTTTATAAAAGACGATTCGCCCAAATTTTAGAATATAAAATTATTTTACCTCAAAAATCGCCAACATTATATAGAGACTATATATAAAATCATTATAGATTTGAATAATTTTACAAATATATCAATACACATTTTATAGTTTGCATATTAGGGATTAGTGAGATTCGCCAATGTTTTTAAACTTCAAGAAAATTTTCCATCTTTAAAATTTTCCTTGGTTGTGGCTAAATAGGTTGAAATTCATTGACTGTTGGGTCAAAACTAATTTTTACTGAGAGGGTTGGATCTCTCAAATAATTTTTTATAATTCATTATTGTAATAAGTTAGAGACTATATCATTTTAGATATAGAGATAGAGTTGTTTGCATAGGTGTGAGGGAGAGCTAAGAAATAGAGGATTTGCTGTTAGATCTCTTGAGAATAGAAGATTGTTGTTAGATATTGTTAGAGGAATTATTTGAGGATAAAAGAGGAAAAATGTAAGAAACGAGGGATTAGAGAGGATTGCTGAGTGGAGCAAGGGCATAGAGTGAGTTTGGGAATGCATTTGTGAGACAGAGGTCTCTTCCCTGTGTAATCTGGCCTCAGGCCAAGACTCTGTATTGTTTTGTTTGTAATAAAACAGTGTTGTGGGAATAATGTTATAAACAGCCCGTGGAGGCTTTCAAATGCGTGGTTTTTTATGTTTCGAATGTTAGTGATGCTATTCCTATGTGTTTCATGCCTTTTAATGGAGACCTGGTGTTAGAGGATTGTTGAGCAAGCGCATTGCTTCATTCTGGTTTCCACAGGCCAATTACCCAAATACACTAAGTATTGGGCTAAAACACAGTTTAAACAGAGATCCGGACTTCAACTGTTATAGGTGGAAGTGTTATTGATATCGGGTCCGTGGAACCCCATCGCGTTAGGCTTGTGTGTATTTCCCATATCGCATTGCGAAAGGCATTACAAAGGAAATCACACTAAAATACTTAGAGGATTCAAAAGGGCGGATTTGAAAGTTTATATAATTGAATGTTGAGTGTTATCGGGTACGGCGGGCGTTATCGTAGTGCTTAAGTGGAGACGGTCCAACCTTTGCGACTCGTGATCGCCGATTGGTATTGCATCGACATATCGGAGCGCTTATATATATCTTCAAGCAACCATTGTAAAGTGCCAATAGCGATAGCGATATCGCGTCAGGCTAAGGGAACGCATTGATAAAGGAGCTTTGTGCCTGCTGACTACCGATAGTGCGATTGGATCCTGACCGTCCGATCGGTTAGATCCAGATCTGCGGTGATAATTCATATATTTGCTTATAAAGGCGGAAAAGCATTCTTTAAGCCTTTTTCAAAGGTTTGGGTCCCGAAAAGGATTAAAGCGTCAATTAGCATTTGAAGGGTTGTTTCAGTCTCGAGAAAAGGGGAAAGAATTGTTTTAAAGGGATTTGGTCCCGATAGTGAGGAGGGGTGATTGTGGGTTTAAAGATCCATTTGGGTTTTATTTAAACCATTGTGTTTCCGTTGCATCAATTTTTGGTATTGGAGCAGAAGAAGGAGGTGTTTGCAACAAAGATGCCACCAAGGAGAGGAATTGGTCGAGGAAGACCAGAACCAAACGAAATTCTATTGGAAGAGGTGTGGAGTTTGTGTGCACGAATGGAGACAATGGAGACAACCAAAAGAAGAGCACCTAATGATGGAGCTAAGATTTCTTCAGAAGAATCTGCTGCAAATGTCGGATAAGTAGAAGAAGACAATGAAACTACCAAAGTCCTCAAGATGCTGGCAAAAGTAGGAAGCAAAACCCAAGATGGAGATCCCTATGTATGAAGGGAGTCTGAATGCGGAGGAGATTATAGATTGGATCAGATCCATAGATCAGTACTTTGACTATGAAGAGATTAAGCAGAATAAGATGGTGAAGTTTGCAGTCACTAGATTGAAGGGTCATGCAGCCATCTGGTGGGACAAGGTACAGACATCAAGAACGAGGAAAGGAAAATCTAAGATCAAGCAGTGGGACAAAATGGTAAGCAAACTGAAAGCCAAGTTTTTGCCTAAAGACTATCATTTGAATCTTTTTAAACAAGTGAAAAATTTGAAACAGAAAGGAATGTCTGTTAAGGAGTATACAGAAGAATTCTATAGATTAAGTATTAGAGCAGGGCATGTAGAAGATGATGTGGAAAAGATAGCTAGATATATAAATGGGTTAAGGTATGAGATACAAGATGAGATTAGCTTGTTAAGTCTGAAAACTGTTGAGGATGCCTATCAAGCAAGTCTGAAGGCAGAGGAGAAAATATTGAGGAAACAGAGTCAAAGGAACAGAGGAAAGAGCTCAGTGAGAGGTAGAGGAGCTGCCAGATCTAGAGGAACACAACATCAACATGAAGCAGGAAGTTCAAGTGGCAGATCACCACAGAGGGGTGAATCTAGTAGAGGAAGATTCACGCCCAGAGGAAGAGGGCGAGGAAGAGATGTTAGGTGTTATACCTGTGGAGAATGGGGACACATGTCATGGGATTGTCCTCATAATAAATCAGTAAGCCAGAGAGGTGCAAATGTGGCTGAGGCAAAGTGAGAACCACCTCGACTTGTGGAGAAAGAAGAACCCCTTGAAGAAGGTGAATCACTGTTGTTTAGAAGAACTTTTCTTAGAGCAAAGAAGGAAACTAGAGAGCCTGCACTAAGGAAGAACTTGTTCAAAACCACCTGTAAATCAAAGGCTAAGTGTTGTAAGGTAATCATAGATAGTGGAAGCATTGATAACCTTGTGTCCATAGAGATGGTGGATAAGCTTGGGTTAGTGAAGACAGTACATCCTGCACCCTACAGAGTGTCTTGGTTGCAGAAGGGCCATCAAGTCATTGTGACAAAATAGTGCAATGTTGAGATGCAAATAGGTACATATAAAGATGTAATCCTATGTGACATAATTCCCATGGATGTATGTCATATATTATTGGGGAGACCATGGCAATTTGACCGGAAAGCGATTCATGACGGGAGAAGGAACACATTTACCATAGAGAAGGATGGAAACAAGCACATGTTATTGTCATTGAAGAATGATGTTGACAAAGGATTGCCTGAAAATAGTATCATGTTGATAAGTGGTAAAGAATTGCTACAGGAGGTCGACAAAAGCGAGGAGTTGCACTTCGCTATCATAGGGAGGCCCAAGGTAAACTTAACATCCACAAATTTAAATGATTGTCCTAAAGAAATTAAAGTTGTGTTAGATAATTTTATGGATATCATTGTGGATGAATTACCGAATGTATTACCATCAGTTAGAAGTGTTAGCCACCATATTAACTTAATACCAGGGGAAAGTCTACCCAATAAAGCTGCATATAGACTAACTCCTCAGGAAAACACTGAAGTTGCAAGGAAAGTACAGGAACTGATGGACAAGGGGCTGATCAGAGAGAGTCTGAGCCCGTGTGCTGTGCCAACAGTACTTAGTCCAAAGAAGGGAGGAGAATGGCACATGTGCATAGATTCCCGAGCTATCAACAAGATAACGATCATGTACAGATTTCCTTTGCCCATAATAGATGATTTAATCGACTATTTAAGTGGATCTAGATACTTTACTAAAATATATTTGAAGAGCGGGTATCATCAGATAAGGATCCGGGAAGGCGCTGAATGGAAAACTGCCTTCAAAACAAATAGTGGACTGTATGAGTGGTTAGTGATGCCTTTTGGGCTCACTAATGCACCCAGCACATTCATGAGACTAATGAACGAGGTCTTGAAGGAGTATGTAGTTAAATTTTTCATTGTTTACCTTGATGATATTATGATTTTTAGCAAAAGTAAAGAGGAGCATTTAGAACATCTTAAGTTGGTCCTGAGAACTCTACAGAAGGAGAAACTACTAATCAATTTGAAGAAGTGTAGTTTCATGAAGGAGGAGCTGGTGTACTTAGGATTTGTAGTTTCCAAAGAGGGCTTGAAGATGGATCTAGAGAAGGTACAAGAAATTCGGAACTGGCCTACTCCCAGAAGCATATTTGAGGTAAGAAGCTTCCATGGACTTGCTAGTTTTTACAGAAAGTTTATAAGAGGGTTTAGTCAAGTTTGTGCACCAATCCTTGAGACAATCAAGGAGGTCAATCAGCCATTTCGATGGACAGAAGTAACGGATAGAAACTTTAATTTGTTGAAGAAGAAGATAACAGAAGAGCCAATCCTAGCATTGCCTAATTTTGAGAAATTCTTTCAAGTAGAAACAGATGCAAGTGGAGTAGCAGTTGGTGTGGTACTGAGTCAAGAGCAAAGGCCAATAACATATTTCAGTGAGAAACTGAATGATGCAAAGAAGAAATATTCTTCTTATGACGAGGAGTTTTATGCTATTGTGCAAGCATTGAAAAAGTGGAGGCATTACTTGCTGCCTAAAGAATTCATCTTATATTCAGACAATCACACTTTACAGTTTATTAATAACCAGCCAAAGCTAAATAAAAAACATGCCAAATGGGTAGAATTTCTGCAAAGTTTCACTTTTGTAATAAAGCATAAGAGTGGTAAGTCTAATAAAGTAGCAGATGCATTGAGTGGGGTAAATTTTATTTTGCAATAGTTTAAAGTGGGTGTTGTAGGTTTTGAGGAAATGATAGAGATGTACAAGGATGATGAGGATTTTAGAGACATCTACACAACAGTTCAGAATCTAGTGAGCCATAACAGAAGTCAGTGGATGGACTACCTCATTCAAGGAGGCCTATTATTTAAAAGCAACAAGTTATGTATTCCCAAATGTTCCATGAGGGAGAACATCATCAAGGAAAAGCATAGTGGAGGGTTATATGGTCATTTTGGACAAGATAAAACCTTCGCTCATGTGAATGCTTTTTATTACTAGCCTAAAATGCAAATTGATGTTAAAAAGTTTGTTGAGAAATGCAAGGTATGCCAGTATTCCAAAGGGAGGAGTCAGAATACGGGACTTTGTCAACCATTGCCCATACCAGATCGACTGTGGGATGCAGTTAGCATGAATTTGTTCTGGGGTTGCCTAAAACTTAGAGAGGAAATGATTCTATTTATGTTGTAGTAGATAGGTTTTCTAAAATGGCACATTTTATTGCCTGTAGGAAAACTAGTGATGCAACCCACATAGCTAATTTATTCTTTTCAGAGATTGTAAGATTACATGGTTTACCTGTAAGCATTGTATCTGACCGTGATACCAAGTTCGTAAGGCATTTATGGAGGACGCTCTGGAAGAAACTGGGAACTAACCTTAGTTTTAGTTCAGCATACCATCCTCAAACATATGGACAAACTAAAGTAGTGAATAGGAGCTTGGGGAATATACTAAGGAGTTTAGTATATCAAAATCCCAAACAGTGGGATTTGGCATTAGCTCAAGCTGAGTTCGCTTACAATGATACACCAAACGAAAGCACTGGAATGAGTCCATTTCAGATTGTCTTTGGAATGCATATGAGAGGAGTGTATGAGGTTAGAGATTTGGGAAAACAGGAATCCAGGAGTGCAAGTGCTGAAGATTTTGCTGAACAGATGCAGAGATTATAGGAAGAATTCAAAGGTAAATTGCAGGAGAACAACAACAAATACAAGCAGAGAGAAGATCTAAAAAGAAGAGAAAAGGAGTTCCAAGTAGGAGGTTTAGTCATGGAATATTTAAGGAAAGAGAGATTTCCTACTAAAACTTATAACAAGCTGAAAATGAAGAAGATAGGACCTTGTAAAATTAAAAGGAAAATTTCAGCCAATGCATATGAGATTGAGTTACCAGAAGGGATTGGCATATCCCCCATTTTTAATGTTGTAGACTTCTATCCATTCAGAGAGGTAGAAAAAGAGTTGCAGAAAGAAGAGACATGCGATGAAGTTCAAACCGTGAACTGGGAGGAACAAGTACCAAAAGCAGTCAAGAAAGAAGTTGAAGATATCTTGGATCAAAGAATATCCAAGAAAACTAGAGGGCAAACATATTTCCAGTATCTAGTCAAGTGGAAGGAGCAGCCAGTGGAAGATTCCAGTTGGTTGACAACAGCTGAACTACAGAAATATGGAGTAAGTCCCAACAGCTTGAAGAACAAGTCTTTCCTTCCCTGGGAGTTTGATGCAGGAGCATCGGGATTAGCCAGCCATGTGAAAACTTGTTCACATGTTGTGGTTAAACATGTTGAAATTCATTGACTGTTGGGTCAAAACTAGTTTTTACTGAGAGGGTTGGATCTCTCAAATAATTTGTTATAATTCATTATTGTAATAAGTTAGAGACTATCTTATTTTAGACATAGAGATAGAGTTGTTTGCATAGATGTGAGGGAGAGCTAAGAAATAGAGGATTTGCTGTTAGATCTCTTGAGAATAGAAGATTGCTGTTAGATATTGTTAGAGGAATTATTTGAGGATAAAAGAAGAAAAATGTAAGGAGCGAGGGATTAGAGAGGATTGCTGAGTGGAGCGACGGCATAGAGTGAGTTTGGGAATGCATTTGTGAGACAAAGGTCTTTTCCCTGTGTAATCTGGCCTCAGGCCAAGACTCTGTATTGTTTTGTTTGTAATAAAATAGTGTTGCGGGCATAATGTTATAAACAGCTCGTGGAGGCTTTCAAATGCGTGGTTTTTTATGTTTCGGATGTTAGTGATGCTATCCCTATGTGTTTCATGCCTTTTAATGGAGACCTGATGTTAGAGGATTGTTGAGCGAGGGCATTGCTTCATTATGGTTTCCGCAGGCCAATTACCCAAATACACTAATTATCGGGCTAAAACACAGTTTAAACAGAGATCCGAACTTCAACTGTTATAAGCAGAAGTGTTATTGATATCGGGTCCATGGAACCCCATTACATTGGGCCTATGTGTATTTCCCATATCGCATCACGAAAGGCATTACAAAGGAAGTCACGCTAAAATACTTAGCGGATTCGAAAGGGCGGATTTGAAAGTTTATATAATTGAATGTTGAGCGTTATCGGGTTCGGCGGGCGTTATTGTAGTGCTTAAGTGGAGGCGGTCGCAATCGCCAATTGGTATCGCATCGGCATATTAGAGCGCATATATATATCTTAAAGCAACCATTGTAAAGTGCCGATAGCGATAGCGATATCGCATCGGGCCAAGGGAACGCGCCAATAAAGGAGCTTTGTGCCTGCCGACCACCGATAGTGCGATTGGATCCTGACTGTCTGATCGGTTAGATCCAGATCTATGGTGATAATTCATATATGTGCTTATAAAGGTGGAAAAGAATTCTTTAAGCCTTTTTCAAAGGTTTGGGTGTTGAAAACGATTAAAGCGCCAATTAACATTTGAAGGGTTGTTTCGGTCCCGAGAAAAGGGGAAATCATTGTTTTAAATGGATTTGGTCCCGATAGTGAGGAGGGGTGATTGTGGGTTTAAAGATCCATTTGGGTTTTATTTAAACCATTGCGTTTCTGCTGCATCAGTCAACAACAAACATCAATTTTGGGGTATGTGTAAAATATTTTATTTGAAGATTTCATGTGCTGCATGCCTATTTTTATTTTTAGTTTTCAAGAGCATACTGGCATAAGTTCCAGCACCCAAATGTTGCGATGGTACCATTAGAAGATTGAATTCACTTGAAGGAATTCAACCATGTTTATAGATAGGACCTATACAATTCAATTTTTTCAGACGATGAATAAGGGAGGCAGTGCTAGTTGAAGCCAATTTTGAGAGATTTCAGTTTTCAGTCTTGAGGTTTGACTCAATACCAAACCAAGGCCATTGGTCTACATTTATTAGTGCTTTGTAGGTAAACCGTTATCCCTAATTGGAGCCAATAATGTTGTAGCTCAATTTTTGCGCAACCAAATTTTGGGAGAGAACTAGAGCCAACAATTAAAATTAATGGTGAGATTATAGAGTAGGTTTACATAATTTTTCTTTCTCAATTAATGATGAGATTATAGAGTAGGTTTACATAATTTTTCTTTCTCCTTTTGAAGTTAATGCTTATAATTTTTTTTTTGAAAAAAGAATTGTTTATGAGAACATTTGTGTTTTTATAAGCATTATCATGTTCTCGGTATAAAGAGTTCTTGTATTGAAAAGAAAAAATGATGAGCCAAGAGCTTTGATTTCATCAATTGATAGTCAAATTCATAGTTTACCAATACAAAAACGGTGACCCAATATTCCAACATCGATTTCATCAATTGATAGTCAAAGTCAAAGTTTACCAATACAACAGTAATCACCAAGGACAACGCACACAGAAGGTTTGAAGTGTAGAAGGGCGCTACTAAGCATTGGCGCGACATGTCAATATATGCTCTCAGCCATGGGAAAAATAAACACGTAAAAATGTTTTCACTTGGTCAATATGCGACATATTCATGTTAGCATTAAGAAAAGAAAAAAGAACGAAATGTCGTTTGGGGCCACATACAGAAAATACACCCCCTCCCTTCACCATATTTGCGAGGTTTCTTTCAAATCTAATGAAAATTTAAATGAATTGAAGGTTGTTGTCTAGGCACCTGCAGATGGAGTTGTAATAACATGTGCTTTGAAAGAACAAATTATAGTGGCAGCCACTTCGGTAATGATTGTCGCCAAAAGTCTTCAGAGAGTGTTACACCATCTGGAAGCATTGGTTGAACTGTTGATGGGGGTGATCACTCAGGCCAAATCATGGGGTGGATCGACAAGCCAGAGCGATCACCTGTGAACGTTTGAGGAAAATGGAGAAGGATTATCCATGCTTACTCTATGCATATGTAGGGCATATGTTAATAGTGTGCGAGAGTGAGAGAACTCATTCTAAGAAGAGCTACATTCTTCTCCTCGCTATGGTCATTGACAATTTTTCTTTCCATAAGTATACTTCGTCACCTGGCTCAAGGGTGGTAGGGTTGGAAACATCCATTTTATCAACATCTGTACCACTGGTGCCCTTCAATGTTTCACCCTTTCTAGAGGCCTCTTTAGTAGGGGAAAAAATTATATCTATTCCATGCAGGGAATTGTCACCGAAGAATCTAAAGGAGTTTCATAGAGTAATGGAATTTCTCCTTGAGCATCCATAGATTTTGACTTCGTGTGAGATGTTATAATTAGCCTCAAATATTATGGATGTCATAGCTGCATTAGGGCTGCAAGTTTCACTTTTGAAGGTGCAATTCTCTAGTCTGATATATCCTTATGAACATATTCTTTGTCACCTTGTTTGGATGATATTTACTCATTTTCTAGATTATTTTGATGGGGAAAACAAAATATTTTTATATGCCTAATATTAATATCCAAGGAGGTATCTCAACCTATTTTTCCCTGCTTGCTTGCTCTTCACTAGATACTCGTCTTGGAGACTCTTTCTCTGCAGAAGGAAAGAGAATCGTTGCTCATCTATATGACCTCTGGATTATACCCATCAGTTTTTGATATGATTTATGGAAGGCATAAAACTTGATGATCTTGCATATTGCGCAGTTGATTTTGATCCATCTCTGAGAGATACCGACCATCATTCTGCCACTCGGCCCAATACAGTAATCGCAACAGAGAAATGGCCAGTTTTGAAAAGTGATGGCCCTGTTGTAACAAAATACAAGGAAGTAATTGCATTTGTTCCCAATGTTGATCCAATGTCTGTTCTATTGATCGAAATGTTCTCTAGAAAATAGCATTGAGGATATGTTCAAAGACAGTCCATTATTATAGAGTTCATATGAATACATTGTATAGTTGAATAAAGACGTTGTTATATAGTCGAACATCACAATAATAGTAAGCTTCTAGATACCTCACGAATGTAAAGGAAATCGACGGTTCATAGCATTTTTCCCAGGGCCAATGTGATCCCGTGGGGTCAATGTACATGAAGCATAAGAATAAGAGAGGCCCCGAGGAGCGGTTTTCTTAAACTGCCCAACAAAGCGATCGATTGCCAGGATTTGTTTTGACACCACTATCCTCATCTCTAGAAACTGCCCAGAGGTGCTCCTGAAGGCTTTTTATAGTTTTCAATGGCCACACATATAGTTTTGTCAACGTACACCAATAGGACAACTACGGAGTCCGCACAATATTCTTAATGTTTGTAATGTAAAATTTTAAAGGGTGGTGGTTTTACTTTTAAAATGGAATTGTATTTAATATATATATAGTTTTGTTTTAATTATTTTTTTATTTTTTATTTTTAAAGAGAGACAATTTTCTATAACTATTCCCATAATCAATTTTTGAAACTGATTATGAAAGTTAGATAATTAGGATTAGGGGTTGGGAAGAAAATTCCGGTAGAAATATTTTGTAAGGGTTCAGAGTCTGGGTTTCATGTCTTACTTGTAATAATGAAATCTCTCTAAAATCAACCAACTTGAAGAAATTTTGATTCCAACTTTGGGGTTGATTACATGCATTGTTTTTCCTCTTGTGTTCAACATTCATTTATGTTTTTTTACCTCTCTTGGATAGTGTAAGATGCCGCTAGTTATTTTAATTTATTTTTTCATGAATTTACTTGTAGGTACTCATGTTATCTAAATATGAAACCCTTAATGAAGCGCTCCACATCCGGGGAATTCATCCACAACTTCTCAGTCTTTCATTATTCTTTCTGAAGAAGTTATATTTAGATTTGTAATTGCTTGGATATAAACTTCGCCCTCTTTATTTCTCTTCAAACCTCTCCTTCAATCCAAAGACCCTGCAACCCTAAGAGTTTTATGGCCATTATGTTTTGAAATCCACGGTTTCAGAACTAGAAGCTTTGTTGCAAGCCCGCATGTCTTGTTCCTCCAACCACTAATTTTAACAATTTTTCATCAATCTTAAGATGTCTCAGGAACTAGTTCCCTTACAATTAGGAACTATCTCTGGGGAGCAACATAGCCCACCAACTGTCTGTAGATAATGCCATCTATTACCTCTCCTGTAGAAGCATCCTCTTTCCTCCAGTTAGTAGCTCGAGGAGTGTCCATGGGCTTGCAATCCTACATATGGAATCTTGAAAGGATGTTAGAGGTGTACTTCCCCTTACTAACAAATAACTCTCCATCTCCCTACCACACCTCTAAACCAAGGAAGTAGTGCATCAAACCCATATCCTTCATCTCAAACTCTCTTTCAAAGTCCTCCTTGCAAGATTGGATCAATCTGCCATCTCCTGTCAATATCAAATCATCTACATAAATGACTATAAAGGACTAAAATAAGCATACAACCATCTATCATATTGTAGTAGAGATTGGCATTTGCTCCACTCTTAGTGAACCCCAATCCACTGAGATAAGAATCTATACAAGTTTATCAATCACGAGATTCCTGATTGAGACCATAGAGTGTTGTCCTAAGTCTACACACATGCGTCTCCCTGTCAAATGTCTCAAATACCTCAGGTTGCTCAATTAATATCTCTTCCTCAACCACTCCATTGAGGAAGGTAGTCTTAACATCCATTTGGTGGATCCTCCACCTAAACTGTGCTTCCAATGCAAGTATGATCCTAATAGATGAGTATCTTGCCACAAGGGAAAATGTGTCCTCATAATCGATCCCCTCCACCTGCAAGAAGCCTTTGGCCATAAATATGGCCTTGTATTTCTCAACACTCGCATCATCTGCATGTTTCACCTTATAAACCCACCTAGAGCCAATAACATATTTTCCCTCAGGTCAAGGCACAACCTCCGAAGCATCATTATTCATGACAGAGTCATACTCATCCACCATGGGATCTACCCACTCCTGCTTAGAAACAACCTCTTCAAAAGAAGATGGCTCATAATAAATCAACTCTAACATGAGTACCATATATCTAGTATATTTTCCTGGTGATATCCCCTATTTGTGTGAGGAACTAAGAGCTTAAACATGCTCCCGAGCTTCCTACACCAACATATCAACCATTCTGGTCCTCTTCCTCCCTTCTATGGAAGGCTCTGTGTGATTGGGTGCCTATGAAGGTTTTAACCCCATACATAAATTACATGCATACAAATTCTAAAAAAACAGAAAATAAACAATGGAAAGAGCATAAAACATAAAACATATATACACAGACATTCCCCCCTGGATCCCAAAACCGAGACTACCAGATTGATTTTTCATTGTATTCCTTTCAATGTTACAATACATATATATACATGCTGAAGCATCCATAAAACCCAATCCATTAACCCTGGATTAGATCATAACCATAGTTCCCTTGATCGGATCTATACAATACCATGGAAATAATATAACACACACCCAACAACCTCCACTTAGTATGCTTTCTACTCCTCCACATGTGGCTGCTCCACATCATCCTCCTAGAATGTCCTCTTGCCTTTAAGCAAGATATGACTTTGTGGATGTGACTAAGGCTCCTCCTTTGGAGCTAGAGGCTCCTCATCTGGTGGTATGCTCAAATCTCACTCTAGACAACTCCTCATGGCATTGTCCTCATCAAATCTCACATCCCTCCTCAACACAGTCATCCTGAGTGAAGGCATGTACACCCAGTAAATATGGGGTGTCTATGTGTATCCTACAAAGATCCCCCTCTTTGTTGTGGGCTCCAATTTTTTCTTTCTATCTTTGGAGACATAGCAATATACTATGGATCCAAAAACGTGAAATTCGGAGACATATGGATTCCTCCCATAGAAAGCCTCTTTAGGTGTAATCATTCCAAGAATTTTGTGAGGGCTCATGTTTTGAAAGTAAACAACTTTATTGCAAGCTTCTTCCCACAAGGGTAGTGGAAAGCCTTGGTCATGCAACATTTCTCTAACTCCCACAATACTTCTATTTTTCCTCTATGCAACCCCATTCTGTTGTAGGTTGTGAGGTGAAATCAATTCCCTTCTGATACCCTCCTTGGCACATAATTACTTGAAGGCATTAGACACATACTCTCCTCCATTCTCACTTCTCAGGAATTTAATTTTATGCCCAATCTCATTTTCAACTAAGGCTTTGAATTCAAAAAACTTTGAATAAACCTCATATTTATTCTTCATAAAATAGATCCAACATTTGCAGTAAAAATCATCTACAAAGATCACATAATATCTGTGATTTACAACTGAGACTGTAGAAAATGGTCCACACACATCTGAGTGAACTCACTCCAAGATGGCTCCAACTTTGCTATCTTAGCCCTGGAAGGAGGATTTAACATATTTTCCAAGAGTGCATCCCTTGCAAACATCATGTTGATCAAGGGTGCATTTTAGAAGACCAGGCTTGACCTACTGCATCATTTTCAAAGCTCCATGGTGTAGGTGTCCCATGCACCTATGCCAAAGCTCTCCATCATCTCAGCCCTGAATATGTTCTTCCTTGTTGCTCAATGCAATACATGCATCCACCTCTAGCTTGTAGATATTTTTAACCCGAACACCAATTTGTTTTACTTGTCTAGTAGCAACATGCTTTAGATAATATTTCCCCTTATTGAACACCACATCATATCCACCGTATTCAAGTACAACTTAAGAAACTATTTTTTTCTTCAGACCAGACACATACATTACATTCTTTTGGTGAATATGAGAGTCTGACTCCCTCTTAAAGGTGACAGTTCCAATCCCTTTAGTAGTATACCTCCCATCATATGAAACTTCTATGTGTAATTATAGGTCCTTCTCCTCTAGGCTACTGAAGAACTCCTTATTTCTTGTCATATAAAATGAATCTCCAAAATCTAAGTACCATACATTGCCTCATACAATACTTACCATGCATGTAATGAGGGTGAAATCCAACTCAAATCGTGATGTGAGATAATCACCTCCTGCTGCTCCTATGGACTTCTTACTGAATTTCTTGTGTAGACACTTGGTTGCATAGTGTGCATACTCATGGCAGTGAAAAAGTTTAATTTTATTGAGATCTTTCTTCTTGCCATGGTGCTAGCTAGATTCTGCCTTGCCTTGGGCCTTCTTTCATTTTACTTTCTTTCCTTTTCCTGCCAAATCAAAGTTTTCTTCCTCATCAGTTTTGGATGTGACACCATCTCCAACATTTCTTCTAATCTCCTCCTACACCAAATTAGACCAAAGTCTCTCCCAATCCGGGATCTTGTCTCTTCCATTAATTAAATCTTGATAATTGTGTCAGGATTTCAGAAGGCCAAGAAGTGCTAATTAAGATCACAAGTTCAGATAATGGCACATTTTCTCCAACTTCTCCTAGTTAATCTCTCACCTGAGTGAATCTCGATAGGTATTGAACAAAAATTTCATTTTTACCCATTTGAATGTTCTTGAGTTTGTCTCTCAATGCAAATTTGCTAGCATCACTTCTGCTTTAGAATATATATGTGAGATTTTTCCGCATTGCAAATGGTGTCTCCTTGTCATGAAAATTTGAAACCACATGATCTCTGACCCCCCCCAGAATAATCTTCCTCGATTTTGCAGTATCTTTCTTCCACTGAGCCAGTTGTTATGTATTTGATGTTGTTGGTTTTGGAATATCAGTTTGTGTGTACTCCAATACTCCATCGTCATCCGACGCAACTTCCATTCTATCATTCCAAGTACATAAATTCAAAGTGCCCTCCAATGTATACTCAATCCTCAATCCATTGAAACACATTGTTACTGCAACGAAGAAATTCTTGCACTCAAATTCTTGTACCACAAATTTGCTATTCAATTTTTCTTTTAGAGATGATCAGGAAACTAGTTTCTATGTATTTTTAAATAGCTTTGATACAATTTATAAATAACTCAAAATTTGTAGTTACTAATGAATTCAGACTGAAAACAATAGACACAAATTTCTTCTACTCAATCTACGAAAGGGAAAACATACAATAGAAACACATGAAATCATTCAATCAAAATGAACACAGTTTTTACTGGGGAACTGAACTTGGAAAATCCCCTCCTCTATTTGTATTATATCAAATGAGAAAAATGATCTATTACAATGAAAACTTCAATCCTTGAAGCTCAATTTGCACTACAATATTGATCTCCTCCTATTGAGTCTTCTCTAGCCAATACTTAGCCAAAATATGCCTCCTTCTTCCTCCTATTTCATTGCGCAATTCTTGCTCTGAAAGAATAGGGAAGCTCTTATTTCTTTGTGAAATGGCTCACCTGCTACATGAAAACACTGTACACTCACTAGTATACAATAATGATTACATTGATGCCTTTTTCCTCCACTCAACTAGGCAATTTGAATTCCATGCATGACTAGAACTATATTTAGTAAATTGACTAGTTAACTGAGAGATCAGTGAGTTAACAATAGTTACAACTATTCAACTGAACTCCTACTGACTCTATTCATGACTAGAGCTCAGATAACTGAGTTTCACTCACTATAACTCCACTAGATTGTTATATCTTAGCAATCAGCTCATGCAAAACTCTACTTCTTGCCCACAAAACCGAATTGAATGATTTAACTAAGTGACTTGGCCATGTCACTCCACTAATTTCAACTGAGGTTATCCTGCTGATGTGTAAATTTGAACTTCTCCATTTGACTAAGGCACAAATCAATGAAGCCTTTTCTTGCTACAATTTAACATATGTCACCCTAATGGCATTATAATTGATATTGGGGGTGATATCCTTAGAGAATTGCATCTAGTTGGGTGAAAAATTACTCAATAATAGCTAGTTTCCTTGGACTAGCTTGTTTATGGATCAATGTCCCATCTATGTTTACAAATTCCTACTTATAATTGTAAAATTAATATTGTGTTTGATTATGGATGAACTGGAATATAAATCGTCGTTGCATGATGTTCTCTTCTTATTATTGCAAGTTTGGGCTACTAAATTTACTAATGGTTACTTGATAAATTTTAAAATGCCTTAAAGTTATTTGAGTTTGAAATTCTATTATGCTTTGAAGTTTAGTTGTTGAAGATTGGATATATCAAATTAAGTATGAATGATGGAATGGTTGCAGGCCAAACAGCATGATTGGGTAGGTATATTTGAAATATTTAAGAGATTTGAAAGGATGTTTGAAGCTTCTAGGCATGTTTATTATATAATGTTTAGGACCATTTCCATGTTTGAGGTGATAGCTTCAAATGGAAATTGATTTAAATTTTGTTACTTGTTTTGAAACAAATTCCTCCCAAGTAGGTCAATGATCCACATGTATCAAAACGTATATCCTTTTAATTGTTTGTTCTAACTTTGTTCAAAATGATTTTGAATAGGTTGACGAAATTTTACTTTGCAGAGAATATTCAAAGTGTGCCAATTGGGGTCTTCTTTGGAAGAGGCCTTATGATCTCATTTCTACCTTTTGAATGGAATTTATATTTCAAAGAGCCCAATGGCCTATTAAGTCCTTTCCAAAGTTGTAAGTTTTGAATAGGTCCAATGATCTAATGGGGCCTTTCAAAATATGTACTTTTAAAGAGGCCCAATTTGTTTCCCCTCAAGCAAATCTTTCGAAATATGTTTGATATTTCAAAGATGATCAATGCTCTTTGGAGGCCTTTAAAAGGTACTATTTTGAAGCATCCCAATGGTCTATCAATGCCTTGTGAAATATGATATTCAAAGAGCTTGATGGCTGCAATTTTTAGGGCCAGATTTGATCCTTCAAAAGGATCTGTTGGTAAAAGTTTTAAAAGGGGATTTGAAATTTCAAAGAGGCCCAATGGATGTTCCATCAAGTGAATCTTTCAAAAGAGATTCATTCTTTGAAAAAGGCTTGATGGTATATTGATTCCTTTTCAAAGTTTATCCTTTATAGGAGCATGATAGTTGTGATTTATAGGGTTAGGATTTTTATTTCAAAAGGGGATTTGAACTTTCAAAGAGGCCCAATGGATATTCCATCAAGTGAATCTTTAAAATGAGATTCATTCTTTAAAAAATTCTTGATGGTATATTGATTCCTTTTCAAATATGATCCTTTAGAGGGGCATGATAGTTGTGATTTATAAGGTTAGGATTTTTCTCTCAAAGGGGATCAATGAATTTTACATTAGTAAAACATTTGAAATGATGCATAGTATTTTGAAGAGGCCCAATGGATTTTTCATTGGACAAATCTTTTAAAATAGGTTTGATCCTTTGAAGAGGCTTGATGGCCAATGGAGAATTTTGAAAGATGTTTCTTCAAAGGGACTTGATTGTCTATGAGGTCCTTTCAATGGGCATTCTTTTAAAGATACCTAATGGTTCTAACCTTCATGGGAGGGATTAAGGTGATATTTGAAGGGAAAAAATGAGTGGGGTATCCTCAAGGGTCCAAGCTAATGGAAAATGATGTCAAGAAAAGTGTCACACTCTCGCTAAGATTGTAGAGGGTTTTGGGTATGTGATAGAGTGGTATTAAATCAAGTTCTAGCACTTGCGGATATTATGAGAAAAAGATTGAGAATGAGCGTTAGAGAAAATTTGAGGTCTAAAATGGGTCTCCTAAAGAATATTATAAAATAAGATTAGATTACCTTATCAAGTTTTGGAGGGAAAAAAGAAAAAACTACTTTTTGAAATTGTATTTTTAACTTATCTCCCTATGATTTACCTCAAATTTCGAGCAAGAGCATCATTGGATGCGGAATTTATTTTCGTATCTAAGGAGTACCCGTGTTGCATACTTTCGATGGACCCTACTACATGAAAAATGTGAAATGCGTGAAAAAATGTGATTGCAATCATGTTTTTTCAAGTATTTCTCATTTTTCATGCACTAGGGTCCATCAAAAGTATGCAACATAGGTACTCCTTGGATGCAAAATTAAATTTTTCATCCAACGAGTGCTCCCACTTGAAATTAGAGTAAAATCATAAGGAGATATGTTGAAAATATGAGTTGGAAAAATAGTTTTTATTCATTTTTTTATTTATCTTTTTACCTTTTTACTCTAAAAATGGTGAATCATCCCCCCTTGGTTGACATCATCATATTGAATCCTATTGGTTCTTATAAAGTTGATTTTTGTTGTATATTTTTGTTTTGAGGCCCATTTTTTACCTCAAAATTTTTCTAATTAAAGTGTGTATGATATGTTACGACATTGTTCCAATGGAGGCATAACTCTTTGTTTAAGAATGAATGAATTCCAAGTAGTCCCAAAAATGCGAGGAAGGCCTTCAAAAATTGAAAAATCTTCCAACTAGGGTGTCAATTGTAAGGACTACAGATGCAGACAAAGATTTTGTTGTGTTCATATAGAGATGTAGAGAAGGACTTTGTGGACTTTTCATGTAAGTAACCATAAGGTGTGTTACAAGTCAATGAAATTTAAGGATCATGAGAGAAATTATGTTACCCATGATCTACCTTGGTGTTGTAGTACATACATTGAAGATGTGGAGACTACTTTTTAATGTGTAAGAAGTTGGTGTTAATGACAAATCATAATGGATTGGATGATATATTTGACCATCCAAACTTGAATTCTAAGCATGCAAGATGGATGTAATTCCTTTGTGAGTTTTATTTTGAGATTGAGAATGTAAATTGGAGAGAAAACAAGGTTGCAAAGTGCATGTAGCTATCAACATTTGGAGATCTAATTGGTAGAATAGTGATAGACTCCATTTCTTTTGATGCACAACTTTTTCAAGTGGGGTGGATTGCAAAAAGATAAATCATAAAATAATCTTGAAAGATGTCAATTATCTGATGTTGGAATTCTTATGTATAAAGCTAGAATGTACATTCCCAAAATTTTGGTGGACTTGAGAATGATCGTCATGGAGGAGATGCATAAGAGACCATATCTTGGACATCCAAGCCACCAAAAAATTGCTATTTTCCACAAGGAAGAAATGTTTTTGTTACAAAATGAAAAAAGATGTCACTAAATACATTGCAAGATGTATGGAATGTCAATATGTCAATGGAAAACATCAACATACAATTGACTTGCCGCAAACTTTTCAACTTCCAAAATGGAAAGGGGAGGTTACAATAATCACACAATAATGGACTGCCGAAGATAGTGAAGTAGCATGATGCAATCATGGTTTTGTTTGATAAATTGAGAAAGGTTTCTAGCTTCATTTCCATGAAGTGTACTCATAAGGAAATGTATTGTAGAAATTTTCATCAGACCAATTTTTATATGCATGTATTGCCCACCACAATTGTATTTGATAGGGATTGAAAGTTTACTTTTAATTTTGAGAAAGGGGTTTCTGAAGGCTTAGGCAATGATTGAATTTCAATATTGCCTACCATTTGCAAATACACATGTAAATTGAAAGAGTAAAGCAAGTTATTGAAGATATGATTTGCATTTATTTGATGGAGGAACCATCCAATTGGGAGGATTATCTACACCTTGTGGAGTTTGGATTAAGAATCGATATAATGTATCATTGAAGATGGCCCCTTTTGAGGCACTACACAACAAATGATGCAATAATGCATTAAGTTGTGATAATATAGTGAATATATTGATACACGGTTTATAAACACTTTAAAGGTGGCTTATAACATGAAGTTGTGCCAAGTTGGAAACTGCATAATGTGGGCCATTTGAGATCCTATATAGGACAAGACTAGCTGCATATATACTTGAATTTCCTACAAACATGAAAGATCATGAAATTTTCTATGTTTCTTTGTCTAAAACAATGTGTGTGATCCTAAACATGTGATTGATTGGGTTGTGATTTGGTGGAACCAAAAGGAAAGTTCCAAGAAAATCCCTTGTGGATACTCGACAAGAAAGTAACATTTCTCTAGAACCAAGCCATTGGGAAGGTAGAGTTTCAAAGGAATAACCTTAGTCTTGATGAAGCTACATTGGATCTAGACACGAACATGTGAGAGACATATCCATTTTAATTATGATAACAAGAGGAAAATGCAATCCTAGGGGCAATGTAATCACTCAGTTTTGACCCTTTGGATATTTTGGAACAAATGAAGTGAATATAATGATGGGATTCAACTCATATAAAATGACTCCATGTATATATCATGTAAATACCTCGTATGGATTCCTAGTGTGAAGCTCAAGGGAAAGGGTTGACTCATGAATGTCAAGGCATGTAATTATGCTTTTTATCAACAATGAGGTAGATTTGACAAAGAATTTTCACGACATGTAAATATCATTTAAAAATCAATATAAAGGTGCAATAATAGTTGCGAACGAGCACGAGAGGATATACAAGTCCACTAAAGGATTATGTAGAATTATGATTATGGTTATGTAGAATTATTAGGATTATGTAGAATTTAATATCAATTTTCATATTTATAGATTAAATTTTTGTTGTAGCTTTAAATAATTAGTAAATTTTTTATTCACTCGTGACATATAAATGTTTATTCGTAAGACTTGGATATGTTGCATTGATTAATCCTTTTTGACATCTGTGAAAATCTAAAATGACTTTGTAGGTATTAAGAATTTCAAAAAATATATTTTTAATTGATCCAAGGGGATCTAATTAAGCACTAATGTTAAAAGATAAGTACTAGCTAAAAACAAACTAAGGAGTGAATGAAACTAAATAATGTTTTAGGAATACAATAAAGAGGCTCGCTTTTCTTAAACATCAAATGGGAAAAGACATTTATATGTTTATATTTAGGTAAACTTAGAATAAATAAGGGAGAAACATCAATCCCAATAATTTGTTTTTAGATGTTGGGAGGAATCATGATCTTTTCTGGGCTTTGAGTGTAAGGATGCAAAATCCATGCCCCACACTTGATAAGAAAATTGGGTTATGAATTGGAATTTCATTGTTGTTGTTCACCCAATATTAATAGATATAAAAGAAAGTTGAACTAGAAAACATAATGCACATTAGACATGTTTGTTAAGGACCAATAAGGTTGTTGGGAAGACATTCTTGAAATTAGTCATAAGTTAGGAAATTAAGTTAGCAATAAGATCATGTATAAAAGAGAAAAGTGATTAACATCAAAGTCATGTTGATTCCCTTAGGGTTAGTAAATTGATTTGTTAGGAGAGATGATCTTCTTATGGGTGAGACTACAGAAGAATGTGATACCATTTAGAGACGATGCAGAACTCTTCCTAGGTTTCTATGAGCCATTGAGATACTTGACAAGGTTAATATAATTTCTTATTGAATCTCATTATGACCTAATCTACCTATGATGTAGGATGTCATCTCTAGTAGTATTATTGATACATTCCAAACCATTTATGTCAAAAATGTAGGAGGAAATGTGCTACTAGAGAAAACACAAAAATTTGTGCATCAATGCTGCCTCATCATTACCTTAACTATAACTTTGGAATTAGGTTTTTCTAAAGGATGGGTGTATGAAGTACCTGATACTTTAAATTGTATTTAACCCAAAGTTAGGGCTTTATTTTCCTTTTATTTGTGTTAGTGATTTGTTGACTAGGGTTTCTTATTCTGGTCAACCAAGGATAAATCAAACCCCTTTCAATCTTTTCGCATTTATGTGGTTCCCTGTTTTTGCAGTAAATCCTACATCGATCAAACTGATCTTTCCTTCTAGGCCCACCTCAAAGAGCACATAGTTGGTACCACCCATAATCGCATCTCTAATTCAACCATTTTCGAGCACTCATTCAAAACTCAACATCCTATCTGTTTTGATCAAGTTAAGATCTTGACATATGTAATAAACCTTGAATCATTTAGGAAGCTCTTGAAATCGAAAAACACCTTAACAAAATCAGTAGGGGAGATGGTTACATGTTAAGTCGGTCTTGGAAGCTTGTTATCCATCACTTATCCCAATAATACTCTCTTTGGTTTGTCTCATTTTTGTCTACCCCCTTCGTTTTCACTTAGTTAACTTTCTCTTTAATTTCTATTGTTAATCATTCTTCAATTTCATTTCGACTTTCATATTTATTATCTTTCTCCTTTTTGTTCCCTTGTTTACATTATTGCTCACACAAGCGGGCGCGCACACACACACATCTTTCAGTTATACGTTATAATTGTAATTATCAATATAAAAATTAAATTTATTGCGTCGAGAGGTGCCTTCTACAGCCCAGTATGACCTCGATGTCCCTGCTCAAAGTTAAATTTTAGCTAATGTCGGCCAACATAAAAAAAAAAAATTAGAAATCTAAATATTGTTTATGTTCGTTTCTCCAATACATAATAATGGACTTGTCTTTAGTGAATCTTTTTGGAAGCTTTTCTGGTGGGGTTTTCCAGTCTAATTTCTCTAAAATCAGGAATTTATTGAAATCACAAGCTTCATGGGTAACGTCTGCACAATCGAAGTGCCCTAGGGGTTTTTCAGGGTGCTGAATCTAGAAATACAGTCCAAAACCCACTTTGAATAACACAAATCAAGTCCAAAAACTAGTTTAAATAACACAAATCAAGATTTCATCTCAAATTTTTCTGTCAAATTCTAGTACTAGAAAGTCCAAAAAGTTGCACTAAAGACAACTCCCATAATAATAATGAAAATAGAAAAAAATAATGCAGGAAACAAAAATGAAAATAACCATATAGATAAAATAAAAAACTACAATACAATTATCTCATGCATTTAGATAAAAAAAAATTACAATACAATTATCTCATGTGTTTAATAGTTCTTTTATCATATACCTTGAATTTGAATGGATCATAAATTTACCTTCAACAAAAATTTTACCACATTAAAATTCCAAAATAGGTAAAATTTTAAACATCTTTACACTTTGCTAAAGCCACTCCCATTTTTTAAATCAAAGTAAAAAAGTTAATTCAACACAAAGAATCCAAAATCTTGTTGTAAAATCTTTTAATACTTCTTTTAATTAGTTATTTGTAAAATGAATCTTTAAAAGGAAAACGAGGATATATTAAAATCTCTATATACATAAATCTTTCCACATAAAGTTGTAATATTATAAAATATTCATTTCATGTAGTTTTATTATAAATTTTTGTATCATGCCATGTAAAAAACATCATTAAATCTAATATTAATATTGAAAGATTAATATTCATATTAATATCATTCAACTTAATAACTTTTAATTAATACAACATTAAATTTAATATAATATTAAAGTTTTTATATTATAATGATATATATTGACTCTAGATATATATGGGAGGGAAGAATAAAGACATAGAGTGATAAAGGTGGAGGGGTAGAGGGAGAGGGAGAAAGGAGAAAAGAGAGAGGGATAGAGAGATAGAGTTGGAAGGAGAGAAATGGAGGGCATAAGAAAGACACTGAGAGAGAAAAGTGGAGAGAGAGAGGGAGTGACAAGGAAGAGATGGAGAAAGAATGTTTATTCTTGGTGGTGAGAAAGAGAAAGAAATAAGGAGAGATGGAGAGGATGGGGGAGATAAGGAGAGAGGGAGGGAGATAGTGACGGAGTTGGAAGGGGGAGAGAGAGAGAGAGAGAGAGAGAGAGAGAGAGTTGAGGAGGAGAGATAGAGTGAGGTGGGAGAGAAAGGGAGAGAGGGGAAGTAAGAGAATGAGGACATGAGAGAGAGAAGGAGAGAGGAATGGAGAGAGAGAGAGAAGGAGAGACGAAGGGAGAGAGAGAAAGAGAGGAAGGTAAGAAGAAAGACACATATAGAGAAAGACAGAGAGAGTGAGAGGGAGTGATAACAGAGATGGAGAGCGGGGGAGAGAGGAGAGCAAGAGGGAAGAGAGATAGAATGGGGGAGAGAGGGAGAGATGGGGAAGAGAGAGAGTGAGGGAGAGGAAGAGGGAGGGAGAGGAAGAGTGAGGGAGATATAGATAGATATGGAGAAATAATGTGTATGTTTGAAAATAGACAAGAGAGAAAAAGGGAGATAGAGATATAGATGGAAGGTGAAGAGAGCGAAGAAGAGAGAGATAGAGAGAGAGAGAGCATGTGTGTTTGAGGGGTGTTGAGATAGAGAGACAAAGAAGGATAGATGGAGGTAGGTATAGATATAGATGGAGGGGGGAGAGAGGGAAGAAGATTTCCTGCCTAGATACATTGATTTCAGTATAGATGGTGATGTCTAATCCTATTTGATTGCTTGCACTGAAGGAGATAAACTAAATTAGAGGGGACAGGAGGAACGAAGAGAGTCAAAAGGAGAGGAGTGAGAGAGGGGGACACAAATATGGAGGTGGAGAGAGGAGGAGAGAGAGAAGGAGAGAGGGAGGGAGAAAGTGACAGGGTTAGGGGAGAGAGAGAGAGAGAGATGGGGGGAGAGAAAGGGATAGAGAGGAAGGATGAGATAGAGGAGGAGAGAGGGAGGGAGAGAGAGGAGGAGAGAGGGATGGACACAGAGATGGAGTTGGAAGGGGAGAGAGGGAGAAAAGAAGAAAGGCATAGAGAGAGAGAGAGAGGGAGTGATAAGGGAGAGATGTAGAGAGTGTGTGTATGTTTGGGGGTGAGATAAAGAGACAAAGAAGGAGATATGGAGGGAAATATAGATATAGATGGAGGGGGGAGAGAGGGAAGAATATTTCTTACACTAGATGCATTGATATTTTTTTTTTCTCTGCAAATACTAAATTCTATTAACTGAAAAGAATGATATTTTTACATGGAGTTGAGGCCTCAGAGATCAGAGCTCGAGGGCACTTAACACAACAGAACTACCCCCTTACAAAAAGAAGCTGGGGAGACCAGTTACATATAGCTAGAAAAGAGATATAAAACCCAGAGGATGACTTGTATAGCAGAGATAGAGACATTGGCAACAGAAGCTTAAATTCATTGCAAACCAGCCAGCAAGTGAACCACCAATTCCCCGAAGGGATGCCAAAACAACAGGCCATAAATGCTGAACCTTGACTGTGAGCGAAGATGCCTGTAGGTGGTCATCTGAGCAGTAGCAAAAAACAAAAAGGAAAGAAGCAGTCCCAGGTGGCGCTAAACTTCCTTAACCTTACCAGGAGTCTTCTCCTCAACCAGACACGCACTGCCGATCCTCAGACTCTCATCACTGCCGATCCTCAGAGTCTCGTTGACAGGGATCGCCATGGAGTGACTTTTAGCGCCAAGAGTCCCTTCCTCATCAACTGGGCTTATGCCTTCAAGGGGCGGAATACTTTTAGGAATTTCCTCCTGACCAGACTTATCACTCTTCCAATTCTCCGGGCTATCTTTATCCATGGAATGCTCACTGCTTTGGGAAGGATCAGGAGCGATGCATGCCAGAGGGGAGATTTGATTTTCTTCTTCTGAAAGGATTATAGTAATGTGAGTAGTAATCAGAGGCCTATTCAAATTGCTTTGAAATTTAAAATGCGTGGTTTGGAAAGCGCTATTAGGAATTGGCTTGCGCTCAGAGCTTAAAGGTGGCATAGCCTCATGAGAGGGGGGGAGATTAAGAGGCAATTGCTCAGGTTCCACAGAGCGACTGGCGGTTGAGTGTTTGCCACTGCCACGATGCCCCCCAGAGCGACTCCTTTTACCCTGTCGAACCATTATGAAAGACGAAGGGTAGGGCACAGAGAGACCAGAGAGACCAGAGACAGTAATAGAGGGATGGTAGAAATGATACAGAAACTGAATTGAATGCACAAAGAAAGCCCAAGACGGAGACACAATACTTCCAATGTTGAAGTCAAGAACTGTGGAGAGCTTACCCCTTAAAGTCGTGCTGAACCTCTTCCGGAGATACAAAGAGTCGGTCTGGAGCTTGCCTCTGTGTGCAAGAGTTAGCCCGTCACCATAAACCACAGCTAACCAGGTCCCGGCACAGTAAGATTGAGCACAAGGTGTGAGGAAAACATACAGGATCGACATGATTATAACAGCCATAATGTTGCGTTGAACAACGCACTCCATAAATGCAGATATCCTACCAAATCCAGCCTTAATAACTCCATCCCTCTTGCGTGAGGTGAAGTCTTGGGAATCCACGATGCTCTGCAACTAGCAGTACCGGGATTTATTATTCTGCATGATGAACATTTAAAGCCATATTGCCACCCGCATCTGGGGTAGATGCATTGATATTAACATACATGGTAATTTAGAATACTATTTGATTGCTTGCACTAGATGCATTAATTTCAATGTAGATGTTGATTTTTAATGATCTTTGATTACTTGCGCTAGATGCATTGGTTTTAGTGTAGATGTTGATTTCTAATCCTATTTGATTGCTTGCACTAGATGCATTTATTTCAGTGTAGACGTTTTCTAATTCTATTTCATTTCTTGCACTAGATGCATTGATTTTAGTGTAAATGGTTATTTAGAATCCTATTTGATTTCTTGCACTAGATGCATTGATTTCATTGTAGATGGTGATTTATAATCTTATTTGATTGCTTGCACTAGATGCATTGATTTCAACATAGATGTTAATTTCTAATGATATTTGATTTCTTGCACTAGATTCATTGATTTCAGTGTAAATGTGATTTCTAATCCTATTTGATTGCTTGCACTAAATGCATTGATTTTAGTGTAGATGTTTTCTAATTCTATTTGATTGCTTGCACTAGATGCATTGATTTCAGTGTAGATGTTGATTTCTAATTATATTTGATTGTTTTCACTAGATGTATTGATTTCAGTGTAGATGTTGATTTTTATTATATTTGATTGCTTGCACTAGATGCATTGATTTCCGTATAGATGTTGATTTCTAATCCTAATTGATTTCTTTCATTAGATGCATTGATTTCAGTGTAGGTTTTTTTTTCTAATAATATTTGATTGCTTGCATTAGATGCATTGATTTCAATGTAGATGTTGATTTATGATTTGATGTAAATGGATGTATGATGGTACATTAATTTTAAAGTGACTGGATTAACAATGTGATTGATTTTAGTGTAAGCACAAAAAAATTATTGACAATGTGCATTGACTTTTGTGTTATAGTAATTCAACCTATTAATATTGGAGAGCAAGAGAGAAAATGTAATATGTTTACTACAATAGCTCGAGTTAAATATTTGAATGGTTTACGATTTCAACTACACTTTTCATATAATCGATATGAAAATATGGCAAAACTAACAGGGGTGAAAATAAGAATAGTAGAAGAAAATAGTTTAGATTGATCAAAATGAAGAATATTTGTAATTAATACATTCTTATTATTCACATTTTTTTCCATTCAACACTATTACATTGTCACTTTGCATTCAAAAATTTTATTTCATCAGTTTTCATAGTTAAAGTTCTTAATAATATCTATCATCTTAACAGATTAAGGTAACTTAGCAAATTTAAAATTAAAACTACTCTTCAAGATATATTTAGTAATACCTGGAGGGACACTATTAAGAATTAATTAGTTGTAAAAAAATGTGATACCTAAAATTAAATGAAATGGATGTGCAATATCAATCCTCCTACAAGCTATTGACAAGATTGTCTTCCTTCTTCATCACCAACTAATTACTAATAGACAATTACATACACATATAGAAATATAACACAAAAATTGTAACATTCACAAACATTACCATCCAAATCCAAACACATAAACACACAAACCACTCAAAGCATCCAAACACAAACACACACAAACCACTCAAAACATCCAAACATAGACGCGCAAAGCATTCAAGGAAAGAAACATAGACTAAATTAAAGAACAATATTATATAATATTATATGGTCATTTCAGGAAAAGGAAACATAATGGCAATTTCAAAGTATGAAGTTTATCTCAAACATATACATAATAATGATAATCTAAAAATATGACATTGTTGCCCTCAGTTGGAACCAACCTAGATCCATCTAACTCTGGATCTATCATGCGCCGAGAGGGATCGAATCCCTCGAGGTGCAAACCTTTCCTCAAATTTTACACTCCAAAAATAAGGTTTGCACCTCGAGGGATTTGATCCCTCTCGGCACATGACATATCCAGAGTTAGATGGATCTACGCTGGTTTTTAACCTCTAGGGTCAGCTCAATTGGTCAAGTACTTGTTGCCAAAGCACCAGTTGTTGATTTTTTAAGTGCAATAGATACAAGAACTTAATTTCTAAAACTAATAATTAATTCCAATAATTTATATATTATTTTGGCATTTCCAGTTTATCATTAAGCAATTACACTTCAAAATTTCAACCATAAAAAGTAGTAGCACAGTAGAGATCACAATGCACAAAGACAACACAAGATTTGCCCCGGGAAAACCCACTTGGGGAAGAAACCCAACAACCTTTTCCTTAGAGAAATTCTCCAGTTCAACAAGAGATGCATCTAATTCTTCTGGTCAAAATCAAAATCAAAATAACCAACAATATAACCATGGTCAAGCAACCCCCAAAACTTGGCCCCAACAAATCATGCGAATTTTCTATTATGCACGCACACTTCTTGTTACTCGTGCACACTTATGTGACTCATGCATGCTTCTTGTGACTCATGCGTAGTTCCTATGACTCATGCACAATTCCTATGACTCATGTGCAGTTCCTGTGACTCATGTGCACTTCTTGTTCTCTGTCTCCTTTTCATAGATAAATAGAAGAATAGAAAATGAGTGATCTGAATTCTATGTCAAGAGGAGATTGATTTCCTTATTTATAGTTTTATGGGAGGCCAAATGGGTGCCACTTGAACTAGGGCCAACTTGACTTGATGGAGGGTTGACTTGATCATCTTGGAGTCAAAATTTTAAAATTTAAAATTCAATATTTTCTCTTTTTGAAACCGACATGAAGAACATGTCTTATATTTATCATTACATATATTTCAAGAGCTATAATATTAGATACAAAGACTGACCATAGCTACAAAATTCAACACTACCTCTTAGCTAGGGAGGTGATCAGGTGCTCAATATTTAGCTAAAAAACAAAATTATCAAATTGGCTCGAAAACTATATGATTGCATCTGTCTCATCAAGACGATCGCAACACAATTTGTTTCACTGAAAATGGATTCCGGATGAAGGATAAAAGGCATGATGTTCGTTTTCCTAAATAGCTAAAAAATATTGCGGAATATGATAGAATGATGACATGGCAGTCCAGTCAGCAGTCTAGTCAACAAGGGTAATATTCTTCAGTTTTCGCCCAACGGGACTGTGACAAGTGTCACTTACGGATTCACCAGTTTGGTTGTGTGAAGGTGAAACTACCTACTTGGCCTCCAAGGTGGAAATTATGTTTTGTTATATATATATATATATATATATATATATATATATATATATATATATATATAGATAGATATATATATATAGATATATATATATATATATATATATATATATATATATATATATATATAGATAGATATATATATATATAGATATATATATATATATATATATATATATAGATATATATATTATTTTAGAAAACAGCCTTTCGAATTTTACTTGCTCTCCTCCTGTTGATGGTTTTTTCCTTAGTGGATCTCCTCCTTTCAATGAGATGGACTATCCTCGAGCCTCGGGTCTCCTTTATTTTAGTACTCCCTTAAATTGTCCTTTTTGTAGTTTTGGTGAATAAATAAATAGATACATATGTGCATAATTATTATTGAATTTTTTCGACATTATATAGAGCTTTTACCATCATTCCCTGATCAGGTTTACCCCCAATCTTTAACTAATTTTTTTTCCAACCTAATTTTATTATATAATTCAATTATATTTCAACCTGATTTTATTATATAATTCAATTATTTTTACAATGTTAGGTCCTTTACCCAATAATATTATAATTTATTTCCGAACATTAGTATTATTTGAATTGATTAATTCATTGATTATTTTTAATATTATTACCTTCAAATAATAATAATAATAATAATAATTAACCAATATTATTTTATAAATTAATTTTCATTATAACGGCTAGTTTTCCTCCCCATAGGTCAAACGTGACCATTGAAATTTATTAATTTACTAATACTATTAATATTATTATTTACTTTATCATGGTAACGGCTAGTTTTCTTCCTTTTTCACATTGTCTAGGTCTACCCTAGCTTATTATAATATTATTTTTTTCCCACCAAATACTAGTTAATCTTGCCTAAATAATTTTACTTCACCAACGACTAATTCTGAATGACTAACACTGAACATTGATGCATCCATGCTATTTATTCTCTCTGATCGTCTAACTTCTCACCTTGTCATGAGGATGAACCACATTTGTTGGTTCGAAATGTTGACCCAATCCTTACAATGTGATTAATCCGAAAGACTGTTTTCTAAATTATGGATCACAAAAGTCTTAGATCTAACATATATATATATATATATATATATATATATATATATATATATATATATATATATATGTATGTATGTATAAAATTAAATTCAAATGACAAAATCGGCGGTAAACTCAAATTTGAAAACAGCGGCAAAACCTTTGCATGGGACAAGCGGAGGCCAATTTGAACCCGTGACCTTCCCCGCACCATTACCACCACCCACCATTGGACCACACATCAAATTTGAAAATAGTAGCCACGAATTTGTATTTAAGCCTACAGGAATGACCGATGTCGAAGAGGAGGGAGCCAACCTCGTGGGGCCAGCTCCCTCTCCATATGACCATACATTAAAAACCGTGGGCCAACACTAACGTTAAGCGCGATTAGTGCACCACTAATCCCAGTTAAATTTAATTAAACCGTTGTTTAAGTTGGCGGCATTTATGGTGGAGCCACCAAATCCGGAACCGCCACCAAATTTGGTGGACTTAACTGGAGTCTTTCCAAATTTAGCGGGGTTTCCTAGCGAAAAATTGAATGCAGCATATCTTGAGCAATTTTCGACCAAATTGAGCTAAAAAAGAAGTGTTTTTGGCTAATTTGGAACTTCTGAACACATTGGTGCAGGAATCAGGAGCCATAGAGCTTTGTAAACATCATTTTTTCCACATTGAGCTAATACAGAGGCCTAAGCCATGGAAGTTGGACCACAGAGATGTAGCCCAGGAGGGGTGAACTCCTTCATCAAAACATTGTGTTAATGTGTCTCTTTGATGGTTTGTTGCGCTATACATGTTTGTTGTTCATTATTCATTTTTGAAGCTATTTTGCTCATGAATATCTTGTTTAACTTAAGGAAATTTACCTGTTTGTAAGCACCAATGACTAAGGAAACCTCAATACAAAAAGCAAGAAGCAAGCACATGTTTATAAATCTGTAATTGTTATTAATACAACAAAACTAATCATACAAATATAGATCAAGATGGTATTAGAGCCCAAGGTTGAATTTCTTGATTGCTTGAGTTTGAGCAATTAGGGTTTTAATGGTTGCAAAATTTTGATGCTTACAAGGTTAAAGTTGCAGAAAGGAGAAGGGAAGCTATTGGTTGCAACTGCTGAGGTAATGCCTAGAAGAAGGAGAGCCACAAGGCCACAATCTCCACCACCCAAAGTTCCAATTCCAACTACACTTGAAACTCCTCAAGTTTTGCCTTCAATTGAGGTTGAAGAGGTACAAGCAATACAAATTTATGAGCCTGAATCCATAGCCATTAAGTTTGTAGAAAGATTGCCTGACGGTCACTCTTCAGAAGAGGAAGAATTCAAGAAATATTTCTATACTTTGATTAAGATGGTTAAAGTCCTCTATGAAGAGAGGAACACTAGAATGGTTGGAGAGAGTTCTAAACCTCCACATGGAGAAGGAAGCTCAGAGGACAAAACAGATGAGAAGAAGGATTCCAAAGGGAATGTTGGAAGGCCACCTCCATCTCCACCATCCTCATCATCTCCATCATCTCACACAGCATCATCTTCCACTACCACCACTGAAACTTCCCATACTCATTCCAAAACCCCAAAAGGGAAAACTCCATTACTGAAATTGGATATAAAATTCGAACTTCCCATGTACAATGGAGAAGTGAATGCAAAAAAGTTGGACAATTGGATTCAACAGTTGGAGGTATACTGCAAAATTCAGAACCTTCAGGAAGACAACATAAAGATCCAGTTGGCTTCATTGAGGCTAAAAGGATCTGCACTAGTTTGGTGGGAAGCAAAGACTCGATAGGAAATGAGAATCCATGGTAAGATATCCATCACTTAGGTTGAATTTGTTTCTGCAATTAAAAGACAGTTTTATCCTTTAGCCTATATGAAAAAAACCATTATGAGTTGGCAGAATTTTAGGTAGCTTAAAGGCCAAACAGTCCAAGATTATACACAGGAGTTTAGGAAAAGAGATTTGTTATTAGGAGTGAATTTGAATTCCCAAGATAAACTGCAGAAATATATTGGGGGTTTACATTCCTATCTGAAACATACTATTCTTATGTTCAATTCAATTAATTTAGATGAAGTATGTGTGCAAGCCACACATCTTGAATCTAGAGGAAAGAACACTCATGAAGAGAGTAGTAATAAAAATCCACCTAACAATAAGGAGAAAGAGAAAGGAGAAAAATGGAAGGGAAAGAAAAATGCAAGTGTGAAGAAAGAAGGGGAGAAATATATTTGTAAACATTGTTCAAAAGAGGGACATAATGAGGATAATTGCTGGAAACTCCATCTAGAAATGAGACCAAATAAGTTCAACAATAAGGGAAAAAGAAAACCACTGCTATCACTCAAGAAGATTTAGGTTCTGAATCAGGGGATGAAAACAAAATCATTGCCATGGGAATCAAAGGAAAACAAGATATTGCAAGCACTAGTTCACAAAACTATAATACTAGTACTACTCCAAATGAAAAGAGTCAAATTGAGTTATTTCATATTAAGGTCATATCTAAACACACCAAGATTGACACACCCTTTGATAGTGGGTCACAAGAAAATCTAATCTCTGAAGACTTAGCCAATCAATTGAATCTTAAAATTGTACCTCACCATAAACCATACCCTTTGGGATGGATAACAAGAGACACTGGTTTACAGGTTACAAGAAAATGTTGTTTAAGTTTGCAATCACTGCAAATTTTGTTGACGAAGTAGAGCTAGATGTGGTACCGCTTGATATTTTAGGGGTGGTGTTGGGTAGTCCATATTTGTATGATCGGAAAGAAATCTTTTACCGCCATGAAAACAAGTATCACTTGTTCAAGGATGGTGTGGAGTACATAGTGAGAGCCCATCGCAAAAAGATGAACATTTCTTTGGTTAATGCAGGGGAGGCAAAAAGACTAGTGAATTCAAGTAAAAGTTTAGTACTTCTCATGTTCAAGCCAAATGATGATATTGTTTATGAAAATTTTGTTGCATGTAATGCAAGTTTCAATTCTGATTTGGTTGGTTCAGTTCATCAGAGTGATGAAGTATTTCAGGTTGTGAAAGAATCGTCCTTCAAGGAGAAAGAAACTTCACATGAAATATATTTGCAGCAAGAGGTTTCTCTTTGTGATGTTAGCATGAAAGGGTTGACAAAATTGCAAAGTGTAGAGACACCAATGCAATGAAAAAGTTTTTTGAACAATGGGCTCATTCAATCATCCCTTACGCCATGTTGTGCATCGATGGTTATGGTGCCAAAGAGGAATGGTAAGTATTTCAAGAAAGAGGACAAAAGGAGTAGTTTTCGCCAAAGCAAAGTTGTAAAAAGAGGTCAGTGCAAGAATATACATAACACCAAACAAGAATGGTTTGTATGGCTTTTAATGTTGTATGTTCTTTGTAGCACTTCTATTACATACATGTATTTGAATTATGGCAAAAAAGAGTCCTTTCTTGAATAAATTGTCCACTTGGGTGACATAAACATGTTTAGAAAGTTTTCTTATGCACATGTCATCTATGAAGGGAAATTGTTTGATGTTTTGAAGATATCAAAGTACAAGTTGGGTTTCACTTCTTTGATGTATTTGGGCCATGATATTGGAGGACGTAAGTTGAAGGAAAGCCTCTCCAAGTTGGATGCCATTGTTGATTGGTCAACGCCCAAGATCGTCATTTTGATAAGAGGTTTGTGGAGAGAAGCCCAATGTTGGAGGAGAGTTGTTGTTGACATTTCTTCTTTTGAACCTCCTTGGCATGCATTGTCATGTGTGTGCAAAGTCTTCCAGTGGGGATGAAAACAAAAAGAGGTATGTGTTGCTTCAAACCAAAAGATCAGCTCAATTCTTTATATGCTCTTTCAAGCTTGAAAGGTTCATTTGAGTTTCAGGTTTATGCAAGCAACTTCACCATATTATTTCATTCAGAAGATTTTCATGGTGTAAAGATTAAGTTGCAGCGATCCATGCACTTTCATTGGATGGATACTTGTCAAAAATTTCACTTGGTTCGAAGGTACAAAAGAGGTATAAGAAACAAGTTTATTGTTATGCCTTTTAGGCCTATTGGTTATGTAACTGTTGTATTCAGGCATCATTATGTTTTACATGAAAGTTATGTTCAGAAAATTTCATACTTTCAAGATGTACAATTGAGCTTGAGTCATGTAAACCAAGTAGTGAAATTTGTCATCCATTTGCATTATATTTTGTTATGTTGTCTTGGTAAGAAGGATGTTGCTTTTGATAGCGACATGGACAAAACCATGAGTTTCTATGAACGACTAAAAATGGTGAAACAAACAGTGAAAGATCAACTTGAAAAGGGAAAAGACAATTACAGGTATTATTTCAATCATAGGTTTCAAGTTGACAGTGCAAGTTGGTGTCAGTTTTGCAAAAAGAGGCTTCAAGTTGTTGAAAAAAGAGAGAATGTTCAGATTTCACATTCTGAATGCATTCCTATAGAATTTCTGAATTAGTTTCAACAAGACGCCATCTGTGACAGAAGAATGGGGTCCTCAAGGTAAGTGAATGTTGATTTCCTTAGAGATGAGCTCAAGGAAACAAATTCGTAAAAAAGAAATTGGATCGAGCTTGGAAAGGTGAGGGGGTTGTACCCTCATCTACATGTCAGATAATAATAGCTTTTGGGGTCCAAAAAGCTTCTAGTGGGGAGGAATGATCAGGTGCTTAGTATTTATATCAAAAATAAAAGTCCTCAGATTGGCTCAAAAACTGTATGATTGCATCTGTCTCGTCAAGACAGTCGCAATGCAATTCATTTCACCGAAAATGAAGTCTGGGTGAAGGAGAACAGGCCTGCTGTTCATTTTCCTAAACAGCTAAAACAAATTGCAGAATAGGACAGAATGATGACATGGCAGTCCAGTCAACAAGGGGAATATTCTTCAGTTTTCGCCTAATGGGGTTGTGGCAAGTGTCACTTCCGGATTCGCCAGTTTAGTTGTGTTAAGGTGAAACTGCTTACTTGGCCTCCAAGGTGGAAATTATGTTTTGTTATATATATATATATATATATATATATATATATATATATATATATATATATATATATATATATTAAATTCAAATTTGAAAACGACGGCAAAACCTTTGCATGGGACAGGCGGAGGCGGGTTTGAACCTGTGACCTTCCCCGCACCATTACCACCGCCCACCGTTGGGCCACACATCAAATTTGAAAATAGTAGCCAAGAATTTGTATTTAAGCCTACAGGAATGATCGATGGCAGAGAGGAGGGAGCCAACCCCCTCTCCATACGACCATACATTAAAAACCGTGGGTTAGCGCTAAGGTTAAGCGCGATTAGTGCGCCACTAATCTCGGTTAAATTTAATTAAATCGTTGTTTAAGTTGGCGAAATCTATGGCGGAGCCACCAAATCAGGAACCACCACCAAACTTGGCGGACTTAATTGGAGTCTCTCCAGATTTAGGGAGGTTTCCTAGGGAAAATTTGAATGCAGCATATCTTGAGAAATTTTTGACGAAATTGAGCTTAGAAAAAAGTGTTTTTAGCTAATTTGGACCTTCTAAACACATTGGTGCAGGTATCAGGAGCCATAAAGCTTTGTAAACATCATTTTTTCCACATTGATCTAATATAGAGGCCCAAGCCATGGAAGTTGGACCAAGGAGATGTAGCCCAGGAGGGGTGAACTCTTTCATCAAAACATTGTGTTAATGTGTCTCTTTGATGGTTTGTTGCAATGTACATGTTTGTTGTTCATTATTCATTTTTGAAGTTATTTTGCTCATGAATGTCTTGTTTAACTTAAGGAAATTTACCTTTTTTCCGGGGAAAATAGAGTTCATAATTTCTATTAAGAGGTATAATAGAGATTACATGCTGTAGATGCCAAAGGCATATGCAAATATAGTGGTATTTCCACCATTCAGTAGTACCATAAGATCTGTCCCATATGTGTCACTATGGATACGATAGGGCTGTATCCATTTACAAAAAGTTCAGATAAAACATGTTGTTCTGTAGTGAGCAAAAGTAAATAGAGGTATAACCTCTGTTCGAAGAAATATATACATAATATGTCTGTAAGAGTCAGTCCAATATTTACATAGCATGGGCTAGAAAAATTTTAACACAAAACTCCAAAAATCAGTTGGGGAGGATTCCCCCTTGTAACAGTCCATCTATGTACGGTCGGTGGTAGAAAACGTGCATCCCCTCTGGACTGTGTTCCTCGATCATCCAATCGCCTAGAGGCCGAGCCGCCGCTTCTTTCGAGAGCCGGTCAGCAGTTGTATTTCTTTCCCTGTAGATATGTGAAACAGTGATCTGGTTAAAAAATGTTTTGAAAAAAACAATTTCTTCCAAGATATGTCTCAAAGAGTATGTGTGACAATGGGAAATATTGTTTGCCCAATCAATTACAATCTTAGAATCACCAAAAATTTGTAATTGTCTGTAGTTTTTAGAAAGAGCGAAATAGAGAAGATGTCTCAATGTGATAAGTTCGGCATGATTGTTGGTCCCCAGGCCAAGCCCCAGTTTCAGGTGAAAATAATGAGATTCTGTAATGTGGAAAAGGATACCCCCTCCACACCCTTGTGCAGATGCGGCTCCATCAAAGTATGCCCACGGCATATTTCTGTTGATAATTTCGGAGGTGATCTGCCTGGGGGTATTGGTTTTATTGTCAAAGGGGATTTCAGAGAAGGCCGAAACAATAGATGGAGGAAGGTGCTGCCAGTTATCCCTGCCTGCCGCAAAGATAATATCATTACGCTTATACCAGATATACATGGCCACAATCAGAGGCAGATTCCTATCTTTTTCCGAGGAGACAGCTGACCACCATAAATCCCAGGCCGAAGAGATGTCATCTGCGAGCCAGTCAGTTGTGATGTTTAGAATGTGTCTGACCTGCTGCCAGATTTCCCTGGTGATTTCGCAAGAGATGAATAAATGGTAGGTAGATTCCTCCGCCTTGTTGCAAAGGACACACCAGGTAGGGCCAGCGAATGAACGTCTTTTCAGTGTTTCCCCCGTTGGTAGTTTATTCGCCAGTATGTTCCACATTAAGAGCCTGGCTCTGGGCGGTGCCTGAATCTGCCAAATATTTGTCCACCATCTTTTTATCAAATCTGGCTTCTTGTCCTCAATGAGTTTCAAATAACCAGCTTTGGGAGAATATAAACCTGATTTTGCAGGTGCCCATATAAGTTCATCTTCATGCTCATGTAGCTTAATATGAGATTCAGAGAGAGCCTGTAAGTATTGCTGCCATAATACCATCCATTCATCTGTTAATTGCCACTGTTGGTCCGATCTCCAAGCTTGAGAGAAGATAGTTGTTCGGATGGGGTCTCCGACCTGATCAAGGTATTTGATACCCATATAATTAAGATGTTGGATCATGTCTGCCGGGAGGAGGTGAGCATTTCCAGACCCAGGCCATGGGTCCAGCCCAATCCGCACCTGGGACCCATTGCCAATCTTCCAGAGCAGGTTTTCCTTGATGAGGGGCAGAGCTTTTAGGGTGGCTTTCCAGATGGCCGACACTCCTTGAAGTTGCCAGGTAGGTCTACGAAGCCAGTCAAGTATGTTTGAGGGCCAGATGTATTTTTTGTGTATGACTTCAGCCCATAAGCTATCCATCTTGAGGAGAGACCATCCCTGCTTTGCTGTTAAGGCGAGTGCAAAAGCGGGAAGGGATTTGAGTCCCCATCCACCCCACTGCTTGGGCATGGATACCAGGGACCATTTAGTCCAAGCAAAAATCTTTCCCTTTTTATTCCCATTCCACAGGAACCTGGAACAAATCTGTTGAATTTTCTGTAGAATGCCTTTCGGAACCCAGGTAAGGGACATCCAATATACCGGTGTGGCCTCGAGGACAGATTTGATCAGTTGTAATCTGCCCGCTTTTGAAAGTAGACGGTGGTGCCAACAAGTTATCCTCTGTTCTATTTTATTGATGAGCCACCCCCAATGTCCAGTATTGTATCCATCCGGCCTTAATCTGAATCCCAAGTATTTTATGCCCTCCAGGAGATTGTTCTCCTGGAAGGGAAAGAACTGAGCAGCCAAAAGAGATTCTTGTTGAGTGCATCTCATCACAGATCTAGTAGATTTGTCCCTGTTGATTTCCATCCCCGTCGCTTTGCAGTAGAGTTGAAGGATGCGGTTCAGGGCCGTACTATCTCTAACACTGCCATTAAGGAATATAAGAATATCATCCACGAACAGTAGATGTGTAATGGAGAGCTGTTCGGTAATTTTGAGGCCACTTAACTCCCCATTTCTTTTGGCATCCGCAATAAGCCTGCTCAACCCTTCCATAACAATGAGAAAGAGTAGTGGGGAGAGAGGGCAACCTTGCCTGATACCCCTGTCGATGTAAAACCGATCTGATGCAGCTCCATTGATGAGAATGGAAAAAGAGACAGATGTAACACATCCCATGATCCAGTTTATGATAAGCAGGGGGAAGCCCAGGTGTATAAGCGTCATCTTAAGGTAAAGCCAATTTACCTTGTCGAAAGCCTTAGTAAGATCAATCTTTAAAGATACACTTTTCAGATTCTTCAGCTTGATGGAATGTAGGGTTTCCTGAGCAGTACCAATAGCCTCATAAATATGACGATTCCGGAGGAAAGCAAATTGTTCAGCAGATATGTGGGAGGAGAGAATCGGCTTAATACGATTGGCAATTATCTTGGCTATGATTTTGTATAGGCAATTGCAAAGGGAGATAGGCCGGAAGTCATTGTAAGATGAGGGTTCATCAGCTTTGGGGATCAAGGCTATATAGGTCCGATTCATAGGAGGGTGGATGTGCCCCGAGAGCCTGCTTTCCTCGACAACGGCTAAAATCTCCTCACCCAACAGTTCATAAAACGCCAGATAGAATTCCACCGGCCATCCATCCGGTCCCGGACTCTTCTCTTTCTTGAACCATTTGAGAGTATTCTCGAGCTCCAGAGATGTAACAGGAGCTGTAAGGTCTTCCAGATCCTCCTGGCCAACAAAACGAGGGAGTTTTTCAGCAGTTCTAATAATATCTGGAAGATTTATTTCTGGTGGAGCTGTAAAGAGACCCTTGAAATGGGATACCCCAAGACTAGCCAATTGCTGGTGGGTGGTAGCCCAACCATCTGGCACACTGGGGAGTCGCCAAATGGTGTTCGAAGCCTTCCTGCCGTTGGCTAAGTTGTGAAAGTATTTAGTGTTGCAGTCCCCCGCTTTGAGCCAAATGGCTCTACTTTTGAGCCTCCAATGCTCCTCCTTTTCCAGTAGAATTTTTGCTTTTTGTCCATACAGACCGTTGAGCAAGACTTTAGATTCATCAGAGAGGTAACCCGATCCATTTTCATCAGTGAGAGAGGCTATCTGTGATTCAGTGTCCGTCAAAATCTGTTCATCTCTTTTCCTCTTGGCTGTCGCCCACTCTTCAGTAAGCACTTTGAGTTTATTAAGCCTAATACAGAAATCATGGGCCTTGCGATGAGACCGCAGAGGGGGCTGGGCAACCCAGAAGTTCGTGACCATGAGGTTATAATCCGGATCCTTGAGAAAGCCAGCGAAGAATTTGAAAGGGGATCGCGGCTTGGGATTATTATCACTAATCTGTAAAAAAATTGGATGATGGTCAGAGAGACCCCCAATGCCAACCCATTGTCTGTATAGTGGACAAATCTGAATGAGATCCTGGTGCATCATGAATCTATCTAAACGCCTCCCCAGTGCAGCCTCCCCTATGCGTTGGTTGTGCCAAGTAGGAAGTTTCTTATTCATGGGGATGTCCACCAGGTGATGAGAGTCCAGCAGTAAATTCATTTGATCCGCAATGGTATCCGACTGGGCATTGTGACCCCAAGATTCGCCAACTCCCAGAGAGAAGTTGAAATCCCCACCAATCACTGTATGCTGAGTAATATGGTTACCAGATAGAAAGTCTTGCCAGAAGGGGAGACGATGCTGGTTAGGACCATATATGTTAATAAATCTTATCGGGAAGCCCAGATCCCCTGCCATGATATCCATACCCAGGAAACCTCTGCCCCCCCAGGTGGAGATTGACTTACACTTCCTTGGGTTGATACCAATGAGTAAGCCTCCGGATCGCCCACTAGCGTCCAGTCCATGCAGAGTCCACCCCGGAAGAAAACCTTGCAGGCAGTTCACCGCCATCTCAGCAGTGCAGAGAGTTTCTTGTAGAAAGATAATATCACATCTAGATACATGAAGAAGTCTTTTTAGTGCCAGTCGTTTTTTGGGGTTGGCAAGTCCCCTACAATTGAAGGAGAGCCAGATCATGATTCACCACAATGTATGGGCTCGATAGCTCTAAGCGCCCTTTCAATAGTATATTGTCTCCCCATAGCAACGTCCGCCACTGCATTTAACTTAGCCGATGAGATCTGTGATGGTCTGCCCCTCTTCTGTTTATGGAGACGACCCGGGGAAGAACCCAGTCCTAGTATTCGAGGCCTAGCCCCAGATCGAAGATGATAGCGGTGGGAACCGGATAGCTCCGGAGAGGAAGATTGATCCACGACCCCCAGGAACTGGTTAGACATGGGAGGGGTAGTAGAAATGAAAGGCGGAGGGGGGGCAATAGAGCAAGTGATGGAGGGAATAGGAGCCGATTCAGAGCGGGAAGATTGTATGAATGAGTGAATATTAGATGTCATTACATTAGAGCAAGATTGTGAAAAAGAGGGGTCGGAGTCATTACCCGGTCTAGTAGGTACAGTTGCAGCCGGATTTGATTTCTTCCCAGCAGTCCGAGAGCGGGTCCGCGGAGGTCCAGGTGCAACCAGGTCCCTGCTGCGAGCCGTTTTAGATGTGCTATCCCCCTTCTTCGAGGAGGGGATCTCCTGCTGAGGCTGTACATCTTCCGATGGCTGGTGCTCTTCTTCATTTTGATTCACCGTGTTCTGTTGGCGTGGTCCCTTGGAGTCCTCCGAAATCCCCTTCGCAAGCAGTGGGCAGTCCTTGAAGAGGTGCCCAACTTTGTGGCATCTCCTGCACCGATAAGGTACTCCTTCGTAATCAAGTGGTTGTTTGCGCGAGACATGATTGTGGTGCAGAGTGATCTTTTCCACCAGCCCAGGTCTGATATCCATATTAACCAGAATTCTTGCCATAGTCCTGATGCCCGTCTTTTCATATGACCTATCATGCTCCAGATAGGTACCTAGAGTGTCACCAATCTTTTTGAAGATGAATTGATTCCAATATTGCCAGGGTAATCCAGGGAGCCGAACCCATATGGGACCTTCGCCTAGATGCTCTCGCTCAGGATCAAACAGGGGATCCCACCTTTTAAGTAGCACCGGCGCGAGCTCAATATGCCAATATTGGGTAAGTACCCACTGAGTGTATTCTGGTCTCTGAAAGTGTAGGGCAAACCAGCCCCTTGTAAGCACCATGACCTCCGGGAGTTCTTTGAAAAAGGAACCCCAAATCTCATTTACCCAACGCTTGAGCCGCTCCGCAGAATAATTCCTACCTCTGACTCTGCCCACTAGCACTTTACGAGCCGCCTCCATCACGTCCGGAATAGGGTCTTCGGGTCCCAAGTTGATATTGTAGTCAGGATCAATGGAGCGGAGACAGCGTCCCTTGGTCACCTTCTCGGAGCGCCTCCCAAAAGGAAAACCCTTCAGCAGGTTCCGGCACGGATCAGATGTGCTGAGCTGTGCTGATGTAGCTGAACGAGCCGGAAGCGGAGTGGTGAAGCAACCAGAGGGAATAGGAGATCGAGGGGAGGGAGTAACAGAACCCGGGAGACCGGAAACAGGGGGGATGAAGGGCTGATGAAGGGATTGTGGCATGAATGATACAGAGGGGGAGTGGGAGCTTGAGGGGGGAGGAGGCGGAGGGGGAGGGTGGAGCGCAGGCCGATTAAGTTCCTGTAAGGAGACGTCGAGCAAAGGGGATCCCAGGAAGCATGATCCAAGTAACTGAGCAGTGGCCGGGGAGAGCGGAGGACAAGCAATGGGCGGGGATTCCGCTGTTAAGGAAGCCGGACCCTTGTTTTTATCCGCAGCAGACAAGTGTGGTTGCAGATTCGGAACACCTGTCGTAAATCCCAAAGCAACATTTCGCGGAGTCAAAAGAGGCCTGTTGGTGTGTGCCCAAATCTCTTGATGCGGCCTAGGGTCCGCCTCGTAATCAACCAAATCCTCGTCACCCATGATAAGTTGTCGGAAAAGAGCCGTGAGCAGGGTTCGAAATGAGGGCCGGTATCACCAGGTGCAGGGTGGTCAGAGCGACAGTGGGCTCAGAGGTGGGTGCCCAGGGGGGACCGCTGAAAAAAATAAACCGCCCAGAACTAAAAACAAAACAAGCCGCAGTCCGCCCGTCATAGCGAAAGACCCGGGGGCTGTCTGAAAACCGCCATGGTGATGGTTCAGCGCCGCAGATAGAACCTAGGGTTCCGCCATCGCCCACTAGGGTTCCGCCATCGCAGCTGGTCTCTCCTTCGCATTTCAATCGTCGGGCTTCAGGAAATTTACCTGTTTGTAAGCACCAACAATTAAGGAAACCTCAGCACAAAAAGCAAGAAGCAAACACATGTTTATAAATTTGTAATTGTTATTAGCACAATAAAACTAATCATACAAATACAAATTAGGAGGTATTCATAATGACTACTGATATGTTCTCTTGTGCACAAATTTCTCCAAGAAAAAGTTGAATGAGCTAGCTATGTTGATGCATCTATCTGCTAACCATGGAAAGCATCCTCCATGAAAATCATGTTCTGTTAGAAACCAAGAAAATACTGAGAGGGTGGTGAATCAGTATTGTGACAATTTAAGAAACCTTTTTTCACAAAGTAAATAATACTAAAACACTAGCAAACTCTTTAACAACAATTCATGTAGGCATCAACATAAGAAGAATATATGCAACACATAAATACTTCAATATTTTCTTCAATTGATTTTACATATGAAAGCTTCAACTTGTTGTTACATCAATTGGTAGGCTTCAACCTACTTGAGAGCTACAACCCTCAATCTGTTGATTTCTCAAGCTCCAACCTGAAGGAAGGTACTACTCCCTAGTTTATTAGTTGCTACTGAAAGGAGCTACAACCCTTGAGTTTATCAACTATCATTGAAAGGAGTTATTACCCCTGAGTTTATCAACTACCACTGAAAGGAGCTACAACCCATAATTTGCAAGCTGGCATTTGCTTGACCTCCTTGATTCATCTTTCATCACATTTTCAAACTCAAACCATGAAGGCCACTCATAAAACGAATCAATCTCTCCTCACTCAATCACCACAAAATCACCTTAAACAATCTATGGTCTCTGATCAATTCACTAATAAAAACAACATTCTTGCTAATTCAAATTCTACTTATAAAAAATAAGAACTGATATTTTAGATTTAGAACTTTAGTTAAGTTCATCTCTTAATCATGCATGAATTCTTAATTTTCAGTTATATTCCACTTCTATAAAGTGTTTTTGATGTGTTCATGATGTCTTTAATCTCTGCTTTGTTGTCTTGATATGAAAAACTGAGTCAAAATTATAATTTCTCCAATTCTAGTACATTATAGGATTTAACAAAAGTTTTATCTGTAGTTCTAAATCTAGAAAACTTCCAAATTTGGAAAAAACTACCAAATATGTCACACTGCACCAAAAATGTTGTCAACTCGTTCATGTCGCTTTACTCTAAGTTTTAGCACATTATCAGTTATGGTGGAATCCACCAAGTATATTTGTCAAATCGTTCATGTTCTAATGCCCATAGGTGCTTTGCTTAAGCCCCAAGGCCCAACACTATAACACATCAATGCCACAAGATACCTTGCATAAAACTGCCTTAAGGGGATTAATCACTTAAGCCCCCTTATTTTAAGCCTTAAGGGGATAAACCACTTGCATCAAACCTTTTGCACCCTTGGTCACAAAACCTATGCACCGAACCAAAACCTGGAGGAGTATTTATCCTTCAGCCTTTAATAGTGAAGCACATTTGATAACTTCCCAGATTTATCTGTTGGGGTGACGTGACACCTTATGTTTGATTCACCGCTCCACTTCTGCACCATCTTGTATGCCACCTCATCCATATGCTCTGTCACCTAGGAAATAAAATTTGTGCCTCCCTTGGAAACCACTATGGTTAGATCATCGAGGTAATGTGTCCCTATGGGACTAGATGTTGCACTCACGGGCCTTTGTTGGGAAGGGATGGATTCAACATGATTGTGATCCCTATGTCATTCATCACAATATAAGCAGAGGAATCATCTTTCTTGATAAAGAGTAGGATTCACGCATAAGTGGATTCAGATTGGCTAGACTTATGAATGGCGGGGACACGTGTGTTTCCCTTTCTTCCTCTAGAAAGAAAGTCAAGCAACTTGTGGAAATATTTGGATAGGATAATTCGAAAGCATGGAGGAACTCGTCTATTGTGACATTGAAAGTTGATGTGTAGTTTCATAATACTTGTGCTAGTGATAATCACAAGGTTAAGGTCGCGTGACATGATGATAGATAAAGAACAAATGATGGTGGCAACCACTTTGGTAATGATTGTGGCTGATAGTCTTCACAGAGTTTTGCACCATCTGGAAGCATTGGTTGAACTATTGTTGGGGGTGATCTATAAGCCAAATCAGGGGTGGATCGACAAGCTAGATAAATTATCTGTGAACTGTAAGGTAATTGGAGAAGGTTTATCCATGCTTACTCTATGCATATGTATGGTATGTTGAGAAACGGAAATAAGAAATTCCAATTTAAATTTGTTCTTGAATTTAAATAGTGAATTAAAATTGAATTCTATTCTCATAGCAACTTGTAAATAGTTAATTAAGTTTAATTAGCTTAATTAGCTTAGGAATTTCGAGTTGGAAGTCTTTCTAAAGTCATGTATATGTTCTCCCTAAATTTGAGGGGTTCATAATGAGTTTAATTGTGAGTTGTAATTAGATCACTCAGTTTATTGAGTTATGTTCAGTTAAATTAGTTCCAAACTGTTTGAGGAACTAATAGAGAGTTAATAGTCAGTTGGTGCAATAGTGCATCCACAAGTGTCACTCTAGTTAACTAAAGATTCCCTCATTAGAAACTCATGCATGTTGATTCTGAGAAAGACCCAGTTGAGACAAGAGTGCAGGGACAGTGTACTATCAGTTGTGTGATTTACTAAGTTGTAACTATCATGCATGCAATTAGAGAAGGACCTATGTTTGGATTGGGAATTTTTGGAAGCATGATTTCCCTTTAAATGTGGGTTATTCATCCTATGAAATAGGGGTTTGGAGAGTTGCAAAATTGGCTAAGTGTTGGCCAAGAGCTTGCTTGTGAGCACGAAGAGTTGAGCATAGTTGTGCGGAATTGTTCTAGTGAGAACAAGCTTTGTATCTTCACTCATATTGATGATATATGTAATACAAATACCAAGGTTTTGAGTAGTGGCTTTCCTCATATACATCTTGTGTTATGTGCCATTGATTTATATTCTTCTTGTTCATATTGTTTTCATCGATCTATTGGATTTCGCTAGTTGAAGGTAGAAGTAGATTCTTGTCTTGTGCTTTAGTACAATGCATGAGCTTGTGAATCTATAGGAAATTCTATATGGTATTGGAGTTGAGAAGAGTATACTAGAGGATATTTTGAAGATTTGAGTTTTGGGTTACAAGTGAAATTCGAATTTGCAATACATAATTCAAGATTGATAGATGGTGTTCTATGCTTTGAGGCTCAAGTATGCCTTGGAAGGAAATTCGAATTCTATAGCCTGGAGGGACATACTGGAGGCTGTGCTAGAAGAAAATGGCTTGAAGGAATTTGTTGATTAAGAAATTCCTAAGCTAGCAGTATCAGACACACAAAATTTGGCCGAATGGAAGAAGTGTGTGGCGAAGGTGAGGCGGATAATCCTCGGGGAGTTCGAGACCACATTGTCTTGAGTCTCCATGGCAAGGAAACTTTGTATGCCATGTGGAAAATATTGTCAGACTTGTATCAGAACAACAATGATCAAAGGAAATTGGCACTGAAGGAGAAACTTTGAAAAATAAAAATGGAGAAAGGTGAAACGATTCCAAAATACTTGACCATGTTCACTCAGTGTCGTGATGAACTTGGAAGTGTTGGAATCATAGTTGTCAAGGATGATATGGTGAGTATTGCTCTTCTAAGACTCCCAAAGAGTTTGCATAATTATTAGGACTCTATCAATGGTTAAGAGAAGCTTCCGGATTCAGAATGATTGTGGTCGGATTTGATGCAGAAGGAGATCAAGAGGAACACCAGGGATGGCTCTTCATCAAATACTGATGATGAACAGAACTGTGCCTTAGTGATTAAGGCGAAGAAGGGGAAAGGGAAATCTTCCCATTCTAAATCATATTCTTATCATGGAGGTAATAAGAAATACATGACGAAAATTAAGTGCTTTCATTGTCATGAGTTGGGCCATTTTGTTACAAATTGTCCACTTAGGAAGTCGAAGAAGAATTCCTCAAGAGGAGCGGCGGGTGAGGCTTTGGCCTCTCAATTCGAATTGGACTTTTCCCTCATTGCATGCAGGGTGTCATCAATGATGGGAAGTGTATGGTACTTATCAGTGGATCTTCATTCCACATGACTGGCAACAAAGAGTTATTCAGTGACCTGGAGGAGAAAGATCTCCAGATGCATATTGAGATGGGTGATGAGGGGAAGTATAGTGTTACCGCATTGGGCAGGATTACTTTTAGAGGGTGCATGGGGCTCCACTCAACTTGAATAATGTTATGTATGTGCCTGGGCTGAAGAAGAACTTGGTATCCGTTGCCATGCTTGAGAATTGAGGCTATGATGTGATCTTCTTGAAAGGAAAGATGTTTCTTTGACACATAGCCACGGGTCAAGTAAAGAAGATAGAGATTTAGGTGAAAAATCTGAATCTCTATAGGATGGAGGTAGAGGAGTGCATTTCTTTGAGCACAAAAGTAGAAAGGGTGTAGAGTCGAGACATTGACGAGTTGTGGCACAGGCGATTGGGCCACTTGCTTCATGGGGCTTTGAAGATATTGCAACAGATCTCTATCGGGGTTCCCAAAGGTACGCTTGAGCAAGTTGATACATGCAAGGGGTGTACTTTGGGAAAATACACCAAGTATTCCTTTCATGACACAGAAAATCAAGAAATGGCTATTCTAGAGAGAGTCCATTCAGATGTGTGTGGACCATTCTCGACAGCATCCATAGCCAAACACATGTATTATGTTATTCTTGTTGATGACTTTTCTTGAAACTGTTGGATATTTTTCATGCAGAAAAATGATCAAACCTTCCCAAAGTTTTGTGAGTTTAAATCATTGGTGGAGAAAGAGTAGGGGAAGAAGGTTAAATATCTACGAAGTGATAATGGTGGTGAGTATGTCTCAAACAAGTTTAAGAACTTATGTGCCGTAGAAGGGATTAAACGGGAGTTGACGACACCCCATAATGCTCAGAGGAGCCTCAGATTGATGTGGAGCAACCACATGCAAAGGATCCTAGAGTGGAGACATCCACTCAGGTAGTGTCTTACAGAGAGGGAAGAAAGCGTACCAGAGAGGTTGACATATTGTTGGATGATGCGCGGGAGAATGTGGGAGCACCCACTTCTCAGTGCAGGCAGTGGAGGTCACCTAAGAGGTACACTGGATACATGGCTCTTATGGGTGAATGTGTTGTGACAGAGCCATCTTCCTTCTAGGAATCAGTGCAGCAACTGGTTTTGGTTGATGCCATGGTGGAGGAGCATGACTCCATAGTTCGTAACAGTGTTTGGGATGTGGTTCCAGGACCGGAGGACAAGTTAGTGGTGAGCTTCTGTTGGCTTTACAAGGTAAAGCAAGATGCATATGGTAGTGTGGAGAAGCATAAGGCTATATTTGTGGTCTGTGGCTTTTCACGGGTAGAGGGGATTGACTATGATGAGACCTTTGCTCCTGTTGCAAGGTGCTCATCAATCAGATCTATATTAGCACTATCAACACAAATGGGTTGGAAGATACATCAGATGGATGTGAAGACAACCTTCCTTAATGGCACAACTGAGGAAGAGGTGTACATAGAGCATCTTGAAGGTTTTGAGACCTTCGACTTTAAGTCACATGTGTGTCGGCCCAAGAGAGCGTTGTATGGGTTGAAGAAAGCACCCCGTGCGTGGTACAACGGGATAGATAGCTACATCACCGAGTTTGGCTTCACGAAGAGTGAAGAGGATGTGAACCTGTACCACATAGTGGTGGAAGGTAAATTGTTGATCATTGTACTTTATGTTGATGATTTCATACTGACAGGTGATGATCAACTGAACAAATCTTGCAAGGAGGACCTTGCAAGAGAGTATGAATGAAGGACACAGAGCTCATGCATTACTTTCTTGGCATGGACGTATGGCAGTGAGATGGGGAGTTGTTTTTGTCTCAGGGCAAGTATGCCAACGAGATACTCAGGAGATTCTGCATGGAGAGAAACAAACCCATGGAGACTCCTCTAGCAGGTAACTGGAGGAAGGAGGATGATACTTCAGGGGAAGTAGTGGAAGCTACTGTTTACAGGCAGCTTGTGGGTTCACTCATGTACTTGGTGAACACACGATCGGATATGTGCTATGCAGTTAACCAACTTAGTCAAGCAATGGTTAGGCCTACCAAGCTGTATTGGAAGGTGGAAAAGCATGTGTTGAGATACCTCAGGGGCACTTCTCAGTATGGATTATGGTACAGATGGATAAAGGGAGTGAAGCTTCAAGGCTTCACCGATGCAGATTAGGCAGGGAGTCCATCCGACCGAAAGAGCACATCAAGAGGGATCTTCAGTATTAGCTCAACGACAGTTTCTTGGTACAATAGGAAAAATAGATCAGTTGCACTCAGTTCGGCAGAGGCGGAGTACATGGCTGTGAGTCAGGCAACATGTGGGGCCATTTGGATGAGGAAGATCCTAGTTGGTTTTTTTGGTCAGCAGATGGATCTAATTGTGATTTACTGCGATAATCAGAGTTGGATCAAACTCTCTGAAAATACAATTTTTCATGATCAGTTCAAGCATATTGATATCTGATATCATCATCTCAGAGATTGTGTATTGAGGCAGATCATATTGTTAAGGTACATTCTCATGGAGGATCAAGATGCTGACATTTTGACAAAGGCATTGTCAAGATGTAAATTCGAGATTCACAGAGACAGGATCAAGGTAGTTGATAATCCCATTCTTGTTGAGAGGGAGTGTTGAGAAATGGCAACAAGAAATCCCAGTTTAAATTTTTCCTTGAATTTAAACTGTGAATTAAAATAGAATTTTATTATCATAGCAACTTGTAAATAATTAATTAAGTTTAATTAACTTAATTAGCGTAGGAAATTCGAGTTGGAAGTCTTTCTGAAGTCATGTATATGTTCTCCCTAAGTTTTAGGGGTCCGTGATGAGTTTAATTGTGAGTTGTAATTAAATCACTCAATTTACTGAGTTATGTTCAATTAAATTAGTTCTGAACTGTTTGAAGAACCAATAGAGAGTTAACAGTCAGTTGGTGCACTAGTGCATCCACAAGTGTCACTCTAGTTAACTAAAGATTCCCTCATCAGAAACTCATGCATGTCTATTATGAGAAAGACCCAGTTGAGACTAGAGTGCAGGGACAGTGTATAATCACTTCTATGATTTACTAAGTTGTAAATATCATGCATGCAATCAGAGAAGGACCTATGTTTGGATTGCGTCGTTTTGGAAGCATGAATTTCATTTAAATACGAGATATTCATCCTAGGAATTATGCAAGGAAATAGGGGCTTGGAGAGCTACAGAATTGGCTAAGTGTTGGCCAAGAGCTTTCTTGTGAGCTGAGAGAATTGAGCATACTTGTGTGGAATTGTTCTAGTGAGAACAAGCTTTGTATCTTCACTCATATTTTTGATATATGCAATACATATAATGGGGTTTTGAGCAGTGAATTTCCCTAGATACATCTTGTGTTATGTGCCATTGATTTATCTTCTTGTTCATATTATTTTCATCGATCTATTGGATTCTACTGGTTGAAAGTAGAAGTAGATTCTTGTCTTGTGCTTTAGTACATTGCATGAGCTTGTGAATCTACAAGATGTTCTACAGGGTATCTGTTAATGTGTGCCAGAGTGAGAGAACTTATGCTGCATAGAGCTACATTCTTCTCCTCACTACGATCATTCACAATCTTGCTTTCCATATGTATATTTCATCACCTGGCTCAAGGGTGGCATGGTTGGCAACATCCCTTTTATCGAAATTTGTACCACTGGTGTCCTTCAATGTTCCACCCTTTCTAGGGTCCTCTTTAGCAAGGGAAGAAATGATATCTATTCCATCCAAGGAATTTTCACTGACAAATCTAAAGGAGTTTCACAAAGTAATGACATTTCTCCTTGAGAATTCTTATATTTTGACATCATGTGGGATGTTAGAATTTGTCTCAAATCTTGTGGACGTCATAGCTGCATTGGGGATGCAAGTTTCACTTTTGAAGGTGCAATTCTCTGGTCTAGTTTTCATGACTTACTTGTAACAATGAAATCTCTTTGAAATCAAAGAACTCGAAGCAGTTTTGATTCTAGCTTTGGGAGTAACTATAGGCAATGTTTTTCTTCTTGTGTTCAACTTTCATTTATGTTTTTTTCATCTCTTGGACAAAGTAAGATGCAGTTGGTGGTTTCACTTTAAGTTTTCATGAATTTACTTGCAGGTACTCATGTTATCAATATCTAAAAGCCTCAATGAAGTGCTCCACATTCAAGAAATTCATCCACATCTTCTCAATCTTTCATTATTCTTTCTGCAGAAATTATATTCAAATTCTTAATTGCTTACGTATAAACTTTGGCCTCTTTATTTCTCTTCAAACCACTCCTTCAATCCAAATACCCTGCAACCCTCAGAATTTTCTAGCCCTTCTATTTTGAAAGTCGGGGTTTCAAAACTAGAAGCTTTGTTGCAAGCCCTCATGGCCTGTCCCTCTGACCACTAATTTTAACAAATTTTCATCAATATTGAGATGTCTCGGGAACTCGTTCACTTACAGCGTGGCACTATCTCTGGGAAACAACATCAAATTGGTGCCATTGCCGGGGAATGGATTAGAAAATATTTTTCCTTGGGTTTTATGAAAATTGGAGTTGATTCTTGAAGGTGACAAGATTCAACAATTAGTTGTGTATCTTCACCTATCTTCTTAACTTTGGGTTTTTATTCCCATGGGTTTTAAAATGGAAACCTCTACATCCTTTTCTAATGAGCTCATTCCAGAAAAAGAAGAGTTGATTCAGATGTAGACAAACCCTCGAAGGTCATATTTTGTTTATTTTTCTGGTGTTACTATTTATGAGACTTATCTTGCAGATGAGGGTTTTGGTTGCTCAATAGATTCTCCAATTTATGATACCTACAGTTCATAAGAGGAGTATTTTGTTGAAGACTTCCAAGAAGTTTTTCTCTCAGCCAAGCAAGAAGAAGGTGACCAACAACAATATTTCCAGGAAGAGCCCAAGGTGGAAAAACCAAGCAATCATTGTAACTACCTTGTGCAAGAAGTTACACATAGGTAGGTTGTTCAAGAAAAGGAGGCAATTGAAAAAATTTATTCTATCAATTTTATGATCTAGTAGCTGACTATATGGAAACTTTCTTTAGTCAACAACAAACATCAATTTTGGGGTATGTGTAAAATATTTTATTTGAAGATTTCATGTGGTGCATGCCTATTTTTATTTTCAGTTTTCAAGAGCATACAGGCATAAGTTCCACCACTCAAATGTTGTGATGGTACCATTGGAAGGTTGAATTCACTTGAAGGAATTCAACCATGTTTATAGATAGGACCTGTACAATTCAATTTTTCAGACGGTGAATAAGGGAGGCGGTCCTAGTTGAAGCCAATTTTCAGAGATTTCAGTTTTCAGACTTGAGGTTTGACTCCATACCAAACCAAGGCCATTGGTCTACATTTATCAGTGCTTTGTAGGTAAACCGTTGTCCATAGTTGGAGCCAATAATGTTGTAGCTCAATTTTTATGAAGCCAAAATTTTAAATTTTGGGAAAGAACTAGAGCCAACAATTAAAATTAATGATGAGATTATAGAGTAAATTTACATAATTTTTCTTTCTCCTTCTGAAGTTAATGCTTATAATATTTATTTTAAAAGAAGAATTGTTTATGAGAACATTTGTGTTTTTATAAGCATTATCATGCGCTCGGTATAAACAATTCTTGAATTTAAAAGAAAAAATGATGAGCCAAGTCATAAGTCGAGCATTGATTTCATCAATTGATAGTCGAATTCACAGTTTTTTTTTTATCTATTAGACTAACCTAAGTACCCACGGGGGATTTGAACCGGTAACCTATCGCAAGGAGTGCCTACAGCGCACCCATTCACCATCAATCCAAAGCCCCGTGGGCAGTCAAATTCACAGTTTACCAATGCTAATATTTAATATTCACAGTTTACCAATGCTAATATTTAATATTTAATATTCACAGTTTACCAATGCTAATATTTAATATTTATTTATGAGAGCGCTTATAATATTTAATATTTAATTGTGAGAGCGCTTATAATATTTAATATTTATTTATGAGAGCATTTGTGTTTTTATAAGCATTATCATGCGCTCGGTATAGACAGTTCTTGAATGATGAGCCAAGTCATAAGTCGAGCATTGATTTCATCAATTGATAGTCGAATTCACAGTTATGCGCTCGGTATAGACAGTTCTTGAATGATGAGCCAAGTCATAAGTCGAGCATTGATTTCATCAATTGATAGTCGAATTCACAGTTTATTTATGAGAGCGCTTATAATATTTAATATTTAATTATGAGAGCGCTTATAATATTTAATATTTATTTATGAGAGCATTTGTGTTTTTATAAGCATTATCATGCGCTCGGTATAGACAGTTCTTGAATGATGAGCCAAGTCATACAGTTTACCAATACAGTTGTTGAATGATGAGCCAAGTCATAAGTCGAGCATTAAATTCATCAATTGATAGTCGAATTCACAGTTTACATATCAATTCACAGTTTACCAATACAACAACAGCGGAATTCACAGTTTACCAATACAACAACAGCGATATTCTAGCATCGATTTCATCAATTGATAGTCAAAGTCAAATTTTACCAATACAACAATTATCACCAAAGACAACGCGCACACACAAGGTTTGAAGAGTAGAAGGGCGCCACTAACCATTGGCACGACATATCAGTATATGGTCTCAGCCTTGGGAAAAATAAACACATAAAAATGTATTCACTTGGTCAATATGGGACATATATTCATGTTAGCATTAAAAACAAAAAAGAGTGAAATGTCGTTTGGGGCCACATACAGAAAATACACCCCCTCCCTTCACCATATTTGTGAGGTTTCTTTCAAATCGAATGAAAATTTAAATGAATTGAAGGTTGTTGTCTAGGCACCTGCAGATGGAGTTGTAGTAACATGTGCTTTGAAAGAACAAATTATAGTGGCAGCCACTTCGGTAATGATTGTCGCCAAAAGTCTTCAGAGAGTGTTACACCATCTGGAAGCATTGGTTGAACTGTTGATGGGGGTGATCACTCAGGCCAAATCATGGGGTGGATCGACAAGCCAGAGCGATCACCTGTGAACGTTTGAGGAAAATGGAGAAGGATTATCCATGCTTACTCTATCCATATGTAGGGCATATGTTAATAGTGTGCGAGAGTGAGAGAACTCATTCTAAGAAGAGCTACATTCTTCTCCTCGCTATGGTCATTCACAAATTTTCTTTCCATATGTATACTTCGTCACCTGGCTCAAGGGTGGTAGGGTTGGAAACATCCATTTTATCGACATCTGTACCACTGGTGCCCTTCAATGTTTCACCCTTTCTAGAGGCCTCTTTAGTAGGGGAAAAAATTATATCTATTCCATGCAGGGAATTGTCACCGAAAAATCTAAAGGAGTTTCATAAAGTAATGGAATTTCTCCTTGAGCATCCATAGATTTTGACTTCATGTGAGATGTTATAATTAGCCTCAAATATTATGGATGTCATAGCTGCATTAGGGCTGCAAGTTTCACTTTTGAAGGTTGAATTCTCCAGTTTGATATATCCTTATGAACATATTCTTTGTCACCTTGTTTTGATGATATTTACTCATTTTCTAGATTATTTTGATGGGGAAGACAAAAATATTTTTATATGCCTAATATTAATATTCAAGGAGGTATCTCAACCTATTTTTCTCTGCTTGCTTGCTATTCACTAGATACTCGTCTTGGAGAGTCTTTCTCTGCAGAAAATCGTTGCTCATCTATATAACCTCTGGATTATACCCATCAGTTTTTGATATGATTTATGGAAGGCATAAAATTTGATGATCTTGCATATTGCGCAGTTGCTTTTGATCCATCTCTGAGAGATACCGACCATCATTCTGCCACTCGGCCCAATACAGTAATTGCAACAGAGAAATGGCCAGTTTTGAAAAGCGATGGCCCTGTTGTAATAAAATACAAGGAAGTAATTGCATTTGTCCCCAATGTTGATCCAATGTCTGTTCTGTTGATCGAAATGTTCTCTACAGAATAGCATTGAGGATATGTTCAAAGACAATCCATTATTATAGAGTTCATATGAATATATTGTATAGTTGAATAAAGACGTTGTTATATAGTCGAACATCACAATAATAGTAAGCTTCTGGATACCTCGCGAATGTAAAGGAAATCGACCGTTCATAGCATTTTTCCCAGCGCCAATGTGATCCCGTGGGGTCAATGTACATGAAGCATAAGAATAAGAGAGGCCCCGAGGAGCAGTTTTCTTAAACTGCCCAACAAAGCGATCGATTGCCAGGATTTGTTTTGACACCACTATCCTCGTCTCTGGAAACTGCCAAGAGGTGCTCCTGAAGGCTTTTTATAGTTTTCAATGGCCACACATATGGTTTTGTCAACGTACACCAATAGGACAACTACGGGGTCCGCACCCACTTTATTTTTAATTTAAAGGCAATATTCTTAAGGTTTGTAATGTAAAATTTTAAAGGGCGGAGGTTTTATTTTTAAAATGGAATTGTATTTAATATATATATAGTTTTCTTTTAATTATTTTATTTATTTATTTTTTAAAGAGAGACAATTTTCTATAGCTATTCCCATAATCAATTTTTGAAACTGAGTATGAGAGTTAGACAATTAGGACTAGGGGTTGGGAAGAAAATAGATGATCCTAATAGATGAGTATCTTGTCACAAGGGAAAACGTGTCCTCATAATCGATCCCCTCCACCTGCAAGAAGCCTTTGGCCATAAATATAGCCTTGTACTTCTCAACACTCGCATCATCTGCATGTTTCACCTTATAAACCCACCTAGAGCCAATAACATATTTTCCCTTAGGTCAAGGCACAACCTCCAAAGCATCATTACTCATGACAGAGTCATACACATCCACCATGGGATCTACCCACTCCTGTTCGGAAACAACCTCTTCAAAAGAAGATGGCTCATAATCAATCAACTCTAACATGAGTACCATATATCTAGTATATTTGCGTGGTGATATCCCCTATTTGTGTGAGGAACTAAGAGCTTAAACCTGCTCCTGAGCTTCCTACACCAACATATCAACCATTCTGGTCCTCTTCCTCCCTTCTATGGAAGGCTCTGTGTGATTGGGTGCCTCTGAAGGTTTTAACCCCGTACATAAATTACATGCACACAAATTCGGAAAAAACAGAAAATAAACAATGGAAAGAGCATAAAACATAAAACATATATACACAGACATTCCCCCCTCGATCCCAAAACCGAGACTACTAGATTGATTTTTCATTGTATTCCTTTCAATGTTACAATACATATATATACATGCTGAAGCATCCATAAACCCCAATCCATTAACCCTGGATTCGATCATAACCATAGTTCCCTTGACCGGATCTATAAAATACCATGGAAATAATATAACACACACCCAACAACCTCCACTTAGTATGCTTTCTACTCCTCCACATGTGGCTGCTCCACATCATCCTCCTAGAATGTCCTCTTGCCTTTGAGCAAGATATGACTTTGTGGATGTGACTAAGGCTCCTCCTTTGGAGCTAGAGGCTCCTCATCTGGTGGTATGCTCAACTCTCACTCTAGACAACTCCTCATGGCATTGTCCTCATCAAATCTCACATCCCTCCTCAACACAGTCATCCTGAGTGAAGGCATGTACACCCAGTAAATATGGGGTGTCTATGTGTATCCTACAAAGATCCCCCTCTTTGTTGTGGGCTCCAATTTATTCTTTCTATCTTTGGAGACATAGCAATATACTATGGATCCAGAAACGTGAAATTCAGAGACATATGGATTCCTCCCATAGAAAGCCTCTTCAGGTGTAATCATTCCAAGAACTTTGTGAGGGCTCATGTTCTGCAAGTAAACAACTTTATTGCAAGCTTCTTCCCACAAGGGTAGTGGAAAGCCTTGGTCATGCAACATTTCTCTAACTCCCACAATACTTCTATTTTTCCTCTATGCAACCCCATTTTGTTGTGGGTTGTGAGGTGCAATCAATTCCCTTATAATACCCTCCTTGGCACATAATTACTTGAAGGCATTAGACACATACTCTCCTCCATTCTCACTTCTTAGGAATTTAATTTTATGCCCAATCTCATTTTCAACTAAGGCTCTGAATTCAAAAAACTTTGAATAAACCTCATATTTCTTCTTCATAAAATAGATCCAACATTTGCAATAAAAATCATCTACAAAGATCACATAATATCTGTTATTTACAACTGAGACTGTAGAAAATGGTCCACACACATCTGAGTGAACTCACTCCAAGATGGCTCCAACTCTACTATCTTAGCCCTAGAAGGAGGATTTAACATATTTTCCAAGAGTGCATCCCTTGCAAACATCATGTTGATCAAGGGTGCATTTTAGAAGACCAAGCTTGACCTACTGCATTATTTTCAAAGCTCCATGGTGTAGATGTCCCATGCACCTACGCCAAAGCTCTCCATCATATCAGCCCTGAATATGTTCTTTCTTGCTACTCAATGCAATGCATGCATCCATCTCTAGCGTGTAGATATTTTTAACCAGAACACCAATTTTTTTTACTTGTCTAGTAGCAACATGCTTTAGATAATATTTCCCCTTATTGAACACCACATCATATCCATGGTATTCAAGTACAACTTAAGAAACTAATTTTTTCTTCAGACTAGACACATACATTACATTCTTTAGGTGAAGATGAGAGTCTGACTCCCTCTTAAAGGTGACAGTTCCAATGTCTTGAGTAGTATACCTCCCATCATATTCAAGTTCTATGTGTAATTATATGTCCTTCTCCTCTAGGCTACCGAAGAACTCCTTATTTCTTGTCATATAAAATGAATCACTAGAATCTGAGTACCATACATTGCCTCGTACAATACTTACCATGCATGTAATGAGGGTGAAATCCAACTCAAATCGTGATGTGAGAGAATCACCTCCTGCTGCTCCTATGGACTTCTTACTGGATTTCTTGTGTAGACACTTGGTTGCATAGTGTGCATACTCATGGCAGTGAAAAAATTTAATTTTATTGAGATCTTTCTTCTTGCCACGGTGCTAGCTAGATTTTGCCTTGCCTTGGGCCTTCTTTCATTTGACTTTCTTTCCTTTTCCTGCCAAATTGAAGTTTTCTTCCTCATCAGTTTTGGATGTGACACCATCTCCAACATTTCTTCTAATCTCCTCCTACACCAAATTAGACCAAAGTCTCTCCTAATCTGGGATCTTGTCTCTTTCACTAATTAAATCTTGATAATTGTGTTAGGATTTCAGAAGGCCCAGGAGTGCTAATTAAGATCACAAGTTGAGATAATGGCACATTTTCTCCAACTTCTCCAAGTTCATCTCTCACCCGAGTGAATCTTGATAGGTATTGAACAACAATTTCATTTTTACCCATTTGAATGTTCTTGAGTTTGTCTCTTAATGCCAATTTGCTGACATCACTTCTGCTTTAGAATATAAATGTGACAGTTTTCCGCATTGCAAATGGAGTCTCCTTGTCATGAAAATTTGAAACCACATGATCTCTAACCCCCTCCAGAATAATCTTCCTCGATTTTGCAGTATCTTTCTTCCACTGAGCCATTTGTTATGTATTTGATGTTGTTGGTTTTGGAATATCAGTTTGTGTGTACTCCAATACTCCATTGTCATCTGACACAACTTCCATTCTATCTTTCCAAGTACATAAATTCAAATTTCCCTCCAATGTATACTCAATCCTCAATCCATTGAAACACATTGTTACTGCAACGAAGAAATTCTTGCACTCAAATTCGTGTACCACAAATTTTCTATTCGATTTTTTGTTTAGAGATGATTAGGAACCTGGTTTCTATGTATTTTTAAATAGCTTTGATGCAATTTATAAATAACTCAAAATTTGCAGCTACTAATGAATTCAGACTGAAAACAATAGACACAAATTTCTTCTACTCAATCTACGAAAGGGAAAACATACAATAGAAACACATGAAATCATTCAATCAAAATGAACACAGTTTTTACTGGGGAACCGAACTAGGAAAAACCCCTCCTCCATTTGTATTATATCAAATGAGAACAATGATCTATTACAATGACAACTTCAATCCTTGAAACTCAATTTGCACTACAATACTGATCTCCTCCTCTTGAGTCTTCTCTAGCCAATACTTAGACAAAATAGGCCTCCTTCTTCCTCCTATTTCATTGCACAATTCTTGCTCCTAAAGAATAGGGAAGCTCTTATTTCCTTGCGCAAATCCCAAGATAAATGGCTCACCTGCTACATGAAAACATTGTACACTCACTAGTATACGATAATGATTACATTGATGCCTTTTTCCTCCACTCAACTAGGCAATTTGAATTCCATGCATGACTAGAACTATATTTAGTAAATTGACTAGTTAACTGAGAGATCAGTGAGTTAACAATAGTTACAACTATTCAACTGAACTCCTACTGACTCTATTCATGACTAGAGCTCAGATAACTGAGTTTCACTAACTATAACTCCACTAGATTGTTATATCTTAGCAATCAACTCATGCAAAACTCTACTTCTTGCCCACAAAACTGAATTGAATGATTTAACTAAGTGACTTGGCCATGTCACTCCTACTAATTTCAACTGAGGTTATCCTACTGATGTGTAACTTTGAATTTCTCCATTTGACTAAGGCACAAATCAATGAAGCATTTTCTTGCTACAATTTAACATATGTCACCCTAATGGCATTATAATTTACATTGGGGGTGATATCCTTAGATAATTGCATCTAGTTGGGTGAAACATTACTCAATAATAGCTAGTTTCCTTGGACTAGCTTGTTTATGGGTCAATGTCCCATCTATGTTTACAAATTCCTACTTATAATTGTAAAATTAAGCTTGTGTTTGATTATGGATGAATTGGAATATAAATCATGGTTGTATGATGTTCTCTTCTTATTATTGTAGGTTTGGGCTACTAAATTTACTAATGGTTACTTGATAAATTTTAAAACGCCTTAAAGTTATTTGAGTTTGAAATTCTATTATGCTTTGAATTTTAGTTGTTGAAGATTGGATATATCAAATTAAGTATGAATGATGGAATGGTTGCAGGCCAAACACCATGATTGAGTAGGTATATTTGAAATATTTAAGAGATTTGAAAGGATGTTTGAAGCTTCTAGGCATGTTTATTATATAATGTTTAGGGCCATTTCCATGTTTGAAGTGATAGCTTCAAATGGAAATTGATTTAAATTTTGTTACTTGTTTTGAAACAGATTCCTCCCAAGTAGGTCAATGATCCACATGTATCAAAACATATATCCTTTTAATTGTTTGTTCTAATTTTGTTCAAAATGATTTTGAATAGGTTGACATAATTTTAATTTGAAGAGAATATTCAAAGTGTGCCAACTGGGGTCTTCTTTGGAAGAGGCCTTATGATCTCATTTCTACCTTTTGAATGGAATTTATATTTCAAAGAGCTTAATGGCCTATTAAGTCCTTTCCAAAGTTGTAAGTTTTGAATAGGTCCAATGATCTAATGGGGCCTTTCAAAATATGTACTTTTAAAGAGGCCCAATTTGTTTCCCCTCAAGAAAATCTTTCAAAATATGTTTGATATTTCAAAGATGACCAGTGCTCTTTTGAGGCCTTTAAAAGGTGCTATTTTGAAGTAGCCCAATGGTCTATCAAGGCCTTGTCAAATATGATATTCAAAGAGCTTGATGGCTGCAATTTTTAGGGCCAGAGTTGATCCTTCAAAATGGTCTATTGGTAAAAAATTTAAAATGGGATTTGAAATTTCAAAGAGGCCCAATGGATGTTCCATCAAGTGAATCTTTCAAAAGAGATTCATTCTTTGAAAAAGGCTTGATGGTATATTGATTCATTTTCAAAGATTATCCTTTATAGGAGCACGATAGTTGTGATTTATAGGGTTAGGATTTTTCTTTCAAAAGGGGATTTGAACTTTCAAAGAGGCCCAATGGATATTCCATCAAGTGAATCTTTAAAATGAGATTCATTCTTTAAAAAATTCTTGATGGTATATTGATTCCTTTTCAAAGATGATCCTTTAGAGGAGCATGATAGTTGTGATTTATAGGGTTAGGATTTTTATTTCAAAGGGGATCGATGAATTTTACATTAGTAAAACATTTGAAATGATGCATAGTATTTTGAAAAGGCCAAATGGATTTTTCATTGGATAAACCTTTTAAAATAGGTTTGATCCTTTGAAGAGGCTTGATGGGCAATGGAGAATTTTGAAAGATGTTTCTTCAAAGGGACTTGATTGTCTATGAGGTCCTTTCAAAGGGCATTCTTTTAAAGATACCTAATGGTTCTAACCTTCATGGGAGGGGTTAAGGTGATATTTGAAGGGAAAAATGAGTGAGGTATCCACAAGGGTCCAAGCTAATGGAAAATGATGTCAAGAAAAGTGTCACACTCTCGCTAAGATTGTAGAGGGTTTTGGGTATGTGATAGAGTGGTATTAAATCAAGTTCTAGCACTTGTGGATATTATGAGAAAAGGATTGAGAATGAGCATTAGAGAAAATTTGAGGTCTAAAATGGGTCTCCTAAAGAATATTATAAAATAAGATTAGATTACCTTATCAAGTTTTGGAGGGAAAAAAGAAAAAACTACTTTTTGAAATTGTATTTTTAACTTATCTCCCTATGATTTTCCTCAAATTTCGAGCAAGAGCATCATTGGACGTGGAATTTAATTTTGTATCTAAGGAGTACCCATGTTGCATACTTTCGATGGACCCTACTACAAGAAAAATGTGAAATGCGTGAAAAAACGTGATTGCAATCATGTTTTTTCAAGTATTTCTCATTTTTCATGTAGTAGGGTCCATCAAAAGTATGCAACATAGGTACTCCTTGGATGCAAAATTAATTTTGTCATCCAACGAGTGCTCCCGCATGAAATTAAAGTAAAATCATAAGGAGATATGTTGAAAATATGAGTTGAAAAATAGTTTTTATTCATTTTTTTATTTATCTTTTTACCTTTTACTCTAAAAATGGTGAATCATCCCCCTTGGTTGACATCATCATATTGAATCCTATTGGTTCTTATAAAGTTGACTTTTGTTGTACATTTTTGTTTTGAGGCCCATTTTTTACCTCAAAATTTTTCTAATTAAAGTGTGTATCATATGTTACAACATTGTTCCAAAGGGGGCATAACTCTTTGTTTAAGAATGAATGAATTCCAAGTAGTCCCAAAAATGTGAGGAAGGCCTTCAAAAATTGAAAAATCTTCCAACTAGTGTGTTAATTGTAAGGACTGTAGATGTAGACAAAGATTTTGTTGTGTTCATATAGAGACTTAGAGAAGGACTTTGTGGACTTTTCATGTAAGTAACCATGAGGTGTGTTACAATTCAATGAAATTTAAGGATCATGAGAGAAATTATGTTACCCATGATCTACCTTGGTGTTGTAGTACATACATTGAACATGTGGAGACTACTTTTTAATGTGTAAGAAGTTGGTGTTAATGACAAATCATAATGGATTGGATGATATATTTGACCATCCAAACTTGAATTCTGAGCAAGCAAGATGGATGTAATTCCTTTGTGAGTTTGATTTTGATATCGAGAATGTAAATTGGAGAGAAAACAAGGTTGCAAAGTGCATGTAACTATCAACATTTGGAGATCTATTTGGTAGAATAGTGATAGAATCCATTTATTTTGATGCACAAATTTTTCAAGTGAGGGATGGACTGCAAAAAGAGAAATCATAAAATAATCTTGAAAGATGTCAATTATCTGATGTTGGAATTCTTATGTATAAAGCTAGAATGTACATTCCCAAAATTTTGGTAGACTTGAGAATGATCTTCATGGATGAGATGCATAAGAGACCATATCTTGGACATCCAAGCCACCAAAAAATTGCTATTTTCCACAAGGAAGAAATATTTTTGTTACAAAATGAAAAAATATGTCACTAAATACATTACAAGATGTATGGAATGTCAATATGTCAATGGAAAACATCAACATACAATTGACTTGCTGCAAACTTTTCTACTTCCAAAATGGAAGGGGGGGGGGGGGGGGGGGGGGTACAATAATCACACAATAATGGACTGCCAAAGATAGTGAAGTAGCATGATGCAATCGTGGTTTTGTTTGATAAATTGAGAAAGGTTTCTCACTTCATTTCCATGAAGTGTACTCATAAGGAAATGTATTGTAGAAATTTTCATCAGACCAATTTTTATATGCATGTATTGCCCACCACAATTGTATTTGATAGGGATTGAAAGTTTACTTTTAATTTTGAGAAAGGGGTTTCTGAAGGCTTAGGCAATGATTGAATTTCAATATTCCCAAACATTTGCAAATACATATGTAAATTGAAAGAGTAAATCAACTTATTGAAGATATGATTTGCATTTATTTGATGGAGGAACCATCCAATTGGCAGGACTATCTACACCTTGTGGAGTTTGGATTAAGAACCGATATAATGTATCATTGAAGATGGCCCCTTTTGAGGCACTATACAACAAATGATGAAATAATACACTAAGTTGTGATAATATAGTGAATATATTGATACACGGTTTATAAACACTTTAGTAAATGGAACAATAGGTTGCAAGGTTTAGGTAGAATTTAAAGGTGGCTTATAACATGAAGTTGTGCCAAGTTGGAAACTCCATATTGTGGGCCATTTGAGATCCTAGATAGGACAAGACTAGCTGCATATATACTTGCATTTCCTACAAACATGAAAGATCATGAAATTTTCTATGTTTCTTTGTCTAAAAAAATGTATGTGATCCTAAACATGTGATTGATTGGGTTGTGATTTGGTGGAACCAAAAGGAAAGTTCCAAGAAAATCCCTTGTGGATACTCGACAAGAAAGTAACATTTCTCTAGAACCAAGCCATTGGGAAGGTAGAGTTTCAAAGGAATAACCTTAGTCTTGATGAAGCTACATTGGATCTAGACATGAACATGTGAGAGACATATCCATTTTAATTATGATAACAAGAGGAAAATGCAATCCTAGGGGCAATGTAGTCACTCAGTTTTGACCCTTTGGATATTTTGGAACAAATTAAGTGAATATAATGATGGGATTCAACTCATATAAAATGACTCCATGTATAAATCATGTAAATACCTCATATGGATTCCTAGTGTGAAGCTCAAGGGAAAGGGTTGACTCATGAATGTCAAGGCGTGTAATTATGCTTTTTATCAACCATGAGGTAGATTTGACATAGAAATTTTAGGACATGTAAATATCATTTAAAAATCAATATAAAGGTGCAATAATAGTTGCGAACGAGCATGAGAGGATATACAAGTCCAGTAAAGGAGAATAGGAAAGGGAAATCCAAAGGGATGGAAAATGACCTTAGCTTCTTAACCTTCCTATGTCTCTCAACAATCATCATTTCATCATCTTCCTTATTAAAAACCCCGACCAACAATAATTCAATGTATTCAATGGTTTGTTGGAAATTGTACCTTTCATAATTATGAGAACATTTGGGTTTAGTACAAGTCTTTTAGAGTAGAAGATATTCCATCCCCATAGGAATTTGAACAATATCTTTTTCTATGCTCACTTTCTTCATGAAAATTCAAGTTGACCTTTCCTAGTAGGCTTATTCAATTCATCACTTCAACCATTCTATTCCATTTACTCATGCTTTTCCATGCTACACTCATGTCCATTCAACTTCAAACCTATAAGAGACCAAGGAGGGCTAGAGAAGAAGGAATGGTGAAGCTAAGAAGAGAGATGTAGGGATGAAAATGAGTAAAGAGACTAGGATAGGAAACAATCAACATTCCCTATAGATAGTTTCTCATTGAGAGATCAAGAGCCAAGACATAATTTTTTGGGTTGAGATTCAAAGGTAGAAAACATATTGGACTCCTTATACACACATTGAAGAGTTTTATAATGGAGAATATTCTAAAGGGTCCACTCAGTAGAGAAGGGAAATATTTCCTTTGAGTTGTGTGGAGGAAGGGAGTGCCATGGCTATGATGGTTGGAAGGTTATATAAAGAATTCTATGTTTAATACTTTGGATTAACTTGAAAACACAATTGGGTTGGATGAGTGACCTGAGTGTATTACACTTGTTACCATTTCCTATTGACCTCATCTTAGAGCTTATAACTACATAGTATTGCTTATGGTTGAGTGGAAAATTTATGATCAAAAAGTAGTTTACTAGGACCAACTTGTTTAGTCATAAACACTTCATATCTATATTTGAATTCCTATTAGAATTTTGAAACTAAGCTTGTATTAATTTGTTTATGTGTTACTTGGGATGGAATACATGGTTGCATGATGTTTTCATACTTAGTTTTCCATGCTTGGGATACTTCATTACTTAATTGTTTACTTGGTAAAATTCGAAATGCCTTGGGCGTATTTTGGCTTTGAATATACTTATGCATTCGAATTTGGTTGTAAAAGATATGGACAAATTATATATGATGATGTGGCTACAAGCCAAATGAAATCATTGATGCTACCTTTGAAATATTTAAGCCTTAGAGTTTGAAGGACATTTGAAGCTTGAAATATTTTTTATTATCCAATGTTTAGACCCATTACCAAGTTCAAAGTGATAGCTTTAATTGGTGATCGACCATTGTTGTTTTTATTTCAAAAGAGGTTCCTTCACAATAACTCAATGGGTCCCATGTAATAAAAGGAAGATCCTTTTGATTGGCCATTCTACATTGGTTTGAAATGGTTTTGGATAGACCAAAGTATTTTTACATTGAATTAAGCTAGTTGAAGTCTTCTGTGGAAGAGTATTTATGGGCTCATTTCTACCTTTTGAATGGTAATCAATATTTTGAAGAGGTTCGATGGTCTACTAAGACCTTTTGAAAGTTATATTTTTTAGGTGGCCCTAAAGGTCTATTGCAGCCTTTCAAAAAATATACCTTGAAAGATATCTAATGGATTTTTTTCAAAGTAAATTCGATCTTTTGATGATTCTTGATGGTCTATTAAGGCCTTTTAAAAGATGTTCTTTTGGAAAGGATTGATGGGATATTGGGGTCATTTGAAAGATAATATTTTGAAGGACCCTCATGGCCATTATTTTCAAGCTTGGAGTTATTATTTTGAAAGGGAGTTTGGTTTTTCTAAGACGCTTGATGGCTTTGCCAATGAGTAAATATTTCAAAAAGATCCAATATTTTGAAGGAGGTTATACAATGAAATATGTTGTTTTGAAGAGGACCAATGGTCTATTGGGGCCTTTCGAAACATTTTTTTTCAAAAAGTATCAATGTTCTATTAGGGCCTTTTAAAACAACACCCTCCAAAGGAGCCCAATGGCCATGACTCTTGAGGTCAGCATATTCTGTCAAAAGGGTCTAGTGGAAAGATTTTTTGAAAGGGCATATGATATTTCGAAGAGCCCCGATGGCTATACTATTTGGATGATATGGATTGTATCAATGTATTATTTTACATTCATATTGATTCTTTCAGAGTGGAAAAATTCGAGGAATAAGCTCATAGGATCATGTTTACTAATGGATCTTATTTTGGCAATTTGGGGGTTTAAACATTCCAGAGGCAGTGTGAGGAATTCGCTAAAGTTTTTTGGGGTCCAAAAAATATCCCTTGTTTAAGACCCCTTGAATTTTTTTTAACCCGAGTTACCTTTTCAATGACACAAGAATGACCTCAAACAGAGTTTGTATGCAAATGTTACGCCAGCTTGTAGAAATTTTGAATAATATGACACTTATTCACAGAGATTATCCCGATTATACACTATTGCGGAATACATGCACAATACATAATCTCCTCTACGTTGATCATCAATTTAGCAGCATTAAAAACAATGAAACATCAATCGCATGCACACATTAACATAATATGTAACCAGGGGAAAGCATACAGCTTAAAACCCCACACTATCTGTATATTATAATGATAGAGAACATGTAACAATACATAGTACAATACTCCTCACAAGTACTCAGTACTATCTCCACCTGTTACACACAAACTAGCTCAGATCTGAAGCCTCAAATCTTCTCCACTGTTTGCCTGCCTCCACTGCGCAATCCTGCAAGAGAATCAATCACTTTGTGAAATTGAATTCCTTTGGTTATACTACGCAAGCCTCATGGGTAATCTCCATCCATGCATGTGCAAATCTCATGCACAACTATAGTCACATCTATAGTCACAACTGATAGCAATCTCAACCTCTAACACCTGTCTCCACTGAACTGTACATGCACTGAGTAAACTGATGTATTCTTCAGTTGCTTTATGTGTTAATAATTAGTGAATTAATTAATATTTAATTCACACAACTCATCACTAGTGTATTCTTTAGTTAGACTAAAATACAACTAGTTCAACCAAGTCAATCTGAACACAACTCCATCAACTCCACAATCAACTCCACCAAAACTCAACCACATGAGTTCTAACTGAAGTCCTGCATGCAATAGCTCAACTGACCCACAAAGAAAGCGTATTTCCTTCTGACAGCTGCATGTGCCACATCTGTAGCTCAAACTGAAGTGCTCCAAGAGGATAAGATAATGTTTATAGTCCAAATATTATTCTGAGACAATAATATTCGACTGTTTTATTTTTAGCCTGGCAGTCTAAAAATAGAAACCTGCCCATATGTCTAAAAATAGAAGTCCATCTATTTTTACCAACATGACCAATCATCCACAAATAGCATCCTGCAACTCATAGACCATGATCCATATGTCTAAAAATAGACATAGTCTAAAAATAGACTTTGCGCCATCATCTTGTTGCATTCTCAACACTCCCTCTCAACAAGATATGGATTATCAGCAAGCCCTATCCTGCCTCGGTGGTATTCGAATTTGCTCCTGGTGAGCGCCTTCGTCAAGATATCAGCATCCTGATCCTCCGTTGAAATGTATGAAAGTAACATGATTCTCCGCTGCACACAATCTCTGATATGATGGTACATGATGTCAATGTGCTTGGATCTATGATGAAATACTGGATTAGCCGAGAGTTTAATGCAACTCTGGTTATCACAATAAATCACTGTAGGCTCCAAGTGAGAACCGAACAAACCGACCAGGATCTTCCTCATCCATATAGCCTCGCATGCAGCCAAACTTGCTGCCATATACTCGGCCTCTGCTGAACTAAGTGCCATGGATCTCTGCTTCCTGCTGTACCAAGAAACTGCTGTCGACCCGATACTGAAGACCCCTCCTGATGTGCTCTTTCTGTTCGTTGGGCTCCCTGCCCAATCTGCATCCGTGAAGCCACATAGCTTCACCTCATCCTCCTGTATGTACCACAATCCATATCCCGATGTGCCTCTGAGATAACGCAATACATGCTTTCCTGCCTTCCAGAAGAGCTTGGTTGGCTTAACCATAGCTTGTGAAAGCTGGTTAACAGCATAGCATATATCAGGTCATGTATTGACCAGATACATAAGCTACCCCACCAACTGTCGATAAACAGTGACATCCACTTCTTCTGTTGAAGTGGCATCCTCCTTCCTCCAACCTCCGGGAAGAGGAGTATCAAAAGGCTTACAGCCATGCATGTTGAACTTCTCCAGTATCTCCCGAGCATACTTACCCTGAGAAACAAATAGTCCATCACTGCGCTGCCAGATTTCCAATCCCAGGAAATAATGAAGGAGGCCCAAGTCCTTCATCTCAAACTCCTTAGCAAGATCATCCTTGCATGAAAGTATCAACAGCTCATCACCCGTTAGAATCAAATCATCTACATAAAGTACAATGATAAGCAACTTACCCTCCACCACAATCTGGTATAGGTTAGGATCCGCCTCACTCTTGGAGAATCCAAGTCCAGTGAAATAGCTGTCTATCCGTGTGTACCAAGCACGTGGTGCTTGTTTCAACCCATACAGCGCTCTCTTGAGCCTACACACATGCGACTCGCTGCTGAAGATCTCAAAACCTTCGGGCTGCTCTATGTACACCTCCTCCTCAATGACTCCATTGAGGAACGCAGTCTTCACATCCATCTGATGAATGTGCCACCCCATCTGCGCTGAGAGAGCAAGAATCGTCCGTATGGAAGAATACCTTGCGACAGGTGCAAAGGTCTCCTCATAATCGATCCCCTCTATCTGTGAAAAGCCTCGGGCAACAAATCTTGCCTTGTACTTCTCCACACTCCCGTCAGTTGTCTGCTTAACTTTGTAGATCCATCTCGAACCCACCACTGATTTCCCTTCTGGTCTTGGGACAATCCCCCATGCACTGTTTCTGACAATCGAATCATACTCTTCCACCATGGCATCTACCCATGCGGGATCCTCCACAGCTTCCTCGAAAGAGGATGGCTCAGTCACAACACATTTGCTCATCATAGCCATGTATCCAGTGTACCGATCAGGTGACTGTCTCTGCCTGCGTTGGGTTGTAGGTGGTCCTACAACTTTCTCTGCATCTTGAGCCAGTCGCTTAGCTTCTGTCAAGCGCTTTCACCCTCTGATGGTTGGCGCTGCATGAGTGGTCTCTTCCACTCCATGAACCTCGTCCTGTGGCTGATCCACATCCTGAAGCTCATCCTTAGGAACTAATAGCTCCTCATCTGCATGCAAGTGTGGCTCCCTCTCAAGCGAACACTTCATGGCTTTCTCCTCCTGAAATTTTATATCCCGTCGCACAATAGTCTTGCCACTATCTGGCAAATACACACGATAGTTGTGGGGCGTATCAGTGTACCCCACAAATATCCCAACCTCTACGGTCGGCTCCAACTTCTTCCTAGCATCCTTCGTTACATGCATGTAAACGTTAGCACCAAAAATCCTCAAATGAGAAATATCAGGCCTCTTACCAGAATAAGCCTCCTCGGGTGTACTCATGCCAAGTATCCTGTGAGGACAACGGTTCTGCACATATACTGCAGTATTGCATGCTTCCACCCACAAGTGAAGGGGTAGGCCCTGATCATGCAACATCGCTTGTGTAGCACCCACGATCGTTTTGTTCTTCTGCTCAGCAACCCCGTTCTGCTGTGGGTTATGGGGAGCTATGAGCTCTCTTCGAATCCCTTCTACACTGCAGAAATCCTTGAACTTGCCAGAGATGTATTCACCACCATTGTCGCTCCTAAGAGCCTTCACCTTCTTCCCCGACTCCTTCTCGACTAGTACTTTGAACTCACAGAACTTTGAGTATGTCTCGCTCTTCTTCTGCATGAAGAAGATCCAGCACTTACGAGAGAAATCATCAACAAAGATCACATAATACCTGTGTTTTGCTATCGAAGCTACTGAGAAAGGTCGACACACGTCTGTGTGAATTCTCTCAAGGATCGTCGTGGCGTGACTATCCTTCTCGTGAAAGGGGGCTTTCACAAAATTTCTGAAAGTACACCCCTTGCACTGATCTGACTGCGCAAGAGTGCCTTTAGGAAGCCCAGTAGTGATCTGTTGCAGTATCTTCAAGGCTCCATGGTGAAGGTGACCCAATCTCCTGTGCCACAACTCGCCATCATCCCGGCTCACCAATCCTTCTGCCTTGCATTCCATTGCTGCGCAGCCATCTACTTGCAACTGATAAAGGTTCCTCACTCAAACCCCTATCTTCCGGGTTTCTCCAGTTTTCTTGCTGCGCGGGAAAGCCTTTCCCTCACTGAAAACAACATCATATCCCTTGTCTTCTAACATCGCCACAGAGATAGGATTCTTCTTCAATCCTGGAACATGCATCACGTCCTTCAATACGAAGGGTTTACCAGACTCCCTCTCAAAGGAAATGGTACCGATACCGGTTGCATTGTATCTACCATCATCGCCCATCTCGATGTGCACTCCAAGATCTTTCTCCTCCAGATCGGAAAACAAATCTCGATCTCTTGTCATGTGAAAAGACGCACCAATATCTAAGAACCACACCGATCCCATCACACTTGAAACCAAGCATGCGATCAATGAAAAATCAAGCTCAAACTGCGAGTCTAGAGCCTCTCCTGCTGAGAATCCAGCAGCTTGCTTGTTCTTCTTCTTCTGCGGACAATTAGTGGCATAGTGTCCGTGCTGGTGGCAGCGAAATCACTTCACCTTGGACATGTCCTGCTTCTTGCCTTTCGCACAGGAATGAGAAGCTTTCTTGTTCTTCCCCTTCTTTGCTTTGGCAGCCAAAGCGCAATTTTCTTCATCAAGTGCCTTTGATGAAGATCCGTCCCTGGTATTCCGCCTAATCGCCCCCTGCACAAGATCTGACCAAAGTCTCTCCCATCCTGGCAATTTCTCCCGACCATTGACAGAGTCCTGATAGGAATGCCAACTCTTTAGAAGACCAAGGAGAGCCAAGCTCACCAAGTCCTCATCATCGACAGTCGCCCCCACACTTCCCAGCTCATCCCGACATTGGGTGAACTTCGTGAGATACTTGGGCATACTGTCTCCATTCTCACACTTAATGTTTCTGAGTTTATCCTTGAGCGCCAACTTCCTTTGGTCGCTCTTGCTTTGGAATAAATCTGTCAACACTTTCCACATCAAGTATGGAGAAGCCTTTCCACGCAGGCTGGATACAATGTGATCCTTCACGCCCTCCAACAGAATCCTTCGACACTTTGTTGTCTTCTTTTGCCAAGCATCAACTTGCGCAGTATCAGTAGGCTTTGGGACCTCAACCTCTATGAAATCCTTCAGCCCATTATCATCTACACCACCTCCATCCTGTCCTTCCATGCAATATAGTTCGAGCTGCCCTCAAGAGCATACTCCAATCGCAATCCGTTGAAAGACATTGCAACGTTGACACCAAGAAAACACTGCTGCAAATTCGAATTCCACCAGCTCCAAACTTAGCCTCCTCTGATCTAGAATTCGTGAGAACAAAGTATTTCTCGTACAGAGATTGACTGTATGGGCTTTTACCGGATATCTCACCTTCCAAAGGAAGGATGAATCCATAGGCTACCTGGCCCGATTACAGACTCTGCCTGAAGAAATAAGATGTAAACACTTTCTGAATAATAGATCTGATGATCAACAACTCTGATACCATGTATAAATTTTGAATAATATGACACTTATTCACAGAGATTATCCCGATTATACACTATTACGGAATACATGCACAATACATAATCTACTCTACGTTGATCATCAATTTAGCAGCATTAAAAACAATGAAACATCAATCACATGCACACATTAACACAGTATGTAACCCGGGGAAAGCATACAGCTGAAAACCCCACACTATATGTATATTATAATGATAGAGAACATGTAACAATACATAGTACAATACTCCTCACAAGTACTCAGTACTATCTCCACCTGTTACACACAAACTAGCTCAGATCTGAAGCCTCAAATCTTCTCCACTGTTTGCCTGCCTCCACTGCGCAATCCTGCAAGAGAATCAATCACTCTGTGAAATTGAATTGCTTTGGTTATACTATGCAAGCCTCATGGGCAATCTCCATCCATGCATGTGCAAATCTCATGCACAACTATAGTCACATCTATAGTCACAACTGATAGTAATCTCAACCTCTAGCACCTGTCTCCACTGAACTGTACATGCACTGAGTTAACTGATGTATTCTTCAGTTGCTTTATGAGTTAATAATTAGTGAATTAATTAATATTTAATTCACACAACTCATCACTAGTGTATTCTTTAGTTAGACTAAAATACAACTAGTTCAACCAAGTCAAACTGAACACAACTCCATCAACTCCACAATCAAATCCACCAAAACTCAACCACATGAATTCTAACTGAAGTCCTGCATGCAATAGCTCAACTGACCCACAAAGAAAGCATATTTCCTTCTGACAGCTACATGTGCCACATTTGTAGCTCAAACTGAAGTGCTCAAAGAGGACAAGATAATGTTTATAGTCCAAATATTATTATGAGACAATAATATTCGACTGTTCTATTTTTAGCCTGACAATCTAAAAATAGAAACCTGCCCATATGTCTAAAAATAGAAGTCCATCTATTTTTACAAACATGACCAATCATCCACAAATAGCATCCTGCAACTCATAGACCATGATCCATATGTCTAAAAATAGACTTTGTGCCAAAAATAGCTTGCGGGCCCACTTAGTGAAGGCGACTTCTTTCCACTAACCTCCATCATCTTGTTGCATTCTCAACATAGCTAGAAGTTGACCTTCCTATTATGACCACCATGATTCGAGAGGATGTCATGTCAACTCCATTACTCATGGAAAATAGCTAGCCACGTGAATATGATCAAGAAAATTCTATAAGGTTCAATATTGTAACTCTAATTAAGAGTTGCACGAGTCAAACTTAACCCCAGTTAGATACCATGCTCTGTTATAACCAAGCCACTAGGAGGAAAAGGGTTCAATTCTATTATAGTGCATTTTTTTTCCATAGTAGAGAAGAGTAGTTGAGAGGGAATTGAGAGAGGGAATAACATAGAGGTTTTGTTTTATTTAGTAACTCGAGGGTCATAGGTATCACTCCTTTGTATTTGCACCATTTCCATTAAGAGAAAGGGAGAGCAAAGCAGCCTCATCTTCCAGCTAGGTTTTCTCTTGAAAGGGTTTTCTAGGTCATATCTTGGTGTTATTTTGTTTGTGAGTTATTGTTTTACATGTTCTTTATTTTCCACATTTTATATTAATTGCATACATAAGCAAAAATTAATAATTTAATAAATCTAGAAAATGTAAGGAAAATTAACTCGCATTTTATAGATTTTGGATTTCAACATATTTTGATTAGATTTGTTGCGATGAATTGTCTAGTGGAATATCCATGAAATTTTACGAGTCATACAATCTACTGGGGCCTGTTGAAAGATGTTCTTTCGACGAGGTCCAATGGTCTATTAGGGCCTTTTGATTTTTTTTTTAAGGAGGCTTAATGGTCTATTGGATCCTTTCAAAACAAGATCCTTCAAAGTAGCCCAATAGACATGACTTTTGAGGTTGGGTTATTCTTTCAAAAGGGTTCAATGACATTTTTTTTGAAAGGGAATATGATCTTTTAGAGAGCCCTATCGGCTTTACTAGTGGGAGAATGTTTGCAAAGAGGTTAGATCTTTTAAAGAAGCTCAATGGTCCATTAGGGCCTTTCAAAAAATGTTCCTTCAAAGAGGTTTTATGGTCTAATGAGACCTTTCAAGGGGTGTTCTTTTAAACAAACTTAATAGGTCTACCCTTGAAACTATTGGTCAAAGTGATCTTCAAATAAGGTTGGATGAGTTTGTTGAGAAAGGGTCAATGGAATTATGTGTATAAAATATTTCAAATACGTTAAGGTAATGTTACGCTTAGGCCTAAGGTGAGTTGGTCAAACCACCCTCTTTTGGATGCTTTGTGACCTTGAGAAGTCTTAGGTTCAAGTCCAACTATTTCCCATTCTAAATACTTGCACTAGCTCAAAGTTTACTTCAACAAGGTGGCCATTTCCCAAAAAAGCTGAAGGGCTCCATATTCACTAAAATGTATGGCTTCCCATGTGCTTATAGGTGGGTCATAGATGGAAAGAAAAAGGATTGTAGACCAAACTATAAAGGGGTGATTTAACCTCTAAGTGGAAAAGAAAGAGAGAAGAGGTAAGGTCATTCGAAGGGGTAAATGTAGCAAGGGATCCAAAGGGGTACAAACTAGGAAAACAAATGGGAAAATACAAAGAATAGTGCCCTATTCCCTCACCATGGCAATAAAAGAAGATGAATATGTGACTATGGTTCTTCATTCTCAGGTGTTTTAGCTTTTGCGAATACATTTTTTAGGTTTTATTTCCATGTGATAGCGTTATTAGTGACTATTTATATAACCCACTCTTTTTGTATTAAAACATTACAAATGTTATTTTATTAATAGCTAAAAAAAACACTAATATAGAAAACTAAACAAAAAGACATAAAACCTAATTAAAAAAATCAATAAATTGTAATTATAAATTATCTGAAAACATTAACCAACCAAATAGAACGAAGTGGAAAACAACCTTAAAAATCTTGATGAGTAAAAATAGTTTGTAAGAAAAGAAGCCATTTTTTCAGACCCAAAAAATGACTCCAAATGTAACTAAGAAAAGGACATGTGGATTCCACTAAAATGACAAACAAGACAAAGCAAAAGCAAAAACATAGTAGTAAGCCCCACAAAAAAGAGTTAACATCAAACATAATGTAAAATGTGATCCGAGATTGGAACTCGATCGTAACTTAAAGATAAAGCTCTATATGGACATTGAAATCTACATCCAATATTACTTTACTTCAACTTTCCTACACTTCAACACATATTTAAATTAAACAATTAATTTAAGAATTTAAAAAAAAAAAAAAAAAAAAAAATTAATTATCCAAGGTATAGAGATATGTGGTGGGAGTGAAAATTTAGAAATTTATTTATTTATTTTATTTATCTAAGGTATAGAGATATGCCATGGGAGTGAAAATTTAGAAATTTTATTTATTTATTTATTTATATTTATTTTTTCTAAATTTAAATCAATTAATTTTAGAAAACCATATTACTTCGTGAAATCAATTACTCCAAATTACATCTTCTATAGATCTTGATTTAAAAACTAGGATGTTTGTGGGTTTTTTTTTTTACACTTCCTCTTACAAACATCAATTCACTGACTGAGGCCATTTGGCACAACGGAGAATAATGTTGCTTCTTCAAATTTTTTAGAGATTACTAGTGCATACAATCCAGTATAATTTGGAATGTCTTTTTCTCTATTAGAATTATCAGAATCATGAATGCGCTTTTGCCCACAGATGATCGGAACAAATATGGCTAAAGTTTTCTCGTTGTCCTTTGTTGAAATAATTTCCTCTGTTGGGGGTTGCGTCAATGCAACTAGAATTGCCTAATATCCTGAGAGGCTGAGTGGTTGGGAGATGGTTGTTGATTCTGAGATTTGTTCTTCTTTTGACCTCCAAGTGTCTTGGACTCTACTGCTAACTTCAGATCTCTATAGTCGTGGTGGCTTCTCTATGATTCCTTATTGCAAAAACCCCTTTTCAGGAGGGGCACATGTTTTGGAGGTGCCCAAGATTTTGGAAGATTTTGCATCTGAAGGCAATATTATTGTAATCCAGTGGTTTAATATAATCCTTTCCCTCCTACATTAGGATGGTTTTGTTTGCTAAACCCTCGCTAAGGTCCACTTCCACACATTTATGGAAATAACTTAGAAGCCCCTTCACCAATCTTTCACTGTATACTTTGATATAACTACCAATAGAGTCACCAATACCCTCTAGGATCTTTGGCATGATCCAATGAAGAGGCAAGTTTGGAAGCCTAACCCAAACTGAAACAGTCAAGGACTTCATGGTTAGAGGATTAAAATTTGGGAACCATGGTTGAATGGAAAGACATGCCTGGCCCCAAAACCAAGGCCCCTAATTGAAGATCTTCTTTCAATCCTCCAAATATTTAAAGAAAACCTTGAAGTACCCCTTCAAGCAAAAAAACATGTCTACGTTTTGAGTCCAGTTCTGGTAAACCCATTCTCTGAGGGAAGATGACGAAGGCTAGAAGCCATTAAAACGTCATATAATGCCTTGAATTTTGAAATATGTTTTTCTTCTCTTACGAATGCTCTCATTCACTTGTAATGTTGGGATATTCAACGAATATTCCACCACAAAATCATGACTACAAAGTTCCTTTGTAATTTGAGGATTTGGGATTGACTTTAGGGCTTCTTTAAAAGTCATGGGCCATGAATAAGAAGAGGCATTGCCACCCATGGCACCTCCTCTTAGACTTTCCATCTTCAACATCCTCCCTTCGAAGAGGAGTTTGAATGCTCCCACACGTATACCTATATATTGTTGAATGAAGATGACTACACAAGATACCAAATCCTCCTCTTTTACCTTGAAACACTGGGAATCTCCGGTCAGAGATCTAACAAAGATGGAGAGGATTTGAAGGTCCTCGCCCCCCACACCCCTTGACCAACTCTCTGGTTGGAGGTTTTCATCAAACAGATTGCAAACTTGACCAAACTCCAAATTGACTTGTCTTTGTGAAGATTTGGCTCTAAGATTTACACAACAATCCAGCCATAACAGGCCTAAGAAGGAATATGTCAATAACTGGCAGAAGCAATATATTTAAACCTCCACATGCTATCCATAATTTGCAAAGAGAATCCCTTGTAGAAATTTTGACAATCATATTGCAGGAAACCATCTTGCCTATACGTTTAATTTGTCCAGGTGCACTCAGAATCTTATAAGGCTCTCTAAAAAGCGGGCAAGATGGAAAAAAAGCATTGAAGCCTTGAACCTCCTCAAGCCTCAGATTCCCACTACGACCAAACGAAGGCAGCCTAACCAAACCTATAACAAGAATTCCTATGATCACATCAATGCAAGATCCTCCACATAGGCTGCTAATCTCCGCATAATCCACCATACCCAGGCCACAGGCAAAGGACTCTGGAGGGGTGAGAGACTTCCCCCTCATCGGTAGCCATTTCTCCAGATTCATAGTGACAGATCCGCTGAACCCTGCAATGAAAACCTTACTTGCGCACACAATGCTTGTTATATTCCTCAATGAATAATTTCAATTAGGGTGTTTTTTAAATAACAATGATGACACACTTGAATAATAATAATTAATAATAACTATCTTATTAGCAATTTGAAAATTGAATTATAATTGATATTCTAATTATTTAAAAAAAAAGACTTAATATAATTAATAAACAAAATAACTTTTTATATAGTCAATTTAATCAAATTATAATCAAAATATAAAATACGATAAAAAAATTTAAAAACTTCAAATTTAAGTTATTTAATTTGCCTCAAAAGAAAAAACATCGTTTCATGTATTAGTTAAATTAAATCTAAGAAAAAAAAATAAAAACATATTTCAACCACATATATCTTTAATTTTCCTTAAACTGCCTCTGTAGTCAATAATCATTATCCTCATTGCTATATATATATATATATATTTCATAAAAATTTACGTAAAACAAATCTAATTATTTTTAGCATAATATTTTTAAATATAAGTGTAATTGTAACCATCTCAAAAGGATTATTCTACTTCCATGGCAAATCCACCTTTTGACAAATTGGATCCATTACGATTACGATTAAGATGGCTGTCATTTTCACATTCACTTTATGTTCACTGGATGTGGACATATTTCAACCAACGTCGTTGTACTAAATCACAGCCATCCAGGTTTCTTATCGAGTCTGTGAGGCGACCAGAGGAGTCAATCATGTCGTGAGAGGACCCAAGAATAATTGCAGACTAGCTAAATCTCTCTTTATCTTTTTCACGATATACGATATACAAAAAAAACTCAGTAGTTGCCGGAAAGGACTACAAACTTGTACAACCCACAAAATAAGGTGGAAATTTTCATCTCCTGTAGATTTTGATCGAAACTTTGAAGTGACACGGTCTCAATCTATTTCTTCAGGATTCCGACCAGAATTTATGAGGGGTTGCATCATTTTTAGTAGAGAGAGAGAGCGAAAATTTAGATGCAATGGGTTTCTGAGATGTGTAGAAAATTGTTTCGTGCGTTGACGATGAAGCGATACGAATCAGTCCTGTCTTTCGGTCCCATGGGTTATGTTTTGTGTGTTGATGAACATGGGCCCATCGTTATGTTTTGTGTGTTGATCATGGAAATGTTTCTTGATTCATTTGGAAGACATGTATCTACCAAAGAATGCCCATGACATAGCACTAGATAGATGGGGAGCCAACTATTCAATTGAGATATATGGTTCAGTTGGTTAAGATAAGAGGATTGAAACTCTAAAAATGACTGCAATTTTTTAAAGCCATTGAAATTAAGTTTCTAGATCTACTAGATGGAATCTAAATATATCTAACTAGAATAAAATAATTTCCCAACAACAAGTTAATATGTCCAAAAAAACCCGTGATATTGATTGTTGAACTTTAATTTGTAGAGTTGCAATTCTAACTGGATAGTCAACCAAAATTCTGCTATCAGGGTAGGTACTAGTGAGTTTTTCACAAAATCAAGAAAATGGAGGGATTCATAATGTTGCTACACCTTTACTAGAGAGGCCTCTAAAATTGGAACCAGAGATTGTCGGGCTAGGAAAAGATAAAATAGGAAATATTCCTCAGGATAAGGGAGTACATTTAGATGATCTAAAACACTTTGTTATAGGGAAAAATATTGCAGGAATATCAGGAGAGAGTATGAAACTATTCAAAGTAAAAGTAAAGGGCGTCACTCAACCTGGAGAAGATCATATGATTGATTTCCTTGGAAGAGACCCTAAAAAAATTATGATAACTTTCTTGCACTCAAAATAGTTCCTTAACAAAAGCTATTATAAATGTTGCAACTACTCTCTGGTCCTTAGCACATAGGAATTCAAATTTGAATCCAGTATGCTTGGATCCGCCCCAAGATCAACCAACAAAGGCATCATATTTGGCTCAAAGTTCCACCCAAGAAGATCATAAAAAATCAAGAAATTTGGGACTAGAGGTCTCCAAATCTTCCTTGAAGGATGGGAAATCCAAGGCTCCTAAAATATACACCAGGAAAATCAATGGAATTGCTAGAGAAAATATTGAAAATGACCCAAAATAATAAGAAGCCAATGATTGACTGGGAATCCATGAGGGAAAATGCTCCTATATTCCATAAGAGAGAGAAAGATCCTGATACAAAGGATGATATGAATTGGGAAATAATAAGATGTGCGCATGTTGAAGATATTGCTGAAACTACAATGGAAAGTATCGCAACTGAAACACAAAAGTTTAAGCACAAAGATCCAGCGCATTGTTTCTCCCACGTTTATCCTCAACCACATTGATCTGACTTCTCCTTCAAAATTTTAAGGGATATTGTGTGCATGTCATTCAATTGCAGGCCTCTTAGTGGAGTTACCTTAATTTGAAAACAATTTAGGTCAATGACATTAGACTTGGGAGATTAGGATATTGAGACTTAGACTTGTTAGCAATGGAGATCACTAGTCTAAGCCTAACTTGATTTATCAATTGATGCATGATAGCATTTACTACAATCCTAATGTCGCGAACGAAGGCATCATTTTGAATTAGGTAGTTAGACCGCCTGTAGCTTTTGGCCCTATTAATTGTAATTTCCACTTCCACCCAGTGTTGGGTAGTGGGGGCTCTTGATATTAGTATGCTATTTTCATGGATTAAAACTTGAAGCATACTAGTTTCAATCAATGTATTGAATGCTTATGCAAAAAATATGTTAAATGAGTGAACATAATTCAATTAGGGTAGAGCATTATTTCGAATGGGGCGTGGAATTTAATCAAAAAAATTCCTTCATGTAAAATTTTTGGTCTCAACCAAGATGAGTTCTTGATATCCAAATTAGGCCTCCTAAGGGTTTCTGAAAATGTGAACTCATCACAAATGCCAAATCTGATTTGGGGGTTTACAAGTATGAAGATGTGAAATTAAGGTTTTGACGCTTGAAACTTCACAAATTATAAAGAGATAAAATTGGCCATGGAGCTAAGCACATGTTCGTGTCTAGATATGTTTTAAAGGAATAACATGTGAGAGACATATCCATTTTAATTATGATAACAAGAGGAAAGTGCAATCCTAGGGGCAATGTAATCACTCAGTTTTGACCCTTTGGATATTTTGAAACAGATTAAGTGAATATAATGATGGGATTCAACTCATATAAAATGACTCCATGTATAAATCATGTAAATACCTCATATGGATTCCTAGTGTGAAGCTCAAGGGAAAGGGTTGACTCATGAATGTCAAGGCCTGTAATTATGCTTTTTATCAACCATGAGGTAGATTTGACAAAGAAATTTTAGGACATGTAAATATCATTTAAAAATCAATATAAAGGTGCAATAATAGTTGTGAATGAGCACAAGAGGATATACGAGTCCACTAAAGGAGAATAGGAAAGGGAAATCCAAAGGGATGGAAAATAACCTTAGTTTCTTAACTTTCCTATGTCTCACAACAATCATCATTTCATCATCTTCCTTATTAAAAACCCTGACCAACAATCATTCAATGTATTCAATGGTTTGTTGGAAATTGTACCTTTCATAATTATGAGAACATGGGGGTTTAGTACAAGTCTTTGAGAGTAGAAGGTATTCCATCCCCATAGGAATTTGAACAATATCTTTTTCTATGCTCACTTTCTTCATGAAAATTCAAGTTGACCTTTCCTAGTAGGCTTATTCAATTCATCACTTCAACCATTCTATTCCATTTACTCATGCTTTTCCATGCTACACCCATGCCCATTCAACTTCAAACTGATAAGAGACCAAGGAGGGCTATAGAAGAAGGAATGATGAAGCTAAGAAGAGAGATGTAGGGATCAAAATGAGTAAAGAGACTAGGATAGGAAACAATCAACATTCCCTATAGATAGTTTCTCATTGAGAGATCAAGAGCCAAGATATAAGGGTTGATATTCAAAGGTAGACAACATATTGGACTCCTTATACACACATTGAAGAGTATTATAATGGAGAATATTCTAAAGGGTCCACTCAGTAGAGAAGGGAAATATTTCCTTTGAGTTGTGTGGAGGAAGGGAGTGCCATGGCTATGATGGTTGGAAGGTTATCTAGAGAATTCTATGTTTAATACTTTGGATTAACTTGAAAACACAATTGGGTTGGATGAGTGACCTAAGTGTATTACACTTGTTACCATTTCCTATTAACCTCATCTTAGAGCTAACAACTACATAGTATTGCTTATGGTTGAGTGGGAAATTTATGATTGAAAAGTAGTTCCCTAGGACCAACTTGTTTAGTGATAAATGTTTCATATCTATATTTGAATTCCTATTAGAATTTTGAAACTAAGCTTGTATTAATTTGTTTATGTGTTACTTGGGATGGAATACATGGTTGTATGATGTTTTCATACTTAGTTTTCCATGCTTGGGATACTTCATTACTTAATTGTTTTCTTGGTAAAATTTGAAATTCCTTGGGCGTATTTTGGCTTTGAATATACTTATGCATTCGAATTTGGTTGTCAAAGGTATGGATAAATTATATATGATGATGTGGCTACAAGCCAAGTGAAATCATTGATGCTACCTTTGAAATATTTAAGCCTTAGAGTTTGAAGGACATTTGAAGCTTGAAGTCTTTTTTATTATCCAATGTTTAGACCCATTACCAAGTTCAAAATGATAGCTTTAATTGGTGATCAACCATTGTTGTTTTTATTTCAAAAGAGGTTCCTTCACAATAACTTAATGGGTCCCATGTAATAAAAGGAAGATCCTTTTAATTGGCCATTCTACATTGGTTTGAAATGGTTTTGGATAGACCAAAGTATTTTTACATTGAATTAAGTTAGTTGAAGTCTTCTGTGGAAGAGTATTATGGGCTCATTTCTACCTTTTGAATGGTAATCAATATTTTGAAGAGGTTTGATGATCTACTAAGATCTTTTGAAAGTTATATTTTTTAGGAGGCCCCAAAGGTCTATTGTAGCCTTTCAAAAAATATATCTTGAAAGATATCTAATGGATCTTTTTCAAAGTAAATTCGATCTTTTGATGATTCTTGATGGTCTATCAAGGCCTTTTAAAAGATGTTCTTTTGAAAAGGATTGATGGGCTATTGGGGTCATTTGAAAGATAATATTTTGGACCCTCATGGCAATTATTTTCAAGCTTGGAGTTATTATTTTGAAAGGGAGTTTGGTTTTTCTAAGAGGTTTGATGGCTTTGCCAATGAGTAAATATTTCAAAAAGATCCAATATTTTGAAGGAGGTTATACAATGAAATATGTTATTTTGAAGAGGACCAATGGTCTATTGGGGACTTTTAAAACAACACCCTCCAAAGGAGCCCAATGGCCATGACTCTTGAGGTCAGCATATTCTGTCAAGAGGGTCCAGTGGAAATATTTTTTGAAAGGGAATATGATATTTCGAAGAGCCCCAATGGCTATACTATTTGGATGATATAGATTGTATCAATGTATTATTTTACATTCATATTGATTCTTTCAGAGTGGAAAAATTTGAGGAATAAGCTCATAGGACCATGTTTACTAGTGGATCTTATTTTGGCAATTTTGGGGCTTAAACATTCCAAAGGCAGTGTGAGGCATTCCCTAAAGTTTTTTCGGGTCCAAAAAATATCCCTTGTTTAAGACCCCTTGAATTTTTTTAACCTGAGTTACCTTTTCAATGACACAAGAATGACCTCAAACAGAGTTTGTATGCAAATGTTATGCCATCTAGAAGTTGACCTTCCTATTATGACCACCATGATTCGAGAGGATGTCATGTCAACTCCATTACTGATGGAAAATCGCTAGCCACGTGAATATGATCAAGAAAATTCTATAAGGTTCAATATTGTAACTCTAGTTAAGAGTTGCACGAGTCAAACTTAACCCCAATTAGATATCATGTTCCGTTATAACCAAGCCACTAGGAGGAAAAGGGTTCAATTCTATTCCTGTGCATTTTTTTTCCATAGTAGAGAAGAGTAGTTGAGAGGGAATTGAGAGAGGGAATAACATAGAGGTTTTGTTTTATTTAGTAACTCGCGGGTCATAGGTATCACTCCTTTGTATTTGCACCATTTCCATTAAGAGAAAGGGAGAGCAAAGCAGCCTCATCTTCCAGCTAGGCTTTCTCTTGAAAGGGTTTTCTAGGTCATATCTTGGTGTTATTTTGTTTGTGAGCAATTATTTTACATGTTCTTTATTTTCCACATTTTATATATTGCATGCATAAGCAAAAAATTAATAATTTAATAAATCTAGAAAATGTAAGGAAAATTCACTCGCATTTTATAGATTTTGGATTTCAACATATTTTGATTAAATTTGTTGCGATGAATTGTCTAGTGGAATATCCATGAAATTTTATGAGTCATACAATCTATATTGGGGCCTTTTGGAAGATTCTCTTTCGACGAGGTCCAATGGTCTATTAGGGCCTTTTGAAAGAATTTTTTTTTAAGGAGGCTTAATGGTCTATTGGATCCTTTCAAAACAAGATCCTTCAAAGTAGCCCAATAGACATGACTTTTGAGGTTGGGTTATAATTTCAAAAGGGTTCAATGACATTTTTTTTGAAAGGGCATATGATCTTTTAGAGAGCCCTATCAGCTTTACTATTGGGGGAATGTTTGCAAAGAGGTTAGATCTTTTAAAGAAGCTCGATGGTCCATTAGGGCCTTTCAAAAAATGTCCCTTCAAAGAGGTTTTATGGTCTAATGAGGCCTTTCAAGGGGTGTTATTTTAAACAAACTTAATAGGTCTACCCTTGAAACTATTGGTCAAAGTGATCTTCAAATAAGGTTGGATGAGTTTGTTGAGAAAGGGTCAATGGAATTATGTGCATAAAATATTTCAAATACATTAAGATAATGTTACACTTAGGTCTAAGGTGAGTTGGTCAAACCACCCTCTTTTGGATGCTTTGTGACCTTGAGAAGTCTTAGGTTGAAGTCCAACTATTTCCCATTCTAAATACTTGCAGTAGCTCAAAATTTACTTCAACAAGGTGGTCATTTCCCAAAAAAGCTGAAGGGCTCCTATTCACTAAAAGGTATGGCTTCCCATGTGCTTATAGGTGGGTCATAGATGGAAAGAAAAAGGATTGTAGACCAAACTATAAAGGGGTGATTTAACCTCTAAGTGGAAAAGAGAGAGAGAAGGGGTAAGGTCATTCGAAGGGGGAGATGTAGCAAGGGATCCAAAGGGGTCCAAACTAGTGGAAAACAAAAGGGAAAATACAAAGAATAGTGCTCTACTCCCTCACCATGGCAATAAAAGAAGATGGATATGTGACACTATGGTTCTTCATTCTCAGGTGTTTTAGCTTTTGCGAATACATTTTTTGGTTTTTATTTCCATGTGATAGCATTATTAGTGACTATTTATATAGCCCACTCTTTTTGTATTAAAACATTAGAAATGTTATTTTATTAATAGCTAAAAAAAATACTAATATAGAAAACTAAACAAAAAGACATAAAACCCAATTAAAAGAATCGATAAATTGTAATTATAAATTATATGAAAACATTAACCAACCAAATAGAACGAAGTGGAAAACAACCTTAAGAAGAGGCATCGCCACCCATGGCACTTCCTCTTAGGATTTCCATCTTCAACATCCTCCCTTCGAAGAGGAGTTTGAATGCTCCCAAACCCCTTGACCAACTCTCTGGTTGGAGGTTTTCTTTAAACAGATTGCAAACTTGACCAAACTCCAAATTGACTTGTCTTTGTGAAGATTTGGCTCTAAGATTTACACAACAATCCAACCATAACAAGCCTAAGAAGGAATATGTCAATAACTGGCAGAAGCAATATATTTAAACCTCCACATGCTATCCATAATTTGCAAAGAGAATCCCTTCCAGAAATTTTGACAATCATATTGCAGGAACCATCTTGCCTATACGTTTGATTTGTCTAGGTGCACTCAGAATCTTATAAGGTTCTCTAAAAACCAGGCAAGATGGAAAGAAAGCATTGAAGCCTTAAGCCTCCTCAAGCCTCAGATTCTAACTAAGACCAAACGAAGGCAGCCTAACCAAACCTATAACAAGAATTCCTATGATCACATCAATGCAAGCTCCTCCACATAGGCAGCTAATCTCCGCATAATCCACCATACCTAGGCCACATGCAAGGACTCTTGGAGGGGTGAGAGACTTCCCCCTCATCGGTAGCCATTTCTCCAGGTTCATAGCGACAGATCCGCTGAAACCTGCAATGAAAACCTTACTTGCGCACACAATACTTGTTATATTCATCAATGAATAATTTCAATTAGGGTGTTTTTTTAAATAGCAATGATGACACACTTGAATAATAATAATTAATAATAACTATCTCATTAGCAATTTGAAATTGAATTATAATAGATATTCTAATTATTTTAAAAAATGCTTAATATAATTAATAAACAAAATGACTTTTTATATAGTCATTTTAATCAAAATATAAAATATGATAAAAAAATTTAAAAACTTCAAATTTAAGTTATTTAATTTGCCTCCAAAGAAAAAAAACATCATTTCATATATTAGTTAAATTAAGTCTGGAAAAATTTTAAAAACATATTTCAACCACATATATCTTTAATTTTCATTAAACTACCTCTAATAATAATTATCCTCATTGATATATATACGCCTCACAGACTCGAGAAATACGATGTGACATCCATTGAAAATATGTAATTATTTTTAGCATAATATATTTTAATATAATTGTAATTGTAACCATCTCAAAAGGATTATTCTACTTCCATGGTAAATCCAACTTTTGACAGATTGAATCCATTACGATTACGATTAAGATCGGCTTTCATTTTCACATTCACTTTATTTTCAATGGATGTCACATCGTATTTCTCGAGTCTGTGAGGCGGCCAGAGGAGTCAAGCATGCCGTGTTCACTACGATGTTCAATACCCAAGAATAATTGCATACTAAATATTTCTTAGAGAGGGAGCGAAAATTTAGATGCAATGGGTTTCTGACATTTGTAGAAAATTGTTTCGTGCGTTGACGATGAAGCTATACGAATCAGTCTGTCTTTCGGTCCCATGGGTTATGTTTAGTGTGTTGATCATGGACATCACACATTCTTTCTTTCTGATGACTTTCTTTTGCAATTTATTACAATTTTAATAAGCGGTCTTTTTTCCCTGTGGAAAACAATATATATTTGTAATTTAATGAGCTTGTGAAAATGAAAAAGATTACTGTAATTTTAATAAGCGGTCTTTTTTCCTCCTTATTTATGGAGAATGATATATATTTCTATTGAAGGACACTTTTTACTTTATCCAATATCCAATATATCATAAAATTGTTTTTAGTTTGTCATATATATATATATAGTAAGTGGCTTACTCGATTTGCACGTTTTGGATCATGCATTTAAAAAATACTTGAATTTCATTGAATGCAAGGTAATTTTCTTACATTTTAATAAGCATATAATTGTCGTCTTTATTATTATTTTTTATTGTAATGGATTACATGATGCAACAAGAAAAGCTGCGAGGCAGCAAGTCCTTGGTGATGTAATCTGAATGTAAATTCTTGAACTGAAATTCAAAGATAACTCAAATTCAATGCTATCTCCAAGGGCTTCTGAATTCAGAAACCCTGAAACTCAAAGCAAAGCTAATGCGAATTCTTGAATTGAAACTCAAAGCTAACTGAAAATCAAGCTATCTCCAAGGCTTCTGAAATCAGAAGACCTGAAACTCAAAGCAAAGCTATCTCCAAGTCTTCCACCTTCTCGCATATTAACAATATCAGTTAATATTTCCATTCTCAAAGCAATGCCTTGACTGAGTTAACTTGATTGAGTTTGACTGAGTTATTCCACTTATAGACCTGGAACTAGATAACAAGGGTATCCTGCTGACTTTGTATTGATCCTAACTACCTAGATCTACCTCGAACCAGGTATGCTTAATATGTACTTGTAGGCGAAACTGTGATTACTGGACCAGGAACTACCTCTCATACTATTTATAGATCCCTCGCTATCAATCTTGAATATAAAAATCATAACTAACTACTAGATAAACTACTTAGATTGGATCATATGATGAAACTAGATATATAAAATCTATTGATGCACTTGGTTATATCGGATATGCTGCTCCTAGGTATGCTACTCCATTTGTTACTGGCTATGTTACTAATGATACTCTTGGACTTGGAACTAGTTATGCACCTGTAGGCTATGGGTATGAGTCTTAATCTGCTACGAAAGCTATTGATGGAGGATCTACTTCTACTTCATATATATAATCAACTACTGGAAATAGATATAGAACTAGCTAGCTACTTCAGTGTCTCAAAAATGATAGATTATGCCCCTTGAAATGGTTCAGTAGTAGGTGTTGGTTTAGCTGGTTCAACAATTTACCAAGTTAGTTATTAGGAATCATTCTCCAAGCTTGCATCGTATAATAACAACTCTCACCACCTGTTGAATACATCACTTAAGAGTTCAAAGAATCTATCACTATATTGATAGAGAGACAACTAAATCAATCTTATAATATGATAAACTCTTGATGCATTCTATTCGGAATTTAGTGATGCAAGCGTGGTAATGAGATGATAGTTGTGATGCTTGTAAAAATGATGTATATAATTTCTGATGTCTTGATGTATGAAGTGTGTAAATAATTTCATGATGTATTACAACTTTTTGTCTTCATTGTGTAAATGATGTGTTATGGGTTGATTTCTCCTTGTTTAAGATAATTTATTTATGGGTTGGCTTGTCATTGGATAGGATTAATAAATGTCTGTATGGTGTCTCTTGTCTTTCCAGCAATAATATATTTCCATTTGTCCCTAGGTTTTGTCCTTCGACTGTTTTTGAAGAATAAATCTCTCTCTTTCAAAGCAAAAGAGACTCCATAGCTTGTTTCATGTTCAGGTCATGGCTAATAGAACTAATAGATATCCTACTCATGTTGATAATCCTAGAGAACAAATATTTTTTTATAAGCAAGGTGGCTTACTAATGAGAGAACCAAGGTGGCTAATCATGTTGCTAAGAAAAATAGAAAGAATAGAGGTGCTAATTCACATGAAACTCCTTTCTAATGAAGTTATTCAAATCCTAATGAAACACCGTCGTAGAAGTGGGGTCTAGATAAAGGTTAAAAAAGGTTGAGTCTAGTCTATTTTGAATTATGTAGGTTCTCAACATGTGATGTAATAGAGATCATTAGAAACTTTTTTTGCAAAGCCTTCCACAAAACCTATAACTATATCAAACATATTTCTTGATTCATTTGGAAGACATGTATCTACCAAAGAATGCCCATGACATAGCACTAGATAGATGGGGAACCAACTATTCATCTGAGATATATGGTTCAGTTGGTTAAGATAAGAGGATTGAAACTCTAAAAATGACTACAATTTTTTAAAGCCATTGAAATTAAGTTTCTAGATCTACTAGATGGAATCTAAATACATCTAACTAGAATAAAATAATTTCCCAACAACAAGTTAATATGTCCAAAAAAACCCGTGATATTGATTGTTGAACTTTAATTTGTAGAGTTGCAATTCTAACTGGATAGTCAACCAAAATTCTGCTATCAGGGTAGGTACTAGTGAGTTTTCACAAAATTAATAAAATGGAGGGATTCATAATGTTGCTACACCTTTACTAGAGAGGCCTCTAAAATTGGAACCAGAGACTGTCGGGCTAGGAAAAGATAAAATAGGAAATATTCCTTAGGATAAGGGAGTACATTTAGACAATCTAAAACACTTTGTTATAGGGAAAAATATTGCAGGAATATCAGGAGAGAGTATGAAACTATTCAAAGTAAAAGTAAAGGGTGTCACTCAACCTGGAGAAGATCATATGATTGATTTCCTTGGAAGAGGCCCTAAAAAAATTATGATAACTTTCTTGCACTCAAAATAGTTCCTTAACAAAAGCTAGTATAAATGTTGCAACTACTCTCTGGTCCTTAGCACATAGGAATTCAAATTTGAATCCAGTATGCTTGGATCCACCCCAAGATCAACCAACAAAGGCATCATATTTGGCTCAAAGTTCCACCCAAGAAGATCATAAAAAATCAAGAAATTTGGGACTAGAGGTCTCCAAATCTTCCTTGAAGGATGGGAAATCCAAGGCTCCTAAAATATACACCAGGAAAATCAATGGAATTTCTAGAGAAAATATTGAAAATGACCCAAAATAATAAGAAGCCAATGATTGACTGGGAATCCATGAGGGAAAATGCTCCTATATTCCATAAGAGAGAGAAATATCCTGATACAAAGGATGATATGAATTGGGAAATAATAAGATGTGCGCATGTTGAAGATATTGCTGAAACTACAATGGAAAGTATTGCAACTGAAACACAAAATTTTAAGCACAAAGATCCAGCACATTGTTTCTCCCACGTTTATCCTCAACCACATTGATATGACTTCTCCTTCAAAATTTTAAGGGATATTGTGTGCATGTCATTCAATTGCAGACCTCTTAGTGGAGTTACCTTAATTTGAAAACAATTTAGGTCAATGACATTAGACTTGGGAGATTAGGATATTGAGACTTAGACTTGTTAGCAATGGAGATCACTAGTCTAAGCCTAACTGATTTCTCAATTGATGCATGATAGCATTTACTACAATCCTAATGTCGAGAACAAAGGCATCATTTTGAATTAGGTAGTTAGACCGCCTGTAGCTTTTGGCCCTATCAATTGTAATTTCCACTTCCACCCAGTGTTGGGTAGTGGGGGCTCTTGATATTAGTATGCTATTTTCATGGATTAAAACCTCTCATTTTTTGATGAATCATACTAGTTTCAATCAATGTATTGAATGCTTATGCAATAAATATGTTAAATGAGTGAACATAATTCAATTAGGGTAGAACATTATTTCGAATGGGGTGTGGAATTTAATTTAAAAAATTCAATTAAATGTTGCAACTACTCTCTAGTCCTTAGCACACAGGAACTCAAATTTGAATCCAGAATGCTTGGATCCACCCTAAGATCAACCAACAAAGGCATCATATTTGGCTCGAATTCCCACCCAAGAAGATCATAAAAAATTAAGAAATTTGGGACTAGACGTCCCCAAATCTTCCTTGAAGGATGGGAAATCCAAGGCTCCTAAAATATACACCAGGAAAATCAATGGAATTGCTAGAGAAAATATTGAAAATGACCCAAATAATAAGAAGCCAATCATTGACTGGGAATCCGTGAGGGAAAATGCTCCTATATTCCATAAGAGAGAGAAAGATCCTGATACAAAGGATCATATGAATTGGGAAATAATAAGATGTGTGCATGTTGAAGATATTGTTGAAACTACCATGGAAAGTATTGCAACTGAAACACAAAATTTTAAGCACCAAAATCCAACACATTGTTTATCCCATGTTTATCCTCAACCACATTGATCTGACTTCTCCTTCAAAATTTTAAGGGATATTATGTGCATGTCATTCAATTTCAGGCCTCTTAGTGGAGTTACCTTACTTTGAAAACAATCTAGGTCAATGACATTAGACTTCGGAGATTAGGATATTGAGACTTAGACTTGTTAGCAGTGGAGATCACTAGTCTAAGCCTAACTTGATTTCTCAATTGATGCGTGATAGCATTTACTACAATCCTAATGTCGAGAACAAAGGCATCATTTTGAATTAGGTAGTTAGACCACCTGTAGCTTTTGGCCCTATCAATTGTAATTTCCACTTCCACCCAGTGTTGGGTAGTGGGGGCTCTTGATATTAGTATGCTATTTTCATGGATTAAAACCTCTCATTTTTTGATGAATCATACTAGTTTCAATCAATGTATTGAATGCTTATGCAATAAATATGTTAAATGAGTGAACATAATTCAATTAGGGTAGAGCATTATTTCGAATGGGGTGTGGAATTTAATTTAAAAAATTCCTTCATGTAAAATTTTTGGTCTCAAGACTTTAATATCCTATCATTCTTGAGGGTTCTGCGAACACCTGCATACGGCGCCGACAACAGTGAAGAAAACTCCTGCTCAGACACTGAGTAAGCTGTAGTACCCCGTCCTGCAGCGCATTCGTGCCAAGGATGGATCATCCCCAGGGGGGGGCGTCGGAGCCCTCCCCACCGCAGTCAGATTCTGAGCACCAAGTGATCTTTGGATCCGTGAACGAAGAAATCCTGAACAGGGGAAAAATCCCTCAAACTGACCTCAACAATGACAATAACCGCAAAGAAGGAGATGGCACATCGCAAGAAGAAACCGAAATGCCTGGAGAACAGCCGCAAATCACCTCTAGCACCTGCAGACCAGCGGCCAAGATCAGACCAAGGATCGAGTTGCCTGGAGACAAGATCGATGATAGAATACAGTACATGAAGGACCATGCCCTCATTGGCAAGTTCATCGGTTTCTGGCCAACTGAAAGGGCCCTAAAAGGCTGGATAGCTGCTAAATGGAAACCCAAAGGGGATGTTACGCTACAATTAGGGCCGAAAGGATTCTTCACCGCTATATTCTACTGTCCGGAGGATAAACACAGGATCCTAGTAGGAGGACCCTATTTTTTCAACTCGGCTGGGTTATATCTACGCGACTGGATCCCCAAATTTAACCCGGACAAAGAAGACCTATCATGGGCTCCTGTTTGGATCAGGCTGTATTCGCTTCCGGACGAATACTGGGGGGAGGAGCTCCTCAAAAAGATTGGCAATGGGATCGGCGATTTCATCAAAGTAGCGAAGAAGAACCCTGTCTCGTAAGTATACCTCCTACGCCCGGATTTGTGTTTTCATTCGCCTTAATGAGCCTCTCCCTGAGTCAGTTGAGCTTGCCCATCGTGATGAAGAGTGGATTCAGCCTCTCGACTACGAGCATGTTCCGTTCCGATGTAGAAAATGTCATGCCCTAGGTCATCTTTTCAGGGATTTCCCTCTGAATATTCAATCTAATCCTCCTGATCCCTCAGGCTCCCCTGCTCAGGATGGATTCACCAAAGTCTCCAGCAGGAAGCGTGCGCACAAAAAGCCCTCCAATGGTCACAAACCCCAGCCCCGCAAGCCGCATGGCCCAGTAACCAAGAACAGCTTCGACATTCTTGGTCAATCCTCTGAAGACCCCCCCTTAAGCAAGGAAGCCGCACCTGATCTTCCCTCCTCCTCCTCCCCTCCCCTTTCTTCCTTCTCCCCTCCCAAATCCTCCGCCCCCCTCTCTCGCCCCATCATTCTGCAAAAGGATCTGACCAGCTCAACCGATAAACTCAATAATATGGAGGTGGATGACAAAAATGACATTTCCCAGAATCTTGACTCTGGCAATGAAGACAACAATCAAGTGCAGATAATGGACGAGGAACCGGAAAGCATAGACCTGCATGGTCTAGATCTCTTAGAAATGGAGGCTGCATGCAGAAGGAAAGCATATGATGCCATCCCCGAGTTTCAACTTGACAAACTCGAACTGGTTATCTCACGCGCCTACTACCAAAACCAACTAGGAATTCAGCCAGGCAGCCAATGGGACGGCACCCAGCGCCACAAGGACTCAAAAAAAAGGGGCCGAAAGACAGATTTGCAAAGGACGATGGAGATTGGGAAAATCTTAGTCGATTCTGGCAGATACGCCAAATTGACTAAGTATTTCAAGCCCTCTGCTAGTAGTTAAACATGAAGCTAGTATCCTGGAATATAAGAGGGCTTAACAGCCCCGGAAAACTCAGGATGTTGAGAAACATGATAAAAAAGGAAAAGCCCCAAATTTGCTTTCTCCAGGAGACTAAATGCAACAGCTCTATGTTAGACAGCTTCCTTTTAAAAGCCTGGCCAGGATGTACAACAGTGGCGGTCGATGCTTGTGGAGCCTCAGGAGGTTTGGCTATAGCTTGGAACACTCAAGCGGTCTTCCTTACCGATTTTCACGCGGCGCATCATCTGATACAGGCCACCTTCCACATTCTGGGGACAAACATTCATGGCAATTTGTCAAATGTCTACTTCCCGCAAGACACTAGCAGCAAGGTAGAGCTTTTGGACACTATCGAAGTCCTCAGCAATAGTAGGAAATTCCCACTATGGATCGTTGCTGGGGATTTCAATATGATTACGAAATCAGAAGAAAAGCTGGGAGGAAGAAGCAGATTGGAGCCTGAGGTTGATCGATTCAAAGAATTCATAAACTCGGCTTCCCTTATTGATATGCCGTTCTGCAATGGTACCTTTACCTGGAGCAATCGCAGGGCAGGCAAGCATCAAATCGCCTCCAAGCTGGATCGCTTCCTCCTCTCGGACAATGCGGTTCACATAGGAGGGGATTTCACCGCATCCATTCTGGCACATTCCGGATCAGACCATTGGCCAATAGCTCTTCAATGGCAAAGACCCGGCAACATAACCAGAAAACCTTTCAGGTTCGAAGGATTCTGGCTCACTCATCCCAAATTCAAAGAGTTTGTTAAGAACATCTGGACCTCATTCATCCCCCCAGAAGGAGCGAGAATGTACCAATTTCAGAAGAAATTAACATTTCTCAAGAGCCATCTGAAACGATGGAATAAAGAAACCTTTGGCAACATTTTCGAGGAGAAGAAAAAGCTCATACAGGACCTGGAAAACCTTCATCAGCAGATCATCACGCAGGGGCACATGGAAGAAACACTGGAGAAGGAACGCCACATTCACAACTTATTGGACGAAAGAGGGAAGCAGGAAGAAATCTATTGGAAGCAAAAATCAAGGGTTCGATGGTTGAAGGAGGGGGAGCGCAACACTAAATTCTTTCATAGAACAACAGTACAAAGGAGAATGAACAATAACATCCCCTTCATTCAAAATCAAGCAGGAGACAAGGTAGAAACGCATGAAGGGATTGAAGCCGAGCTCCTCAATCACTTCCAACAAGTTCATCAAGAGCAGGGAGAAGACAGGCAACATGCCATAAACAAAATTACCAGCAATATTCCAAAAATTATTACAGAGGAACAAAATGAACTCTTAATGCGCCCCATCAGCATAGAGGAAGTGGATGATGCCATGAAGCAACTTAAAGAGGGCAAAGCTCCTGGTCCCGATGGGTTCACAACTACATTCTTTCATGCCTTCTGGGATATGCTAAAAGAGGAAGTCTGGCAGATAGTAGAAGAATCCAGAGCAACACGATGGCTTCTTCCCTCTCTCAACGCTACCTTCATCGCTCTCATTCCCAAGGAGGCAGATTCCATCACTCCAGATAAATTCCGTCCCATTGCATTATGCAATGTCATTTACAAAGTAATTTCAAAGGTCATAGCTAATCGGCTCAAACCGCTTTTGCCAGCACTAATATCCAAGGAGCAATCTGGCTATGTGGAGGGGCGACACATAATGGACGGTATCCTGCTCTCTCACGAAATCATCCACTCTCTCAAGAACTCTAAGCAAGCAGGTATGCTTCTCAAGCTAGATCTTTCAAAAGCATTTGACAAACTGAACTGGAACTATATCCATCATATGCTTAAAGCCTTTGGTTTTTGTCCTTCTTGGATTCGATGGATCCTGAACATGATTAACTCCACTCATTTCTCCATCTTGGTCAACGGCTTTCCATCCCGCTCGTTCAATCCCTCCAGGGGCATCCGGCAAGGAGACCCCCTCTCCCCTTTCTTTTCGTTTTGATGGCCGAAGGGCTGGGAAGGCACATCAAGCAAGCTCTTTGCTTGCGGCAAATTAAAGGTATCTCTGTGCATAACTCCCCTGCCCTCTCCCATCAGCAATTCGTTGATGATACAATGCTGTTTGGGTACCCCTCGGCTCAAGAAGCCCGTAGACTCAAAGGTCTCCTCCAGGACTTCTCTCTGGCGTCTGGCATGACTATCAACTGCCCCAAATCGCAAATTTTCTTTTTTCATACTCCCCCGTCTGTCAAATCTGCTGTCTCCCACATTTTAGGCTTCTCCTCTGCGTCTCTTTCTCCAAGTACTTAGGTGCCCCCCTCACTGCTTTAGCTATCAAGCACTCTGCCTGGTGCACCCTTCTGGACAAAATAGAAAATCGCCTCAACCTCTGGACTCACAGGTCGCTTAATCTAGCCAGTCGAATGATACTCATCAAATCGATTTTGCAAGCTATGCCTCTTTACTTGTTTTCTTCTATGGCTGCACCAAAATGGGTCTTGAAAAGTCTCAGGAACATGCAGCGAAACTTCCTATGGAGCAGCTCGGCCACCAATCGAAAATGGGCCTTGGTCAGATGGACAAAAGTCTGCATGCCCAGGGACAAAGGAGGAATTGGGCTAAGAGACCCTGAACACAGTAACGCCATCATGAATGCCAAGATCTGGTGGCAGTGGCTCACCAACCCAGACAAACCTTGGGGAACGATATGGACAGCGAAGTATGCAGACAACAGACCCCAAGAGGAACTCATAAGATTCACTCCCACTGAAAAAGGCTCTTTGATATGGAATGCTGCAAAGCAACACCATCACATTATACAACAGCATAGCTTCTGGGAAATCAGAAATGGTTGTAGTGCAAGATTCTGGATGGACGCCTGGAATCAAATGCCAAGACTTACGAACATTCTCCACCCCACAATGATACCGAAGAGGCAGGAACAACAACAGGAAAAGGTCCAATCTTACTGGCAACCAGAGCTCGAAGAAGGCTTCAGAAAATGGAAAGCAAGCAGCCAAATCCTTAACAGCGATGAGGATAGGATGCATAAGGAGATGGATATTGAGTTACGGAAAAGAAGAATAAGACAGAACAATGGCGAGGACATTCTCCGATGGGGATACCTGCCTAAAGGAACCTATACCACTGCAGAAGCCTACAAAACTCTTTGTAACTTCGCAGCTAACCCCGACCCTCTATGGAAAAAAATTTGGGAACTTGGTCCTTGGCCAAAAATCTCCTATTTTCTCTGGATGATCGGACACAAAAAGATTCTCACCTGGGATAAACTCAGACAGAGAAACTTCCATGGCCCCTCGATCTGTCACAACTGTCTTCAGGATGAGGAAACCCTCCAGCATCTACTGAATTCTTGCCCCTTAGCCAAGCTTCTTTGGAACAGGGTCAGATTCAGATGTCAAAGACAAGGCATCAAGGAGGACGACATCATCAATTCCTTAAGGCTATGGCCCAGGAAACCATACAAAAGCTCACTTCTCAATCATCTATGGAGTATAATCCCAGGGATTGTTCTTTGGAATATTTGGAAGGAACGAAATCAGCGTATCTTCAAGAACAAAAAATCACCGCTAGAGGTAATATGGAGCAAGATTCAAGGAAACATTCAAGAAACAATGGCGCTCCAAAGTTGGACCAAAGAAGATAGGCCAACTGAGGACAGTGAGCAGAATATTCTAAGAAATTGGCAGCTGCAGATACCTCAAGATACCCAAAAAAGCAACCTCCCCAATAGCAGCAGCATTAGAAAAGATTGTCACTGGACTGCTCCCCCTGAAAACTCATTCAAGTTAAACTTTGTTGGGGCCTCCAAAGGCAACCCAGGGGCTGCAGGGTTTGGAGGCATTATCAGAAACCATGAGGGCACTCCCCTTCAAATCTACCTAGGAAGCATTGGATGGGACACCAACAATTCAGCAGAGTTGGAGGGGCTCTGGCAGGGCCTTCAAATTGCCTGGAACCTTAATCTCCAACCCTTAATTGTTGAAGGGGACTCTCAAATACTCATTAACATGGTAACTCGTATACATAATGGTTCACAAGCAAGGAAAATAGCTCCCAGCTGGAGACTTGAGGCAAGATTAAATGAAATAGCGCACAGGATTGATAATGCAAGGGCTATTTCCTTCAAACACACTCGACGGGAAGGAAACAAAGTTGCAGATCTCCTGGCCAATATTGGGGTTGAGACCAGCACCCCACTAATCTCAGGCAACACAAACATCATAACCAACTGGCAGCAGCTCCAGGAGTGTGAAAGCTTAATCCAAGAGGAGGCTGCAGTCCCGGATGCGGGTGCCACCTCGCATGACCAGTTAAGGCCACTTGCCACGGCCGATAGGACACGCGACGGACGGAGGGCTTTAAGGCTCCTCGCCGCCACCTCCCATCGACCAGCAATGCAGCACACTAGCCTTTATGAAGGCGCAGGAACCACAGCAGAGGAGGATGGCCGCATTCAATGCGGGGACAAATCGAAGGAATGAAGGGGTCGTTAAGAATGTCGATTTGGGAGCAGATGAAACCCACAGCGATGGTGTTCTTGCTTTGCGTTCTGAGAATTCTGGAGTCATTGTGGAATTGGGGGAGGCTGGCCGACTGCTGGTCCTCCCTGGTTCATGCTTACAGTCTTTTGTCTGCCATCGAAAGCCGAATTGGAAGGAAGCTTCGTCTGAGGAAGAGGAATCTGGAAGAATGGTGCGGGAGCGAATGCCATGTCGTCGAGGCAGAGGCTCAGGGCGAGCCAGATCCTCTCGCGGGCCTGCAGCTGATCTACACCACCATTGCTGCTGTGTTTACTGTTATCGACGTGCGGGAGCTCCTCAGGTGCAGGCTAGCCAATTTGTGGAAGATGGAGGGTCCAGCAATGGCGAGCCAAGCCTACCTGCATTCGGCTCTGTCATCTTCACATTGCGCAATACCAGAGAAAATTTGGGCATTAATGCCCATATTTCAGTGTTGTTTACCAGGATCCCGAACGAGAATGAAGATGGCTTGCCTCGGCCACCTCCAATGGAGAATCCCTTGGATAACGAAGAATGAATTCCCCTGGTGCAAGAGGGAAGTCTGCCTCAGGCTCTGGCGGAAGAATGTCGGGTTGTGGACAAAGGTAAGAGGCCTTTGGGGGAGGCCTCAAGCTCGAGGGAAGCGGCACTGCGGGAGATCGAACCTGAATTGCCGACCTTCTTGGACGGCCTACCAGAAGGACATGGCTGGGCTTGGATTCGTGAAGCTAAGCCCGAGGACGAGCCAGGGGACGACGCGAAAGAAGGCTAAGCCCAGGTGGCTCTCATGCATGATGCCTGGACGCGTGTGGGATCGTGGTCGGTTCTGTTATCTCTCTTGTTGTCTTTAGTCTTTCTAGTTTTTTTTCTGTTCAATGGTGGTTCTGGGTCGTATGTATCAACTGTTGTCTCTTGGTTTCTTTTCCGTTATGGAATGGAGTTTTTTTGGCTTGGGCCATCATCACAGGCCCTGTATCCATTTGACAAACTCTGCCCCTGTGTGGGTTTCACAGAGATGTTTTGTGTCTTTTTGTTGGCGGTTTGTAGGGAGATGTCTAGCTACCTTCAGGTGTTGGGTTTCACAGAAATGTAATGGGTTTTGGGAATATGTCACAGCTGCCATGGAGCCACATGAGCAGCAAGAAAATTGTATGTAAATTTCCGCTGTAAATATTAATACAAAGTAGGTAATGTTGCTTAGAAAAAAAAAAAAAAATTGGTCTCAACCAAGATGAGTTCTTGATATCCAAATTAGGCCTCCTAAGGGTTTCTGAAAATGTGAACTCATCACAAATCTAATTTGGAGGTTTACAAGTATGAAGATGTGAAATTAAGGTTTTGACGCTTGAAACTTTACAAATTATAAAGAGATAAAAATGGCCATGGAGCTAAGCACACAAGCACCATTTCAAAGCCTAATCCCCCCTTTACACATTAGATTTTTTTCCCCTATGAAGGATCATATGGGAAAGTTAGAATTTCACAAAATTTATTAGAGGAATGGAAAGCCCCAAAAACTAGACATATGCTTTCCCAAAAGATGGTTCAATTCCTAACATTATGGAAAAAAAGGCTCTTGACATTTGGAGTCCATTTCTAAATCAATATTAGTAAGCTTGCTTTGAAAGGTGTAGACATTACAATTATAGAAGGTTAGGTCATTTTGGCAACCTATAAGGAAAGATCCAATTAAGAATCAATATGAAAAATAAATAAGCTAACAGTGGCTAAAATTAGCAACAAATTAGATTTTGAAAGAACTTCTAAATCAACATTAGTATTAGATGACAAATAGATTGAATATCTAGGTATCACTTAAATTCTATGCAAAACTCAGTGAATGGAAGCAACTAGTTCGGTGATCTTGTGGAAAATTAATTTTGGCTTGTGCAATGCAACTTGTGACCTATCAGTACTCAGGTATGAATTGTCTCCATTATGTAAAGGTCATCTTTACCTCTAATCAAATAAATATAAATGTATACATTCCTAAAGCTAGCTAGATGCTTGTTTGTTCGTGTCTTGAAGGTACAAAAAGCCTCAGACATAAAAATGATTGGCCATGATTACAATTTATAATCTACATGTCATTACCATCATATCTGTGTATTTACAGATTATTGCAATATAGTACAAGGGTACGCTTATAGACTTGACATTATTTTTGTGTGTTTTAATGAACTTTTCTAACTCTATGCATCTTGAACCATTGTTGCTAGAGGAAGTTGGCTTCCTTCAACTTTGTCATTACTTTACATGGCTATTATGTATGTTATGCAATATGGGCCCTTCAAAAGTTGTGAATTTTATATGGAAAACAAGGATTGCATGGAAAGAATACTAAATTTTGAATTTGGTCTTCAGATATTTTTTGGAGATAGAATAGAACTTATCTTCAAATATGTAGTAACACAACTGCTAATATTTGATATACATAGAATAGAATAGTTTTTGGTCTTATATCTTTAATTTACAAAGATTCTATTTCAATTGTTGTGGATTATCATGTCTGCATGCAGAGTCATATCTTTATTCTAGCATCTCTTGGCATATGTAAAGAATAGGTGGACTACCTTTCTTTTTTATTTGTAACTACTCATATCTGCATGTCAAAAATCCCTCATCACATAATCAAAAGTACAACTATTTTTCTTATCCGTTTTCACTTTCACACTGGAACTTCATTCCTTTCCATTCAGTGTTATGTTCCACTTGTCATATTTGTCATTGATAGTCAAGGAAACATTAAAATAGCCTTAGATGTCGCATTGTTAACTTCCATATGTGTTGAGTCACCGTGGTAAAACCCTCCCCACATACATACATTAAGAAGATTTGCAACATGATAATCCTGAGAGCATAAAGCACTTATGCACACAAAAGTATTATCTGACCTGCTCAAATCAATGCAAGTTACAAACTTGAAATAAGAAGAGCCTTAGTGTAGTTGGGTTAAATGCTTAATGCTATATTACAGTCTTCCACTGATGTTATGGACTTTGTACTTCAACAACCACCATTCAGAGATGGTCTAGAGGAATGAATCGATGCTTTGTTGATGATAGAGGACAACTATCCAATGATGTCCATTCTTTATTACAAGCCGATATAATCAACTCTTCTAAATATTGTGAGGCCAATTATTTCCTTGAATGGGATTGAGGATATCATTGTTGAGGCAGCGCAACAAAGCCCAAGATACTCGGGAATGTTTAGATCACAACGAGAAGGATTGGAAGACATGCTCAAAGTTATAAAAATAAAGGATGATACATACACATAATTTACCAGAACTCACACCTAGAGGTAATTGAAGAGTTCACATGAACTGAGAGAAGTGCCCACAAAGACACATAGATAAATGTTGCAATTCCAAAATACTATGGAAAAACTACAAAAACATATGAGGTAAAATACCTTTGGTGAGATATGGTGTCTAGTGAAGTCCCCTCTTAGGATAAGACATGCATATGCTCTAGTTAAATAAGGAGAGATACCACTATAAGGCTCTCCTATCTAGTCCTTTAAACACACACTTGTAAAGGATAAAGGACCTATAAAGGATTGGATAGCTATTTTATATTGATAGGAAAGGATGGAAATAGATAAGCAAGGATAGCCAAATATATTTATAGGAACCTCTCGAGGTTAAACATTACCATCACATATGAATATAACTTCCACAATTTAAAAATATTATAAGATTCAAGGCTAATAATAAATTGGTTTAACAATGTTTTTAGCTGAGAAATTTCACCCAACAACCTATTTTTGAGGAAAATTGGAGAATTGGAGAATTTAGGAGGGTTTCATATAGGTTACTCTCTCCTACATATTCCAAGAAAGGAATCAACTGGTTGTTGGGATATGCTTGGTGCCTGAAGATAAAGGTGGACAACTTTTAGATTATTCTCATAAAACTTTTCTTTGATATTTCTATTGCCATGTATAATTTCCAATTTTAATAGAAATTATCCATTCTGCTTACGTTTTTTATAAAACACATATGCAAGATTGTACAAAGGGACTATTATTACGTCAAGGTCACATGTTATCATGATGGAAATAGTCTTCTAAATATTTTGATGTTGAATCTATGGACATTATTATGTCTTTTCATTGGAGCTGTGAAAGGCTATAAGAATGCATGAGAAACATCTGCTCAATGTAATTTTTCTCTTTTATCAGTAAATTATAATTTTTGGAGGCAGGAAAAAAATGACCTCCCAGGACATGGCGAGAACCGTGATAGAAATTTAGGTGGAACAGACAACTCTCATCACCAACGAGATAGAGAGAGAGACGGAAACAGAAACAATAGTAACAAACTTCATACATCTTGCTTGCTCAGGCCTTAATATTCTTTCATGGCTTGAAGACCTTCTAGAGTGAGCCTTCCCTGTTGAGGGTCTTTGAAATTCTTGTCTCTAGATGCATTTCAGAAAGAAAAATGACACTAGTTAATTGAGTCAGGCAAGGATGGATTAAGTTCTGTTGGATATAGTTTAAACAAGGATGGATTGAGTTTTGTTAGATACACTTTAAACTTTCATCTAAATAAAAATAAAATAAGAAAGAAACTACCTAATCATTATTACCGGGCATGTTTGCTAACCGAGAGAAGGTACTGCTCTGAGCACCGATGGATTCATTCTCCAGATCATGGATAAATGATAATATGGAAGTAACACATATTACAAAACTAATAAACTATTCACGTTTGTTGTGTAGATTGAAATTTCTATATTTTAAGTACCTAGGGGAAGTTATACCTAGGATAATCTTGGCCGAGTGTTGCTAATACATCATATATTTGTTTTAAAACCATTGTTGCTCACACCTACCTTGATTACTATAAGTAGTCTAAGGTTTGTACAAAGAATGCATGGGCTCGTACAAAGAACACCATTCGTTCTTGGGACCAAACTACAATTCCTACTTGTTGTAGTAGTTGCAACACCCTCCAAAATTTTGGCCTATGATTAATTTCAAAGCCTTCCTTGGTCCTGTACATTGTTGTCACAAACACTAAGACTCATTTCATGTATCTTTCTGGAGTGTTTTGGTCCCGTTTGTTACTTAGGAAAAATGTCGTATTTCGTATGTGGGTTGTCGCATCAAGTGTAAAAGCTCATTCTGGTGGTTTCAAGGGTTTATCTTTGTTTTTATAAGTTTTCCTAACCATATAAACATATGTCACACTCGTTCACAAATTTTTGAGCACTGCCTTACATGTGTCATAATGGTCATCATAAAGTGTATCTATGGTGTCGCACTTGTCGTAACTGGTCATAGAGAAGTCACGCACAGTAAAATGTATTGTTTATGTGTCATGGGTGATCTATGTTATTGATTCGCCAACTTTTTAAAGTGTTATATCACAATCGAAGCTTTATCTAATTCACACATCAGTCTCACTGGTCTAACACTTAACCATTTCCGAAGAGGCTTCTCGACCCAATAACTTGATCTCACCTGACCTGCTTGGACTATGCATTATGCGGTTCTAGTCCTCTAGCTATGACCTTGACTTTTGGTTCTGTGTAATGCGTAGATCCTGCCTCTCAGGATTGCTGCACTAAGAAATTCCCGAGCCCAAGACCTAGCCTCCACATCAAGAATTGTGCAATCCTCTTAGATAGCCTAGCCTTAACTGTGCATTGCACAAACCCAAGCCCCAAGTTATCTCCTCGAGCCTATGAAATATGCAATATCTCAGTGGAACAACCTCCCTTACCTCTCAGAACTGTGTACAGTGACCATTCCTTCAACCTGTCCCACTGGCTGAAAAAACTGCGCAGATTTGTCCCTCATCCCAGCTTGAACTACGGATTGCGCAGTTTTATGCCTTAAGCCTCTACCCTAGCTGCTAGAACTGTGCAATGCGTAGAATCCCAACCTCCCTTGACATCCAAAACTGTGCAGATTTCTTTCCCACTGTCCATTCCCTTAACTAGACCCCATGGTCTCCAGAAGCTGCGCAGTATTGTCCTTCAAGCCTCCCTGATCGGCACACTGCACAGTCTCAGAGTTCAATCTCTCCCCCTTGACTACTGGAACTATGCAATTCATAGTCACTGAACCCCTCTCCCTAGCTTGTCACTTGTACCGGGCTCAATTGATGGATCAGAATGCATCATCTTAGACTAGGGGTTTTTTTTAGGCTGATGTCGTCTCATCATGAATGAAGCGCAGATACATGTATCTTATCACATGATGGAGGGATGATGGAGAAGGGGATGAAGAAGGAGGACATGCAAAATACATTCATGTAGCTAAGCATGAAAGCTGATAGACTACCATGGAAAAGCAAAGGGACACCAACTCGCGACCACAACTCAAGACTTGAGACCATTGAAGATTCCTATCACTAAGCCATGAGGAGGTGGAAGAGAAGAGAATTCTCAAGAAAACATCATTCACAACAGCAACAATGGCTTGACATTGCCACATCATTCAAGCAGTTCATATTAGTAGTGCCATGTCATGTCTTGTCATGAGTTGTCATATGCCACATCATCATTGTGGAAAATGTATATTGTATTCATTGTAAAGTGGAAGTCCAAAGGACAGATATGTAATATGGAGAGTCGTGTAAGATGAAAAGTCATAGGAATTCAAACAATCATGAGGGTAGTCAAAGAGTCACAAGGATGGGAAGCATCAACCCTTGGTTAAACCTTTCACCTTGGCTCCTCCCGCTAGGAATTAGACAAATAAGCTAGTTCTCTGAGGAGCAAGGAGTGGTTCCAATGTTCCACTACTGGAGCTAGTGATGTACATTGTAAACATGTGTCTTGAAACTTTTACTTAATGATAGAAGCCTTCAAGGCCAACACATTCTTCATGCATGGATTATGAATGTTTGTAAGACTATTATGTGAATGTTCGTATTTCATGTTTGCTTTCACATGTGATAGGATAGTTGAACTATTTCATTTGTTTTCGTACTTAACTTATTTATAATATGTTGTAATGTTTGTTATTGTTGTCCCATCCATGTGGACTATTCTGTAGGAGATTATATAGATCTTTCTTCATTTTTTGGTTGTAATGACCATCGCATCCTCTGTGGACTATTCCGCTAGATGTTAGGCGGATCCTTTCAATTCATGTGTGTCTCTTCTTGGGTGGTACTACTACCTCTCACTTCGAGGCTCACTTTTCTCCCCTCTCCGCAGTAGATCAAGAACCTTGACACATTTAATACTGAACACTCACAGGGGCACCTCCTCACTTTTCAAAGACACCATTGCATCCCTCTCTCATGCAGACAGTTAGAGCAATGCATATCTTTAAGATATGTGGCAACTGGGATGATATTTTGGATGGGGCTCTACACCAAATTGTGTGAGGTCTAATTGGGACTTCACATCAAGGAGACCTTGGTTGATGGATTTCAACACCGTCAACATTGGCGCTAGAAGGTGGGCCAGATCCAAGCAATCAGCTTGTTGAATTTGGTTTGAAGCTCTTATCTAAATGGCTTATACACAAATATTTACTCCCAAGGTGTTTCTCCAATTTTTCCCTTTATCAATTTTCAATCCCGATGAGCCTCTTGATCACTTGTCCCAGTTAAAGTTTGCGGTGAGGATGGAACATCCATAACCGAGCACATTTATGATTTTCTTAAAT